>CM036761.1:28267927-29542927 GCA_020796225.1 Arion vulgaris | reverse complement strand
TTCATAATATCTATGCCCTCTGGAATCTCCAAGCGTACCCTCAGAAGATGAGATAAAAGTGATGTATGAAAATTCTTCTTCAAGACGACTTTGTTACTTGATTCCCTCCTAGAAACCGTGTATGCGTTTCTAGCAGGCCTCATCACAGCGAAGATTATTTTTTCATTAACCAGAAGAATCTGTATCAGAGACGTGCTACAAGAAAGGGAAGCAATGTCTTGCTTGACCAGTACGTTTCCTGACTCTGGCTCCTTGTATAAAGTATCTGTACTTCTAAATTTTCCTACTTAAACTATCAATTGTAGTCGCTGCTTCTTCTTAAACTATCAACTTATTTTTTTCCAATTCAGAAGCACTTGAGCTTTCAGCTCTTCGGTTCGGTGCCATGGACATCGTAACCTTTCGGCTCGGTGCCACGAACACCGTAAATCTGGAGAACCTGTCGCTTGTCTGTCAGCCCGCGTAATTGAACCCGCACTCACAGGGAGCTTGTCACCTGTCGTCCAACGCGCTACGAACACGCTGGGCAGGCGGGCTAAAATATCAATTGTAGTCGCTGCTGCTTCTTCTTCTTCTTAAACTATCAACTAAAATCTATGTATCCTCTAATTAAACTATCATTAGTAGGTGTTGCGTCTTCTACTAGTACTTTTAGTAGGTGTTGCCCATCTGGAAGAAGAAAGGTAGCAAGAGGGACTGTACAAAGTATAGAGGCATAGCGCTACTGAGCCACACTGGGAAAATATTCTGCAAAATACTTGAGAAAAGGCTCCGCCACATCATCGAGCCACAGCTTAATGACTCCCAAATGGGATTCAGGAAGAACAAAAGCTGTACAGACGCAATATTCGCCCTCAGACAGTTAGTAGAAAGGACTATCGAATCCGACAAACATTTACACGTTGCATTTGTAGATCAGGAAAAAGCGTTCGACCGCGTAGATAGGCACAAGTTGTGGAAAATACTAACAACCTATGGGGTTAATGAACACCTAATCAACCTTTGCAAGAACATTTATACTGACAGCCAATGTACGATTAGAACAAATACAGGATTATCAGAAAAGTTTCACGTAGGGTCAGGAGTAAGACAAGGTTGCGTACTATCCCCGCTGCTATTCATCACGTACATTGACCACATTTGTAAAATAGCTAACACCAGCGAAGGAAACAACCTCGGAGAACTCTTAAATGAATTTCTTTTGCAGACGATCAGGCAATCATATCAACAACAGAAGAACAGCTACAACAACACATCAACAGACTCCAGTTAGCATGTAACGAATACAACATGAGAATTAACATCGACAAAACAGAAGTAATGACATTCGCCAGAGAGGAAAACACTATCAACATCTCCATCGATAATCATCTACTAAATCAAGTAAAAGATTTCACATACCTGGAGAGCATTTTTTCAGCAAATGGAAGAATAACTAATGAAATTCAACACAGATGCAACAAAGCAAATCAAATGATAGGGCAAATGGCGCCAATTTTAAGATGCAAACACGTCACCATGAACACAAAAGAGCAATGTTCAACACAATCTTTCTCCCCACATTATGTTACCAGTGCCAAACCTGGACGCTGACAACAAACGATAGAAGAAAACTAGTCACAACAGAGATGAAGTGTCTACGCAGAATGCTGGGTGTAACAAGAAGAGACCGGTTGAGAAATGAAGACATCAGGAAAAAGTGGGTACAACATCAGTACTAGACTTCATCAAGAAACAACAAATTAAATGGTTCGGTCACGTAAGCAGATTACCATCAGACAGTGCACCCCAAAGAGCAATGCTGCTCCGATACAATGGGTACAAAGCAAAAGGCCGGCCACGCAAAAGATGGACCTCAGAGATAACAGAGGCGACGAAAGAGACTATCTACGAAGCGCATACTAGGGCCCGTTTTAGAAATCTCTTCCTGACCTGACGCTGTGAGGCATCCAGGATTCGAGAAAGAAGAAGAAGCGTCTTCTACTCAAACTATCAATTGCCATCATGCTTCTCCTAAATTATCATTTGTAGTTTTTGCGTCTCGTACTTTAATAATTAAATGCTAACACTATTCCTCATTACTTTTATTTGCAGTCCAAGGACATTGATGCAGTTGAATCTCAGCGCTTAGAAAGGATACAAGCAGCACGTCGAATAAAGAGGGTGAAATCCACACAGAGTCGCCGTTCCTATTCGGCAGATTCACGCAATGAAGAGGCAAGTTCTTCATCTTGCCTTCCAAACTGTCTTCGAAGTCAAAGGCGCTCTGACAAGGACCGACTGTACAGGTTGGTAGATAAGTGAGTGAGCAACGTGTATAAGAAGTATTTTTTTCCTTTTCTTTTTTTGCTGTCTGTTTTGCAAATCTGTTTTGCTGCACAGCGTTAGGATAAGAAGAGATTTCTAGAACGGGCTTATGTGGGCACTTCTTTAATTATGATTTTCCTCATATCATCAGGATAAGAAGAGATTTCTAGAACGGGCTTTTGTGTGCACTTCTTTAATTATGATTTGCCTCACATCATAAGGATAAGAAGAGATTTCTAGAACGGGCTTTTGTGTGCACTTCTTTAATTATGTTTTACCTCACATCATCAGGATAAGAAGAGATGTATAGAATGGGTTTTTGTATGCACTTCTCTGATCCTGTTTTGCCTCACAGCGTCAGGATAAGAAGAGATTTCTAGAACGGGCTTTTGTATGCACTTCTCTGATCCTGTTTTGCCTCACAGCGTCAGGATAACAAACACATTCTAGAATAGACTTGTGTGTGAGCTTCATAAATAGTGTTCTTCGCTTCCTTTGTTATATATGAATTCCACTTTTTGAGTGGACGGTCTTTTGCTTTGTCGGAGTAACATTGCTCTTTGAGGCGTACTGTCTGTTGGTAATCTGCATATATGGCCAAACCACTTACATTTTTTGTTTCTTGATGAAGCTCAATACTGATGTTGTACTAATTTTTCTCCCGATGTCTTAATTCCTAAACCTGTCTCTTCTTGTTAATCCCAGCATTCTGTGTAGAAATTCCGTCTCTGTATTGACTAGTTTGATGTCAGAGTCCAGGTTATGGCACTGATAGCATAGTGTATTGAGATTGTATTGAACAATGATTTGTTAGTTTTTATTGTTGCATGTTTGCATTTCAGAATTGTTGCCATTTGTTTTCTGATTTGATTTGCTTTCATTTTTTGCATCTATGTTGGATTTCGTTATTCTGCCAATTCTGAAAACATGCTTTCCGTGTTTGCTAAGTCTTTGTATAGATTAATTATCAAGTAGGCATTTAACTTCATAGTTTACCAATTCATTTTCCAACGTGTTCCTATCTACGCGGTCGGAAGCTTTTACCTGATCCACGAACGCAGTTTATTGTCCGCCTGTCTAGCGTGTTCGTAGCGCGTTGGACTACGGGTGGCAAGCTCCCTGTGAGTGCGGGTTCAATTCCGCGGGCTGACAGAAAAGTCACAGGTTCCCCAGATTTACGGTGTTTGTGACAGAAGGGTTACGATGTCCATGGCACGGAACCGAAGAGTTGAAAGCTCAAGTGCTTCTGGATCGAAAAAAAGGTGTTTTTCGGATTCCAGAGTCCTTTTCACTAACTACCTGATTGAGAGTACCAGCTTAATTAAATTTTGTGGATAAAAATGTGTGTTCTGATCTCGTCCTTACACGGAAATATCTCAGCGGTAGTACACAAACTTTGTTGCAACAACGAGGCCTTCGTCATAATTTTAATTTAAAGCGGTTTAAAGCCGAAAGATTGACTTCATACCCCTTATGACTCTGTCCCTCTCCGCAAAAATGACACTCCGAGAGTATTACACAAAGCACGAACTCCGTAGCTCCAGCAACAATCTTAAGACGTCTCTGAAAAAACTGCACTTGTGAACAGAAATGCTCGGTCCGGATTCGAACCTTCGACTCACAAGGCAAAAGGCTTAACCCCTTAGCCACAGAGACGACATTATAATTATAATTATGATGAAGATATACAAGAATTTGGCTTCATTTGTATTAATATTTAAATCAGGGCAGCGGCTTACCAGTTTACAGTAATCGGTTGTTATCTGTGTAGCATTCTTTACATATTCAACTTCAACACTAGGTCTAGTTTTTATCGTTTCTCTCCGAAAGGACTAGCAACTCTTAAACAAAAGGCTGTAGGGGAGAGAGGTTGACTACATTAATCAGGGTTTTCCATATAGCTCTATCTGCATAAATGACAGGCAACCTGCCGAGAATGTTGCACAAAGCAGATCTCCGTAGATCCAGCAACAATCCTAGGGAACTCCTGAAAAGAATGCACATGTTACTCAGTTTGAGTTCGAGCCTACAACCTTCAGAACACGAGTCAAATGTTGTAACCATTTTGTCATAGAAAGGACTAAGAATTCGATTTGCTTTACACTGAGATCAGGGATGTGTCTGGACAAAACATCCCGATCGATCCATCCTGGGCTCCACTCGGGGAACGAGCCGATTACCTTTGAAACGAGAGGTGAGCACATCAGGTCCTCGCACCTAGGTCCTACATCAGTCGCCTCTTACGACATGCCTTGTAGGTCGCAGTGGTACTATTCTTTCTCTTCCTTTGTGAGCTCTGGCAACACACAGGCGAACCAAAAGATAAATATCATGTATCTATTTTTGTAAACTTTGCTTGACATACATATTTTCATCTCGTTCGCTGATGTTCAATGTCTACACAAATGAGTCTGGTTCTCTGGATGTATATTGTTATATTTGTTAGTTCATCAAGAAAGAGATCTCAAGAAGACTGGCAGTAGCATTCAAGAAGTTAAACACAATGAAGAACATATGGTAAAGCACCAGCAAAATACTAAAATTAAAAATATTGAGAGCATGAATTTTCCCAGTGGCTACTTATGGTTGTGAATCATGGACTATTACACAAAAATTAAGAACGAAAATCCAGTCCTTCGAAACTAAATGCTACAGAAAGATCCTACGAATACCATGGACAGAAAAAGAAAGAACACTGATGTCCTGAAAGAACTAAATGTTAAAGAGAATTGGATGATAAACAACATACTATACAGAAAAATTACATACTTTGGTCACATCAAGCGTCACGATGGCTTGGAAAGAACAATACTAGAGGGCAGGGTCCCAGGATGCAGAGGCAGACAAAGAAGAAGATGGCTACAAGATATTAAAGAAACCATGAACATGACCATCGACAAAGTGGGTGAACTGGCAAGAGACAGAGTGAATTTCAGATGTGATGCAAAGAGAGCAACGTCCTATCAAGGATACGCACCTCGATGATGAGTTCATCAAGGCTTGCAAACAGCTTGACACACACACATAAAACAAAGCACACTATCCTACTGACATGTTTCGTTGTTGGCATTCTACAACAATATATTAAAATCTGAAATTATGGTGTTTTTTTTTTCATTCTAGATCTAGACACGAATCTTCTTGTTCAGACTTTCCTTCACCAGACTCGAACCCACCTTCATATGATGGCGCATGTAGAGGTCGCTCTCGTCATAACTCTGGCATAGAGGAGAACACAGCCCTGCTTTTAGATGTGACCAGTTCACACAGATCGTAAGTAATAGGTTACTACTGGTCATACGTAAGTGTATTAAGCGGATTGTGGGGGGGAGTAAGTTGAGGCAGAAAGTGATAAAGAGTAGTGGTGAAGATGTAGATTAAAGTGGTGTAGCAGAAATAGATATATGTTGGGGGTTAGAAATATATTTAAATAGAAACATGAAATAGGTAATGTTAGCGAGAGAGAGAGAGATAGACAGGAAAAGATGAGCTGTGGGGCATGGATTGATAAGAGATGTTTGGTAGAGATAGATAAGAGATGTGTGGTAGAGATAGATAAGAGATGTGTGGTAGAGATAGATAAGAGATGTGTGGCAGAGATAGATAAGAAATGTGTGGCAGAGATAGATAAGAAATGTGTGGTAGAGATAGATAGGTCTAAAAGATATGTGTGGCAGTGTTAGATAGCAGCTGTGGGGCGGCAGTGATAGATCATAGCTGTGGGGCGGCAGTGATAGATCATATAGGTGGGGCAGTGATAGATAAAATAGATGGGGCAGATATATATATATATATAAGAGCTGTTGGGCAAAGAAAAATAAGTTCTGTGGGCAGAGATAGGTAAGAGCTGTTGGGTAAAGAAAAATAAGGTCTGTGGACAGAGATAGATAAGAGCTGTTGGGCAAAGAAAAATAAGGTCTGTGGACAGAGATAGGTAAGAGCTGTTGGGCAAAGAAAAATAAGGGCTGTGGGCAGAGATAGATAAGAGCTGTTGGGCAAAGAAAAATAAGGTATGTGGACAGAGATAGGTAAGAGCTGTTGGGCAAAGAAAAATAAGGTATGTGGACAGAGATAGGTAAGAGCTGTTGGGCAACAAAAGTTAAAGAAGAGGAGGCAGAAATAGGTACGAGTGATGGTGAAAAATGTAAATTAGAATGCTTAACCAGAAATATGTCATAATGATGACAGAGAGATAGTTCTTGTAGGGTGAGGGGGGGTAGAGGTAGATATGTATTGGACGGGGAGGAGGGAGATGATATAGAAAGTAGAAGGGACAGAGATGGATAAAAGTAGGGGAGCAGACGTATGATTGGTCGTGCAGAGATAGATATGATTTTGGTAAGGTGGGGGTGGGGGGGATGAATAATTATGACCGCTGCTGCACACATACGTGCTGATGGTGGGAACCGAAACTAATAAGAGTGGTAATGATGTACATAGATATACAAGAGGGATGTGACCGATATAAATAAGAGTGGTAGACCTGAAATAGATAAGATATGTGGGGTATAGAAAGATAAGACTGGTGTGGAATGATTGATACAAATGTTGGACAAATATATACAATAGAGATGGAGTAGCTAAAGATAAAAAATGGTGTCGCAAAAGTTGGTAGGAGTGGTGTGGCATAAATGTATATAAGTTTGTTGGTCGAAGTATGAAGAAATTAGGGCACAACACAATCAAAGAAACATAAGTAAGACTTTCTGAGAACATGCATATTCCTTATGGCAACATATTGATGTTCATCATGGACAATAACACAAACATCAAAGAAAGGAATTGAAGATTATAAAACAATGTGTTGCAGAAATATTCTTAGAACATCCTGGACAGAGAAGAGAAAAATACCAAAGACTTCCTACAATACCTGCATACCGAGAAGCATTGGTTCATAAATAACATGATGTCCCTGAAGATGAAATATTTCGGTAAATGTAAACGTCACAGTGGTTTGTAGAGAATGGTAATGGAAGGTATGGTTCCTGAAGTACGAAGCATGGACGACTAAGACGAAGGTGGCAGCAATACATCAAAGAAACCTTGTACATGAAGCTGAAAGAGGTGGCAGCAGAACTTGCTAGAGACAGAGAGTCTTAGAGACGGCCTGAGATAAAAGCGACGTTTCGCAAGGGACAAGCTACTTGATGAATGGTTCAATAGTAATTGTTTTCTTTAAATCAGCGCTATAGAAACGCCGTGCCATCGGGTACCATGGGGATCGTGCGATACATCATTGGTGCCCTATTTTATTCCTCTGGATGGTTAACCAGATTTCAAGGAGAAAAAAATTATATGTTTCTGAATAGCAGTATGATTGAGATTGATTTTTTTTTCGTAAGCACATTGTTTTTAAAAAAATGTATCTTGTAGTCATGACTAAATTGTTATATGTTATTATTATTATATCTTTTTATTCATGTTGCCATTATTACTGTATTATTATTATTCGTATTATTATTGCAATTGTCACGCGACGCCCGCGCCTCCACAGACAACAATCAATTGCAATTGCGCAGGGTGTTCAACTTAAAAGCAGCCTGTGAATGGAGCTAATCTGGCATATATGTATGGAAATGAGATGGTTCAGTTATGACGTAGTATAGGTCAAGGTTGTGTGATGGTGTCTAATTGTAGTGCGGGAAGGGGCGATGAACAAATGTGACGTAGGACAAGCTAGTCAGAACTGGTTTAAATAGTAAATAGACGAGATGCAATGCGTACCTGGCAAATTTCTACTTATCACTGGGGCTGCTTTTAAGTTGAACACCCTGTATAATACGGTTGGGTAGCACTGCTTTAAGATATAGTATCTGCCCGCCTGCCCAGCGTGTTCATAGCGCTTTGGACGACGAGGGACAAACCCTTGTGAGTGCGATTCATTTCTACGGGCTGGCAGAAATGCCACAGGTTCTCCAGATTTACGGTGTTCGCGGCACCGACCCAAGGGTTACGAAGTCCATAACACCGAGCCGAAGAGCTGGATCTTCTGGATCGGGAAAAAAAAAGATATAGAATCAAATATAACTTTCTCATACATACATACCTACATACACACATATATCTACACACATACGTGTATAAATACATATATATATATATATATATATATATATATATATATATATATATAGAGAGAGAGAGAGAGAGAGAGAGAGAGAGAGAGAAGAGAACGCGAGATGGATCGCACATTTTCCGTATGGGAATAATGAATGAAAATGAAAATCGTGACTTATCCTTTACGAGACTTACCTCTCAACACAGTAAACGAGTCGTCAATTTAATTTTCTAGGCACAACCCACACGTTCAGTAGTTTACCATTGCTTTCTGAATGGTTAGGTCTATTTTTACCGTTCGTAACAATCCAAAGGAACTAATCTGCTTCCAAACTAGTCCGCCGCGGTGTTTGAACCAGGAACGCTTGGGTTGTGATTGAATGTCTTCTTCTTCTTATGTTCTCCCGCTATGAATTCATGCATAGTCAGGGCAACTGATATGACGCTTCTTACTGATTTGTATGTGAGGGCTTGCTTTCCTTATTATTAGTGTTCCTCGCCATATAGGCTTGCCTTCTTCGACTTCAGAGCTAATGTGATCGAGCTTACTACCGCTTAAGCTATAAACTCTGACTTATTACTACTACTAATTACCATCGATTGCATGTCGGTCACTGTAAGCAAATGGTTAAACTTTGACGTGATGTGTGCATGACGTAGAGCACAGTGCACGAATTAGTGCTGATATTACGGGATTATCGCTTTGGGTGTTATGCCTCGTATTTTCAAAACGTGAACAAAAATATAATAATTGCTAAAATGTAAAAAATTTGTGTGAAAATGTTGTTAAACTAATGAAATTGGCGGTTTGGATATATTATTACAAGTTGTTAAACTCATAAATAGGACTGTTTAAGCCCACTATGACATCGGTAAACTGGTTAACAGGAGGGTTTGGAAATATTTTGACAGATGGTTAAGCCAATGAGCAAGAGAATTTAGGCACATTTTCTGTCGAGTTTTTTTCAGTATCTTGTTTGCTTCCACTCTTCCCTTCTTCTTCTTCTTTTTCGAACGCTTTATATCGAAAACTTATTAAACGACTCTGTGATTTGTATGTGATCCGAGCCTAAGAGCGATTTACGTTGTGCAAATTATGCGCCTACAAGTAGGCCAACACATCCAATTACTGCGATACTTTTTATTTACTAGGGTAGCTTCCCTAGGTTCAAACCTCAGTCGCATCTTACGACATACCTTGTTGGTCACAGTGGTACTATTGTATGCTCCCCTTGAGCGCCCAGGCAACACACGAGCGACTGATGACAACGAAAGCAGTCTTCTCTGTCTCTAATAGACTTGTCAACTTTGTAAAAGATGTCCAGAAATTATATCAGTACCACTGTCTCATTCCTCAAAAGTTAAATCTCTCTCTCTCTCTGTCTCTCTCTCTCTCCCTCTGTCTCTCTCTCTCTCTCTCTGTCTCTCTCTCTCTGTCTGTCTCTCTGTCTCTCTCTCTGTCTCTATCTCTCTCTGTCTCTATATGTCTCTCTCTGTCTCTCTGGCTGTCTCTCTGTCTCTCTCTGTCTCTCTCTCTGTCTCTCTCTCTGTGCCTCTCTGTCTCTCTCTCACTGTCTCACTGTCTCTCTTTCTGCTCTCTCTCTGTCTCTCTCTGTCTCTCGCTGTCTCTCTCTCTGTGTCTCTCTGCCTCTCTCTCTGTCTCTCTCTCTCTCTTTTCTGCCTTCTGTATTTTTCTAGCGATCATTGAGGCATATACCCTCAACCAACTAATGTCAACTAATCTCTTGCAGCTCCATCAAGCTCCTTTGTATATGGTTAATCTATTATTCTAAATCTCTTCTCCGTATACTTCTAGGCGTCCTTTCTCTCTTTCACTTTCCCAGCGGATTCCAGGAAAAGGTCCTTCTTGTTATATTCTCTTCAGATTTTCTTAAACAGTGTCATATTCATTTCCAGCATCTTTACTTCTCCTGTTTGTTCACTGGGATGTGTCTCTTTCTCTCAAATATGATCCCATTTTGTGTGACTCAATCACGCAATCTGTCTCTCTATTCTGCGTTCATATCTCAGTTTTTCAAAATTATTTACCTCAGTCTGTTAGTTGCATGATAACAACGCTAAATTAAACTCTGTTAGTTGCATGATACCAACGCTACACTAAACAGAACACGACGATGATCTAAAGCTAAATTAGTAACAACTATTTTATTTTAAGAACACACTTCAACATATTTTGTATTTCTAAAAATTTACACACTCGAAGATCAAAAATGTGCTCCTTTGTAGCTGATAGCAATGTACCCGCTCTTAGAATGTCGGATAACAAAGAGAATTGATTCCATCAAGCCGACTATCATAATAAAGTTCGAAACCCTGTAGATGTGCTAAAGATAGAACATGCTTGAAATAGTGCCCTATCTTGTATGAGAAGTTTAAATGGGAAAACTGGGGATTTAGTTGTATGCCAATGGTTCTCAAAATGTACATTACGTTTCCATAGGAGTCGTGAGATTCGATCAGGAATATCACCGACATTTAGCACGATTTGAATCGAGTTTCATGATTATGAACTGATCTGTTGTGATCGATACACATGTATTTACTTGATTATTTAATTGTCGTTACTGTTCGTTCACTCCCGCTGAGATCCCCAAGTGTAAGAAAGAGATCGAAGCATACATGGTTACTCACCGAAGTGTATTGATGATGGTCACATATTTATCAATCTTAATTTGGTTCTCTTCCTATATATTCTAGATTTTCAAACTGATTTAGTTCTTGTCAGAACAGTTTTGATCTTACTCAAACGTACTTAGATTTTCAAGACTAGTTCAGTTCTTGTCAAAACAGTTCTAACCGTACCCAAGCATACTTAGATTTTTAGGCTGGTTTTACGTATTCCTCTCCGCTCCTCGGGGAGCATAGGGCATCGACAGTTGTTCACCACTCTTTTCGATCTCTGGTTGTTCTCTGTATGGTCTCCCAGGACAGTTTTAGCAATTTTTAGTTCCACAAGAAGACTTCGTATCCAGGTCTGTTAGGGCGTCCTCTTTTTTTCCCTTGTGGGTTCCACTCAAGTGCTTGTCTAGTGACACTCGACTGTGTCTTCCATAGAGTATGTCCGTCCCATCGCTATTTTCTCATTTTGACCTGGGTCATCGTGGGGTTCTTTCCGGTTCTTATCCACAGGTCTGTGTTTATAACTCTATCATACCACCTCAGTCTGAGAATCTGCCAAAGACATCCGTTGACAAAGTTCTAACCTTACGCAAACGTACATAGATTTCATGGCTGATTCAGTTTATGTCAAAACAGTTTTGACATTACCCAAACGCACTTGTATATGTTCCCCTGTTCCTCCGTTGCAGATTATCACAATCACGATATGTAAACTACTCTACACAATCTAGTGCTTGATTTCCTATATATATGCACGGATTTATAATTTGGGTTGTACGGTTTCAGCTGTATGTATTCAATATTGTTTATACAAGCGTTTCCTAAACTGGGATCCGCGGACTTCCGGCAGTCCGCGACGTACTCACAGGGGCCCTCAAGCGCTTGGAGAAATATTATGATCTTTGACATTTCAAACAGGAAAATAAATTTTTTAAACATGTTTAAAAACAGTGTTAAACTAGTTCTGCTCCGAAATCAAAGTACCCGGAATGGACCGGAGTCTAAATGCCTGACAGGACAACAAAGATCATTTGAAGTTTCCCGCAGTCTGAGAACATTGTTTGCTATTGTAACACATCGATAATTCAGTCCTGTCCATTTTCATATACAGAAACGTCCGTGGATCCGCGGCAGCAAACTGTATATAAAAGGGCTCCGCGAAATGTAAAGTTTGGGAACCGCTGGTTCATGCCATTCGTTTTCTCTCAAATATGACCGTATTTTATATAACAGAAGAACCATCATCAACTTTCATGTCTTCCAGTGTGGTCAAGTTAGTTAGTCTTTCCTCTTGGGCCTGTGGGCGGCGCATGGGGCAGAGGTCATAGCTCTCCATGTCTCGCGGTTCGTTTCTATCTGTTTTAGGTCTTTAATGTTTACTAGGCCCATCGTTGAGCCTTCTCTGGTGATGGTTCTACAAAGAGTCTCTCTTGGTCTTCCTCGTTTTCTTTTCCCTCTGGTGTCCATATGAGGGATTGGTAAGGGAGTCTTCTCATTCATCCATTCTAAGTGTGTGGCCGATGTAGTTCCAGCGACGCTTTCTTATAAAATTGATACATTTTCTTGCTTGGTCTCTTGTCTTATTTGTGTATTAGGTCTGAAATCTGACCATTTGAGGTTCAGTATTCTTCTAAGACATTTATTCTCAAAGTTATCTAATTTTCTTTCTAGAGCTTTGTTGCTTTCCAACTCTCGCATCTATATCACCATTTCCAGTACGATTTATAATACGATTTCCAGTCGATTTCAAGATTACTTATTTTTTTTAAATATCATTGAGAGATGTACCTTCAATTCAATTATATAAACCCTGTCAATATCAATAATATTTATTTTAAAATGTCCTTGAGAAGCGTGCATTTGATTCAAATATATAAGCTACAGAAATATATCAAGATTGTCTATAAGGGGGAAAAAACGTGTGGTCAAGAGTGTCCATATAGTGTCCATTTTTTACTGTTTGAGGTTATTCTTTAATAACCAATGGTGGTCGCGTTATACAAGACATACGATATCACTCAATCCTATCGCACATCAGATTTCACTGCCTAGCTTGAGTTTGTGATGTTACGGAAGTCCTTGTAGAAAAAAAAGCTATGATGTTTACCATTTTCTATAACATAACGTATTGTCTATGTATCCTTCTATGAAATACCGTACTGTCTCGGTATCATCATCATCATCAAATAGTTTGTCCTGAGCAGGACTTTGCCACCCCAACAGTCCTTTGGAATTTCTCTCTCATACGCTCATGTCTCGCCTCTGCAGTCGTCATGCTTACATCATCAGTTACATCTTGAATACATCTTTTGTATCAGTGAGGGGGACTGCTACTGAAATCCTGTGGTCTATCCTGTCAGACACGGCACACCATTTATGTAACCGTGAGGCTTGGCTACTGCTTCTTGGCTCTGATATCCTCGGTCACTGCACCATATAAAATGTATCAGGGTAACCTCCTGATAAGCTATTAATATTATTCTACACGTATTTACAACTCTATCAACACCATCCACAACTACGTACATAGATTACAAATAAAAGAAATGGCCGTCAAGTACATCGTACATCTATGTGAGAATCAAACCGATTCTCAACTTTTATTTCTTTATATTTACTTAATTAAATATCTCATCTATGTTCAAAATAATAGCCCATACATCAAATTATCAAAATAAAGAAAATCCTGAAAAGAAACTCAACAATTCAAAACAACATACCAATGCACATAGCTGGAAAAATATACCTACTAACTAATATTGATTGTTTTCCCTAAGTGATATCTAATACCCTGACATCCTATCTCTAAAATGTTCACAGTTCACTGTTTACCTTGCTTGCGATGTCCTTAGAATAAAATACTTGATCGGTCACAATACGTTATACCGCTTCTAGATATAGTTGCTGTCATAATAGTATACACGAAATGTCTCTGCTACTGGTTAAAATAATGCATCCTGAAAACAAATGGCTGACATCTCTCTCTCATATACTGTTATAGCCTCTCCGTCGGGTCTGGCCCTACCCTTTTAGTTTAGCTCTACCGCCTAGTTTTTCCAACTCTGACAACTAGTCCTCCGGTTCTAATGTAACCGGTTCACCAATTCTAAACAGGAACTCTCTCTGATTTGGACAAAAATCTCCGTGGAGTTCTACATCTACGTCTTAGTTGAGCTCTCTCTCTCTCTGTCTGCAACTCAGTTCAATTCTACTGTCCCTCTGTCTCTATCCGAATGCTTGGGAAGATGTTTCGATGAAATGTCTAAAGTTGTCTGAAGTTCTGTGAAGTTGTCTAAAGTTGTCTCTTCACTCTTTCTGTCTGTAACTGTCTCAGACTCTGACTACCTACTCTCTGTCCCTCTGTATGAATGAGAATTTGACTACCCTCACTGCCTGTCCCTGGGTACCTCTCTGCTCCTCTGTCTCTATCCGAATGCCTATCTAAATTTGTGTCTTCACTCTTTCTAACTGGCCAATATTAACTGTTGAAGTCTGTCTCGGCACTACCTACACTGCCTGTCCCTGGGTACCTCTCTGTCCCTCTGTTTCTATCCGAATCGCCTATCTAAAGTTTCTGCCAACTGTCCCTCTGCCAAGTGTGTGTGAAGATGATGTGTCTCGAATCTACAATGTGTATTCTATTTATCCACTGGCAATTTTCTTTTTTTCTAAATCAGTCATTGTCCTTTTAGTAAAATTCTCACGGTCAAATCTGTTTAGTTGGCCTGGAAAACCCAGCTAATTTGACAATCGTGACCGGACAATCACCCGACGTTCAAAAAAAAGAATACAATTAACCTCTCTGGCTCCAGGAAAAAAAACAGGGCATAAATTTACTGCTAGTTAAGACAACGTCTCCTTGCTAACATATCTGGTCTGTAATTATATGTTCCACAGCCCAGGTATATTGTTACCCTTTTGGTTAATTGAAAATACGTGCTTAGTTGCAGCTTGGGACTACGAATAAAGCAAGGGGAACCTGGTGTCATATTCCCTGCTACACTTTTCCATGATCTTCCTCTTCTCCTCTTTGCCGGGATGGATACTCCCATAATCACCTTTTCCAGCCCTTCGTTTTTCTTTATATGTCCAAAATACTTCAATTTTCTCATTATTTTTGGAGCATCAGCCAGTTTTCATTAGCTTTGAGTTATTTCTGGATAAATATATTTGTTCTCTTCTCTGTCCGTTATATACCGTGGACTCTTCGATAACACTTATAGTCACAAGTCCTTATATTTTGTTTCTACCGTCTTGTTAAATGGCCATGCCTCACACCCATACGCTGCTACTGGGAAAATAGAGCTTGCCTTCTCCAGTAGCAACGTATAGGTCTGAAGCATAGACATTTAACAAGACAAGCAAAACATACATGTGCTTCTTGATATATGTTGAAGGTATGTCCCTATACTCTTCTATGAAATGATGGAATATATCTGTACGCTTCTATGAAATGATGTAATGTCTATGTACACTTCTATGAAATGATGTAATGTCTATGTACACTTCTATGAAATGATGTAATGTCTATGTACACTTCTATGAAATGATGTAATGTCTATGTACACTTCTATGAAATGATATTATGTCTCTGTACACTTCTATGAAATGATGTAATGTCTATGTACACTTCTATGAAATGATATTATGTCTATGTACACTTCTATGAAATAATGTAATGTCTCTGTATACTTCTATGAAATAACATAATGTCTCTGTATACTTCTATGAAATAACGTAATGTCTCTGTATACTTATGAAATGACATAATGGCTATGTATACTTCTATGAATTAATGTCTCTGTATCATCATCATCATCAAAAAGCTTGTCCTGACCAGAACTTTGCCACCCCAACAGTCCTTCGAATTTCTCTCTCTCATACACCATATGTCCCGCCTCTGAAGCCGTCACGCTCAAATTAGTAACATCTTGAATCCATCTTATATGAATACCTTAATATCTCTGTATTTTCCTTTGAAATGCCGTGAGAAGATCTGAAAATCTATGGAAGATCTATCTTGAGTGTAAGGATAATTACCTACACTAATCACTAGAACTTTCGATTCACTTACGATTTCCAGTCGATTTCAAGATTACTTATTTTTTTTAAATATCATTGAGAGATGTACCTTCAATTCAATTATATAAACCCTGTCAATATCAATAATATTTATTTTAAAATGTCCTTGAGAAGCGTGCATTTGATTCAAATATATAAGCTACAGAAATATATCAAGATTGTCTATAAGGGGGGAAAAAAACGTGTTTTTTTATGTTTTGTTATTAGTCAATTGACAAATATTTTTAACCCTTAATATGATGTTTTCCCCAACCTAATCATTTTATTTATTGAATGAAAGATTGAAATTCTATTTATGGAATCAAGAAATTGCTAAATCTGGAGTCTGAATGTGTCTATAAGTAGTATAATAAGGTGTCTGACATTTCTAATATACAATTATCAGTATGTGTAGGCAAGTATGGAAAATGTTTAGTTTAGTCATCGATTCGAATGCTGTGTTAAGATATGAAGAGTGAAAAAATGATCCTAATTTAAAGATAGACTATTTAAACCGTGTTTTTGTGTAAGGATATCTTAATATATTTCTGAGCGTCTGTAGCGCGGTAGAGAGCTTGATCACAACCTAAGCGTACCTGGTTCAAACTCTACGGCGGGCAAGTTTGGAAACAAATTAGTTCCCTTGGATTTTTAGGAACTGTAAAAATAGACCTTACCGTTCAGAAAGCAATGTCAAACTACTGAACGTAAAAGTTGTGCATCGAAAAATCGACAACTCGTTTACTGTTGTTGATGGCTACGTCCTCTAGAAATGATATTCTACGATTTTCATTCAATATAGTTCTCTTAGAAACAGTAGTAAACTTATTGTGATGATGAAACTACTATCTAGTGCCGTCGATACCGTGTTTCAACTTCTTAATTAACGTGGAAGTTTTGTGATAAACTATGAGTATCAGTTCTAAATCCCAAGAATGTGACACGTTGTTTGATAATAATAATAAATGTCATTCATCTGGAATATTTGTTGTGAATATCCTGCCAGATTGGCTGAGCAGGTAAGTCTTATTTCAACATTGTGATCATTGTGTCAGACTATTATTCTTCCATGTTTTTATTATAGTTAATCCTACAAAAGTTAATTTAGATGAAACGAAAAGATAAACTAGTAGTTATTAGATAAACGTCCATTTTTTAATAAAATAATTGAAATTGTTTTAACAAATAGAACTTTATCAGAATGTTATTTTTTTTATTCCAATAATTAATTCTGAGTTTTGCTTTTTGTTTCTTATTGGATATTCTGCCAGACTGTGGTTGTTTGTTGTTTATAGTGAACAGCTAAGTCGTGGTCCAGTTTTCCAGTGTTTTGGTGTATCTCGCATCATTCAGGTGGCCATCTCTATTGTTTCTTTTCGTGTCGACAGTGCCATATCATTCAGCATAGATTGTACTTTGCACTGTGTTTATGGTTATCTTACATGATATCGTTTACGAAAGCTAGAAAGAGTGTTGGGGATAGGGCCTATCCTCTGGGATACACTTTATTCCATGATTACCTTTTTGGGCACGTTTTCTCTGGGTCTGGTCTATAAAATTAAAAACAAATATATAAAGGAACCCTTTTTCATACCTCGAGGTATGTAATACTTGCCAGTGGTATTCCGAGTACCCAATTGAGACTAGGTCGACCTAAAAGCAGTTACGGTTGGACAAATATTCCACGCTCATTGTGAAATTGAATCCTGACCACTCGCTTAATAAGTGAGTTCACTAACAAGCACGCTACTGTGGCTCTCGGACCTGGCCTGGGCTGTCCTGTTTACCAAATAGTGACATATCCAATTGTAAATGTGTCCTCTAAATCAGTTTTTGAGCAATTTTATTTTAAATTCTTCTTTCGAAACGCTATCAAAGGAATTTTCCATATCAACTCACATTGCTAGTGTATGCTTCTTTTCTTGATATCCGTCTTAGATCTATTGAACATTGTAGGTAATCTGATCTTCTGTTGACCTATGCTGACGAAGTCCACTCTGCTGTGTTGTTACCAGTTATTTCTGCTTAATTTGCCACATTGAGTCTTCTGTTGACAATTATTCTTGTAAAAAAATGGGAAAGCTGATTGGTATGTAATTACCTGGGTCGAGTCTGTTTTTCCTTGTTTTAGAATAGACACCGTGGTTGGTTTTTTTTCAATTCACTGGACATCTCATAACTTTCCAGCTCGCATTCTTGACATTTAGAAGTTTTTTTAGACTGTCTGATCCAGGTTGGCAAGCAATCCATTTTTAAACCATAATTTCCTAGTGACTTCTTAATATTAGTACAGGGGAGTACTTCTTCCAGTTCACTTATATTAAAGTTGGTCATCGTATGTTCTTTTAGTGCCACGAGGGAGTAATTCAAGGATGACATCACCTCCATTACCATCTTTAGTTTCTCGGGAGGTATGCCAAATTAATATAAATATTTATAGCCTTCTTAACTTCAGCATGTCTTTATTGAGCTCTATTTACGTTAGAGGCCATTTCGTGTTTTCATCATTGAAAACATTGGATATTTTTCAGAATTTGTTTCTGTTTCTATCCCAGTTAAAATCATTGCCTTCTCTCTCCATCACTGACTTGCGGATTGTTTGTTTGCTCGTTTGTATTTGATCTGAGGCTGCCTTGAGTGCTATTCCCGCCGGAGCTCTGTACTTTCTCTGGCCTGGTTAAACACACGCAAAAACAAAGTACTGTAGTTTTACACACACACAAAAACAATAACAATGCACAGAACGTTTCGACCAAAAGGCCGTTTTTACTCATTGGTCTCCTTTAGCTCATCTACAAATTGTTGGACTTCTTCTGATTATAAAGTGTGTAGTACCTTCTTGTACCTCTAGTCTTCTTCTTCTTCATCTTATGCTCCATATCGACTACTTTGTTAACTGTGATTTTTATATGATCTGAGCGTAAGAGCGATTGTACGTTGTGCCAGTTATGCGCCTACACGTAGGCTGGCACATCCTATTTCTGCGACGCTTTTTATTTACTAGAGTAGCTACCCTAGGCCCCTACCTCAGTGGCCTCTTACGACATGCCTTGTAAGTCGCAGTGTTACTATTCTTTTGCTTCCTTGGGAGCTCTGACAACACATGGGTGGTCGATTTAGTATGGTGTACTTCGTAAAACTACCTTAATTGTGATTTGATACACCTTCTAGTTTTGTTGCAGTTAAATCTACCAACTCAATTGTTTACAAAC
Organism: Arion vulgaris; assembly: GCA_020796225.1. NCBI lineage: Eukaryota > Metazoa > Mollusca > Gastropoda > Stylommatophora > Arionidae > Arion > Arion vulgaris. The sequence goes on along the minus strand of CM036761.1, from coordinate 29,523,650 downwards.
ACAACTAAATAAACAGTTATATCTTATATGATGGGTGTGTCTAAAAGTTGTAATGTTATGAAACATCATCATCGTCAGTACTTGTCACGTCCCAAAGAAGACATGGACAACAAATGTTCACTGAATTCTATACTGGATCTCCCTTACCACCGCAAATTCAGTCTATTCATGCCTTATTCAAATGTTCTTCGTCAATGCCCTATCACCCTTCCTCTGATGTCTCCTCTGTGTCCATCGCACATCCCGCCGCCCCTCCCTTTTCACCCTAATGAGGGCATGTCCAGTCTACCGTCACCGTTTCTTCTTTATCTCTTTTTACTTATGTCCTCCAGACCAGCCAACTAACAACCATGCATATAATCCTGCAATCCACTGATTACATGGTAAAGTAGTAGTAGTAATAAGTCTCTTTTAGTTCTGAAGGACCTTATAGCTGTGCCGCTCACGGCGAACCAACACTGCTCTTTTAGTAATTTGCACTACTTTTTTCAGCGCAGTCGGCGACGGAACACAAGTCAGCCATTGTGTTTTTCGATCGAATCGATGAAACAGCGTGTAAACAATTGCTTCATATGAAATATGTGTCATTCATATAGTAAAATCCATTGTTCTACGTGTAACTGTAACATATTCTACAGATCTGAAAAATTATATGATTATATGTTAAGTGAAGCTATTTTGAACGAAATTTTTTCGTTGGTCACTACCATTATTTTGGAACCTTGAAAATTTCGCGTTGGTTATACCCATAAACATCGTATTTACGTGAACGGGAATTTAAACTTCACTTTACTCGTAAATTTTCATTACTAGAAACATTTTCTCTCTTCTAAGGGCAACTTTACGTCTGCACCGCGTCAATAATCTCCAGACTTACCATTTCTCTGTGCTAGAAGCCGGTTTGCTTTCGACGTCCATAGCAACCGTTGCAGTTTGTGATCTTCTCGTGAATTTTTTTCGTCATATTACTTGTGTCAACAATATCCAGCAATGCTAAATAGAAATTTTTAATTTTCTTTTTATATTTCAAACATTATTTATTCCTTTCAGTTGACTTTTGTATTGAGTATCAACCGTAATATTAAATATCCCACACTAGATCTAGCTGTCCAAAGTGAACCATTCGTCAGCAATAGACGGCAATAATGATTGGACCGATCTTTATCGTACACTATTCAGATTTACTTGAAGTCTCATATTATTGTATTGTGATTTCAGAATTAAAATAACGAGTGAATCATATCATTATTCTGTTAATTGTCTTTCTTAATTATAGGCATTTCATGTTTAAAAGTTGTGCCATTTAAATTGCACTCATTGCTTAGCTGCAATCAGCTGCAATGAAGATTTGTGACAAAATATAGTCTAGTAGTAATTTCAAATGTAACTATTGCAAGATCATCTAAATTTTCTTGTTTATGTAAACTTCTTCTGTGACTTTTAATTTGTTAGTGGTTAACCTAAATGTGATCATTTATATTTACTCCACATATATAAATAATTTACCAAATAAGTATCCAGCATGTTTGTATGTGAGATGTAAGTCATACATAAGTAAATATATAAAACTCATACTATTCAAAGAGTCACTCAGAACAGCACAACATATTGCAGATAAATCAAGAAATATATGAATACAAAAATTAACCTCTGATGCTAGAGTGAATAATTTACCAATATGCTTTTATTATTTTCTAAATTGTTTTGGTTGTGTGGAACATATAATGAGCACTAGATCAACAGTTTCAATAAATAATATTCATTATGATCTCCCCATACAACTGACTTCAACCTTGCAATAATATTAAATATATTTATTACTTTATTTTAAAAACTGGAGATAGAGGTTGTGTGAATAATTTACTCAGAAAGTGTTAAAGCTTGACCATCATTGCAAAGAAATTAGAGATATTATTCAATGAAATTGTTGATCTAGTAGTCAATACATTTTAAAAACAATCAAGACAGTTTTTGACAATAATGAAAACACACTGGTAAATCATTTACCTATGCTTCAAATATATATAAATTAGGATTTATACAAAAATCTGATTTGCTATAGCATTGTGTTTACTGTACCATTGATTAATCAATTTTACTCAAAGCTCAGGTCATACACAAAGCTTTCATATACATAAAATATGCTTGTTAAATGTATGTTCATGTAGAAGACATGATGCAGTATTTCATCACTAATTACCACATTTACTTCAACCGATAACAAGTTAAAAGTCAAAGAAGAAGTTTACATAAAAAGAAAATGTAGATGATCTTGCAATAGTTACATTTGAAATTACTACTAGACTATATTTTGTCACAGAGCGTCATTGCAGCTAAGCAATGAGTGCAATTTAAATGGCACAACTTTTAAACATGAAATGCCTATAATTAAGAAAGACAATTAACAGAATACTGACATGATTCACTAGTTATTTTAATTCTGAAATCACAATACAATAATGTGAGACTTCTCAAGTAAATCTGAATAGTGTACGATAAAGATCGGTCCAGTCATTATTGCCGTCTATCGCTGACTGAATGGTTCACTTTGGACAGCTAGATCTAGTGTGGATATTTAATATAGTTGATACTCATACAAAAGTCAATTGAAAGGAATAAATAATGTTTGAAATATAAAAAGAAATTAAAAATTTTATTTAGCATTGCTGGATATTGTTGACACAAGTAATATGACGAAAAAATTCACGGGAAGATCACAAACTGCAACGGTTCTATGGACGTCGAAAGCAAACTGGCTTCGTAGCACAGAGAAATGGTAAGTCTGGTAGATTATTGACGCCGTGCAGACGTAAAGTTGCCCTTAGAAGAGAGAAAATGTTTCTAGTAATGAAAATTTACGAGTAAAGTGAAGTTTAAATTCGTTCACATAATACGATGTTTATGGGTAGTACCCAAGCGAAAATTTCAAGGTTCCAAAATAATGGTAGTGACCATCGAAAACAATTTCGTTCAAAATAGCTTCTACTTAACATATAGTTAGTTAGTTTGTTCCTTTCGTGCCAAAGGTGGCACATAGGGCAGAGGTTTTAGATCTCATGTGATACGGTTCTTTGCTAGCAGTTGCAGATCTTGTATGGTTTACATCCCAATAGTTTACTTTCTTGTTGGATGGTTCTTCGAAGAGTGGTCTTTGTCTTCCACGTTTTCTTTTCCCAACTGGTGACCACATAAGGACTTGTCGATTTAGTCTCTTTTCGTCTGATCTAAGCACATGACCTAAATATTTCCACCGTCGTTTCCTTATAATATTTGATATGGGTTGTTGGTGTGTTCTATCTCTCACTGTGTTGTTAGAAACGAAATCACTCCATTTGACTTTTAATAATTTTCGTAGACATTTATTCTCAAAGCTGTCCAGTTACTTATCAATTTTCTTTGTTGATTTCCAACTTTCACAACCAGGTCAGTACAGGAATCACACATGACCTAAATAATTTAACTTTTGTGCATATACTAAAGTCTTGAGATTGCCAGATATTCGTTAATTTAGTGAAGGCACTAGCTGCATAGTAATGAGAGTTTATTTCTTTCATCGTGTCTCCGTTGTTTGACACTTTACTACCCAAATATGTAAAATGTTCAACTTTCTCCAGTGTTTGGCCATTTATTACAATGTTGTCTGTCGAGTTTGTGAGGTCCATAATTTTGGTCTTGGCAGAATTGATCTGAAGACCAACCTGTTCTGCAAGTGTGCAAAGATTGCTCGTTAGTTTGTGGGTTGCTTGTGTAGTTGAATTCAATATGGCCACGTCATCGGCAAAGTCAAGATCAAATAGTCTGCTGTTATTAAGCCATTTGATGCCTAGTTGATCATCTTGGGTGCATTTGCGCATGATCCAGTCTATAGCTATCCCAAAAGCATAGGTGACATAACGCAGCCCTGCTTCACACCCGAAATGACTGTGAACCAGTCTGAGTTTCCTGCATCTGTTCTTACACAGCAGGATGCTTCAGAATAGAGGGCTTTTATAATATTGATGTACTTTTCCTAGAAGCCATAGGTCTTAAGAATCTCCCAGAGAGTAGAACGATGAAGACTATCAAACGCTTTCTGAAAGTCTATAAAATTTATCACTAGTGGTGACTGGAATTCAATTGATTCTTCTATAATGGATCTCAGCGTGAAGATATGATCGGTACAAGAACGATGTGGACGAAAGCCAGCTTGTTCTTCTCTTAGCCTTGCGTCGACGGCTTTTCTCAGCCTCTCCATCAAAATACTGCAGAATAGCTTGCCAGGTGTTGATAGCAAAGTTATTCCGCGCCAGTTGTTGCAATTTGACAAATCGCCTTTTTGGGAGCTTGAATATCACTCCGTCTTTCCAATCTTTTGGAGGGTCTCATTCTGCCAAACATCGTTCATTAAGGTACGTAGGAATCCAATTGATTCCTCGTCAGTTGCTTTTAGCATCTCTCCTGAAATATCGTCGCTACCGCTGGCTTTATTGTTTTTCAGTTTCCTGATGGCTTGTTTAATTTCTTCCATTGAGAAGTCGTCAATGGGTGCATTTAATGATGGCATTTGTATTTCTGTTTCAAAAAACTGGTGTTATCACTGGGTTGGGTCTATTTAATACCTCTTTAAAATGTTCAGCCCATCTTTTCGATTGTGCTTGTTGTGATGGTATGGATTCGTTGTTTTCCCTTTCACGGGACAGCTTGCCGTCGGCGGATGATTCATTAGCTGTTTCATAATATGAAAGAGTGTTTTACTGTTCCCTGTTTTGGATGCTGTTTCTGCCTCTAGAGATAACTTCTGGATGTAATCACGTTTATCTTTGCGAGCATTTGCTTTAATATCTTTGTCCAGTTGTCTATATTCAAGAACTGTTGGTTCGTTTTGAGTCGATAGCATTCGTAGTTTAACTTCTTTTCTTTCTTGGATTTTTGCCATGTTTCTTCACTTAACCAATTCTTTCTTTTTTATATATCCTGCTGTTTCTGCTGCGAGTTTAATAGTGTTCTTAAAAACGTTCCAATGATTTTCTATTTTCTTCTCGGTGTGTCCTGTTGTAGTGACGTTATGTAAGTTGGTGAATCTATTATGAATATCGACATTGTAGGAACTTTGAATGTTTGGTAACAGTAGGCGTTTAGAATCTATTTTCTTGGTTTTTGCGGTTTGTATAGTACTTTCAATTTAGTTCTTATTTTAGCAATGCATAAGTTGTGGTCGCTGCCAATATCTGCCCCTCTGTAGACTCTTATATCTAAGACGGACGTACGAAATTTTGCGTTTATACAGAAGTGATCAATCTGGTTTTTGTATGTTGGTCAGGAGAATTCCAAGTTGTTTTATGGATGTCTTTGTGTGGGAAAAATGTACTAGCTATAGTCATATTAGTGAGTTCGCATAATTCCAGCAGTCTTTCACCATTTTGATTCATGGTGCCCATTCCATGTTTGCCGATGAACCTTTCTATGCCTTTGTTGTCATTGCTGATTTTAGCATTAAAGTCGCCCATAGTCACAATGAAATCGTGCTTAGGTGTTTTGTTTAGAACGTCTAGCAGTGAAGCGTAAAAACTGTCCTTCTGGTCATCTGTAGTACGTTCGTTGTACTTAACATATAATCATATATTTTCCAGATCTGTAGAATATTTACAGTTACGTAGAACAATGGATTTTACTATATGAATGACACATATTTCATATGAAGCAATTGTTTACACGCTGTTTCATCGATTCGATCGAAAAACACAATGGCTGACTTGTGTTCCGTCGCGGACTGCGCTGAAAAAGGTAGTGCAAATTACTAAAAGAGCGGTATCTCAATGCAAATATGACGCCGTGCGCTACATAGCTATTTCGCATTTCTTTGGTGACTCTAAAGTCAGATGCGCGAGTTGCAATCTCTGACAATTCTCCCACAACACAGATGAGACAAGACTCTCTAGACAGGATTGCATCCTAGCCCTTTAGCTGCTAAGGAAGTATATATACGTTTTTCCCATTGACTTCTAAAGACTCATTAACACGTCTGTTATTATCTCTCCTCTGTGGGCTAAAGACGTGTTAACACGTTATCATTGCTACTGTCACTGCTATAGGCGTACATTCACGTTTGTGACCAGAAACAAAGAGTAGCTATTTTTAGCTCAGCCTTCGGAAAGTATGTAGCAGAGAAAGGGTTAAATTAAAGCCTCTGCTTATTTTATCAGGATGAGCTCAAATTGCAAAAGCCCACATCGAACCTCCTTTCACCAGGTATATCTGTCTCGGGCGACTGCTTCCTATTGGCATATCAAGAACTTTCAAATCTTGCTTAAAGACAACCTTATATTGTATTTGTGGTCTTCCAATAGGCAAGGCATATTCCCATATTAGCTACCAAGAATAAATGGAGAGAAACATTACGCAAAGGTGTATCATTTTTAAGAGACTTATGGATACTCGCTTCATGGGGTGCGGATTCAATTCCACAGTGGGCGTGGAATATTTTTCCGACCGTAACGGCTATAAAGTTGACCCAGGGTACCAGGAAATGCACTGGAAGGTAAAGGTGTCCGGCGTGTTGTTGACCACATTACCCATCCTTTACATTTTGTTATGGATGCTCGTAAAGTAAAGAGAGGCAATCGCAAACTCAGATATCGTCACAGTAACACACTTGCAAACTGACTACCTCTAAAGACGAAAAGGACAATCTATACATTTACGTCATTTGGTGTCAATTATTATTTTTTAATATATAAATATGACTATAGTCTGTCCATTAATTCGTGAGCACGTTTGAAATTGATTTTCTCGAAAACTACCTGTTGAATCTCAGTGATTTTTTGCAAGCAGCTTTAGAATATCCATGACGCTAGAAAAATATTTTTTTCCAAGAAAATTTGATGTAGTTTGAAATATTTCTTCTTCAGGTTATATTAAAATCAACTCACCGGATTGTACACAATAGTAACAGATTTACGGTACACAGACGCGTTGTTCTAAAATACATTATGGTAACATTGAAATATCGTGAGTTTCACGAATTCCGTGCACCTAACCCAGTCGACTTTGAAAGCGGAAAGCATATGACGTTATAATTGGGATACCGTTGTATAGTCATAGGTGTATCTCGCTATTTGTATGAAGCTATTTTATCATATTTGTTGACTTATCAAAACTGACATTGATATCACATTCATAATGAGTCTGAAGTGCACATTTATAACAATGCAGAAGGTTACAGTTTTACTATACCAACACTTCCGTAAGGAATCTAAGAGAGGTCATCTATATTGCGATATTCATAACCCTGAGAAACGAACGCAACTGGCGCTTGGTCTGAATAGATAATCCTTTTCCCGATGGATTAAACAGGACACAAAGTGCACTAATGTCAAGCAAGGAAGGAAAAGAACAATTGACGACTTTGACATAGATGTCATAAGACGGAGCTCTTGAAAATGTTTGCGACAAATCAACTTGTTACTCTCAGGAAACTGAAATTAAAACTGCAATCAGAATGCAGCATAGACATTTCTAAAAGTACTCTATGAAAAATTGTAGAGCCGCCGGCTTCACCTTCAGAAAAACTATAGGCAGCAGGAATATTATTTGTGAAAAGCCACATTTAATTGCGCCCGAAGTAAATACCTGAGGCAGATCCGTGAGCGGCGGAGGCAAGGCTATGATATTGTATATTTGGACGAATCCTGGGTCAATGCTCACCACACCAATGCTAAAGAATGGCAATCAGTAGACGGTGAACAGAAAAGAAAAATACCAAGCAGCAAAGGCCAGCGTATTATACTAACACATGCAGGAAGTAGTGAAGAAGGTCTTGTCCATGACGCTGGACTTATTTTCCAATCAAAAAGTACCGACGGTAGGGACTACCACACAGAAATGAATGGACATATTTTCAGGCACTGGATGGAGAAAGATCTATTTCCAATTCTAAACAGACCATCATGCTTGGTAATGGATAATGCATCCTATCACAACGCAGTATCAGCGGAAGACAAAGTACCAACTGCATCAAATACAAAAGATCAAATTAGGACTTGGCTTGCTAAGGAAAATGTCAGCTTCGATGATACATATTTGAAACCCGAGTTGTTGCACCTGGTGAGGATGACAAATAAGACAAAGGTGTTTCATATTGACAAAATCATTGCGGAATACGGCCACGCGTCTTTGCGACTACCTCCATATCATGCTCACCTCAATCCGATAGAGCTTGTCTGGGCTAAAGTAAAAGGGCAAGTTGCCGAACAGAACAGGACGTTTAAAATGTGTGTTGTTTAAGTTCTGACACGTGAGTCCTTCTCAATGATAGACATGCAGTTCTGGAAGAAGTGTGTTGAACATGTGCTCCGAGAGGAAGACTAGTACTGGCACCGAGATGGATTACAATTTGTCCAGCCAGTAACAATTATCAACCTCATGGAATCGTCAGATTCGGGATGATACAAATCATATTTTGATTACAGACTGAGAAATAGCAACGTATACATTTCCATATCCAAATGCGTCTACCATCATACAATTTGTGGTGAAGTTAAGACACCCTGGGGTCTAATGGTGACCGAAGGGGAGGACTAACTGTTGCATATTGTATCCAAGTTCACGATTGCACATAAAGGGAACACAATTAATTACTTGACCTATCAAGTTAATATGGAGATACACCTATGAATAGAATTGACATGGACAAATTCTAGGGATACCGTAAAATCTAAAATTTGAGCCCCCGTATTTGCAATTGTCATAAAAGATCAAAGGAATTCGCGATGTGCACAATCCGTAGCATCTATGGACTACTAGGGTTAGCTTTATTTTAACGTCATGGATATTCTAAGGCTGCATGCAAAAATCACTGAGATCCAACAGGTAGTTTTCGAGAAAATCAATTTCAAACGTGCTCACGAATTAATGGACAGACTATAATATTAAATACAATGTTCCGCAGCCGTTTCAGATCTTAGTGTAAGAAGTGCCTGCCAGTTCGCATTTCCAGTGTCCTAGTATGCACGAGGTAGGAGGGCGAATTTCTTTCCTGGTGTGTAGAACTTCGAATGTGGGATAGAAACCACAACTATCTTTTGTCCGTGTTGTAAGTACATCACTACGAGTAAATTATAAATTTTAAATCTAGTGTATTTTGCATCGAATCTGAAAAAAGAAATTGCCGATAACCACGCCTTTTCTGATATAGATCAAAATTATCATGCTTATTGCCCTTGACAGATTCAATTTGACTGAAAATCGTGGCATATTTTTTACAGGAATTTGCCATTTTTAATTTTTTTCGATCCAGAAGTTCTTTCAGCTCTTCGGCTCGGTGCCACGAACACCGTAAATCTGGAGAACCTGTTGCTTTTCTGCCAGCCCGCGGAATTGAACAGCACTCAAATGCATTCAACTTGCTTTCTATATCTTTAGTCATTTTCCAACTCTCGCTGGCATATGTTAGGATTGATACAACATTTGAATTGAAAATTCGTAATTTAATTTTAGTACTATATAACTTGCAGTTCCATATTTTATTTAGACTTTTAAAAGCTGATGTTGCTTTGCCAATTCGTATCATAATTTCTTTTAACATTTCCTGTGCAATCAAAATTGCTACCCAAATAGGTGAACTGCTCTGTTATTTTATCATTTTAGATTCCAGTGTGATATCTGCATTACTTGCCATAGGTGTCTTCATTATATTTGTTTTTCATAGCTTATCTGCAGTCCAACTTTGATGCTATAGATGACAAGTTGTCTGTTTTCTTTGCATATCTTGGTTGTTTCTACTTAACAAGGCAATATCATCTGCAAATTCCAAATCTTCTAGTTGACTATTTTCTACCCAATCAATGCCAGTTTCGCCCCTGCAACATTTTCGCATCACCCAGTCAATGGCCACCCAAACAATAGCGGAGATAGAATGCAGCCTTGCTTTACTCCGGTTTCAACCATAAACCAGTCGCTGTGTTCACCATCAGTGCGAACTGCACACTGTGAACCATCATAGAGGCTCTTTATAATGTTTATTATTTTGTCTGGTATTCCATAGCATCTCAGAATATTCCACAGAGAGATTCTGTAGACTATCAAAGGCTTTTTAAAATCAATGAAATTTAGTATGAGTGGTTGTTGCTTCTCAATATGCTCCTCCAAAATTAGTCGTAGGGTAATTATTTGGTCTAAGCAGCTTCTCCCAGGTCTACAACCAGCTTGTTCTTCTCTCAGGGTTGTGTCCACTGCTCCTTTGATTCTATTAAGAATGATTTTGCAGAAAGTCTTGGTCATTACTGATAATAGTGATCCCTCTCCAGTTGTTGCAATCTTTGAGATCACCTTTTTGGGGATCTTAACAATTATTCCCTTTTTCCATTGACCTGGGACAATTTCTTCTTCCCATACTTTATTAAATAGTTCTTGCACCTGGCTAATAGTTGTATCATCAGCCACTTTGAGCATTTCTGCAGTAATGCTGTCATCACCAGCTGCCTTATTGTTTATCAAGGAATTGATTGCCTCCTTGACCTCAGCTACACTTATCATTTCTTCGTTAATTGGTAGGAGCTGTTTCTAACATAGACAACCACATTTACACGGAAACATCAGTTCAGATATCCTTAATTTTGTACATTGTTTATGTTTATGTTTGAAGTTAGTATTTAAGTATTGCATTGGCAAGTACTCAATCAATCAATCAAGTACGATGTCTGATGGAGTAGGTTTTCAAAGATTTAGGTTTAAAGCAGAAGGATTGACTTCATTGCTCTGGGTTTTGCTCCACATGGCTCGGTTCCTATCCGGTCCCCTCGGTCCCCACGCCATCTGCCCAGATTATTGCACAAAGCACAACTCCGTAGCTCCGGCAACAATCCTAGGAGTCTCTGGAAAAATGCACTCGTGAACAGAACCTCGCAGTCCGGATTTGAACCCACGAATTCCGGATTGCAAGGTAATAGCTTAACCACTTAGCCATGGAGACCACCACCACAACCCCTCTCTCCTTCCATCGTGCGTTTAAACGGCCATCACTTGACGAACTACAATGTCAGACAATCCAATATCTTCTCCCTCTTTCTTCCTTAATATTATCTCTTGTATTTTACCCAATGTCACCAGATATTAAAACCATCTCTTCTCATTAAGTGTACGTAGAACATTGATTGTCTGATTCTTATGTCTTTTATCAGGTTTCTTTGTGTGCAAACCTCATCTCTCTCTCTCTCTCTCTCTCTCTCTCTCTCTCAATTACTTCTCTAAATTCTGCATAATTTTGTTTCTTTGTTTTTTCTATAAATCCAATATTTTCTGTTTGTCTTAATTTCTTTTTTCCATTAATAATGTCAGTCAGAAGAGCTGGTTTCTGAATATACTTTCTGATATCTTCTTCCTTTTCCTTAACTCTGGTAATGGTCTGTCCTACTTTGTGTCACATCTACCTGTAATGCACCTCTTTTACGATCCATAGTGTTACCCGTTTTCGACATGGCGCTTTAGAATGATGTTTGTTTTTCGATTCCGATTCCTACTCACTGAGTCAGATTGCAGTGATGTAGTATGGTACAATGTCTATCACTTGCAGGTCAAGTACGGTATTGATCAGTTCAGGATCTTTGAGCCTGATACAAACTTCTGTTTTATCATTGTGTGCGCCTTAAAACATAATACGCGTATCTCTCCTTTTCTCCATTTGTCTATGTCTATCTTTATTTTTTTCGTGCCATTTTTTCTTGCGTTCCTCTAGCGTAATCTATTACTGACGTCATAAACGTCTCATCCATATTAATATTGATTAGTTCATGTATTTATATATCTCCATGCCCGTCTGCCCAGCGTGTTCGTAGCGAGTTGGACTACGGTGACTATCCCTCTGTGTGCGCGGGTTCAATTCCGCGGGATGGCAGAAAAAGCCACAGATTCCCAGATTTACGGTGTTCGTTGCACCGAACCGAAGGGTTACGATGTCCATGGCACCGAGCCAAAGAGCTGAAAAGCTCAAGTGCTTCTGGATCGGAAAAATATATATATATATATATATCTCCATCATTTTGTTATTATATTCTACCCGTACCGGTAAACGTTACATGATGCATGCAATTAATTTCTCCATACCGCTCTATACTGGGAAACTCGTTCAATCTCTTCTATGGAAGCGAATCCGATATTTGTTGCCATTCACAGCAGAGCTCGTTTCATAGTTTCCTCGAGTCCTATCTTTCTTGAAGCATTATTTCAATGCATGCGTAGTGAATCTTTGATCATTTTTACTCAGAGCATGCTCAACATATCTCGATCTTGTCTTTCTTATAACAGTTGTTGCTAGAGGTTTACCAAAACATTTCTCCGATTTCATTTCCTCTCCTGAATTTGTCAGATTTTATGTTAATTATTTTTCGCAGAAATCTATTTTCAAAAGCATTCAACTTACTTTCTATATCTCTAGTTATTTTCCAACTCTTGCTGGCTTGTGTTAGGACTCATACAACATTGGAATCGTAATTTAGTTATACCTCTATATAATTTGAAGTTGTGAATTTTACTTATACTCGTAAAAATATGATGTTTTTTAGAATTCGACAAACATATGTCTATTCCACGCTGTTGCTTTGACAATTCGACAAACATATGTCCACGCCATGACGTTGCTTTGATAATTCGATAAACATATGTCCACACCATGACGTTGCTTTGACAATTCGACAAACATATGCCCATATCATTGTTAATTTTTGTTTGTTTTTATCAGTGTTAGACCCTTACTCTTTACTGCCACAGACGGTAGTATCCAGTTACGTTTTAGGTGTAAACCCTGCGCGTCGTCAATCTTTCGAATAAGAGCTGCTAGGGATTTAAAAATTGTGTTTAGGTGCCTATTGACTCTTTGAAGGCTCTAACCCTGTGGCCACAATCAAGTCGGCTTTTTTTATCCTTGGGCCCTTACCTTTAGTGCCGGACAGGTGGTGCCCGGTCACGCTGTAAATGTGTAATAAAATCCCGAGCGTCGCCTTCCTTTCGAAGAGAGCTGCTCGGAACTTTTGGTTTTGTTGCCTATTGGCTATATGATGGCTCCCGCTCATTGGCCACGATCAAGTGGGCATTAACACTTTGATCTTAGCCAAAAGGCCGAGAAGTGATCTACTATCTACTATCTATGTTGTTCTCTGTCTCTTATTTGATAAATTGTGGCGATTCGGGCTTTGTTATCTGTATGATTAGCATCTAGTGTATGTCTTTCAACTTCAATCTATACCTCCTTTTTATCATAGTTGACACATAAGACAATCTACGTTTTCTAGCGTGTGTGTGTCCATAACGGGGTATTTATTTGTTTATAGGATTGGGTTGGCAACCCTTTGTCTAATTCCCCAACCTAAAGTCTAGTTTAGTATGTCAACTTCCCTCCCCTGCAGATCAGCCCAGTCTAGTTAAACCTGCCAGCAGTACAAAGCTCCCGCCGACATCACTTGAGCACTCAAAATCATCGCGTCACAACACACCACTATCGCATTGGGTTGGTTTTACATTTTTCATCTCCTGCTTACTTATATTTGAGCTGTCGTCTGCATTCTTAACATTCTTCTGTAAAATCAATAATCTGTTAGCAACACTGGTCTTTTTCCATCTTTGTTTTTTCTTTGAATTTTCTATCTATTTGTCTTTTGTCTTTTCCCAGGTGGATGATAGAATTGTTATCACTCTTGCTGTTAGACGTAGGGAGAGGAGCTTTCATTTTCGTTCCAGGTCAGATGAGTCGCCCTTAGTGTTATATCCGTGTATATTTAGTGTGTTCTTGATATTGTCTACCGATATCTTTTTCTTGGTCTTCCCTTGGCTCTATAGTCTGTCCATTAATTCGTGAGCACGTTTGAAATTGATTTCTCGAAAACTACCTGTTGGATCTCAGTGATTTTTGCAAGCAGCCTTAGAATATCCATGACGCTAGAGAAATATTTTTTCCAAGAAAATTTGATGTAGTTTGAAATATTTCTTCTTCAGGTTATATTAAAATCAACCTCACCGGATTGTACACAATAGTAACAGATCTACGGTACACAGACGTTGTTCTAAAATACATTATGGTAACATTAAAATATAGTGAGTAAACAACAATTTCACGAAATCCCGTGCACCTAACCCAGTAGACTTTGAACGCGGAAAGCATATGACGTTATAATTGGGATACCGTTGTATAGTTATAGGTGTATCTCGCTATTTTTATGAAGCTATTGTATCATATTTGTTGACTTATCAAAACTGACATTGATATCACATTCATAATGAGTCTGAAGTGCACATTTATAACAATGCAGAAGGTTACAGTTTTACTATACCAACACTTCCGTAGGGAATCTAAGAGAGGTCATCTATATTGCGATATTCATAACCCTGAGAAACGAACGCAACTGGCGCTTGGTCGAATAGAGAATCCTTTTCCCGATGGATTAAACAGGACACAAAGTGCACTAATGTCAAGCAAGGAAGGAAAAAATCAATTGACGACTTTGACATAGATGTCATAAGACGGAGCTCTTGAAAATGTTTGCGACAAATCAACTTGTTACTCTCAGGAAACTGAAATTAAAACTGCAATCAGATTGCAGCATAGACATTTCTAAAAGTACTCTATGGAAAATTGTAAGAGCCGCCGGCTTCACCTTTAGAAAAAACTATAGGCGGCAGGAATATTATTTGTGAAAAGCCACATTTAATTGCTGCCCGAAGTAAATACCTGAGGCAGATCCGTGAGCGGCGGAGGCAAGGCTATGATATTGTATATTTGGACGAATCATGGGTCAATGCTCACCACACCAATGCTAAAGAATGGCAATCAGTAGACTGTGAACAGAAAAGAAAAATACCAAGCAGCAAAGATCAGCGTATTATACTAACACATGCAGGAAGCAGTGAAGGTCTTGTCCATGACGCTGGACTTATTTTCCAATCAAAAGTACCGACGGTAGGGACTACCACACAGAAATGAATGGACATATTTTCAGGCACTGGATGGAGAAAGATCTACTTCCAATTCTAAACAGACCATCATGCTTGGTAATGGATAATGCATCCTATCACAACGCAGTATCAGCGGAAGACAAAGTACCAACTGCATCAAATACAAAAGATCAAATTAGGACTTGTCTTGCTAAGGAAAATGTCAGCTTCGATTGTACATATTTGAAACCTGAGTTGTTGCACCTGGTGAGGATGACAAATAAGACAAAGGTGTTTCATATTGACAAAATCATTGCGGAATACGGCCACACGTCTTTGCGACTACCTCCATATCATGCTCACCTCAATCCGATAGAGCTTGTCTGGGCTAAAGTAAAAGGGCAAGTTGCCGAACAGAACAGGACGTTTAAAATGTGTGATGTTGAAGTTCTGACACGTGAGTCCTCTCAATGATAGACATGCAGTTCTGGAAGAAGTGTGTTGAACATGTGCTCCGAGAAGAAGACGAGTACTGGCACCGAGATAGATTACAATTTGTTCAGCCAGTAACAATTATCAACCTCATGGAATCGTCAGATTCGGGATGATACAAATCATATTTTGATTACAGACTGAGAAATAGCAACGTATACATTTCCATATCCAAATGCGTCTACCATCATACAATTTGTGGTAAAGTTAAGACACCCTGGGGTCTAATGGTGACCGAAGGGGAGGACTAACTGTTGCATATTGTATCCAAGTTCACGATTGCACATAAAGGGCAACACACTTAATTACTTGACCTATCAAGTTAATATGGAGATACACCTATGAATAGAATTGACATTGACAAATTCTAGGGATTACTGTAAAATCTAAAATTTGAGCCCCCGTATTTGCAATTGTCATAAAAGATCAAAGGAATTCGCCGATGTGCAAAATCCGTAGCATCTATGGACTACTGGTTAGCTTTATTTTAACGTCATGGATATTCTAAGGCTGCATGAAAAAATCACTGAGATCCAACAGGTAGTTTTCGAGAAAATCAATTTCAAACGTGCTCACGAATTAATGGACAGACTATAGTACCTGATCTCTTTTTATTGTATACTGTTATTGGTGGTTGGTTGAATTCAATTCTCATTAAATGTCCTAACCACTGCATTTATTTTGTATAATTGAAATGTTCTTTAAGGTAAATATGGGGATATAGAAAATAAGGTATTATACTCAGAACAGGATCGGAGTAAATATATTATTATTAGAATAAAAATGCATCAGTGTAAATAAGATCTTGGTGTAAATAGGATATTGGTGTAAATAAGATATTGGTGTAAATAAGATATTGGTGTAAATAAGATAGTGGTGTAAATAAGATATTGGTGTAAATAAGATATCAGACCCTCTAAAACATCAGGCAAAATTATGTATGAAACTAATTGTTATATTATAATAAAATAAGGTAATATGATAATAAGGTATCATGGTATAAAAGATTCTAAAGTAAATATAATATTATTGTAAATATCAGCAAACATCAGTTAAAACAAGTTAAAGACTTTACATATCTGATGACCATTGTTTCAGCAAATGAAAGAATAACCAACTAAATAAAATATGAATACAATAAAACAAATCAGAACAGCTGGCACCAATTTTGAAATGCAAACATGTCACAATGAACACAGAAAGAGTGTTGTGTAACATGATATAAGCGAAGGTTTAGAACATGAGTTCCCAAAGTGGGTACCGCCCCCAGTTGGCGATGAAGCGTTCTAGGGGGCGATAGTGGGCTCAAAAGAATTTGATGGGTGTTCAGACGATTAGGGTTAGTGACTTAAAGAAGAAATTAATAATAAATATTTTAAAATAAATTATTTTCGTGATTTTGCGATTGAATAATCATTTAAAATTTGAATTCTGCATTTAAATTCATCTCATGCCCGTCTTATACGATCCATTTTATCATCAATTTTCTATTTCATGCATATAGTCATTTGAAAATTCACCATTATGACAGAAATATATATCAATTTTCTATGCCAAAGAGAAAATAGAGCATGTGTATATATATTGGTGGGGGGCGTTGATAAAGTGTTATAGTGTGGGCGGGAAGGTGTTACAAAGTTTATGTTGTCAAAGTGGGCGGTGTTACAAAGTTTATGTTGTGCAAAGTGGGAGGTGTTACAAAGTTTATGTTGTGCAAAGTGGGTGGTGGGCAGAAAAAGTTTGGAAATTGATGGTTTAGAACATTTGGTAACAACAGGTAAAATTCAGGGGAGGAGATATCGCGGAAGACAAAGGGAGAAGATGTTGGATGACCTGACATCATGGTTCGACACAAGATCAACGTCAGAACTGATTACACCCAAGTTGTTGCCGGGGCTCAAAAATTTGGAATGTAAAGAATAGAACCACTGTTACCTGCCATGCATGTCGTAAGAGGCGACTAAGGAGGTTTGGCTTAAATCGGATGCACGTGTCCTAAACATGTACATGTCTATGCGTTTAGGGGCCTACTAAACCAATCTGCAACGTATACACGTTCTTGGCAAAGATCAAATCATATCACAAAGAGTGATTAAAATTGGTCGTAAA
The DNA here is from genome assembly GCA_020796225.1 of Arion vulgaris. Classification (NCBI taxonomy): domain Eukaryota; kingdom Metazoa; phylum Mollusca; class Gastropoda; order Stylommatophora; family Arionidae; genus Arion; species Arion vulgaris. The sequence continues at coordinate 29,506,151 of CM036761.1, read as the reverse complement.
GAACCAACGCAAAGAAGAAAAGGAGAACTGATTACATGCCCCAAACAAAGAGAGTTGTGGAGAGAAATGATCGCCTACGCCGGCAGGCATGGCACTTGAATGAATAACATGATATTTGTCCTGACACAATACTAGCAATGCCAAATGTGGACTCTGACATTAAACCACAGTAGGAAACTAGTCGCGACAGAGATGTGTCAACGCAGAATGCTAAGAGTATCAAAAAGTCAAGAAAAGGCAGATTTATGAATGGATATATCTAGAAAACATCGGGTACAACAACAGTACTGAACTTAATCATGAAACAACAAAGTAAAGAATTCAACCACATAAGCAGATTACCAGGAAGAAATGCAAATAATAGTATGCGTCCTAGATAGTTAAATCTATACACTTGTCTAAGGTCAGCTCAATAATCTGATGTCATCTCTAAAACTAGTCTATGAGTGTTCAATAAAAGGTGACTTCACTAACGTTCGAAAGAAGAGTCAGCAGATAAATCTTCTTCATCTTTCTTTTTTGTTATTCTATGCTTTTTGCCGTTAGACGTCGCATGTTTAAATGATGATCGGTTTCCGTGCTAGTTCACTCTCGGTCGCTTGATTTGCTGTGGAATAATAGAGTTTTAAGCTGTCTGTTGCTCCAACATTTCATCTTTTTCTTGGTCTGCCCCTTCATCTTCATGATTCTATTTTCAGGTTGTAAGCTCTTGCAACTGGTGTATTCGGGTTCATTCTCCCCAAGTGACCATACTAATTGGGTCTCGTTTTTCAATGAATCTAACAACCAACAAATGTTGTTCCGACTGTTCTTCTAATTTCCTCATTTCTTATATAGTCTCTAGCTGTTTTATTTATCGTTTTCCTCAAGCATCTCATTTCACAGGTGGTAATTTTTCCCCATCGTGTTATTTTATCAGTGCCACGTTTTGCATTGGTAGCATAGTGTTGGTAGATAAGAAACACACATTCCTAAATAAAATGAGCATTTGATTAAATCTAAAATACCTTGCGCAACGATCTGTTAAATTATGTAAGAAACAAAAGTATTATGCAATGTAACATGTACTAGTTTATGAAAAAGTAATGTCAATATGATTAGACAAACAAGGTACCTGCTTATGGACACATACGTCTGGTCTTTCAAAACGATGTTAAGTAACTCATTGATAGATCATTGGCTAGCGAGGATATGTCAAAGTATGTCAATTTGCAAAAAATGAAGCTGATTAGATATGACAAAAGAAAGGGCTTATTTGATGGCATGCTCTGTACGCACGATAATACGTTGTGACAAAGTAGAACTGCTAATACCTTAGACAAGATAGTATCGGCTACTCTAATTCCCTTGAGCTGGATAAACACATTAATCCCTTTGGAATTGGTCAATATGTTATTTCAATAAAACGCATGAGAAATCATACAAATTTCCTTACTTCCTGTAGTACCGCTTTATTAGGGGCGGTGTAGGACAGGTGGGCGATAACCTGTAGAATTTAATGGGCGCATAGCAAGTGCAGTCGCTACGAAGCTGTTCAAGTTCTGATTTTTCATTTATGCCCACTATAGAAAAATATCCATAGCCTTACGGTGAATTGAGCGCACTGTAAAAAAACATTTCAGCTTCAAAACGACTCGACAGCTGTGGTTTGTAAATTTGCCATTCCTTCAATGACACATTCTCCTATTGTTAAACTTGACTAAATAGTTGTTGAAATTCCATAAATGGGCACATTTTTCTATTGTTAAGCGTGTCTACAAAGTTCCAAATGTCATTCCTACTGTGAATCATTAACCAATTGTTAAACATGATTAGAGTGTTACACATTGCAGTATTCTTTCATGGGCAATATATCATATTATTTAGCATGAATAAAGAGATACAACAGAGACTAGGACAATAAACTGGACATCTCCTCATGATAAGAAAAATAAGACAGCCACGATATACAAGGCAATGGTCGCCACATGGACAGTAGGGAAAAAGATACATATGAGCATATAAAGGTGAACTTGTGAAGTAGAGCTCAAAACCAAGTATAAGATTAAGTTTGTGATAGTGGGAAAGGCACAAGATCGAAACGAAAACAGGTTTTTTCTTTTGTCTGTCTTATGTGTCCTTGGGAACAACGAGGGCTAATAATTGTACATGAATCATCATCATCCAATAGCTTGTTTTAGGCAAAGTTTTGTCACCCAAACACTTCTTCAGAAAGTCTTTCTGATATTAGCCAGCAGTCCTGCTGCCGTCATGCTCAGATCATTGGAGTCCATCTCCGTTCTTTTCTATGTCTCCTCTTTGCCGGACGTTCTCTCTCTCTACAATTGTCTTCTCCAGATGTTCCTGTCTTTTTATGTGTCCAAAAATCATAAACTAAAGAAGAAAATGAATAATTAATCCCTATGCCTTTCTTTTTTCTTTCTTTTTTTCCGGTGTCCTTGCGAAAAACTACACAGCTTGTAACACTTATAAAACCAATATTTCATTCATTAGCTTGTCCTGAGCAAAACTCTGCACCATTACAGCCCTTCTGAATTTCTCTCCCTCACAGATCCCGATGTCCCACCTCTGAACCGGCTTACTAAAATAATCATTCACAACCTAAATCCATCTTCTCGGTAATCCTGTTATTCTCCTCTTTGCCGGGATGCCTACATCCATAATGGTCTTCTTCAACCCTTCGTGTCTTTTTATGTGTTCAAAATACAATTTTTTTCATTCTTATTTGCAGTATCAATCAGTTTTCTTTAATTTTGGGTTCCTTCTAGATAGATACATTTCTTCTTCTCTCTCTATGGAATACGGAGGATTCTTCTATAACACTAACATTTCAAAACATATTTATGCTTTTCTTCTGCCTTGTTAAATGTCCATGTTTCACACCCGTACGTTCCACTGATAATATGAATGCTCTTAGTGTTCTGATATTTGTTTTCCTAACAGTTCCATCCCATACTGTTTTTAGTTGTTTACGTTTTTGTAACGCTATGCTTGATCACCTTTTACGTTCCTTCAGCCCGTTTCCACTTCTTGTTAGCAGTGAATCAATATATTAAAAACTGTTCACATTTTCTCTCCTTTGATAAAAATAAAATTTCCTTTGTGAAACCGATAACTGGGATACATTTCTCACAGACTGGAATTGAAAGCGAAACAGCACATTAATTCTTGAAATATTTATGGCAAGTCCTCCATACTTTCTTCCTACTGATGGCTTAGGCCAGGTGTTCAAGAAGCTTGGTTCATGAACTATTAAAAACTCGTATCTGAGCAATGTTTAGGTATTCATGACAAGTTACTAAATATTTACAGCAGAGATAAAATAGACTAACCTTTAGATCAGGGATTCAGATTTTGTTTTTCTTCTGTATGACTTCTTTGTAATATAACGCGTGAGATCAGATAATTTTAGTTGCACAATAGTTATGTGAAGTTGTTACTTTAGTTGCGTGTTTACACATACGTGTGTTACTTTAGTTTATATAACTGGGAGTTACTTTAGTTTATATAAATGTGTGTTACTTTAGTTTATATAAATGTGTATTGTTTATATATGTGTACTTAGTTTATATAAATGTGTTTACTTTAGTTTATATAAATGTGTGTTACTTTAGTTTATATAAATGTGTGCTATTTTTGTTTATATAAATGTGTGCTACTTTAGTTTATATAAATGTGTGCTACTTTAGTTTATATAAATGTGTTACTTTAGTTTATATAAATGTGTTACTTTAGTTTATATAAAGTTGTACTTTAGTTTATATAATGTTATATAGTTTATATAAATGTGTTACTTTAGTTTATATAAATGTGTTACTTTAGTTTATATAAATGTGTTACTTTAGTTTAAATAAATGTGTTTCTTTAGTTTATATAAATGTGTTACTTTAGTTCATATAAGTGTGGGTTACTTTAGTTTATATAAGTGTGTGTGTTTTTTTAGTTTATATAAATCTGTGTTACTTTAGTTTATATAACTGTGTGTTACTTTAGTTTATATAAATGTGTGCTACTATGTGTTACTTTAGTTTATATAACTGTGTGTTACTTTAGTTTATATAACTTTGTTACTTTAGTTTATATAAATGTGTTACTTTAGTTTATATAAATGTGTTACTTTAGCTTATATAACTTTGTTACTTTAGTTTATATAAATGTATGCCAATTTAGTTTATATAAATGTGTGCTACTTTAGTTTATATAAATGTGTTACTTTAGTTTATATAAATATGTGCTACTTTAGTTTATATAAATGTGTGCTACTTTAGTTTATATAAATGTATGCTACTTTTGTTTATATAAATGTGTGCTACTTTAGTTTATGTAAGTGTGTGTTACTTTAGTTTATATAAGTGTGTGTTACTTTAGTTTATATAAATGTGTGCTATTTTTGTTTATATAAATGTGTGCTACTTTAGTTTATATAAATGTGTGCTACTTTAGTTTACTTGCTTACATAAACTGTTGCTACTTTAGTTGCGTGTTTAGATAAACGTGTGTTACTGTAATTTACTTACGTATATAAACGGTTGCTACTTTAGTTGCTTATTATGCATATAAACGTATAATTCTTAACTTAATATAAAAATGTTCGCCAATCACACCAACAGCTATAGTAGATTTTCGCATAAAACGGGTTTTTTCTCTTTATACTAAACCTCTCAATTTGTTATCACTGCTATAAATATAAAATAAAGTTTTAAAGCAATAGTATATTGTGATGAAATTATGTGATGCATGGACATTTTACAAGGAGAATTACTATTCCTTCTGTCCAGCTCTTGCATGTCTTTCCTCTTGTCCATGTTTTCTATTACTCTGTGTGTTACTGTCTCTTACGATTTACTATTTCAAGACAGTCGACTTAATTGACAGAAAAATATTATTTGTTGCCTCTGTGTGAATTATGTTGCTACTTTTACATTCACTGTGTACTTGACTGTGTTAGTTATGCTTGTCTCTCTTCTTGTTTATTATCCTTAAACATCGCTTTTCTATCGTAATTTTGCTTTTGTCATCATGCCGACTGCCTATACTTTCCAGTGTTTTTCCCGGTACCCACTTGAGGCTGGATTGCACCATGAGGAGATTTTCGCAGAGATCCCTGATCTCAGTGTAGGTGAGATCGAGTTTCTAGTCCTATCGGGGACGGACGATAAAACGTAGGTCCCGTGTTCAATTTGAGCAAGTGAAAGAACCCTTGGGAGTTCAGAATCGAAGAGCACACTGAAAGCCGCTACTCGACCAAATTTCATTAGAAAAGATTAAAAATAAACTTTCTACAAACACTGGCTGCTCACCGAAGTGCATGATGATGGTCCTATCAATCAATCAATGACATGAGAGCCGTTACGGTCGGACAGGTATTCCACGCCCACTATGGAACTGAACCGGAACTACGTTATCAAGAAGCAAGTTCGCTAACATCGAATGAAGTGATATTAGGAGCGATCGGCTGCCAAAAAAACTCTCTTTGGTGATGGTATTCGTTCCTTGCTCTTCTCATATTCTGCTCTTCTCTAGTATTCTGCTCTTCTCTAGTATTCTGCTCTTCTCTAGTATTCTGTTCTTCTCTAGTATTCTGCTCTTCTCTAGTATTCTGTTCTTCTCTAGTATTCTGCTCTTCTCTAGTATTCTGTTCTTCTCTAGTATTCTGCTCTTCTCTAGTATTCTGTTCTTCTCTAGTATTCTGCTCTTCTCTAGTATTCTGCTCTTCTCTAGTATTCTGCTCTTCTCTAGTATTCTGTTCTTCTCTAGTATTCTGTTCTTCTCTAGTATTCTGCTCTTCTCCAGTATTCTGATCTTCTCTAGTATTCTGTCCTTCTCTAGTATTCTGTTCTTCTCTAGTATTCTGTTCTTCTCTAGTATTCTGCTCTTCTCTAGTATTCTGCTCTTCTCTAGTATTCTGTTCTTCTCTAGTATTCTGCTCTTCTCAAGTATTCTGTTCTTCTCTAGTATTCTGCTCTTCTCTAGTATTCTGTTCTTCTCTAGTATTCTGCTCTCTCTAGTATTCTGCTCTTCTCTAGTATTCTGTTCTTCTCTAGTATTCTGCTCTTCTCTAGTATTCTGTTCTTCTCTAGTATTCTGCTCTTCTCTAGTATTCTGTTCTTCTCTAGTATTCTGCTCTTCTCTAGTATTCTGTTCTTCTCTAGTATTCTGCTCTTCTCTAGTATTCTGCTCTTCTCTAGTATTCTGCTCTTCTCCAGTATTCTGCTCTTCTCTAGTATTCTGTTCTTCTCTAGTATTCTGCTCTTCTCCAGTATTCTGTTCTTCTCTAGTATTCTGTTCTTCTCTAGTATTCTGCTCTTCTCTAGTATTCTGCTCTTCTCTAGTATTCTGTTCTTCTCTAGTATTCTGCTCTTCTCTAGTATTCTGTTCTTCTCTAGTATTCTGTTCTTCTCTAGTATTCTGCTCTTCTCTAGTATTCTGCTCTTCTCTAGTATTCTGCTCTTCTCTAGTATTCTGTTCTTCTCTAGTATTCTTCTTCTCAGTATTCTGCTCTTCTCTAGTATTCTGTTCTTCTTCTAGTATTCTGTTCTTCTCTAGTATACTGTTCTTCTCTAGTATTCTGTTCTTCTCTAGTATTCTGGTCTTCTCAAGTATTCTGTTCTTCTCCAGTATTCTGTTCTTCTCCAGTATTCTGTTCTTCTCTAGTATTCTGTTCTTCTCTAGTATTCTGCTCTTCTCTAGTATTCTGTTCTTCTTCTAGTATTCTGTTCATCTTCTAGTATTCTGTTCTTCTCTAGTATTCTGTTCTTCTCTAGTATTCTGTTCTTCTCCAGTATTCTGTTCTTCTCCAGTATTCTGTTCTGCTCTAGTATTCTGTTCTTCTCTAGTATTCTGCTCTTCTCTAGTATTCTGATCTTCTCAGTATTCTATTTTTCTCTAGTATTCTGTCCTTCTCAGTATTCTGTCCTTCTCTAGTATTCTGTTCTTCTCCAGTATTCTGTTCTTCTCTAGATTCTGTTCTTTCTAGTATTCTGCTCTTTCTAGTATTCTCCTCTTCTCTAGTATTCTGTTCTTCTCTAGTATTCTGCTCTTCTCTAGTATTCTTTTCTTCTCTAGTATTCTTCTCTAGTATTCTGCCTTCTCTAGTATTCTGCTCTTCTCTAGTATTCTGCTCTTCTCTAGTATTCTGTTCTTCTCTAGTATTCTCTTCTTCTCTAGTATTCTGCTCTTCTATAGTATTCTGTTCTTCTTCTAGTATTCTGTTCTTCTCTAGTATACTGTTCTTCTCTAGTATTCTGTTCTTCTCTAGTATTCTGGTCTTCTCAGTATTATGTTCTTCTCAGTATTCTGTTCTTCTCTAGTATTCTGTTCTTCTCTAGTATTCTGTTCTTCTCTAGTATTCTGCTCTTCTCTAGTATTCTGTTCTTCTTCTAGTATTCTGTTCATCTTCTAGTATTCTGTTCTTCTCTAGTATTCTGTTCTTCTCTAGTTCTCTAGTATTCTGTTCTTCTCTAGTATTCTGTTCTTCTCCAGTATTCTGTTCTTCTCAGTATTCATGTTCTGCTCTAGTATTCTGTTCTTTTCTAGTATTCTGTTCTTCTCTAGTATTCTGTTCTTCTCTAGTATTCTGCTCTTCTCTAGTATTCTATTGTTCTCTAGTATTCTGTTCTTCTCTAGTATTCTGTTCTTCTTCTAGTATTCTGTTCTTCTCTAGTATACTGTTCTTCTCTAGTATTCTGTTCTTCTCTAGTATTCTGGTCTTCTCTAGTATTCTGTTCTTCTCTAGTATTCTGTTCTTCTCTAGTATTCTGTTCTTCTCTAGTATTCTGTTCTTCTCTAGTATTCTGCTCTTCTCTAGTATTCTGTTCTTCTTCTAGTATTCTGTTCATCTTCTAGTATTCTGTTCTTCTCTAGTATTCTGTTCTTCTCTAGTATTCTGTTCTTCTCTAGTATTCTGTTCTTCTCCAGTATTCTGTTCTTCTCCAGTATTCTGTTCTGCTCTAGTATTCTGTTCTTTTCTAGTATTCTGTTCTTCTCTAGTATTCTGTTCTTCTCTAGTATTCTGCTCTTCTCTAGTATTCTATTTTTCTCTAGTATTCTGTTCTTCTCTAGTATTCTTCTCTAGTATTCTGCTCTTCTCTAGTATTCTGCTCTTCTCTAGTATTCTGTTCTTCTCCAGTATTCTATTTTTCTCTAGTATTCTGTCCTTCTCTAGTATTCTGTCCTTCTCTAGTATTCTGTTCTTCTCTAGTATTCTATTCTTCTCTAGTATTCTAGTCTTCTCTAGTATTCTATTCTTCTCTAGTATTCTGTTCTTCTCTAGTATTCTGTTCTTCTCTAGTATTCTATTCTTCTCTAGTATTCTATTCTTCTCTAGTATTCTGCTCTTCTCTAGTATTCTGCTCTTCTCTTCTCTAGTATTCTGTTCTTCTCTAGTATTCTATTCTTCTCTAGTATTCTGTCCTTCTCTAGTATTCTGCTCTTCTCTAGTATTCTGTTCTTCTCTAGTATTCTGTTCTTCTCTAGTATTCTGCTCTGCTCTAGTATTCTGCTCTTCTCTGGTATTCTGTTCTTCTCTAGTATTCTGTTCTTCTCTAGTATTCTGTTCTTCTCTTCTCTAGTATTCTGTTATTCTCTAGTATTCTGCTCTTCTCTAGTATTCTGTTCTTCTCTAGTATTCTGTTCTTCTCTAGTATTCTGTTCTTCTCTAGTATTCTGTTCTTCTCTAGTATTCTGTTCTTCTCTAGTATTCTGTTCTTCTCTAGTATTCTGTCCTTCTTTAGTATTCTGTTCTTCTCTAGTATTCTGTTCTTCTCTAGTATTCTGTTCTTCTCTAGTATTCTGTTCTTCTCTAGTATTCTGCTCTTCTCTAGTATTCTGCTCTTCTCTAGTATTCTGCTCTTCTCTAGTATTCTGTTCTTCTCTAGTATTCTGTTCTTCTCTAGTATTCTGCTCTTCTCTAGTATTCTGTTCTTCTTCTAGTATTCTGTTCTTCTCTAGTATACTGTTCTTCTCTAGTATTCTGTTCTTCTCTAATATTCTGGTCTTCTCCAGTATTCTGTTCTTCTCCAGTATTCTGTTCTTCTCTAGTATTCTGTTCTTCTCTAGTATTCTGTTCTTCTCTAGTATTCTGCTCTTCTCTAGTATTCTGTTCTTCTTCTAGTATTCTGTTCTTCTTCTAGTATTCTGTTCTTCTCTAGTATTCTGTTCTTCTCTAGTATTCTGTTCTTCTCTAGTATTCTGTTCTTCTCCAGTATTCTGTTCTTCTCAAGTATTCTGTTCTGCTCTAGTATTCTGTTCTTCTCTAGTATTCTGTTCTTCTCTAGTATTTTGTTCTTCGCTAGTATTCTGCTCTTCTCTAGTATTCTGTTCTTCTCCAGTATTCTATTTTTCTCTAGTATTCTGTCCTTCTCTAGTATTCTGTCCTTCTCTAGTATTCTGTTCTTCTCTAGTATTCTGTTCTTCTCTAGTATTCTATTCTTCTCTAGTATTCTATTCTTCTCTAGTATTCTGTTCTTCTCTTCTCTAGTATTCTGTTCTTCTCTAGTATTCTGTTCTTCTTCTAGTATTCTGTTCATCTTCTAGTATTCTGTTCTTCTCTAGTATTCTGTTCTTCTCTAGTTCTCTAGTATTCTGTTCTTCTCTAGTATTCTGTTCTTCTCAAGTATTCTGTTCTTCTCCAGTATTCTGTTCTGCTCTAGTATTCTGTTCTTTTCTAGTATTCTGTTCTTCTCTAGTATTCTGTTCTTCTCTAGTATTCTGCTCTTCTCTAGTATTCTATTGTTCTCTAGTATTCTGTTCTTCTCTAGTATTCTGTTCTTCTCTAGTATTCTGTTCTTCTCTAGTATACTGTTCTTCTCTAGTATTCTGTTCTTCTCTAGTATTCTGTCTTCTCCAGTATTCTGTTCTTCTCAGTATTCTGTTCTTCTTAGTATCTGCTCTTCTCTAGTATTCTGTTCTTCTCAGTATTCTGTTCTTCTCTAGTATTCTGTTCTTCTCTAGTATTCTGTTCTTCTCCAGTATTCTGTTCTTCTCAAGTATTCTGTTCTTCTCTAGTATTCTGTTATTCTCTAGTATTCTGTTCTTCTCTAGTATTCTATTCTTCTCTAGTATTCTGTCCTTCTCTAGTATTCTGTCCTTCTCTAGTATTCTGTTCTTCTCTAGTATTCTGTTCTTCTCTAGTATTCTGCTCTTCTCTAGTATTCTGTTCTTCTTCTAGTATTCTGTTCTTCTTCTAGTATTCTGTTCTTCTCTAGTATTCTGTTCTTTCTCAGTATTCTGTTCTTCTCTAGTATTCTGTTCTTCTCCAGTATTCTGTTCTTCTCCAGTATTCTGTTCTTCTCTAGTATTCTGTTCTTCTCTAGTATTCTGTTCTTCTCTAGTATTCTGCTCTTCTCTAGTATTCTGTTCTTCTCCAGTATTCTATTCTTCTCTAGTATTCTGTCCTTCTCTAGTATTCTGTCCTTCTCTAGTATTCTGTTCTTCTCTAGTATTCTCTTCTTCTTTAGTATTCTATTCTTCTCTAGTATTCTATTCTTCTCTAGTATTCTGTTCTTCTCTAGTATTCTGTTCTTTAGTATTCTATTCTTCTCTAGTATTCTATTCTTCTCTAGTATTCTGCTCTTCTCTAGTATTCTGCTCTTCTCTTCTCTAGTATTCTGTTCTTCTCTAGTATTCTGTTCTTCTCTAGTATTCTGCTCTTCTCTGGTATTCTGCTCTTCTCTGGTATTCTGTCCTTCTCTAGTATTCTGTTCTTCTCTAGTATTCTGTTCTTCTCTAGTATTCTGTTCTTCTCTAGTATTCTGTTCTTCTCTTCTCTAGTATTCTGTTATTCTCTAGTATTCTTTTTTTTTTTTTTTTTTTCTTTCGTCCGCTTTCAACTCAGACGAAGTTTCATCTCTGAAACTGATTTTGCGTGAAAATCCGTTTTTCCAATTTCTTACAATGGCAGCAGCGTGCACATTGTAAATTACTTTACACCGGCAGCCGTGTGCTCAATGTACTCGTAATTAGTATTCCCTCGCCATACAGGCAGATTTTCTCCGACTTCAGAGGTACTCACGTTATCGTCCTGAGTAAGACCAGGGGACTCGAACAAATGCCGGATAGTGGGTTCGAACCCGAGCTATGAGGCGTCTCACAGCTAGCAGGCCGAGCTACTATCCACTACTCTAAGGCAGTCCCCGGTATCTAGTATTCTGCTCTTCTCTAGTATTCTGTTCTCCTCTAGTATTCTGTTCTTCTCTAGTATTCTGCTCTTCTCTAGTATTCTGTTCTCCTCTAGTATTCTGTTCTTCTCTAGTATTCTGTTCTTCTCTAGTATTATGTTCTTCTCTAGTATTCTGTTCTTCTCTTTTCTAGTATTCTGTTCTTCTCTAGTATTCTGTTCTTCTCTAGTATTCTGTTCTTCTCTAGTATTCTGTCCTTCTTTAGTATTCTGTTCTTCTCTAGTATTCTGTTCTTCTCTAGTATTCTGTTCTTCTCTCGTATTCTGCTCTTCTCTAGTATTCTGCTCTTCTCTAGTATTCTGTTCTTCTCTAGTATTCTGTTCTTCTCTAGTATTCTGTTCTTCTCTAGTATTCTGTTCTTCTCAAGTATTCTGTTCTTCTCAAGTATTCTGTTCTTCTCTAGTATTCTGTTATTCTCTAGTATTCTGTTCTTCTCTAGTATTCTATTCTTCTCTAGTATTCTGTCCTTCTCTAGTATTCTGTCCTTCTCTAGTATTCTGTTCTTCTCTAGTATTCTGTTCTTCTCTAGTATTCTGCTCTTCTCTAGTATTCTGTTCTTCTTCTAGTATTCTGTTCTTCTTCTAGTATTCTGTTCTTCTCTAGTATTCTGTTCTTCTCTAGTATTCTGTTCTTCTCTAGTATTCTGTTCTTCTCCAGTATTCTGTTCTTCTCCAGTATTCTGTTCTTCTCTAGTATTCTGTTCTTCTCTAGTATTCTGTTCTTCTCTAGTATTCTGCTCTTCTCTAGATTCTGTTCTTCTCCAGTATTCTATTCTTCTCTATTATTCTGTCCTTCTCTAGTATTCTGTCCTTCTCTAGTATTCTGTTCTTCTCTAGTATTCTCTTCTTCTTTAGTATTCTATTCTTCTCTAGTATTCTATTCTTCTCTAGTATTCTGTTCTTCTCTTCTCTAGTATTCTGTTCTTTAGTATTCTATTCTTCTCTAGTATTCTATTCTTCTCTAGTATTCTGCTCTTCTCTAGTATTCTGCTCTTCTCTTCTCTAGTATTCTGTTCTTCTCTAGTATTCTGTTCTTCTCTAGTATTCTGCTCTTCTCTAGTATTCTGCTCTTCTCTGGTATTCTGTCCTTCTCTAGTATTCTGTTCTTCTCTAGTATTCTGTTCTTCTCTAGTATTCTGTTCTTCTCTAGTATTCTGTTCTTCTCTTCTCTAGTATTCTGTTATTCTCTAGTATTCTTTTTTTTTTTTTTTTTTTTTCTTTCGTCCGCTTTCAACTCAGACGAAGTTTCATCTCTGAAACTGATTTTTGCTGAAAATCCGTTTTTCCAATTTCTTACAATGGCAGCAGCGTGCACATTGTAAATTACTTTACACCGGCAGCCGTGTGCTCAATGTACTCGTAATTAGTATTCCTCGCCATACAGGCAGATTTTCTCCGACTTCAGAGGTACTCACGTTATCGTCCTGAGTAAGACCAGGGACTCGAACAAATGCCGGATAGTGGGTTCGAACCCGAGCTATGAGGCGTCTCACAGCTAGCAGGCCGAGCTACTATCCACTACTCTAGGCAGTCCCCCGGTATCTAGTATTCTGCTCTTCTCTAGTATTCTGTTCTCCTCTAGTATTCTGTTCTTCTCTAGTATTCTGCTCTTCTCTAGTATTCTGTTCTCCTCTAGTATTCTGTTCTTCTCTAGTATTCTGTTCTTCTCTAGTATTATGTTCTTCTCTAGTATTCTGTTCTTCTCTTTTCTAGTATTCTGTTCTTCTCTAGTATTCTGTTCTTCTCTAGTATTCTGTTCTTCTCTAGTATTCTGTCCTTCTTTAGTATTCTGTTCTTCTCTAGTATTCTGTTCTTCTCTAGTATTCTGTTCTTCTCTCGTATTCTGCTCTTCTCTAGTATTCTGCTCTTCTCTAGTATTCTGTTCTTCTCTAGTATTCTGTTCTTCTCTAGTATTCTGTTCTTCTCTAGTATTCTGCTCTTCTCTAGTATTCTGTTCTTCTCTAGTATTCTGTTCTTCTCTAGTATTCTGTTCTTCTCTAGTATTCTGTTCTTCTCTAGTATTCTGCTCTTCTCTAGTATTCTGTTCTTTTTCTAGTATTCTGTTCTTCTCTAGTATACTGTTCTTCTCTAGTATTCTTTTCTTCTCTAGTATTCTGGTCTTCTCCAGTATTCTGTTCTTCTCCAGTATTCTGTTCTTCTCTAGTATTCTGTTCTTCTCTAGTATTCTGTTCTTCTCTAGTATTCTGCTCTTCTCTAGTATTCTGTTCTTCTTCTAGTATTCTGTTCTTCTTCTAGTATTCTGTTCTTCTCTAGTATTCTGTTCTTCTCTAGTATTATGTTCTTCTCTAGTATTCTGTTCTTCTCCAGTATTCTGTTCTTCTCAAGTATTCTGTTCTTCTCTAGTATTCTGTTCTTCTCTAGTATTCTGTTCTTCTCTAGTATTCTGCTCTTCTCTAGTATTCTGTTCTTCTCCAGTATTCTATTCTTCTCTAGTATTCTGTCCTTCTCTAGTATTCTGTCCTTCTCTAGTATTCTGTTCTTCTCTAGTATTCTCTTCTTCTTTAGTATTCTATTCTTCTCTAGTATTCTATTCTTCTCTAGTATTCTGTTCTTCTCTTCTCTAGTATTCTGTTCTTTAGTATTCTATTCTTCTCTAGTATTCTATTCTTCTCTAGTATTCTGCTCTTCTCTAGTATTCTGCTCTTCTCTTCTCTATATTTGTTCTTCTCTAGTATTCTGTTCTTCTCTAGTATTCTGCTCTTCTCTAGTATTCTGCTCTTCTCTGGTATTCTGTTCTTCTCTAGTATTCTGTTCTTCTCTAGTATTCTGTTCTTCTCTTCTCTAGTATTCTGTTATTCTCTAGTATTCTGCTCTTCTCTAGTATTCTGTTCTTCTCTAGTATTCTGTTCTTCTCTAGTATTCTGTTCTTTTCTAGTATTCTGTTCTTCTCTAGTATTCTGTTCTTCTCTTCTCTAGTATTCTGTTCTTCTCTAGTATTCTGTTATTCTCTAGTATTCTGTTCTTCTCTAGTATTCTGTCCTTTCTTAGTATTCTGTTCTTCTCTAGTATTCTGTTCTTATCTAGTATTCTGTTCTTCTCTAGTATTCTGCTCTTCTCTAGTATTCTGCTCTTCTCTAGTATTCTGTTCTTCTCTAGTATTCTGTTCTTCTCTAGTATTCTGTTCTTCTCTAGTATTCTGTTCTTCTCTAGTATTCTGCTCTTCTCTAGTATTCTGTTCTTCTCTAGTATTCTGTTCTTCTCTAGTATTCTGTTCTTCTCTAGTATTCTATTCTTCTCTTCTTTAGTATTCTGTTCTTCTCTAGTATTCTGTTCTTCTCTAGTATTCTGTTCTTCTCTAGTATTCTGTTCTTCTCTACTCTAGTATTCTGTTCTTCTCTTCTCTAGTATTCTGCTCTTCTCTAGTATTCTGTTCTTCTTTAGTATTCTGTTCTTCTCTAGTATTATGTTCTTCTCTAGTATTCTTCTTCTTCTTCGATCGTTTCTAGGCCTGTTTTAATCATTCTCATTGTGATATATAATCAGCCACACATCAGAACTTGATGTACGTGCACCAGCCTTCAGCACCTATTGGAGCCCAGTTGCTTATCCTTCGGTGGGGTGTTCGTTTTCAGCCAGCTTTTGATTTACTAGGTGAGCTTTCCTAGGGTTCGATCAGCTTTGCCGTATTTTTGGGCTTTGTGATCTACGCCGGGACAGTGAGTTACGCTGTTTATGCCGTTCTGACTGAGAAATATTTCTCGGGGCTTGTAAGCTTATCCTCGGACGGCGTCTTACTCGTATAAGACACGGTGTAAAGTATCGGCCTTCGCCAATGTTCAGACCCGAACTTCCTGTTTGATCCGTACATTGTCGGCCTTGCTTTACCGTACATTTTGAGTTTGATCCGGGAAGGAAGCATTCTCAGCCTCTTCTAGACGCGTATTGGTACGGCAATTGCAATTAACTCAAGCACTGGCATGGGGCCAGTACAAACAATGTAGAGGGTCGTTTCAGTCGGCACTATCAGCGTAACTGAGGATTTTGCGCTCGCCGCCATCACCCGCCCCAGTTATTCCGGGATGTTAGTTACGACTGCAATCGAACCTTGCCCGGTTGCCCAAGGCTGGCAGTTCTGTTAGGCATCACCAACCTCAGTTCTTCCGGGGATGTTAATTTTAATCGCACAGTACCTTGAGGTTTCTCGCAGGGCGGTAGTTTCGTTGTGCACTAAACGCAACTTGTTCTTTGCGCTCGCAAACCTTGCCCAGTACATGTATCTGCACCAGGCTACCAATGCGGGGTCAGCTGCAATCTTCTCTCGCACCAACACGAGGGTAGACTTTTATTCGTTACGGTCTGTCTTATTTATTCTTGCCGACGGGCTGGCAATGTTTGCCCCCTCCTCAGGGCTTCGAGCTTCCCCCTACGTGGGCATACGTTTGGTCACTGGATGCACCTCTCATCCATGTCTGAGACGTTTCGTTGCTGTTTCTTTGCGTTCAGGGACTTGGGCAATATCTTGTTGGACATCGGTCAGGAGATTTGTGCATTTTCTTTGTATGTATCTTTATCGTGTTTCCGTACTTGCACTGCTACCCCTACCAGTAGTTTTCTCTCCCCGATCCCTGCCCTCTTAGCCAGACCGGAACCAGAGTCTGTTTCCAGGGTCACGGCGTGGAGGTTGGGGACAGGGTCTTGGTTAGCGCGCCCCCTCGCTAACCCTGGCTCATGTTACCACCATGACCTCATGAGCCTTTGACCCCTCTAGTATTCTATTCTTCTCTTCTCTAGTATTCTGTTGTTCTCTAGTATTCTGTTCTTCTATAGTATTCTGTTCTTCTCTAGTATTCTGTTCTTCTCTTCTCTAGTATTCTGTTCTTCTCTAGTATTCTGTTCTTCTCTAGTATTCTGTCCTTCTTTAGTATTCTGTTCTTCTCTAGTATTCTGTTCTTCTCTAGTATTCTGTTCTTCTCTAGTATTCTGCTCTTCTCTAGTATTCTGCTCTTCTCTAGTATTCTGTTCTTCTCTAGTATTCTGTTCTTCTCTAGTATTCTGCTCTTCTCTAGTATTCTGTTCTTCTCTAGTATTCTGCTCTTCTCTAGTATTCTGTTCTTCTCTAGTATTCTGTTCTTCTCTAGTATTCTATTCTTCTCTAGTATTCTGCTCTTCTCAAGTATTCTGTTCTTCTCTAGTATTCTGTTCTTCTCTAGTATTCTGTTCTTCTCCAGTATTCTGTTCTTCTCAAGTATTCTGTTCTTCTCTAGTATTCTGTTCTTCTCTAGTATTCTGTTCTTCTCTAGTATTCTGTTCTTCTCTAGTATTCTGTTCTTCTCTAGTATTCTGTTCTTCTCTAGTATTCTGCTCTTCTCTAGTATTCTGTTCTTCTCAAGTATTCTATTCTTCTCTAGTATTCTGTCCATCTCTAGTATTCTGTCCTTCTCTAGTATTCTGTTCTTCTCTAGTATTCTGTCCTTCTCTAGTATTCTATTCTTCTCTAGTATTCTGTTCTTCTCTAGTATTCTGTTCTTCTCTTCTCTAGTATTCGGTTCTTCTCTAGTATTCTGTCCTTCTCTAGTATTCTGCTCTTCTCTAGTATTCTGTTCTTCTCTAGTATTCTGTTCTTCTCTAGTATTCTGTTCTTCTCTAGTATTCTGTTCTTCTCAACTATTCTGTTCTTCTCTACTATTCTGTTCTTCTCTAGTATTCTGTTCTTCTCTAGTATTCTGCTTTTCTCTAGTATTCTGTTCTCTAGTATTCTGTTCTTCTCTAGTATTCTGTTCTTCTCTAGTATTCTGTTCTTCTCTAGAATTCTGTTCTTCTCTAGTATTCTGTTCTTCTCTAGTATTCTGTTCTTCTCAAGTATTCTGTTCTTCTCTAGTATTCTGTTCTTCTCTAGTATTCTATTCTTCTCTAGTATTCTGTTCTTCTCTAGTATTCTGTTCTTCTCTTCTCTAGTATTCTGTTCTGCTCTAGTATTCTGTTCTTCTCTAGTTTTCTGTTCTTCTCTAGTATTCTGTTCTTCTCTAGTATTCTGTTCTTCTAAGTATTCTGTTCTTCTCTAGTATTCTGTTCTTATATAGTATTCTGTTCTTCTCTAGTATGCTGTTCTTCTCTAGTATTCTGTTCTTCTCTAGTATTCTGTTCTTCTCTACTATTCTGCTCCTCTCTAGTATTCTGTTCTTCTCTAGTATTCTGTTCTTCTCTAGTATTCTGTTCTTCTCTAGTATTCTATTCTTCTCTTCTCTAGTATTCTGTTCTTCTCTAGTATTCTGTTCTTCTCTAGTATTCTGTTCTTCTCTAGTATTCTGCTCTTCTCTAGTATTCTGCTCTTCTCTAGTATTTTGCTCTTCTCTAGTATTTTGCTCTTCTCTAGTATTCTGCTCCTCTCTAGTATTCTGCTCTTCTTATGATGTTGTAATAATTTGATTTTCTTGTTTATGTAACTGATCAGATATAAAACCGCCCGATGGTTACAGGGGCCCAAATTGGGGTGTAAAGAATAGAACCGCTGTTACCTGCCCACGTCGTAAAGAGGCGATTAGGAGATGGGTGTGGGGCTATCTACCGCACACCGTAAAAACACTAGATGGCTACAGAACGGAGAGCGAGCCGAGTAAACGCTGGCTGAAACCGGACATATTGCCGAAGGATAAGCACCAGAGCTCCAAATGGTGCTGAAGATGTGACTTAAAACATACCAATGCTAAGGCTGCATGAATCAGATTTCCATATGAATAGAATTGATGAGGTGATCTGGTACATCGGTATGGGCATTGATCGCAAGAGAGAGAGAGGATAAAAACATCAAAGAGTCCAAAGGCAAAGGACGGACTTGATTTTACCAGGTTCCCCTATATGGTCCCGTCTCTGTCGGTAGAGATGACATGTCATCTGCCGAGAGCATTGCACAAAGCACGAACCCCGTAACTCTGTCAACAATCCTTGTGATCTCGGAAAAATGCCATGTGTCTCTGTCCGGATTCAAACCATAACCTTCAACACGACATGCAAACGACTTAACCACTTCGCCATTGAGACCCCCGAATACATCTAGTGATAACAAGGTCAAACATATGTAGTAATGTACGTGTCTCGCTGTCATCCTTAAAGCGCTGTAGGTCTGGGCACGTAACAGTACACAAATATCGATTATATTATATATATAGAAACCACTTCTCTGACTAAAGCAATTCTATGAGAAAAGTCAACAACCAATTCCCCTCCCTCTTCCTTCCTTCCTTAAAACAAAAATATGTGACTACTTTAGTCGAAACTCTGGTGTAGTAACTAGCAGCACTACTTGGCTGGAGCAGTCTTCTTATCTCGTTTCTCACAGTGCGCGCGGCTGCCGATGCTCTCATTGATCTGTCTTGCTCTAAATGTGGCGATCTCGTGTAAAGTAACAACAAGTGTTTACAATAGATACATTCACTTGTCTTGTTGTCTTGGAGTTCACAAAACTAGATAGTTCAATAAGTTAACTAAATAATAACAATCGGATCTAATTTCATTTCTGAATATATTCACGGGAATAGATAATATTTGTTTATCTACCCCCAAAAACAAGCGCTTTAATTTTATTACATCAACTTCAAAATCATTGGTGGATAAAATAACTTTAACTGGTAGGATTTTCCTATTCTAAATTTAGCATCTAATTGTGTCGTGCGATCAAATGTGAGTGCTATTATTTGTAATGTCTAAAAGGCATCAGCGAATTGTTTATTTATAAACGAGATATACTTCACTGCTCCTGTGAACTTTGTAGAAATAGGTATACAACCGACCAGTGGGCCAATCCGCTTTGACGATATGGCGGTACTTCATTCGTGTGAACTGCGAGGTTAAGGGAAGCACTCAAATGTGTCTATTTGTGCTGGTAACAACG
Source organism: Arion vulgaris (assembly GCA_020796225.1). Lineage (NCBI taxonomy): Eukaryota > Metazoa > Mollusca > Gastropoda > Stylommatophora > Arionidae > Arion > Arion vulgaris. Next base: position 29,487,126 of record CM036761.1, on the reverse strand, counting down.
AGATTACTGCTCACGATGTGTTCTGAACGCGTGTAGATTATACGAACACATTACGCGTGTTAGAATACACATTACAATGTCTAGGAACACATTCGAAAACGTGTGCGATATTTAGTGTGGATATAAATGGGAAATTATTCAGTGGATGTTCTAGGGATGGTCCTTGTTCAATGTGTGCTAGTTTTCACAAGTTTATTGTGTCTAAATACGGGTCGAAGTTGCGTATGACGTCAAACTAATCGATCTCGTCCGGGGAATGAACAGATTACTTATGTCCGCCATATTTATAGTTTGTTGTGATTAAGTTACAATATTTACACACATTATACATGACACGTCGGTAATATACAGACATAGGTAGCTTTAGTCAGAGTAGGACTAATGCAGACTTCGAAATGGAGGTTGCTATGGCGGGGATCGAGGGGAACGGTGGCCCGGTTGGATACCGGGATAGCTACCATTCCACTCAACGACCCCTTTTACGATCTTCTAACCTTCCAAATTCCAGGTCCTTTCCGAAGCTGTCTGAGGAAGACAATGCCAATGACGATGGGATGGGCCCACCAGGGAACGACTATGACTGCAGCTGTGAGCGTGTTGTAATCAACGTCAGTGGTCTTCGGTTCGAGACTCAACTCAAGACGCTCACCCAGTTTCCGGAAACACCTCGAAACCCTCAAAAGGAACCGTTACTACGATCCATTACGCAACGAGTACTTCTTCGACAGAAACAGACCTAGTTTTGACGCCATTCTTTACTTCTACCAAAGTGGCGGGAGATTACGCCGACCTGTAAATGTTCCATTGGATGTGTTTTCTGAAGAGATAAAGTTTTATGAACTAGGAGAGGGTGCTTTTGAAAGGTACAGAGAGGATGAAGGTTTCATAAAAGAGGAGGAGAAACCTTTACCTCAAAATGAGTTCCAACGACGGGTATGGCTGCTGTTTGAGTATCCAGAAAGCTCTGCAGCAGCGAGACTTTGTGCTATTTTCTCAGTAGTTATTATTTTATTATCTATTGTTATCTTTTGCCTAGAAACTTTACCACAATTCAAGCATTACAGAGTTATAAATTCCACACTCAACGATTCTAAAGAATCAATTGAAGAAGATGATATTCCAAAGTTTAATGAGCCCTTCTTCATTATTGAAACTTGCTGTATTATATGGTTTACATTTGAACTTTTGGTAAGGTTCGCTTCTTGTCCAGAAAAGTTGGGCTTCTTCAAAAACATCATGAACTGCATTGATATCGTAGCTATCATTCCATATTTCATTACTCTGGGCACTGTGGTGGCAGACCAGAGCAAGAGCAATAACCAAGCTATGTCACTAGCCATCCTCAGGGTAATACGACTTGTGCGAGTTTTCAGAATATTTAAACTTTCCAGACACTCCAAAGGACTACAGATCCTCGGCCAGACCCTGAAGGCTAGCATGCGAGAGCTGGGTCTGCTCATATTCTTCCTTTTCATCGGTGTTATCTTATTTTCCAGCGCCGTTTACTTTGCAGAAGCGGATGCGGATCAGACTCATTTCAAAAGTATTCCTGACGCGTTTTGGTGGGCAGTAGTAACCATGACAACTGTTGGATATGGTGATATGATGCCAATTGGCGTGTGGGGCAAATTGGTTGGATCGCTGTGTGCTATAGCTGGTGTTCTCACTATTGCTCTTCCTGTTCCTGTGATTGTATCCAATTTTAATTATTTTTATCATCGAGAAGGAGAGAGCACAGACAAGGGCCCGTATAAGCACGTTCAGTCTTGTACTAACTACCCTGATAAGAAAGACTCGTTAGATTCCGAATGTGGATCAGACATCATGGAAATGGAAGAAGGTAATCATAGTACACCTTTAACTAGTAAACTCAAAGAAAATCATGCAATCAAGACAAACAATCCTGGTATTGACTACGGCTTAGAAACGGATGTATGACATAATGCATTTTGGGATGTTGTATGACAGCATTCTGCAAGAAAATATTTCCTATGCCAGTGTGAAGAATTTTGCTATACATTCTCTAGATGTAATGAACAATGCCAGAACGTCAAGGAATGTAACACTCATTTTCTCTGTTATTTATATTTATATATATTGAGTGCTTTGTTATTTTCTTGACTTGTTTGTCCTCATCTGTAATGTTCACTTGAAGCCAGTACTTTTTTGTATTGCTAAAAAACAAAGGTGGGTATAATTTTTTTTAAAGAAATAAAATAGTATCTATTTTTAGTTTGTTTCTTTTATATGCATACGTCATATAATATAATATTGAAATAGAGAGCGGATCCCATTTAGGAGACCATGTTCAATCCACGTTAAGGCCAAAGATTTTTTTTCTGTTCTGGACCTAAATGAAAAATCCTAACCTGAACAGCTTCGCGGTTGCTGCACTAGCCATAATAATAATAATAATTCTTCTCTTACCGTTATACGTTACATAGGGCCTGCAAGTAATTTCTCCATACTGCTCTATCCTGGGCAACTCGCTCAATCTCCTCCATGGAACTGAGACCGATATTTCCTGCCTCTCTCAGCAAAGTTCGCTTCAGGGTCTCCTTAGGTCGACCTCTCTTTCTTGAATCCTTTGCATCCCACTTCAATACCTGCTTTGATATTCGTTGATCATTTCTCCTCAAGGTGTGTCCAACATATCTCCATCTTCTCTTTCTTATAACAGTTGTCACTAGTGGTTGACCAGACATGTCTCTGATGTCACTAGCCATGCTTCCATTAAATTCGTCTGGCTATCCCACCTTTTCCTCTCTCTCTCTCTCTCTCTCTCTCTCTCTCTGTGTGTGTGTGTGTCTTTTTTAACTCTGATAGTTACATAGGCCTTCAACCAATTCATGCCAAGTTTTTTTATCTCTAGCTATCTCCTGCAGCTCCCTCCAGCTTTTCTTTATATTGTTGATCTCTACCTCCAAATCTCGTCTCCATGCATCATTTTTCGGCCTCCCCTTCTTTTGCTGTCACTGTGGGTTCCAGGAAAGGACTCTTCTTGTTATATGCCCCTAAGGTTTTCGCAAACTGTGCCCAACTTTTCCTACACCGCCCTAAAAAAACAGCACTAAAGGCAGTAACTACAGTTTATTTTTTGTATATATAACATTGGCGAATCAATCGTATAATATTGGAATAGTATGATCAAAGCCATGAAGATGTTTTCTTTCGTGAAAGATAATCGGTGCTTATTTCACAGTTTGGGCAATCTGAGATATCACAACAAAATTATCAACACTGAATGAAAAACTAAATTTTCTGAATTTGTTTGGGTATACACTTTATCGCACAATATCCCCATCAAAGTAAAAATAAACTTTTTGAAACTAAAAAGCGCAAAAATTATAGCTGTAAAAATGTAGTTATAATTTTTATTGTCGAGAAAAAATGTTGTTTCTTTATTTTATCAAATAAACCGTTAAGCATATTTTTGTAATGCTCAATTAGATGAAGCTTTCCTGGAATAAACAAGTATGTCCAAAAATAAGCCAAAATTACTTCCTAATTTTTGCAATAAAATATTCCACATTGCAAAAAGTAATTGTAATTCAATGGACCACTTTTATTATCCAATCAGAAGATACATCACGGTAATACTATTTTTCCCAGAAATTTAAGTTTATGTTAAAAAACACAGACACTTCGAAAGTTAAATATTTTTTTGCTAAATTAGGAATTACTGCCAGGAAAAACACACAAAAAGCATAATTTGGTGGTTCTAGACGTCTAGAGAAATGATGTTATTTAAAACCTGGATTGGAAATATTGTACAAGGAATATCGAGAAAAAGCATCAGAGAAATGATGTTATTTAAAACCTGATTGAAATATTGTACAAGAATATCGAGAAGAAACATCGAGAAATGATGTTATTAAAACCTGATTGGAAATATTGTACAAGGAATATCGAGAGAAGAAAGCATCAGAGAAATGATGTTATTTAAAACCTGGATTGGAAATATTGTACAAGGAATATCGAGAGAAGAAATCATCAGAAAAATACCATTAAGACTGGATTTCAGAATTAGAACAGTGACATTTGATGAAGTCATTATAATGAAGACACAGTCAAACATAGATAACTGACTTTGTGGTATATGAACGGTTAGGATGAACAATATTTTCAGTAATGTTTTATTCAGACAAATTGTGAATTACATTAAACGATTATTATTAATAGAATTAGGAAAAGAATGAGACGTTTATAACTTTCTCATGCATGAATTATTTTGTTGAACATGAAACTGTTTCCACTTTTGTAGTTGTTTCCCAGGTATAATTTATCACCTCAATACCTGGATTACCTGAATTGGTATCACTTTTATAATGAAGTAGTTTACTTACATCAGCATTTATCTAAAAGCACCATTTTGAATCTATAATGATAGCAATAGTCATACATCAACCGATACTGACATGATCTTTATGCATTTATTACAACTACTCTAGATAGTGTTTGAAAGTGACTGTATAGCTCTGTTCTAGTTTTTTTCAGAATAATATGCATTCAATGGATACATGTTGAAGAATGAAAGTTGTGTGAAACACCCTACCTGCTCCTCCAGTTGCAGTGTAGCTTCTATAACTGTTTTGCAACTCAGAATAATAGAACATAATAAAACATAATAAAATAAACATCTATGTCAATGGCACTACAATCAGCCAAATGCGAGAATTCAAATACTTGGGAAGCATATTCACAGAAGATGGAAGACTAGACAGAGAGACAGAGGTTAGAGTGTCAAAAGCAAATGCTGTAACCTACCAGATAGCCAAATCGTTAAGGCACCCAAAATTCTCACTGATCACTAAACAACAGATGTTCAACAGAATGTGCATACCTACTTTGTGTTACCAGAACCAAACATGGAAAATTAGCAAAACGCAGTCGCAAAAAATTACTTGTGAAATGCGGTGCCTGCGAAAAGTTAACAACAACACCAGAAAAGTCAGTCACCAGCATCAGCATAAAAAGAAAGCTAGCTCAGAACCTTGCTTGAATTACATTGAGAAACAAAGAATGAAGTGGTTTGGCCACTTAATAAGAATGCATGCAAACTCCACAGTATACAGAGTATGATAGATAGATTGTATGCAGCTCTATTGGTGACTGTAAAGTTTGATGGTAAAGTGACAGCCTCTGTCACAGTTTTCATATCTTAAAGTTGAGAACATTTTAACATTTGAGTGTCCCAACGAAAGTTAGCACAGAACATTGCTTGAATTCATTGAAAAACAAAGTATGTAGTGGTTTGGCCACTTAATAAGAATGCATCCATACTCCACAGTACTTCTACAACAGAACATCAGGAAAGAAGACGAGAGGAAGATCACGAAAAAGATGGTTAGATGGCATAGCAGAATCCTGTAAAAGAGCAAAAATAACAATCACCCAGCCACCAGAACAGGGCAAAGATAAAAACAGAAAACCACGACACTGAGCAACAACTCAGTAACAGAGTGACAACAAAAGAACAACAAGAAGAAGAAAAATAGATATTCAATGGATAAATGTTGAAGAATCAAAGTTGAGTGAAACAACCCTCCCCCGTCTCCAGTTGCAGTGTATCTACCATATCTTTCTCACATAACTTTTCTGCACCTCAGAATGTTTATGGCATATAATTCCAAACTATGTGATGGTTTCTTGTTTCCAATGTTTTTCTCATTATACAGAAGACTTTTCTGTATTTCTCTATCGTTTGCACGATACGACAAGCCAAAGCTGTGTTATAAAAAATATACGAGTATATAGAATACATATATCACCTTTAATTAATAACTATTCTTTCATAATTCTCATTGTTATCATATTTTTCTATATTAAATTGTCTAACCATCGTTCTAAAACTGGTTCTGTGTAATATTGTTGAAAAAGAACGGAGACGAATTTGTTTTAAATTTTTTTTTATCCTTGAATGTAATTTAAAATCAGAAATTTTGCAACAGAATTGAATTAATCTATGCACAGACAGGATAATGTTATTATGTTTATAATTCCTTGTCTCTTATACCGTTAAAACTAACATGTTTTTTTTTTGTTTTTTTGAGTGTGTGATGACTGTTGAAACTCGTTATTTTAAAATTGTTATCGGTGATATCTCTAGCTCAGTATATTCTAGTTTTTACTATTAATATTATTATTACAACATTGTAGCCTTTTTCTCCTTATACCAGAATTGCATTTGTTGTTAATTTCTTGAATGCAGTCTTTATTAAAAGGAGACTGAAGTTTTGAAATATATGATAATCGACATCTCCTTGTATGCGTAATATTAGTATATGTGTGCGCTGTCATCGTTGTGTGTATGTGTGTGTGTGTGTGCCTGTGTGTGTCTGTGTGTGCCTGTGTGTGTGTGCGTGTTTGCTTGTCTGTCTGTGTGCATGTGTGTGTGCGTGCGTGCTTGTTTGTGTGTGTATGTGCGTGTGTGTGTGTCTCTCTCTATGTGTATATAATATATATATATATATATATACGGATGTGTGCAAGTGTGTATGTGTGTATATGTGTGTGCGTGCTTGGCTGTGTGTATATATATATATATATGTGTGTGTGTGCGAGCGTACATGTCTGAGTGTGTATTTGTGGGTGAGTATGTGGGTGTGGGCGGTCGGGCGCGCTTGGCTGTATATATATATATGGGTGTGTTATGTGACTGTGGCAGTGAATGTGCAAGTGGTATATGCTGTTTAAGAAATTAACCATATGTTTAGATTGTATGCAAAGCTTTTTTCTTCCCAAAAATCAACACTCTAGTCCAAGTATTTTTTTCTATTAAAAATTAATTATGCTAAAAGTTGCAGTTGATTCTATTGTTGGAAGATGTGTTTCTTAATCTTGTTGGATCGCGTCATGCCATTGGTGGGCAATCCTTACTCTGCGGTTGGACGTCAAGTCTCATTGTGTTTTTGGAAATCAATCATTTTTTTGCTGTTGGTGGTCAAATCTCATCGTGGTGGAACCAAATCCCATCGTGCTATTTTACATAAAATCTCATCGTGCTGTTGAACGTCATATCTCATCGTGCTGTTGGACGTCATATCTCATCGTGCTGTTGGACGTCATATCTCACCGTGCTGTTGGACGTCATATCTCATCGTGCTATTGGTGGTCAAATCTCATCGTGGTGGAACCAAATCCCATCGTGCTATTTTACATAAAATCTCATCGTGGTGGAACCAAATCCCATCGTGCTATTTTACATAAAATCTCATCGTGCTGTTGAACGTCAGATCTCATCGTGCCGTTGGACGTCATATCTCATCGTGCTGTTGGACGTCATATCTCACCGTGCTGTTGATGGTCAAATCTCATCGTGCTGTTGATGGTCAAATCTCATCGTGCTGTTGATCGTCAAATTTCATGGTGCTGTTGGAATCAGATCTGATTTGGCTGTTAGAAGTTAAATATAGTCATGCTGTTGGATGTCAGATCCCATTTCGCTTTTTGGAATGAATTATTATTTTGCTGCTGATTGCAAAACATAATTCTGCTGTTAGAAGTTAACTCTCATTCTGCTGTTGGACGTCAGATCGCATCGTGCTGTTGGACGTCAGATCTCATCGTGCTGTTGGAGTCAAATATCATCGTGCTGTTGGACGTTAAGCCTCATCGTGCTGTTGGACGTTAACTCTCATTATGTTGTTGGACGTCAGATCTCATCGTGCTGTTGGACGTCAGATCTCATCATGCTGTTGGACGTCAGATCTCATTATGTTGTTGGACATCAGATCTCATCGTGCTGTTGGACGTGGAATATCATTTTACTGGAAGCTAAATATCACCGAGCTGTTGAATGTCAGATCTGATCGTGTTGTTGGACGTCAAATATCACTGTGCTGTTGGACGTCAGATCTGATCGTGCTGTTCGACGTCAAATCTTGTTGTACTGGTGGAAGCGAAATATTACCGTGCTGTTGGACGTCAGATCTGATCGTGCTGTTGGACATCAAATATCATCGTTCTGTTGGACGTCAGATCTGATCGTGCTGTTGGACGTAAGTTCTCATCGTGCTGTTGGAGGCCAGATCTGATCGTGCTGTTGGAGGTCAGATCTGATCGTGCTGTTGGAGTCAAATATCATCGTGCTGTTGGACGTTAAGCCTCATCGTGCTGTTGGACGTCAAATCGCGTCGTACTGTTGGACGTCAAATCTCATTGTGCTGTTGGACGTCAAATCTCATTGTGCTGTTGAAAGCGAAATCTCTACGTGCTATTAGGGTTCAATTTTCATTTCGCTGTTGATGGTAAAATCTCATCTTTCTTATGCAAGCGACTTTTAGCATTTCTTCGTCTCTGGTTGTATCAGTCCAAAAGAGACACAAACACACACAAACAGCGATATCTTCAAGAAGGTTCTCTCAACATCACTAGCTCCAACAATTAACAAGAAAATTTCTGCAAATCTGTTAAATGGTATCGTAATTACCTCGCATAGTAAAGACTTCATTACAAAATTATCTCATTAGAAAACTCATCACAAACTACATCTATGCTTATTCACATCTTCTGAGAGAGTCCACATACTGTCAGGATACTTCATCTACTGCACTTGCGGTTTGACTGTAAAAGAGTCAATGGAATCAGGCTCATGAAATTCAATAAGCAGCCCTTTTTACACAGATTATCATTAACAAAGAGCCAGCATATCAAGGAACAAAGCTATATCCTATCTCGATACGAGATCAGTGACTGCTTGCTCATCAGATATACAGTGTTGCATGATCAGGTGAGTAAAACTACTATATATTGCTTACTGTTGTCCTTGCTAATGTATTCATTTTGTATTATTTTTTACGATTACAGTGTTACCTGTGTTTTTGTAACAATGTTACATCTTTTTTTCAGTGTGTTTATATCGCAAGCTGTGCTCTTATTTCTCTGCTACACATTTCACTGTTATGCTGTTGCTTGTAGTCTTGTTACAATGTATATTCTCCTTTCATGACAAAGTTAAAAAGTGTTGATGAATCTGTTCTTGTGTTGTTTAATATTTGTTTGTTTACGCCCTTAGTAAATGTTACATGTTCTCTTGTATGCTTTTTTTGCATTTCCTATTGCATATGTTACATGTTCTCTTGTATAGTAGTTACATGTTCTCTTGTATAGTAGTTACATGTTCTCTTGTATAGTAGTTACATGTTCTCTTGTATAGTAGTTACATGTTCTCTTGTATAGTAGTTACATGTTCTCTTGTATAGTAGTTACATGTTCTCTTGTATAGATGTTACATGTTCTCTTGTATAGTTGTTACATGTTCTCTTGTATAGTTGTTACATGTTCTCTTGTATAGATGTTACATGTTCTTTTGCATAGTTGTTACATGTGCTCTTGTATAGTTGTTACATGTTCTCTTGTATAGTAGTTACATGTTCTCTTGTATAGTTGTTACATGTTCTCTTGTATAGTAGTTACATGTACTTGTGTATAGTAGTTACATGTTCTCTTGTATAGTAGTTACATGTTCTCTTGTATAGTTGTTACATGTACTTGTGTATAGTTGTTACACGTACTTGTGTATAGTTGTTACATGTACTTGTGTATAGTAGTTACATGTACTCTTGTATAGTAGTTACATGTTCTCTTGTATAGTTGTTACATGTTCTCTTGTATAGTTGTTACATGTTCTCTTGTATAGTTGTTACATGTTCTCTTGTATAGTTGTTATATGTTCTCTTGTATAGTTGTTAACTATTCTTATGTACAGTTGTTACATGTTCTCAGTTGAAGTATTAGTTGTTGCATTATATCACTGGCATTTTTAAAAATTCCTATTTGACTATGATTTTTTACTATTTTTATTCAGTGTAAAACTATATTGTCGCGTCCAGTGATCCATGCCAATTATCACAGATGCGTAATTATTGTTGATTGATTGATTGATTGATTGATTGATTGAAAGGACCATCTTCATTGCACTTCACTAAACAGTCATATGTACTATCTTTTTCTTACATAGGAAAATCTCAACGGCAGTGAACGCGGATAAATGTATTTATTTTCTTCTCTGTGCCTCGTATACGGATGATTCTTCTGTAACACTTATATTAGAAAGCACTGATATGCTTTTCCACTGCCTTGTTAGATGTCCATGTTTCACACCCATACGTTACCAGTGCAGATATGCATGTTCTTAGTGTTCTGATCTTTGTTTTCTTATCAATGCCGTTCCATACTGTGTTAGTTGTTTACGTTTTTGAAAGACTAAGTTTGGTCTTCTTTTTCTTCGAACGCTCCATATCGACCACTTGTTAACCACTCTGTGTAATTTGTATATGATCTGAGCCTAAACGCGATTTTACGTTGTGTCAGTTATGCGCCTACAAGTAGGCCAGCACATCCGATTTCTGCGATGCTTTTTGATTTATAAGGCTAGCCTCCATAGGTCCTACATCAGTCGCCTCTTACGACATGCCTCGTAGGTCGCAGTGGTACTAATCTTTGCTTCCCTTACGGACCCTGACACCACCCTGCCAGGTCTTCTTTTAATTTCCGTTATCATATTTCCATCTCTTCTCTCATATTTACTTGTTTCATTATTTATTAGAGTCAATATCATCGTCTGTCTCACAGTCTTCATAATTGGTGGACAGCTCTGTTCAGTTTCTCATATTTGCTGTCAGAAATTAGTGGAAGAAGATAAAAATAGCTGATAGCTATACAATTTTTATTAGAATTCACAGGGTCTAGCAGACATTTTTGTAGAACTGTGGCTGAAATCAATTTGGAACATCTTAAATGGGTTCCGTTAAAATCACTTTAGAAGCCTAAAGCTAAAATTGTTTTCGATTACTTAAGGCTAAAGCACTTCGGTGGTTTGGAGCTAAAAGTACTATAGTGGCCTAGAGCATAGATTCCCAAACTTGTTCGGTCCACCGCCCACTTTGAACAATATCAACTTTGTAACGCCCCCTTCCACTTTATAACAGTTGTTCAACGCCCCTCCCCTCCACATATATATACATATGCTCTATTTTCACTTTGACATAGAAAATTGATATATAGTCCTGTAATACATTGTCAATTTTCAAATGGCTATATACATGAAATAGAAAAATGATTTTAAAAAAGCATCGTATAAGACGGGAAAAAAATGAATTAAAAGCAGAATTCCAATTTTTAATGCTTATTCAATCGCAAAATCACGACAATCATTTATTTTAAAATATTTGTTATTTATTTATTCTTTAAGGAACCACCGACCCCTAATCGCCTGAACACCCTCAAATTCTTCTGAACCCACTATCGCATCCCCCCTAGAACGCTTCAGCGCCCACTGGGGGCGGTTCCGTCCACTTTGGGAAACGCTAGCCTAGAACTTAACGTATTTTTAACCATCTTAAACTGAAAATGATGTTGAACAGCACTTTAGATGACCTAGAGATAGTGACTTGGGAAGGGAAGGGGTTTAAATCCATTTTGATGACATGAGAGCTGGATTCACTTTTGAACGATGGAACACAAACTGTGCGCATGCAATGTTATCAAATGTTGAGATTTAACTAATCTTATTCCAATTAGACCACCATTAGCATCCCTCATATATCTAGATCAGCGTCTCCCAAAGGGGCGGTACTGTCCCCCAATGGGCGCTGAAGTCTTCCAGGGGGGCGATGGTGGGTTCAGAAGCATTTGGGGGAGTTTTTATTTTTCTTGATTTTGCGATTGAATAATCATTTAAAATTTGAATTCTGCATTTTAATTCATCTTATGCCCATCTTACACGATCTATTTTTACATCAATTTCATGTATATAATCATTCAAAAATTGACACTGTATGACAGAAATATATATCAATTTTCTATGTCATAATGAAAATAGAGCATGTATAGAGCATGTGGGGGGCGTTGACAAACTGTTATAATGGGGAGGGGTTACAAAGTTTATGTCGTGAAAAGTGGGTGGTGGATCGAAAAAGTTTGAGAATCTATGATCTAGATCAATACCTTCAACATTATGGAATAGAACTAACAGTAAAGCAAATAACAGAATACTAAGAGTATGCATATTCTCAGTGGTAACGTATTTGGATGAAACATGAACATGTAACAAGGCAATTAAAAAGTGTATATGAGCTTTTGAATACAAGTGTTACTGAAGAGTAATTTGTATATCACGGAGAGGAAATATAACAAATAGATATATCCGGAATGAACTTCTTCTTCTTTGCGTTCGTTCTTTACGAACAATTTGAATCACTCTTTGTGATATGTTTGATCTTTGTCAAGAACATGTAAACGTTGCACATTGGTTTGGTAGGCCCCAAAACGCATAGACTTGTACACATTTAGGACACGCGTATCCGATTTCAGCCAAACCTCCTCTTACGACATGCGTGACAGGTAACATCGGTTCTATTCTTTACACCCCAAATATGGGCATCGGTAACCACTCGGACGAATAATGAACTTAAAATTAAAGAAAACTGGCTGATGCTACAAAAAGGAGGACATTTATTTATTTTGGATATATCAAAAGATATGAAGGGTTAGAAAGGTCCATAAAGGAAATATGCGTAAATGCAAAGAGAAGAGAAAGTTCGTGAAGAAGATGGATTAAGTATGTTACTGATGATTTGAATATCATATCAGAAAAAGCTAAATGAACATATGGCCTATGATCGAGAGAAACGTTAGTTAGTTAGTCATACTCGTCAACCGAACAGCGCAATCAGCAATGCGCAATGCAGAATTGGAGCGAAGAACCCAGGCCTTCGAATATAATTGTTCGTCTTATTTTAAAATTAAAAAAAGACAAGTCGTCGTATGTTCTATGTAACTAATGCGTAGTGCCCGTCTGTAAGTGTTACAGACCGGCACTACGCATTAGTTACATAGAACATACGACGATTTGTCTTCTTTTTTTTTAATAAGACGAACATTTATGTAAGAGACCAAATAATCAACCTTGCAGGTCGGCAAGTGTCACTCTTGACAATCGGGAAAAGGCGTAAATTTGCGTGGTTCGGGCATGTGATGAGACATGACTCACTCTCCAAGATTATCCTACAGGGATCAGTTGAGGGTAGAAGAAGAAAAGGAAGGCAGAGAAAATCCTGGTTTGACAACATCAAGAGCTGGTCAGGACAGAGTTTCTCCACACTCGTCCGAGAAGTTGAAGACAGAGACTCATGGCGTGCTTTTTGTGCTGATGTTCCACAATGACACCACTACGACCATAACGGGTTATGTGCTTTATTATTGTTATTATATTATTATTATCCGTATTCGAATCCACGACCTTCAAATCATAAGGAAAACTGGATTACTTCACCACAGGGGACTCCACACCAAACCAAAAGAAGTTTATAGTTAATCAGTATACAACACGATCCTTCTCCCGACATTATGCTATCACGTCTGGTCACGACAAAGATAAAGTATCTAAGCAGAATGTTAGGAGTATCAAGAAGGCCCCAGTTTATAAATAAAGAAATCGCGGATAAAAGTGAGTACTACATCAGCCAGTGGCGACTCGTCATTAGGGGCCAGTGGGGCCGGACCCACAAAATAATGTATGACCTGTATTATTTTATGAATTAAAATATAACCTAACCCAAAATCATGATTTTTCCTCACATTTTTGTCTGGCCACACCAACAAAAAAGGATCCGAGCTGCCACTGACATCAGCACTGAGTTTCATCAAGAAACAACTAATTAACTAATTCGAAAACATAAGCAGATTACCAACAAACAATGTGTCTCAAATGAAAATGCTACTCCGGTACAGTGGATACAATGCGAAGCATTGTCCACGCAAAAAAAAAGTGAAACTACAGAATTAACTGAAGCAGTGAAAACACAATGTAAAGCACACAAAAAGCCATTCTAGAAATCTATTCTTATTCTGAAGCTCTAAGACACAACAGAAATAGAGAAAAGACGGGTAAATTTCTGTTATAAAAAATAACTGTTTCAGAAAGAGACAATTTCTCATTAAGTCTACTTCAGTATAATAATTTTAATTTTACAGTAATCCATGCTACGCTGTAGCTACACACATCCACATTCAGGAATCGATGCTCATAATACGTATACTTATGTGAATACAATTCTACCCTCAACATCCGTTATCTAGATCAATCGATCACCTTGGGGTTTTCCACAAACTACTATAGCTTGCCGGGTAGCCCAGGGCACGATCATGAACATTTTAATTTACCCTTTGCTAAATCGCGTGCTTTGAAAAAGACCAGGTTGTCTTTAGTTCAGTCTAGTTCAGACCTGTATAAACGTATTTTACATGTGTGTGTCATGTATGTGAGTGTCATGTGTGTGTTGGTCATGTATGTGAGTGTGTGTGTGATGTATGTGAGTGTATGTGTGTGTCATGTATGTGAGTGTGAGTGTATGTGTCATGTATGTGAGTGTATGTGTGTATCATGTATGTGAGTGCGTGTGTGCGTCATGTATGTGAGTGTGTATGTATGTGTCATGGATGAAAGTCAAAGAAACTGGGTACGATCGAGAAGGAAAAACAAGAATGCATGATTGTATTGTATGTGTAGTATATAAGAGATTAGTAAATGCATACAGTAAATCAGATAATGACCACGAGTCATGTGTTACATATGTCTGATCTAGTTTGTTCGTTGTTCGGTATAGTTTGTCTAGAGTACAGTATAGTTTGTTCGGAGTACAGTATAGTTTATACATAGTACAGTATAGTTTGCTGATAGTACAGTACAGTTTGTTCATAGTACAGTATAGTTTGTCCAGAGTATAGTACAGTTTGTCCAGATTACATTATAGTTTGTCCAGAGTGCGGTATAGTTTGTTAAGGGTACAGTATAGATTGTCCAGAGTACTGTATAATTTGTTCAGAGTACAGTATAGTTCATCTAGAAGATCTAGAAGGTATAGTTAATCTAGATATTACAGTATAGTTTGTCCAGAGTTTGTTATAGTTTGTCCAGAGTAAAGTATAGTATGTTCGCTGCACGATATAGTTTGTCCAGAGTACAATATAGATTGTCTAGAGTACAGTATAGTTTGTCTACAATACAGTATAGCTTGTCCAGTACAGATACAGGTATAGCTTGTCCAGAGTACGATATAGTTTGTCCAGAGTACGATATAGTTTGTCCAAAGAATGGTATAGTTTGTTCAGAGTACGATATAGTTTGTCCAGAGTACGATATAGTTTGTCCAGAGTACGATATAGTTTGTCCAGAGTACGATATAGTTTGTCCAGTGTACGATATAGTTGTCCAGATACGATATAGTTGTCCAGAGTACGATATAGTTTTCCAGAGTCGATATAGTTTGTCCAGTGTTCGATATAGGTTGTCAGAGTCGATTAGTTTGTCAGTCGATATAGTTTGTCCAGTGTACGATATAGTTTGTCCGTGTCAGTAAGTTTCCAGAGTCGTATAGATTGTCCGATGTTCAGATGGTTTTCCAGAGTTCGATATAGTTTATCCGTTGTTCAGTAGGTTTTCCCGAGTTCGGTTAGTTTGTGTTCAGTATGGTTTGTCAGAGTCTTATAGTTTTCCGTTGTTCAGATATGTGTTGTCTTCAGATGTTCAGAGTACATTTTTTGTCGTTGTGAAAATTTCAGAATTCAGTATAGTTCCGTTTCAGTATGGTTTGTCCAGAGACATTATAGTTTCCGTTGTTCAGTACAATTTTCCAGAGTTCGGTATAGTGTGTCCGTTGTTCAGTATGGTTTGTTCAGAGTTCGCTATAGTTTTTCCGTTGTTCAGTATGGTTTGTTCAGAGTTCGCTATAGTTGTTCCATTTTTAGTCTGTTAGTGTTAAAGAAACAAATGCTTCACTTAGATTACAACACACACAAACACATTAATGAAACATTTCCCTCGATAAGTAAAACAGAGCTCAATGTTATATCAAATTAAAGACACAGAAACTACCAGATTATAAACTACACTTGCTATAAGGAAAATAAGAAGAAAGACATGAAAGAAAAATGAATTCTAAATTTTGTTTATTTTAAGCTGAGGCACCCTCCGTTTAACCTAAGAACGAATCGCTTTGGTTATCTCAGAGCGTCGCTCGTGTGGTGCCGGGGTCCGTAAGGGAAGCAAAGCATAGTACCACTGCCACCTAAAATGCATGTCATAAGAGGCAACTTATGTAGGACCTAGGGAAGCTAGCCTAGTAACTTAAAAGCATCGCAGACATCAAATGTGCTGGCCTACTTGTAGGTGCATAACTGGAACAATGTACAATTGCTCTTAGGCTCAGATCACAGACAAATCACACAGAGTGGTTAACAATTGGTTGATATGGAGCGTTCGAAGAAGAAGAAAAAATCAGAGCGTGAAGGCAAGCAAACATAAAAATAAAACTTAAATTTCTTGTGGAGAATCCGGGTTTTATATATATCCTAAACCTTAGGTAAACATCTTTTTATATGCATGGGGCCTGCCCTCAAGCATTTGAGGGTGGAGAGTGTCGGACACTCTCACAAATTGAAAACGTGTTATATCTTACTTAATATGCATGCGCAATGCTAATATAATGTAAAAATCATGTAACTATTAAGTGGAAATAGAGGATGGGAATGAAGGAGAGAAACATTGACAATGAATTATAAATGAGTAGCTTACAGATTTTATGAGAAGATTGTGATTGAGCTTCCAGCACAAGTCTGTCAAAATGTGATGGAATTTGACGAACTGCAATGCTCGATGTGTTATCGAGATTAACTCAGGGTTGTCACGATGAAGGATGAGCGTCTAACGGAATGGATTAGTGTGCGGTTTCAATGCGGGAGACCCGTGTTTAATCCATGGTAAGATCAAGGATCTATTTCTGTCGGAGGCATAAAAGAAAAATCCTAACCTGAACAGTTTCGCTGCGTCTGCACTAGCCAAGCTGCTATTAACTTTAGCTGCTAAGGACGTATATATACGTTTCTCCCATTCACTTCTAGAGACGCATTAACACGTCTGTAGGCTAAAGACATGTTAACCCTTTATACATTGCTACTGTCACTGCTATAGGCGTACATTCACGTTTGTGACTAGAAACAAAGAGTAGCTATTTTTAGCTCAGCCTAAGTTATATAGTGTATATGATCTGAGCTTAAGAGCGATTGGGTGTTGTGCTAGTTACGTGCCTACAAGTAGGTCAGCGGATCCGATTTCTGCTACACTTTTCTTATTTACTTTTTTTTAAGGTGGATAAGGGGGATGTTCTTCGGTCTCTTCACGACTGTCTGTTGGATGAAGACACTAACATAGATGTTGAATCGATCCACCGCTGTAAGCAGTTTGAAGTTACCATTGTACTGGAACTGGATGCCTGAGAGGCAGAGTGAGGAGTGTGTTTAACCAGCGAGCCACCTTATACATCAGTATGCATACTCTTCGACATCTGTTGGGGGAGACTGAGCACCTATGGGACTGCCCGGAGCGAAATGACGTCAGTTTAGTAACCAATAACCAATAGTGCAAGATATGGTTAGTCATTGGATTAGGGGTCTCCAATCCCTTTACTATATCGGCAAGATACTGGTTGAAGAAAACGTTACACTGTTTGACACACAACATCATTTAGATCAACTGACAAGTCTGGTTTTAGAAACTTTTGCTGAAAGATTCATCGACGCAATCAAGCAATACGCCTGAGAGTTGGAATTCTTTTTTAGTACCAGAGGAAGAAATAACTTCTTGGGTCCTGATGACAGCACTCGCTCACACACACTCAATCTCTCTCTTTCCCTCTCTCTCCCTCTCTCTCTCTGTCTCTCTCTATCTCTCTTTCTCACTCACTCACTGATTTTTTTAAAAAAACACACTATGATTTAAAATTAGACATTGACAAATTGTAAATGTTGTCTAAAAGGATTCCTTTTATTTTGTATGTTTAATGTTTACGTAGAATAGAGGGACTGAGATGTTAGGATAAGATTACGAACGAGGAACTCAGAGAAGGAACTAAGCAGATACCAGTGGAGAAAGAGCTACGGAAGAGACGTTGCCGATGGATAGGATACACATCAAGAAAACCAACCAGAAAAATTGCAAGACAGGCACTGTTTTGGAACACGCAGGGAAAGAGAAGTAGCGGAAGGCCTAGAGATACCTGGAGAAGAGAGCTGAAGACTGATATTAAAAGGATAATTAAATCATGAAAAGAATAGGAAGGGATGGCAGGAGAGCTGGAAGAAATTTGTTAAAGACCTGTGCTCTGTTGGGAGTTGAAAGTAGAAGAAGAAGAAGAATAAGAAAAGAAGAAGAAGAAGAAAAGAAGAAGAAGAAGAAGAAGATGAAGAAGAAGGAGAAGAAGGAGAAGGAGAAGAAGAAGAAGAAGAAGAAGAAGAAAAGAAGAAAAGGATTCCTGTGCTAAAACGTAAACAAATAATGTTACAAAACTCATATGTGTAGTAGGCTTGATGAGCGGGTTGCTGAATCACACAGGAAATTTAGTGCATGATAGATGATGTTGACTACTTCTAGACAAGATGGTAATGATACGAACTCTTCTCTTGGTAGGTTATTTCACATTTATTGATGTTATTTTTAGCAGTTGTTTACCAACACGTCTGATCGTGTCCAGTGTTTATATCGGTCTCCTATGTTGTCACTATCGTCGCTAAGCAGTCCTAACTAATCTACGTCAAACTAGTCTCGTTCTAGTGCTGCTATTCTCATCATAGTGCGCAGCTTTAGTGTGCAAACCCTACGGTGTCTCCTTATACTATCTAGCTCGTTTCTACTATCCTATCTACTTGTCTAGTATGTGGCTCTCTGCCCTGGGGAAATTGCTGTATGCCCCCGGCATAGCCATGCCCTCCAACATATGTAGCATATCCAAAGGAGTTTCTGTGACGTTGCGGTAGGGTGTTTCCTTTACGTTCCCAAAGTACTCGGTTCGAGTCCTGTGTAGAAGGATATAAATTTTAAAACATTTCATTTATTCCTCAGCGCAATGAGAACCGCAGTAACATAGTTGTTAGTGAACTTCGCTACTTAGACGTGTGGTCTCGGTTCAATCCACAGTGGGCGTGTAATTTTATTTTGATGGTAACGGTTGTCAGGTCGACCCAGCCTCAATTGAGTACCAGAAAAAGCACTAGGAAGTAAAGACGATCGACGTGATGTTGACCACATCACCCATCGTGTGCCGTGTCAATTAAAAAATATTGGCTAACACCCTACTACCTAGTATACCTGGAGGTATGAAAAATGGTTCCCTTACTTTATTTTTTACTTCTAGCTCAGTGTATGGGAGATTCAATTCAAAGTCTAGGAGATTTAATTCAAAGTCTCATTATGGGAGATTGACAGTAGAACAAATGTCACGCTTTTAAATTTAATAAACTAAAAACATTGACAGTTAAAACTAGATCGGACTAGACTGGAAAATCGCTGCCATGCCAAAAATAGTGAATACCAATTTTAAAAACAAATTCTTACAAATTCTCTCCAAAATAA
Organism: Arion vulgaris; assembly: GCA_020796225.1. Lineage (NCBI taxonomy): Eukaryota > Metazoa > Mollusca > Gastropoda > Stylommatophora > Arionidae > Arion > Arion vulgaris. The sequence continues at coordinate 29,467,718 of CM036761.1, read as the reverse complement.
AAACTACATTTGGTACTCTCATCCTTGCTAAGATGTACGTGATCTACCGCTGAAATCTTCATGCGTACAAAAAGATCGGATAAATACATGATCATTCACTGAAGAGAAATAATGATGTTAGGTTGGAGGGTGGGGATACGTAGTGATCTTGTGTGTGCTTGTTTTAAGGCATTTTGTAAGCTGATATTCATTTTTGTAAGGCTGTTCTTGATGCCGTCGCTCCATCTTTCTTTTACGTGGTCTTCCTCTTGCTTTTGTACTCATTATACTTTTTTCTATGTGGCTCTTTGTGGTAGGCGACACTGTGATCAATTAATTCATCAATCAAAATATATCTATTTGGCATGCTAACCAATTTCTATTTCTGTAGTATGAATATATATATATATAATGTCCCTTTATAAGAGTATCCTCTTGACACCTTCTAACGTCAACATTGCATATGGTTTCTTTCCCTCCGCCACGGTCAAGGATGTTTATATCGGGTGGTGTTATAATCAGTTCCTGTATAAATAAATATCTGAGCATATTTTAGATTCTTGTGATATTCTAAGCTGTGTCCTTATTATTCATAAAGAGACGTATCTAAATCTGTTGTTTGTAAAGAAATGCTTGTTAAAATTCCTCAGAGTTTTTACTTCAGAATAGTGTCTTCCAGAAGAGATAAAGAGGAGCGGAAACATTAACTAAGAAGCTAGTTGATTATGAATATATATATATATACATAGTTTGAAGAAAATTGGATACAAACAATTAACAGGTAGCGATAGGAAGACCACGAAAAATATGGATAGATTGCATAGAAGAATCCTGTAAAAAAAAGGAAAAATAATTATCATCCAAGCAATTTGAGCAGTACCAGACAAAAACAGAAAATCACGAAACTGGGCAACACCCTGGTAACAGTGTGACGACAAAAGAAAGAAGAAGAAGAACATGTAGGACTATGAACATGAGAAGCAGAATCAGAATGACATTTAAATAGTGAGTAACAGGAACCATCAGCAAGCTTTTTCTCAACATCAGTTATATGAAGACTATCATTTTAGCATGCTGGACTTGTCCATAGTAGCTTAGATCCTAACCTCAACATATTCAGCAGAGTCCAGTGGCCTAACACGCCAGTTCGATGTTAGTTAATTGTTTTCAACATATTCAGCAGAGTCAGTGCAACACGCCAGTTCGATGTTAGTTAATTGTTTTCAACATATTCAGCAGAGTCCAGTGGCCTAACACGCCAGTTCGATGTTAGTTAATTGTTTTCAACATATTCAGCAGAGTCCAGTGGCCTAACACGCCAGTTCGATGTTAGTTAACTGTTTTCAACATATTCAGCAGAGTCCAGTGGCCTAACACGCCAGTTCGATGTTAGTTAATTGTTTTCAACATATTCTGAGATATGCTGAGTACCATTCGACTGAACGAAGTTACATTAGAAACAAAACTGACATATGACAAACCTTAAAACTTCATTGTTATTCTATAAATGTCTAGTTTACTAATGGGAATGTTATCAGTTATATAAGGGTTATCATCATAGCCCACCGGACATGTCCATAGGTGCTTCGATCTCCGCCTTAACAAATCCAGCGGCCCAACATGCCAGTTCGATGTTGATTAATCAATCTCTTTGCATATTTGATATGTCGTTCTTCTCGGACTTCACCAATATTGAAACCCATCTCTCTCAATCTGGTCAGCAAGTGGGATTCACAGCTCTGAAACTCCTCTTTTCGCAAGGACTCTCTAAATGCATTAAGAATGTGATTTCGAACCATGGCAGCTCCCTCTGATATTGTAGCCAAACCAGCCAATCTATCAGCTCATTCATTACCCCTAACTCCTGCGTGCCCAGGGATGAAAATGAAGATAATTTCTCTGATCATTGTCTTTACTAGTACCTCCACCCAGTTTCACCTCACCATACCTGATTCGACTTTACGAATCATGCTCATGGAGTTAATGGGAATGTATTCGAAGCAAGATTGACAATATGGCCCATCGAGTCGAAACAAAGTATAAATGAATATTAATCTAACTTTAACCTCCTACACTTATTGATACTTAGTTTATCTACTTAAGTTAGAATTTTGACCTGTCTTGTTCTATTTATTTTGTGGTATTATCTAGTCAATGGAAGGATTTTTCTATTGTCCATTTTGTAACATCTGCGTAGCTTGTCTGTTAACATTTCTACAAAATTATTGCTTTTTCATGTCGTCGGAAATAAATTAGTTTTTTTGTACCGTGTCCGAAAATACCAATTTATTTTTGAGTTAATGTCTTCACAATTAAAATACTAATACATTCACAGTTCTTTATATACATTAAAAAAAATACTATTAACACATTTGTACTTCTCTGTTTCTATTTATTTAGTCGTCACACTGTTACCGGGGTTGTTGATCAGTGTCGTGATCTACTGTATTTATATTTGGATTCTCGAATGGCTTGTGTCTTGAATTGATGTATCTTTTAGTACAGTTCTGACAATTCATTTATATATATTTTCCTTGATCTTCCTCGCAACTTTCGCCCCGATGTTCAGTTGTACAAGACTTTACAGACATTGTGGTCTGCCTACATTCTTACTAGATTGTGGTCAAGTCATTTTATTTTTGGTTTTTTTTTAATGTAATTCAAGCACGATCTTGTTCCAATATTCTCTCTGATAATGTATACATAGGGGCCTGACACTGAAACCAGGAGTGCATAGATTAGCTAGCTCATCTGCGTAGGAGTGTAAAGTAAAAGTTCCCATCTGCTTGTCCACTTTTATAGTTGTTGTATGTTTCCAATATATCCTGAATCAGTCTTAGATCTGTGGTATAAATATCTAAGCTCTTTAAGATTTTAGAAAGATGTAGATAATTTACTTTCTCGAACTCCTTCTTACCATCTATAAAGCAATAATATGTCTTTTTTTTAAACTTTCAGTGCATTTTCTGTAGTTTAATTAAACTATATATAGTATTGCAATTGCCATTTCATTCAACAAACCCACACGCATTTTATAGCCTTACTGTGGTTATCATTATTCTTTGCATTATTTTTAGCAGTATCTTTGTAGTATGCCAGCACAGAACAAACTACGTGACGCGAAACATATTGTCTTCTGAGACAACGAGGTCAATGAATGATGATGATCTTTATCGCATGGATCATAAGACTAACAGTGCGATGTTCTTCCCATTCTACTGCTCTTTGTTTTCTTGGCAGTAGTTCGTTCAGAAAGCACCCACTGTCCTATATATATCTTTAAGTGCTTTTTATCCCTTTTATATTTCAAGATTTCCCAGAGCTTAGATTTATTCCCCTTGTTATGTTCTCGGAACATGAAACCTTTTCTATGTTAACGTGGTTTAATAGCATCATCAACTTGGGCTGCAAGTATTGATGGTTTCTTGCATGTCTCTTGTATATTTAGTTCTGATCTATCATCATCATAAATGACTTCGATATATTCTGTCCATCTTTCTATTATTATCTCCTTCGGCTCTTTTGGCATAAGTTTTGCTTATGTATTTTCTGTATTTCTGTTATGAGTGAGTATCCTTCCGTACTTAAATATAACTTTAGGTAATGTTTTGTTAACATGTTTCTGCAATATCACTTACCATTTATTAACTACAGCTAACAGAGTATCCAAGGTTATATGTTTTCTCTACCTGCGTCATTATAGTTTCCTTCATATGTTCATTTATTGACTATGTGTGTAGTGATATTATGATAATCCTCATATAACTCACAACTGATCTTCTTCTTTGCGTTCGTTCTTTACGACCAATTTTAATCACTCTTTGTGATATGTTTGATCTTTGCCAAGAACGTGTTTATGTTGCACATTGGTTTGGTAGGCCCCTAAACGCATTGACTTCTACACGTTTAAGACACGTGCATCCGATTTCATCCAAACCTCCTTAGTCGCCTCTTACGACATGCGTGGCAGGTAACAGTGGTTCTATTCTTTACACCCCAAATTTGGGCCCCGGCAACCACTCGGACGTTCCTGATGTATTAAAAACGCGATTCCTGAATAACTTTTCTCTACATTTCTCACTTAGTAATTAATTTTTCAATTAACCCTTCGCTATTCCTGGCCGATATACTGGCTCGCTGTACTTTTTAAAAGGACGCAAAACCGATATACTAGCTAGTTCAGTACAACTTTCAATATAAATGCATAAAGAGATAACAAGAAACAAGAACAAAGCTACAGAGTAGAAACGTTTATCCTGTTTTGTTGTTTTACATTTATCTAATTCAAGTGTTTTGGTTATAAAATCTGAGAAATGTTTATGAGAAGAAATGATCAAAACAAATTACAAAGCAGACATTGAAGGGGAAGGCAAATGGTTTAGAAAATAAGGTGCACCATATAAAAAAAAACCTGAAACAATCTATACTGGGAGAGGCGAGAACGAACTTTAGGTTCCATTGGCATAAAAGAGATTGCTAGAGTTGCCCAGGATAGAGTTGTATGAGAAATTATTGCAGTACGTCTAATAATAGTCAGACAATATAGTAATAATAAAAATTTATATATATATATATATATATATAGTGGCGGCTCGTGCTCATTTTAGTTGGTAGGCCAGACACAAATTTTGGGAAAATCATGGCTTTGGGTTAGGTTATATTTTAATTTATAAAATAATAAATACATGTTACACATTATTTTTGGTGGGGCTCGGCCCCTCTGGCCCTTAATTGCGAGCCGCCACTGTATGTATATATATATATATATATATATATATATATATATATATATATGAGGGAGAGAAACTATTGTGCAGCAAATATTAGCGCAGTAGAGTGACTGAGAATGATAGTGTCTGCTATTTATAAAAGTCTAAAGCCCGAAGATTTACTTCATTGCACCGGGTTTTACCCCATATGGCTCGGTCCTCTCCTCAGAAATGATGCGCCACCTGCCGACAGTATTGCACAAAGCACGAACTCCGTAGCGCCGGCAACAATCCCGGGGGTCTCTGGAAAAAATTACACTCGTGAACAGAACGGCGCGTTCCGGATTCGAACCCACGACCTTTGACTCACAAGGCAAAGGACTTAACCACTCAGCCACAGAGACCCCCAAATATATATATATATATATATATATATATATATATATATATATATAGTGATAGATAGTGATATAAACAGATAAAGACAGATAGAAACAGATAGAGACAGATAGAGACAGATAGAGACAGATAGAAACAGATAAAGAAAGATAGAAACAGATAGAGACAGATAAAAACCGATAGAAACAGATAGAGACAGATAGAAACAGATAGAGACAGATAGAAACAGATATAGACAGATAGAAACAGATAGAGACATAAAAACCGATAGAAACAGATAGAAACAGAAAGAGACAGATAGAAACAGATAGAGACAGATAGAAACCGATAGAAACAGATAGAGACCGAGAGAGACAGATAAAAACCGATAGAAACAGATAGATACAGATAGAAACAGATAGAGACAGATGAAACCGATAAAACCGATAGAAACAGAGAGAGACAGATAAAAACTGATAGAAACAGATAGAGACAGATATAAACAGATAGAGACAGATAAAAACAGATAGAGACAGATAAAAACCGATAAAACCGATAGAAACAGATAGACATAGAAACCGATATAAACAGATAGAGACAGATAGAGACAGAAACCGATAGAAACCGATAGAAACAGATAGAAACAGATAGAGACAGATAGAAACAGATAAAAACCGATAGAAATCGATAGAAACAGATAGAGACAGATAGAAACAGATAGAGACCGATAAAAACCGATAGAAACAAATAGAAACAGATAGAGGCAGATAGAAACAGATAGAGACAGATAGAAACAGATAGAAAAAGATAGAAACAGATAGAAACCGATAGAAACAGATAGATAGAAACCGATAGAAACAGATAGAAACAGATAGAAACAGATAGAAACAGATAGAGGCAGATAGAGACAGGTAGAGACAGAAAATGTGTACTGTACAACCTGTCTACAAATCAAATTAATGCTCGACATGAGGGAGAGTGCGATAAAGCGGGTAGAGAGAGACAAGAGAGAACGTGTAAACGTGTACTTCATGATCCGCCAACAAGCCAAACTAATGCCAAGAAGAGAGAGTGAGTATGATAGAGAGAGGAAAGAGAGAACGTGTAAACGTGTACTTCACGACCGCCAACAAGTCAAACTATTGCCAAGAAGATAGATAGAGAGAGAGAGAGAGAGTATGATAGAGAGAGACAAGAGAGAACGTGTAAACGTGTACACGACCGCCAACAAGTCAAACTATTGCCAAGAAGATAGATAGAGAGAGAGAGAGAGAGTATGATAGAGAGAGACAAGAGAGAACGTGTAAACGTGTACTTCACGATCCGCCAACAAGCCAAACCAATGCCAAGAAGATAGAGAGAGAGAGAGAGCATGGTAGAGAAATAGTGAGCAAGGTACTAGACAGTTCTACTAGTTATAACAAGATAACCCCTCAACTAAACTGATACATAGCACGACGGGTCAGTGGTTGTTGGAGGGACAGACAAGAAACTTAATCTTGTAAACTAGTTGGTTCGGTCCTACATGGCTGGCGAGGAAGATAATTCCAGAATGTAATTGAAGATATTTTGTCTTTACACTTCCAGTGTAAAACCTTAATGTGTTATTGTATTCTGCTTAGTAAACGATACTTTGGTTGTATGTCTGTGTATCAGTGGCGGCTCGTGCTCACTTTTGTTGGTGGGGCCAGACAAACATTTTCGGAAAAATCATGGTTTTAGATTAGGTTATATTTTAATTTATAAAGTAATAAGTACACATTACACTTTATTTCTGGTCGGGCCCGGTCCCAATGGCCTTTAATGACGAGCCGCCACTGATGTGTATGAAACTATTGTTGGTTCTTCTACTTCTTAGAACGCTCCATATCGACCACTTGTTAACCACTCTGTGTGATTTGTATGTGATCTAAGTCTAAGAGCGATTGTACGTTGTCCCAGTTATGCGCCTACTAGTAGACCAGCACATCCGATTTCTGTGACAATATTTGTATTATTGTTATTGTGTGTCTCTATAGCGAAGTGGTTAAGACGATTGGCTGGCGTTCTAAAGATTTTGAGATTAAATCAATACCGAGTCAAGTGTAATTCTTTTGCTGTAGATCTCTAGGATTGTTGCTGAAATTACTGAGTTCTTGCTTTGTGCAACACTTTCCTCAGGGGACGACCAAGGCGACGGTGACAACAAGACATTAAAGAAACCTTGAACTTTCTAGAAGATGACAACCTTTCAAGCGTAATGTGATATGCCACGTTCTGCAAATGTCACGCTACATGACGGTGATGAGATTAAGAATAGGTTGAGCCGCGAGTTCCGATTGCGGTTGGAAAAAAACGAAGTCTAGTTGCGGATCGAATCGAGACCATCTTTCTAAGAAACGATTGCACTAACCGCCTTGCCTCTCAAGTAATAACAGTAGTAGTATTAAAAGGAATAGTTGTAATAAAAGTGGTCAGAAAATTAGGTTAATAATTATAGTATATTATTATTTTATATCTTCTCGCATCGTTGTACGTTACATAAAGCCTGCGAGCAGTTTCTCCATACCGCTCTAGCATTGGCAACTTGTTCAATCTCCTCTATATAATTGAGTCCGATATTTTTCACCTTTCTCGTAACGTTCGTTTCATAGTTTCTTTAGAAAGTCTTTACTTTCGTGAACTCTGTGCCTCCCCTTTTAACGCCTGCCTTGTGATTCTTTGATCATTTTTTTCTCAAAGTATGCTCAACATATCTTAATGTTCTCTTTTTAATAGCAGTTGTTACTAGTGGTTGAGTAGACATTTCTCTGATGGCATCACTTCTTGTAAATTCGTTCCATTTTGTGTGATTTATTTTATTTTACATTCGCTTGCTATGAATTCAGGCATACTCGTGGAGCATAATATGGCACTTCTGACTGATTTTTTGCGTGAAGGATTGCTTGTCTTATCACCAGTGTCCTTCATCATTCAGACAAGCTTCACTTCGACTTCAGAAATACTTGTAATTTAAATCCCCCAAAAAAGTATCAGGGTTGCCTGAAGTCCAACCGTGTACAGTGTACACACGGAGAATTTTTTGCCCAATATAGACTCGAACCGTGGATTATCCACGTTACGTGGTCACTAAGACAACGTGTTACCAACTTCGCTATCAGAGACTCTCTCTCTTTCTTATAACAGTTGTTACAAGTGGTTGAGCAGACACTTTTCTGATTTCATCACTTCTCCTGAATACGTCCCATTTTATATTCATTATTTTTCGTCGGCATCTATTTTTAAATGCTTTTGTTTGTTTGTTTGTTTGTTGTTATGTAGAAGATTATTTTTTATTTTAAATCAGTTCCATTACCCTTTGCGTCGCAGAAGGTTTTACCCAGTTACGTTTTAAACGTGTAAAACCCCCAGCGTTGTCATTTTTTCGAATGAGAGCTGCTCGGAATTTTCAAATATATTTAGTTGTCTATTGGCTCTATGAAGGTTCTCACCCTTTGGCCGCGACCAAGTGGATTTTGATCTTAGCCAAAAGACAGAGAAGCGATGTAGGTTATTTTTTATGGGATCCAGATGCACTTGAGCTATCAGCTCTTCGGCTTGGTGCAATGGACATCGTAACCATTCGGTTAGGTGCCACGAACACCGTAAATCTGGAGAACCTGTGGCTTTTCTGTCAGCTCGTTGAATTGAACCGTACTCACAGGGGGCTGTCACCCGTCGTCCAACACGCTGGGCAGGCGGGAATGTAGGGGATTAAAGCCTCCTTAAGCCGAGGCACACCCTTTCAACCTAAGGACGATCCTTCTATTTGTTATACCAGAGCGTGTAGGCCAAAAAACGTGAAAAATAAGAATGAACTTCTTTTTGTGAACCCAGTAGTTAATTTTCAAATGCATTCAACTTTTTTTCTCTATTTAATAAGGATAGAGATGGGGATAATTGTGGTAATCTTTGTGGTGGTAACATTTAAATAGCGAGTTGCGGAACAGAGCAATGGTAGTGGTAATCGAAGATAGAATTATATGTGCCAACTCGCCATGGTTTCTGTTAGTAGTAATCCCACATTGAAGGTAAATGGAGCACCCCGCTGAGGCAAGTGAAGTCGATCGATATAATTACAGCTGCTCTCCCTTTACTAGTGACGTCCGATAGTGTGTACACATCCGTTGGTATCAGTGTTTCAGTGTTTCTCATTTTCATCCCTTTTTTTTGGTTTTATACAACTTCAATTCCTCATTTTATGGCTGTTACGTTCTGTTATAGTACAGTTTATAGTACAGTATAGACGCCCGACTGGTTACCTGGGCCCAGATTTGGGGTGTAGAGAATAGAACCACTGTTACCTGCCACGCATGTCGTAAGAGGCGACTTAGGAGGTTTGGATGAATTCGGATGCACGTGTCCTAAACGTGTAGAAGTCTATGTGTTTAGGGGCCTACCAAATCAATGTGCAACGTATACACGTTCTTGGCAAAGATCAAACATATCACAAAGAGTGATTAAAATTAGTCGTAAAGAACGAACGCAAAGAAGAAGTACAGTATAGAGTACGTCTTTATTACTTTTTTTTATTTTACATCAAATAATTTGTCCTGATAAGAACTTTGCCCCACTAACAGTCATGAATTTCTCTCTCTCATAGGCCAGATGTCCTGCTTCTGCAGGCGTCATGCTCAACTCATCAGCTACATCCTGAATCCATCTTCTCCGTGGCCTTCCCCTTCTCCACTTTGCCGGAATGCCACCTCACATAATGGTCTTATCCAACCCTTCGTGTTGTTGGGGTTTTTTTTACATGTCCAAAATAGTATATATTCTTCTTATTATTTATAGAATCCTTCAGATATTTTTTTTTATTTTGAGTTCTTTCTGGATATATCTTTTTGTTCTCTGCTCTGCTCATCATTACAAAGGTTCGTTTGTATTCAAAAGCACATGTATGTTTTACCACTGCTTTGTTAAATGTCCATGCATCACACCCATACGTCGCCACTTGGAATATGATAGCTCTTAGCTCCTCCTCCTTCTTCTTCTTTGCGTTCGTTTTTAACGATCACTTTTAATCACTCTTTGTGATATGTTTGATGTTTGCCACAAGCTGGCCAGTCAGCTTCAGTCAGGTTTCCCCAAAGCTTAGTTTTTATGTCGACTGGGTGTGGCCACATGTTGCTTCTCAGCTCACCCAGGAGAGGACAGTCTTGCAGAACATGCTCCGGTGTCTGTTCCACCTGCTGACACTGGCAGAGAACTGCTTGACTTATTCCTAGTCTATATAAGTGTTTGTTGAGTCTGCAGTGTCCGGTATGTAGTCGAAATATAAGAACCTGGTCTGTTCTGCTTATGTCTTTGAGGAGTCTTTTCATAATATACCCAATGTTTGTCTTCTAGTCTACTACATATTTTCTCTGTATGAGGATTTTGACCTCCTTCGTCTTCCTCTTCTTCTCGTTTGCCCGCTATGCATTTAGGTGTCGTCAGGGCGTCCAGCATGACTCTTCTGTCTGATTTTTGTGTGAAGGCTTGCTTTCCTTTTCATCAGTGTCCCTTGCCATTCAGGCCAACCTTCTCCGACTTCACAGGCGTTTTGATCTCCTGAAAAGACAGGGTTTGGTAAATTTGCTTTTTGGCACTGCCCTCCTTAGCCAAGACATCAACACTCTCAATTCCTACAAAATCCTGTGTTTTTAAATCAGTTCCATTTCATAATGTTTAGAGTTGTTAAAATTTATGTAAAGCAATGATTGTTCTTCTTTACTTTCATACAGTCACATTAATCAGATGTTTCAGTTTATAGCATAGAAGGAAGTTTAAACCAAACGATTTACTATCTTCGACATGTATAGTATCTGTAGTCAGCCTTTCGATTCTTTGAAATAGCTAGTCTCTTTACACATCTAACGATAACCGCATTTTACAACAGTCCTGATTGGAGTACAATGAGGTATTCGTTACCGTATTAAAATAGTACGCTGTATGCTTTAAACCAGCGGTTCCCAAACTTTGCATTACCTCGGACTCCGTTTTAAATACATTTATGCTGCCTTGGACCCGCAAAGATTTCTGTATATGAAACTAGATAGGAATGAATTATCTGTGTGTTATAATAGTAAATAATGTTCTCAGACTGTGGGAAACTTCAAATGATCTTTCATTTTGTTCTTTCAGACATGTAAACTCCGATCTAGAACGGGTCCTTTGATTTCGCAACGGAACTAGTTTACCATTCTTTTTATACATGCTTTTAAAATTAATTTGTCAGTTTTCCTTTAGCTGCTAAGGACATGTATAGACGTTTTTCTCATTCACTGCTAAAGACGCGTGAACACGTCTGTTATTATCGCTCCTCTTTGGGCTAAAGACGTGTTAACACGTTATACATATCTACTGTCACTGCTATAGGCGTTCATTCACGTTTGTGACCTAGAAACAAAGAGTAGCTATTTTTAGATCCGTCTTCCGAAAGTATGTAGCAGCGAAAGGGTTAAATGTCAAAGATCATAATATTTCTTCAAGCGCTTGAGGACCCCTGTGAGTACCTCGTGGAACCCGGGAATTCTCTTACCCCAGTTTGCAAAATTGCAGCTTTAGACCACTGCTGTCCAAAGCGGCACCCGGGTTCATATTTTTAATTAGCTGCAAAATTATTCTAACAGTTGGCATATTCTAAATTTTCAATTTGGAACCCAGAAAACTAAATGTTCTCCTCGGTGATCCACCCAAAAAAACCGACTTTCTTCTTCAATACAAAGACAGTTATCTTCTAAGAAATATCTACCTCCTACCCTCCCCCCCCCCCCCCTACCCACCACCCCACCCCCCCCTCCATCCCTCATATTTTGCTTCTGCATCCGATACATTACCTTAAATCATCATATGCGTTCATCGTGGGGTTTTTTTTCTCCTTGGTTTTGGTTTTTTTAAAGTAAAGGAGTGTCTGCTTAATATATTATTGCATCTAAAATATTGCATATGTAAGTTGCCAGACCTGGTGCGGGTTTGCTGTTTATGATTGACAGTTCATTGCAAATAGGACATGTTTTGTTTACATTCTATCACACTAACGATACATTTTCTCTTGTTTGCCGTCCCTTTTCAATGTAAAGGTAATCCGTTTTCTATCCATAAAGCATCTAAATATCGCTGTTATTAAAATTCCAGAATATTTCGAGTTTATCTTCTTTGCCAATCATATTATGCATCCCTTAATTGCTAGTCTTTGTCATGTTATGATGTATGGTGTTCGAGAAGCGAAGAGAGAAGTAAGGGAAACTAACGATGAGAGAGACAAATAGTTGAAGGAATTAGATATCGATATAAGGAAAGATTGCAGTTCATAGTTCATAGTTTATATGTGCGGTTCCAACTTCACTGCAACGGATCACCCCATAATTGCTCCGTTCCTGTGCCAACGAAAATAACACGAAATACTAACAACTGTGAACTGTCTCTTGTGTGAATTACTTCCAGAATTAAACAGCCCTACCGCCACAAAAAAGTAACCTGCACCGTATAAATGCATATGTCCGTCGCTAAAGTGTCAACACAAAACTGTTCATCACTTGAATTGCATTTCATGTCGAAGGAAACATCAATCACGACAAAATCCAGCTTTCTGCACACGCAATATCACTGCATACGGCATTATGAATTATTTTTCATAATGATGAAAGACTGTAGTAAAACTATGTAGCAATGACGAAACACGTAAAAACAAAGTACACAAAGACATGTATAAACACAGGAACATACAGAGATAGACACACACATAGAGCGACATATACACATAACACACATATGAACATTCATGCACACACAAACAAGCCTGCCCTCAAATCAGAAATACCGAAGTAAAACAATTCACAAGAAATAGACACTTTCAAGAACGGTATTTCTCGTATGAATGGTATGACAAACACAATTATCTTTAAACAATATTTTACACTAGTTGCATACAAACAGTGGCGGATTGTGATCGTTTTTGTTGGTGGGGCCAAACACAAATTTCGGGAAAATCATGGCTTTGAGTTAGGTTATATTTTAATTTATTAAATAATAAATACACGTTACCATTATTTTTGGTGGGGCCAGCCCCTCTGGCCCTTAATAACGCCACTGCATACAAGTTGCCAGTAATTAGAGAAGAATGTCGAAATATTCATTTTTATATAGATTTTTAATGGTGAGACACGTAAAAACAAAGTACTGTAGTTTTACAAAGTACAAAAACATTACACAGCTAATACATAGTTGTCCATTGGTATTGTTTTTGTATTTTGTAAAACTAAAGTACTTTCTGTGTTCTTACTTGTTTCGCTAAGGAATTAGATAGAGATAAAAAGATGATAAGGAAAACCGAAAGTTGCGGACTAAAATGGGAGCAGGGCGGAGCGGGCTTTCCGCTCTGATGCCAATATAGCTTTTGTTACCGTGGACAAATATTATTTATATATTTTATCAAGATCAGTGAAGAATACACCCACCAGCATTGCCGTCACGGGGAGGTATTTTAAAACTCAAGCAAGCAGCGAAACATCACAAACCAACATGTTACACCCATTTTCAATAATTACGAACGATAATTTTTTGGTCAAAACAGTAGGAGGAAGACTGTGTCGAGTAGGATTCCGCCCCTGGTTTTAACATTTTTTGTACTCATTCAATAGTGAACGAACGTTTTCAGTTCTGAATGAGGTCATCAATAGAAAAGTTGATACGCCACTAGCATCGAGGTCATCAACAGCATCGATTGTTGGGGAATTGAAGATGGATAAGGGGATATTCTTCGGTCTCTTCGCGACTGTCTGTTGGATGAAGACACTAAAATCGATGTTGAATCGATCAAGCGATTTATGGAGTTTGAAGTTACCCATTGTACAAGTCGAACTGGATGCCTGCGAGGCAGAGTGAGAGGTGTGTTTAATCAGCGAGCCACGGGAACCATCAGTATGCATACTCTTCGATATATGTTGGGGAGACTGAGCACCTATGGGTCTGCCCGGAGTGCAATGACGTCAGTTTAGTAACCAATAACCAATAATCAATCGAGGCCAGCTTGGGCCAAAAACATTTTATGTGTGCATGGTCGGAAATCAGGTTCACTGTTTCTTTAGAAAGCTAACTTTCAAGTATCTCTGAATGCCGAGTAAGAATTCCGAGTCAATACTTTCTAAAACTGGGGTCTGAGAAGTCTATTGTTTGATACTTTGTTAACACAGTTAACTTTGTTAACATATACATATATATACATATATATATATATATTGTTGTAATATATGTAGAGATCAGTGTTGAATGGTGGACAGTCCATGAGCATTTCGTGTTTCCTCTCTCTTGGTCACTCTATCATTCTAGTCTGTACAGCTAAACTTGTCAAATAGTGCTTTGATAACTTGGTCATCTTGCTGCATACAACTGATTATAACATTGATTTGATCCTTACACTAACATCTCTGGTGATGATTTCATCCTTTCAAAGACATCACTGACGACTTAATCCTTACAAAGACATCTGTTCTGGTTTCATCCTTACAATGACATCTCTGGTGGTTTCATCCTTACAATTACATCTCTGGTGGTTTCATCCTTACAATGACATCTCTGGTGGTTTCATCCTTATAATGACTTCTCGTTTCTCTATCCTTCATTCATGACATCTCTGGTGGTTGATCCTAACAAAGATATCTTTGATGATTACACGAACATCTTTTATGATTTCATTTTTACAAAGACGTATATGGTTATTACATCATTACAATGACATCTCTGATGACTTCATTCTTACAAAGGCAGTCCTGGCCAGCCACCACTAGCTTACGGCCAACTAGTTGAAGTGGAAATTCAATAAAATTATCCTGCTCTGTCACGGAATATTTACATTCCAGGATTAAGAAAAAATCATTTAACAAAACAACACACAACTCGAAAACAAGGTTATATATGATATCAACAATTATATTTAGCACTAAACAATATCAGTATCTGTAGCAATTTTCATCAATAAATAACCGTGTACTCGTAGAATCGTATAACATTGCAATATAGCACCCAATATTCTATCAAACATATATAAAAGTTAACAAACTCCGACGGGAATTTTTCGATTGCCCGACATAACTGATCGATCTTATGTTAGAATTGACTGTGCTCTGCTCTTACCCAAACGTATTTTTTTACATCTTCTATTCCCCCTGGAATGTTGTTACACTGCCAATATATATATATATATATATACGAAATGCGCTACATATTCTAGTGTTTGGTTTCCTAAATGCAAGGGCTGATGATTTTAAATATTTGTCGTAATATTTTGTTTTAATATTTCCGAAGTTCACTTTTTTTGCAGCTTTATTCGCCCGAGTGGTTACTGGGGCCCAAATTTGGGGTGTAAAGAATAAAGCCACTGTTACCTGCCGCGCATGTCGTAGGAGGCGACTAAGGAGGTTTGGCTGAAATCGGATGCATGTGTCCTAAACGTGTAGAAGTCTATGCGTTTAGGGGCCTACCAAACCAATGTGCAACGTATATACGTTCTTAGCAAAGATCAAAAATGTCACACATGTCACAGAGTGATTAAAGTTGGTCGTAAAGAACGAACGCGAAGAAGAAGAAGAAGCAGCTTTATTCAGTCCCGTATGTTTTGTATATTTGTTTCTATAAAATACATTTGTTTGGTTGTTTTTTGTGTTTTTTTGTGTGGCAAAATGCAGTATCTTCTGCAAAGACCAGGTCTACTAGTGTGGAAAGAGTATCCATCTGTCTAGTTTTTTCTAATTCTTCCGCTTCGAATTCAGGCGTAGTCATGGCGTCTAATATGGCTCTTCAGCATGCTTTTTGCGTTAAGACTTGTTTTTCTTATCATTAGTATCTCTCGCCATTCAGTCAATTCTTACTCCGACTGGTGAGGTTATTTATCTATTTAAATATTTCCTTTTTTTATCGTTAAGCGTCGTGAGGAGGAATAGTCGGTGATTCAGTGCCGGATGTGTGGCGCTGGTTGAAGATATTCATCATCATCAAGTAGCTTGTCCCTTCCGGAACTTAGCTCCCATGATAGCAGTCCTGAAAAACTCTCTGTTCTATGCAATTTGGCCGGCGTTAGCAGCAGTCATTCTCAGATCGTCATTGACATCTTGCACCCTTCGTCTTCTATGCCTTCCTCTTATTCTTCTTCCAGGCACCATTCCTTCCTTGCAGTCACTACGTGTAGCTAAAAAAATCTATAATTTCATTTGATTCATGTACTTTCTTTTTGGGCGCCCTCTTGCATCAAAACTGCTTCAGTATATTGCCTGTGCATGTATTTAGTGTCCATGCAATCTGATGTGATGACCAAACCAATTGGTCTTCTGTTGTTAGATGAATGGGGTACAATGTGTTATTTCTACCCCCTGCTCCTGCTTGATCGTCTAACTCAGACAGGGATGGTTAAGTTGGTGACTTCTCTCAGGTTTCTAATCTTGCGTATGTCATCAAATAGCTTGTCCTGGGCAGAACTTTGCCACCCCAAAAGTCCTCCATAATTTCTTTCTCTCATAGGCCAGATGTCCTGCTTCTGCAGCTGTCATGTTCAAACCATCAGTTACATCCTGAATCCATCTTCTCCGTGGTCTTCCTCTTCTTCTCTTTGCCGGTATGCATCTTGCCATGATGGTCTTCTCCAGTCCTTCATGTCTTTATATATGTCCAAAATATCTCAATTTTCTTTTCTTATTTGTAGCATCAGCCAGTTTTCTTTGATTTTGAGTATGTAGGATTTCGTTAGTGTCCATGTTTGACACAGATAGCATAGGTGGGTTTGAATATGCTATTTATGAGCTGTTACTTTGAGACCATATGTATATCTGAATGACGGAATGTAGATGACAGCTGGTATATATGTCAGCATCATCACCAGGTGCCATGCTGGCTGGCGTAGGCGATCATGGATCTCCACAAATCATTGTCCCTGGTGTTGCTATCATCTAAGATGTTTGACGCTCTTCCGTGCCACGTCGTCAGACTGTTCAACATTTTCTCTATCTGTCTTCCTCTGTCTCGTCTCCCCTTGATTTCACCGGTTGTCACATATACCGGTACATAAGTGCGCTTGCCTTTTTTAGCATTTGGTTAAAATTTTTCTATCATTTCAGCAGTCTTCAGTAACTCTGCTTTCTAAATATTTAAATTCCATAACTTCTTTCAAAGCTGTACTGTTTAACTGTCATGGCGTCTAATATGTCAACGAAACGTTTTAAGTTTATTTAATGCCCCAAATCTAATTTGTTTCTTGTTTTAGTATGTCGAATATCCAATTAGTTGTCAGGATACACACAAAAAAGACATCGGAAATGTTTGCTGTACACAAGAGTTCACCTGGAGTGTCTGAGTTCTAGAGACGCCCTCGTAGAAGAGAGCGATGATATAGACCACTTTCTTTGTTATGCCGTAGCGTGTTAGCATGTGGACGTCTGTGGCTTAGGGGTAGCGAGCTCAATCACAACCCAAGAGTACCTGATTCAAACACCACGGTGGGCACTTTGGAAGTACATTTGTTCCGTGATTTTTACGAACGGTAAAAATAGTTCTGACCGTTCAGAAAGCAATGGCAAACTACAGAACGTATAAGGGGTGCCTAGAAAATCAACAATTAGTTTACTGTGGTTGATGACAACGTCCAGTAAAGGATATGCCACGATTTATTTTGTCGGTGTGTTAGCATACACTGTCTTTGATAATATTGTTTTTTCAGTGTGTTAACATACTCTAACTGCCTTTGATAATATTGTTTTGTCAGTGTGTAGCATACTAACTGCCTTGATAATATTGTTTGTCAGTGTGTTAGCATACTCTAACTGCCTTTGATAATATTGTTTTGTCAGTGTGTTAGCATACTCTAACTGCCTTTGATAATATTGTTTTTTCAGTGTGTTAGCATACTCTAACTGCCTTTGATAATATTGTTTTGTCAGTGTGTTAGCATACTCTAACTGCTTTTGATAATATTGCCCAAACCCTTCCCAAAATATTACAAAGTTAATGAATACGTTTCTCTGTCGTTCATTTCATTGTTTCTAAATATTACGGGAAGCTAAATATACGTTCATTTGCAAGCATACAGCTTTTATTGATTTGAGCTCGTTCCTAAAAGATGTCCAATTCACTTTATTGTCTGTGTGCATTCCCTTTTCTATTCAACGTATAAACGGCTTATATATCTCCGTTTTTAGACTGAGTGTTTGTCTTTTTTATAAGGTTTGTTTAAATAACAAGGACGGACATTTCTAATGCAGAACATCGTAGCTGGTCTGTATAAATGATGTGTAGTTCTATATGATTGATGTGTTGGTTGATGTGTATGGTTGATGTGTAGTTCTATGATTGATGTGTGGCTATGATTGATAGGTCATATGATTGATGTTGATGTAGTAGTTGTCTATATGTTCTATATGATTGATGTTGTCTATATGATTGATGAGTCTATATATGATGTCTATATGATTGATGTTAGTCTATATGATTGATGTGTAGATCTATATGATATTGGTCTATATGTTGATGTGTATGTCTATATGATTGATGTGTAGTCTATATGATGTGGTATGTTGAGTGTATGTCATATGATTGATGTGTAGATCTATATGATGATGGTAGGTATTATGATTGATGTGTAGATCTGTTATAAAAGTCTATAATTGTGTGTAGGTCTGTATGATTGATGTGTAGATATATACGATTGATGTGTAGGTCTATATGATTGATGTGTAGGTCTATATTATTGATGTGTATGTTGGTCTATATGAATGGTGTGTAGGTCTGTAAAAATGATGTGTAGTTATGTATAAGTGATGTGTAGATCTTATAACTCTTTTGCAGTTCTGTATAAGATGAGCACACGGAGTTTTTATCAAGAACCCCAGAGGAAGCAACGGAAGTAACGAATATGATCAACAAATAAACAGGGTACATGTATTAAGAGCTTCCGAAAAACAAATAGACAAACACGGGACTCGAACCACTTACCCTAGTCCTTAAGACACCAACCGCCTAGCCTAGCAATACGAGCGCTTTTACGAACACAACCAATGAGTTCTGAATAATTGGTGTGCAGGTCTGTACAAATGATGTATAGGTCTATATCATTGATGTGTATTTATATTTAAACGATACTTAATCTACATGATTGATGTGTCGGTACGTATAAATGATACACAGGGCTCTATGAAACATTGCTCTCTATATGAATACTATTTCTTTACATTTCTGAATGTCATGTTTGAACAACCATTCTTACGCCTGTTACAACAATAATAAATGTTTCTCTAATTTATCTAAATTATACTGTACTTTCACTGCTATGATATTTTTGTACCTGTTATTTTACTTTGTTGCATAGTTATTTTAGCTACGAATTAATGTGCGTCATTTTACTGCCTCTGCTTCACTGCCATTTCTGCGGAGATGGACTTAGCTATATGGGTAAAACCCGGTGAAATCAATCCTTCGTCTGTGGGCTCTTTAGATGTATTTTTCTATTTCTTCGAACGCTCCATATCGACCACTTGCTAACCACTCTGTGTGATTTGTATGTTATCTGAGCCTAAGAACAATTACACGTTGTGCCAGTTATGTGTCTACAAGTTCAAGTTTCCCTAAATTGACATCTTTTGTAATGTGGTTGTTTAAGTCATTTAAAGTAAAAGTGAATGGATAGCGCAAGAATATTGACAGCACATCCGATTTCTGCGACGCTATTTATTTATTAGGGTAGTTTCCATAGGCCCTACTTCAATCGCCTTTTACGATATGCCAAATAGGACGTAGTGTTACAATTCTTTGCTTCCCTAGTGGGCCCCGGCGACACACGATTTAATAAGAAACCACCAAAGATTCTAAGGAAATATACCTGATGCCAAAATTGATCTCGACATAAATATACACTTCACAGACAAAAAGAAAAAACTGAAGCCATCCAGGAGCTGAAAACGGGCAATCGTCTTGACAGCCTAAATGCAGAGCTATTCAAAGCAGACCCAGTATTGACAGTTGAAATCTTGGCACCACTTTTCTAAATATTTGGAATTCAGCGATAATAACATTGAAATGAAGCAAAGGGATCATTGTGATGATGCAGGAAAAGATATATCTTACAGATTATTAAAACTAATAACAAATGATCTATGGGTCTAAAGCTGAAGGATTCACTTCACTTCCCTGAGTTTTACCCCTATGGCTTGGTTCAGCTCTGCAGAAATAGCACTCCCCCTACCGAGGTTATTATTGCACAAAGTACGAATTCCGTACCCCTCCCTCCCAACAAACGTCGTGTAGATCTCCGAGGGAATATGCACTTGTGAACAGAAAGGCGTGGTCCGGATTCGAACCCACGACAACGTCTTAACCACTTAGCCAGAGAGATCACCTAACCACTTAGCCAGAGAGATCACTTAACCACTTAGCCAGAGAGATCACCTATTCTGATTGATTCATTGAGTATGATCTGAAATGTGGAGGCTGTTTTGGTGCGCAGACAATGGACTGAATCACTAAAAGCGTCAACAATTTGCAGAATTACGCTTTTCTTCGATCCGGAGCACATGGGTGTCATTGGTAATGAGAGAGCAGACAGGCTTGCTGGCTCTGCCACTATATCAGGGGGTCAGCCAATGGATAGAGCTGACATTTTGAGCGCCCTCATAGAGAATGACCGCAATGAAGTTTTTCATTTAAACCAATCCACGTCAGCTGCTAGATTGCAGAGCTGAGATTGAAGATTTGATGCATACTTATCTTATCTTATCTTAACCATCAATCAAAATCGACCTGGTAGAGTTAGCTACTGGCCATGGGTGTTGCGATGAGTGCAGCATATCTGCAGGACTATGAAGATATTCCAAATCTAACTGTTCTTAGCTCACTGTCTAACATGCGCCTAGAGTGTCGATAATTAAAAGTGCAAACGTGATGGTAGTAAATGTGGTTCTTCTCAATAAATGGCGAGACCCTTGAATCTTTATGCTTACTCGATGTACTGCATGGTAGTGCTCCAGGCGAGGTTTCCTTTGATATTTCATGTTTCTTCACTCTACTCTGCCTTGTTAACGGCTTGGACAGACTTTGTCCCTAGACAGCCATATTACATGTTGTAATTTTTTTGTTCTTGACGTCTTGCATCGAGCGGTGCCAGTTGCACATTCGATAGCAGAGGTTGGCATAAAATATGACCCGTTTAAACGGTCAATGCTTATCGCTTGACTGCCATTTTTAATGCCTTGGGATGTTTTTTCAATAGTGGTGACAGTTGGTATGTCACTGGCATTTCCTTCTGCGATTAGAACTCTTCGATTCCTCTCAAACTGCTCTATTTTCCATCGCTGTGAATATAAATCCCGAGATATTTGAAAACCTGAGAGTCTGTCTGATATTGATATTATTCATCGCTGTATATTCTAGCTTGACCTGTTGATCTGCTTATGTGTCAAATGCAGCTTCTGCTCTTTGGGATTAATTCTCTCTTCCCACCTGTTCTACACCGCCCTAAATAGCGATACTTTTGTAGTAACGACAGTTGCGTTTTTTTCTCACACTAACAGAGAAATTGACCAACTTTCAACAGTATACATACACAGCTTGTGGAATATAGTGACCTCTAATGTTGACACTGAATGCTGTGTACATTTTTACTTCTGCGTCATTTATGTTCATTTCTTTAATGTTGAAATATTCACAAAATATAGATGAGACTGCAGTTAAACTATTTGATTGGCAAAACACGTAATCACAAAGTACTGTAGTTTTACAAATTGCAAAAACAATGACAAAATACAGCAACGTTTCTACCAACACGGCCTCTATCAAGCAAACGAACAACAGGAGTGAAAAAAAAAATAATTTTTTAAATGGACGACCAAAAACAAACGTTTCTAATGAAGTTTTTTCTTTAATGTTCAAGTTTCCGTGAATTGACATCTTTTTTGTTTAATCTGTGGTTGTTTAATTCATTTTCATGGAAGTAACAGTGAATGGACAGCGCAAGAATATTGACAGTTCTTGAGGAAGTAAATTTGGAAAAGTGGAAGACCAATATGGATACAGTATGTAGATAGATAGATGACTTTGTGTGACTTAACAATATATTGAAAGGTTAGGTGGTCTTCTCTCGTACCAAAGATACCAGGTTCGCTCCCTCGTGGAAGCAATTTTTTTTTTATTCAGAGATCCCTGATCTCAGTGTAGGTGAGGTCGAGTTCCTAGTACTATCAGGGCCGGACGATAAAATGAAGGTCTCGTGTTCAATTTCAGCCGTAAAGAAACCTTGGCAGCTCAAAATCAAGAAGACCAGGCTGGAAAGCCGCTGCCTGGCAACATTTATTATACTAGATTAAAAATAAATTCCTACAAAACATCTTCACTATCTTCAAAATTGCATCGGGGACCCTCGCCGGGCCGGTGCTGCGGTATTCGTGTACTGCAGCTGAGATCTTCTTGTGTAAGAAAGAGATCGGAGCACACATTATTACTCATCGAGGTGCAATCATTAGGGTCCTATCAATCAGTCAAAGAAAACCAGAATCAGAGAAAAGGTTGGAACAAGACCGTACGTGAACTATATAGCGAATGAAGTGGTTTGGCCACTTAGTAAGAATGCGGACCAAACTACCTATGAAGCTTTCCACAACAGAATATCAGGAAGGAAGGCGAGAGGACGACCGAGGGGAAAAGGGGGATAGATAACGTAGTTGAATTTTGCCAGGGGACTAAGAAAACCATCATACAAGTCACCAGAGAAGCCCATGACAAATACATAAAACCACGACATTGTGTTAACAATCTGGTAACAGTGTGCTGACAAAAGATTAATTCTGCCCGGGGACTAAGAAAACCATCATACAAGTCACCAGAGAAGCGCATGACAAATACATAAAACCACGACATTGTGTTAACAATCTGGTAACAGTGTGCTGACAAAAGATTAATTCTGCCCGGGGACTAAGAAAACCATCATACAAGTCACCAGAGAAGCCCATGACAAATACATAAAACCACGACATTGTGTTAACAATCTGGTAACAGTGTGCTGACAAAAGATTAATTCTGCCCGGGGACTAAGAAAACCATCATACAAGTCACCAGAGAAGCCCATGACAAATACATAAAACCACGACATTGGGGTTAACAATCTGGTAACAGTGTGCTGACAAAAGAAGAAATACGAAGAACCAATGAAACTATATTCACACTCAGCGTCCTTCATAAAAGTATATTATTAGAAGTAATCACGTTAGCACAGAGAATAGAATAAATAGATCTATCCAAAAAGAACTAAAAATCAAAGAAAACTGGAGATATTTTAAAATGACCAAAATGTGAGTATTTTGGACATAAAAAAAGACGAAGTATTGAAGAAACCCGTTATTAAAGACAGCATCCCGGTTATTAAGCGATGAGAAAGACGACTGAGACAATTTATTACGAAAGAAATATGATTTGAGCAGGACGGTTACAGACGATACTATGAGAGATCGAAATTCTGAAGGACTAGTAGGGTGGGGAAGTTCTGCTCAGGAGAAACTATTTGATAATTAAGCACGTTAGTTCGACAATCGTGTTCCCCATCAATCACTCCCTTCTTGACTTGTCACAGACTGAGTGATGAGACTGACAACAGAAGATATCCCTAGAGGAATACAGTGGACAATTTTCTCATCTCTTGAAGACTTAGAATATGCAGATGACAACGATTTGCTGACATATTCCGGCCAGCACATTTAAGAAAGTATAGACAGACTGCATAAATGCAGCCAACAAGTTGTATTGGCTATTAACCCCTAAAAAAGGGTCGAAAGTCGACATATTGACTTCATTTGCGCGGTATTTCTCCCATACAGCTCTGTCCCTCTCCACATAAATGACACGTCACATGCCGAGAGTAATGTTCAAAGCACGAACTACGTAGGTTCGCCAACAATACTAGGGGTCTCTGAAACAATGCACTCGTGAACAGAACTGCGCAGTCCGATATTGACCATGAACTACTAAGAAACTGAAACAAAAATGCTAAATTAATGCAACATTGCACAATTAAAAATGAATCAGAAGCTGGTAACAGCAAATACGTTGATCTGCCTGGTAAAACGTAGCAACACCAGATGGAGAAACAGGTCTTGGGTATCAACAAAAGGATAAACAAATCAAAAGCTTCTGTTTTCAATCTAAATAACATTCGGAGATATTCTTACTACAACACACAAACAAGAATGAGAGTTATGTACTTTCAGTATTTTCTTGCGGATCTGAATGATGAAGAAAATCAATGACAGATTTTAGAACAGGGGTTTTCAAACTAAGTAAACGAAGTACCAGAGAGCCAATGAAGGGCAACAGTAACTGCCTCAACATCCATCCTCATACCATATGTAACTGTCACGTATTCTCAATTCCATATTTTCTAAACATATATTCTAAAACATGAATATACATTTAAGATGAACACCTGAACATCATCTGCTTGTTCACATCCACATAAGTTAAAGATCACATAAGTTAAATCCACATAAGTTAAAGATCAGATGTTAAGCATTGAACCTACGTCAATGCAAAGAGAACCCATTTACACCAGCTGCTTAACCACTTAGCGGAGTCAACAACAATATTCGTTGACTGAAATTGAACACTTCAAACGTTATGTTACTACTTTTTTTTTGGGCAATTATCTCTAAAACTCTTCGTTTGCTTCTTTTTTACTTCTGCGATCCCATCCAAAATTTATCTTGCTCATTAAGTAAATTGTACGAAAAGTAAACTCTGTTAAGAAGGCATTATAGTGCTAACATTTTTACTATGGATTCCTTGTCTTTGCAGTGTATATTATGTCTTTTATATAGGAAATTTCTATTATTTCATGTGCTGTCTGTTTTTGTATTCTTTGCTTGATAAAAGTATTTTGGACGAAACTTTTATGTACTGTATCTTGGTTTTTTTTTTTGCTTTGTAAAACTATTTCGTTTCGTGTTTCCATATTTTCCATCTTCTTCTTCTTTGAACGCTCCATATCAACCACTTGTTAACCACTCTGTGTGATCTATATGTGATCTGAGCCTAAGAGCGATTGTAAGTTGTGCCAATTATGCGCCTACAAGTAGGCCAGCACATCCCATTTCTGCGATGCTTTTTATTTACTAGGTTAGCTTCCCTAGGCCCCTACCTCAGTTGCCGCTTACGATATGCCTTGTAGGTTGCAGTGGTACTATTCTTTGTTTCGTTTGCGAGCAGCGGCACCACACGGGGAAGATATTTTAATAAAATTGTGCATGTTTTACGTTTGTTTACGTCTGTACACAATGTGCTGGAGAGATCACACACTAAATCCTGTTTTTCCTCACACTGTCAAAATAAGAAGAGACTTTTAGAACGGGCTCTTGTTCGTACATGATGTCTTTCACAGCCTCTGTTATTTCTGTGGTCTACTATTTGTGTGGACGAACTCTGTGCTACCAGTGTCAAGCATGGTTAATGAATAAAGCTTAGAATTAGAGAAGATAAATACTAAAATATCCCCCTGAAAAGTCGACAACAACAGAAGAAGAGACATAGCCACAAACACCAAAAACATAAAGAAGGTTGGAACAAAGACCCTTCTTGTACTACATCGAAAAACTTAGACGGAAATTGGTTAACTACCTAGTACAACTGGAAACAGACCAACCTGTCTATAAGTCTTCTACATAGAACATCAAATGAAATACGAGAGAACGACTAAGAAAATATGACAGATTTAGTGTTATAACAGTAACAAACGATTTGATTGATTGATTGATTTGAGATTGATTGATTGATTAGTTGTTTGGTGATTGATTGATTGGTGATTGATTGATTGACTGACTGATTGATTGATTGATTGATATTTGATTTACTGACTGACTGATTGATTGATTGATTGGTGATTGATTTATTGATTTATTGATTGATGGGATTGATTGATTGATATGTGATTGAGTGATTGATTGATTGATTGTAATGATTGATTGATTGATTGATTGATTGATTGATTGGTGATTGATTGATTGATTGATTTGATTGATTGATTGATTGATTGATTGATTGATTGATTGATTGATTGATTGATTGATTGATTGATTGACCATCATCATTACGCTTCGGTAAGCAATCATGTGTGCTCCGATCTTTTTCTTAGACAGGAAGATCTTAGCCGTAATGCACGAGCTCCGTAGGACTGGCTAGGGCATGATGTAATTTTGAAGAT
This sequence comes from Arion vulgaris, assembly GCA_020796225.1. Lineage (NCBI taxonomy): Eukaryota > Metazoa > Mollusca > Gastropoda > Stylommatophora > Arionidae > Arion > Arion vulgaris. The sequence continues at coordinate 29,441,435 of CM036761.1, read as the reverse complement.
GGTAAAGATAAGTTCTAGAAGCTTATTTATTTTAAAAAGTTTTAATGAATTTTGCCCGAGCAGCGGCATTCCAGCCTACTTTTCTCGATTTTGAACTGCCAACGGTTCTTTACGTGTTCAAATTGAACAAGGAACCAAAGTTTTATCGTCCGTCTCCGATAGGACTAGGAACTCGATCTCACCTGCACTGAGATCAGAGATCTCTGGAAAAATATCACAATGGCTTCACCAGGAAGCGAACCTAGTACGTTTGGAACGAGAGGCTCGCATCTAACCTCTTCGCTACATAGACCCTTAGCAAGACATCTGAGAAGATCATAACCTCTTCGCTACATAGACCCTTAGCAAGACATCTGAGAAGATCATAACCTCTTCGCTACATAGACCCTTAGCAAGACATATGAGAAGATCATAACCTCTTCGCTACATAGACCCTTAGCAAGACATCTGAGAAGATCATAACCTCTTCGCTACATAGACCCTTAGCAAGACATCTGAGAAGATCATAACCTCTTCGCTACATAGACCCTTAGCAAGACATCTGAGAAGATCAAACCTCTTCACGCACTAGACCTTAGAAGACATCTGAGAAGATCATAACTCTTCAGCACTAGACTAGCAAGACATCTGAGAAGATCATAACCTCTTCGCTACATAGACCCTTAGCAAGACATCTGAGAAGATCATAACCTCTTCGCTACATAGACCCTTAGCAAGACATCTGAGAAGATCATAACCTCTTCGCTACATAGACCCTTAGCAAGACATCTGAGAAGATCATAACCTCTTCGCTACATAGACCCTTAGCAAGACATCTGAGAAGATCATAACCTCTTCGCTACATAGACCCTTAGCAAGACATCTGAGAAGATCATAACCTCTTCACTACATAGACCCTTAGCAAGACATCTGAGAAGATCATAACCTCTTCGCTACATAGACCCTTAGCAAGACATCTGAGAAGATCATAACCTCTTCGCTACATAGACCCTTAGCAAGACATCTGAGAAGATCATAACCTCTTCGCTACATAGACCCTTAGCAAGACATCTGAGAAGATCATAACCTCTTCGCTACATAGACCCTTAGCAAGACATCTGAGAAGATCATAACCTCTTCGCTACATAGACCCTTAGCAAGACATCTGAGAAGATCATAACCTCTTCGCTACATAGACCCTTAGCAAGACATCTGAGAAGATCATAACCTCTTCGCTACATAGACCCTTAGCAAGACATCTGAGAAGATCATAACAAATACAGAAAACCACAAGACTGGACTACAACCCGGTAGCAATGTGACGACACAAGAAACCAGAAGAAATAAAATAATTAATCTTGAAAACAGGAGTAATGAAGGAAGACAAAACTTCCAGTATTTTAATGAGTGACCGTGCTAATTAGACGAAATTATGACAACAAACTATTCAACTGTTGCCAATTATCTAGTTCCTTCATCCTACAAGATTTCCCTAGAGATTCTTAAAGCTCTCTGTACATCAGTGCCAATAGCCTTTGATTAATTAGCACCCCTTGCTGCAAATGTAGCGTAGAAGCTTATGTCTTTCCGACTTACCATAATTGTTTTTGTATTTGTCTTGAACGACATTTGTGAACGATTGTTCCTTCACGGTTGATATTTCTGTTACAGTGGAAGCAATCATAATAACACTGATTGATTTATTGATTGATTGATAGGACAATCATCATTTCACTTCGGTGAGTAGCCAAGTGTGCTCCGATATCTTTCTTAAAAAAGGAAGACCTCAGCTGCAGTGCAGGAACTCCGTAACACCGGCGAAGGTCCCCAATGTAATTTTAAAGATTGTGAAGATATATTTGCAAGTATTTTATTTGTAATCTTTTCTAATGAATTTTTCACGGGCAGCGGCTTTCCAGCCTGCTCTTCACGATGGCCAAGGCTCATTTACGTACTCAAATGTAACAAGTAACCTACTTTTTATCTCCCATCTTCGTTGTTTTTTGTTTTTTCCGATCCGAAGCACTTGAGCTTTTCAGCTCTTCGGCTCGGTGCCATGGACATCGTAACCCTTCGGTTCGGTGCCACGAACACCGTAAATCTGGGGAATCTGTGGCTTTTTCTACCATCCCGCGGAATTGAACCCGCACACACAGAGGGATAGTCACCCGTAGTCAACGCGCTACGAACACGCTGGGCAGACGGGCTTCATCTTCGTTAGACTATGTACTCTACTTAGTCCGATCCACAATTTTCCTTAATTTGATTTCTTCTTTTTCTTCTTTCTCTTGTCGCAATGACTTCAATCACGTTTTTTGTTGCTCTGGCAAAGATCGTGTAATGTTGTTGCATTAAATATCATGTTTTATTATCTTCTTGTGCTTCCAACAACCATACATTTTCTCAAAACTTGAGTTACAGTTTTAGTCTGAAGCTTTTTTCGAGTTTAATCACAAATTTATTTACTACAGCTCACGTGATTAGTTAGAAGATTTAAACTTTAACTTGATGTCAACTGTTCCTGCAGTAAAGCAAACCTTCTTTTGTGTTCTATAACTTATATATTTTTATATATATATTTGGTTGTCGTCTATAGAACTTTCTAACCTCCAACGGCTTACGTGAATATACTGTCCTGGGCATGCGGTTGTTTACGGTAATTAGAGAGCGGACAGACTAGCATCAACAGCATCAATTGTTGGGGAGTTTAAGTGGATAAAGGGGATGTTCTTATGTCTCTTCGCGACTGTCTGGTGTATGAGGACACTAAAATAGATGTTGAATCGATCAAGCAATTTAGGTAGTTTGAAGTTACCTGGTGTACAAGTAGAACTGTATGATTTAGTAGCAGAGTTAGGAGTGTGTTTAATCAGCGAGCCACGGGAACCATCAGTATGCATACTCTTCGATATATGTTGCGGGAGACTGAGCGCCTATGCATCTGCCCGGAGTGCAACGACCTCAGTTTAGTAACCAATAACAATATATTGTTATTCCTTCGAGTCAATGCTGCCACACAACATCCTCTGCACTTGGAAATAAAGAGACAAAAAGGAAATAGGTTAAAAAGAGGAAAATCTTGGATGGGTCAGGCCGAGGACTGTATTGAACAGGTGTGTACACTTGAAGACATTGATCCCGGTGAAGAATGGATACCAGTGCCAAGAGCAATCGCTACATCCTTTTCTGTATGCATCGAACTTGATAAAGAATGCAGGCAACACAACCCACTTGTTGTGGAGGCAGAGGTTCAGGCATTAATTTCTGAGAACGCATCTGAGCATGATGTAATCATTTATACGGATGGTTCGGTGATTCGACATGTGCGGAGCTCGTGGCCTTCACTGCTCAGGTCGGAGGTGATGTTGTGAAGGAAGACAGTGGTGGTTTTGCCGTGACTACAAGCAGTCTCACTATGGAAATCATGGCGGTTACCAAAACGATGATTTGGCTAGAATCACAGACTTTTATCCATGCATGTTTTCTCAGTGACTCAATGAGTATGCTCAGGATGATAGAAACTGGATGGGCTAGGAGATATTGGATAGAATCGCTGGGGAGGTCTAAGCTGACAAAGATCAGTTTTATTTTGTGCCAGGGCATGCAGGTGTAAGGGGAATGAACGTGCGGCTAGGCTTGCAGGTATGGCTGCTGTCCAAAGCGGACGAGCAATGGACCAGGCTGATATTATAAATTCCTTAAGAGAGAGAGGGCGTGTACATGGTTCACGTAATAGCGGTGAATCCACAACACTAACCAGACTGCAAGAACTCAAAGTTAAGTGTGGTGTAGCTCGACAAGAACGCTATGCTGGCAGACAAAGAAGAATTGTAAACCAACAAAGAACCGGTGTCGTTAGTCGCCACACGCTGATGGACATACTGAGGGAGAGATCGGAGCACTTATGGACTAATTTGTTCGACGTGCAGTGATGGTGATCCGACGACTAAACTAAACTAAAACTAATATATTTTTAATTAAACTTTTATATTTTAAGTCAATATTTTAACATTTAGGCAATCTAAGATGGCTTTGAAATTGAATCCAAGAGGCAAGAGAGGTAAGGGATGACCTAGAGAGACATGGAGACGAACTGTAGATACAGAAAGAGAAGAGACGAGAAGACCTGGAATGAACTAAGATGGTTTACTTAAGACAGATATGTTTGGAATACATTTGCTGATGTCTTATGCTTCAAGTATGCGAAGATGACTGTAAAGTGAGTGTTGTTTGCATGGCAAGATTCATAGATGACATCGATGAAACTGCACAGTCCAACTGAAATGATCATTAAAAAACTTTCAATGGGAAATTTAAAAAATAACACACGACAGGAAAAATGGATTGTGTGCTTTGAACTTTGTTAAACCTACACACCTCCGTGTTAAAACAGCTAATAATGAGATATGTAGAGCGGCACAATCTAAAATAGCTGCATGTTGCTGTTTACATAGTGAGATTCATATAAAATATCGATTTCCTTTCAACACAGTCAAACAAGTTACCATACGCACATTGTCACAGCGACAGAAGGATGCGTTGAACAGATGAGATCGACACAACGATTCTACAATGCTGTTTAAAATATGTATGCTCATTGAAAAAACAAACAAAAAACAACAAGGAAAACCCATGTATAATGGAATAAAAATACAATAAAACATGCAAATGATTTATTTATTTGCTGATTCACTGATGTATACCTTGCTGAGTCAGCGACGTCTGAGATGGCTGGGACAAGTGTGCCATATGAGCGATGACAGAATAACAAAGAACATTCTATATGGTCAACTCGCAACTGGTACTAGACAGCATAGGCGCATATTATTACGCTTCATTGACACCTGCAAACGTGATCTCACTTCAAGCAGCATAGACAAAGAACATTGGGCGCGGCTGGCCAAAGACATGTAAACATGGCGAGCAGTAGTGAGGGCGGCTCAAAAGAGAATAAAAACACCATCACATATGGAGGCAAAGAGAGCGCAGAGGGCAGAGGGAACATCCTATGTATCAGCTCCAGTCTCCAGGTTTATCTACAGCAACTGTGGCAAGGAGTGCCACTCCAGAATAGGGCATTACAGCCACAAGAAGCGTTTTGATTCAGCGCAGAACATATTACTTGACGCAATAAATATTGTCTCCAGAGACAAAGAGGCCAATGATGATGGATGGATGGATGGATGGATGGATGGATGGATGGATGGATGGATGGATTAATGGATGGATGGATGGATGGGTGGATGGATGGATGGATTGATGGATGGATGGATGATGGATGGATGGATGGATAGATAGACAGATAGAACAATTATCATTACACTTTGGTGAATAACCATGTTTGCTCCTATCTTTCTTACTCATAAAGATTTCGGCGGTCGTACACGAACTTCGCAGCAGAAAGTCCTCGATGTAATTTTTAAGATCGTGAAAATTGTTGTCGAAATATTATTTTACTCTTTGTTAATATTACCTGGACAGCGACATTGCAGCATACTCTTCCAGTTTTTCACAACTGAGTGCACATTTACTTACTCAACTTGAACACGGGACCTACATTTTATCGTCCTTCTCCGATAAGACTAAGAACTCGATCTTATCTACTTTGAGATCAGGGATCTCTGGATGGGTGTGAAAATGAGACCTGCCAAACAGGAACACTTTGTAAGAGGCACGAGACATGTAAACTAAGAACTCGATCTTATCTACTTTGAGATCAGGGATCTCTGGATGGGTGTGAAAATGAGACCTGCCAAACGCGAACACTTTGTAAGAGGCACGAGACATGTAAACTAAGAACTCGATCTTATCTACTTTGAGATCAGGGATCTCTGGATGGGTGTGAAAATGAGACCTGCCAAATGCGAACACTTTGTAAGAGGCACGAGACATCTGTTTAACCAACGCCGATCGGGTGTGATCAGTCGTTATACACTCGTAAAGATATCGGAGAGACGATCGAAGCACCTATAGACCTGATATGAGTGTTATAATGAGGATACTTACTAATCCCTAATCATATTTTTTTTTTCGATCTAGAAGCACTTGAGCTTTCAGCTCTTCGGCTCGGTGCCATGGACATCGTAACCCTTCGGTTCGATGCCACGAGCACCGTAAATCTGAAGAATCTGTGGCTTTTTCTGCCAGCCGGCGGAATTGCACCCGCACTCACAGAGGGCTTGTCACACCGTCGTCCAACGCGCTACGAACACGCTGGGCAGGTGAGCATCCCTTATCAGATATAACCCGTCTCCATTCATCTCTGCTCTTTCTCTTCTATTTCCACTTGTAGACATGGTTTTTCTATATCTACTTCAATGTTACCTCTTCATATTTTTCTTGGTCTGTCTGTGCGATTTTGTAGTCTTTTGTGTAGGAAACAAGTCTTATTCTACTTCTTCTGCGTTCTCCCTAGATTGGGATTGTCTTACAGTTTGTCTTGGAAGCTAGTGAAAATGGGTCACCTCTTTCTTCTCAAGTCTGCACACTGGGGACAGTTCTGTAGGATATAATTCCTATGATTTCTGCTTTCCCGTTTGTGCCGACCTCTTCCAGCAGTAAGTTTTGACCACCCTCGTGATGGTAGATCTGACATTCTTACTGCATGACTAAATCTTCGAGGCAGATTTGCGACAGTAGAATCCGTTATCCCATTCCTCATTGTGAAGGGTTGTTGCACCATGTTATGTGCCTTACGGCCTGGTGCATCCGTTTTCTGCAAGCATTTGTTTCGGGTTAGCATTCCCTAGCGGACACGGGCATCCGATTTCAGCCAAACCTCCTTAGACGCCTCTTACGACATGCGTGGCAGGTAACAGTGGTTCTATTCTTTACATCCCAAATTTGTAACCACTTTGGCGTCAAGTCTTATAAACATCTATCTAGAGCTGCAAAGAAAAAAGAGGGAAAACTCAAGCGTCTTAAGATTCGGGACAAACAACAAACAAATAATTTTTAATAGCTTATTAACTCCTGCAACACGACAAGTCACCTGACAAACTGTTTAGACAGCACAAATTATTCAATAGGTCACTTGACGTGTCAAAATGTTTTTTATTATTTAAAAAAACTTCTTTACAAAATCCATTTAATGCTAGTCGTGTATAGTTCTTTGTAGAACACAGCAAATTAACTAATAAAATATTCCCTTCAATTATGCACATTCTGATACAATGTAGTAGTGTTATAGTGCTTCAATTATGCACATTCTGATACAATGTAGTAGTGTTATAGTGCTTCAATTATGCACATTCTGATACAATGTAGTAGTGTTATAGTGCTCCAATTATGCACATTCTGATACAATGTAGTAGTGTTATAGTGCTTCAATTATGCACATTCTGATACAATGTAGTAGTGTTATAGTGCTTCAATTATGCACATTCTGATACAATGTAGTAGTGTTATAGTGCTTCAATTATGCACATTCTGATACAATGTAGTAGTGTTATAGTGCTTCAATTATGCACATTCTGATACAATGTAGTAGTGTTATAGTGCTTCAATTATGCACATTCTGATACAATGTAGTAGTGTTATAGTGCTTAACTTTGGCCCCCGACAACATAAGGCCGACTAGCTCAAACGGAAAAATCAAATTTCCTGCTTAATAGAGGCTGGTTTTTATAAGTGTTTGATGCCCGTCTGCCCAGCGTGTTCGTAGCGCGTTGGACTACGGGTGACTATCCCTCTGTGTGTGCGGGTTCAATTCCGCTGAATGGCAGAAAAAGCCACATATTCCCCAGATTTACGGTGTTCGTTGCACCGAACCGAAGGGTTACGATGTCCATGGCACCGAGCTGAAGAGCTGAAAATCTCAAGTGCTTCTGGATCGGGAAAAAAAAAAAAATTTTTATTAATGTTTGATAGAACACTGTAAGTTTTTCTGCAATTTCACAAAATTCTACGAGTAGTTCATGGTAATGTATTGATAGAAAATGTAAATAATATTGATATTCCTAAGTTTTCAACTTCATTTGTAACATAATATAACCTTGATTTAGTATGTTGTGTTTTTTTAATGAATTTGTCTTCATCTAACAATACTAGAATGCGAGGTCACGCGCCGGTTGTGGTCTGACTTCCGAGAATGTTTACTTGAGCCCACCGGCCGTATGTTATCGGAGGCCATGGCTTAACATGTAAAAGTTTGGAGGGAGTCTCAATGACGAAGAGGTTATGTCGTTTGCCTATCGTTAAAATTAACTGCATATCCTTTATAGGACTTTGCGAATCAGCCCCAGCTTTTTAACACTGTTTGTGATTTTTCTAGAAATTATTACGTTCAGTAGTTTGCCACTCTTTTCTGAACGGGTGGTGCCAACGTCCTTTTGTAAAAATCCACGCGAAACAATTTGCAACTAAATTATCTGCAGCGTGATTCAAATATAGAACGTCGTGGTTAATAGACCGACCGAGTCACTGTCCCTAAGCCACAGATGCCGACTTCCTATCGTACTGAAGCTATAATTGAATTTGCTAGGGGCTATGTCCATTTTAAAATATATTCTAAAAACCTTGTTAAGGCACCTACAAATCTCACTGACTGCTAAACAATAGATGATCGGTATCATTTTCATACTATTTTTGTTACCAGAGCCAAACATGGTCAATGATCAAAGCACAATCACAAAAAATAACTACATATGAAATGCGATGCCTACGAAAAGTTACCAACAACACCAGATAAGACAAAAGTCACCAACATTAGCATAAGAAATAGAGTTGGCATAGAACCTTGCTGGAATTACATTAAGAAACCAAAAATTGAAGTGATTTTGGCCACTTACTAAGAATGCATCCAAGCTCCAAAGTACACAGTCTTCTACAACAGAACATCAGGAAAGAAGTCGAGAGGACGACTACGAAAAAGATTTTAGATGACATAGCAGAATTCTGTCAAAGAGCAAAAATAACTATCACCCAAGCCCCTAGAACAGCGCAAGACAAAAACAGAAAACCACGACACGGGGCAACAACCCGGTAGTAGTGTGACGTAAAAAAGAATGATTCTAAAAAACAGCGCGTAAAGGCGGTATTTTAGTGTGTTTAGGAGTTAAATTCCGTCTGTTAATTATTTTTAAACATCACCAGCTGTGATCTCCCATTTACATATTAATATCTTAATCGTGTTTATGTGCTTATTATTTATGTCACGTTTCATTATTTGTGTACCTGGTGGTCTTTGATCGTTGATGTATGCTAATCATCAAGAATGTATGTTGATGTATGCTAATCATCATGAACGTATGTTGAAATATGCTAATCATCAAAAATGTATGTATGTCGAACTTAATATCTCATTACTGTCAGTCTAGTCTCAACATTCCTTGGAATATTTGAAAATCAGTCTAGTTACAGTGCCAGAATCGATATGGTTACAATTTCTGTTATCGCGAGCTGTTGAGCGCGCGTTTGCATCGTCTTTTTTTTAAATATTGATGAAGCATCCACTATCCAAACTTCTTAACAACCGCACGAAACAGGAACATTAGAAGCTGTTAGCATGTCAAGAACTAATCAGTTTCTGTTAACTACAATGTGTATGTTTACAAGAAGCAAATATTTTTTTTTATTATTAACACTTACTATCAGCAAGACGGCACAAGATTATATTCTTAACAAAGGAGACAAGAACATATTGGTTGTGAAACGCATTAGAAAGAAACAATCAACATTTTTTGGATATGTTTTGATAAGAGAGAGGTTTAAATACATTGGGATAACGGGGATGATACAAGAGGTGAGAGATAGAGGTGGACTGAAGGAAAAGATTCTGAACAGTTTGTTAATACATGGCATGGCGTGAAAATGCATCAGAACGCATAGCTATGACAAGAGACAGTGAGTTGTGGAAGGCCATGATAACTTACGTCTAGTTGCATGGCACTTGATGATGGTGATAATCATCAGTATAGCCTTTCTTGGCTTTTTTGTGGGCTTTATAAATAGTATCATTCCCTGCTTTGTTATCTCTGTGGTGCACCTTTTGCGTGGATCTTCCTTTTCGCTTTCATATACTCATGGAAACAAAGGAATTAAAGATCAGTGTCGGTTTTTCTCCTAAAGAAGAAATGAATCACGCCCAGTTATGTATAACACAACAAGTGACAGAATTCAGATTAACAACAAAGATAATAAGGTTCAAAGATATACAAGAATATGCACCGGTGAACTCAATGAACTGCAGCAGATTAAGATGAAAGAGAAGATTCTTACAAGAGACTTTCGCCGTGTGCTTTTCTAGATAGCGACACATTGAGCTACTGTCTCCTCTCGCACACAGTAAAATATCATTAATGTTCAAGAATGAATCATTCATTTATCACTATATATGTTTGTTATTTAAAGTTAAGGATTCTTCTGTCACATAAAATGTTATCCTCTAGTAGTGTCTTTAATGTTACAGAAGAGTCTTCCGTATAACATGGAAATAAGAGGGGAACAAGTGGATATATCCGGAGAGAACTCGGAATCAAAGGGGACTGGCTGATGTTACACATGAAGATGAGAAATTTAAAGTATTTGGATATATAAAGAGACAAGAAGGGCTGGAGGGGACCATTGTGGATGGAGGCACCCCGGCAAGGGTAAAAGAGGAAAATCAAGAAGAAGATGGATTCAGGATGTGACTGATGGTTTGAGCATGACCTCTACAGAAGCAGGACATCTGGCCTATGAGAGAGAGAAATTCTGAAGGACTGTTAAGGTGGCAAAGTTCTGCTCAGGACAAGCTATTTGATAATTGACTTTAAAAGTTTTAAGGGTCTAAAGGCGACAGTTTGACTTTATTGCACCGGGTTGTTAGATTACCCGAGAAGTTAGATCCCTTCTTGTGTATCCTTCTCTGATACTTTCTTCGGTTTTGTACACTGCTGAACCTTTTCACATGATGTGCGCCAAAGAGAAATATCCTGTACATCATTTTCCCATGTGTCGTGGTCAATGCCGAATGCTTTTAATGAGCTCTTGAGCATGTCTTTCAAACACATTTTATAGCCGTCCTGCTAGCGTTTGTGTATCTGTGTCTTTCCATAAGATAATATTTAGGCAGTCGGTGTTGTGTCACGCTTCATAAAGTGTTTTTCACCACCTATGTTATTTCTGAGGTCCATCTTTTGCGTGAACGACCGTTACCTTGTATTCACTGTATCGAGGTAGCGTTGCCCTTTGAGGCTTAATGTCTGTAGGTTATATGTTTATGTAGCAGAGCACGTAATCACAAAGTACTGTAGTTTTACAAATTACAAAACAATGACAAATACAGCAACGTTTCGACCAACAAGGCCTTTATCAAGCAAACGAACAACAGGAGTGACAAATTTAAAAACAAATGGACGACCAAATACAAACGTTTCTAATGAAAATCTGGGAATAAAAACGAATAACAAAATAAATGTAACACAAAAACACATAAAAACTAGAAATAGAACGGAAGAGAAACAATGAAAAAAATAGTAAATATATAACTTGAATACATGCAACATTTACCCATATAGATTACAAGGCATGGGAAGAGAAAGTACTAAGACGCATAGGAATGTAATACGTTGAGCCCACGTGGTCGCAAGGTACCATACAAAGAAATCAACCGATTCTCCAGAGCAAATCGACTGCGATCATCCGAGGAACATGATCGGATGTCTGTGACCTGGACATCGTGAGCTCCTAAATGGCCAGTATCATTGAAATGGGCGGCTACAGGGGTCACAGAGCATTGGCGTATGTCGCGCAAGTGTTGTGCGAATCGGTCACTGAGCCTCTTGTCTGTCTCGCCGATATAAGCCTTGTTACACCGCTTACAGATGATGGCATAGATACGATTACGGGACTCGCATGTGAAACCATCGTTAATAAGAAACGTGGCTAAAGGAAAAGATACAGTACTCGTCTGTATCACATAAGCACACGTGTTGCAACGCCGAAGGCCACACTGGACAGTGCCAAAATTGTTGGTACACCGTCGCCTTAAGTCCAATATCCAGATTCATTTTGGCTCTGGAGAATCGGTTGATTTTTTTGTATGGTACCTTGCGACCACGTGGGCTCAACGTATTACATTACTGTGCTTCTTAGTACTTTCTCTTCCCATGCCTTGTAATCTATATGGGTATATGTTGCATGTATTTAAGTTAAATATTTACTAGATTTTTCATTGTTTCTCTTCCGTTTTATTTCTAGTTTTTATGTGTGTTTTTTTAATTACATTTATTTTGTTATTCGTTTTTATTCCCAGATTTTCATTAGAAACGTTTGTATTTGGTCGTCCATTTGTTTTTTTAAATGTGTCACTCCTGTTGTTCGTTTGCTTGATAAAGGCCTTGTTGATCGAAACGTTGCTGTATTTTGTCATTGTTTTTGTAATTTGTAAAACTACAGTACTTTGTGATTACGTGTTTTGCCAATCAAATAGTTTTACTGTAGTCTCATCTATTTTGTGAATATGTGGCAGAGCCATTCGTTGTTTCTTGATGAAGTTCAGTACTGATGTTGTACCCACTTTTTTTCTAATGTCTTCATTTCTAAACCAGTCCCTTCTTTTGACTACCAGAACTCTGTGTAGGCACGTTATCTCTGTCGTGAATCGTTTTCTTCCATAGTTTGATGTCAACGGCTGTTTTTGCAAAAGTCCGTCCAAATATAGAACCGTCCGTTGAAATGCGTATGTATGTGTGTGTTCGTACGTGCGGGTGGGTAGATGTGTGTGATTGTGTGTGTTGGTGTTTAAATGTGCTAGTGTATCTACGTATGCATTTGTGTGTGAACGTGAACATATATGTAAATATGCATAAGATGCACGTTTGCGATTGTTTGCATTTTGCTTGTTTGCTTGTTACCTTAAGAATGAATTCTGAAAATATCTGCACCTACTCATGTCTGACTTCCTTTTCTTTTTAGCTATTTTTTGAAACACTTCATTGTGAGCTTTATGAAGTTTTTGCTTTCTAAGTACCCTGTTATGTACGTAGGCTTTTGCATCTTCTAATTTAAAACAAAGAGCATTATGTTGACGACGTGTTTATATAGACATAGTTAGTGTACTTTTGGCTACCGACCTCTCAGGTAAAACATTCCACGGTTTCCAGACCATTTGTCTTATCTAGACAGTAGACAAAAACATCTACCGTTAATTTTTCAGACAGGTAACCGTTTACCTTAAGTTGTTTTCTTGTACATTGAACTTGTATATGACAATATGCGTGTGCATACCTCATGTTTACATGCGAGCAATACAAAAAAGGGAGCATTACGGTAACAGTGTCTTCATTCATATTACGGGAAAAGTGCATATCGTTTTTAGTGAAGAGGCTGAAAGTGGTTTGTTTAAAAACTAGAACATGTGACGTGAACAGAGTTAATGGATTGAAGAATCAAACAATGCGAATGATATCTATATAAATAAACTAAATGATGATGGTAGAACAGTGTTTCTCAACGTTGGGAGCACCCGACCTCACTCAGAAGGCAATGTGAATAGTGGGTTGAGAGCACCTGACCTACACAGAAGGCAATGGAAGTGTAGCTGAAAGGGTAATAGGGAGAGCACCCGACCTCACACAGAAGGCAATGTGAATAGTGGGTTGAGAGCACCCGACCTCACACAGAAGGCAATGTGAATAGTGGGTTGAGAGCACCCGACCTCACACAGAAGGCAATGTGAATAGTGGGTTGGAGCACCGACCTACTCAGAAGGCAATGTGAATAGTGGGTTGAGAGCACCCGACCTCCAAGAAGGTGGCATGGTGACACCCAAAGAAGGCAATGTGAATGGGTGAGAGCACGACCTCCCAGAAGGAAGTGAATAGTGGGTGAGCACCGACCTCACTAGAAGGCAATGTGAATAGTGGGTTGAGAGCACCCGACCTCACAAAGAAGGCAATGTGAATAGTGGGTTGGGAGCACCCGACCTCACACAGAAGGCAATGTGAATAGTGGGTTGAGAGCACCCGACCTCACTCAGAAGGCAATGTGAATAGTGGGTTGAGAGCACCCGATCTCACTCAGAAGGCAATGTGAATAGTGGGTTGAGAGCACCCGACCTCACTCAGAAGGCAATGTGAATAGTGGGTTGGGAGCACCCGACCTCACACAGAAGGCAATGTGAATAGTGGGTTGAGAGCACCCGACCTCACTCAGAAGGCAATGTGAATTGTGGGTTGGGGGCACCCGACCTCACTCAGAAGGCAATGTGAATAGTGGGTTGAGACAATTAGATAAGGATATTGTTACAGATGTATTTATTTAAATGACAATTGTAAGGGATAAATTATGAATGGATGGTACGATGAATGGTTCGATAGATGGTTCGATGGATGGTTCGATGGATGGTTCGATAGATGGAGAAAAGAGCGAACGAAAGATAGAATGGACAGATGGATGGGCAAATAAACTGACGGATGATTGAATGGACGGATGGATGGAGGGATGAATGGATGATCGGACGAATGGGTGAAGGAACGGAAGAATAGATGGATGAATGGATGGATGGATGCATGGATGGTTCGATGGATGGACGTATGGGTGGATGGGCAGATGATGGAAAAGATGGAGGGATGGATGGATGAATGGATGATGGGACGAATGGGTGAAGGAACGGAAGAGTGGATGGATGAATGGATGGATGGATGGATGGATGGATGGATGGATGGATGGATGGATGGATGCATGGATGGTTCGATGGATGGACGTATGGGTGGATGGACAGATGATGGAAAAGATGGATGGACTAATGGATGAAAAAATACTGGATGAATAATTGAATGGATGGAACAAACGAATGTGAGAGCGTGAAATATAGGGAAGGAGACCAAGAAATTGATAAAATTAATTTTGAGACTAAGTATGTGAAACATCAATCCTAACTTTCGGGAAAAATGAACTGACAACACTAGCATGACAGGCAACATAAACACTTGCTGGGATGTTGAAATAAAAAATCAACTCCATATAAGAGAAAAGAGACTTTCTTACTTATTGCTCTCCGCTCCTCGTGTAGCACAGAGACTCAACAGATGTTCGCCTCTTTTCCCTGTTCCTTGCTGTTTTCTTTATGACTTCCTATGATAGTTCAGCGTCCTTCAATTCTTCAAGAAGACTCCGTCTCCATGTTTGCTTAGGTCTTCCCCCTTTCCGTTTTCCTTCTTAGTTCCACTAAAGTGCTTGGCTAGTGACACTCGACTGTGTCTTCCTTAGGGTATGCCCAACCGATCGCTATTTCCTCGTTACTTCTTGAGTCGAAAGAAGAACGTTTATGTATTACGCTAATCTGCCCCATTTTATAGTATACTATTGATATATATATATATATATATATATATATATATATATATATATATATATCATCAAGTACCTTGTCCCTTCTGGAATCTTGAGCCTTCCAGTACCTTGCAAGCCTCTCACATAATATATATCATCTCAAGTACCTTGTCCCTTCTGGAACTTGGCGACTAGCCCTTAAAAATTGATGCCCTAAAAATTGACCTAAGTTTTATTCTGTGCAAGATGACCGGCGTCAGCAGCAGTCATTCTCAGATCTTCTATGACATCCTGCATCTATCGTCGTCTAGGCCTTCCTCTCGCTCATATAGATATACACACAGTATTATCTGCAAGGCCTCAATGAAGAACTTTTCTATAGGTCCCAGCACCTGGGAAAAACTAGCTGATGACATAGTTGCGTGGAAAGCGATATTGCACAAGGGTGCAGAGTCTATTGAGAAGATACATATGTATGAGCTGAAAGACAAGAAAGAAAAGCGAACTCAGAAGTTGTCACAGTATAACACTTGCCAATTGACCGTCTGTAAAGACGAAAAAGGCATATATATATATATATATTATATTATATTTACAGTATATTTTCATTGAAGAGTGTAATTTTAAAAACATTTGTACCTATTTTCCTTTTTGTTTTAAGTAACTATTTATATAATTGGTTACATCAAGCATCACGATGGCCTGAAGAGAACAATATTAAAGGGCAGGGTCCCAGGACGCAGAAGCAAACCGAGAAGAAGATGGCTACAAGATATTAATAATATGACCATCGATGAAGTTGGTGAACTGGCTAGAGACAGAGTGAATTTCAGATACGCTGCAACGAGAGCAACGTCCAACGAGAGTATACGCACCTTGATGATGATGATTTATATAATTCTTATTTCGGAGCTTGGTTGACTATTGACGATTATGTTTTTGAGAGTAGGAAAGAGTGAGTAGGAGGTGATTTTTATTAATTGAGACGAAAATGTGTGACTGGATCCAAAGAAAAAGGTTAATCTCTGCCTTAGAGAGTTAATAATGAAGATAAGTATCAAGTTGTCGGGGAGGATAAAGGGAAGAGGATATAAATTATATGAATACAGACTGAAAGAGTTACGGACAGAAACACGCGAGCGTGTGAGAGAGAGAGAGATGGAGAGAGAGAGAGAGATAAAACGCGGATGGCTCAATGAATGGATGGATGGTTCAATGGATCGCTCGATCAGCTGGGTGGATGGCTTAATGAATGGATAGAAGGTTTGATGGATGGCTCGATCAGCTGGATGGATGGCTCAATGAATGGATGGATGGCTCGATCAGCTGGATGGATAGTTCAATGAATGGATGGATGGCTCGATCAGCTGGATGGATGGCTCAACGAATGGATGGATGGCTCAACGAATGGATTGATAGTTCAATGAATGGATGAATGGCTCAATGAATGGATGGATGGCTCAATGAATGGATGGATGGCTCAATGAATGGATGGATGGCTCAATGAATGGATGGATGGCTCAATGAATGGATGGATGGCTCGATGAATGGAGGGATGGCTCGATGGATGGTTCGATGAATGGAGGGATAGTTCGATGGATTGATGGATGACTCGATGAATGGATGGATGGCTCAATGAATGGAGGGATAGCTCAATGAATGGAAGGATGTCTCGATGAATGGAGGGACGGTTCGATGGATGGCTCAATGAATGGATGGATGGTTCGATGGATGGCCTGATCAGCTGGATGGATGGCTCAGTTAATGAATGGATGGCTCGATGAATGAATGGGTGGTTCGATTAATGGTTATATGGACCGATGAACACATGGACGGACGGATGGACAGATGGCAAATGTACAGATGGATGGACGGTTGGACAGATGGCAAATGTACAGATGGATGGATATTGGGTGAAGTAATGGACGGATATATGATGAACGGTTATATGGATGGAAGGACGGGTGGACAGGCGGAAGGGTGGAGGAACGGGTGGACGGATGGGTGGATGGATGGATGGAAGGAAGGATGGATGGATGGATGGATGGATGGATGGATGGATGAGAAAAGGATGGATGGATGAGAAAATTGATGGAGGGAGAAATGAACAACAAAAGAATGAAACAGAGAGCAATGTAAGGATGGAGACCACGAAATTGTGAAAATTAATTTTATTACTAAGCACGTGAAACATCTAGCCAGAATCTGTTTAACTGTCAGCAATGTAAGACTTGAAAAAGAAAAAATGCCGCTAGATATACGTGAACTATTATCAAGTTACAGTCTCAATGTCTGGAGGTCATATCTTGGTACCTTTCTTCTTCTTCTTCTTCCAATGTGTTTTCAGACATCGATTTGTTTACATCTAAAGTAGTTAGTGGTCAACCAGAGTTCATGTACATCTTCGTATAGCTTGTCTTGAACTGATATGGAGATTAGCCATGTGTTTTCTCTATGTTCACTGTAGGTTGGACATTCTTGCAGTATGTGTGTCTCTGTTATCTTGCTGGTGCCGCATGTGCATATGCCAGAATGGCCTAATTTGTACTTCTTAAACAGATGGTACTACATCCTATTGTGTCCCGTTTGTAGACGAAAAATAACGACCTGTTCTTTTCTACTTAGTTGGTGGTATGCATTATCATTTTCATGACCTGAGAGTGATCTCTGACTCGTTTGTTCTTGTAGGCTATTTTTATCCGTACTTTTGCTTCCTCGTATGTCATACTGGTGTCTGTATGTGTTAGCCTGCCACCTGCTTTTGCCAATTTATCCGCAATCTTGTTGCCAAGTATTCCGCAGTGTGATGGTACTTGGTCACTTTAATGTATGGGACTCGCTTTACTCTTCAATATTACTTGGTTCGTGTCCCATGAGGAGCAATCTGATTATCCTCAAGAAATCCTTATTCTCAATGTAAAAAAAAAAGTGCGTATCCTTTACAGGACTTTGCGAATCAACCCCAGCTTTTAACCCCAGCTGTTTGTGATTTTTCTAGGCATTATTACGTTCAGTAGTTTGTCATTGCTTTTTGAACGGGTGGTGTCATCGTCCTTTTGTAAAAATCCACGCGAAACAATTTGCTACCAAACTTTCCGCAGCGTGATTCGAACTCAGAACGTCGGGGTTAATAGACCGAGTCACTATCCCCTAAGCCACAGACGCCATCATTCTCAATGTAAGGGAAACGAAATGCTTAGTCATTTTGGAGATGATCGATAAAACGTACATCTAGTTTACAAGTTATGCATGTTTAAGGGACAAAAACACTTGAAAATTGACAAGACCAGATTTAAAATATGTTGCGCAAGGAAAAATTATTAATGCTAATTTTTTTAATAACTTTTACAGAAATATCGCCATCATCAATATTACATCGGAGACCCTCCCCGGTGTTACAGAATTCATACATTATCGTTGTAATCTTCCTGTGTAAGAAAACTATCGGAACACACTACAGTAGTTATTCACAAAAGTGCAATGAGCAAACCAATCAGTCAATCAATCACATTTTTTGTTTTTTGAATTGCAACATATAAGTCAGATGTTAAACCGTATTATTATTTGTCTTGTTACTGCTAAACCTTTCAAAGCATTTTTGATCAATATGTGCATATACCTTGCTTTACGGTTACAACAACATAACACCTGTATTATTCATATATATGTCTGTATGATGTTTCCTCAACTGATATGTTGATTCTTCCCAGTGAAATGTACTGTTTAATGTTAGCGTAATGTTATTCATTTTGCAGTTTTATGTCTTCTCCCATTATATCTCGTAGGTGTGAATCGTCATTTGGAGATGAATAACTTTTTTTACAGCATTTCGAATAGATTGAGGGAAAATGTATACGCATACCGTGCGTGACAATGTATTCGCATAGTTTACTATGCATTTATTTCATTATTCGTTTTTAGTCACAGATTTTCATGTTAGGCTGTTAGAAATTTATTTTCTGATTCTGTATGTTTTGTGTCGTGTAAGAAATGAAATTCTTCACTTCTTTTGTATTCCTTTTTTGATAAAGGCCTTTTCGTCGAAACGTTGCTATGTATCGTTATTGTTTTTGTATTTTGTAAAACTACAGCACTTTATTAAGTTCGAAGCTCATCGATAAAGGGTGTAAAGATTTTTCTGAGTATCCTTATCTGTCGGTTAAAAATATTTTGGCAAAATAATTATATAGTTACCAAATCATGTTTGATTATCTTTTAAGCAGGAATTTCTGTAGAATTTTACTGCACTCTTAAAATGTTACCAATCCAATATTAACCATTTAATTCCGTCATTTGTTTGACCTCCGTACGCATTTCTATTTTTTACAGCCGGTATATTGGCTTTGTGTGATATTAAATTATACTGCGAGCGAGTATATCGTCTTATAGAGACGAAGGGGTTAAACAGCCAACTGTTGTTATGTCGTATAATTCAAGTCTGGTGTTAAGAGGACATACCAATTCCTGTCATCGCCATTGAGTGGCTAGACGTAGTAAATCAAATTACTTGTGATGCACTAATTCAGTCTGAATTTTGGGTTTCTGTGGCTACGTGGTTGAGTCGTTTGACTAGAGTTCCAACGATCGTGGGTTATAATCTGGACCGCACCTTTTTGTGCTCGAGTGAATTTTTTCAAGCGACTCATAGGATTTCTGCTGAAGCCGTGGAGTTCGTGTGTTGTGCAAGAGACATGGAGCCATATTTGGAAACCCGCTTCAATAAAGTCAGTGCTTCATCTTTAGAGATTTTAGTCCACATGAGGAAAATTCTAGAACAATCAACATTTTATATTGTCAAGGAAAAAAAGAAAAGATATGTGTGTTCATTGTTCATTTGAGGATCATCTTCATCGCACATTGGACATGTCCATAATTGCTCCGATCTCCTCCCAAGCATGTATCTCAGTGTGTTTAGGCTAACAACTCCCGTTCTGTGTTGCCTGATGTATCTACTGGGGTTTCTATCTTGGTTTTCCCATCTTGCCACATCTATTGGTATGCATAACTTGCGAAACTAAGATAGAAAATGCCCGTTATTTTCTTTGTTAAAATCTTCAGAGCTTATGTTTTCTCTTAGAGCGTTGATGATGTCGCTTTTGTTCATGTGTTCAGTATTCTCTCTCTCGATCATTGTTTAGACTGATGTACCAGATTTACACATGAATTATGCTGATGTTATTAGGGACTCCGTTCCTCCGTACAGCTACTCATTTATTTCAATAGTCAGTATTCTCTCTCTCTCTCACGATCACCGCCCAGACCGATGTACTAGACCTCCCCATAAATTCTATTCATGTGGAAATCTGATTCACGCAGCCCTAGCATTGGTATGTTCTACGTCACAGCTTCAGCACCGTTTGAAACTCTGGTGCTTTATCCTTCGGTGACGGGTCCGGTTTCAGCCAGCGTTTACTCGGTTCGCTCTCCGTTCTGTAGCCATCTAATGTTTTTACGGTGTGGGTAGCTAGACCCACTCCTTAATCGCCTCTTACGACATGTGTGGCAGGTAACAGTGATTCTATTCTTTACAACCCAAATTTGGGCCCCGGTAACCACTCGGGGGGTTCAGTATTCAATACATGAGATCAGTATTCAACGTTTTTCCTTTCTCGTAAACTTCCGAGTAATGTCGGCATTACACATATGAGCTGGTCATGCGCATGTAATATGAAGCATCTGCTACCAAAACTAATCGTTAAACAGAAAGTTGCTACGAAATAATGACACTTTTATAAATCTACTAACTGCTATTCTCAGCAAGTCACATTTCAGTTTGTTTTATCTAAAGTTTGCTTTCGTGTATTCTGTTATTCTATGCGTCTTTTCTTCTGTTCGTTCCTTTGAAATATTGTCTACATATTCAATGTTGTCTCTTATATAAACGTCATTACCTTCTGTAGTTCATACAGAGATCCATCTAGGTTTACTTTCAGTGTTGTTTTACTAGACCAGTGATTTTGTCTCAGTATATCAAAAAAGGGCCTAACGCCGAGGGGTTGACTTCATTGCACCGGGATTAATCTCATATAGCTCGGTCCCACTTCGCAGAAATGGCACGCCATCTGCCGAGAGTATTGCACAAAGTACGAGCTCAGTAGCTCTGGCAACAATCCTAGGGGTCTCTGAACTCACTATATCATATTCGGGGCAGAATTGAAGTACGTGTTCTGTTTTCTATGGGTACTTGTTTACATGGCTGAATTGCCAATCTTGAGTTTTGTATACGAGTACATTCGGTTACGATGTCTGCCGTGTCCTAGTCTGAATCGCAGAATGACAACTTGTTATTATCTACATATGTTTGGATAGTTGTCATGTGTTAGTATTGGTGGCTTTCTGACTGACTTAATAAAATTGTTCTTTTGGTGATAAGTAACGTACACACGGTTGCTCTCCTGGAGCAGCGACCCTGAGCAGTCTTTCTGCTGTTTCCTCTCCTGGTATTCCACAGTGAGACAGTATCAACTGCAAGAAACTCTTGCGCTTGTTTCACTCTACCATTCTCTATAACATTATCAATCATTTATTTGATTTTCCTAATGTCAGATTAAAAAGTGATCAAACACGATATTCACAAGCCGTGATAGTATAGTGGATAGGTCAAAGCTTTTCCATGTTTGAATCCAGAAACACGTAATCACAAAGTACTGTAGTTTTACATATTACAAAAACAATGACAATATACAGCAACGTTTCGACCAATAAGGTCTTTATCAAGCAAACAAACAAATAGCAGGAGTGACGAATTTTAAAAAACAAAAACATATGGACGACAACATACGGAGACACTCAAACGTTTCATGTTTGAATCCCTATTTGGAAAATCTCAGTTCTACCCAGCTTCAATTAAATATCAAAGAAATGTTGAGAAGTAAGAGCTGTCGGTTATTTCAGTCAGATGTGACTTGCTTGACCAATTAATGCCACTGTTCTATAATTAGTTCTAATTTCGTGAAATATATATATATATTGCTTGTTATTAATGAAATTTACTTGACTTTAATATTAGCACCATCATTATTGAGCTTTCACACAGATAAAAACATAAGGGCTCTAATCCATTTCTTGCACAGGAAGATTTTTTTTTCCAATCCAGAAGCACTTGAGCTTTCAGCTCTTCGTCTCGGTGTCATGGACATCGTAACCCTTCGGTTCGGTGCCACGAACACCGTGAATTTGGTGAACCTTTTGCTTTTCTGGCAGCCCGCGGAATTGAACCCGCACTCACAGATGGCTAGGCACAGGAAGATATAAACGAGAGTTCATGAACTGTTTTGCACTGACGAGGTTGCACGTTTAAGTAGCAATTAGAGATCAAGAAGTGAACAAATGTTTCAATAACAAGTATATTTGTTAGAATATTCAGCCACTGCAAGAAACAAGTGGGTGGGATCTGTTGCTAAGGTGGTACGCTGTTATATTACTACACGAAGGTCATGTTCGAATTCGGACTTTGCGTTTCTGTTTACGAGTGCATTTTTTCGGAGATCCCGTGGATTATTGTCGGATCCGCCCATGTGTTGATGGAGCTTGCAAAGGGAGCAAAGAATAGTAACACTGCGACATACAAGGCATGTCGTAAGAGGCGACTGAGGTAGGGCCTAGGAAAGCTACCCTAGTAAATAAAACGCCTCTCAGAAATAGGATCTGTTGGCCTATTTGTAAGAGCATAACAGGCACAACATACATTCGCTTTTAGGCTCGGATCATATACAAATCACAAAGAGTGATTAACAAGTGGTCGATATGGAGCGTTCTAAGAAGAAAAAGAAGTTGCTGCATCTACGGAGGTCGTGCTTTGTGCAATAGTCTCAGCAGATAGCGTAGCAACATCTGTTGGAACAACAGTCATATGGGAAATCCCAGTGATATGTACTCAATCCTTCTTCTTTAGACCTTATTGAAGCTACATTCAACCCTCGATGATGATAGTAGATCTGTTCTTCTTTAGACCTTATTGAAGCTTCATTCAACCCTCGATGATGATAGTAGATTTGTTCTTCTTTAGACCTTATTGAAGCTTCATTCAACCCTCGATGATGATAGTAGATCTGTTCTTCTTTAGACCTTATTGAAGCTTCATTCAACCCTCGATGATGATAGTAGATATGTTCTTCTTTAGACCTTATTGAAGCTTCATTCAACCCTCGATGATGATAGTAGATCTCTTCTTCTTTAGACCTTATTGAAGCTCCATTCAACCCTCGATGATGATAGTAGATCTGTTCCTCTTTAGACCTTATTGAAGCTACATTCAACCCTCGATGATGATAGTAGATCTGTTCTTCTTTATACCTTATTGAAGCTCCATTCAACCCTCGATGATGATAGTAGATTTGTTCTTCTTTAGACCTTATTGAAGCTTCATTCAACCCTCGATGATGATAGTAGATCTGTTCTTCTTTAGACCTTATTGAAGCTTCATTCAACCCTCGATGATGATAGTAGATTCTTCTTCTTTAGACCTTATTGAAGATCCATTCAACCCCCGATGATGATAGTAGATCTGTTCTTCTTTAGACCTTATTGAAGCTTCATTCAACCCTCGATGATGATAGTAGATCTGTTCTTCTTTGGACCTTATTGAAGCTCCATTCAACCCTCGATGATGATAGTAGATTTGTTCTTAATAATAATAGTAATCCGCTGTGTAGCCTGGTAAGACAAATGTGAAATGAATTCTTCTTCTTCAAACTCGGTATTTACAAACACTTGTTAACCACTCTTTGTGATTTGTATGTGATTCAAACCTAAACGCGATTGTACGTTGTGCCAGTTATGCGCCTGCAAGAAGGCCAGCACATCCGACTTTTGTGAAGTTTTGTATTTACTAGTGTAGCATCCCTACCCCCTACCTCAGCCACCTCTTGCAACGCGCTTTGTAGGTCGCAGTGCTACTATTCTTTGCTCCCCTTGAGAGTCCCAGCAACACAAGTGCGTTAAGAGAGAATATTAGTGACGAAATATACGTTGTGGAAGACTAATCTGTGTTATACATTCCACACGAGCTGTAGGGCAGTCTAGACTCATTATAACAAGACTTTCAATACCTGGCTTAGTGCATCTTCCCATACATTCCATACTTACAGTTCCATGCTCCTGCTACTTTTATTTATAGTTGCTGAGTTGAGTTGTTTTGTTTGGTTTTTTTTTGACAAAACACGTAAAACAAAGTAGTGAGTTTTACAAAACACAAAAACAGTAACGTTTCGACTAAAGGCCTTTATCAAGGAAATGATACAGCAGAAAAGAAGAAATTCACCTCTTACACGACACACAACATATAGAATTAGACAATAAATTCCTAACGGCCCTAAAACTGTTTGGGGGGAGGAGTGTACACATGTGGGAGTATGTAGCAAAAGGCGGTAGCGAGCTCAATCCCAACCCAAGTGTGCCTGGTTCAAACTCCGCGGCGGGCAATTCGGAATCAAATTTGTTCTCGTAGTAACAAACGGTAAAAATATACTTCAACGTTCAGAAAGCAATGACAAACTACTGAACGTATAAGTGGTGCCTATATAATCAATGGCTTGATTACTGTTGTTTCTGGCGACCTTCTGTAAATGATATGCCACGATTGTCATTCACATATAGTCCTAGTCCATTCACGGGTAGTCCTGGACGAGAGTGTGGGGTTAACGAATAGCGTAACTTGTCCTCACTTTAATCCAAATACAGCGCAAGCTACAGTTTCAGACAACTACACGCAACTACAAATCTACACAGCAGTCAAAATGAAGAGCAAGTTCAACCAGAGAGGTGCAGAAACACACATCTGAGGGCTGTTGTCATCATCGCTTGCGATGAACTGCCATTTTCATTCACACATGTAGACATCATACAGGACTTGAACTTCAAGGAATATTTTGGCTCATAAAAAAATACCATGTCAACTAAACTAAAACATTGGCCAGATTAGTTAAACAACGCAGTAGTTTGGGGGAAAAAATAGTTGAGGATCTGGTTTCTAGAAGACGAGGCAAGAATTGACCAAGACGACGGCGGCAACAAGTGAATATTAAATGAAAATTGAACATGCCAATAGAGAAACCAAAGAATTGATTTAAAGATTTAAAGTATTGGTGGCGTGGTGGCGCAGTGGGAATTGGGAAAAAGAGCGACGTTCTGTAAAGGACATGTTACATAAAAACATGAATATAAATGTGTGTGATTATTCGTGTAACTGTGCGCGCGAACATTTAACTGTGTGGGAGCACGAGCTCGAACGCACACGCTTAAATTAGCATAACTGATTACCATCTCTGGAGACAGGAAACTGCAGATAAATTATTTCATTTACATCCAACATGACACAAGAACATGTTGTTATCATGACTTGGTGTGTGTGTGTGTGTGTGTGTGTGTGTGTGTGTGTGTGCGTGTGTGTGTGCGCGTGTGCATTGTGTGTACAGTAAACTCAAAACAGGAGGGTGGGGTAGGGGGTGGTTTTGGGGTAGATCGTCATGTTTCAATGGCTACCTGCTGTTACCACTAGGCATTTTGTCAATGAATACTCCTCACATTTCAGAATACGTTTGTTGTAATGAATACTCCCAAACGAAGTAGATATATTGTCAAGAATACTCCATACGAACACATTTTGTCCATGAATACTCCCATATTGAATACGTTTGTTGTTGAATTCTACCATATCGAATACATTTTATTGTATCCAACAGCCATGGCCACGAAAGATTTACTTTTTTGGGTTTTTTTAAGGTAGGGGTTTAGGGCTAGAAAGTGTGAGTATTGTTCTTTCTTCGCTACAATCTAAACACAAAACCTGTACACGGTCATTGTCGATGTGCGTGTCGACAGCCAGCGCAAACGTCCTTTAATTTTTAGCCTAATATGGTTCGCTAGAAACCGCATAAGCGGAATTAACTTATTTGAAAGAGTAAGACATGTCTTCTTTTCTACTGGATGATCCAGTAAATTTTGTTTTTTTTTTTTGAGCACTTGAGCTTTTCAGCTCTTCAGCTCGGTGCCATGGACATCGTAGCCCCTCGGCTCGGTGCCAAGAAAACCGTAAATCTGGAGAACATGTGGTTTTTCTGTCAGCCTGTGGTATTGAGCCGCACTCACAGGGGGCTTGTCACCCATCGTCCAACACGCTACGAACACGCGGGTCTTGTTTATTTGTTAATACTGTATTATCCAGTTTTTGAATGGTCATGTATTATTTGAAGAGAGGATGATTGAGAAATCGACTTCTACTTTGTGTTCGTTCTTTACTATCAATTTTAATCACTCTTTGTGATATGTTTGATCTTTTGCCAAGAATATGTATACGTTGCACATTGGTTTGGTAGGCCCTAAATGCATAGACTTCTACACGTTTAGGACACGTGCATCCGATTTCAGCCAAACCTCCTTAGTCGCCTCTTACGACATGCGTGGCAGGTAATAGTGGTTCTATTCTTTACACCCCAAATTTGGGCCCTGGTAACCACACGGATGAGAAATCGACTAAATTGTAAGAGTGTGTCGGAGAGGCAAGAAAGGGAACATGGAAATTAACAGCATATGTTGTTTATGATTGTGTAAGCATTTGTGATCATAAGCAAATTGATTTTTTGTTATTGGTTACCGAGCCGACGTCATTGCACTCCTGACAGACCCATAGGTGCTCAGTCTCCCCCAAGAGATGTCGTAGGGTATGCATACTTATGGTTCCAGTGGCTTGCTGGTTAAAAGGTTAAAAACACTCCTCACTCTGTCACTCATGCATCCAGTTCTACATATATAACAAACTAACTGCAAAGGTAAGCCCAAACTCCTAAATTCGCTGGATCGATTATAAGTAAACTACCTAACACATTGCGAAAACGAGAACTGCAGTGTCTTATACTTATGTATGGCAGCGAATCATGGACAATGAACAAACAATCAATACGATCATTGGAAGCCACAGAGATGTGGTTTTACAGAAGAATGTTGAAAATTCCATGGACTGCAAAGAAAACAAATGTGGAGGTTTTAAACCAGGCCTGCACACAAAGAAACCTTATCAAAAGAATAAGAATCCGACAATCAAGGTTCTTTGGGCATATAATGCGAAGAGAAGGTTTAGAACATTTGGTGACTACATGTAAAATTCAGGAAGGAGAGACCGTGGAAGACAGAGGGAGAAGATGTTGGATGGCCTGACATCATGGTTCGACAAAATATCGACGTCAGAACTGATTACATGCACCAAGCAAAGAGAGCTGTGGAGAGACATGATCGCCTACGCCGGCAGACACGGCACTTGATTGAAACCTAACACAACCATATATTATTGCAATTTTGTTAGATGGTACAAGTAACAGTATATAAAACTAAGGTCTCTCCGTGTCCAACTTTTCTGTTATGACATGATCATCCACGAGGATAGGGATCTTGATGCTGGTGGACATTGGCGACAAACGCGATATAAGTGGGCAAGAGACCCTGCGAGGAGGTGGGCAAGGGCCCCTGCGAGGAGATTTGAAAGGGCCCCTGCGAAAAGGCTGGCAAGGGCTTCTGCGAGGAGGTTAACAAGAAGCCCTGGGAGGAGATTTTCAATGACCTCTGCGAGGAGGTTGGCAAAGGCCCCTAGCGAGGAGGTTGGCAAAGGCCCCTGCTAGGAGGTTGTCAAGGGCCCCTGCTAGGAGGTTGGCAAGGGTCCTGCGAGGAAGAATAAAAAGTGTATAACCAGCGTGCTAATGTAACTATCCGCACACACAAGCCCTTCACCAACCGCTGAAGATACTGAGCACCGAATGATCTTTCTAGTGTGTAATTCTGTTAACTTGCAAACTAACTAAAAACACATAAAACATGTTTATATACCTCTACTATGTTTCTATAACATATACAATTTATCTTCCTCTATTATACAGGGTGTTCAACTTAAAAGCAGCCCCAGTGATACATAGAAATTTGCCAGGTATTGCATCTCGTCTATTTACTATTTAAACCGGTTCTGACTAGCTTGTCCTACGTCACATTTGTTCATCGCCCTTTCCGCACTACAATTACACACCGTCACACAACCTTGACCTATACTACGTCATAACTGAACCTTCCCATTTCCATACATATATGCCAGATTAGCTCCATTCACAGGCTGCTTTTATCTTGAACACCCTATAGAAAATGTGTTCGTATGTATTTGATATATCAAAGAAAATAGGCTGATGCTACAAATAAGAAAGAGAAAATTGAGATAGTTTGGACATATAAAAAGACATGAAGGGCTGGAGAAGACCATCATGGAATGAGGCATATCTGCAAAGAGAAGAAGAGGAAGATCAAGGAGACGATGGATTCAGGATGTAACTGATGGTTTGAACATGACGGCTGCAGAGGTAGGACATCTGGCCTATGAGAGAGAGAAATTCCGGAGGACTGTTGGGGTGGCAAAGTTCTGCTCAGGACAAGCTATTTGATGATGATGATGTATTTGAGAAAAGAACAGACAGACAGAAAACTATTTTGGTTTTACGGGCATATTTTCTTAACATAATATAACTTACGGAAGGTGACAAATATGTCTCTAATCCAATCTGTGTTCAGACGGCGAGGCATCTTTAGAATCATCCTGAATAATACAGTTCTGGAGAAAACATGGGACGTCTGGGGACAGAATATGTGGCGAGGAGAAGTTGTATTTATATACTCCCTGATGAACGATAAATATTGAAAATGAAGACCAATTCGGTGGCGTATATGTTCCATCATGTGTTTTATCTTTTCATTGAGTTCTTTGAAAAGTGGCCAGAATTTATTCAGAATGAAATATGATGAATGTACATTCACTTCCGTGTTGTTTTTTCTATTTTGGTAATCTTCTTTTGCTTCTTCGCACATTCCATATACACCACTTGTTCAACCACTATTTGTAATCTGTATGTAATCTGAGCCTAAGAACGTCTGTACGTTGTGCGAGTTATGCGTCTAAAAGTAGGCCAGCACATCAGATTTCTGCCTTGCTTTTTTTACTAGGTGGCTTCCTAGGCCCCTACCACAGTAACCTCTTATGACATGCCTCGTAGATCACAGTGTTACTATTCTTTGCTCCCCTTGCGAGCCGCGACAACACGCATACGATTTTGTTAATCTGAAGCCTGTTGCTCTTACTCTCTTCTCGTTTGCTTACTTATTCTCTTCATGTATGTCAACGCATGAGACTTCAGTAAGGATTTCTCTTCATGTATGTCAACGCA
The DNA here is from genome assembly GCA_020796225.1 of Arion vulgaris. Taxonomy (NCBI): domain Eukaryota; kingdom Metazoa; phylum Mollusca; class Gastropoda; order Stylommatophora; family Arionidae; genus Arion; species Arion vulgaris. The sequence continues at coordinate 29,412,009 of CM036761.1, read as the reverse complement.
TAAGACTTCAGTAAGGATTTCTCTTCATGTATGTCAACGCATGAGACTTCAGTAAGGATTTCTCTTCATGTATGTCAACGCATGAGACTTTAGTAAGGATTTCTTTTCATGTATGTCAACGCATGAGACTTCAGTAAGGATTTCTCTTCATGTATGTCAACGTATGAGACTTCAGTAAGGATTTCTCTTCATCTATGTCAACGCATGAGACTTCAATAAGGATTTCTCTTCATGTATGTCAACGCATGAGACTTCAGTAAGGATTTCTCTTCATGTATGTCAACGCATACGACTTCAGTAAGGATTTCTCTTCATGTTTGTCAACGCATGAGACTTCAGTAAGGATTTCTCTTCATGTATGTCAACGATGAGATCGAGATTCCATGTATACCAGACTTCAGAAGGATTTCTCTTCATGTATGTCAACGCATGAGACTAGTAGATTCTTCATGTAGTCAACGCATGGATTCATAGTCTTCATGTATGTCAACGCATGAGACTTCAGTAAGGATTTCTCTTCATCTATGTCAACGCATGAGACTTCAGTAAGGATTTCTCTTCATCTATGTCAACATGAGACGTCATAAGGATTTCTCTTCATGTATGTCAACGTATGAGACTTCAGTAAGGATTTCTTTTACAACTTTCAACTCACTTCTTAGGCTAGTGGTTCAGGTTCACCTCCACAAGTAGACTTTGAATTTTTCCGACTGTAACGGCTCTCAGGTCGACCAAGTCTCAGTTGGTACTATAAAACCACAGGAAGTAAAGGTGGCCGGCGTGATGATAACCACATCATCCATCGTGTGCCGACTGTCAATTAAAAATACGGACCTAACACCGTATTTCCCAATTTATATTGTATCATTAAAAGGGATCCTTTAATTTATTTCCTACCTTACAACCTTCGATACAGATATTCCACGTCGGAGATGTTGCAGATAGTACTTCTTCCATCATTCGTTTTAATGTTGTTTTTGGTTTTCATTTGTACTTTTCTCCTGTTATGTTTGGTTTTTTTGGGGGAGGTTTCGATCCAGAAGCACTTGAGTTTTTCAGCTCTTCGGCTCGGTGCCATGGACATCGTAACCCTTCGGTTCGGTGCCATGAACACCGTAAATCTGGGGAATCTGTGGCTTTTTCTTCCATCCCGCGGAATTGAACCCGCACACACATCTCCTCTTATGTAAGGATTGTTTTCGCTGAAATCACTGGATACATTCTAATAACGTGTTTATCTATTTGTTTTTAGAATAGTTTTCATTGTTTTCTGCTAAGTTGTATGGATGAGCCTGTTCTTATATAGTCTTTTTTACCAGGATGCAAATAAATCAGGGGTCTCTGGGGGCGTAGAGATTAGGTTCTCGACTTTCGTTATAAAGGTTCTCGATTCGCTCCCTCATGTAGACGTCGGGATATTTTTCCAGATATCTCTGACCCCAGTGTATGTGAGACCAAGTTCCTAGTTCTATCGGAGATTTACCATAAAATATAGGTCCCGTGTTCAAGCTGAACACGTGAAAGAAGCCTGGGCAGTTCCAAATCAAGAAGGGAATGCTGGAAAGCTGCTATCCAGGTAAAATTCATTGGAAAGATAAAACTAAAATTCTTACAAAATATTTTCACCATCTTTAAATTGCATTGTAGACCCTCACCTGTGCTACGGAGTTCGGGCACTACCGCTGAGATTATACGTTATACGTTATACGGTCATAGGGCCTGCAAGTAATTTCTCCATACCTCTCTATCCTGGGCAACTCGCTCAATCTCCTCCATGGAACTGAGACCGATATTTCCTGCCTCTCTCAGCAAAGTTCGTTTCAGGGTCTCCTTAGGTCGACCTCTCTTTCTTGAACCCTTTGTATCCCACTTCAATGCCGCCTTTGATATTCGTTGATCATTTCTCCTCAAGGTGTTCCCAACATATCTCCATCTTCTCTTTTTTATAACAGTTGTCACTAGTGGTTGACCAGACATGTCTCTGATTTCATCACTTCTCCTGAATTCGTCCCATTTTATATACATTATTTTTCGCAGACATCTATTTTCAAATGCATTCAACTTGCTTTCTATATCTTTAGTCATTTTCCAACTCTCGCTGATAATAGTCCTTATATAATAATAGACTGTCGTTCTTTTCGGGCTGTACCAATATCGACATCGATCTCTCTTATTCTGATCAGCGTCTGTGACTCACAACCCTCACAAGACTCTCAATGCGTTAAGAATCTAATTTCGGTCCATTGCAGCTCACTCTGATATCGTAGCCGTGCCAGACAATCTATCTGCTCGCTCATTACCCCTGACTCCTGCGTGCCCAGGGACGAAAACGAAGGGGATTTCTCTGAAATGAAGAGCCAAGTATGCAAAAGGATTGATTATGCAACATCGAACAGGCATGGTTGGACGCTACTGGATTTGTACAGCATGGACCGGAGTACCTATGAACATGCCCGAAGTGCTATGATAATAGTCATTATATAACTGAAAACTAATACTGAATGCGTATTTCTAAATATCGAATTGTATAACTTCCAGTTTTGCTCGAAACAAAAATAGCGAAAACGTGCACATAAATATGGAACAATCGTTTAGAAGTCTCTCAGACAAAAGTCACGTAACTAGATAACACTCTCGTGATATACATTAAATCATACAAATATTTGAATACTGAGATTTTCCTCAAATAATGAGTGGACGCCACTGATTGCGGTCATAAACCGACTATTGCCGGCAAGATCAATACTGTGCTATTCCGAGGTATTACACGTCGCATATATAAGTTCTTCTTCCTACGTACCCTCTTCTATACACACTCACATAATTATCAGAGACTTAATGCACATCCCCTGTCATTATTAGCCAAAGGGGAGGAACAAATAGTTGGCCGCTGTTTCAGGGCGATGCAAATTGGTATCGATCTCTGCACGTGAGCGAGTCGGGAAACAACACACACATTTTTATCGCTAGGAAATGGTTGGGGTTTTCGGTGTGTGTGTTATTATTGATCATCATGGTCTGAATTTTTACTTGTAAGCAAATTTCCTGGCATCCTCCACTAGAGCGGTTCTTTTGTTGTTGTTATTGTTTTGTTTTCAGAACTGTTTACTTCAGAATACAGTTTATATGTGCCCTATAATTGTTTCTGCGTTGTAGTCTGTGTAACATTTCACGGTCATGTTTTCTTCCAACTATCTACATTTTTGGAGTGAACTACACTCTAATTTAATTGTTTCTGCTTTTGTAACCACTGTAACATTTCACGGTCATGTTTTCTTCCAACTATCTACATGTTTGGAGTGAACTACACTCTAATTTAATTGTTTCTGCTTTTGTAACCACTGAAACATTTCACGGTTTTGTTTTCTTCCAATGATCCACATTTTTGGAGTTATCTACACTCTAATTTAATTGTCTCTGCTTTTGTAATCACTGTAACATTTCACGGTCAGGTTTTGTTCCAACGATGTCCATTTATGAAGTGACCTACACTCAATTTTAATGGTTTCTGCAGTTGTAATCTCTTTAACAAATCACTACAAGCGCCAAAATGTCGAAGAATCACATTTATCTTCGTTACGGGGAACATCTGTGTCGATGGCAATGCGAGTAGACGGGTTGGCAGGCGCTGTCACCATTCAGGGGATGCAGCCAGTGGATGTAGCTGATATTCTGAACTCATAGAATGTGTTCGACCGCAAGGAGAACTTTCATTTAGGCCAATCCGAGGCCGCTGATAAGTTACAAGAGCTTGGACTGAAGATTGGTGTGGTCAGAAAATAGCAGTACAAAAGGCGTATGAGTAAGATCATCAATCAAGATCCAACTGGTAGGGTAGGCACTGGAAGATGTTGGAGATATTGCAAAGAAGATCAGTGCAAGTGCACCTATGGACGTATTCGGAGTGCAATGAAGATAATCCAAACTGAAAATGAAATTCAATCTTTGTAACATTTCACTATCTTCATAAATAATAATAACAATAATTCCTCTCGTACCGTTATACGTTACATAGGGCCTGCAAGTAATTTCTCCATACCGCTCTATCCTGGACAACTCGCTCAATCTCCTCCATGAACTGAGACCGATATTTCTCTCAGCAAAGTTCGTTTCAGGGTCTCCTTAGGTCGACTCTCTTTCTTGAACCCTTTGCATCCCACTTCAATGCCTGCTTTGATATTCGTCTATCTTCATTACTTCCAACTAAATACATTTTCTTGATACCCAAAATTTATTTTAATTGTTTATAATTTTTTGTAATCGTTATAACATTTCACGATATTACTTTCTTGTGATGATATTCATTGTATTGAGATACAGCCTCAATTTTCATCATCATCATATTAGCGTGTCCCTGTCGAAACCTGGCTCTTATGACGGCTATTCTAAATGTATCCGTTTCCCATGCCCATCGTCTGCCGCAATCAAACTCAATTTGTCTATGCTATATTGCACTCATTATCTTCATGGTCTTCCTTTCCTTCATCTACTCGGTGGCATAACGCCCTCCAAAATATTCTTCTCTGAGGAGTCATTTCGTTTAAATGTTCAAAATGTTTCGTTTTTCTCATTCGTATCTTCTTTGCCAACCATTTCTCTTCAACTTTAAACTGTTGCAAAATGAACATCTATTCTAGATCAATTCAAATAGTTCAACTCTATTTTAGACTAACGAAAAAACCATTTGTTCTACTCTCGTACGGAGTGATTACGCAACGAGTCAATCGTTTCGATAAATGTGTCTTCGTCAGGAAACAATGTAAATAGAGAGGAGGGAGACACTAATACAAGTGTAACCGTAATCGGTGGAACGAGAAAATAATCAAAATAGTGTATCCTTGAATCCACCCGTGTACTGCCAGGGCTCGCAAGAGGAGCAAAGAATAGTAAGACTGCTAACCACCTACAAGGCACATCATCTACAAGGCATGTCGTAAGAGGTGACAGAGGTAGGGGCCTAGGGAAGCCACCCTAGTAAATAAAAATCGTCGCAGAAATTGAATGTGCGGGCTTACTTGTAGAGCCATAACTGGCACAACGTACAATCGCTCTTAGGCTCATATCACATACAAATCACAAAGAATGGTTTAACAAGGGAGAGGAAGAAGAAGAAGCATCCTTGAATCCATATGCAAACATTTCTAGGATGTTTGCCCAACCGATAAAATTACGTTCTCTGACCGTCATCTTGAGCGCGTGATAACAATTGTTATCACATGTTATCAGTGAACAGTGATATATGGTATCAGGGAGTCTGCGTTACATCCGGTATAGGTCAAGGTTGTGGTTTGTTGTTATTCACAACGATCAAACACTATTATGAAGCAGATCACAGCTGAACAATGCAGAAACATGTAATAGAGTTTAAACAGTATATCAAACTCGAATTATGTCGATAATGTTTACATCCATGGGGCGTCTCGACATTAAGGGCCAGTGGGTCCGGCCCCAAATAATCGATAGGGGGAATAACTAACCCGGAATAGTAAATGCTAAAAAAAAACATGATTTTTCCGAAAATTTGTGTCTGACCCCACCAAGAAAAATGACCCCGAGCCGCCACTGTTTACATCTACACCCAGAACACATGTGTAATCTTCTGCTTTTTATTTTTGTCCGCTATAAATTCCGGCTTAGTGTGGACGCCTATAGTACTTATTACTGATGTTTGCATAAATGCCTACTTTCCTTTTTTATCCGTGTTCCTGGCCATTCAGGCGTGCCTTCTCCAACTTCAGAAACACATGTAATAAGTTAAAGGGACAATAGAAGGGGACATTTTTAGCTAGATTTACTTGCATTTCGAGGGCGGAGACTCTGTCGTGGGAAAGTAAGATGCCCGGCCTCTCTCCAGAAGAACTAGGTTCGATCATCGCGTGAATCGATGTGCGGATATTTCTCTAGAGATCCCTGATCTCAATATAGTTGAGATCGAGTTTTTAATTATGTAGGAGACGGACGATAAAAAGGAAGGTCCGGTGAAATTGAGTACGAAAAAGAACTCTTGACAGTTTAAATTGGATTAAAGTAGACTGCAAGGCCGCTGCCAGGGCAAAAGTCCTTAAAACTAATTAAACAAAGTTTCTATAAATATGTTTCACTATCTTCAAAATGATAACAGGAAACTTCGCTATTCGCCATTACGAAGTTTGTCCACTGAGTCTCTGGAAGACCAATCGAATATGTGTCACTCTGATAATTTTGGTCTAACTGGTCTCGAACTCCTGAACTCTCACAGATGCTTGCTAGCATGTTTCAACTTCACTATCGACGACCCCATGATAACGATAAGTACTAGATCTTGAGATGTAGTCTGCAAGGAACAAAAATAAACGTTATAGTTCTTCTTCTTCTTCTTTGCGTTCGTTCTTTACTACCAAAATTTCAATCACTCTTTGTGATATGTTTGATCTTTGCCAACAACGTCTATACGTTGCACTTTGGTTTGGTAGGACCCTAAAGGCATAGACTTCTACACACTTAGAACACATGCATCCGATTTCACCCAAACCTCCTTACTCGCCTTTTACGAAATGCGTGGCAGGTAACAGTGGTTCTATTCTTTACACCCCAAATTTGGGCCCCGGTAACCATTCGGCGAACATTATAGTTAAAAATAATAATAATTCCTCTCGTACCTTTAAACGTTACATAGGGCCTGTAAGCAATTTCTCCATACCGCTCTATCCTGTGTAACTTGTTCAATCTCCTCCATGGGACTTAGACCGATATTTCTCGCCTCTTTCAGCAAAGTTCGTTTCAGGGTCTCTTTAGGTCGTCCTCTCTTTCTTGAACCCTTTGCATCCCACTTCAATGCCTGCTTTGATATTCTTTGATAATTTATCCTCAAGGTGTGTCCAACATATCTCAATCTTCTCCTTCTTGTAACAGTTGTCATTAGCGGTTGACCAGACATTTCTCTGATTTCATAATTTCTCCTGAATTAGTCTCATTTTAATTTCATTATTTTTCTCAGATATCTTTTTTCAAATGCATTCATCTTGCTTTCTATATCTTTAATAGTTGAAATAATCACACCACAAATTTTTTTAATTCGATGACATGATTAAGGCAGTTCTGTTATCAAAAATAATTTTCTTAACAAAAAAAAAGAGAATTAACATTCAACGACATTCAGAAAAAAATTATTAGAACACCCTGGACAGAAACAAAGTAAATAGAAATTTCCTTCAAGATCTTCTTCTTCTTCGAACCCTCTATATCGACCACTTGTTAACCACTCTTTGTTTTTGTATATGATCTGAGCCTAAGAGCGACTGTACGTTGTGCAAGTTATGCGCCTGCAAGTAGGCCAGCACATCCGATTTCTGCTAAGCTTTTTATTTACTAAAGTAGCTTCTCTAGGCCCCTACCTCAGTCGTCTCTTACGACATGCCTTGTAGATCGCAGTGGTACTATTCTTTGCTCAACTTGTGGGGCCCCCGACAATACACGGACGCCTTCCCGACCTAAACATTGAGAAACATTGTCTCATAAACAATAGCACATCTCTGAAATTGATTGAAATATTTAGCACACATTAATCGTCACAGTAGTTAAACCCATTCGACCTTCTGATTTGATATACTGTCTCGCAGTATTTCTTAATGTGACGCAAAGCCAGTAGATCGGCTAATCCAGTATACATTTCAATATAAATGAATACGGAAAATAAATTATGGAGTGAAAGGGTTAAAGGGTGTATTGTTCCCAGAAGACGAGGCAAGTGACCGCCAAGATGATAGTAGGAACAGGATATTAAAGAACATTTGAACATGATGAAGGAGAACAGGCCGTGCCGTGCTATGATACAAGAGACGGCCGCATCAGGCGGGACCGTAATGGGGGCATAAGCAGTAAAATTAAAATTACAATTTAAGGTTATTTTTTTTAATTTAAGGGCGGCATTTCAAAGACTTGCATCATACTGAGAAAATATACCGAACGGTCCTGAAGGAGAGGTCGGGAGAACAGGCTAGAGATTGAGATTTATTCATGTGAGATGTGAGGAAAGCAAAGATCTGCTGCAGAGGGCATGCTGCATGAGAAGAAGAGAATTAGAATTAGTGATCATGAAGACTTATAGAGCTTCATTCTAGACCAGTGCTATACAGCGTTTATATATATTGTGGCACATCTGGGTAATGACTGTGAATGTGCGGGCGCCTCGTGGCAATTATACTAATAATAATAATAACAATAATAATAAAGGAGGGACCCTTGACGGTGCTGCGGACTTCATGCACTGCCGCTGAAATCTTCCGTGTAAGATAGAGATCAGAGCACACATGTTTACTCACCGATGTGCAATGGTGGTGGTACCATCAATCAATCAATCAACATGATAATTAGTAAAGGGGAAAAAAATTGCAATGAATAAAGTACAGAGGTAGAAACGTGTGATAACGAACGACGAAGTTCATATATTAAATATATATATATTTATGAATTTAGCCAAACTTTATGTCTTGGATTATCCTAAATTCTTCTTCTTCTTCACCCTTCGCCCCTAGGGAAGCATAGGTCGCAACCAAGGCCTTCCAAGCCCGCCTATCCAAGGCCATCCTTTCCAGATCTCTCCACTCTCTCCCCATTTTCTTGCATTCCGTCTCCAACTCCCGTCTCCAGGTATTCCTTGGTCTTCCCCTACCTATATTGCCCTGGGGCTTCATCGAGAGCCTGTCTTGTGATGCTGTTAGGAGGTTTCCTCAGTGTGTGTCCTATCCATCGCCACCTTCTGCTCCTTATCTCTTGTTCCACCTATCGTTGCCCTGTTCTATCCCAGAGTTCCCTGTTTGTAGTGCTGTCATACCATCGCAGATGGAGTATCCTGCGCAGGCATCTATTGATGAATGTCTGCAACTTCTTGATGTTCCCCTTAGTTGTTCTCCATGTCTACACTCCATATAGAAGGACAGCTTTGACATTTGAGTTAAATATCATCATCATCAAGGTGCGTATCCTTTATAAGACGTTGCTCTCTTTGCAGCACATCTGAAATTTACTCTGTCTCTTGCTAGTTCACCCACTTCGTCGATGGTCATGTTCATGGTTTTAAATAACATTATCTTAGTTTTATTCCTGATCATTCTTGAACTCCATATGTTCTTCAGAATGGCAAAGGCTGATCTTGCCTTTTGTATTCTAACGATAACATCTTCATCTGAGCCACCTTGAATGTTGATAACACTTCCCAGATTTGTAAATGTGTCCACATCCTTTAATGATGTTCCTCTTAGTATGATCGGGTCTCTGGAATTATAATTTATTCTCCGGAATTAGTTCAATCGTATTTTTCAAGTTGGTTGGCCTACACGCTCTGTTATAACGAAATCAAGGTTCGCCTTAGGTTGATAGGAGCGTGCCTCGGCTTAAAATAGGCTTTAATCCCCTACATAACAAATAAACAAACAAACAAGATATATATGAAGCTTGCATTGAACTATTTGTGTGTAATGGGCAGAAGAATAGCCAGCCTTTTCCTTCTTCTTTTGTCGTCAGACTGCTACCGGGTCTTGGTTTTCTGTTTTTGTCTTGCGCTGTTCTATTGGCTTGGGTGATTGTTATTTTTGCTCCTTGACAGGATTATGCTATGCCATCCAACTATCTTTTTCGTGGTCTTCCTTTCGCCTTCTTCCCTGATGTTCTGTTATAGAAGACTCTGTATACTGTGGAGATGGATGTATAATAGCCATTAGATTGGCAAATACGCGACTCTCTCAGGTTATACCAAATCAAAACGTCAAGTCAATTAATGCTCCGATTTGGGGATTTCCCAATAAAATCTCTACAATGTTGAAAATAAATTATTTTATTTTTTTAAAGACATCAGCCAAAATAATCATGAAATGTAACTTGACCACCCACGTTATCGTGGGATTGAGGTGGATTAGATGCTTTATTAGGAGAATTGAAAGTGATTTAGTCACGATATCATGTGTGTTCAGAGAGGAAGGGTGCATCAGTAACGGTATCAAGAGTTGCGTTGAATTAGTCACGTCCTCGCAAGAGAAGATTGTGGATTAGACTCGTTATCGCATGAATCCAGCAAGTTATCGCAAGCGTTTAATGTGTATCAACCACGTTATCGTGAGAGTTGGGAGTGGAGATGTCACGTTATCATGAGAGTTGTGAGTGGGTATGTCACGTTATCAGGAGAGTTGGAAGTTAATATGTCACGTTATCGTGAGAGTTGAAAGTGGATGTATCGTATGGTGGGAATTCGAAGTGAAGTGATGTCACGTTATCGTGAGAGTTGAGTGATGATAGCACGTTATCGGAGAGTTGAAAGGAATGTCACGTTATCGTTAGTCTGGAGTTGATATGTCCTTTTCGGAGAGCTGACGTTGATGTGTCTCGTTGTTGTAAGCGATTGAGTAATGTCACTTTATCGTGAGATTGAGTACACATGTCAGATTATCGTGAGAGCTGAGAGTGGATGTGTCCCGTTATTGTGAGAAATTGGAGTGGATATGTCACGTTGTCGTGAGAGCTGAGAGTGGATGTGTCACGTTATTGTGAGAGAGCTGGGAGATGATGAAGAAGAAAGGAAAAGACTAAGAAAAATGGGAAAGTCTTAAAACGGTATAAAGTTTTACTTCATTGCACCGAGTTTCTCCCAAATACTGCCTCCCTATCGCAAAAACTGAACGCTATCTACCAATAGTGTTGCACAAGCACAAACTCCTTAGCCCCAGAAATAAAAACATAAAACATCCACATCTGACTAGGTAAGGATTCAAGCCACAACCTTTAGAACGACAGACAAACATCTTAACCACTTTGACATGCACCCCCGAAGACGAAAGACAAAAGTACAAAACAAGAGGACGACAAATCCCATTACCCGACGCTATAAAAATAGAATGCAAATTCGTTCTTTCCCAGAGATAACAAACACGAAAATAACACTGAAATTGTCAATGTTACAAACATATGAACTGTCAAGAATGATCATCTAATAGCATGTAATATGAACATACATATGTTGTAATCAGAAGCAGACTTATTTTTATACGAGATCAGATGATCGTTTTACTCGATTACGGACGAAAATATACGCAGTGACCCAGAGAATATTTACCCCCTTATCTCTGGCTTTCTCTCATATTAATAATAATAATAATAATAATAGCCGTCCATCGCAAGCAATGATGACAACAGTCTCAGACGTGTGCTGCTGCATACTCTGGGGGTCTCTGTGGCTAAGTGGTTAGGCCCTTTGCCTTGCGAGTCGAAGGTCGTGGGTTCGAATCCAGACCGCGCCGTTCTGTTCACGAGTGCAGTTTTTTCCAGAGAACCCTAGGAATGTTGTGGAGCTACGGAGTTCGTGCTTGTGCAATACTCTCCGGATGATGGGGCCATTTCTGCGGAGAGGATCGAGCCATATGGGGTAAAACCCGGTGCAGTGAAGTCAATCCTTCGGCTCTAAAACCTTTTAAAACCTCCCTGGTGTGTGCGGATGCGACTGTAGTCCAATCCTAAAACACAATCCCTACCACAGGTGGACATAAATGATCAAGGTTAGACATGTGGGTGTTGTGTGTTCTGCCTTTTCGCGCAGCTATTTTTCTCTGTGCCTCAAGGGCACGATAATTCTCAGATATGCGGGTTCTTCTAGTGTTGTTACAGCGCCACATTCCGCGATCTTCCGCAAGAGATTCCCAGCACGTGGTGTCTATATCGAAGCATTTCAAAGACACTTTAAGAGTGTCTTCAAAACGTTTTTTCTATCCACCAACATAACGTCTGACCCCTTCAATCTCCCATACATCAATAGTTTTGTGATGCGTTTATCAGGCACCCCAGCAACGTGACCTGCCAATCTCACTTGGGTTTCCTGCAACAGGGTGTTGACGTTCTCACATACTCTCTCTGTGGGTCTCTATGACGGAGTTGTTAAGACGTCTCCCTGGCGTTCTGTGGGTTGTAGGTTGAATCCTGGATTGAGTCAAATGTGCAAGTTTATTCGAAGATCCGAAGTTTTGTTGCTGGAGTTATGAAGTTAGTGTCTTGTGCAAAACTCTCGGCAGGTGGTGTATCATTTCTTTCGAGACGACGGTGCCATATGGGAAAACCCGGAGCAATTAAATCAATTCTTCGCCTTAGACTCATTCTCCTATTTTCTCTCATGCTGCATTTCTTAGACTTCAACCTGCAACGCTAATATCTATCTCTATCCCTCGCGATCACCGCCTAGACTGACTGATGTACCAGATTTCCCCATAAATCTCATTCATGTGGAAATCTCCATCATGCAGCCTTAGCATGGGTGGGTTTCGTCACAACTTCAGCGCCATTTGGAGCTCCGGTGCTTATCCTTCGGCAATGTGTCCGGTTTTATCCAACGTTTACTGGGTTCGCTCTCCGTCAGCCTTTGGCTGTCCCCAGCCGACCTGCAAGGCAGCTGATGAACGCTAATATGAATAACGTTGTTAACTAATATATATCTCACTTTCGTAAATTCCATTAGTTTATGGTTGCCGTCTAATATTTACGTCCTCTGTTTCTACGTTTTCTGTGATCTCTGGAGTGTAGAGGTAAGGTACTCGCTTCTCGCTCGAAAGTACCCAGTTCGTCTACTCGGGGAGCGATCTTAATATTTTTCCAAAGATCCTTGATCTCAGTTCCTAGTCCTAGAGGAAACGGATGATAAAACACGTGTTCCATGCTCAAGTCAAGCACTTGAAGAAACCGTGACAGATAAGAGCATTCTGGAAAACCACTGTACATGCAAACTTTATTTTAAATATTAGAATACAATCAATCAAGTGCCATGTCTGCCGGTGTAGGCGATCATGTCTCTCCACAACTCTCTTTGCTTAGTGCATGTAATCAGTTCTGACGTCGATCTTTTGTCGAACCATGATGTCAGGCCATCGATCATCTTCTCCCTCTGTCTTCCGCGATCTCTCCTTCCCTGAATTTTACCTGTTGTTACCAAATATTCTAAACCTTCTCTTCCCATTATATGCCCGAAGAACCTTGATTGTCGGATTCTTATTCTTTTGATACGGTTTCTTTGTGTGCAGGCATGATTTAAAAACCCCTAGTTTGTTTTCTTCGCTGTCCATGGAATTTTCAGAATTCTTCTCTAAAACCACATCTCTGTGGCTTCCACAACTTCCTACAAAAATAGTTGGTCTTAAAAATTACATCGTGGAACCTCACCAGAGCTACGTAGTTGGTGCACTGCCTTTGAGATCTTCCTATATAAGAAAAAGATCGAAACACACATGGTTACTCATGGAAGTGCAATAAATGTGGCTCTATTAATCAATCAATCATTCCGTTAATACTTCCTTCCTGTTTCCTTGATGTACTATATCCAACCAATTTTGATTACATATGAAAACTTTCATCATGATATCTGCCTTCTTATCATGATATCTGAGTCAAGATTCTTTTCTATATTCACCCCACTCCTGACATTATATTTCTTTTTATATGCATATGCATATGGTGATGGTGATAGTGTTGGTGATGGCGGTGATGGTGGTGTTGGTGGAACTGGGGGTGGTGATGAGGATGGTGATAATAATAATAATGACAATGTGGACGACGATAAGGATGAAAGTGGTGGCACCATGTTACTCTAAAGAGACAATTGATGTATTGTTCGTTCTGGATTTTATGTATGCTTTCTGCCCGTCTACCCAGCATGTTCGTAGCGCGTTGGACTACGGGTGACTATCCCTCTGTGTGTGCGGTTCAATTCCGCGGGATGGCAGAAAAGTCACAGATTTCCCAGATTTACGGTGTTCGTGGCACCGAACCGAAGGTTACGATGTCCATGGCACCGAGCCGAAGAGCTGAAAAGCTCAAATGCTTCTGGATCGGAGAAAAAAATGTATGCTTTCTACTGGAAACTGTTATTTCAGCAAGTTGTCTTAATATGTCTTCACAAGTTCTCAGACTCATTTTCAGAGCCTGTCTTCAGCTGGATCTGTCCCTGGCTCTTGTCTCCCAGTCTTTTGTGTTTATATCAAGCGCCTTAAACACATACGTCCTTTATCAATGACGATCTTGACGTTTAGAGCAGCCACAAATACACGCCATTCTTCTCTGTTCTTTACTGTCCTATGTATTGTGTTTTTGCTCTACTGTTCTCCTCAAGGTTGTTTGAGTCTTCCAGGTTTCCGTTTCACATCTGGTGTTCGTCTCAGTGCAGTTTTTTGACAGTTAGTCTTCATACGTATCAGATATCCGATCCCTCCCCAGCGTTTCGTTCAGTTGGTGGTGTTCATATTCTCTTGCTGATACATACTGTATACGCAGTTCTTGGTAATAGATTGTCTGCCAAAAAAAGTGTAAAATCTTTTGCAGACAAGCTGTATTGAAGAGGGAAAGTTTGGATAAATTTTGTTCTGTTATTCTTCAGCATTCTGATCCGCATAGTAAAGTATCTAGCACACAACTGCGGAATATATATTTTGGTTCTGAAGCTGTATTGAGCTGAATTTCTGACCTTCTGAATTGTTATGAATGCATTTCATACCTTATTTTATTCTGCTGTAATATGAGATCTTATCTGTCCATGTTATATATTTATTTATCTTTACTTTCGGAACTCTAAGCCATTTATTTCAGGTGATTTTTATGTTTGTTTACGCATCGCCACAATTAAAATCTTTAAAGTTGTAATGTATCTGTATGACGGATTAGAGTAGTGTGTAAGTGTTTGCTCATCGACTCAGTCACAATAGGATTGTGGGTTCAATTCTACACTCTACTTTCCACGGGTGAGGAAAGGAATTGGCCCTCCTGCCTCCTGATCACTAGAGTCAGGAAATGTGAAGGAACATGCACTTCATATACTAGTGTCTGAAAAGGCTACGGGAAATTGTATTTGTGTTTTTCTAATATATCTAATATATAATAGTATATATATATATATATATATATATATAATAGTAATATATAACACATCAAACGACATGAGTGCCTAGAGAAATTAATTTTGGAAGGAATGGTGCCTGGAAGAAGAACGAGAGAACGACCTAGAAGACGATGGGTGCAAGATGTCATTGACGATCTGAGAATGACTGCTGCTGACGCCGGCCAACTTGCACAGAACAGATAGTTTTCAGGACTGCTGCCATGGGAGCCAAGTTCCGGAAGGGACAAGCTACTTAATGATGATGATAAGGAATATACCTACAAAACATTTTTTTTTTTTTTTTTTCCAGTGGCGGCTCGTGATAATTTTTGTTGGTGGGGCCAGAGAAAAATTTGCGGGAAAATCATGATTTTGTGCTAGGTTATATTTTAATTCATAAAACAAAAACACGTTACCCATTATTTTTGATGGGACCCAGCCCCACTTGCTCCTAATGACAAGCCGCCACTGTTTTTTCCTCATTTCCATTGCCAAATTTTATAGAAGCATCTGCTGAAGCCAAAAAAATATCGATTTACTGCCTTAGAGTGATCATACATACAGCCAAAAAAACGTGCTCGCTGCAAAGGTTAAATCACAAATAGAAGAAGAGTTAAAACAACGTTAAAGGGAAAAATTGTCGAAAATAGCGAGTCGAGTAATGATGATTATTGTAGTCGATCTCTTTCAGTTCAAATGGATTATAGAGCTGTGATGTCGCTGGGTAGATGTTTAGCATCTCAGTTGGTGACTGTAAAGTACGATGCAGGAGTGACAGTCTCTGCCCCAGTTGTCAGGTCTTTCAAATTAGACGGTTTTCGTATCACGTGATTGTATCCTAGAGTCAGGGCACTTTTCCTCTGTTTGTTTTATCATCATGTTCTCAAAATGAAATAGCCTGATCATCATTTCTTTTATCTACGTATTTTTTTTCCCGATCCAGAAGCACTTGAGCTTTCAGCTCTTCGGCTCGGTGACATAGACATCGTAACCCTTTAGGTCGTTGCCATGAACACCTTAAATCTGGGGAACCTGTGGCTTTGCTGCCAGCCTGCGGAATTGAACCGCACTCACAGGGGGCTTGTCATTCGTCGTCCAACGCGCTACGAACACGCAGGGCAGGCGGGCATTTCTTTGTTTAACGACTAGTTATAATCTCTATCGATATAGGGGAAAACTAGTTCTAATCTCTAAGGGGTCTACAAACGACGGATTGATTTCATTTCACTTAGTTTACACATGGCTCGGTCCTCTCAGCAGAAATGGCACGCCACCTGCTAAGAATATTTCACAAAGCACGAGTTACGTAGCTCCGGCAACAATTCTACGGATCTTTGGGGAAAATGCTTTCGTGAACAGAACACGGTACCGATTCAAACCGACAACATTCGGAACGCAAGATAAAAGGAGAAACATCTTAGTCAACTCGACCTAGCTTGTATATATCTGTAACTATGTCAAGAGACCACAGATCTGTCGCGATTGAAATTTGTGTACGACATGTGGGACCTTCCAAACGATTTCCTTCCCGAGACCAGTTTTCCATGAAGTCAATTTCTTGGAATGCAACCATTCCTCGTGCGGGTGATATGACCAAGTGACCGAGGGCATCTCTGTTTGAGCGAGTAGTGTGTACATGTTGCGAGTTGCTGCACTCTCAAACACGCGTTTATTGGTTATATGGTCATTCCATGCGAAAAGAGCCTTACTTGGAGTGTAGATAATGTGCTCGACTCTGGCTCCAAACGCACTAGGTTCATTCCCGTGTGAAGCGATCGGGATATTTTTCCATAGATCCCTAGGCTCAACGTAGGTGAGATCAAGTTCCTAGTCTTATTGGAGACGTGCGATAAAACGTATGTGCCGTGTTCAAGTTGAGCATGTAAGAGAAAAATTGGAATTTGAAAAACGACAAGAGTAGGCTGCAACACTGCTGCTCGGTAAAATTCTTACGACAAGAGTAGGCTGCAACACTGCTGCTCGGGTAAAATTCTCTACGACAAAGGAGCTGCAACACTGCTGCTCGGGATAAAATTCCTAGACAAGAAGTAGGCTGCAACACTGCTGCTCGTAAAATTCCTTACGACAGTAGAGCTAGCAACACTGCTGGATTGAAAATTCACGACAAGAGTAGGCTGCAACACTGCTGCTCGGGTAAAATTCCTTTAAAAGATCAAAATAAATCTCCTGTAAATATTTTCAGTCTTTAAAATTACTTCGAGAACTTCGTCGGTGCTACGAAATTCGCGTACAGGGGCTGAGGCCTCTATGTGTAAGAAAGATACCGAAACACACATTGTTATCTACAAGAGTGCAATTATGATGGCTCTATCAATCAGTCAATCAATCCATGACACGCCTTTAATGAGTCTATCTTAAACGAAAGAGTTGAGCTGTCTTTTCTGTCCATAACATAAGAGTCCAATATACTGATCCATAGAGTAGTGTGTACGGTTACTGGCTGGCTATTGTGGTGTTCTACAGGGTGTTCAAGATAAAAGTAGCCCGGTCACGAGAACCAATCTGGCATATGTTTATGAAAATGAGAAGTTTTAATTATGACGTAGTATAGGTAATTGAGCGAGACGTTTTGTGATGGTGTAATTATAGTGCGAGAACGGGTGATGAACAAATGTTATGAAGGACGAGCTAATCAGAACCGGTTTAAATAGTAAATAGACAGAATACAATGCGTACTTGGCAACTTTTTGATTTGTCAATGGGGCTGCTTTTATCTTGAACACCCTGTATAATAATAACTACTCTTTCTAATCCTTTTTCTTATTATGAGCAGGGTTTTGCCACTCTAACGGTCCTTCAGAATTTATCTATCTCTCTCTCTCTCTCCCATATGCCCTATGTTCTGCTTCTGCAGTCGTCATACTCAAATAAATCGTCAAATCATTAATCCATCTTCTCCGTGGTCTTCTCCTTCTTCTTCTCTTTGCTGTAATGCCTTCTTCCATAACGGTCTTCTCTAACCCTTTCTATTTATTTCAATGTACAAAGTACTTCAATGTCTCCTTTTTATTTCTAGCATTAGCCGTTTCTTTGATTTAGAGTTCTTGCTGTATGGATCTATTTATTGTCTTCTCTGTCCATGATAAACGGAAGACTCTTTTGAAACACTTATATATATTTTCTTTAATTGGTCTCCGTGGCTAAGTGGTTAAAACTTTGCCTTTCTTTAATTGGTCTCCGTGGCTAAGTGGTTAAACCTTTGCCTTTCTTTAATTGGTCTCCGTGGCTAAGTGGTTAAACCTTTGTCTTTCTTTAATTGGTCTCCGTGGCTAAGTGGTTAAACCTTTGTCTTTCTTTAATTGGTCTCCGTGGCTAAGTGGTTAAACCTTTGTCTTTCTTTAATTGGTCTCCGTGGCTAAGTGGTTAAACCTTTGTCTTTCTTTAATTGGTCTCCGTGGCTAAGTGGTTAAACCTTTGCCTTTCTTTAATTGGTCTCCGTGGCTAAGTGGTTAAACCTTTGCCTTTCTTTAATTGGTCTCCGTGGCTAAGTGGTTAAACCTTTGTCTTTCTTTAATTGGTCTCCGTGGCTAAGTGGTTAAACCTTTGCCTTTCTTTAATTGGTTTCCCGTGGCTAAGTGGTTAAACCTTTGCCTTTCTTTAATTGGTCTCCTTGGCTAAGTGGTTAAACCTTTGTCTTTCTTTAATTGGTCTCCGTGGCTAAGTGGTTAAACCTTTGCCTTTCTTTAATTGGTCTAAGTGGTTAAGTGGTTAAACCTTTGCCTTTCTTTAATTGGTCTCCGTGGCTAAGTGGTTAAACCTTTGTCTTTCTTTAATTGGTCTCCGTGGCTAAGTGGTTAAACCTTTGCCTTTCTTTAATTGGTCTCCGTGGCTAAGTGGTTAAACCTTTGCCTTTCTTTAATTGGTCTCCGTGGCTAAGTGGTTAAACCTTTGCCTTTCTTTAATTGGTCTAAGTGGTTAAGTGGTTAAACCTTTGCCTTTCTTTAATTGGTCTCCGTGGCTAAGTGGTTAAACCTTTGTCTTTCTTTAATTGGTCTCCGTGGCTAAGTGGTTAAACCTTTGTCTTTCTTTAATTGGTCTCCGTGGCTAAGTAGTTAAACCTTTGTCTTTCTTTAATTGGTCTCCGTGGCTAAGTGGTTAAACCTTTGTCTTTCTTTAATTGGTCTCCGTGGCTAAGTGGTTAAACCTTTGCCTTTCTTTAATTGGTCTCCGTGGCTAAGTGGTTAAACCTTTGCCTTTCTTTAATTGGTCTCCGTGGCTAAGTGGTTAAACCTTTGTCTTTCTTTAATTGGTCTCGTGGCTAATGGTTAAACCTTGCTTCTTTAATTGGTCTAGTGGTTAGTGGTTAAACCTTTGCCTTTCATTCCAAAGGTTGCGGTTTCGAATCCGGATCGCGCCGTTCTGTTCACAAATGCATTTTTTTCAGAGATCCCTAGGATTGTTACTGGAGCTCCGGAGTTCATGTTTTGCTCAATACTCTTGGAATGTGGCCTGTCTCTTCTGTGGAGAGGGACCAATCTATATGTGGTAAAGTCCGGTGCAATAAAATCAATACTTCGGCTTTATAATTTTTTTTTTACAACTTACAACTTACATTTACTTACAACTACAAATACAACTTACATTTAAAAACAAATATATCGATATATTTTTTTTCCGATCCAGAAGCACTTGAGCTTTTCAGCTCTTCGGCTCGGTGCCATGGACATCGTAACCCTTTGGTTCGGTGCCACGAACACCGTAACTCTGGGGAATCTGTGGCTTTTTCTGCCATTCCGCGGAATTGAACCCGCACACACAGAGGATAGTCACCCGTAGTCCAACGCGCTACGAACACGCTGGGCAGACGGGCATATCGATATTTAAAAACACATATATGCAAACATTAAAATAATCGTGAATACACCACACCATCTTGAAGAATATTGCTTTGCAACAAATAGCCTTGAGTACAGGTAACCCTTCACACACCTGGCACTGTATCAGTTCATCTCTATAGACATGTCTCCCCACCTGTATATAGCTTCTAGTGAGTTTGTTTATTCTACGTTAACATGTGTGCTTGTGGTTGTACATGTGTAAACGATCAAAGAACAATTGTAGTATTGGTTAATGAAACTAATTCGTGTAAATATTGTCGAATATAAGATAAGACAGAGCTAACTTCTATGTCTTTGTTAAGGTTTTACTTTCTTTCATTGTCCCAATCTACTTATTCAAACTTATTATTTTGTTTCTCTACTTCATTATTCTAGAATACATTCTAGTCCTATATTCTCTCATTGATACACACTGATTTAGATATTTTTTTTCCGATCCAGAAGCACCTGAGCTGAAAGCTCTTCGGCTCGGTCTCATGGACATCGTAACCCTTCGGCTCGGTGCCACGAACAACGTAAATCTGGGAATCCTGTAGCTTTTCTGCCAGTCCGCGGAGTTGAACCCGCACTTACAGATGGCTTGTCACCCGTAGTCCAACGCGCTAGGAACACGCTGGGCACGAGGGGCTAAGTGGTCCACTGATTTAGATAAAAGTCCGTGTGTTGTCGGGGATTGCAATGGAAGTTTTTAATAATATAACAATCGGAACAAAAACCTACTATTAGATTCATTGAAAAATAGAAACTCAAATGGTTTGGCGGCTTGGTGAGAATGAACCCGAATATACCAGTTGCAAGAGCGTACAACCTGAAAATGGAATCATCAAGAGGAAGAGGCAGACCAAGAAAAGATAGATTGATGGAGTTACAGACATCTTAAAACTCTACAATACCGAAGCGTATCAAGCGACCGAGCGCGCACTATCTGGGAAACCGATCTTCAATTTAACCTGCTACGCCTAACGGCAAAAAAGCAGAGAAAGACAACAAAAAAGAGGAGAAAGAATAATAAAACACATTGCCTATAACAGACAATTTATAATCTTCTAGTTACTTTGCTTCCGGCAATTTGTTTTGTTTATTATTTTAAGCCAAGATAATATTTTTATTTTAAAATTTTATATGAATAACATGCAATTTTTTTGTAGTCTATCCACTTAATCGTTTCGTGAAGCCTACGTTATCTTTTTTTTTACAATTTTTTTTTTTTTGCAGAACATTCATAATGCATATGAGTATAAACCTGTTTATATAATCATCATCATATGAGTATAAACCTGTTTATATAATCATCATCATATGAGTATAAACCTGTTTATATAATCATCATCATATGAGTATAACCTGTTTATAATCATCATCATGAGTATAAACCCGTTTATATAATCATCATCATCATCAAATAGCTTGTCCTGAGCAGAACTTTATCACCCCAACAGTCCTCCAGAATTTCTCTCTCTCATACCTCTGCAGCTGTCATGTTCAAACCATCAGTTACATCCTGAATCAATCTTCTCCGTGGTCTTCCTTTTCTTCTCTTTGCCGGTATGCCTCCTTCCATGATGGTCTTCTCCACCCCTTCATGTCTTTTATATGTCCAAAATGTTTATATAATACATTATTAATTCAGTAATATACCGGAAAACTTTCAGTTAATTTCTTGCACAGTTTCAAAGCTTCTTGTAGACATAGATTTAAGATAGTCATATTTCGTATTTTTTGTTCTTTCGTATAACTTGTTCTCCCGCTATTAATTTAGGAGTAGCCATGGCACCTAATATAATGCCTCTGATTTTATCATAACGGTTTGCTTTTCATTTCGCCTGTGTCTCTCGCCGTTCAGGCGAGTCTTACCGACTTTAGAGGTAGTTGTAATTTAGATCCTCGAGTAAATGACAAAACACGACAAAGATATAAATATACTTATTTATTTATACATATATATATATATATATATAAAATGCGAGCGTGTGCGTCTTTTTGGCTGACTGACCGATTCAATCAGAGATTAAAGTATATCGACCGGATCCCTTTTCTTCCCCAAATGATGAAAGAAAGGAAATTATATATACTGCCTCTCAATTATTTTCTCTCTCTTTTTATCTCTCTCTTTCTCTCTCTCTCTCTCTCTCTCTTTCTATCTCTCTCTGGTACTATTTTGTGCTAATTTTGTATCTATTTAATATATAACTCCATTAACCTCGGTTTATCCTATTCAATCTCTATCTCTCTATCTCTCTATCTCTCTATCTCTCTATCTCTCTCCCTAAAAAAATACCTGATTTGCTATTATAACTTTTGCAGATTGTTCTAAATTAATTCTAAATTCCTGATCCTGCCATCTCAAATACTCCTCTGTGTAACCCATACTCGATCCATCTTCGTAAACAAACTTCTCTGTCCTAGTTTTTCTTTATCAGTATCTAAACCAGGTATCTTCTCAAGAATGATCAACTCCAGGTAGCAACTCGCTGTCCTGGTTAGAAGAAGACCAGGTGTATATCTAGAAATGAAATTTCTGGCTTCATCATGATTATATAATAATATCACGTTTATTTTTCGAGAGAATTATTCTATCGCAGACGTTTTATCAATGTTTAGATTATTTTTTGTATTAAATAAATTATATGCAGTCACTTTTCTCCCGTTCTCCCACAATCTCACCTGTTCATTTTGATGTATCTGACCATCTCACCTGTTCATCTTGATGTATCTGACCATATTGAACTTACACTGGTATCTTGGTTGATTTGATTGATTGATTGATTGATTGATTGATTGATTGATAGAAACATCATCGTTGCTCGTCAGTAAAAAGCCATGTCTACAATTATAGCCAATTATATTTTTCTTACAGAGGAAAATCTCAGAGGCAGTGCACTAACTCCGTAGCACCGGAGAAGGTCCCATGTGTAATTTTAAAGATAATATAAGTTTTTGTCGAGTTTAAAAAAAATCTTTTCAAGAACATTTGCTTAGACAGCACCTTTAAAGCCGACTTTTATCCATTTTCAATTGATAAGGGTTCACTTAGGTTCTCATCTTGAACACTCGATCTACGTTTTATCGTCAGTCACCGATAGTTCTAGGATCTTGATTTCACATGCAGTGAGATCAGGGATTCCTGAAATACTTATCCGATATCTTCAGATGGAAAACAAATCAAGTAACTTTAGAGCGAGAGACAAGTACCTTACCTCCACGACAAAGTGACTGGTGCCTTACAGAAACCTAACTATAAATAATCTATAAGTAGAGGATACATTGCCGTAATAAACTTTCATTGCTTTCTGTCTATCTAAATATTTGCTAGTGCTTAGGTGTATTTTACCTGTATTTTACCTGTATTTTACCTGTTTTTTAAATTACACTTTAAACCTGAATTACACTTTAAAACTAATTTAAACCTGTATTTCTTACCTGACCTTACTGGTTTTGATTTTCTTTTCCGCCAAAATAGTTCCTGATAGTATCATAGCACTGGCATGTTTACTGAAGGCATCTTATGTTGGGGAATCTGATTTATAGTTTCGTCATTTTGTACTTGAAAAGTTATCAAAAGTATGGACATTTGAATTCTTCAAGTCTTGAGCATGACAGCGTAGCAGTTATATATGGTTTGTTTACTAGGAAATTAAAACGAATCTACTCTCTTGTTTATGTATTCGTTCTCGAGCATACTTATCAAAAATGTTTATGTATTCCTACACGCATAAAGAAAGTAAACAACTCGTTTTCATACCGTGTGGTATATTGAGGAATACAGGTTGAGTTGGTTTTTTTTTCAGCATAGACAATGGATGATTGATCAATGTTACGCCAGCCGCCTTATTTTCCATTGTTCTCCATACCCAACGAGGAGATCCATTCTTTCACAATATCAGATTTTCCTTTCAATACAAACTTTCATTTCATTACAAACCTTTCTTTCAATACAAACTTTCCTTTCAATACAAATTCCTTCAATACAAACTCCTTCAATACAAACTTTCCTTTCAATACAAATTTTCCTTTCAATACAAACTTTCCTTTCAATACAAATTTTCCTTTCAATACAAACTTTCCTTTCAATACAAACTTTCCTTTCAATGTAAACTTTCCTTTCACTACAAACTTTCCTTTTAATACAAACTTTCATTTCAATAAACTTTCATTTCAATACAAACTTTCCTTTCAATGCAAACTTTCCTTTCATTGCAAACTTTCCTTTTAAAACAAACTTTTCTTTCAATACAGACTTTTAACTCCTATTCTATACACATGTTTCATCTCCTTAAAAAATGCACACTTGTCCACGAGTATTTTTTTTCTCTGTAATGTAACATAATATGTGATCATTCGAAATTGATGAACTAGACATGAAGGACTAGACAGATGATCAACAGCTTGTTTATACCTACTTTGTGTTACCAGAGCTAACTTAGGAAACACAGAAGATGGAAAACTAGACAGAGAGACAGAGGTTAGAGTGCAAAAAACAAATACTGTAACCTACCAGCTAGCCCCATTGTTAAAGTCCCCAAACATCTCACTGACAGCTAAACAACAGATGAGCAACAGCATTTTCATGAAGACCAACAACACCAGAAAAGACAGAGTCATCTAACAAAATCCTTGGCTGAAATCGGATGCACATGTCCTAAACGTGTAGAAGTCTTTACGTTTAGGGGCCTACAAACCAATGTGCAACGTATACACGTTCTTGGCAAAGATCAAACATATCACAAAGAGTGATTAAAATTGGTCGTAAAGAACGAACGCAAAGAAGAAGAAGATCTAACAAAAGCATAAGAAAGAAAGTTGGCACAGAACCTTGCTTGAATTACATTGAGAAACAAAGAATGAAGCTTATTGGCCACTTAATAAGAATGCATCCAAACTCCACAGTATACAGTCTTCTACAACAGAACATCAGGAAGGAAGGCGAGAGAAAGACCACGAAAAATATGGATAGATGACATAGCAGAATCCTGTCAAAGAGAAAAAAAATAACAATCGCCCAAACCACCAGAACAGCAAGACAAAAACAGAAAAACTCGACACTGGGCAATAACCGGGTAGCAGTGTGACGACAAAAGAAGAAACAGAAGAATGAATGAAGACAGAATGTAATCAGATCATTATGTACGGCATTTTGTTCTGACGTCAGATATACTTAAAATCTCCAGAGAGTTCCACAACGTGTGTATCTTTAATCTTCTGTTACCTTTGTCTCCAATTATTGTCCTTTTTTTTCTACACCTATGCCCCCCTATTTTCATCCCAATCACAAAATCTGGTATTAGTGTTTACGCCAACGTGTCTGCATTTCTAGTACTCGGGTTGACCTCCACTGTCTTTCCTATTTCCCATCACCTCTGTTTTCTATAATTGTATTAGTGGCTGAATAGTTTTCACTTATTTACCTTTTCATCTTTTCTTACCTCTTTAAAGGTGTCATGTTTTGTAAAGATGATCAGCAAAGTGTTACAAATGTATAATTGTATTCTTCTCACTATTAGATTCCAGTTATCAAATATTACCTTTATCTAGGGTTACCACACGTCCTCAATTATGTGGGCAATTCTTACACGAGTAAATCTGAGCGTCCGCAAACAATTTTGGAAATCTAAGATTTGTCCGCAATTTTACAAGCCATGTCAAAATGAACACTCTGTCAGTGACATCAGTGGTGGCTCGTCATTAAGGGCCATTAGGGTCGGGCCCCACCAAAAATAATGTGTAACGTATATTTATTATTTTATAAATTAAAATATAACCTAACCTAAAACCATGATTTTTCCGAAAATTTGTGTCTGGCCCCACCAACAAAAATGAGCACGAGCCGCCACTGAGCGACATCATGTGGTTGTCGTTCAGTATTTTTCTGGGGAAAGTCGCACAACGGTCACATAGAGTGGTCAACGAATGTTTGTTATAGAACAATTATGGAAGTAGCTCTTGTGACTATAATCGCATGCAGATTGTCCAGTGTAATAAATAAATTATGGTATTAAGCGTTTACCACGCTAGAAACGAGGGGATACTGCGGTGGTTACTAAAAGACCATAATCCGAGTAGGAATTTCCACAACAAAGAGCATAGCACTACGCGCCTAGAGTTGTTGGAGTCATCTGTCTCTTTCTTTCTTTTCTCGAATCATGTTTGCCTCGCAGCGTCAGGTCAAGAAGAGATTTCTAAAACGGGCCCTTGTATGCGCTTCGTAGATAGTGTCTTTCGTCGCCTCTGTTATCTCTGAGGTCCATCTTTTGCGTGACCGGCCTTTTGCTTTGTACCCATTGTATCGGAGCATCATTGCTCTTTGATGTGCACTGCCTGTTGGTAATCTGCTTACGTGGCCAAACCATTTAATTTGTTGTTTCTTGATGAAGTCTAGTACTGATGTTGTACCCACTTTTTCCTGATGTCTTCATGTCTCTTCTTGTTACACCCAGCATTTTGCGTAGACACTTAATCTCTGTCGTGACTAGTTATCTTCTATCATTTGTTGTCAGTGACCAGCTTTGGCACTGGTAACATTGGAGTCTTTTGTATCTGTAAGAAATCATGCTCCACTCAAATATAGAAAAGAATGGTGAAAATCCATAACTCTTGGTAGCTCAACAACAAAACATGCATTTTGCCATTGTGCGTCAGATTTGTTAAAGAAATGACATTTATGTGACTACTTGGATAACATTCTACTTCCAAGTGAACTTTCACTACTTTTCTCGACTTTGACATGTCATCGCTTATTATCATATAATCTGTGTCAGATCAGTCTGGGCTATTTCCGGCCAGCATCCTTAAATGCCATTCCTCCAAATTGCCTTCTGATTATCGATTTTATTGTTGGGTCTCTGTTCATTTGGGTCCCTTTATTCTCGCCATGCCCATTCATACATTTTATGTTGTGTATGCGTTGAGCCAATCCATTTGTTATTCCCACTCGTGTTAATATCAATATATCTATATATACATATATAAAGTGTTTATACAAATGATAATTCCTGCCTCTCTCTCTATCTTTCTCTGTCTCTTTTTTTATTTTCAACAAACATACACACACCAAGGCGTACACATACTTCGAAACTTCACCCACAGAATAAGCAATTTCAAAATATCCCTGTAGCTCTATTTTCCATGCAGGATTATATACAAGTAAATAGAGTATGTCGCTCTTTTTTTTCCTCTTTCAAACAAGACATATTGTATCTTATTCAGCACTATTTATCATTTCTCTCTCTTATATATATATAGTGGTGGCTCGTCATTACGGGCCAGTGGGGCCGGGCCCACCAAAAATAAAGTGTAACGTGTATTTATTATTTTATGCATTAAATTATATTCTAACAGAAACCATGATTTTTCCGGTAATATCTGTCTGGCCCCACCAACAAAAATGATCACGAGCCGCCACTGTATATATATATATATATATATATATACATATCTTCGCATCTTAAAACATCTTCAACTCGCGCACATGGCCTGGACTTGTATATAATCACGTTCTGCACTACTGTTACACACCTGGACATGCTGGAGTGCAGGGCAACGAATGTGCTGATTTTTTCAAATAATGCCCATACTCAAACTGGCAGAAGTATGGACAGAGCTGATGTCATTAATGCAGTGCGGACTCAATTACTAAATATGGCAGGGTCTCAGACACTGGAACTATTGCAAGAATTAGGAGTCGAGTCTTACATGCCAGACAATGTCGTCTTCGTGATAGAGAGAGAAGATATAATAATCAATTTCGTATGGGTATGAGGAACAGGTTAACTTTGGTATGGCTTCTGCAGCGGAGGACGGAGCACGCATTTGAACGCCTAATGTGTCAGTGATTCGATCGCATAACATAACATAACGCTATGCACTCTATAACAAACGATTGCAAATAGCAACTCATTTACTTTTATTTTCCTTTTTATTTTATTTTTATTTGTTATTAACATCTATTGATATATTATTTTTCGTGAGACTAGACTACTCACTTGTAACAAATCAATATCTAAACAAGAGGACAAAGCGAAATTCAGAATATATTCAATGTGTGATGAGCCATGTGAATAGATTACCATCACACCTCGAGGATACGTTAAACTGTTTAATCTTATCGCCGCGCGGTAATTAGGTAAATGTGTAGTGGATTCAACATAAACGTACTGAGTTCGAAAGTGGAGGAACAAACGTAGAATAAATCCAAATAGATTGAAAGATTTAACCGGTATAAAGTTGCTATTCAATATGGAAATTTGGGCAACATGAGGAATCAAAACATTGGTTATGATGTTCAGTAAGTGAGTAAAATGTTTCAGCGTGTAAGTAAGAGAAAAGCTGAAACACTTAAGTTTAGTTTAATCGTCCGATCATCATCACTGCATGTCGAACCAATTAGTCCAAAAGTGCTCCAATCTCCTCCTCAGTATGTCTTTCAGCGTGTCGTGACTAACGACACCGGTTCTTTGTTGGTTTACTATTTTTCTTTGGCTACCAGCATAGTGTTCTTGTCTAGCTACACCAAATTTGACTTGGTATTCTTACAGTCTGGTTAGTGTTGTAGATTCACCACTATTACTTGAATCATGTACATGTCCTTTCCCCTTCCCCTCCTTTAGAGAAATTTTTAACATCAGCCTGGTCCATTGCTCGCCCTCTTTTTACAGCAGCCATACCTGCAAGCCTATTGGCTCTTTCATTTCTCCTTACACCTACATTCCCTGGCACAAAAATAAAACTGATTTTTGTTAACCTAGACTTCCTCAGCGACTCCATCCATTGTCTCCGAACCTAGCATGTTTTAATTTTTCTGACCATACTCATTGAAGCACTGAATATAATAAGGCCGTGCAGCAACCGAATAACTTAAGCTTTAAAAAGACTACCAAAGTCACATTAACGTTAAAAGGTTAATAATGGACAAATTCTTAATGAAACAACAGCTATAATAAAGAGATTGACAGAATACTGTAAGGATTTATATGAAGTATATCCTGAGTCTTTCTTTCTTCTTTTGTCAGCACACTGTTACCGGGTTGTTAACCCAGTGTTGTGGTTTTATTTATTTGTCCTGCGTCTCTGTGGTGACTTGTGTGATGGTTTTCTTAGTCCCCATGCAGAATTTAACTACGTTATCTATCCACCTTGCTTGTGAGTCATTAAATGATAACGTGTGCGATAACTGGGAATTAAAAAATGCAGAGATTTTGAGGGGGGAAAGTTGAAGTTCACTTCAGGAAAGGGAAATCACCAGTACATAATGTCGGAGCTCTTTGTAGCTAAGTGGTTAAGCCTTCTGTTCCGAGGATTTTGTGTTTGAATCCGGACCACTACGTTCTGTTAACGAGTGCATTTTTTTCAAGAGACCCATAGGATTGTTGCCGGAGTTACGGAGTTTGTATTTTAAGCAATACTCCCGGAAAGTGCTAATCCATTTCGGCGGAGAAGGACCACAATATGAGGTTAAAATCTGCGACATAAAGTCAATCCTTTTGGCTTTAGACTTGTTAGGCTTTTAGATAATGTAGCAGATGAACTTCTGAAATTTGGAAGAATAAATGTAATAAAACGAGTTCTGAGGAGTTCGTCAGAAATATTGGATTAGGAAATATAGTTATCAATTGACAAACAGTTGGAGGTGTCATCTGGTCAAAGTGGGAGGTGTCTCGAGTGGGTTAGTGGGAAGGTGTTGTGGCAAGTGGAAGGTGTCTCTGTGGCGAAGTGGGAAGGTGTCTCTGGAAAGGAGTGGGAAGGTGTCTCTGTGGCAAAGTGGGAAGGTGTCTCTGTGGCAAAGTGGGAAGGTGTCTCTGTGGCAAGTGGGAAGGTGTCTCTGTGGCAAAGTGGGAAGGTGTCTCTGTGGCAAAGTGGAAGGTGTCCTGTGGCAAGTGGGAAGGTCTTGTCAGAAGTGAAGTTTGTCTCTGAGAAGTGGAAGGTGTCCTGTGGCAAAGTGGGAAGGTGTCTCTGTGGCAGAAGTGGGAAGGTGTCTCTGGAAAGTGGGAAGGTGTCTCTGTGCAAACTGGGAAGGTGTCTCTGTGGCGAAGTGGAAGGTGTCTTTGTGTAATGGAAGGTGTCTTGGCAAAGTGGGAAGGTGCTCTGGAAAGTGGAAGGTGTTCTGTGAGGAGTGGGAAGGTGTCTTTGTAGCAAGGATGGTAACGTGCTCTGTGGCAAGTTGGAAGCATGTTCAAAGTGGGAAGGTGTCTCTGTGGCAAAGTGGAAAAGGTGTCTCTGTGCTAAAGTGAAGGCATTACTGAAGTGGGAAGGGTCTCTGTAAATAAGGAAGGTGTCTCTGTGGCAAAGTGGGAAGGTGTCTTTTGGCAAGTTTAGAGATTTTCTTGTGGAAGGAGTGTTCGTGCAAAGTGGAAGGTGTCTCTGTGGCAAAGTGGAAGGATGTCTGTGGCAAGTGAGGAGTTCTCTTCTAGCAATGGAAGGTGTCTCCTAAAGTGAAGTGTCTCTGTTGGAATGGGAAGGTGTTCTTGTGGCAAAGTGGAAGGTGTCTCCTTGATGGAATGTACTTTGGCAAAGTGGAAGCAGTTGTCTCTTTCGTGTGAAAGTTGTCTTGTGGCAAAGTGGAATGTCTCTGTGTAAAGTGGAAGGTGTCTCTGTGTTGAAGTGGCAAGTGTACTCTGTGCGAAGTGTAAAGTGTCTTTGTGGCAAGTGGAAGGTTTCTGTGGTAGTGGAAGTGTTTTGTGTAGTAGGAAGGTGTCTCCTGTGTGAAGTGGGAAGGTGTCTCTGTGTGAAAGTGGGAAGTGTTCTTGGCAAAGTGGGAAGGTGTCTCTGTTGGCGAAGTGGGAGTGCTTCTGTGGCAAAGTGGGAAGGTGTCTCTGTGGCTAAAGTGGAAGGTGTCTCTGATGCAAGTGGGAAGGTGTCTCTGTGGTGAAGCGGAAGGTGTCTCTGTGGCAAAGTGGGAAGGTGTCTCTGTGGCAAAGTGGGAAGGTGTCTCTGTGGCAAAGTGGGAAGGTGTCTCTGTGGCAAAGTGGGAAGGTGTCTCTGTGGCAAAGTGGGAAGGTGTCTCTGTGGTGAAGTGGGTAAAACGTTTGCCTGTCGTTCTGAAGGTTGTGAGTTTCAATCCGGACAGACACATGTACAACATATTTATGAGATCCCTAGAATTGTTACCGAAGCTACTGAGCTCGTGATTTATGTAACACTCTTGGTAGATGGTGCGCCATCTCTACCGACAGGGGCGGAGTCATATAAGGAAACCCTGTGCAATAAAGTCAATCCTTCGACTTTAGACCCTGTTTAATTTTGTTGTTTTAATAAAGGAAATTTGAACATTTGCAAGAACTATAGAATTAATGTGAGCGTCTTTAGCTCAAGCGGTAGTGAGCTCAATCACAAACCCAAGCGTACCTGGTTCAAACCCCACGGTGAGCAAGTTTGGAAGCAAATGCGTTTCCGTGAGATTTTTGCAGAAAGGTAAAAAAAAAAATAGACCTCACCGTTCATAAATCAATGGCAAATTACTGAACGTATAAGTGGTGCCTAGAAAAATCAACGACTAGTTTACTGTATTTGATGACTACGTCCTGTAAAGGATATGCCACGATTTTCATTGTTCATAGAATTATTAGTCTTTTTTTGCTTTAAGTTTGTACAGATGCACCTTCAATTAGTGCTTAGTGAGTATCATCGTCACAGCAATGCGGGCAGGTCTGTAGGTTCTCCGATCTCCTTCCCAATAGCTATATCAGTGTAGTACCACTAATCACATCCGTTCGATTTTGTAATCAAATATATGGTGCCTTTAACAACGTTTTTGTGTTTGGTAGTTGCCATTTTCAATCCCATCTTCTTTCCTTTAACAACGTTTTTGTGTTTAGTAGCTGCCATTTTCAATCCCATCTTCTTTCCTTTAACAACGTTTTTGTGTTTGGTAGTTGCCATTTTCAATCCCATCTTCTTCTTTCTGAATAGGAAGACAGATTTACCAATGTATCCAGCCATCTGTGCGACCTGCTTCTCTTATGCCGATGATGTAATCTGCACTATCCATTGACTATCTTTCATCGATCACTGCTGTATCAGTCATGTGATCTTCACGCTCATTGATTTGTACTCCCGCATGCCCTGGTTTTAAAATCTAGGTTAACTGGCTCCATTGGAGTGTGCTCACTGTGACAATCACGTTCTGCCTTATACAGCCAGCCTGAATTTTCTTGAACATATTCGATGTGTCGCTGGGTATGTGTGGATTCTGTGTACTCAACCACTTCAAGATCATGGATACCGCTTTGATCTCCATTGTAAGTCTGCTCGTAGTTACATCAGAGGCACCGGTGTTCTCCTTGACAGGTTATTAGAAGATAACTAATCACGACAAAAATAAAGGGTGCAGAATGCTGGGAGTATCAAGAAAAAAAACTGGTTTAAAAATAAAGGGTGCAGAGTGCTGGGAGTATCAAGGAAAGACTGGTTTAAAAATGAAGGGTGCAGAATGCTGGGAGTATCAGAAGGAAAGACTAAGGTTTTAAAATGAAGGGTGCAGAGTGCTGGGAGTATCAAGGAAAGACTGTTTTAAAAATGAAGATATCAGAAGAAGAAAAAGTGCGTACAAAAGCAAAGTAAACTTCATAAAGAAACAACAAATTGAATGGTTCAGCCACATAACCAGTTTCAGTTTCAGTAAGTTTGGAATATCTTCATTGCACTCCGGACATGTCCATAAGTGCTCTGACCACCTTCGCAATATCTCCAATAGCGTCCAGCGATTGACAGTACCAGTTTTGATGTTGATTGATGGGCCTACTCATATACCTGTTGTACTGTTCTTTTCTGGCCACTCCAATCTTCAATCCCAGCACTTGCAATCTAGCAGTCGACGTGGATTGGTTTAAATAAAACTCCTCGTTGCGGCCATACTCTATGAGGGCTTTCGAAATGTCAACTCTATCCATTTTCTGGCCCCCTGATTTGGCCCAGCTTATCTGCTCTCTCCTTTGCCAACGACACACATGTGCCCGGAACGAAAATAAGCCTCTTCAAATTCTGCAAATTGTGAACGCTTCAGTCCATTGCCTGCTCATCGAACCAGCCTCTACTTTTCGGATCATAAGCAGATTACCAACAGACATTGCGTCTCAAATGACAATGCTACTGCGATACAGCGGATACAGCGCACAAGGTCGTCCACGCAAAAGATGGACCACTTAAATAACATGTTGGTAAAAACATCACATACGAAACGCATACAATAACATGTAATATAAATCACATCTTATCCTGACGCTGTGATGCTGAACAGGATTACAGAAAAAGAAAGCAATATTTCGCCTTGTGACAGACTTAGACTACACCCATCTCACAGTTTGTCTGTGTTTGGTTAGCATGTATGTTTTTGTTTGTTTTCAATCCATGCATGTTTAACTAATTATTAAACCTCTTTTCCCTTGTAAAATGTATCTAATAACAATATGAAACTTCCAGCTCACCCTCTCAATGCAATCGCTTTGTGTGATTACATTTTTTGTACTGCTGTATTTCAAGAGTTTTTGGTGTCGTGAAACGGTTTCCCATAAACCGTGTCTGGCAAATTTCTAGCCGAGTCGTCTAGGGAGCATGAATTGATAAGGCTTGAAAATAATTTTTTTCAATAGAAGTTAACGAGTGTACTTCAAAAACACGAATATAAATAAATGTTATGTTGGTATTTTAACGAAACAAAGAAACGATTCTGGAAAATAACATGACGGCCACATTAGGCATACCACGAAGGCACAAAAATAATTTTGATAAGTTGATTGTTAGTGTAATTGATGTGTAATTGATGTAAAGTAAAGTAATTGATAAGAAGGTGTAGTTGATTTGTAAGTGATGTAAAGTAATTGATAAGAAGGTGTAGTTGATTTGTAATTGATATAAAGTAAAGTAATTGATAAGAAGGTGTAGTTGATTTGTAATTGATATAAAGTAAAGTAATTGATAAGAAGGTGTAGTTGATTTGTAAGTGATGTAAAGTAAAGTAATGGATGGTATTGATTTTAAAGTAAAGTAATTGATAAGAAGGTGTAGTTGATTTGTAATTGATATAAAGTAAAGTAATTGATAAGGTGGTGTAGTTGATTTGTAATTGATATAAAGTAAAGTAATTGATAAGAAGGTGTAGTTGATTTGTAATTGATATAAAGTAAAGTAATTGATAAGAAGGTGTAGTTGATTTGTAATTGATATAAAGTAAAGTAATTGATAAGAAGGTGTAGTTGATTTGTAATTGAATAAAGTAAAATGTATTGATTTGTAATTGATGTAAAGTAAAGTAATTGATAAGAAGGTGTAGTTGATTTGTAATTGATATAAAGTAAAGTAATTGATAAGAAGGTGTAGTTGATTTGTAATTGATATAAAGTAAAGTAATTGATAAGAAGGTGTAGTTGATTTGTAATTGATATAAAGTAAAGTAATTGATAAGAAGGTGTAGTTGATTTGTAATTGATATAAAGTAAAGTAATTGATAAGAAGGTTAGATTGATTTGTAAGTTGATGTAAGTAAAGTAAATGTGATGGGAATGATAAAAGTGTAGTTGATTTGTAATGATATAAAGTAAGTAATTGATAAAGGTGTAGTTGATTTGTAATTGATATAAAGTAAAGTAATTGATAAGGTGGTGTAGTTGATTTGTAATTGATATAAAGTAAAGTAATTGATAAGTGGTGTAGTTGATTTGTAATTGATATAAAGTAAAGTAATTGATAAGGTGTGGATTTGTAGATTAAGATTGATGAATGTAGATTGTATGATTAAAGTAAAGTAATTGATAAGAAGGTGTAGTTGATTTGTAATTGATATAAAGTAAAGTAATTGATAAGAAGGTGTAGTTGATTTGTAATGTAAGTAAAGTAATTGATAAGAAGGTGTAGTTGATTTGTAATTGATATAAAGTAAAGTAATTGATAAGAAGGTGTAGTTGATTTGTAATTGATATAAAGTAAAGTAATTGATAAGAAGGTGTAGTTGATTTGTAATTGATATAAAGTAAAGTAATTGATAAGAAGGTGTAGTTGATTTGTAATTGATATAAAGTAAAGTAATTGATAAGGTGGTGTAGTTGATTTGTAATTGATATAAAGTAAAGTAATTGATAAGAAGGTGTAGTTGATTTGTAATTGATATAAAGTAAAGTAATTGATAAGAAGGTGTAGTTGATTTGTAATTGATATAAAGTAAAGTAATTGATAAGAAGGTGTAGTTGATTTGTAATTGATATAAAGTAAAGTAATTGATAAGAAGGTGTAGTTGATTTGTAATTGATATAAAGTAAAGTAATTGATAAGAAGGTGTAGTTGATTTGTAATTGATATAAAGTAAAGTAATTGATAAGAAGGTGTAGTTGATTTGTAATTGATATAAAGTAAAGTAATTGATAAGAAGGTGTAGTTGATTTGTAATTGATTAAAAGTAAAGTAATTGATAAGAAGGTGTAGTTGATTTGTAATTGATATAAAGTAAAGTAATTGATAAGAAGGTGTAGTTGATTTGTAATTGATATAAAGTAAAGTAATTGATAAGAAGGTGTAGTTGATTTGTAATTGATATAAAGTAAAGTAATTGATAAGAAGGTGTAGTTGATTTGTAATTGATATAAAGTAAAGTAATTGATAAGGTGTAGTTATTTGTAATGATGTAAGTAATTGATAGAAGGTGTAGTTGATTTGTAATTGATAAGTAAAGTAATTGATAAGAAGGTGTAGTTGATTTGTAAGTGATGTAAAGTAATTGATAAGAAGGTGTAGTTGATTTGTAATTGATATAAAGTAAAGTAATTGATAAGAAGGTGTAGTTGATTTGTAATTGATATAAAGTAAAGTAATTGATAAGAAGGTGTAGTTGATTTGTAATTGATATAAAGTAAAGTAATTGATAAGAAGGTGTAGTTGATTTGTAATTGATATAAAGTAAAGTAATTGATAAGAAGGTGTAGTTGATTTGTAATGATATAAGTAAAGTAATTGATAAGAAGGTGTAGTTGATTTGTAATTGATAAATAAAGTAATTGATAAGAAGGTGTAATTGATTTGTAATTGATATAAAGTAAAGTAATTGATAAGAAGGTGTAGTTGATTTGTAAGTGATGTAAAGTAAAGTAATTGATAAGAAGGTGTAGTTGATTTGTAATTGATGTAAAGTAAAGTAATTGATAAGAAGGTGTAATTGATGTGTAATTGATATAAAGTAAAGTAATTGATGTGTAATTGATATAAAGTAAGATGAGTAATTTATTAAAGTAAAGTAATTGATAAGAAGGTGTAATTGATTTGTAATTGATATAAAGTAAAGTAATGGATGTGTAATTGATGTAAAGTAAAGTAATTGTATATATAAAGTAATTGATAAGAAGGTGTAATTGATTTGTAATGATGTAAAAGTAATTGATAAGAAGGTGTAGATGTGTAATTGATATAAAGTAATTGATGTAAAGTAAGTAATTGATAAGAAGTGTAGTTGATGTGTAATTGATTAAGTAAAGTAATTGATAAGAATTGAATTGATTTGTAATTGATAAGAAGTAAGTAGTTGATGTGTAATGATATAAAGTAAAGTAATTGATAAGAAGGTGTAGTTGATGTGTAATTGATATAAAGTAAAGTAATTGATAAGAAGGTGTAGTTGATTTGTAATTGATATAAAGTAAAGTAATTGATGTGTAATTGATATAAAGTAAAGTAATTGATAAGAAGGTTAGTTATTGTATTGATATAAGTAAAGTAATTGATAAGAAGGTGAATTGATGTGTAATTGTATAAGTAAAGTAATTGTACAGGTGTGTATTGCAGTGATGTAATAATTGATAAGAAGTAAAGTATTGATGTAGTAAGTAATTGAAGAAGGTGTAGTGATTTGTTGTTTACGCATATTCCTCTCCTACTCCACGCTATTCACCCTGTGGAGTTTTAAGCATGCTAAGAATAGAACCACTGTCCCTCTCGCAGGTCAGTAGAGTATTTGTCTGAAAGTTAACAATTATTGTTTACTTCATTGTATCGAGTTTCACCATTAGGCTGTAATAGGTAGCAACGTTTAAACATAAGAAACATTGCAATTCCACAATGCAAAGTCAGCTCAATTTAACACTGTGGTGAGTTTATTTGTAGTAATCGACAGCTAGACACAGAATTAGATCTTCTCTAAAGCATAAGGATACCAGTCTTGTCGACCCTCAGCCTTCCTTAGTCAACAGAAACAATATGTTTTCCATTTCATGGTTCTTGTGTGTACTACAATCACTGGCCTGACAGAGTTGCTATTGTCGGGCTGATTCTACTGGTCATTTATGGAAGGTCATTTTTCATCCCTTCCATTTCTCTTCTTCTTGTTTACTTCCTGTCGCACTATCTTCTTATCTTATCTTATCTTAACCACAATTGCCGTGAAGCGTCGTGGGGAGAGTTAGTTTCCTATCTCGTGCCAGGTGTGTTGCGCTTGACGTTGTCAGTCCATGCTTTCGCAGAGACTCTGAGATGTTATCTATCCATCGTGTTCTTGGCCTGCCTCGTGCTCTGCGCCCTGAGTGTCGATTATTATAGGCACGTGATGGTAGTAATGTCGCACTATCACGTTGTCGTTCTTCGTCAAGTTCTTACTAATATTCTGCAACATTTGGTGTGCAACTGTATTGTGCCTGTTAGTCTTAATGTCTATTCTTTGTCAGTGGGGATTGTAATTGTTACATGGCCCCCGCGCATCCACACTCATTAGTCAGATACGCCCCAATATATAATAACATTAGATAGCACTAGTCTAGAGGCTTTTGGTAAGCAAGCAATCGTCCATGTGGAGACGATAATCACAAGTGAAGGGAAGAGGAAATACATTACTATTATAGAACGACAGATCATTAGTTGCATGCAGTATTCGTATATTATGCATATCAGGAGATGGCATATCACATAGAACACAGGTGCCATTTATAAAATCTTTATGCATACTCGTCTGATGGCATTCCTCTATGGTAATATGTCAATGTCTCGCGTGATCATTCCTGCTGTCTATACAACTTTGACTTTGACTTTTCCATGCTGATGAAATTCTTTCAGTTCGTGATATTATATATTATTTTTATTATTATTATTATTATTATTATTATACTTGTTCCATTACACGTTACATGGGGCGTGCAAGTAATTTTTGCATACCACTCTATCCAGAGTTCTTCTTCTTCTGCGATAAATTTCTGCTATGCAACTACTTCGGTGTCATAAACATGGCTTTGCAATTGGGATCTCAACCGGTCCCCCATAGTTTGTTCTGAAGTGTTGTTCCTGATAGCCAGATTTCCATTCTTCCGTTGCTCAGGTTGGGGCAGTCTTGCATCGTGTGCTCTGTGGACCGTTTTGGTATTCCACATATGCAGATAGCTTAGTCTCTGAGACACATTCTGTGGAGGTGTACGATGAGACTGCAACGTCCCGTTCTAAGTCTGAAGACTCTAGTCTGTGCATTTATGTTTTATTTCTCTCTCTCTCTCTTGCGATACCGATGTTTTATTTATTTATGTTGTCGTGCTCTTGGTTGTATCCTCCGTTTGTTTTTCTCCACATCATTTTTCTGAACTGTTTCATAAGAGTCTGCGTCTGTACAGTTTTGTGTTGGATGATGTGCGTTAAGTTTTCTCCAACCCTTACCAGTGTGTCAGCCTTTACAGTTGGTAGGATACCACAGTGAGCTGGTATCCATTGGAGAACCAACTCTGATTTCGTGGACAGCAAGCTGATCTTATATCTATCCAGAACCACATTCTATCTCTTCTATTGAATTGAGTTCGATATTTCTTGCCTCTCTTAGTAAAGTTCATTTCAGAGTTTCCCAACGACTTTGTTGCTGTTACTGCTGTTGTTGTCTTTGCTGTTGATTTTGTTGCTGCTGTTTTCACTGATGTTACGTTTGGCTGAAATCGGATGCACGTTCCCTAAACGTGTAGAAGTATATGCATTTAGAGGTCTACCAAACCAATGTGCAACGTATACACGTTCTTGGCAAAGATCAAACATATCACAAACAGAGATTAAAATTTATTCGTAAAGAACGAACGCAAAGAAAAAGAAGAAGAAGAGGCCTACCAAACCAATGTGCAATGTATACACGTTCTTGGCAAAGATCAAACATATCACAAACAGGGATTTAAATTTATTCGTAAAGAACG
Source organism: Arion vulgaris (assembly GCA_020796225.1). Taxonomy (NCBI): domain Eukaryota; kingdom Metazoa; phylum Mollusca; class Gastropoda; order Stylommatophora; family Arionidae; genus Arion; species Arion vulgaris. Next base: position 29,373,151 of record CM036761.1, on the reverse strand, counting down.
AACGCAAAGAAGAAGAAGACTGATGTTACAGATGCTGTTGTCATTTGTGTTATTTTTTTTTACTTCTGTTGGTGTTGCTGCTGTTGCTATTGCTGCTACAGTTGTCATTTTTCTTACTGTTAATTCTTGAAAAATGAATCACCGTTATTATATTACTCTTTCTAAGCTACATACATTGTTTTTCTCTTTCTCTTTTACTTCACTAACTCTCTCTCTCTCTCTCTCTCTCTCTCTCTTATATACATAAAAATATATGTATACCTATGTTTGTAATATAATTATCATCATTTATCTGTACAGCTAAATGTGTACGTCTTCATTATTACCCCCTCTAATAACAACATTGTTGTTATTTTACTTTGAGATTTGCACTAATTACTGTTATTTTCACTAATTACTGTTATTTTCTGAACATTACCATTATCTTTAATCTTTTCGTCGGAAATAGAAATTAAAGCGAATGTTGCATGCAATCGATTTCTATTTCCAACAGTCTTCTCGAGTTCTTCCAATCGGAAAGTTACTGCGAGTGTTTCTAATCCAGCGTTACTCGATTTACTATTATTGACATTCCTGCTCTTTTATCTTTTTCTCTTGTAGTTTATCTTCTGCACAGCGGTTATTCTTGTCTACTAGAAGACATGCACGTGGGCGATAGGCTATCGTTTGTTTCATTAAGAATACCGTAGGGGTGAAATATATGTATTATATGAAGCTGATATTTTATCGTTCTCTTGTGTCTTTGAGAATATTGTAGAGAGTAGAAATACAAGTATTATATAAAGTTGATATTTTATCGTTTGCTTCATTAAAAATGCCGTAGAAACACATCTATTAAATGAAGTTGATATTCTATCATTTGTTTCATTAAGAATACCTTTTGGAGTAGAAATACATGTATGGTATAAAGCTGATATTTTATCATTTGTTTCATTAAGAATACCTTTTGGGGTAGAAATACATGTATTGTATAAAGCTGATATTTTATCATTTGTTTCATTAAGAATACCTTTTGGGGTAGAAATACATGTATTGTATAAAGCTGATATTTTATCATTTGTTTCATTAAGAATACCTTTTGGAGTAGAAATACATGTATTGTATAAAGCTGATATTCTATCCTTGTTCATTAGAATACCTTTGGGTAGAAATACATGTATGGTATAAAGCTGATACTTGTTTGTTTCATTGAAAATACTGACAGAGTAGAAGTCATCATCGTCAAATAGCTTGTCCTGAGCAGAACTTTGCCACCCCAACAGTCCTCCGGAATTTCTCTTTCTCATAGGCCAGATGTCCTGCCTCTGCAGCCGTCATGTTCAAACCATAAGTTACATCCTGAATCCATCTTCTCCGTGGTCTTCCTCTTCTTCTCTTTGCTGGTATGCCTTCTTCCATTATGGTCTTCTCCAGCCCTTTATGTCTTTTATATGTCCAAAATATCTCAATTTTCTCCTTTCCTAACAATAATATGGAATACAACATAACTGAGTAGAATTAGATGTATTATATGAAATTGAAGTTCTATCGTTTCCTTGTTCCATTGAAAATACTGTATAGAGTAGAAGTAGGTGTATTATATGAAATTGAAGTTCTATCGTTTCCTTATTTCATTGAATCCTGGTAACATCAGATGGCAGATGTCGATCAGAAATAAAGAGCAGAATAGGACAAGCGAAAACATCATTCCTGAAAATCTTCTTCTTCTTCTGCGATCGTTCTTCACGGCCAATTTGGTCATTCTTATTGTGATGTATAATTGGTCCACTGGCAAGAACGGAGTGATCTACGTCGGGACGATTGTGCGCCCATGGTGACTAGGCCCGCCCGTCCGTTTTCAGCCAGCTTTTGATTTACTAGGGTGAACTTTCCTAGGTACGATCCTTTCGGATCTACGCCTTTACGATCAACTTTGCCGTATATTTGTGCTTTGTGATCTACGCCAGGACAGTGAGTTACGCTGCTTTACCCGTTCTGACTGAGAAATATTTCTCGGGGCTTGTCAGCTTGTCCTCGGACGGCGTCTTACTCGTATAAAACACCGTGTAAAGTATCGGCCTTCGCCAATGTTCAGGATCCGTACTTCCTGTCTGATCCGTACATTGTCGGCCTTGCTTTACCGTACATTTTGAGTTTGATCCGGAGAAGCAACATTCTCAGCCTTTTCTAGACGCGCGTTGGTATGTGGCAATTTGTAATTAACCTCGAAAGGCACCGGCATGGGGCCCAGTACAAACAATGTAGAGGGTCATTTCAGTCGGCGCTATCAACGCAACTGAGGATTTTGCGCCCGCCACCATCACCCGCTCCAGTTATTCCGGGGATGTTAGTTACGACTGCAATCGAACCTTGCCCGGTTGCCCCAAGGCTGGCAGTTCCTTTAGTTATCACCAGCCTCAGTTCTTCCGGGGATGTTAATTTTTAATCGCACAGTACCTTGCACGGTTTTCCCAGGGCGGGCAGTTTCGTTATGCACTAAAACGCAACTTTGTTCTTTTGCGCTCGGCAAACCTTGCCCAGTACATGTATCTGCACTAGGCCACCGATGCGGGTCTGCTGCAATCTTCTCTCGTACCGACACGAGGGTAGACTTTTATTCGTTACGGTCCTGTTTTATTTATTCTTGCCGACGGGCTGGCAATGTTTGCCCCTCCTCAGGGCTTCGATCTTCGCCCTTCGTGGGCACACGTTTCGTCACTGGATACACCTCTCATCCATGTCAGTGACTTTTTGTTGCTGTTTCGTTACGTTTAGGAACTTGGGAAATATCTTGTTGGACATCGGTCAGGAGATTTGTGCATTTTGTTAGTATGGATCTATTTTGCATTTCCGTACTTGCACTGCTACCACTACCAGTAGTTCTCCCGATCCCTGCCCTCATTAGCCAGACCGGAACCAAAGTCTGTTTCCAGGGTCACCGCGTGGAGTTAGGGTAGGGTCTTGGTTAGCGCGCCCTCGCTAACCCTGGCTCATGTTACCACCATAACCTCATGAGCCTTTGACCCCATTCCTGAAAATGAGAAGCATTATCTGCAACAAGTCCTTGTCAATCTCGATCAGAATGCGAGTTATTCAGTGCTACATAGAACCAGTACTGACATACGGATGCGAGTCATGGACAATGAACACACAGATCGAAAAATCTCTGAGGGCCACAGAAATGTGGTTTTATAGAAGAATGATGAGAATCCCATGGACTGCTAAAATGACTAATGAGGTGCTGAATGAGATCAAGACACAGAGAAAGCTTATCATCAATATAAGATGGGATTCAGTCATCATCTTATGGCAGTCATCATTTTTCGGGCATGTGATGAGGAGGGGAGGTTTAGAAGACATCGTGACAACCGGTAAAATCGAGGGTAGACGAGACAGAGGAAGACAGAGAGAGAAAATGTTGGATGGCCTGACTTCATGGCACGGTAGAGCGTCAACATCTGAATTGATAACAAACACCAACGACTAGATTCTTGGAAATCCATGATCGCCTAGCCAGAGAGACGGCACCTGATGATGTTATTTCATTGAAAATACTGTGTAGAGTAGAAGTAGATGTATTATATGAAACTGAAGTTCTATTGTTCCCTTGTTCCATTGAAAATACTGTATAGAGTAGAAGTAGATGTATTATATGAAACTGAAGTTCTATCGTTCCCTTGTTCCATTGAGAATATCGTCGAGAGAATTTACTTACTTATTCCTCTCCGCTCATGGAAGAGGGAGCATAGGGCCTCAACAGTTGTTCACCACTTTTTCCGGTCTCTGGCTGTTTTCATTCTGGTTTCCCAAGATACTGGAGCATCCTTCAGTTCATCAAGAAGACTTCGTCTCCGGGTCTATTTAGGACGTCCTCTTTTTCCGTTTTTCATGCTGGTTCCACTCAAGTGATTGTCTAGTGACACTCGACTGTGTCTTCCGTAGAGTATGCTCAACCCATCGCCATTTTTTCCTCTTAACCTGAGTCATCATGGGTTCCTGTCCTGTTCTTATCCACAAGTCTGTGTTTGCAACTTTATCATACCGTCTCAGTCACATGAGAAAAAAGTATAAATATTAGATAAGTAATCTGCATAGTACACACATAATGAGGTGTCTCTATGTGGCGAAGTGGTTAAGCTGTTATCTTGCGTTATGAAGATCGTGGACTCGAATCCGGACCGCACCATTTGGTTCACGGGTGCATTTTTTCCAATGATCCTTAGAATTGTTGCCGGAGCTGTGGATCTCATGTTTTGTTCAATGCTCTCGACATGTAGCGGACCATTTATGCGGAACGAGATTTACACATATGTGGAAGCCCGATGTAGTCAACCATCATTTCACCATTACTTTTAATGAGGTGGATTTGCACATCAGTCGACGGAATACTTTTACCAATACAATCGATGTCCACCGAATCGTTGTCGGAGCAGCTGAGTTAGCGCTCTGACTGACAATATCTGTTTGCTAGGGGTGCGAGGAAGACTACGGAGATGGTGGACATGATGTAACTGTTATTTGCGCAGGACGGTTGCAGAGGAAGGACACCTAGCCTATGAGAGAGGGTGAAATTTCAAAAGACTGTTAGAGTGACAAAGTTCTTCTCAGGACAAGATATTTGATGAAAAGGGACCGAAATTGTATTAGAGCACGATAAATGCATATATGTTGATTCTACGCATATTTTTTCCAAGTACTGAATGTGAATGGGAGAGCCGCTGTAGCGTAGTTGTTAGTGAACTCGCTTTTCAAGGCTGGTGGTCTGAGTTCAGCTCCCGCAATGCGCGTGGAATTTTTCCCGACCGCGACGGCTTCAGGTCGACCCAGCCTCAACTGGGTACCAGACATGCTCTGGGAAAGTAAAGGCGGCCGGCGTGATGCTGACCACATCACCCATCGTGTGCCGACGGTCAATGAAAAATACAGGCCTAACACTGTATTGACCTATATACCACGAGGTATGAAAGGGTTCCTTTACTTTTTTTTTACTGAATGTGAATAGTAAAGTAAAACAGACCAATGTTCATACAATATGGATTATTAGGCGGTGAGCACAAAGCACTTCTGACACCATATATGGCTCCCTCTTAATAACAGTTCTTCAGGGAAAAGTTGAGGATGGTAGAAGAGGAGAAAGACAAAATAAAAGCATAGGCTGATAGCATCAAGGATTGGCCATGGAATGACTTTTTCAAACAAGTACGCCTTAGAGAGGTTTAAGATATTTAGTGAGACGTATGTGTTGGAGATTCCATCGTAATGACAAAACACGTAAAAACAAAGTACTGTAATTTTACAAAATACAAAAACAAGAACGATACACAGCAACGTTTCGACCAAAATGCATTTATCGAGCAAAGAATACAACAGAAGTGAATTTCTTCACTTCCTACACGACACAGAACAAACAGAAGAAGAAAATGAATCTTCTATATGTTCTGTGCCTTGTAAGAAGTGAAGAAATTCACTTCAGTTGTATCCTTTGCTTGATAAAGGCATTTTGGTCGAAACGTTACTGTGTATCGTTCTTGTTTTTGTATTTTGTAAAACTATATTACTTTGTTTTTACGTGTTTCACCATTGCTATATAGTTTTACTACAATCTTCCGTTATATCGATAATATAGATTCCATTGTAGCAACCCTTCCATCGTAATGGGTTAGGGGCTTTAATATTATTATATAGCTTGGAGAATTACGGTGTCTAGCCAGTATGTTACATTTATCAAAGACACACGATGGGCGATGTAGTCCTTATAAATCAGCTACCTTTACTTCCAAAGTCTCTCTAGTACCAAATTGAGACTTTTCGACCTAATAGTCGTTACGAACGAATAAAAATCCAACTCCAACTGGGGTTTTGTAACCTATGAATATTTTTCTATAATTTGCTACGTGTCTACAAAACAAATGCACTAACCGCTATCACTACTATCAACTGTGAACAATTACTATATTCAATTACCTGCATATCACCTGCTCATTATATCTAGATTTATTTATTCTTTTATAATATATGGGATATAATATATATTTATTGCCCGAGTTGTTACCGGGGCCCAAATTTGGGGTGTAAAGAATAGAAATTGAACAGCTTCAAGAACGATGAACTTAACAATAGCTGCCTCAAATACAACATGAAGATCAACATTCAAAAGACAGAAGTCATGACTATAAGTAGAGAACATAAAGATATCAACATACAAATAAATGACCAAACGCTAAAGCAGGTGAGAGAATTCAAATACCTTGGAAGTATCTTCACATCTGATAGTAGAATGGACAGAGAGATCGAAACTAGAATCCAGCAAGCCAACAACATTACATACCAGCTTACCCAATTTTGAAACACCCAGCTATTCCAGTAGTGACTAAAAGACAGATTATAAATTCAATCTTTATACCAACACTGTGCTACCAGAGCCAAACATGGGCACTGACAAAAAAAACAAGAAAGGAAAATTACCACATGCGAAATGAGATGCCTGAGGAAAGCAGTAAATAAAACAAGAAGAGACCATATAAGAAATGAGGAAATTAGAAGAACAGTCGGAACAACACCTGCTATTAGATTTATTGAAAAACAGAGACTCAAATGGTTTGGCCACTTGGTCAGAATGAACCCGAATACACCAGTTGCAAGAGCGTACCGGCAAAAAAGCAGAGAAGGACAAAAGAAAGAAAGAAAGATAAAGAATAGAACCACTTTTATCTGCTAAGCATGTCGTAAGAGGCGACTAAGGAAGTTTAGCTGAAATCGGATGCACGTGCCTAAACGTGTAGAAGTCTACGCCTTTAGGGGCCTACCAAACCAATGTGAAACGTATACACGTTCCTGACAAAGATCAAACATATTACAAAGAGTGATTAGAATTGGTCGTAAAGAACGAACTTAAAGAAGAAGAAGATATATATGTATGTACAGTTAGTTTAGTACAGTACAGTATGTTTAGCTCATAAATATTATTGTCAAAAGGCAATCTTATAAAAATCGAGTGTTATACAAATAAATAATTTCTAGAGCCGTCGATACCTCATGCAGGATAAACCACATGCAACGTAAAACATCAACTACTTAATTGTATTTTCCCTTAGCTGTACAAGGATATATCAGGCTTGGTGGAAAATAATAATAATAATAATTCCTCTCGTACCGTTATACGTTACATAGGACCTGCAAGTAATTTCTCCATACCGCTCTATCCTGGGCAACTTGCTCAATCTCCTCCATGGAACTGAGACCGATATTTCATGCCTCTCTCAGCAAAGTTGTTTCAGGGTCTCCTTAGGTCGACCTCTCTTTCTTGAACCCTTTGCATCCACTTTAATGCCTGCTTTGATATTCGTTGATCATTTCTCCTCAAGGTGTGTCCAACATATCTCCATCTTCTCTTTCTTATAACAGTTGTCACTTGGTAGAAAATGCAGACAAGAAAAACCTAGTGACCATGGAGGTAGAAGTCCAGGCGTTGAATTCTGATAACTTGTTTAAGAACGATGTGTAACCCGTGTGGTGCCGGGTATCACAAGGGAAGCAAAGAATAGTACAACTGCTACCTACAAGACATGCCGCAAGAGGCTACTGATGTAAGAGCATATGGAAGCTACCCTAGTAAATTAAAAGCGTCACATAAATGGAATGTGCAGGCCTACTTGTAAGCGCATAACTGGCACAATGTACAATCGCTCTTAGACTTAGATCACATACAAATCACACAGAGTGGTTAACAAGTGGTCGATATGGAGCGTTTGAAGAAGAAGAAGAAGTAATCCACTTTCAAACAAACACATTCTGTATAAACTAATAATTACACAAATGACCTAATGTCGTTATTTTGATACTCTCTTTCACAGATAAACATATAACTTACATGACAGGGACCAGAATACACCAAAAGTACAAAGAATATGTTGCTACCTAATGGAGGACTACATGTAAACTCAGCAAAATGATCATCGTATTTTTTATTAAACTGTCTTAGCTGCTTGTAATACCTTTGTGTTGGACAGGGGTGACATGAGCCTGATGAATTTAAAGGCCACATACATGGCTAGTACAGTCACCACGAAACTGTTCAGGTTAGAATTTTTTCTTTATGCCCCCGACTCCCAAATGGAAACCCGAGCTCTAATCAATCGGCCAGACGCTCCCTCCCCTTTCATCATTGTATAAAGATGTATGATGGTGAAGATGTGAATAGGATCAATATATGTCAATATAGTACGCCTTGTGCTCAGACAGTAATACAAACAACTTCCTTTTATAAAACTCATTGAAAATAACTTCATTCAAAAAAATGTCAATATCTTTCTTTCTTTCTCGAATCCTGTATGCCTCACAGCGTCAGGTCAGGAAGAAATTTCTAAAACAGGCCCTAGTATGCGCTTCGTAGATAGTGTCTTTCGTCGCCTCTGTTATCTCTGAGGTCCATCTTTTGCGTGGCCGGCCTTTTGCTTTGTACCCATTGTATCGGAGCAGCATTGCTCTTTGGGTGCACTGTCTGATGGTAATCTGCTTACGTGGCCAAACCATTTAATTTGTTGTTTCTTGATGAAGTCTAGTACTGATGTTGTACCCACTTTTTTCCTGATGTCCTCATTTCTCAACCGATCTCTTCTTGTTACACCCAGCATTCTGCGTAGACACTTCATCTCTGTTGTGACTAGTTTTCTTCTATCGTTTGTTGTCAGCGTCCAGGTTTGGTACTGGTAACATAATGTGGGGAGAAAGATTGTGTTGAACATTGCTCTTTTGTGTTCATGGTGACGTGTTTGCATCTTAAAATTGGAGCCATTTTCCCTATCATTTGATTTGCTTTGTTGCATCTGTGTTGAATTTCAGTAGTTATTCTTCCATTTGCTGAAAGTGTCAATATAAAATGTCAATATTTCCACACACACAAAAATAATAAAGTTTATTAAAATTGATAAAATGTATTATATATTACCACTGGACAGTTTGGTTGCAAATTGTTCCGTGTGGATTTTACAAAAGGACGATAGCACCAACCGCTCAGAAAACAATGACAAACTACTGAACGTAATAATGCCTTAAAAATCACAAACAGCGTTTAAAAGCTGGGGTTTATTCGCAAAGTCCTGTAAAGGATATGAAATTAACTTAACTTAAGAGCATGGAAAATATAAGCTTATAGTTTGTGTTAGGTCAATTGTAGTGATGGTACTATGCTTCTATATATTGTAGAAGCTTTGTAGTAATAATATTGTAATGCCTGGTGGTCGTGAGATGGTGTTGACAATCACAAGATGTTAAATCAAATATATAACAATTACTATTTCATTATTTCGGGATTTATTTGTGACTCTCTCGTCTGTCAACTTCGGTTGTTTATATCGGTCTCTTTATGTCGCTATTTTGTTACCTAGGAGTCGTGGTTAGTCTACATCATAGATTCCCAAACATTAATTCGCCCACTTTGCAAGACAAACTTTGTAACGCCTCCCACCACTTTGCAAGACATAACTTGTAACGCCTCACCGCCCACTTTAAGACATAAACTTGTAACGCCCTCCCATTATAACAGTTTGTCAACGCCCCCATATATATATATACATGCTCTTTTTTCACTTTGACATAGAAAATTTATATATATTTCTGTCATACATGGTCAATTTTCAAATGATTATATACATAAAATAGAAAATTGATGAAAAAATGGATCGTGTAAGGTGGACATAAGATGAATTAAAATGCAGAATTCAAATTTGTAATGATTATTCAATAGTGAAATCACGGGAAAAAAACTCCCCAAAATGCTTCTGAACCCACTACCGCCCCCTGGAAGACTTCAGCGTCCACAGGGACGGTACTCGCCCACTTGGAAACGCTGGTCTACATCAACTTACATTTGCTTGTCCTAACTATTCTACTATGCTGTGCAATCTTTGGTGCGCATCTTATATACACTGTCTCCCTATATTTCCTCTATGTTGTCGTCAACTATGCTTTACCTGTCTAGAATGATAGCATACATCAGGGGTAGCTATACCCTTCTACATATATGAGCACAGAAGAACAATTATGGAGATACTTTTTAGGAACATTTATGAAGATAATTTTTATGATTGTTTATAGGTCCCGTTGTTCAGTGACAGACACAACCACTTTTGTCCAACAATAATTAAGACGTCTCTCTTACCAGATACTTATAGCTCCATTTTCAAACATCCCAATACTCAGTGGCAGCTCGACATTAGGGACTAGTGGGGTCGGGCCTCACCAAAAAATAATGGGAAACATGTATTTATTATTTTATAAATTAAAATATAACCTAATCCCAAACCATGATTTTCGGAAAATTTGTATATGACCCCACCAAGACAAATGATCACGAGCCGCCACTGCTAATACTTATAACACCAGCAAAATGGAAATTTAAGTAACTTAATTCTTTATTAAACCGATTTTAATGTCAGTGGCGGTGGCACGTAGATTTTCTGCGGGTATACTAATGGTTTTTCCTTCATATTTGTCTTCCCTGGTGCTAAAGTTGCGCGTAAAGACACCTGTTTCATCACATGGTGACTCTTTCACGTTCTTTTGTCCCATTCACACAGGAAGCAACGATAGTTAGTGTATCCACTTTGTAAGCCAAACAAAATTGCTTTTACTTTCTGGTCAAAGTGCTGCTATAAGGCTGGAGAATCAGAGGGGAATATATCCATCAAGACACAATTATGAGTAAGACAAGGATGCTTACTCTCTCCAGACCTCTTCAACCTATACAGTGAAAACATCCTACAATAAATAGAAGAAAAGATGGGACTAATAGTTGGCGGACAAAACAAGAACAATCTAAGATACTGCTGACAGAATTCTCATAGCGGCAAATGAACAAGATCTACAAGAAACGAACAACATAATAGTGAAAGTTGAAAGAAAGGGTTGAGCTTGACTATATGAATACTAGTCATTAACAGTAAACAAATAGAAAAATATGTGGAGGCCACAGAGGTGTGGTTTTACATGAGAATTATGAGAATCCCATGGACTGCTTAAATGACGAATGTGGAGGTGTTGAATGAAGCCAAGACACAGAAAACAATTTTGGACATTCTGACTTCATGGCACGGAAAAGCGTAAACATCTGAGATGATAACAAACACCTGAGATAGAGATTTGTGGAAATCCATGGTCGCCTACGTCAGCCGACACGGCACCTGATGATGATATATATATGCAACACACATTAAAAATGCAAACATAAGGAGCATGGGAGAATATATAATTTTACAATGAAAATATATACATTAAATGTAAAAAAACACTATATACAGTTAGTAATTATCAACAACACTAAAACAGAAATAATAAATATGGGAAGAAAACATAATAATCACCCATCAATGGCACTAAAATAAACCAAGTGAAAGAATTCAAATACTTAGGAAGCATATTCACAGAAGACGGAAAACTGGATAGAGAGATAGAGGCTAGAGTACAAAAGCAAATGCTGTAACCTACCAGCTAGCCCCATTGTTAAGAACCTAAAATGTCACAGGCAGCTAAGCAACAGATGATCAACAGCATTTTTATACCTACTTTGTGTTACCAGAGCCAAACATGGACATTGAGCAAAGCGCAGTCACAAAAAATAACTACATGTGAACTACGTTGCCTACGAAAAGTTACCAACAACACAAGAAAAGACAGAATCACCAACATCAGCATAAGAAAGAAAGTTGGCACAAAACCGTGCTTGAATTACATAGATAAGCAAAGAATGAAGTGGTTTGGCCACTTAGTAAGAATGCATCCAAACTCCAAAGTATACAGAGTCTTCTACAACAGAACATCGGGAAAGAAGGCAAGAGGAAGACCACGGAAAAGATGGTTAGATGGCGTAGCATAATCCTGTCAAAGAGCAAAGATAACAATCACACAAGCCACCAGAACAGCGCAAGACAAAAACAGAAAACCACGACACTGGGCAACAACCCGGTAGCAGTGTGACGACAAAAGAAAGAAGAAGAAGAATTACTACATATATATACATCATATGCATATATTGTAAAAACTTTCCTGTCTCACAACAATACCGACGATAAAAAATAATGTAATTATTGATACTTTTGAACTTCATTTTTATTTCTGATACTGTATGTTTTGTTCCAATCCAAGTAATGACAATTAGACATTGGAGTAGCAGATCAAAGGTAGTTAAAAGTGCAAAGGAATATGTTGTGCTTTTTTAAGCAAATTATTCTCCTTTATTATATACAGTACTAATTTGAGAAACTATTGAGGCATGAACATTTGTTGTAAATAAAAGTACAGATTTTTAATGTAGACGCCATTCTAAGGGTTTTCTTATAAATAATTTATATAAGTTTTCTGCATGAGCTAGTAACTATTTAAGCATATTATAACGTTTCCTATTCAAATCTATGTATTGAAGCATACATAATTGAAACCGAATACATTTCTTGAGTTTTTTACATTTGCAATGGTTGTGTCAAATATAAATTTAGTTTGCCTTGAGTTTTAACAGACTCTTTTGTGAAATTTAACAAATGAAGTGAAGTAACACAATTTTAATTTAACAATTATCAATGTTACTCAATCTGAGAAAATATAACTAGATTAATTCAATATTTTTTTAACTGTATTATCAGATATCATTCTTTTCTTCCTTTGTCTTTGATCAGAGACAAGCGAAGCACTCAGTGTCCGTCACATCCGGTGGCATCTTCAAGGGCAATGACAGCAATAAACTCTATTTAACCAGTTAGGTTTACATCCATCCTGTGTGCATCTTGAAGGTCATCTTATGATTGCATGGTGGTTTTTCTTTTCATTATTTCGCCATTTATCAAGTAGCCTTTGATCTGTGTCCTCTCATTCTTTCTTCTGGTTCCATAGAAGTTCCATGATAGTACTGGAGTCTCTTCTGAGTACATTGGTTATTCAATTCTGCTTATATATTTTGTATTGTGGTGTGCATATCAACATATCTGTTTTGTTAAAGAACTTATTGGTAGAACTTAAAGATCCATTCTATTTCTTTAGCAAGTTTGGTCAGAAGACCTAACAATTCTTCTGTATCTTTTTTAAGGAGACACCGACCCCTAATCTCGTGAACACCCCCCAAATTCTTCTGAACCCACTATCGCCCCCTAGAACGTTTCAGCGGCCACTGGATGGCGGTACCGCCCACTTTGGGAAACGCTGGTCTATACATTCTATTTCTTTAGGAAAGTTTGGTGAGAAGACCTAACAATTTTCTGTATCTTTTAAGGTTTTTTTCGTTTGTTCGCTATGGATTCAGACGTAGTCATGATGTCTAATATAGTTTTTGTGTGAAGGCTTGCTTTCCTTATTGTTAATGTCACTCGTCATTCGGTGAGCCTTACTCATATTGCAGAGGTACTTGTAATTTAGATCTCCGTGTAAAGGTTATGTGTCTCCTATAGTTCAACCCCACACCGAGAATTGTTTCTAGCCAAACTGTCCGCGAACCTTGGAATTTCCATATCAGCTTCACTATCGCCGACTTCTATCTTTTTTCTGCAATTCTCCGATGTTACGCCCTTGTACAATAGAATACAAATATAACATACACATATATAAAGTACAAAACATAAAAGTCAACAACACAAAGACTATTTGCAGTTTTATTTTTATGGTAGTGTAGAATGTATCTATTCTGGAGAATTTATGTAATTCGAAAACATTATATATAGATAATGTGAATTATGAAAGTTAAATGGACTGCTATATTGATTGTGGAAGTTAAATGGACTGCTATATTGACTATGGAAGTTAAATGGGCTGCTATATTGATTATGAAAGTAAAATGGACTGCTATATTGACTACGGAAGTTGAATCGACTGCTATATTGACTGTAGAAGTTAAATGGACTGCTATATTGACTGTAGAAGTTAAATGGACTGCTATATTGACTATGGAAGTTGAATGGATTGCTATGTTGACTATGGAAGTTGAATGGACTGCTATGTTGGCTATTCAGTATATATATATGGAACTGCAGTAAAACTATTTGATTGGCAAAACACGTAATTACAAAGTACTGTAGTTTTACAAATTACAAAAACAATGACAAAATACAGCAACGTTTCGACCAACAAGGCCTTTATCAAGCAAACGAACAAACAGGAGTGACAAATTAAAATGAAACACAAATGGACGACCAAATACAAACGTATCTAAGGAAAATCTGGAATAAAAACGAATAACGAAATAAATGTAACACAAAAACACACATAAAAACTAGAAATAGAAAGGAAAAGAAACAATGAAACATCTAGTAAATATATAACTTGAAAACATGCAACATATACCCATATAGATTACAAAGCATGGGAAGAGAAAGTACTAAGAAGCATAAGAATGTAATACGTTGAGCCCGCGTGGTCGCAAGGTACCATACAAAGAAATCAACCGATTCTCCAGAGCAAATCGACTGCGATCATTCGAGGAACATGATCGGATGGCTGTGACCTGGACATCGTGAGCATCTAAATGGCCAGTATCATTGAAATGGGTGGCTACAGGGGTCACAGAGCATTGGCGTATGTATCTATGTATGTATGTATTATGTTGGCTATGAAAGTTAAATGGACTGCTATATTGATTATGGAAGTTAAAGGGACTGCTTTGGCTGAAATCGGATGCATGTGTCCTAAACGTGTAGAAGTCTATGCATTTAGGGACCTATTAAACCAATGTGCAACGTATACAAGTTCTTGGCAAAAATCAAACATATCACAAAGAGTGATTAAAATTGGTCGTAAAGAATGAACGCAAAGAAGAAGAAGAAAGGGACTTGCTATATTGACTATGGAAGTTGAATGGACTGCTATATTGACTATGGAAATTGAATGGACTGCTATATTGACTATGGAAGTTGAATGGACTGCTATATTGACTATAGAAGTTGAATGGACTGCTATATTGACTATAGAAGTTGAATGGACTGCTATATTGACTATAGAAGTTAAATGTGGAAGGATATAGTTACTATTGATGTGTAGGATGGAGGATAAAGATGGTATAAATCTTTGGAAAGTGTATAGAACAGCAAATATCATCATCATGTAGGGAGTATACACATTAGGAATGAGAATTTTATAATGGAAGAACAAGGGGTTGAACAGTAAGAATGTCAAGTTCTCAACGTTGAGGACTCAAGTTCACTTCGAGGTTTGTTTATTGTTTGTTTGTTTGTTAGGTGCGGGTGGATTGAGCCTCTATTAGGCCGAGGCACTCCCTTTCTACCTAAGACGGATGTCGTATTTTGGTTATATCAGAGCGTGGTAGCATTCTTCTTGTTGTGGCATTGTGGCTTGGGACTAGTTCTAAAATGTACTGTTTCTTAATTGCTGTGCTTATTGTGTTCTGGTATGTGTATATCACGGTAAGGCCATAATTTGTGGGTTTTTTACATCAGGCGAAATTATTAACAACGAAACGAACACACAGCATGCAGACCATAAGGCGAGCAACATTTGTTGATGATTCTAATAACCATATTTTAATTTTGTTTTTAATTCTACTAACCCCACTTGATTTATTTATCATTCTAATTACCAAATTTCACTTTATTTATAATTCTAATTACCAAACTTCACTGTATTTATCATTCGAATTACCAAACTTCACTTTATTTATAATTCCAATTACCAAACTTGACTTTATTTATCATTCTAATTACCAAATTTCACTTTATTTATAATTCTAATTACCAAACTTCACTGTATTTATCATTCGAATTACCAAACTTCACTTTATTTATAATTCCAATTACCAAACTTGACTTTATTTATCATTCTAATTACAAAATTTCACTTTTATTTATAATTATAATTACCAAACTTCACTGTATTTATAATTGTAATGACCAAACTTGACTTTGTTTATCATTCTAATTATCAAACTTGACTTTATTTATCATTCTAATTACCAAACTTTATCAGCCTACGAACAAGGATAGTTATTCAATTAAATGTATTTCTCTTATTTGATCATGAACTTTGTATTTATTATATGAAATGCAGATTGTTGATATAGTTTGTCGAGAGCATAGTTGTAATACAATGAAAATCCTGGCATATCCTTTACAGGATGTAGCCATCAACCACAGTAAACGAGTCATTGATTTTCTAGGCACCACTTATACGTTTAGTAGTTTGCCATTGCTTTCTGGACGGTGAGGTCTATTTTTACCTTTCGGAAAAATCCCACGGAAACGAATTTGCTTCTAAACTGCCTGCCGCGGAGTTGGAACCAGGTACACTTTGGTTGTGAATCAAGCGCACTATCGCTTAAGTTACAGAGGCCCACCAAATTATAATACAATATATTAAAATATACTGGACTGTATGATAGAAAAGTGATAAAAAGTGTTAGACTGGATGACACATATGTTATTGAAATTTGAAAACTTTTAATTGGGGTGAAGCATATGTTAGTAAGATTTGAAAACTGTACAATAAAAATTGTTATATAATGACTGGAAGTGAAAAATTTGCCAAACAGAAATTGAAAATGTAGATGAAAAATATACGATTCGGTATGTACTCGTATAACTTTGATATTTAGATAACAAGCGAGTATAAGAAAATGAATGTAAAAATTAATGTGCAAGCTTAGGTTATGAATGCTTCAAATTGCCATAAAAGTGAAAATGTTTTCATAACGTTGAACAAATAGTCTGGAAACATAATGACTTGCAACAATACAAGTAGGTTTGAAATAGCTAACAAAAATTCTTATTAGGTGGACAAATATCAAGAGTTGGTAAGCAATTTAAACGACAAGAATTATTTATATTTTCTGAAAAAAACCAATGGAAACAAAAGAGTTGACATGAAATGAATCAAACTGCTGGTGGACATGAAAATCAGAATCAAAGTTAGAAAAGATAAAACGATGTACAAATAACCATTATTAAACTTCAAAATGAACTTTCATATTCTCCTTTTTAACATTCTATTTGACCAGACCAGGTTAAATACATTGTGATAACTGAATCTCCTTGTCTGTAGTCCATATATTTACAATGGTAATTATCATTTGTCTAATATGTTTTAGCTACACAACAATAGAGATCACAGCATCTGTATCTCACCTTTTGTTTGGTGATTAAATGTTTAAGATGTGTTATACAAGTAGTTGCATAAGTATTCCACTTCATCATAAATGGCAATCATTTGTTGTTAACTATAGCTGTTTAAATAGTACTTGCATCTAAATCTCTACATCTCGATGCAAAATTAAACCTGCGTTTTCTTCAGTATAGTTCTTCCCTGTTTAATGAATGTCCATGAGTGACTGCCATAATTACAAAATTAGATCTAAAGAATACTTATGCACTGACTCATAGATATACTGATACAGACTTCTAGCATAGAATATTGGAAGTTGTTTAATTTTTAAAAATTATCTGTCGTGGTGCGTCTTCCTTAGTTGTGTCAATCATTTGATGTAAAATTTGCATACATGTTTATTTAAATAATTGGACTTGCGTTTGTCTCAATAAGAAAGATATCTTTATTTAATTATGTATTTATTTCTGTGTGCTGTTATTATTTTGACACGGCGCACTAATTATTTTTCTTTATTTTTCAACTGGTTTTTTATGCTATTAGATATTTATTGACAGGAGGCAATGGGGAGGGTCTTTGGTAGGTGTCGATTGGGACTAACGGTCCAGAATCATTTTCAGTGTCTGGTATTTGTGTACCCCGTGAACCTAATAGGCCTGCGTGGTACCAAGTTAGTTACTTATCTTTATGACTGTAGATTCTGGATCTTTCCCTTGTGCTCAATTATAACTCCTTAGCAGCTCCCTTTGAAAAAACACTGATGTCCTGAGAGAACTAAATGTTAATGAGAATTGGCTGATAAACAACATACTATACAGAAAAATTAGATATTTTGGTCACATTAACCGTCACGGTGGCCTGGAAATAACAATATTAAAGGGCAGGGTCCTAGGACGCAGAGGTCTTCTTCTGCGACCTCACTAGATTGGGATTTCTGATTCTCTGATAATGTCCGCCGCCCTGCTTCAGGTTATCAGCCATGCCATACATTTTGTTTTGAACATTGGTACATGTGGGTCATCTCTTTCTCCTCAGGTGTGCGTACTGGGTGCAGTTCTGTAGTTCATGCTCTGCGTTATACTCACCAGGACACAGGCTGTTGGTACCTATACACATCTTTAATTTGGTGTGCAGGTGGTGTCTCAGTTTGTTGGGGCCAGTCCGAAGGCGAAGTATGACAGTCTGGTCCTTTCTGGACAATTGATCTATCATCCATGGTTTTTTTCTGGTGTTCTTTTTTCAACTATTTGTAGTGCCCTCTGGCAGTGGTTTTTGCTTCTTCGTAGTTTGCCAGGTTGACATCTTGAGGCATCCCTGCTACCTCTCTCCCTCTTCAACTTGTCCGTCCCATCTTCTTTTCACTTGAGCTTGCAGTGTGAGAATATCCACTGGATTACTACCTTCTCAGAATCTTTGGATCAATCTGAAAAGAATCATTAAAAAATGTACAAACACTTTTGATAATCTATTAAACAAACAACCATCTGGTTTATAAATACTTGCTTGCATTCTCATATATCAACTTCTGCTTCTTTCGCCATGAAAACGGCGTTTGTAACATTGTGTTGTAATTAGCAACTAGGCTACGATGTTTCATTGTGTTGTAATTAACAACCAGGCTACAATAAATGCTCCTTCCAGCCAAACGCATACGTTTCCAGCACGCCCTTTTTTTGCGTCCGGATGATTTTTTCGTCTATTTTGTTTTTTTTAGCTCCGATTATTTGGCACAATGACAATCGCTCATTGTTATCTCCCTCCGCTATTAAAGCCTTTGGTTGCTAGGAAACCAGATAACAACACAGAGGTTATCAGAAAGCTCACACGACGCTCACCAGTAAATTCTTAATGAGATTTGCATTCATTAAATTGAATGTTGGCACCTCAAGCTGTGCATCTTCCGCCTTGTCAGAAGTATAATTCTTCTGAATGTTTTTCCTTTTAGACATTCAAACTGCGTTTCACATATAAACCCAAGAGTAATACTATAGAATAAAAAAATTGTGCATGGTGCCGTGTCGGCTGGCGTAGGCGATCATGGATCTCCACAAATCTCTGTCGTTGGTATTTGCTATCAACTCAGATGTTGACGCTCTACAGTGCCATGAAGTCAGGCTATCCAAAATTTTCTCTCTGTCTTCCTCTGTCTCATCTACCCTTGATTTTACCGGTTGTCACAATGTATTCTAAACCTCCGCTCCTCATCACATGCCCGAAAAATGATGACTGCCTCTTTCTTAAATTGATGATAAGCTTCTCTGTGTCTTGATCTCATTCAGTACCTCAACATTAGTCATTTTAGCAGTCCATGGATTCTCATCATTCTTCTGTAAAACCACATTTCTGTTGGCCTCAGAGATTTTTCGATCTGTGTGTCCATTGTCCATGACTCGCATCCGTATGTCAGTATTGGTTCTATGTAGCACTGAATAACTCGCATTCTGATCGAGATTGACAATGACTTGTTGCAGATAATGTTTCTCATTTTCAGGAACGATGTTTTCAATTGTGCATAGGCGTCCACTTAAATATTTCCGTTGTGTCAATTTTTTTTTTTATATGTTGGTATTTTACTACGCCGAAATGGCGAAGACCAGATGCAGATCAAATTTCAATTTCGGGCTCAATATATTCAATATAATGACTTCTTTATAAAAGTTTAAACCAGAGCTAGTTAGTAACAATGAATTATATATTTTCAAATAGCGGGTAAAATGCAGGTGCTAATAAGAAGAACACTAATTAGCCATTTTTCAGAAAAACTATTTTTTTCATTCCTGGAGGGGGCACTAGCTCTCTTTATATAGTTATTATTAGAATTAGGCGTTAAGTTTGAACATGCCAGACAGTGTTGTCTTCGTGGTAGAGAGAGAAGATATAGTAATCAACTTCTGGGTACGGTGAGCAAATGGACTTTGGGATGGCTGCTGCAGCGGAGGACAGAGAACGAATTGGAATGCCCAATGTGCCATGACGTGGATCGCATAACATAACTTAACATATAGTTATATAAATATAACTGCTAAAAGCCCAATATTATAGTTTTATGTGCGTCTTGTTTTATCGTAATACGGCAATTCATCACATTTTCGATATCTCTACATATTTTATAACAGATCTTTCTACACTTGTTCTCACTTCTGTGCATCTCATTCTATAATATATATATAATATTATTTTTTTATTTTTTCTTTCTTCCGTTTTCAACTCAGACGAAGTTTCATCTCTGAAACTGAATTTTGCAAAATCCGTTTTTCCAATTTCTTACAATGGCAGCAGCGTGCACATTGTAAATTACTTTACACTGGCAGCTGTGTGCTCAATGTACTCGTAATTAGTATTCCTTCGCCATACAGACAGATTTTCTCCGACTTCAGAGGTATTCACGTTATCGTCCTGAGTAAGACCAGGGGACTCGAACAAATGCCGGACAGTGGGTTCGAACCCGAGCTATGAGGTGTCTCACAGCTAGCAGGCCGAGCTACTATCAACTACTCTAGGCAGTCCCCCATAATATTATAAAAGTGGTAGCTTTTCTCAAGCACGTTATCTCGTACAATGTGCTCTCCCTCTTCTGTGCCTTATCTTCAATTGTTTTAAAAACAAAACAAAGGTTGATATAAAAGTATTTCTAGAATAGCATATAGTTGTCCCATGATTCTGAGAGGGTAGTAATCTAGTGGATACCCTCACACTGCTAGATCAAGGAGAATGAAGATGCTGGCTGGCTGGCTAAAGAGGGAGCAGGAATGCCCCAAGATGACAACCTGGTCAGCTGTGAAGAAGCAAAAACTATTGCCAAATGCCACTACAAAGCAAAGTGGAATAAAGAACACCCAAAACAAAGCAAATTTGGTGGATATTACCAACTATCCAGAAGGGACCAGACTTCATACTTTGCCTCCGGAGGGGTCATAACAGAATGAGGCACCACATGTACACTAAATTCAAGATAGGCACCAACGAACTGTGCCCCGATGGCTTGGCGAGTATAACAACAGAGCATATGCTACAGAACTGCCCCTCAGTACGCAGACCTGAGAAGAAAGGAGTGGCCCACTTACACCAGCGTCCAAGGCAAACTGTATGGTGTGGCTGATAATCTGAGGCAGACGTCTACCTTTATTCGAGAATCCAATAATGCCAATCTAGTGAGAACGCAGAAGGCAAACTGTATGGTGTGGCTGATAATCTGAGGCAGACGGCTACCTTTATTCGAGAATCCAATAATCCCAATCTAGTAAGAACGCAGAAGAAAAAGAAGAAGAATAGCATATAAATATCGATAATAAAACTGTGAAATGTATTAAAAAACAGATGTGGAAATTATTGATTCTGAATGTCTCTTAGCATGAGATATGATAATATTGTCCTATGAACTAGCACATAACACACTGTCCTGAATTTGGCTCTTAATTTGTCCCATTTGGCCCTCCAGAGGGTAACTCTGTTTGCCACCAGCCCAGTTATTGCTTGCCAAATTGTCTGCTTCAGTCAGCTTGGTGCCAAAGTTTATAAATTTATTGCTGTCTAGTGGTTTTCCCAAGTTTATAACTTGGCTATTTCTGAAAGGCTATATCCAATGAAATAATCAATACTCTAAAAGTATTATTGATGTAGCATGTGCCAATAGTGACTTTTTTCAAGTTATAACCGTGGACCACAAAGTATCACATCTCATGAAGATCAGGGGGCACCAGCATTTATTGATCCCCTGTAACTTAATGCTTACCAACTTTCATATTTAATTAAAAAGTCAGTTATAAAACAAGTAAATCAAATATTGAGAAGCTATAGGTGCTTCCTTAATATCCTATAACAGAAATGAGAATATATGTTCATATGAGTGTAGTTTTTATCCAAAAAGATTTAAACAATAAAAATCTCAAACATTTTTTTAAATGTTAGTTTTCTTCCCAAAATAATCAAAAACTATAAATGATTTTGCATGGATAACTGTAAAATGCAGAGCCAGACAGTGGGATTTTTCTTCATAACCAGAGATAATTCTCTTTTTAAAGCCTAAAATAACCTTATTCTTAAAAACCAAAGGTAATCATATTTTTAAAAACCAGAGGTATTCATATTTTTAAAAACCAGAGGTATTCATATTTTTAAAAACCAGAGGTATTCATATTCTTAAAAACCAGAGGTATTCATATTTTTAAAAACCAAAGGTAATCATATTTTTAAAAACCAGAGGTATTCATATTCTTAAAAACCAAAGGTAATCATATTTTTAAAAACCAGAGGTATTCATATTCTTAAAAACCAGAGGTATTCATATTCTTAAAAACCAGAGGTATTCATATTCTTAAAAACCAGAGGTATTCATATTTTTAAAAACCAGAGGTATTCATATTCTTAAAAACCAAAGGTAATCATATTTTAAAAACCAAGTATTCATATTCTTAAAACCAGAGGTATTCATATTCTTAAAAACCAAGATTCATATTCTTAAACCAAGTATTCATATTCTTAAAAACCAGAGGTATTCATATTCTTAAAAACCAAAGGTAATCATATTTTAAAAACAGAGGTATTCATATTCTTAAAACCAGAGGTATTCATATTCTTAAAACCAGAGGTATTCATATTCTTAAAACCAGAGGTATTCATATTCTTAAAACCAGAGGTATTCATTCTTTAAAAGCCAGAGTAATCATATTCTTAAAACCAGAGGTAACCATATTCTTAAAAACTAGAGGTAATCTCATTTAACAAATATAGTCTTTTCTTAAATAGTAGTAATCTGTTTCTAAATACCAGGTTAACTTATTTCCTAAATACCAGATATAATTTGTTTCTAAATACCAGATATAATTTGTTTCCTAAATACCAGATATAATTTGTTTCCTAAATACCAGATATAATTTGTTTCCTAAATACCAAATATAATTTGTTTCCTAAATACCAGATTTAATTTATTTCAAAAATAGCAGATGTAAGGTGTTTCCTAAATACCAGATGTAATCTGCTTTCTAAATACCAGATGTAATTTGTTTCCTAAATACCAGATGTAATTTGTTTCACAAATACCAGATGTAAGGTGTTTCCTAAATACCAGATGTAATCTGCTTTCTAAATACCAGATGTAATTTGTTTCCTAAATACCAGATGTAATCTGTTTCCTAAATACCAGAGATAATCTGTTTCAAGGTAATCTATTTCTTAAATACCAGATGTTATCTTACTCTTGTTCATCAGATGTTGATATGTAAGTTTATTGAAAGCTATTATTATATACCAAATGTATTTTTTTTCTTATATAGCAAGTGTTAGCTTACTCTTATATAGGAGATCTAGGCTTATTTGTCAAAATCTGAGATAAGAAATATGAAATTTAGTCACAAGAAGAAGTTTTAGTAAGCAAAAATAAGGACATTTTTAAGAACCATCATAGTAGAAAATTAACAGAACCATCATATCAACTAAAAGAACTTTATCAGGGTAGCAGGGCACTGAGTATGGTGACCATAAATTTAAAAATCTCAAAATAAGTATTGGCAAGTGAAATCCTAATAGTAAAATAGTTTTTTCATAAAAAGTAAGTAAAGAAAAAGTAAAGAAACCCTTTCATACCTTGTGGTATATAGGTCAATACAATGTTTAGCCTGTATTTTCATTGACCGTCGGCACACGATGGGTGATGTGGTCAGCATCACGCCGGCCGCCTTTACTTTCCCAGAGCATGTCTGGTACCCAGTTGAGGTCGACCTGAGAGCCGGCGCGGTAGGGAAATATTCCACGCGCATTGCGGGAGCTGAACCCAGACCACCAGCCTTGAGAAGCGAGTTCACTAACAACTACGCTACAGCGGCTAGTTTTTTCGTAAAGTTTGAGGTTATTTTCACATTTTTTTATATTTTCAAATGTCTTCAAATCATAAGAAGTACTACTGTAATTAGTTATTTTCACAAGTAAAAGTAGTGGCTAAATTAAAAAATGTCTGCCGTGTACTGCTCCTGACATCAGAAGTGTTAGAATTGAATATATTAACTCCTTGTGAACCAAATACCGCACTAAGTGGCTTTGGGTTTGATGCCGTTTTACCAGGAGCCACACTAAAGAGCGTTTTTTAATTCTAAAAACAAATGGCTTGTAAAAGCATGGCTTTTGTCCTGGTCCACTAAGAGTTAACTCCTACATTATGACAAACCGCTGTGACATTACAGATTTTCCAATAAGCCACCTCACAAACCAAACCATTAAATAGAAAATATGTATTCTCAAAATACAGTTGAGGCTATTTGTGTTTGATTTGTGTTTATTTGGTTGATTGAGGCTATTTGTATATAATACAGTAAGTATTTTATAAAATAAACAAATCTTTAAATGCTATATATTCTGATAAATGAAATAGTGCTATGGTGCTTAAAATAAAAAAAAAGGTAAATCATTAAATTGATTAGAACACTTTCCAGTACAAATATCATTATAAACAAGCAGTATGTAACGACTTGATTTTAGTGTGTGTATTCTAAGAGTTTTACAGAAGAATGATGAGAATTCCATGGACTACTAAAATCACTAATGTTGAGGTGTTGAATGAGGTCAAGACACAGATAAAACTTATTATCACTATAAGAAAGAGGTAGTCATCATTTTTTTGGGTATGTGATGAGGAGAGGAGGTTTAGATCACATTGTAACAACTGGTAAAATCGAGGGTAGACGAGACAGAGGAAGAGAGAGAGAAAATAAATTTTGGATAGCCTGACTTCATGGAACAGTAGAGCGTCAACATCTGAATTGATAGCAAACACCAAAGATAGAGATTTGTGGAGATCCATGATCGCCTACGCCAGCCGGCATGGCACCTGATGATGATGATTCTAAGAGTCAAAAAAACTTTCTCCATTCAATAGAATTGATCAGTTTATACAAAATATTGTCTGATTCAACAAAACTTGTAAACTATATGAGATTGATTCTTCAAAGTTGATAAGTCTTACCTTCACCAACAGAAGTGTTAAACTATTTTAAGGGGTTTCTTTTTGTTAAGGTAACAATGTAAGCAATTAGAGTTTGTACACAATGAGGGAATGCAAGCGATCCTGTGTTGCACTAGAAACATTTGCATTCTGATAGTAATATAAATGATAGGAATTGTTCCATCAACTCCAGGTATTCTCTTACCCAGATAAAGGTCTTTACACCTGTAACATCTGATAATAGATATCCCCTGCACAGAATATTGCAAACATCAAAGGGTTGAGAATAAAAGGAAGAATGTTATGGATAGCACAGGGGGAGAGGATGATTTAAAAGGTTAATGTGGTTAAGAATTGATACAGGGCGGAGAAATAGATCAACACTGTAAAAATCATGTCAGTCTACCAACAAGTCGTTATTACTTTTGGTAGAGAGTGCAGGGAGTAGTGCAATGGAAAAATGGAAAAGTAGACCTTGTTGACATTTTAAAGTTAGTAAATGATAATACTGGAGATGCTGCTGCTGTATACACTGTAGGTCTGTCCAATGTAGAGTAAGATCAGAATTTGGCTTGTCTGTTAAAGTAGTTGAGCTATTGTCTTGCATTGCAATGGCTTAGGTTTCGATCCAGATCACACCATTCTGTTAACGAGTGCATTTTTTCTGGAGATCCCTAAGGATGGGAACATACTTTTCACCATCTGCTGAATTAGACTAAGCATATATCTGTCGGCCCAGAATGCAATGAGATCAGTTCTTGGACACTGAACTGAACTAATAACAGTTGACTTTACATTGAAAGACACCTTCAAGCTGGATTAAAGAGTCTTAAATAGAGCTTAAATGGAAGATCATATTGGAAGACCTGAACCTTGCAGATGATAATATCTATCTGTCATACAAATACCAGCACATCCTAGAAAGGAGAACTGGGCTACATGATGCAGGAAGGAAAGTCATACTTCAAATAAATACAAGGATATTTCTATTAGAACAGCCATCGGGGTTTGGGTGAGAAGGTAGGGGTTAGTACCTTACGGAAAATGGCAGCCGTATCCTGGTCGTGTCCATGGATAGTCATGATCCTATTTGGTCCCCACTTCTCACCTAGCTCATGTTTGGCTCCACGTGTCACACCCGGGCAACAGTCTCGGCTGACTGGCTAAACAACATGAGTGGGCGGGAGTAATCCTGCTTAACCCTCCCACGCCCCCAGTTCCATTTCCCTCCCCATTTCCCCTTACGTCCCTTTCCCATTTCCTTCTTAGTTGCGACAAGAGGTGATAAGACACTGGCATTGCACTGAGCCAGATAGGGTCACACTGCTTGCAGGGACCCATGGTGAAGACGGACTCTATGTTGTTGGAAGGGAATAGTTGGATGGGTGGAGATGCACAAAACACCTATGCACATGACGTGACACGGCCATAGTGAATATCCCAGAAC
This sequence comes from Arion vulgaris, assembly GCA_020796225.1. Lineage (NCBI taxonomy): Eukaryota > Metazoa > Mollusca > Gastropoda > Stylommatophora > Arionidae > Arion > Arion vulgaris. Next base: position 29,346,704 of record CM036761.1, on the reverse strand, counting down.
CAGAGCTAGTGATAAAGGCCTGCAAGCATGGTGCACCTATGACTAGCGGGGATTGTGCGGCGGTGAACTGTGCTCCCCCAAGTTCGATCCAGTGACACCCTGATACCACATATCTGCCCGAAACTACCAGGGTCCCCAGATCAAGTTAGAGATCTATGTCTGACAACCTCTTTGGGATGAAATTGTCGCAACATAACTCCAGACATAATGCCAATACAACACAAATATATTAGATACGAGCTCATACGTCGCCTCGGTCAACAAGGTCCGCGCACGCGAGTGAAGCCCTCGCTCCGTGTGAAAAATATGTAAAGGGATCCATTAATATACTACAGATAAACATATCAGGACTACAGAATAAAAAGATTGAGCTTGAGAGAACTCTACAACAGAGTAATGTCCACATTGTCCTTATACAAGAAACCATCTTACCTCAAAGAGGAGTTAACATCACTGGTTACACCCAATACAAATGCGAGTGCAACAGATGTCAAGGACTCATGACACTGATAAGAAATGATGTGCAGGCAGAAGTCCACAACAGACCACACAACAACATAGACACCCAGACCATCCAAGTGTGGTTTGATGGAGTGAGATATACTGTACATAACATCTATTGTCCACCAACCTGCACCTCTGACTAGCCATTCAAGGAACCTATGTACACCAGAACAATTATTGCAGGAGACTTTAATGCCCACACACCAGCCCTAGGTTACAAAGATTACAACAAAAGAGGAAGAGACATTGAAGACCTGTGTAACTCATCCAACCTCACGGTAATGCAGAGCTCAGAAACCAAACCAACACTTCTACACAGAACCCATGGTACGAATAGTAGACCAGATCTTACCATAGTATCAGCTGACATTATAGATGCAACAACTATCACTGTCTTGGATGATATAGGGAGTGACCATCTTCCCATACTTATCTTTGTTACCACCAAGCAACTCAGAAGCTCACTGTATAGAAACAGAAAGTTCTGGAATTTCAGAAAAGCAGATTGGCCGCTCTTCGAGAACCAGACCAACATAGGCATGGACAAAATTGACCTCACTGGAAATATCGATACTGTCTTTGCTAACATATGTTGTAAAATACTGGAAGCTGCGAGAGAGGCCATTCCAAATGGAAACACCAGAAAATATAAGCCATACTGGAACAAAGATCTAGAAAAAGCAGAGATGGATAGAAAAAAACCAAGGAAACAAGCTGAAAAAGAACCTAATCGAGTTAATAAAACCAACTATAATCGCTTGACTGCTAAAGTTCGCCTCCTAATTAAAGCAGCAAAGAAGATGGAGTGGCAGGAAACGTGTAAGAAACTTGATCTAAATAAAGATGGCCACAAGGTATGGGATCTGATAAACAAACTGACAGGCACTAGAAAGAAAGAAAATCCCAGACCCATCAAAAGAAACAATGAAACCATCATAGATGCAAAAAGAAAGCTGAAATATTTTGCTAACGTTAACAGAAGCATAAGAAGAAAACAGCTGGATAAAGCTTTATGGAAAATCTTTAAAGTAAAAATATGCACCAGTAGCGAACATATGTGCATTTGAACAAGATTTTAGTCTATGTGAGATGGAAACAGCAATGAAAAACTAAAACCTCGAAAAGCCCCAGGCCCAGATAAGATTAAGAATGAAATGTTATGCCATATGGGCAAGAAGGCTAGGTTGATATTGCTATTCACTATAAATAGAACTTGGAGAGAGGCTGAAATACCTGCTGCTTGGCGAACAGCCAATATCACTCCCAACCTCAAGAAAGGGAAACCAGTAGACGACCCCCTAAGTTACAGGCCCATCTCATTGACCTATGTTTAGGAAAGCTAGCAGAGAGAATGGTTAATAACCAACTTTATTGGTGGCTTGAAAAAACCCAGTCACTTGATAATACCCATGCAGGGTTTAGAAGGGGCTGCAGAACAGAAGACCAACTCTTCAGACTTGTGCAGAATACAATTGATGGATTCCAGAGTGGAAAGCACACAACCGCGGTTTTCATCGATTTACAGCAAGCATAGGACAGAGTCTGGAGGAAGGGCCTCTTGATGAAGATGCTCAATATGGGGATCCATGGAAAGATGTTACAATTGATACAAGCTTTTCTCCAAAACAGGACCATTGGAATATCTTTTAGTGGAACAATGTCCTCCAAGAGAGCACTAGAGGAAGGCCTCCCACAGGGCTCTGCCCTTAGCTGCACCCTTTTCCTCATCTTCATCAATGACCTCCCATCCCTTCTAAATACACAGAAAGCCCTTTTTGCTGATGACCTTGTAATATGGACAAGCGAGAAATACCCTGTACTAACTCGGGCTAAACTTAATAGAGCCCTTGCCATAATTTCAACATATTGCAACCTATGGAAGCTTAAAGTCAATGAACAGAAAACTGTGTATACTACATTCTCCCGCAGCCCCAAAACAACTCAAAGAACCTTTCGGCTTACAATGAATGGAGCACTGCTGAAAAAGAGGAAAACCCGACTTACCTGGGAGTCAAGTTAGACAAACAACTGAGGATGACAGAACACATTAACAACATAAAAGAAAAAGCATCTAAAAGACTCAACATGGTTAAAAGACTTGCTAGCACCACTTGGGGTGCAGACAAGAGCACCCTTAGGCAACTATATCTTGGCTATGTAAGATCTACAATGGACAACTGCCTTCCTCTCCAAGCTATAGCAAGTGAGCACATCACAACATCCCTGAACAGAGTGCAGAATCAGGGTCTCAGGTTTATATGTGGGGAATGAGAACGACCCCAACTGCTGCTTGTGAAATCGACGCCAACATCGAACCACTAGATATTAAGAGACGAATGACACTAATAGAAGCAGTCGAGCGATATAAAAGAATAGAAAAAAATCATCCCAACAGACAAACTATTGACAGGTGAAAATCCAATCAAAGAATCCAGCAAAAATCATTGCTGGAAGTTGGGAAAATCTCGAAGAACATTACCATCTCCCAGCTGACAGAGAACCGATCACAAGATACCCCTGCCCACCAAAATGGCTAAACATAAAACAACCAGTAATCCAGAAATACCTCCTTGACAAAACTATAAACAAAGCAACACTTGCACCGATCTTAAAAACCTGTGCACTGGAGACAATAGACAGTTATCCAACTTCCAAAGATGAAGTGCATGATTTAGCTTGACATGATACTAATGATATGGAAAGCAAACCTCCATGCAAGCATCAACCAGATGCACCATACTGGATGCCCTGACTATGCCTGAATTCATAGCAAGTGAACAAGAAAAAGAAGAAAAAGAGCTGGCATAGAACAATGCACTTAGAGTTGCAATAGATAAGGGAGCATGGAATATAAATTTGTGAACCTCATGTGTCATAAAACATAATGAGAATTAATTAAGAAAATTATCAGCACGTTAATAAGAGCTTTTGTTCATTCAGTCACTTGAGAATAATATCCACTAGCTAATTATAATTTGTGTTCATTCAATTACTTGAAAAAATTATTACTAGTTACTTCTTCTTCTTCTGCATCACCCGCTCTGAATTCAGGCGTAGCCATGGCACCTGATATGACGTTTCTGACTGATTTTTGCGTGAAAGCCTGTTTACCGTTTTATTGGTGTCCCTCACCATTCAGACGGGCCCTCAGAAAAAAGAAACACATTTTGTGCAAGCATTAATATTGAACAAATTGTTCATTTTCTCAGCCAGAACATTTTTCTTTCTATAAAAGTAAAAAATGAAATAGAGCATTACATGATTGTGTGTTTTATTAAATTAGTTTAGTTTTAGTTTAGTTTAATCGTCGGATCACCATCACTGCACGTCGAACAAATTAGTCCATAAGTGCTCCGATCTCTCCCTCAGTATGTCCATCAGCGTGTGGCGACTAACGACACCGGTTCCTTGTTGGTTTATTAAATTAAATAGTCGTGATGTGGTAGAAAGTTAATGTAAAAATTAACTTCTTTAATACTTGTATATTTATGCATATTTATAAGGATATTACAGAGAAATTAAATATGTACATTCTGATGTAAATAAACCATTCGTGCTGGTGGAAGTGCAATATTGTTCAATTACGACACTTGGAAGGTGTGGCTATGTTTACATTTGGTTTTATTATTGATTAATTAATGCTGAAAAAAGCAGCTGGTGGTATCCCATACAGATTATGAAGTCTCTAATCTTTAACCACATGCTGATACAGGTTAAACAAGTGTGATACAAGTATGTGTGTAAAACCTCACATATGTGCTAGGTTTTCTTAATGTAAATGTGTACAAACCATGTGTTGATTATTGTCTGCTGTACATACAAATAATGTCTTTCAGTCACCAACTGTTTCTTAGGAAGTGACATTTATTTCATCCATTCACTCACTATTCTGAACACATTATTTCAGGCATGTTTATTCATTTTGTTTTAAGCATCTTTCTTCTTTTTATATTTGACCAGTTGAATTTTTAATCTAGTGTCCTTACTGCGATGTTGATGTTTATGTAACATACAAATTGAAGGTTGTCAACGTTGCTGTCATATATTAGATTCTGTTGATGCTATTATTTCATTATGTAATTTAATATACCTGGACATCAGAGATGCTGTTTGTGCAATCTTAACTTTCTACATGATAAAACATACCCACTGTCTTCAATGTTTATATTTTCTGTAAAATTCCTATAGAATTAGTTGAAATTGCAAATTAATCTTAGTCTACTTTTCAAATAAATATATTCTTAGTAAGAATTAAATGAACTTCTAGAAGGATCAATGTAGATGTGCTGAGAAAAATCAAAGCAAATAGGAATTTTCTGATACACATTCGTAGGAAACATTCATAATTTTTTTTATGTAGTGTGAAGATGGAGGTTAGAACATTTTGTGACAATGGGAAATATTATTGGGGAAAGAGAGAGAGAGGAAACTGAATAGTCTGACAGCACAGCATAGATGAGCTTCATAACTGAGTTGATGAACAATGCTGGAAGCAAAGAGTTTTGGTGATCTTTATTTGCCAATGCCAGAAGTCATTTCATCCAACAATGGTGATTCCAAGGAGGGTTTTTTAAGAGTCTCAAGCTCAGTTTAATTAACAGCATTCGTTTATGCTGAACTCTTGTGCTGTAAAAATGTTGTGTTCATATCAAGTTTGCCTGAAAGATGTCAACTAAACAAAACCTTTTAATTGATTGTTAATTTTCAGTTCAGATAATCATATTTGAAAACAGGCAAGGATTATATTTTAGCAGATCATTAGATATAATTATGTCATGATTTTTGTGGTTTCCATATTTGAAATTTTTTAATTATGAAGCAGAAGACATGAAACTGTAAGATTTTTTTTGTGATGCTGGTTTGTATTTCAACTGAACATGATCAATTAATGTCTTAGCTAATCTCATGATTAGATTACATGATTAGAGTTGAAGATAGATAAGGGGGATGTTCTTCAGTCTCTTCGCGACTGCCTGTTGGATGAAGGCAATAAAATAGATATTGAATCGATCCAGTGATTTAAGCAGTTTGGAGTAACCCGTTGTAAAAGTAGAACTGGATGCCTGAAAGGCAGAGTGAGGAGTGTTTTTAACCAGTGAGCCACGGTAACCATCAGTATACATACTCTTTAATATCTGTTGGGGGAGACTGAGCACCTATAGGTCCGCCTGGAGTGCAATGACGTCAGATTAGTTAGTAACCAATGATTAGATTACATATATAATATTATGTAGTAACCAAACTATCAGACTATGACTACCAATTATCATTTTTAACATGCAATTCTAATTTGGTTTTATTTTTGGATAACTAATTTGGTGGTGACAGCATTACTCTGAATTATATGTTAGTTATAGTCATTTACTCTTCTTTTTTTTGTGCAAGTATTTCCCAAATAATTGTTGCAAATGCTGTAAATGTGTAGAAACTCTTCATAAACTGTTTCACTAAAGGACATATCATAACTGTATCTTTCAATATGAAGAGTCTTAATATGACTACTATAGTTCAACTTATATTATTTCTTCTTCTATGCGTTTGTTCTTATCAACCAAGTTAACTACTGTTTGTGTTTTGTATGGTTTACATAGAGAACGTGAAGTATGTTGCACCCCAATGCATTGGCTTCTACTGCTCGAAGAGCATGCACATCCAACAAATTTCAGCCTAGACTTGTATATAACTTTTTAATGCACTGTACAGTAAAGAACAAAAATAAATTACATGTACTAGAAGTCAATAATGAAAACAAAACAATGATAATAAGCAAAAAAAGGAAAAGAAAACATTAAACACAGAAATTGAATGGTACACACTTGAACAAGTATCAAGCAATGTATATCTGTGAAATATCATAACAGATGTTGGAAGAAGTGAAATGGAAGTTACAAAAAGAATAGAAATGGTCAAAAATATAATTCACAGCATGAGAAAGATTTTAACATCCCAGTAAATAAAAAACAGACAGAAGCGTAGAATCAAGTGTTAACAAATTCTCGTCATTTTTGTATGGGTGGAAATGTTGGCAATAAGCAAACAGCTGAAAAAGAGAATCAAGGCTTTTGAGATGTGAATATACAGAAGAGACTGAAGAATATCATGGAAGAAAAGAACCATTCCTGTTTCAATTTTACGAAGCACACTCATGTAGTCACTAAGTATGAAAACACGAGAGTAGTTGTGAAATACCAACCCCGTCACTACCTCTGTAACTGCTTGTACCTCCATTGCCAAACTACTTGTGGTTGTCATGTTGTCATTGACCTCTCTTATTATTTTTCCCCCTAAATGTGCTGAAAAATGCACACTTTTTGTTTAATCATTCCAATACAGAATACTAGCAGTATTAATAAAAATCGTATAATATCTTCAATGCAGCAAATTAATTTTTTTTCAACATACCTCTCAACCACATCCATATTTTCCTACACCCTACACATAATTTGTTAAACTTAGTTTATTATAACAATAGTTTTCTTCAAGAGAAATCATCCCATGGAACACTACTACTATCACTACTACTTCAACTACTACAACTGCTGTTACTACTACTACTACTACTACTACAAATGCTACTACTACTATCACTACTACTACAAATGCTACTACTACTATCACTACTACTACCACTACTACTACTACAGCTACTACTACTAGTGTACACATTTTTCAATTTAGATATTTGTTTTTCCTGCAAGTAGAAATTCAGATAAGTGTAATTTGTAGTGAATCTATATTCTACATCATAGATTCCCAAACTTTTTCGGCCCACCGCCCACTTTGAACGACATAAACTGTGTAACGTCCCCCCTTCCCCATTATAACAGTTTTCCAACGCCCTCCCTCCCCACACATGCTCTATTTTCCCTTTGACATAGAAAATTAATATATATTTATGCCATGCATAGTCAATTTTCAAATGATTATATACATGAAATAGAAAATTGATGAAAACATGGATCGTGTAAGATGGGCATAAGATGAATTAAAATGCAGAATTCAAATTTGTAATGATTATTCAATCGCAAAATCACGAAAAGAACTCCCAAATGCTTCTGAACCAACTATCACCCTGAAGACTTCAGCCCACTGGGGAGCGGTACGCCCACTTTGAGAAACGCTGTTCTACATGCACAGTCTGAATGAATCTAATAATTTGTGGAATTGTTGTTTTTTTTTGCATTTATTTTGCTTCTTTTATACAAACTAACACTGTAAAAATTGTCACTATCTTTATAGAAAATTGTAATAAACAAAGAAAACTTTGATTAAACTGTTAATAACTCCATACTTCATATTCAAAATATATCATTTGACATACAAAATATATCACTGTTATTAGAATTATTCATATGAAGATTTACAGTCACTGCATATTGTTTATCAATGTTTAATTAATTCTGCTGATAAAGTAACATACATTTGTTGTGTTGGCATCCTATGAATTCAATTAGTATGATCAACAGACAATGTCTTATGACATATAATGGCTAAAAAAAACTTGTCAAGTATTGGAAGGTTAAAAGCAGGCTACAACAGACTTCGCAATATCTTGAGATCTATCATTAATGGCTCTAAGACAAAGCTCCAGGTATATATAGCATGTGCTAAGACAGCTCTCCTCACTGGATCTGAGACCTGAAAAATGGATGAGTCGAAATAGAAAGCTAGTAGCCTTGGTAAATGAAATGACATTTTTTTAAACTGTAATTTGTGTTTTCAAGACTACTCATGCAAATGAGCAAATGATGTATTTTCTTAAGAGTCATCATTGAACCTTCTTGTGATTCAAGTGAAGCTGACAGATTGCATACCTTTCAAAAAAATTGTGAGCAACAGTTTATGGACACTTAAACCAAGATATAAACAAACAGCTGCAAAAGAATGTATAATACTTTGTTATCTGCATATTTATTGTCCATGACTCGAATTAATATGTCCGTATTGGCTCTATTTAGCACTTAAGAACTCTCTTTCTGACTTCAATTGATAATGATTTGTTGCATAGAATCTATTTCCTATTCTGGAATGCTGTTTTTTGTCTGATCTATTCTACTCTTTATTTCTGATCTGCATCTACCATCTGATGTCATTAGAGTTATAAATAATTTAAATTGATGGACTAGTCTTAGTTTAATCCTGTTTACTTTTATGGTGCATTTTGAAGGAGTCTCCCTTTTTTGAGATTATCCTAATTTTTGTTTTCTTGCTATTCTCTGGCCTCTGTTGTTACTCTCTGTCACCACATTATTAATTAGTTCTTGGATCTCTATTTCATTTTTCGCAAATCAAGACCGTGTCGTCAGTATATCTCAAGTTACTTATATTATGTCCTGCTATTGCTAAAGAGTCTGAAGCCAACTTTCTACTACTATTCCTGCCATCTCATTTATTTTATTCCACAATTCTACACTATCTTTATTTCTTAGCTTGTATTGTAGAATTTATGATTTCTATTAACTAAGGTACACTTAAAGCCATTTTACTATAAGTATTACCCATCTTTAGGAAACCCTGCTAAGAATAACATATTGTGATTGTGCTTAATAAAGCTGACACTGAACTGTTCTATCAAAACTGCAAGTGTTTCCTTTGATCTTCACCCTTACCACTTACTTCATCTATTTGCACTGAGTAACTTCAAGGATGGAGAAGATGGAAGGAGACTAGTTTTTGGTTGAGGAAAATAACTGTAGAATAAAAAAGTTTTTCAAGAGAACTTTCTTTGTTCTTTAACTACTTTCAGTATCTCACACTGAATCATGCTTTATACAAAAATTGGGGGGAAAAGCTATTCTTATTTGCAATCAATGCATGTGTAGAAAGAAGCAAACTACTAGAAGTTTATTGTAATAACAATTTATGTATACAAAATGTATGCCTGTTTGCACACATGGCATTTGTATATAAAAGGTTTTGATCAGATTTTGTTTCATTTACATAAGGTGATCTATAACTGGTCATGGAACATAAGCTTTTATTTCTAGTCTTGTTTTTGTTTTCTATTAACTCCTTGTGGATCAAACGCCACACTAAAGGGGTTTTTTTAATTCTAAAAACAAATTTGTTCTGGTCCATTAAGAGTTAACAGATACAGAAGTAATTCTAATCCTGAGCCTGAGGCTTGAATTATTTATTAGAGCTAATTTCTGAATACATTTTTTTGTATCAACTGGCTGCAGGTGTTCATTAGAAATTAAAAGAAGAAAAAAAAGGGAAAAATAAACAGAAAGTTGACCTACATAGGAATAAAACATGAGATTTTATTTTTCATAAAACACTTATCTCGCATTTTAATGTATCTATTGTTGATTGTTGGTTAAAATGAACATATTGTGGATTGTTAATTATAACCTTGTTATCATCAACAATGAAAGTATGTCAAGTACTAGCTGTATCATCAAAATTATGTGTTTCCTTTCTTCTTTTTTAAATCTGTAAACAGTCAAATTCATGCAAGAAGTTTTATACAGTTTTATACAATATGAGAATATACATTTACATGTTACACAACTGTACCCTGGACTATGTAGTATAGTTTTTTTATCATGATTATCTATCTTGACCATATTTTTTTCGTAGACCCTTATTTGTTGCTCATTATTTATTTTGTTTTAAACATCATTCTTCAGTTTCATATACCCATGAGAAAGCAATGGAGGCAGCGCCAGTCTCCACAGTCATTCTCAATGTTGTTGTCTTGAAAGCGCAACAGTCCTCCTGAAGTGTGCTACCATTTTGTTGTACAGAATAAGCCCACGATAATCTGGTTCCGCGTCAAAACTAGACAGTATACTGTCTTTTCATCATCTTAAAATTTTGTGCAGACTAGTATATCAGCTCAGAAGAGCAAATGGGTTAAAGTGAGATGTTGAGGCATCTGTTGGTATAGTTATGAGCATCTTGTGGTATAGTTATGAAATTTAATGTGACATTCTGATAGACTGTAATACGTGTATTACTAAGCAAATGAGCATTTTACAGCTATGTCCAATATGTTCCTTGTGTCTTCTTGGCAAAACGTTAGTTCCATTTTAGGTGGAGATAGCTGGCTACAAATTTACCTTTATAAGTCGTGTTTCATTTTTGTATTTACTACTTTCAATTCAAGTAAGATTGTCTGTCTACTTTTTTATGTTGCTCCTGGGGCTCTATTTAATTCATTATTAAAGTGTGATGTTACATAATAATGCAAAATATTGAATTGATAGCTAAAGAAATTATTGAGATAGACAGAGTGTATGTATGAAAGACAATTTTACTTATACAAGGACATAAAAACATCAACATATCTACCAAAAATCCTTTGTACAGTAAACAAGGCACACTGTGTAAAAATTCTCATTTCCCTCTCCCCATCTTCTTTACTCTGGATAGGGATGCAGATTCATAAATGTTTTCAAAGTCATCTATCCAACCTGCTTCTTTTATGGCACTGATGATATCTGCACTAGCTATAGACTTCCTTCCTTGACCACTGCTTATCAGCCAGGTGATCTGCACACTCATTGTCTTGTACTCCCGCATAATAATAATAATTCCTCTCGTACCGTTATACATTACATAGGACCTGCAAGCAATTTCTCTAAACTACTCTATCCTGGACAATTCGCACAATCTCCCCCATGGAACTGAGAATGATAGTTCTTGTGCTCCCGCATGCCCTGGTACAAAAAAAAGATTAAATAGGTAATTCGGGATGTGCCCAATGGGACAAGCCATCATATCTAAATGGTCACAGGGTAGCATCAGAGATGACACATGCAGGTCTGGTTCATAAAACTGCATTACTTCATGGTTTTATTTTTCACCTTTGCTACATAGTTTTACTACAGTCTTCCTTAATATCACTAATTTATTTTGGATAAATTATTTTAATATAAACATACCTTAGACAGCTTTTTCTTAGTATTAAACGAAAATGTACAATTAAACCACATATTACAGATCTAGCTTAGTAACTAACCTCTTTTATGACCATTTATAGTCACATTATACAAATGCCACTTGCAATTTATTACTTTACTGTATCTCAGCATACATCTTAAATCTATTCATGTTTTTACCCTGGCTTATTTCCAACACACTATTTATAACATAAACCTTCAGTTTCTTGCTCTTATTTTCATAGAGCTGTGCAATTATTTCATTTATTATGTTCAACTATTACTTTCATTTATATATTTTACAACTACTTACATTTGTAGATTATAATGTTGCAGTCACTTTACAATTTTGCTGTTCTTTCAATTGTCCATTCTTACTTTCAATTATCAATACTACTGTTATTATCAATTATTAATTCTACACTTACTTTCAGTTATTGATGCTCGTCCATTACGGGTGATGATGACCACACAATTTTCATCCAAGGAATGTAGTTGCGTTATGTTTGTCTGTCTGTGTGTGCTTAAATGACTAGTGAGCCTGATGCGGGCTTGAAATGTTCTTGTACAGTGTGGGCAAGGTATACTTGCACTTGTGGGGAGTTTTGCTGCCTTTTTATTTTGAAGTTTCTGTCCATCCGTGCAGTTCTACCTGCCTCGCAGGCCGAAGAACCGTGTCGAAGAAGTGTGCACCAGGCTGATCTGTCTTGAGCAACAATCTCCCAGTTGTCGACATCTATGCCAAATGATTTCATTGAGTTCTTGAGTATGTCTTTGAATCGCTTTTTCTGACCACCCTGTGAGGGTTTACCACTATGCAGCTCACCATAAAAGAGTCGTTTGGGTATTCTGCAATACGAGCCAAATGTCATGCCCAATTTCAGTTATTAATACTACTGTTGCTATCAGTTGTCCATTCTACTTACTTTTGATTAGTAATACTACTGTTACTGTCAATTGTCCATTCTTACTTTTAATTGTGAATACTACTATTACTTTCAATTGTCATTCTACTGTTACTTTTAATTGTTAATACTACTGTTTCTTTCAATTGTCAGTTCTATTTAGTTTCAATTATTAATACTACTGTTACCATCACTTGTCATTCCTAATGTTACTTTCAATTGTTAATACAAATATCAATGGTCAATTCTACTGTTACTTTCGGTTGTTAATACTACTATTCCTATCAATTGTCAGTTCTTTCAATTGTTAATTCTACTGTTACTGTAAATTATATGGTTGCTATCAATTCTACTATTACTATCAATTCTACTGTTACTATCAATTCTACTGTTACTATCAATTCTACTAATATTTTCAATTGTTAATTCTACTGTTACTGTAAATTATATGGTTACTATCAATTCTACTGTTACTATCAATTCTACTATTATTTTCAATTGTTAATTCTACTGTTACTATCACATATACTGTTACTTTCAAATTGGTAATACAACTGTTACTCTTAATTGTCAATTCTACTTGCTTTCAATTGTTAATATTACTGTTACCATCACTGGTCATTTTTAACGTTCCTTTCAGTTGTTAATACAAATGCCACTATCAAATGTCAATTACACTGTTTCATTTATTGTTTCTAATGCTACTTGCATTCATGATTATTTTGCTACTTTCATTTTACTGTAACTTGATGTAGAACTGAAAGACTGTTTTTATTTGTCCCTACTTCTATATAATTTAACATTTCCTGCAGGACCCTTGCAGTGCCACTGAGTTCTTTCTATGTAAGAAAGAGATCGGAGAATACATGGTTCACCAAAGTGCAATGATGATGGTCCTATCAATTAATCAACATTTTCTATTAGTTGCAGCAGTTAAAGGCTTGTAACCTTACTAATGATAGAACATTTTTTCTGATATTTATTTTCTAGTTGCTTATGTACATCAAGGTGTGTATTATGTACAACTGTGTTATTATAATGTGCAAAAATAAGACACATATTTGTTGAAAGTAAATTATTACAGAATGATTCTTTGTCGATTGTGATCTCTTACCAAATTATGCATTTCTATTTAACAGTAAAGTCCTACTTTTTTATTTTCTGGTACACTACATAATTATTTTTTACTTTCTACAGAACTTGATAGCTTAACTTTTAACATTTTGACATAATCCTGGCCTAAAACTTTGTTTACTGTTCATGCAATTATCTGTTGGTATCTGAGATGCAGTTATTTATACCAGAGTGTTACTTTACAAAAGTGTTAAAGATTTATATAAGAAACAAACTGGCCTCATTTGAATCACATAAAATGTACATCTTTCATTCTTCCATTTTGATAATTTTTTTATGTATTGCTTCTATTTTCCATTGAAACTTTTCAACACATTCATTTATTCTCAGTATTGTTGTTATGCAGTCTATTTCATACTGAATGCATTGTAACCACATAAGCTGTACTGTATATATATATATATAGGGAACTTAGGGCAAGTATTTCTTTTCATTGTCCTTTTTATACAAATGAAGTTCAACCCTCGAGATGGGTTAAAATTAGTGTATACAGTTTACGATGGTTTAGATAGCATATTCCTTTTATTGTGGTTTATTTAGATGCACAATATTTTCTTGATCTTTAATCCTTGCTGTATAAATGAAATTCTGTATTTATGTTGTTGTTTTTTTCTATGTAGAGTATTAGCTCTTGACTTTTCTACAATGTGCAATTTTTCTATCTGTGTGAATACTTCTAATAGTTCATTTTCTGGGTCTTCAAGATGTATATCTTAATTGCTTTGATTAAATGTGTGGTAATTTGAATTGTTTATTTTTTTTTAAAAAAACCTTTTTAACTATCATTTTATTTGTAGCAAGTCTTTTCATTGTCATAAAGTTTGGGGTTTTTTTTAGGTGGGGTAGTGGTGGATTGTTTTAACTGAAATTAATTGTACTGACTGCCCTCTCATTTTATAGAAAGGAAATCCAGAGTAAATTTTAGCTGATTAGTTTTGATACACATTTCATCATCAAGTAGCTTGTTCCATCGTTTTCTAGATCTTCCTCTCATTCTTCTCCAGGCCCTTTTCCTCCACAATTATCTTTTCGAGACACTCATGTTGTTTTATGTGTGAGAAATATTTAATTTCCTTTGCTTTTGTGTTCTTTAAAACCAACTCTCTTTAATATCAAGCTGTTGCAGAACAGAAGCATTTGTTCTCTTCTCTGTCCATGATATTCCAAGTACTCTGCAGCATTTGCGTTCAAATGGATTGATGATCTTCTGTTGCTTTGTCAATTGTGCATTTATCATGATAAATTAAAACTGCTTCACAGTGATAATTACTTATCAGAGGTAAGATAATGGTTTTGATTGTATTACTATCCAGATATATTACCAATGATTTGCTATAGCCCTAACTTTACTTTTCCAACAGCTTTATCCCAGTTATTCTACTGCAACTTGTCCTAGCTATCACCACACAGTATTGCAGGTAGGGTAATTGTATTAACCTTGATAAGTTACAAAAAAACAGACTTCACACTTTCTCTCACGATTGAGAGACCAGTGTTCTAACCACTCTGCTATATGCCCATTATCTACTACATATTTTAATAATAAGTCTTGCATCAAGATTTGCAATAACTTCTTTGATAAAGACCTGGATGGCACTAAGACTATGTATTTAGTTTCCTTAAATAAAAGATCTAGTGTTTTTCACTTTTGAAAAATTCTAGATTTCATAGAATTCAAAAAGTTTCATGCTTGCAAATATTATAATGGAATTATTCTTTGTTGATTCAATCTCTTACACTTCATTAATGCTTACATTAGGAATTGGATAAAAATAAGATTAAAATAAATAACTTAGTTTGGCACAAAAATCATTAGATAGTAAATCTTCTTCATTGTTCGCTTTCAGACTTCCAATTAATCTAACAACATTGATATCCTGTTTTTCATGAAGAGAGATATAAATTAAATACATGCAAGATGGACAGGCATGTTTCAAAAAGCCAGAAGGAAGAAAACTCTTATTTGTCATAAGAAAACATCATCAGTGGATATTTTAAGAGTTTTAAAGCCGAAGGATTGACTTCATTGCACCGGGTTTTACCCCATATGGCTTGGTCCCTCTCCGCAGAAATGGCATGCCACCTGCCTAGAGTATTGCACAGAGCACGAACTCCGTAGCTCCAGCAATAATCCTAGGGTCTCTGGAAAAACTGCACTCATGAACAGAACGGCGGCGGTCTGGATTCGAAACCACAACCATAACTGTCAATGTACCACCATGTCAAGAGACACAATTTATAGGACATCCATTATAACGGACCTTTGAAGTGAAGACAGAGCTAAATGATTATTACCATTATTCTTCAGATCATAGCTTGTCCTATGCAGAACTTTTTTCACATTAACAGTCCTTCGAAAATTCTCTCTCTCTCATAGACCAGATGTCCCGCCTCTGTTGCCATCATGCTCAAATCATGTGTGACATCCTGAATCCATCTACTCTGTGGTCTTCCTTTTCTCCTATTGATATTATTCTTCAATTAGTATTCAAAATACGGTTCTTCTGTAGTAAAGTATTTTGCAGACAATATATTTTTTACCGTATGTAATTCAATTTTATGAAACAGTATAATTTTCTTTTTCATGTGTTCAATAGCATACAATGATGCATACTTGCATCCAAACTAATTAGTCCTTCAGTAACTCATTTCATAGACCAATGTGCATACTTGCATCAACTCAAATCATGTACATTTCAGAACTATTTCTACATACAATGTGCTCTTCATCCAATGATATTATTCTTCGTAATATTATTAGATAAATGATGGTACTTTGTATAAAGCTAATTTATGACTATATAAATTTTACATATGTATACAATATGAACATTGTAAAAAATTTTGTCTTTCATGTTTTCAATAGCATACAATGATGCATACTTGCATCCAAACTAATTTATGTACTTTCAGTAACTATAATTCAGCCCATTATTTTCTTTCCCTTGTTTTCATCCCTGATTGTGCAAAACCATAATTCTTGTTTACTTCAAATTCTATGTGACCATTATAAAATTATATTAAGGAGACCCTGAAACGAACTTTGCTGAGAGAGGCAGGAAATATCGGTCTCAGTTCCATGGAGGAGATTGAGCGAGTTGCCCAGGATAGAGCGGTATGGAGAAATTACTTGCAGGCCCTATGTAACGTATAACGGTACGAGAGGAATTATTATTATTATTATTACTATTTATTATAAAATACAAAAACTGTATTTAGTAGACACACGGAATTTGTGCAAAACATACTAATATTAGTTTTCGTTCTTTTAGTGATAATAATAAAGGTACGGCAGAGCTTTTTAATGCAATATTATACAGTTAGCTCTTTTGTTAATCGTCTCTTATCTGCACTCTGTCAACTGTAATCTAAATTATAGTAGTAACATTGTGCAAAACAGAAATTAGATACAAAGTCTGGAGTGCGACAGGACACAACAGCATTCGATAAATCATTAATTAGAGACCAGGCACGTCATACGACTCAAGCAGTTTAAATCGATACTTCACATCACATACAAGTTGTCTTCCTGCCCAGCGCTAACTGTGTACACTGTACAGTTAATAGCAGGTTTTTTTCTCTCCGACTCATTTGCTCTTTTGTTTTTGTCTGTACAACTCTGAGATCAGTGTTTATGGCAGTAATTGTGTTTCTTTCCTTTAAAAAATCCGTGGTTTTACGATCGATTGGCTGTATGATTAACTGAATCTTTGTTGTTCATAACGCTATTTTTAAGTGCAGTTTTTGTTTATTACTTTGAATTTGAAGTTTTATTTTTATGTACCTGATTAAATGCTCACTAGAAATAGGAACGAGTTATTTCTTCATCATGTGACAAGTGAGCGAGAAAGTGTCGGTTATTAAATAAGTATTACACTACCTCCATCACATCACACGTTTTCTCATCATGATATAACAATAAATCAAGCAAGCAGCTGCTACTCATATTTCTATACTACAAATTGTTGGCGCACATACACCATAATCAATTATTCGTTGATATTTCTGAGAAACCATGGAAACCTATATACTAACTTCAGAACAGCAAGAGTTCATGGTGGTGCCTGAAATGCATTGCATACACATGCATAATCCATTTCTACGCCCCTGGCGAGAAGACGCAAACGATGCATGAAAGTATTATTTTGCACAACCAATAGACAACATTTCAAACAACGTATGTAACTCGTAATAATAAACAGCAACACTCGCGACCATACAATTTCTTGATTATACAAGATAGCCTAACTATAGATGTGCATCGTTATGGAGATTGTATATTTCTATAATGAACAATTCTGCAAAATACAACATTTGCAGAGAACTGTTAAATACATATTACAATGCTAAATAATCAAACGTATGTTGCCATCAACACTGAGACAAACTAGCGATTTCACCGCTCACAAGACACTCACAATCCCTTTCAGTTTGCTGAAAGTACCAGTGTCAAAACACGTATACAGTAGCTTTTGCAAAGATTTCGAGTTCTACCCTGATAGAGGACATCGGGTATCCATATCCAACTAGGGAAACTGTGGAGTCAATAGTATCACGATTTGAACTATTGTGCGCTGGTGTTTAATCCAGCGCTCTAATCACTTATAAGTGGACTCCAGAGTCAGCTTCACAGTAACTATATCATAGTGAATATAAAACAATAATAAAAATGTAAGGTCGTTTTATCAGACATGGTGACTATGAAAGAATATTTATTTTTTAAATAGGAGATAATCAATTATACGGGGACTATTATTATAGCTCTCAGGAGATGTCCATACGGGCTCAGATTACAGCCTCAATAAGTCCAAGGACCCGACACGCCAGTTTGTTGTTGATTAATCAATTTTTCTTTTGCATATTTGGTATGTCATTCTTTTCGGGCTGTACCAATATCGACACCCATCTCTCGAAATCTGGTCAGTGACTGGGATTCACAACCCTGAAACTGTTTGGAAAGACTTCATGCGTTAAGAACGTCATTTCAATCAATTGCAGCTCTTCTGATATTGTAGTCATACCAGCCAATCTATCAGCTTGTTCATTACCCCTTACTCCTGCATATCTAGGGACAAAAATAAAAGTGATTTTTCTGACCACTGTCTGTATTTCTTCTTCTTTCGTGTTTGTTCTAATACTCCCGCTAGTTACACCATGATACAGACAGGACAACGGAATGATTTTTGTCGCAATTTTCAGCGTGACATGAGGTTTCTGCACATAGCAGTCCGACACATCCGACTTCAGCATAGTCTTTTTTTAGAAGTACCTGGTTAGCTTCTCCCTCTTCGATCTCCACAAACATAGTCAGACTTCTTGATAGTCGTCCGTTTCCAGGGCCGCTAGTCTTGATCACTTTTGTTCTTACCCCATGAAGCTTGTGTGTAGTCCACCGAAGGGGGATGGAGCGTCTGGCCCTGAACATGTAGTACTAGCTCCATGTCAGTCAAACAGCAGTAGATAAATTGTCCAACATACTATATTGAACGGTGCTGAATATGATTATACCACTTTCCCATCACAAAAATATGTACGGCACTATAATAATAAAGCACATAGCACACACAGAGTCGCAGTAGCGTAGTTATTAGTCAACTCACTTCTTAAGGTAATGGTCCGGGATTCATTCCACAGTGGGCGTCGAATTCTCAGGGCCACCCAGCCTCAATTGGGTAGGCTACGGGAAAAGCACTGAGAAGTAAAGGAGGCCGTCGTGATGTTAACCACATCACCCATTGTGTGCCGACGGTCAATGAAAAATTCTAGTCAAACACCGTATTACCCTATATACCTCGAGGTTTGAAAATGGGTTCCGTTACGTTTTTTTTCAATAACGTATAGGGTCACATGTATGCTATGATGGAATCCCTAACACAGACGTTACTCCGAAGATCTCGTTTCTCTGCGAGGTGGATGGGTGTGGAAAAGTAATTTCCTGAGCAAAATTCTTATCAGCCCATGCTTTTCATGGCCTTCCTCTTCTCCTACCACCCTCTAGGCTACTGTTCCTTGAAGGATTGTTTTTGAATTGTTTTTTTTTAACTGGCAAGATTGATAGCCTAACTCATTTTGCTAAATTTTGTAATTCAGTAGCAAGGAAGTGTGAAAAAAAAGAACGAAGAAAAAAACGAGAAAAAATCAATTATATTTACTATCACAAAACGAAATTAACAACTGTTTACCTTGCCATTAAGTTTGTTTTCTTGCAAATACTTCTTCCCCATTTTATATGTCAAGGTTAGTGATCATGCTAGTTCATCAAGTATGTTGTCTGAGCAAGTCTGTCTTATTTAATAAGTAAAAGAGGTAGCCCAATATCGACCAGGCACCACTCCTAAGAGCAACGCCATGACAATATATCTGATTTGCGGCATGTCCGTATCGCTACATTTTGCGAGTGAGTTTTGATTAATATAATGCATTCTGGTTATAAGCACTAAAACTGATTAGCTAATTTACAAGAGTACATTAGTTATTTCTTTTTTTTCTATATTTAATTATCACGAAACAGTTAGCGCACTTCAGTACGATTTTAAATAATACGAATGTGAAAGATTTTTCTTCTTTGCGTTCGTTCTTTACGACCAATTTTAATCACTCTTTGTGATATGTTTGATCTTTGTCAAGAACGTGTATACGTTGCACATTGGTTTGGTATGCCCCCTAAACGCATAGACTTCTACACGTTTAGGACACGTGCATCCGATTTCAGCCAAACCTCCTGAGTCGCCTCTTACGACATGCATGGCAGGTAACAGGGGTTCTATTCTTTACACCCCAAATGTGTGCTCCAGTAATCACTAGGGCGATGACTGTGAAAGATTAAAATAAATGTATATTTTTTTTATTAGAACGAAACATGTTTCTTTTAGCTGAAACATTGACTTCACTGCACCGGGTTTCCTCCCCAATATGGCTCAGTCCCACTCAGAAGAAATGGCACGCCACCTACCGAGAGTATTGCATAAAAAACACGAACTCCGTAGCTCCGGCAACAATCATAGGGTGGCTTGGAAAAATGTACCGGTAAACAGAACGTCGCAGTTCGAATTCTAACTCACAACCTTCTGAACGCAAGGCGGGCGAAGACTTAAATCCCCCCCTATCTCTGTGTTATATAGGATTAACATAATCTTTTTGTGCCGCCACATTTTAAATACATCTCAAAGTTTCCTCACAAGATAGCACCCGAGCCAAGTGACGCCTCATAAACATTTTGATAGTTAATCAATAGAATACCACTTCAGATTGACATGAAAATGTAGATTTCAATGTAATTCTACAAACTGCATAATTCAGCCTATTATTTTCTTGTCAAATCGCTATTTACATTATTTAACATTCTTTATTTTCAGCTTATCGAGAATACGTTCCCATAACATATGTTCTATTTGCATGTCATCAAATATCTATTTTTAGAAATGTAAAGCTGATAAAAAGATATAAGGAGATACAGGATAAATTTGTTTGGACATTTAATGAGAATAAGGTAAATAACTGCCACAGAGTTCTTACTGTAGGAAGTTGGGGTTTTTTTTTTAAATACTAGAAAAACTGATTCATTGATTGATTGATTGATTGATTGATAGGACCATCATCATTTCACTTCGGTGAGTAGCCATGTGTGCTCCAATCTCTTTCTTACACAGGAATATCTCAGCGGCAGTGCACGGACTCCATAGCACCAATGAGGTTATCTGATGTAATTTCAATTAATCAAGTGCTGTACCGGTAGGTGATCATGTCCTCTGCATCTGTCTGTCTCTGGTACAATCCACGTAATCACAAAGTACTGTTGTTTTACAAATTACAAAACAATGACAAAATACAGCAACGTTTCGACCAACAAGGCCTTTATCAAGCAACGAACATGAGTGACAAATTAAAAAAAGTTTGTATATAGTCGTCCATGTTTTTTTAAATTCGTCACTGCTGTTGTTCGTTTGCTTGATAAAGGCCTTGTTGGTCAAACGTTGCTGTATTTTGTCATTGTTTTTGTAATTTGTAAAAAAAACAGTACTTTGTGATTACGTGTTTTGCCAATCAAATAGTTTTACTGCAGCCTCATCTATTTTGTGATACAATCCATCAACGGACCATTGCCGATCACGATTTCAAGCCGATCTGAATTATATCTCTTTGTTTCCCTCTGTCTTCCCCTGTATTTTGATGTAATTTAGGTCTTTAAAATTTTTATATTTTTCTACTGAATTTTGCCAGAGCAGCGATTTCCCAGCCTGCTCTTCTCAACTTTGAGCTGCCAAGTGCTCTTTCACGCACTCAACTTAAACACAAGCCTATGTTTTATCCTCTGTCACTGATAGAACTAGGAGCACGATTTCGCCTACACTGAGATCAGGGATTTCTAGAAAAATATCCAAATGGCGTCACAAGAGAGCAAACCGGATACCTTTGGAACGAGAGGTGAGCACCTGACCTCTAGCCAAAGAGACCCACAAAACTGTGTTAGATAAACAGAAAAAATTGTACTTTTACTATGGACAGAAAAAGATCAGTTTAAATTCTGGACAAATACCTTTATTAAGCAAGGAGGTAGAAAAAACATAAATCGAATTCATAAAACAACACAATATCACAACTCAAATGGTGCTTTGGTTAAAGAGGAATTTAATAGTTGGACTCAAATAAAGAACAAAACTAAAATAAATACTTGAAAGGATAAAGAGGTAAACAAAATATAAAACAAACAAGAGTGTCCAATGCTTTCATCCTTGCTAAAAATGTATACATAAAACATTCATATGAAAGTATTGTCAATTCCCTAGACAACTTAACTAAAAAGAGTACCTAATAATTTGTGATAAGGGACAAATTTGAAATTGACACTGGAGATACTGTGTAAGTGCTCAAATGATGCACTATAAAGACGACAAGGACTGAGCATTAATGGTGGCATCCTGACTGCAGTGACATGGATATTAATCAGTTTTCCAGTTCTTAAATGGATTATATAAATCAATACCCATCTCTCTCTATCTGGTCAGCGACTGGGATTCACAACCCTGAAACTCTTTATTTGGAAATACTTAATGTATTAAGAACATCATTTCATCTTCTTCTGATATCGTAGCCACGCCAGAAAATCTATCAGCTCGTTCATTACCCCTGACTTCTGCATGCCCATGAAGGTGGTTTCTCTGATCCGTCTGTATTAGTACCTCTACCATTTTTCATCTCACGATTCCTGTTTCGACATTATGAATTATACTCATGGAGTCACAGAGTATGAAAACATGAGAGTAGTTATGAGATGCCAACCACTTCACGGCTTCTGCAACCGCCCGCACATTCATTATCAAGCTACTTGTTGTTGTGGAACAGGCCACATTAATCTCTTATAATTTTTTCTCCTGAGCATGTCGAGAAAATCCATGCTTTTGATATAGATAATCCACATGTATGTGATAATGATTAAGTTTACTGATTACTTAAGTGATTACTGTAGGATAAATTGGAAACTACTAATTTTTTTTTCCGATCCAGAAGCACTTGAGCTTTTCAGCTCTTGGCTTGGTGCCATTGACATCGTAACCCTTCAGTTCGGTCCCACGAACACCGTAAATCTGGAGAACCTGTGGCTTTTCTGCCAGCCTGTGGAATTGAGAACCGCACTCACATGGGGCGTGTCACCCGTCGTCCAACGCTCTACGAACACGCTGGGCAGGCGGGCCGAAACTACTATAAAAAGAATAGCGCTGACTGAATGAATTACAGCGCAGCTCCCATTCGGGAGACCCATGTTCAATCCACGGTAAGGCCAAACATATTTCTGTTGGGGGCATAAAAGAAAAATCCTAACCTAAATAGTTTCACTGCGACTGCAAACAATTTCTTGCAAACAATGCCCCGACTCGAGCGGGCAGAAACACGGACAGAGCCGATCTCATCAGTGCGGTGCACTCTCATTTATGTGATATGGGCGAGTCTCAGACACTGGAACGAGTGTAAGAATTAGGAGTTACGTTTGGACATCCCAGACAGTGTCGTCTTCGTAGTAGAGAGTGAAGGTATACTAATCAACTGCTCATATTTACTGTGAGCAAATGGACGTTAGGATGGCTGCTTGCAGCGGAGGACAAAGCCCGAATGGGAATGCCCAATGTGCCATGACGTCGATCGCATAATATAACATAACATAACTGCGACTACACTAGCCATGCTGCCACTAAATTCCTTAGGCTCTCTTCCCCTTTCCCGAAACCACCGTAAAAGCGGTACTACAGGCAGTAATGACAGTAACTACTATAAATCTGGTGTATGCATATATGAATGTAATAACTAACTCTACATATATAACATACATTGTATTGTGTGAACAGCATTATATTAAAGATATGTGTTGAGCAGTCACCAACATCAGCATAAAAAAAGAAAGTTGGCTCAGAACCTTGCTTGAATTACATTGAGAAACAAACAATGAAGTGGTCTGGCCACTTAATAAAAATGTTTCCAAACTTCACAGTATACAGTCTTCTACATAGAATATCAGGAAAGAAGGTGAGAGGAAGACCGCCAAAAAGATGGTTAGATGGCATAGCAGAATCCTGTCAAAGAGAGAAATCACCTAAGCCACTATAACAGCGCAAGACAAAAACTGAAAACCATGACACTGGGCAACAACCCGGTAGCAATGTGACGACAGAAGAACTTGAGCAGAGTAAATGGAAGAATAATAACTACAGAAATCCAACAAAGACGCAATAAAGCAAATAAAATCATAAAACAAATGCACTAATTTTGGAATGCAAGCATATCACCATGAAAACTAAAAGAGCATTTGTACAACACAATCTTTCTTCTGACATTACAATACCAGTGCCAAACATAGACATTAACATCAAACAATAGAAGAAAACTAGTCACCACAGAGATGAAGTGTCTACGCAGAATACTGGGAATGTCAAGAAGAGACAGATTTAGGAATGAAGACATCGGGGGAGTGTGTAGAACATCAGTACTGAACTTCATCAACAACAACAAAATTGAGTATTTCAGCCATATAAGCAGTAGTGAATAGGTTACGGTTAGGTTATATCGTACTAAATCAGAGTGCGCATATATTGAACATCAAAGATAGAAATAGTTTACACTAGAAATGGATCTAAAATATTTGAAAATTCTGTACAGGAGGGAAACAATCAAGGATTACAGCTATTATTTAAATCCACAAGGAATTATTTATGAGTTATCCTTATTTCTTGGTCTTTCATTTACATAAGACTACAGCTGTCTTAAAAGACTTCAGCTGGCATGACTCGATAAATATATCATGTGAATATATATATATATATATATATACATATATGGAAACTTGTAAAGTACAGATTCTAAAAATGCAGTCATAGTACTATTGTGATATATAATAAGGAGGAATGAAGTGCAGGACCATTGTAACATGAATATTTTATTTTAAATAAACTGCTAGGAATGAAAGAGATACTGGACAGCCTATCATAATAGCATGGAGGTAAATCAACAACAGAATTGGTCAATAGTGTTATGGACTCTCAGAATTATACAGGCTTTTTCAACCCATTCCGTCCTTCTAATCCGATATACTGGCTTGCAGTTTGGTTATTTTAGATGATGCATAACACAGCCAGAATCCAAGTACACATTGCATATATAAATATGTGTTCAAAGGTAAACAAAAAATATGGAATGAAAGGGTTAAATAGATGTTGTTAGTGCAGAATAGAAGGGTTGAAATGGTAACAAGACTACAAATAGAAATAATCTGGAAAACACGAATGGGAGGAGACTACAAGGAAACATGCTGGCATTGTAAAGGACATACAACCAGAAAGTGTAGGTGTGATGAGAGCGGGTCTTATTCTAGAAGCTGCAGGAAAGAGAGAGTAACAGAAAAACTCATGAAGAAGAGAGCAGGAAACAGGTGAATGAGAAGATGCTACAAATAAGAAAGAAAAAATTGAGATATTTTGGACATATAAAAGACACAAAGAGCTGGAGAAGACCATCGTGGAAGAAGGCACACCAGCAAAGAGAAGAAGAGGAAGACCACAGAGAAGATGGATTTAGGATGTAACTGATGGTTTGAATATGATGGCTGCAGAGGCGGAATATCTGGTCTATGAGAGAAATTCCAGAGGACTGTTGGTGTGACAAAGTTCTACTCAGGAACTAATGATGTTGATGAATGTACACTATTTTGTACAATAAAAAAAAAATTCAACTAGCACCAACATAAAATTACATTTAAAAATCTGTAATAATAAAAGATACCATCTACATAGTATGCAATAAGCATTGCCTATAAACTAATTTCTTTACGATAATAATTATATCCTCTATCTAGTGTATTTTGTATGTACAACATCATCTATGTAGGATTATTTTTCAGTGTACCAGTGTACAACAAATTTCATCTGCATAACTCAATTTCTCATTGAACAATAAATATCTTTTTCTTTTTTTTTTCCGATCCAGAAGCACTTGAGCTTTCGGCTCGGTGCCATGAACATCAGAATCCTTCGGTTCGGTGCCACGAACACCGTAAATCTGGGGAACATGTGGCTTTTTCTACCAGCCCGCGGAATTGAACCCGCACACACAGAGAGCTAGTCATCCGCAGTCCAACGCGCTACGAACACGCTGGGCACGGCATATCTTCTCTTAAACTCCATTATTAAGTGTATTAAAAACCCACTTTTACAAATATCTTCATCGCACACGGACATGTCCATAATTTTCAACAGCGTCCAGCGACTAACCATGTGAGTTTGGTGTTGATTGATGAGCCTGTGAGCGCAATGTTTGTTTTTACACCTAGGGTCGACAGCTGCTAAGAAGCTAGCTTTGAATTACCTCATGTTTAAGAATGCAGGAAATTTAGGTCAATAAATGGATAGAAAATGCAAAATTAGCTGTTTCACGTATTTTAAAATTAGTACAATGATTTGTGGTTCATAAAATAATGTGCATCACAGTAATGTCTGATCAACCTCTAGTAACAACTGCTATAAGAAAGCGAAGATGGAGATATGTTTGGCATACTACGAGTGAGAAGACTGACAAAAATGTCACATAGCAGGCATTGGAGTGGAAGGCAACGAGTTCAAGAAAGAGCAGATGCTCAAGGGAAACCCTGAAACAAACTTTTCTTCTTCTTTGCGTTTATTCTTTACGACCAATTTTAGTAACTCTTTATGATTTGTTGATCTTTGCCAAGAACGTGTATACGTTGCACATTGGTTTGGTAGGCCACTTAACCTATAGACTTCTACAAGCTTAGGACACATGCATCCGATTTCAGCCAAACCCCCTTAGTCGCTTCTTACGACATGCGCGGCAGGTAACAGTGGTTCTATTCTTTACACCCCAAATTTGGACCCAAGTAACCACTCGGGCGACAAACTTTACTGAGAGATGCAAGAACTATCGGACTTAATTCCATAGAAGAGATTGAACGAGTTGCCCAGGATAAAGTAATATGAAGACATTTCTTGCAGCCCCTATGTAACATATAACAGTACGAGAGGAATATCATAATAAGAATATACATATATCTTCTGCAACAAACGTATTATGTCTACATTTCTTTACACTAATATTATCTACATCACAATATGGTATAGAGAACTTGATATGGTCACTTAAAAAAAAAAACAGTGAAGATAAAACCTGTATTTCCATATAATTAAAACAAGATCTTACAACTGATAAATTAGGATTGATGGCTAAAATATGTGTCAACTGCAACAAAATAGAAAGAGTCAACAATTTTGAATACCTTGAGGCATTGCTGACAAATGATGGGAATGCTATAAAAGAAATTAAAAGAAGGCTGAGCACTGATTAGCAAAAACTGAAAGAACTAACTAACCTGCTAAGTATATTACTAAGAGAGAAAAGTACAAATTCTTCTGTTCTGCAACAGCTTGATATTAAAGAGAGTTGGCTAATAAAGAGCATAAAATCAAGGAAAATTAAATATTTCTGACACATCAAATGACATGAGTGCCTAGAGAAAATAATTTTGGAGCGAATGGTGCCTGGAAGAAGAATAAGACCTAGAAGGTGATGAGTGCAAGATGTCATTGACGATCTGAGAATGACTGCTGCTGACGCCGATCAACTTGCACAGAACAGAGAGATTTTCAGGACTCCTGTCATGGGAGCCAAGTTCCGGAAGGGACAAGTTACTTGATGATGATGAATTACTGCTAGTCTCCTGTCTTGCCTGAAGTCAGTTACTGTTTGTACCTTCTCATATAGTTTATTGATGTTTCTCCTTGTGCTGACAATTTATCTTTTTAATTACCTTAACATTTGAGGGTCCAGTGCTTGGCTTATGTACATATATTTGCACTGAAAAGTTCAAACAGAATAGGCACGCTGTGAAATCTTTCCATGTAACTCCCAGTGAACATGTTTGTCATAATAAACTTATGGCAATCTTCTGCATAATTTCTGGACTGTGTTAAAACTGATATAATCTTGCCAAACATCAGACCGGTTTGGTCTTGGAAGTGTCTTTTCAGCAATAGTAATAAGCTCTGTACCATCTTAAACTGTAGCTTTTGTATGATATCTGGCTCTTCCAGAGTTGCTCTATCTGTAAAGATAGTTAAGAAGATAGAAAGATAGTAAAGAAAATTAAGAGTAAATTTTAAAAGAGAAATACTAACTAAATTAACTCAATCCATACCCTAATTTCAAACAGGGGGTCTCAATGGTGAAGTTGTTTGCATGTTGTACTGAAAATTGAGGGTTCGAGTCATATGTGCAATTTTTTCATGAGATCTCTAGGATTGATGCCGGAGCTATAGTGTTTGTGCTCTGTGCAATGCTCCTGGCAGATGGCATGCCATCTCTGCAGACAGGGACGGAGCCATATAGGGAAACCCAGTACAATGTAGTCAATCCTTTGCCTTTGGACCCTTTATGTTTTGGACTCAATCCATACAAATGACTACTATAGTAGCATATAAACAAGAGCCAATCACAACCCAAAATCATTTTCTCTTTTTAATAAATTCAAACTTTTATCGCAGCTACAAATAGCCAAGCAAATATATTTAACTAAATAGTATATTTAATGATAAAGAGAAAGAGGAGATATGTTGGGAATACTCTAAGAAAAAATGATCAAAGAATCATAAAACAGCCATGAAGTGGGAGATAAAGGGTTCAAGAAAGAAAGGATACCCTTTGGAAATATACTTTACTGAGAGAGGTGTGCAATATCCACCTCAAAGCAGGCATTGAAGTGGGAGGCAAAGGCTTCAAGAAAGAGAGGACTCCTTAGGGAAATCCTAAAACGAACTTTACTGAGGGAGGCAAGAAATATCAGACTCAGTTCCAACGAAGAGGTTGGGTGAGTTGCCCAGGACAGAGTGGTATGAAGAAATTACTTGCAGACCCTATGTAACGTATAATGGTAGGAAAAGAATATATATATATTTATATATATGTACATATTTTTTATATGTGTGAAACACGACAAAGCAAATTATTTTCATCCTTGAAAAAGTCACAGGTATCCTAAGCAAGTGACTGGAAACAATCTCACAACAACTGGGTCTGACTATTCATTGGGAAAACAAAGATCATGAGATTAAATGCTAATTCCAGAGACCCAATCATAATGAAAGGGTCACCATTAAAGGAGGTGGACACATTTACATCTCTGGGAAGAGTCATCAACATTCAAGGTAGCTCAGATGAAGATGTTAGAATACAAAAGGCAAGATCAGCCTTTGCCATTCTGAAGAACATATGGAGTTCAAGAGTGATCAGGAATAAAACTAAGATGATATTTAACTCAAATGTCAAGGTTTTCGTTCTATATGAAGCGGAAACATGGTGAACAACCAAAGGGAACACCAAAAAGTTGCAGACATTCATCAATAGATGCTTGTGCAGGATACTCCATCTGCGATGGTATGACAAGACTACAAACAGGAAACTCTGGGATAGAACAGGACAACGACAGGTGGAACAAGAGATAAGGAGCAGAAGGTGGCGATGGACAGGACACACACTGAGGAAACCTCCTAACAGCATCACAAGACAGGCTCTCTGATGGAACCCCAGGGCAATAGAGGTAGGGAAGACCCAGGAACACCTGGAGATGGGAGTTGGAGACGGAATACAAGAAAATGGGGAGAGAGTGGAGAGATCTGGAAAGGATGGCCTAGGATAGGCGGGCTTGGAAGGCCTTGGTTGCGGATCTATGCTTCCCTAGGGGTGAAAGGTGAAGAAGAAGAAGATTCTAAGAATGTGAAACATAATGTACATATTAGTATAATTTATCAAAATGCCATAGCAACAAATTACCTACCTGGAAAAAAAACACAAAGAGCCTTAAGAATAATGACCATCTCAAAAGTTAAATGAAGATCCTGTAGGCTCTTTGATATATTAAAAATTCGGTCTAGGTCCTCCTTCGATTGAAAAATCTCCATTTGATGTCTGCAGTAAGACTTTGTTGGCTCCACAACAATATAATCCTCTTTATTGTAACCTCGAAAGTAGCCCAGAAGAAAGACATCATAAATACTGGCTGTAAGAAGAAAATAAAATTTCAAAAAGTTATGAACAATATTTCTCTCAGATTCTTTTATAATAATAGCAGCCCATCGCAAGAGATGATGACAACAGCATCAGATGTGACTGTAGAGTCAAATCCTAGAACACACTCCCTACCTGGGGGTTCAAGGTTAGACATGTGGGTGTTGTGTGTTCTGCCTTCTCGCATTGCTCGTTTCCTGTGCCTCAACGATTCTTAGCTATGTGGGTTTCTCTTGTGTTGTTACAGCATCACATTTGGTGATCTTGCCCCAGCAATTCCCAACACATGGTGTCTATATTGAAGCATTTTAGAGACATTTTAAGAGTGTCTTTAAGGCGTTTTTTATATCCACTAGCAGAACTTCTGCCCCCCTTCAAGCTTGCCATACATCGACTGTTTTGGGATGTGTTTATCAGGCAAACGAGCAACCTGACCGGCCCATCTTACTTGGGCCTTCTGCAACAGGATGTTGACGCTTGAGATCTTTGCTCCTGTGAGGATTTCGGTATCTGAAATTTTGTTCTGAAAATACAATTCTTATAATACAACAAATCTATCCAGTATATTACTAACTAGATGTGTTCTTTTTTTTCCTTTTAGACCTCCATGTTAATGATTTTGATAAAAAAGTAGTCAGCTTTATGGTTCTGGCATTTTGATTCTGTTTTTAGTTAAAGGAACCATCATCTATGGTCTGCCAATGTGTTGCCAGGGCTCAGAAGGGCAGCAAAGAATAATAACACTGCGACCTACAAGGCATGTTGTAAGAGGCAACTGAGGTAGGGGCCTCAGGAAGCTACCCTAGAAAATAAAAAGCATCGCAGAAATCTGATGTGCTGGCATACTTGTAGGTGCATAACTGGCATAATGTCTGGCATATTGTTCTTAGGCTCAGATCACATACAAATCTGAAAGAATGGTTTAACAAGCGGTCAATATGAAACGTTCGAAGAAATAGATCTATGGTCAAGTGCTACTGTCTTCACTATTGTAATTAGTTATTACCTACTGAACCGCTGTCAGTGAACTCCGGGCAGACTCATAAGTTCGCAGTCTCTCCCAAAGATGTCAAAGAATATGTATGCTGATGGTTTCCATTGCTCACTGGTTAAACAAACTCCTCATTCTGTTCTTCAGATGTCCAATTCTGCTTTAACAACATGGGATTCCAAACTCTCCTTAAATTGCTGACTAAAATCAACATCACTGTTTCATTCAACAGGTGGTCGCTTAGTAATAAAAGGCAATCCCCTATCCATCTTCAATTCCCTGATGATACAGGCCTGTCTGCTCTCTCCCATCATGTATAGCACAGTTTTTTTTACCAGTAATATCTGTACTATCACTAGTACCAAATGATTTTGGGAAG
Source organism: Arion vulgaris (assembly GCA_020796225.1). Taxonomy (NCBI): domain Eukaryota; kingdom Metazoa; phylum Mollusca; class Gastropoda; order Stylommatophora; family Arionidae; genus Arion; species Arion vulgaris. Next base: position 29,315,348 of record CM036761.1, on the reverse strand, counting down.
CTTCTAAGCACCTGTGCTACATTCACTGACATATGTTGCCATATTATGCGTTAATATATGACAAAATTACTTTTTGCTGCAACAACTAATATCCTAAATATCATAATTATATGTAATAAGAATCAGATATACTTACTAGTCTGTTTAAGCGCAGTGTTTTCAATCTGTAAGTGGGTACAAGTTTAATCCTATTCTATTATCAATACACCAAGGTGTTGGTCTCTGTAGTGTGGAGGTAAGGTGCTTGTATCTTGCTCCAAAGATACTAAGTTTGTTCCGCTGTATGGAGCGATCGGATTATTTTTTTCAGATATTCTCTTGAAAAGTGATGTGCTGCTCTGACAGTGCGATATACTGCTCTGAGAGTGTGACATGTTGCATGGCAGTGGGACATGCTCTGACAGTGCAATATGCTGCTCTGGCAATGCGACATCTTGCCCTGACAATGTGATATTATGCTTTGACAGTGCAATATGCTGCTCTAGGAGAGTGCCGACATTTTTACCAAAACTTATGAAAAGAAACTTTGAAAAATACCGCATATAACAAATTACATCTCACCTTTAACCAACGCAGTCTGATCAGTCAAACGTAATGATCTGAATCCCGGTATCAGTTTCATGAATGTGATCATTTGTCTTATATAAATATCCATATTTTCTGCTGCATAACTAAGATCCTCAAGACGTCCATCAACATCCAATCCAGTCGAAACATAAATCTGGTCATGCTCATCCCTCTTTAGTGTCCCCAAGTGACCAAATACTTCCGTCTGCAAGGAACATCTCTCCTAAACGCAATGAATAAAAATGTATAAATGAGATGTTAGTGATATAAATTGTAAATTTAAGTGACTAATTTATACATTATTAAGTGTGAACATAAGAAAGGTCGAGAAGAAAACTGACAGACAACTTCAAAGAAATGCAAGAACATAGGCTTGCAACAACCTCTACAACATGCTTGGTTCAACAACCAGAAAGGACACTTTCCCCAATTTTTCACAGCAAAAGTGGTTAAACAACATTAATAAATAATGCTGAGTGCTAGTAGGAGGACAGTTCTTTACCTTTCAACTCCCAACAAAGCACAAGTCTTCAACAAACTTCTTCCAGCTCTTCCTCTCTCCTGCCATCTCTTCCAATTCTTTCCATGTTTTATCTATCTTTTTAATATCAGCCTCCAGCTCTCTTCTCCAAGTATGTCTAGGCCCTTCCCCTACTCCTCTTCCCTGTGGGTTTCAAAACAGTGCCTATCTTGCAATACTTCCGGTCGGTCTTCTCAATGTGTGTCCTACCCATCGCCAGCATCTCTTCCTCAGCTCTTTCTCCACTGATATCTGCTTAGTTCTTTCTCTGAGTTCCTGGTTCGTAATCTTATCATACCATCTCAGTCCCTCTATTAGTAAAAGGACAGAAAGAAAGTTAATGTTTCAGATATCATTGAGCACTAAAATAGGGGAAGAGTTTAAAAGATAAAGGTAGAGAGAAATGAGAATGGTGAAAGATCAATGTAAAGATCAGTTATATAAGGAATATCATCATAGCACTCCGGACATGTCCATAGACGCTCCGATCTCCGCCTCAACAAATACAGCAGCGACTAACAGTCCAACACGCCAGTTCGATGTTGATTGATCAATGTAAAAATGAAACAAGGAATAATTGCAGGATTGAACAATATAAAAATATAAAGATTTTTCAACAGTGACACTACCTATGCAATGACATATAATGCAGGATACATACATGAAGATATTAATCCTTTCCCTCATAACCAATCCCTCAGCAATTTTCTTTTTAACCTCCGGACGACTTTAATTTACAATGTATACTGAATTCACTGTGGTTGATGGCTACATCCTATAAAGGATATGCTACGATTTTCATTTCATACTGAATTCGCCAGTATACTGATTTTCCATCATCTTAAAAAATACCACTAGCTAGTATTTCGGCTCAGAAGGACGAAGGGGTTAAAACATTACCCATCATCATCAGGTGCAGTGTCAGCAGGAGTAGGCGATCATGGACCTCCGATAATGTCTGTCTTTAGTATTTGCTATCATCTCAGATGTTGATGCTACTCCGTGCCATAAGTCAGCCTGCCCAGCGTGTTCGTAGCGCGTTGGACTACGGGTGACAAGCCCTCTGTATGTGCAGGTTCAACTCCGCGGACTGGCAGAAAAGCTACAGGTTCCCAGATTTACGGTGTTCGTGGCACCGAACGAAGGGTTACGATGTCCATGACACCGAGCCGAAGAGCTTTCAGCTCAAGTGCTTCTGCATCGGGAAGAAAAAAAAGTCAGGCTATCCAACATTTTCTCTCTCTGTCTACATTTGTCTCCCTCCCTTGGTTTTACGGTTGTTACAATGTGTTCTAAACCTCCCTTTCTCATCACATGTTCAAAAATAATAACTGCCTCCTTCTTATAATGATAATAATTTTTCTCTGTCTTGGCCTCATTCAACACCTCCACCAAATAGATGGTAATTAACTAAATTATACATTGAGCATTTTTCTTCGAACGCTACATACTGACCACTTGATAAACCACTCTTTGTGCCTTGTATGTGATCCGAACCTATGAGCAATTGTACATTGTGCCAGTTATGCGCCTAAAAGTAAACCAGCACATCCGATTTCTATGATGCTTTTTATTTACTAGCGTAGCTTCCCTAGGCCCCTATCTTACTGGAGGTAGGTTCGCCTTGTAGGTCACAGTGCTACTATTCTTTGCTCCGCTTGCGAGCCCCAGCAATATACAAGCGATATTGAGCATGACACATGCTTACGTTTACATATCAAAATAAATACGGCAAGCAGCATTCAAATTTACATCAAGTATATAAATATAACAATTTCATGGAGAATATATGGAACATACAGTAGTTCTAGATATGGAACTATGCAAACTGAATATAACAAACAGGGAAGTCAGTTCTTTTCAAACAACCATGACGGATCTGCATTATCTATATTATAATGCAGATCCATCTATAATTATAATACCATATTATATAATCTATATTATATGAGTTATGTTTCTGATATACACAGCAAGTCTATTTCCGAAATTATTAACAACCGTATAAAGTGCCTTGGTATCAACTACCACAGAGAGCAACACTTAAAAAGTATAATGAGTACACGGCAAGAGGAAAAGATGGAGCTATGGCATCAAGAACAGCCTTAAGAAAATGAATAACAGCTTACAAAGTGCCTTAGAACAAGCACACACACACACACAATCACTACATATCCCCCCTCTCAACACTTCTATAAAGAAGTAAATGGTGGTAGAGAAGAAGTACAAAGTACAACTTACACTGGTACTATGTATGGTAATCTAGCTAAATTATTTCATTATACTTAAAAAAAACATATATTCAGATACCCTATGTCTATTGGTAGTAGAACTAATCCTTATAGATATGTAGTCCAACTAACAATCATAAAATAAAATTGTATCCTGTGTAGAATCATTGTTTGAATACTGATAAACGATGGTCGACAATATGAACTTCAAAAGGCAAAAACAGCACCAAATGTACAGATACATCTAGAGAGAAACAGCGGTCAAATAAAAACAAAAACCTTAAAAATACTGAGATACCATACAAGTTGACCACAACAAATAAGTAACTAGGTGGGGATCTCTATGACGTGGAGGTGAGATGCTCGCCTTTCACTTCAAAGGTACTCGGTTTGTTCCCCAAGTTGAGCAATTTAGATATTTTGCCAGAGATATCTGATCTCAGTGTAGGTGAGATTGAGTCCCTGTGTTCAAGTTGAGCATGTAAAAGAACTCTTAATAATAATAATATCCTCTCGACTGTTATACGTTACATAGGGCCTGCAAGTAATTTCTCCATACCGCTCTATCCTGGGCAACTCGCTCAATCTCCTCCTTGGAACTGAGACCGATATTTCCTGCCTCTCTCAGCAAAGTTCGTTTCAGGGTCTCCTTAGGTCGACTCTCTTTCTTGAACCCTTTGCATTTCACTTCAATGCCTGCTTTGATATTCATTGATCTTCTTCTTCTTCTTCGATCGTTCTAGGCCTGTTTTAATCATTCTCATTGTGATATATAAACAGCCAAACGTCCGAACGTAATGTACGTGCACCAGCCTTCAGCACCTATTGGAGCCCAGTTGCTTATCCTTCGGTGGGGTGTTCGTTTTCAGCCAGCTTTTGATTTACTAGGTGAGCTTTCCTAGGTACGATCAGCTTTGCCGTATTTTTGGGCTTTGTGATCTACGCCGGGACAGTGAGTTACGCTGTTCATGCCCGTTCTGACTGAGAAATATTTCTCGGGGCTTGTAAGCTTATCCTCGGACGGCGCCTTACTCGTATAAGACACCGTGTAAAGTATCGGCCTTCGCCAATGTTCAGACCCGGACTTCCTGTCAGGTCCGTACATTGTCGGCCTTGCTTTACCGTACATTTTTAGTCTGATCCGGAGAAGGAACATTCTCAGCCTTTTCTAGACGCCCGTTGGTACGTGGCAATTTGCAATTAACGTCGAAAGCACTGGCTTGGGGCCGAGTACAAACAATGTAGAGGGTCGTTTCAGTCGGCGCTATCAGCGTAACTGAGGATTTTGCGCTCGCCGCCATCACCGCCCCAGTTATTCCGGGGATGTTAGTTACGACTGCAATCGAACATTGCCCGGTTGCCCCATGGCTGGCAGTCCCGTTAGGAATCACCAACCTCAGTTCTTCCGGGAATGTTAATTTTTAGTCGCACAGTACCTTGCACGGTTTTCCCAGGTAGTTTCGTTATGCACTAAACGCAACTTGTTCTTTTGCACTCGGCAAACCTTGCCCAGTACATGTGTCTGCACCAGGCTACCAATGCTAGGTCAGCTGCAATCTTCTCTCGCACCAACACGAGGGTAGACTTTTATTCGTACGGTCCTGTCTTATTTATTCTTGCCGACGGGCTGGCAATGTTTGCCCCCTCCTCAGGGCTTCGAGCTTCGCCCACGTGGGCATACGCTTGGTCACTGGATGCACCTCTCATGTCTGAGACGTTCGTTGCTGTTTCTTTGTGTTCAGGGACTTGGGCAATATCTTGTTGGACATCGGTCAGGAGATTAGTGCATTTTGTTTGTATGTATCTTTATCGTGTTTCCGTAATTGCACTGCTACCACTACCAGTAGTTTTCTCCCCGATCTTGGTCTTGGTTAGCGCGCCCGCCGCTAACCCTGGCTCATGTTACCACCATGACCTCATGAGCCTTTGACCCCATTCATTGATCATTTCTCCTCAAGGTGTGTCCAACATATAAAAAAAAAGAACTCTTGGCAGTTGAAAATCAATAAAGAGTGGGCTGCAAAGCTCATTAAAAAAATATTCATATAAAATTCCTACAAGTAGTTCACCATCTTCAAAATTACATTAAGGACCCTCACAAGTGATACAGAGTTTGTGCACTGCCTCTAAGATCTTCCTGTGGGAGAAAGAGAATGAAGCCTACATGGTTATTCACCAAAGTGCAATGATGATGGTCCTATCCATCAAACAAGTACTAGGTCTGTGTATAAAGCAATTTCGTAAGCGGACATGCTTGCTTCGAAAGCATCGATTGTTGGGGAATTTAGGATGGATAAGAGATATGTTATTCGGCCTCTTGGTGACCAAGTTGTATAGGTAGAGTTGAATGCTTGAAGGGCAGAGAGAGAACTGTACTTAACCAGCGAGCCACAGGAACCATCAGTATGCACACCCTTCGAAATCTGTTAAGGGAGACTGAGCACCTATAGGTCTGCCCGGAGTTCTGTGATGTCAATTCAGTAACCAATAACCAATACAGCAATTACTCACCATCTGCAGTTTTTCAGCTGTAAGTAGCAATAGATTTCTGTTATTTTAACATGATAGGTGTATAGTATGTTCAAGAGCGTGGGCGTCTGTAGCTTAAGTGGTAGTGCGCTCGATCACAACCGAAGCATACCTGGTTCAAACTCGGCGGTGAGCAAATTTGGAAGCAAACTCGTTTCCGTGGGATTTTTACGAAAGGTAAAAATTGACCTTTCCATTCAGAAAGCAATGGTAAACTACTGAACGTATAAGTGGTGCTTAGAAAATCAACGACTCATTTTCTGTGGTTGATGGCTATGTCCTGTAAAGGATATGCCCCAATTTTCATTTTCTTGTCCAAATATAATTTAGCAAGCTGTGAAAAGATAAGGATAAAGCAGAAGTCCCTGAAAGGAAACATGTGACTTATATAATGACTCACCTTACATGTTTTGTACGACTCCTGAAGCACCTCATCTGTAATACTATTTGAATCTTCAACATTCATCTTGTGACTTGCAATTAAATCTGAAATAAAACTATCCAGTTCAGCTTCACTGTAGATGTGCCAGTCATTTGAAGCTAACTCACAAGCTGCCTGTGTATGTCTTTGTTGAGATGGTTGCAAAGACATTGGTGTGGGTAACGGTGAATAACTTAACAATGGAGATGATTCTGAGGATGAAGGGAGTATCTTTGAGTCGTAAGGATCCCAGTGAGAAAGTTTCTGCGAGCTTGGTGAATTGTCACAACTATCTACCATGGAAAGGGGGGATAATAATGTAGAGTTCAGAGGACTGTAAACTTTTGAATCGTTCATTCCTGAGATCTGAATAAAAACACTTTGAGATGATTTATCTTCTGGTATTCCTCCTCTACTTTTCAATTTCTCAGTTCTATTCACTTGCACTTTGTTCTGAGGTAAAACATAAGGAGATATGGTTGACAGTTCTGCGGATAATGCTGGCATAAGTTCTGTCAATGGCTGTGAATTGGAAGCAATAAAAGGTGACGGAGGATTGTAAACTGGAATTTTACTGAGATCAGCGGGAACTGAAGAAATGTTTCTATTGGATTCATTCTTAAAACTTAATTCCTCCCTTGCATGATCAGGTGGACTACCAGACTCAATAGAATATGTAGTAGATTCTTCAAATGTCTCTGATGAAATCTCACTTTGCGTGTCCATATCTGTTACATCTTGCTTGGTCTGCTCCAACATTTTGAGTTCCAATGTATCCTGTGTTCTCTTCATGTAAGTATAGCGGCCAGTCTTGATTGCTGAAATTATAACAAATAAAAATTAGTTTCATACTATTTATAAGTATTTTTAGTACTCGATATCTTCTAATGTATATGAATAATATAGCTTTAAGAATTGCAGATGAAATGCTGTAAAGCAAAGGTTTCGCTATTTTTCCTGTTCAATTTTTAAGAATATACGTACAATAATCCCTATTCACATACATGCATCTGCCATAGTTTAAATATATTTATATCATTGTACTATGCAATGAATCTGAATTGTTCAGTTAAACATAAATAAAAATTATTTGAAAATGTCATGTAGTTTCACCTACTTTAAGGTATGAAATGCTTGTCATTTCACATTTCTATAGCCAAGTATGCGGGAGAAAGATGGGCCTGTTGCTCTCCTAACTTTAGGAATGCAGTTTGCGCAAACTGAACCTACAACACTTTTTTGCTGAATTTGAAAAATGAACGTTCTATTTATTGTGCTCTTTCATCCCAATTATAGCTACATTTTCTCTGCAAATATAAATGACTACATTAGTTAAGTTTACACTGTCTCTCTATATATATATACATAAAATATATATATATATATATATATATATATATATATATATATATTCCTCTCTGCACGTTATATGTTACATAGGGCCTGCAAGTAATTTCTACATAAACTCTGTCGTGGACTCAATCTCTTCCATGAAATTGAGTCTGATATTTCTTGCCTCTCTCAGCAAAGTTTGTTTCATTCAGAGTTCCCTAGGTCATCCTCTCTTTCTTTAACCCTTTGCCTCCCACTTCATTGCCTGCTTTGGTCATTCTTTAATCATTTCTCCTCAAGGTATGCCCAACATATCTCCTTCTCCTTCTTATAATAGTTGTTACCAAACATTTCTCTGATTTCATCACTTCTCCAATACAGATGCACCCAAATAGAACATAAGATGCAAAATGATTGTGTTATGTATACCTACTGAAGACACTTTTACACCTGTCTGTAATAGTGGTATGTGAGTACAAGTTCACAATATAATTAATATACTTGAGAAACAAAGAATGAAGTGGTTCGGTCACTTGATAAAAATGCAACCAAGTTCAGCCCCTTAGTAAGAATGCAACCAAACTCCAATGTATACAGGTCTTCTACAACAGAACACCAGGAAAGCAGGTGAGAAGACCATGGAAAACATGGATAGACAACATAGCAGAATCCTATCAACAAGCAAAAATAGCTATCACCCAAGCCACTAGAGCAGCGCAAGACAAAAACTGAAAACCATGCCCACTAGGCAACAAACCGGTAAAAAGAAGAAAAAGATTATCATAGTATTTAGTTTGTTCTGACAAAGACATGATGTGTGACTTCTGTTTTCTATTCCAGAAATCATCAAGATTGTTGTCCATTTTCAGTATTATTCTACTTATATAGCACTTTATTTTACAACAGCTTTTTGAGGACCAAAAAGTAAACAAAAATCTGGTCTTCCATTTACATACTTACTTATCCTCCTCATGCCTGATGGCACATGAAGCTTTAAAAAAAAGTTTTCATCCTCTCATGTCTCTTGCAACATTTGGTGCAGTATTCCAGAGATACTGTAGACAGTTTTTCTTTCATCATTCATCTCCATGTTGTTCTTCCCTTTATTTTCTTATCCATTCTGGTGTCCACGTCAAGGCTGTTTTCGCTGGTATAGCTGAATTCATTTCCATAACACAGCCAAGCCATTTTTCATCTCTTTTTTTCAAGATGTTATTCATTGTTTTCTGCTTTGCTGTCTGGGTTGCCTTTTTACATAATCTATTATAATTACAACAGATCTGTTTAGCTGTTTTCACACAAGAACACACTCACACACCGAGATAGAAAACAGAACAATAATATGCACATATCAAACTAACAATGAAATGTTATTGAAATTAAAAAAGAACTAACATACAAAACTCTACTGACCATCTTTGGACATGCCAACTGATAAACATTTGAGGTATCTGCATCTGGCACAACATTTTCTTCTGTTGGTGCTGATGGTGCAGTTTCCAGTCCCCAAACACTCATATTTGCCATCGCGTATTAAACTGCGTCTAAAAAATCCCTGGGGATGTATCAACATTACACTCAAACATCAGAAAAAGTTTGAGAAAAAACTAACTGTAAATAGATTGCAAATAAATCTTTTGTTTCAGTGCTACAGGGCCAGGGTTTCCGAAGGTAAAAGTTAGGAGGTATCATGCTTCTGCATTCAGGTCTGTGCCAATACTAGATCTTCAGACCTGTCACCATAGCAAAGCCTATAGTCTTTTCCAGACAGAGGAACATTTTCATAGCTTTTGTCTCAGCTCTGCATACTCTGACCTAATCCTTCTTCTTCTTCTTCTTCTTCTTCGTTCAACTTTTGCTATGCGACTACTCCGGTATGTGTCATAAACAGGGCGGTGCGCTTGAGGTCTTCACCGGTTCCCCATAGTTTGTCTTGTAGTGTTGTTTCTGTTGGCCAGATCTCCAATCTCTCACTACTCAGACTAGGGCAGTCTTGCAGGATGTGCTCTGGGGACTGCTTTGGTGCTCCACAGGTGCAGGCCCCCGAGTCCCTGAGACCCATTCTGTGGAGGTGTGCTCTGAGACTGCAGTGTCCGTTCTAAGTCTGAAGATTGTGGTCTGTGCTTTTCTGTTTAGTGTATTTATACTGTCGTGCTCTGGCCTGTATCCTCCATTTGTTTTCTCCAGATCATTTTCCTGGATTGTTTCAGGAGAGTCTTTGCTTCTGTAAAACTTTGTGTTGGGTGGTGTTGTGTTAGGCTCCCGGCCTTTGCGAGTTTGTCTGACCTAATCCAATGTCATGGGTCATTGTGATATGGGCAGTTCTTAATTATGTATTCAGAAATATATTTTCCAGCTCCTCATCAAATTTTGTTTGTATATAAATCATAGTCAGTAGAGACAACTCAGCAGTCTGCAGTAACAAATTCTCAAGCATAAAAGGCAGTTTATTGGTGCTTCTAAAGATAGTAAATTGGACTGTTGTTCCGTCCATGTGGTACCGGGGCCTGAAATGGAAGCAAAGAATAGTACCACTGCGACCTACAATGCATGTCGTAAGAGGTGACTGATGTAGGCCCTAGGGATGCTACCTAGTAAAAAAAAACAGTGCAGAAATCGATTTGCTGGCCTACTTGTAGGCGCATAACTAGTACAACGTACAATCGCTCTTAGGCTCAGATCACATACAAATGACACATAGTGGTTGGCAAGTGGTCGATATGGAGCGTTCAAAGAAGGACTGTTGTTATTGTTGAAAACTAAAGTTGTCAAACTGGCCACTCCTTTTGCACTCAATTCCCAGATCCATAATTGTCATTGCTTAAGTATACAATTTTGTGTGATTTCTCCAACATTTCACAGCATGCTGTGAAATCATAAACATCAAGCTTCTTCTTCTTCTTTGCGTTCGTTCTTTATGACCCAAATTTTTAAACACTCTTTGTGATATGTTTGATCTTTGCCAAGAACGTGTATATGTTGCACATTGGTTTGGTAGGCCCTAAACGCAAAGACTTCTACATGTTTAGGACATGTGCATCCGATTTCAGCCAAACCTCCTTAGTCAGCTCTTACGACATGCGTGGCAGGTAACATTGGTTCTATTCTTTACACCCCAAATTTGGGCCCCGGTAACCACTTGGGCGAACATCAAGCTCAACAAACACACCATTCTGTTTTTGTCTTGTGCTATTCTTTCCAAATCTCTCTTCCTGGTAGAGAGAACATAGGCTGGCACAACAACCACTGTCTTTGCTTTCCCTCAGTAATGTCAAGCTCCTCCTTGCAGGAGGACCTTCCTCTAACCTGGTTGGGTTTTACATTTTTTGTGCATAGTTGAACATTCTGATGCTGTTTTATCATAGATTTTTTTTTACAGTATAGTGTAGCCAACCCAGGTAAGCTTTCCTATCCTTAGTCACTTTTTACAATATGCATGGCAGGTTATAAGGTTACATTGTCCCTAATTTTTTCTTAAATTTAATCATCCTCTGTAACATATAAATGACCCAAATAACACACAGGCATAGGAGGTAATACAGGTTATATAAAAATACTGTAGATAACACTAGGGCTATATTACATATGATAAAGATTAGGTCACTAATGTCACATTTTTAGGTGTGTTCATTGGTCCAGTTTATCAATACCTGCTCTTTCTCGCAGTGAGGCAAGATCCTTCCTTCCTTTTACCCACTTCAAATATTATCTATATATTCAATGACATGTCTTATATAAACTTTGCTGTCTTCTGTAGCTCACACAGAGGTCTGTGTAATTTTCTTTACAGTGCTGTTTCACTAGGTCATTGACCTTGTCTCTGTAATCATATTCATATATCATATTCGGGGCAGTCTTGAAGTATGTGTCCTACAGTCTGGGGTACTTATACCCATGTAAACATGGCTAAATTGTCAATCTTGAATTTTGTACACATCATGTGCTTCAGGGTTGATTGTGTCTTGTTCAAGGGTGCAGAATGACAACTTGTTCTAATCCGCTCATATTTTAGTAGTCAACCTGCGTTATAGTATTGGTGATTTTCTGATTGATGTAATAATCCTTTTCTTCTGATAATATACAACCTGTATACATCCATTTGGAGAGCCGCTGTAGCGTAGTTGTTAGTGAACTCGCTTCACAAGGCTGGTGGTCTGGGTTCAGCTCCAGCAATGCGCGTGGAATTTTCCCGATCACGACGGCTCTCAGGTCACCCAGCCTCAACTGGGTACCAGACATGCTCTGGGAAAGTAAAGGCGCCGGCGTGATGCTGACCACATCACCCATTGTGTACCGACGGTCAATGAAAATACAGGCCTAACACTGTATTGACCTATATACCACGAGGTATGAAAGGGTTCCTTTTTTTTTTTTTTACATCCATTTGCTATCAGCAGCACCTACCTTGGCCAGTCTGTCTGCTGGCAAGGCCAACAACACCTAGACAAACTGGGTTCAAATATTGTGTCTATTACTACCCATCCTGTTTTGTTGCTTGGTTTATGTGTTACAAAAAGTTAATTGCATATCCTTTACAGGACTTTGCAAATCAACCCCAGTAATAGGTAAAGCATAGTAATAGTAGTAAAAGTAGTAGAATAGCAGTGGAAGAAGTAATAGCAGTAGAAGTTAGTAGTAATGAGTAGTAGTAAGTAATAGTAGCAGCAAGTGTGGCACTCAGTGTAGATGACATCAAGTTCCCAGTCCTATCGAAGATGGACTATAAATATAGGTCTCATGTTCAAGTTGCGCACTAAAAAAAACCACATTGGCAGTTCAAAATCGAGAAGAGCAGGCTGAAAAGCTGCTGCCTGTCAAAATTCATTAAAAAGATTAAAAATTAAATTCCTACCAAATACCTTTACCATCTTCAAAATTACATTGGGGATCCCACTCCTCCGGTGCTACAGAGTTTGTGCATAGCCGCTGAGATCTTTCTGTGTCAAAAAAAAAAAAAGATAGGAGCACACATGGCTACTCACCAAAGTGCAATGATGATGGTCCAATCAATCAATCAAACAGTAGTAATATTCAAATAGTAAGTAATCAAGTAATAAAAATCAGTTTTATTTTTGTGCCAGGTCCCGCAGGCGTAAAGAGGAATTAACAGGCTTGCATGCAATGCTACTAGATGAGATTTGGAGGCGAAGATCAACAATATAAAGAAGTGATGGAGGGAGCTGCGGGAGATAGCTAGAGATAGGAAGACTTGGCATGAGTTGGTTGAGGGCCTATGCCCCAACCGGGTAAAAGGCAAGAGAGAGAGAGAGAGAGAGAGATGCAATGCTACTGTAGTAAACAGATAACTAATGTACCAGGCTAATATTTCTGAATGCCCTAATGGAGATAGCATAAATGATTCAAGAAATGAGGGTGAATCCACAACCCTAATGAGATTGCAAGAACATCTAATCAAACGTTGTGTAGACGGACAAGAGCGCTGTACTGGAAGCCAAAGAAGAATAGTAAACCAACACAGAACTGGTGTTGTTAGTCGGCACACACTGAGGGACATACTGAGGAAAATATTGATGCACTTTTAGACTAATTGTTTCAATGTGCGTTAATACTGATCTGTTGACTAAACTAGACTAGTAATAACAATAGTAGTAGTAGCAAAAATGGTAGTAAGTATAATAATACTAGCAGTAAGTGGTAGGAATAATAGCAGTAAGTACTAGAAAAATGAAGTAGCAATCACTACAGCAGTAAGATTCATGTTTTTAATTAGCTAACATAATGTTTACCTTACACGCCTCACAAGTATTAACCCCATAGTGGAACCCTGCGGCTTGCTCTCCACACACACGACATGGCGGCAAAGGACCAGCCACACTAGACCCTCGTTCTTCTGGTGGTCGTTTTTTCCCTCTCATTCTAGAAATTCTGGAAATATAGAAAACTAAATGTCAACAAACTCATAGCTACTGTATCATCAAGTGCAATCACTTGCAAAATTGATAGGTATTAGAAGAGGGGGTTATTCAGATCTCTCAGATTCAGTCAACTGTAATACTTATGTTATGGATAAAACAGAGGTATCAGTTTTTTTTGTGTCACATTTAAAGCATACATCACACTATGTTTTTACTCTGGGTAGGTCAGCCCTGACTATGAAATTATTCAAAGAGTACTGTAACATACATGCTTTCACAGGGAGCAAGACTTCCTACACCAACATGAGATGATATGCAATGTCTCTGAAAGTTCTTTCATTGTTTCTTGTCTATTTGATCCGGTCCTATACAGTAAGTTGTCCTCTGCAAAAGTCAATGTTCGCCTCAACCATGATGGCTGAGCTTTTGCTACATTTTCTGCAAAGATATTAAACAACATGGTTGTTAAAGTGGAGCCTTGTGGTAATCCTGGGCATATAAATGTAGGGTGTGATGTTCATATTTCTAAATGTAGTGCAACGGTCCACTCCATCAAAGAAACAGCTATCCAGTTTAGCAGTCAAGGATTAAGCCCGCATTTTAGCAAAGTGTGTCCTGATTGAAAAGTCCACTTTGTTATAAGCATCCTCCAAGTCAATCATTACAGAAAAGTATCCTGCTTGGATTGGAAGTCCTTGTAAACATCATAAGTAATTGCGCCAACATTGTCCCAAGTCTGATTACTGGCTGGTAGCTATTCAGAATATGAAAGAATGTGATCTCTTCAGATGACACATTCATTGCCTTTCTGACCATTATATTCTCCATTAATTTGACATACAAATGTTGCGTATACAGTAGATGCTAAGCAGCTTAGGATTCTTCCCATGTTTATCATCATTGGCTCATTATACCCCAGGGAGCAGCGTAGGTTACTTAAGTTAGAAACCAAATGTGCACTACAACGCATGCGTTGTATCGCGCTAACCACTCACACCTTCTATCTGACTTGGATTCCTCCCAGTCCCTACTTCTACAACGTCTATGACATCTCACTTCTACCAATATGCTCCTTTACTCCCTTATTCATTTCACCATCCATGTTCCTAATAGACAACTGCATGAATTTATTTGCATGCATCATCAACATAAACTTGACCTTCTTCGCCCTGTACCTTCTACCACTCCTCTCAATTGTCCACGACTATCTTCTCCTCCCACCCAGGTTGTCTGCATCTCTCCAGACCTCTTATCTGACAGCGAGAGATGTGTTTTAAGTAAGGGTCTCAAGTTTGTTCCTCTCTGTCCCCCCATTGATCACTACTCTACTCAGTTCAGGATGTGAACCGTTTCCACCGTGGCTTGCGACTCAAATTCCATTTTCATAACAAGGAGGACCCTCTAGAACATCACGACTCTAGTATGTTCTCCAAGTATTCCACTCGCAAACATGATTGGACTCCTAAACCTGGTGCCTCTAACGCTCTTGATCTCTACATCAAGAATACCTCATATGACATTGGACTTCTCCACCCTAAACGCCTAGGGCGTTCTAACATGTCACCGTCCGAGTTTTGTGCTCTATCACACCTCCGTCGACGTGATGACATTGTTATCAAACCGCTGATAAAGGTGGTGCCATAGTTGTATGGCGTAAAGAACTATACCTTCAGGAAGGCCACAACCAACTACTTAACACCCTATTCTACAAAAATATTTATTCTGATGCCACACTATCTAACAATAGTAAGGTCCGTACAGTTATCAAGAACCTCATTGCCTCTAAAGACCTTCCTACCGGCGCATCATCACTATGTGTCATCGACAGCTGTTTGGGCAAACCCGCATTCTATATGCTCCCAAAATTCATAAACTCCACAATCCTGGTAGGCCTATTGTTTCTGCTTGCTCTTGTCCTACGGAACATATCTCCAAATTCCTTGACAGTATCTTCAATCCTATAGTCACCACACTACCTTCATTCTTGAAAGATACTAACCGCACTTTGTCTGTTTTTTCTTCTATTAAGTTGTTGCCTGGCAGGACTTATCGTCTGTATACCTCTATACCTCATTCTGACGGACTTCAAGCTCTCCAGTTTTTCTCGACAGGAGAACTAACCCTCTTGTCTCCACCTCGACTCTCCTTCGTCTTGCAGAACTAGTTCTCACTCTCAACTACTTTCAGTTTAATGACCAGTTCTTCGAACAAATTAGTGGGTGCCATGGGTACTAAAATGGGACCCAGTTATGCTTGTCATATTCATGGGTCATCTTGAACACTTAATATGGAACACCTATGATGGCCCTCTTCCGTCCATGTATCATAGATACATCGATGATTGTATTGGAATTACCGATATGCCTGAAGCTGATTTGTCACGCTTCATCAACTTCATTAATGTCTTCAATCCTGCTATTCGGTTCACCTCTCACATCTCTACCTCTTGTGTCAATTTTCTTGACATCACTATCACCATCAGCCTATCTACTATCACTACATCAGTATACTACAAGCCTACTGATACACATAGCTTCCTTCTGTATACCTCTTCCCATCCCCAGGCCTGTCGTGATTCTTTACCTTTCTCTCAACTCTTACGCCTTCGTCGCCTCAGTAGCGAGGACGACGATTTTCTCGACAGAGCTCACGAGATGCTTGATTTCTTCCGCCAGGCCTATACCGGAGAATGTGCTTACATCTGCCATGCATCGGGTTAAGCTAATTGCTCGCCAGGAGGCCCTTTCCCACATACATAGAACCTCCAATTCTGACAGGGTTAAACTTATCTTAACTTTCCACCCACATAGTTTCCTGGTGAAAAAGGTCTTATTCCATCATCTCCCTATTCTTCAGTCTGATCCTGAGACACGTTCAGTCTTCCAACACTATCCTTTGGTGGCGTACAGACGGGACAGAAGCCTCAAGGATTTGTTGGTACACAGTCGCATCAAGCCTATTATCCAGAGTCACTTTGGTACCATCCAGTGTGGCCGTCGGCGCTGTAATACATGTGCATATGTAATACAGACCCGCACTGTCTCTTTTCCAAAAGCTATGTATGTCATTCAAGACAGTTTCACGTGTGAGTCCCGCAATATCATCTATGCCATCACCTTGCAAACGATGCAACAAGGCCTATATTGATGAAACCGGTAAGAGGCTCAGTGACCGATTGCCCAACATTACGCGATATTCCCAATGCTCTGTTACTCCTGTGGTCACTCATTTCAATGATACTGGCCATTCAGGAGCTGACGATGTCCAAGTCACTGCTATCCGATCATGTTCCTCCGATGATCGCGTCGATTCGCCCTGGAGAACCGTTTTATTTAATTCTATGGCACTTTGCAACCTCTTGGACTCAACGCATTACATTTCTATGCTTCTTAGTACTGTCTTATCTTGTGCCTTGTAATCTATGTGTGTTTGCTCCATATATGTGTTATTTATCCATTATATTGTTTATTGTTTCTCTTCTTTTCCACTTCCGGTTTTTGTTGCACTCATTTCGTTGTTCGTTTTATTCCCAGATTTTCATTAGATAGGTTTATGTTTCCACATGTAATCGTCCATTTGTAGTGTTCTCGAAATTCGCATTCTTGTTGTATTGTTTGCTTGATAAAGGCCTTTTGGTCGAAACGTTGCTGTTTATCGTCACTGTTTCTGTATTTTGTAAAACTATAGTACTTTGTTTTTACGTGTTTAGCTATTATGTGTACTGGATAACATGTTTGAGCTTTCTGTGTTTCAAGGTTTTGACTTTGTCAAGAAGGACAACAAAAGGTGGATGATCACTTTCCTGCGTCCCAAGGATATTCCATCAAGCAAAAACAGAGTTTGTAGTAGAGATGAGTTTCAGAACATTAACACAATCTCGGTTCTCAGGTCTGGACGCTAAGAGAGTTGAGCAGCCATCATTCGAAACAGACAGGTTAGAACTTAGTAGAGCCGGGCAAAAAGCGATGCCCTGTTTATTCTCAGTAGTGTTGCTAAACTCTTTCAACAAGTATTGAAATCATCTGCTAAGATAAACTTTGTGCCAGAAACATTTGAGAGTTCCTCAAGAAAAACCTAGTTATGTGCAATAAGGAGTTGGTCCACATGGGCATTCACATTACAGATTCACCATACCAGACCACGAGTTGTTACCTGAATCCTAGTAATTCCACACATCCTGGTAAGGAATCAAATGCATCAAGACCTTTGTGGGGAAGACCATGTTTGACATAGATAACCTGTCCTGGTCCTCCACAGGGTTCAGTGGAGTGGAATGACATTTGAAAACTGGACGGCTATGTTATGCTGCAAATTGGGTTTCCTGAATCCTGAAGATGTCGAAATCATAAACCAGATTCTGTAGGATTTTCCTTCTTTCTTCTAAACCGTCCCTGTCCAGTCTGTCTCTTTTGTCTACTTCTCTTCTCGCCTCTACCTCTTCTTCTGTGTACATGTTTCCTTGCTTGATCTGCTGGAGGACCAGATGACAGAGCACAAACCGAGTAGCACTGGCTGGAGCTCATTAGGGATATAAAACAATATGAACCTGAAAACAAAGAGCACTGAACATTATATTTGGTAAACAAATATAAATTATAAAAATAGAAAACAATACCATGTATTGTCTGTCTTCTGCGTAGACCTAGAATTATTAATAAATTTCTGGCAAGAATAATTTGTAACCACTATTAAATGTTTATAGTAGGTTAAATGTGACTCAAAAATACTAACTGTAGAAAAATACAAACATTTATATGAAATGAAAGTTTAAATGTAACTCTAACACAATTTGAATTGGTCACAGCATCAAAGGTTTAGAACTCAAATCTGCATGTTGTTGAAAGACAGAAATTTGTAGGTTTACAAAGTTCAATGACAACAATACTTGTGTTTTTTATTTTATTTTGTGTTTTACAATTTCTAGCTAGTGATTTTATGTAAAAATGTCAATTGAACTTGCACTTTCCTTGTTCTATAAAAATCTAAGAATTGTGTTGGACATACATACAAGAAATAATAGAATTAACTCCTTGTGAAGAATCCCATTTTTATTATGTAACGTTGTTTTGAAACAATCTACAAAAAATCCAAAATAAACCATGACATCTCACATGTCCAAGGGCACTTACTGACTCCAAGTTCTTAAATGTGTTGTTAAAATTGTAGTATTCGAAATATTTAGCAAAACTAGATAGAATCAACGTCTATGTACGTAAGAGCCTCCATATGTGCTCAGTTAATTTCATCTAGCTGAAAATTAGCAGAAACTATCAACAACCGAGTATTTACACAATAATACCAGCAAAGGTTCTGAGCTTTTATCCAAGTTCAGTAAATCTGAGAACCCAATTTCAACTAGATGACTGGAAAATCTACTATACCAAGGATAGAACACAGTACTCTTGTAGACAAATCCAGTTCATTACCACTACGCTAAACACACTCCACAACTAAATGAGCTTTACAGCATGATAGCACAAACAGTCAAGTTGACGTGTGAACTGTCAGATAACGATACTGTTAAAACAGTGTTGACATTCTAATCCAACCTTAGCATTCAAATACAAAAGTGTAACTTATTACTGTTTGTAAAAATTGCCCTAGTTTGGTATAAGAACTTGAGTCTACTTTGTTGGGGACACAGGTGAATCAAGCAAAAACTTTGATCTTTAATCTAGCTCTAAACAATGAAAAATATACAATATTAGCAACTATTTTATTTTTATTTTTGCGAATAACTTTTGCCAGGCAGTGACTTTTCAGCCTACTCTTATCGAGTTTACACTGTAAGAATTCTTTTATGTGCTCAACAAGAACATGGGATCTATGTTTTATTTTCCGCCCCCATTAGAACTAGGAACTTGATCTCACCTACATAGAAATTAGGGATCACCAGAAAAAAAAAGGCAAATCGCTTCATACAAGAAACAAACTGATACTTTTGAAGTTAGAGTCGAGCAGCGTACTTCGCCACCATGGACATCAGAAAAGACAAATTTGACAGAAGTAGCACAAAATCAAACCTGACCTGTCAAATGGCCACCGCAGCACCACAAGAGAAGAATGTACTAGCATTTGCTAAAAAAAATGAGAAGTCTCTAGCCCTAGAGTAACATTATGATTATAAGGCCAATACTGCAGGAAAAACTATACCATAACTCTGACAAACTAGTATTATAATAAAGAAACAATGCTGGTGACAAGCTTCCGAGTTTGGCATGGCAACATAAACAAAGATTTTTAAAACTGCAAAATAGTTTACGCAGTTCCACTTCCTGGTGTAAACAATGCACATTGCACTAACTAAACATGTCACTAATTTGTGCCGTAAAGTGAATACTTTACATCGAATTAATCATTAGACAAACAGAACCAATTCTAATCAGAATCAATGATTAATGTTTGGGTTTTTTTCAGGACACTTTTAACAGAGTTCCATTTTAACTAATAAGACAATCGACATGTTCAACATTGCATAACATTTTATCATATATTCTATTATAGTCTATATGGGTGTTGGATATGAATACGGTTAACCTGCATTTTTATTTCATGAGAAACCTTCTGTGACAGGGAAGTCTTAACAGTTTGTAGGCCCCGGGAAAATCAATGAAATGGAACCCTTCTCGGGAATAAAAATATATATGGTCAAAAATATTTAACGTATATACTTTTAATTCAATGCTACGTTAAAGAAAGGTCATGTTTAAATATTTAGAAAAACATTATGTAAAGTGAGGATTGACCAACATTCTTAGATAGTGTATACACAATCGTGGAAGACCCAAAATGACCTGGAGAAGAACAGAAGAATAAGAACTGAAAGAAATTAATCACAGCTGGAATACGAAACAGAGGAAGGCCAAGAATAGAGGAGAATTGTGTGCATTTGTTGTTGCCCTAAACGCCAAGGTTGTCACAAGATAGAGAGTGAGAGTTAGATAAATACTTGTCCTTAGCTTTCTCTCCCACTTCTATGTACACTCTGCATGAGTTTGAATGATTGCAATCATGATTCTGACGTGGTATCAGTGGCGAAACACATAAAAACAAAGTACTGTAGTTTTACGAAGTACAAAAACAATACACAGCGACGTTTCGACTAAAAGACCCTTATAAAGCAAAGGATACACCAGAAGGAAAGAAATTCACTTCTTAAACAGCAGACATAACATAAATAATTAGACACTAAACGTCAACTTTGTATCTAGTAATATCTGTATATGCTAAGATTCTATGCATAATCAACCTGCCATGCCAAGAATATGGACCAGTGCAAATCTGCACTACATGATTACCAACATGACCTATTTCATTTGGAAGTAGCAATTACACAATGTGTGTATTCTCAAACTCTATGACAGGTCTGTTACTATTTTTAATTTGTTCCTGATAATCCACTTTGTCTATAATGTTCGTATTCAAAACTTTTCCATTTCTAGTTCCCATGTTTTGGGTCTGACATAGTCAGAAGATGATGAAACAGTTGTCACATTCTGCTGTTGAATTTTGTACATAGCAATAAGTGGCTGTCTGTTCTTGCAAAATTGAGAGAAATGATATGCCATAATTCATTGGTATCATTTCTGATTGGTTTCTCTGGACAAAGTGCTAGACTTTAAAAGAAAACAAAGTTACTAACAAAAACAGTCATGGAAACTGCTAACAGGAACATACCAAGAGACAGAAGATGTAAGTCCTTCTGAAGCAAAAACTTAAAATAACGATTTATGAATAAACATCTGCTGCAAAATCATAAATGGAAAAAATCCACTGAAAAACATCACTGAACACAACATACCATAAGCCATATTCAGAAAATAAAAACAAAACTGCATTATATCCATCTGGAGAGAAAAATTGCATCACTAAATGTAGCGTCTAAGGGTCTAAAGCTGAAGGATTTACTTCATAGCACCAAGCTTTACCCCATAAGGCTCAATCCCTCTCAGCAGAAATTCACGCCATCTGCCAAAAGTGCTGCACAAAGCATGAACTCTGAAGCCCGGTAACAATCCTAGGGTCTCTGAAAAAATACACTGTGAACAGACCGTGTGGTCTGGATTTGAACCGATGACATTTGAAACACCAGGCAAAGGTTTAACCACTTAGTCCCAGACTCTACACTAAACATAGGAAACGACACCAAAAAAATAGGTAGACTAGTCAATTGTCAATGAAGAAAACAAACCCCAAGGATTTACCAATATTGAAAAAAATGAAACATCCTACACTGGCTCACAGGCTGCAAAGGTTCTAACAAACATATATTCTGAAGTAATCACAATTAACATAACAAGAACTGCTGAAATAATAAAAGAAACAAAACATTCTCCAAACAGCCACACCTGGAACCAATGCCTCTACTTCAAATAACAGAACTAATTGTCATATGTCCTCTACAGAAAGTGATTCATAGAAATCTGGCAGCCACCATGGGGCGATGATGAAGTCAGCAGAGCTTGGGCTGCGTAACGCAGTCAGCAAAGAATGCAAAAAAGCACAAAAATCTAGTTGCATTTTAGGCCTACAAAAACATGTGCTAAAGAATAAAGTAACAGGAGCATATAGATTACATGCTTCTTCTTCGAACGCTCCATATCAACCACTTGTTAAACTACTCTTTGTAATTTGTATGTGATCCGAGCCTAAGAGCGAGTGTACGTTGAGCCAGTTAGGCGCCTACAAAGAGGCCAGCACATCCGATTTCTGTAACGCTTTTTATTTACTATGGTAGCTTCCCTAGGCCCATACCTCAGTCACCTCTTATGACATGCCTTGTAGGCCGCAGTTGTAATATTCTTTGCTCCCCATGTAAGCCCGACAACACACTGGTGCTAGATTACACGCAAAAGAGACATAGCATAAGATATGCAAGAATTTCTGCAAGAAAATTGAAAGTGACAGGTCCCTCTAGAAGTTCTGGTGGCTATACGGGAGAATGAATGGAAACAGAATCTCTAGTGGTATAACTAGGTTGCTGTCTGAGGGTGGGAAGGCACAACAAACGGATAATAAAGCCTTCTAAAAAGATACTGAAATTAGACAGATCAAAAGGACACGAATAAATATACACCTATATAAGCGAAGAACATAGCATGTATTCTGAATTCTCTCAACAAACAGAGCATCTAGTGAGGTACAGTGGTATTAAAATCCTGGACAACAGGAAGCTATAACAGATGAGCAAGATGTAAAATGACAGAATTCAGAACGATTCAGTATCCGCAGACTGACTCCATAGCTGCCTACAACCTCTCCCAAAACCTGGCAAGGATCACAGAAATTAATTAGTATAGAATCATCTTCATATAGAACACTAATGTAAAACGTTTTGAAAAAATAATTGTCTGCAGACAATGGAGGTTGAAGATCTACTTCCCCCAACTCTTGAAGACTATCGTCCCAGTTTGCATATGATACATATTAGGTCTTCCAAACAGAGATGGAAACGTTGGCAGCGGTGAGTGATCTTGAAGAAACATACAACAGCATTTTATTTATCTTGTTCATGTGACTCCTTATAGAAATGAAAATTTCTCCATCTTCGCTAATCAGAATGGACTGTTCTTTTGAAAGAACAGTAGCGTCTGTGTGGTTCATGGGCATCAATTGCATAGAGCATTATGTCCAGATTGTCTAAAGCTTCCGCTGTCACCGCCCTACTCAATGTGTAGTAGGTAGATATCATACATGCTCAGAATGTAGGACTGGGAGATATGTCATTTGCAGATGACATATTGATCTACCGGCATGGCAAATACAAGATAGTTATGATCCTTCCGCAGGACCTTAAGTGATTAGTTGCATGGTGTGAAAGATCAAGATATTAAAGAAACCATGAATATGACAATCGGTGAAGTGGGTGAACTAACTAGAGACAGGGGGAATTTCAGATGCGCTGCAAAGAAAACAACATCCTATAAAGGACACGCACCTTGATGATGATGATCTAGTCTAGGCCCTCTGTAAAATTACAGTCCAAGTACTTAATTTCAGGGATCTGTTTTAGCCTAATATTATTGACATGAATGTTAAGTAGGCCTGTGGATCTACCTGTATATATTGGGTGTCCAATTTTCAAGTACTGTGTTTAGTATATATATTTAGTAAATTAAGATACATTCAGATAGTTGAGACTGGGGAAAAAAGCCAGAAAGGTTGTCTTATCTTGTCAGTCACCTGAGTCACTGTTGTTACAGTTAGCGAGTTACACATTATAGTAAGTTACAGTTTCCCCTACGTCCTTCCACCTCCTACGAGACCGCATTTTTCATAAATGATTAAATGATAAGGAAAGTCTGAGCGTGTTAATGTTATTACAAGTCAAAACAGATTAGTAACACACACAGTATCACACCAATGTGACAATAATATTTAAGTTTATTCTTTTCTACGTCTAGGCAGTCAAGTAGAAACTAACTTAGCAGTGCTCGGTTAACTCCGTACTTACCTAGCAAACAGTTTAAGTTTTAATTATTAGTTTAAAGTTTAAACTAAAACGTAGTTAAAGAGTTAAGAAGTGATTTTAGTTGTTAGAAGTAACGAAATTCGAACATCCGCAAAATTATAAGTATCAAAGTTGCTGCATATTTCTTACCAGTCTTATATGTGTTCCTCTGTTGTTTCCTTGATATGTGACCTTTTATTGTTGAATAGTATACACTTCAACGTCTCGACGACCTACCTGTTATTTCTTCCTGTTTACCGTACACACAAACTACAACCTGGTTTCTTAGTTGTCAAATGAAATGTGTATGTACAGCCAAATCACAGTAGAATAAAACCAAACATATTTTTCATACTAACTTTACTCGAAAATCTCAATATCATTTAGTTAATGTTATCTTCTTTTAAACAAATAGTCTATACAGCATAAACTTTGTTGGCCATAAAATATGTGTGCATTGTTTGCTTATATTTTTAATTTATTTAGTGGGTAGCAGATACCTAATGCACTGCTTGATCTGGACACAAATTTTCCTCCCAAATAACATGGACATATATATTGTTTACCTTTACAATCTTCAGTCTTGCTTTATCGCGCACTCTGTTAGCGAAATATATACGAATGCTATGTTTGCGGTTATAAAGTCACATGTCTAATTATTAAAGGTCATATCTTGTCTAGTGACTTATAGGCAATACTTTTTTTTTATAAAGTTTAATTTTCTAACCCATCTGAGGATCTGTTGTCTTTAATCGTGTGATGTTGACACCAGATCCCACTTCTTATTGTCAAATTACAATAATGGCATAGATAAGATTACGGGACATCTTCAATATTGTTATTGCATATGGTTTCACATGCGAGTCCAGTAATCTTATCTATGCCATTATCTGTAAGCGATGTAACAAGGCGTATATATGCGAGACAGGCAAGAGGATCCGTGACCGATTCGTCCAACACTTGCACGACATACGCCAATGCTCTGTGACCCATGTAGCCACCCATTTCAATGATACTGGCCATTTAGGAGCTCACAATGTCAGGTCCAGCCATCCGATCATATTCCTCGGATGATCGCTGTCGATTTGCTCTGGAGAATCGGTTGATTTCGTTGTATGGTACCTTGCGACCACGTGGGCTCAACGTATTACATTCCTATGCTTCTTAGTACTTTCTCTTCTCATGACTTGTAATCTATATGTGCATATGTTGCATGTATTCAAGCTATATATTTACTTGGTTTTTTTTTTTATTGTTTCTCTTCTTTTTTATTTCTAGTTTTTATGTGTTTTTTTTTGTACATTTATTTCGTTATTCGTTTTTATTCCCAGATTTACATTAGGAACGTTTGAATATGTACTCGTCCATATGTTATTGTTTTTTTTTTATTTGTTACTCCTGTTGTTTGTTTGCTTGATAAAGGTCTTGTTGGTCGAAACGTTGCTGTATATTGTCATTGTTTTGTAATTTGTAAAACTACAGTACTTTGTGATTAAGTGTTTCGCCAATCAAATAGTTTTACTGCTGTCTCATCTATATTGTGAATATATCATGGACAGTTTTGCTGAAGAATCCAACAAATTCAGCCTAACCAGCAGCCTAAAGAAAGCAAATATAATGTTCCAAGATATTAGCAGAGACCTACCTATTAACAGTGAAAATCATACACTCGAAGTAAACACCTTTGCATACCTTGGCTCTACCATCAGCAGCAACCTCTCCCTTGATGATGAAATTAATAGCTGTTTTGGGAAGTCATCCACTGCCATGTTCAAATTAGCAACACGTGTATAGGCACTCACACGAAGACACAAGTATATAAGGCCTGTGTTCTCAGCATTCTATACTGTATAGTAGTGAGATGTGGACCACATATACCAGACAATAACATCGCCTTAACACCTTCCACGTATGCTGTCTCAGACAAATATACAACATCAGATGGCAAGACCACATCTCCAATATAAAAGTACTGGACATTGCTGGCATTCCAAGCATGTACACCTTGCTGTGTCAGTGATCGCTGAGACACGTGTGCCGCATGCGTGATGGTAGAATCCTAAAGGACATTCTGTATGGCCAACTAGCAACAGCTATAAAGCAAGGGCACCCATTACTACGCTTCATTGACACCTGCCAGCTTGATCTAATTTTCATTGCATCTACATTAGTCCTTTTAACAGTCCATAGTATTCCTAACATTCTTTTATTTTAAAAAACATGTCTCTTTGACTTCTGGATTCTGTTTTTGCCTGTTTGTTTACTATCTTAGATTCACTTTTCATCTCAATAGGCAAGAATTTATTGAATATCATATATACCCTTACTTTTCTGGACTGTTTGTTTTTTTCCTGATATTCTATTCCTGAATTTTTTGCTACATTCATGAACTCTTTGCTGCCTCTAACATCCAATGTTATCAGGGCATCTAGATATTTAGATTTATTTTGTCTACTACAATATAAATCATTTTTTGAAGATATTTTTCACATTTTGCTATTAAGACAGTGTTATCAACATATATTATGTTGTTTATCTTTGTCCCCCAATATCGTCTATGAATATTAAAATGTGTTCACTGTATAAAGAGAACATGTCAGTTATAAGACACTTGTCTAACTCCTAATTTGATCTGATTGAAATTCCTTTTTTGACTGCTACTACATACGGTTGCTGTTTAAAGGGGTTTTAAAGCTGAAGGATTGACTTCATTGCACCAGGTTTTACCCAATATGGCTTGGTCCCTCTGCACAAAATGCCATCTGCCAAGAGTATTGCACAAAGCATGAACTCTGTAGCTTCTGCAATACATCCTAGGGTCTCTGGAAAAAAAATGCACTCGTGAACAGAACTGTGCGATTTGGATTCAAACCCATGACCTTCGACTTGCAAGGCAATGGCTTAACCACAGAGACCCCATTGTTGCTGTTTATTGTCAGTTAATGTTTTTGATTGCACTTAGATCTTTTCAGTCTATATTTAAGCTTACTTACAATCTTGTATGTTGATAACTTCCTTGTGTCTCATCATCATCCTCAGGTGCCGTCTCCACATCGAAGGTTGGCTGCAATGAATCTCCAGCATCCTCTGTCTTTCGCCTTGGTGTTGCACACTGCCAGACTGTAACCTGTCCATTTCTTAAAGTTTCCTCCACTTATCTCTCGGTCTTCCTCTTGCTCTTCTCCCTCAACTTTCCCCTCTAGTAAATGTTTTATCATGGTGTCATGCCTTTTATGTGCCCAAAATACTTTACTTGTCTGAATTTTATTTCTCTTAATAATTGTTTCTTCATGCCTAGTTTTCCTAAAACTTGTTTATTTGTCTGTTTTTCTGTCCATGAAACTCTGCTTATTCTTCTATATATCCACATCTCAAATGCATCAATTCTGTCTTCTAACTGCTTGTTCATTGTCCATGTTTCCGAGCCATACATTAATATAGGATATATATAGCATTTGATCATTCTAATTTTTAGCCTGTTTGTGATTTGTTTGGATGTCAGTAACTTTCTCATACTATTGAAATTATCCTTGGCCATTCCTATTCTCTTTTAATTTCAGTTATACATCTGCCATCATCTGTTATCATCTGACCGAGATAGGAGTAGCTTTTACTTGATGTAGTAATTCTCCATGTATTTTTATATTCATTTTAGGTTTTCCATTTCCTTGTTGATTACCATAGTTTTCGTTTTCTGTATGTTAATGTCTAATCCATATTCCTTGCTAGTTCTGTCCAATTGGTCCACTAATTCTTGTAGATCTTATTCATTTTCTGCTACCAATACTGTGTCATCTGCATATCTTAAGTTATTTATTATTTTCCATTGATCTTGAGTCCTGGCATTCCCTCTAGTTGTTTGAAGATTTTCTCTGTGTAGATGTTAAATAGGCTTGGTGACAGTATGCATCCTTGTCTCACTCCTCTCTTTATGTCTATGTATGGAGAGTAGCTATTTTCATATTTTATTATTGCTGTCTGTTCCAGTATATGTTACTTATTAGTCTGATATCATCCCCATCTAGGCCTATTTCTTGTAGACATATGATTAGCTTTTCATGTTGGACTCTGTCAAAAGCTTTGCTATAATCGATGAAACACAAGTAGATACTTTTTGCACTTCTATATACTTGTCAGCGAGTAGTCTAATACAAAGTATTGCCTCTCTTGTTCCTCTGTTCTTCTAAAGCCAAACTGTTCTTCTCCTACTTCTATGTCTATCTTGTTTTAATTCTTTCATGTATGATCTTGAGTAGTATTTTTGTTATGTGGCTCATCAGGCTAATTGTCCTATAGTCTGTGCACTCCTGTGCTTTGGGCTTTTGGGTAGTGGTATGAATACTGATGTCTTCAAGTCTCTTGGTATATATCCTGTGTTATATATATCATTGCACAAATCTGTAATGGTTGAAATACCAAAATCCTCTAAGAAGGTTAACATTTCCACAGTAATATTGTCCAATCCTGCAGTCTTTCCTCGCTTCATTGTTTCGATTGCTCTTACAACTTCAGATTTTAATATTCTTGGTCTAAAGTTATGAAATACCTTGGTGTAGTTATGAAATACACAGTATAGATTCATTTTTATTTTTAATAGCTCTCACTACCAGTGTTTTTGAGCCTGAAAAGAACGACATATCACATATGATTAATGTACGAGATTGATTAATCAACATCAAACTGGCATGTTGGGTTGCTGGACACTGCTGGATTTGTTGAGGCGGAGATCGAAGCACCTATGGACGTGTCCAGAGTGCTATGATGATAGTCCTCATATAACTTATAGCTGTAACCAGTGTTTTCAATATTATATATATATAAAACTTATAAGCAATATATTACATATATGTATATACAAAAATCAACAACATTTCATTGTACGTCACTGATTAAAAGATTAGTAACCTTTCCAATCTTGAAATGGTGTATGATTTGATCTGTTTTCATCATCAACATCATCTGGTGCTGTCTCCACATCAAAGATGGATGCAATGAACCTCCAACATCCGTCTCTTGCCTTTATGTTGGACTCTGCGAGGCTATAATTTGTTTCCCTTCCACTTGTGTCTTGGCCTTCCTCTTGCTCTGCGTTCTTCAACTTTTCCTCTAATAAGGATTTGATCAATGTGTATATTTTATTTGTTTTATTTTTATTTCTTGTAGTAAATCTTTCTTCATTACTAGTTTTTCTATAACTTTTATTTTATCTGTTCTTCTTTCCATGAAATACAACTTATTCTTCTATCTACCATCGACATCTCAAATGCATTAATTCTATCTACCATCGGCATCTCAAATGCATTAATTCTATCATCAGCATCTCAAATACATTAATTCTATCTACCATCGACATCTCAAATGCATTAATTCTATCTACCATCGGTATCTCAAATGCATTAATTCTATCTACCATCAACATCTCAAATGCATTAATTCTATCTACCATCGGCATCTCAAATGCATTAATTCTATCTACCATCAACATCTCAAATGCATTAATTCTATCCATTATCGACATCTCAAATGCATTAATTCTATCTACCATCGACATCTCAAATGCATTAATTCTATCTACCATAAACATCTCAAATGCATTAATTCTATCTACCAAAAGTTTGTTAACATCCAAGTTTCTGAAACATACAAAAATGCTGAGTAAATATAGCATTTGATAATCTCCATCTTTAGCTTATTTGTTATCTGTTTAGATGTTAGTAACTTGCTCATGTCATTGAATGTGCTTTTTGCCATTACTATTGTCTTCCTAATCTCTTTTTCACATCCGCAATACTCTGTAATTATGTGTCATAGATATAAGATATTGTTTATTTGCTTCAGTAGTTCTCTTTATAATTTTAGATTTATCTGTCGTAAACAACAAATTTGTATTATTTCTCCAATCCTCTCATACTTGTCTATTAAACAGAGTTTGCCTGCTCAAGTAATCTACATTGCTTCCACACAATGCATTTCATTTTATATTGATGTTATAATTATAACTAAAAAAATTCCACAAAGAATATTTACACAATTGTTAATTGTTATATTTTGCGCTCATCCGTGTGTTGCCGGAGTCCACAAGGAGAGCAAAGAATAGTAACACTGCAACCTACAAGGCATGTCCTAAGAGGCAACTGAAGTAGGGGATTAGTAAATAGGATTAGTAGGGCTGCCCTAGTAAATAAAAAGGTAGCAGAAATCGGATGTGCTAGTCTATTTGTAGGCTCATAACTGACACAATATACAATCGGTCTTAGTCTCGAATCACATACAAATCACAAAGAGTTGTTATAAGAGTTGATTTTTTGACCGTTGTAATATCTTTGTCAAAGTCTATCTGTAGTGTGCTGTGAAATTCATTATATATATATGGAACTGCAGTAAAACTATTTGATTGGCAAAACACGTAATTACAAAGTACTGTAGTTTACAAATTACAAAAACAATGACAAATACAACAACGTTTGACTAACAAGGCCTTTATCAAGCAAACAAACAAACAGGAGTGACAAATTAAAATGAAACACAATGGACGACCAAATACAAACGTATCTAAGGAAAACTGGAATAATTTGTAAAACTACAGTACTTTGTAATTACGTGTTTTGTGAAATTCATCACTCATGTTGTATCGTTTGCTTGATAAAGACCTTTTGGTTGAAACATTGCTGTGTATTGTCATTGTTTTTGTATTTTGTAAAACTATGGTACTTTGTTTTTACGTATTTCGCCATTCTACATAGTTTTACTGCAGTCTTCATCTATAAAGAGTTGTTTAACAAGTTGTCAATATAAAGCATTCAAAGAAGAAGAAATTTTGTGCTAATAAATAAATAAGCTCTCTCTCTCTTTCTCTCTCGCGATCCCCAAATAAATAAGCTAATAACTGAAATCACACAGCATAATGTCTTAATTGTATTTTATTGAAGATTTGTTACATGGTAATGTAATCCAACAACAAGTATTTCTCAAAAGTAATAATTAATTACTGAATTTAACTAACTAAACAGAATGACTTTTTAACACTATTAGCATGGATAGTTCTCAAGTTATGTGCTAACCAAAACAAGGGCTAATACTTATGCTTATTACTAAAAATAAGTTTTTCTATGTAATTGCTTACAGTAAAACAGTTCCCCAAAAAATAGCTATTATATACGTCAGTATGTACTTTAAAATATTATCAACATTTTCATATTCTTACTTCAGTCTCCTAATCTGTTTAATTATTTTTAATTTTCAAGAAGAAAATTAATAATTTTCAACATATTTTATATAAATTTCATTTGGTCTTCATTTCCCTCATCACATTTGCACATTGAAAGGATTTTATTCCATAATTGCTTATTTTCATTCGTTTTCTTACTAGAGTATTTTTTAGATTTTCTTGTGTATACTTTACTTCAATATTTTTATTTTTCAAAACTATTTTTGTACTTTTATTTAATATTTTATTTTCATATTGGTGATTTCTAGTTTTTTTAAGTTACTTCTTGTGACAGTTACTTACCTTTTCTCCATCTGTTTACTACCATTTGTTCTAATATCATTTGCTTCCTATCCTCATCTTTAATTGCTCACTGTCATATTTTCTTACAATTAGAGAAAAATGTTTAATACTCTTGTCTTTTGAACCCAGGTTCAATCCATGGTAAGGCCAAGGAGTTTTTTCTGTTGGGTCATAAAGAAAAATCCTAACCTGAACAACTTTGTTGCCGTTCTCTAGCCATGCGGCCATTAAATTCAACAGGCATATGTCCCCCTTGTCCTACACCACCTAAAAAGCGGTGTAACAGGCAGTAACAACCGGTTCTTTTAAACCTAATCACTATGTATTCATCTGCTGGATGTCAAAACTAAACTAAGAATAGGATTCTGGAACGTCAGAACAATGTTCGAGACCACAAAGACATCACAGGTGGTAAAAGAGATGCAACACTATAAATTACACATTCTAGGGTCAGCGAAAGTAGATGGACAGGCTTCGGACAGACGACAACTAGAACAGGGAAAACCATCTTATACTCAGGAAGAGACGACGGGAATCATTCAGCAGGAGTTGCACTAATAATAAGGAAAGGATTGAATAAACATCTCTTAGAGTGGCACCCAATTAATGAAAGATTGTTGAAAGCCCGATTTAATGGGAAACAAGGAAAGCTAACTATCATTCAATGCTATGCACCCACTAACGAAGCCGAAGAAGAGGACAAAAACACATTTTATAGAAGGTTACAGGTAATAGTGGACAAGGTTCCAGCTCAGGAAGTTTTGTGCATAATGGGAGACCTAAACGCAAAAGTTGGAAACAATAACAGACACAGAGAAGCAATAATGGGAAAAGAGGGATGTGGCACTGCAAATGAAAATGGAGAAATGTTGAGCAGTCTAGAAAACAGACTGATCATAGGAGGCACATTGTTTCCACACAGGACCATACACAAGTACACATGGATATCCCCAAATGGAAGAGATGAAAACCAGATAGACCACTTTATGATCAACAGCAAATGGCGAAAGACATTACTTGATGTAAAGGTGAAAAGAGGAGCTGACGTGGGCAGCGACCACCACCTTGTCGTTGCCATGATCAGGCTCAAACTCAAGAAAACATATATACAAGCCAAGACAAGAACAGAATACTTTAATGTTAACCTATTAAAAGACAGAGAGATTGCTACAAATATATAGTGGAACTAACTAAAGAACAGATTTCAAATCCTGTCAGAGCAGTCAGACACAACACCAACTGAAAGTATCCAAGAAAATGGAATGCGATCAAAGGCACATATAAAATAGTTAGCAGTAGGGTACTGGGAACCAGTAAAGGACAACATAAAGAGTGGATAAGTGGCCAGACCTTAGAATACATCCAAAAGCGAAAGGAGAAAAAAATCTCATCAATAGCATTAGATCAGAACGTCAAAAGATAAGGCAAGAAAAGAATATACAGAACTAAACAAAATGGTAAAAGAAGTGCTAGAACAGACAAGAGAAAATTTATGGAAAAGACAGCAGAAATAGCAGAAAAGGCTGCTAAAGTACATGATCTGCACACACTGTACAAGATTATCAAACAATTATGCGGAGGTAAAAGACACAACCATAACATGCCAGTCAGAAACAGTCTAGGACAACTGTTGACAACAGAGCAGGAGCAGGATATGAGATGGACATCCCACTTTGAAGATGTGCTAAACAGACCTGATCCTGAACATCCACCGGATATCCCACCGGCCGCACAGGATATTGATATCAACCTCAAATTGCCAGAAAAGCAAGAAATAGTAAAAGCTATTGGATCCCTGAGAAACAACAAAGCACGGGGAAATGATGAAATGACAGCAGAGCTTTTCAAGATCGATCCATCTTGGCTGCAAACATATTAGAGCCATTGTTTGCAGATATCTGGGAGAAAGAAGAATTGCCTAAGGATTGGACTAGGGTACTGTGGTGAAAATCCCCAAGAAAGGAGACCTAACAGATTGCAATAACTGGAGAGGAATCACGTTGCTTTCAATCCCAAGTAAGATATTCTGCAAAATTGTCATAATGCGAATACAAGAAGCAGTAGACAAGTGTCTACGAATGGAGCAAGCAGGATTTAGGAAAGGAAGAGGAACAAATGAACATATATTTACCCTACGTAACATTTTAGAACAATGTAGCGAGTGGTAAAGGACTATATATGTCAACTTCATAGATTTTGAAAAGGCATTCGACAGCGTCCACAGAGACAGCCTATGGAAGATACTGAGACAATACGCGTACCGCAGAAGCTTGTCAACATCATAGCCCTCTTCTATAAAGATTTCTCCTGCAACCTAAAGAATTCCAACAAAACATTCCCAGTAAAATCTGGTGTAAGACAGGGATGCGTAATGTCCTCTATTTTGTTTAGTATTACAATTGACTGGGTGCTAAAAATGCCATAAAACAACAAGCACCAAGAGGAATAAGATGGACCCCTTTCGAGATGCTTGAGGACCTCGACTTTGCAGACGATATAGCCCTGGTGTCACACAAATATGAACATATACAAGAGAAAAGTACAATACTTCACAGCACGGCAAAGACAGTAGGCCTCAAAACAAACACAGGAAAAACAAAAATTATGACAAACAGTGAAATCCAACAACCAGTAATGTTAGAAAATGAAACACTGGAAAGGGTTGAGCAGTTTACATATCTTGGTAGCGTCCTGACACTAAATGGTGGCACAGAGGAAGATATAAAATCACGTCTAAGTAAGGCCAGAACCGCTTTTGCCAGAATGAAACCAGTATGGAAGTCCAAAATCTACAATAGGACCACAAAGCTTAAACTCTATAAAAGCATTGTTTTGCCAGTTTTGCTCTACGGATCGGAGTGTTGGAGGATGACCAAAGGAGATACTAGCAGGCTGTCAGTTTTCCACCACTCTTGTCTTCGCAGAATCTTGGGAATCTTTTGGCCAGTAAAAATATCCAAAACCAACTACTCCAAGACACAAGACAAGAGGCAATGAATGACATACTCAAAAGAGAAGATGGAAATGGCTCGGACATGTTATGAGAATGAGAAAAGAAATGCCTGCAAGGATAGTCCTCACTTGGACACCAGAGGGAAAGAGAAAGAAAGGCAGACCACGGACAACATGGAGGCGCATGATGGAAGAGGAACTGGACACCGCATCTCTGACGTGGGGCTCTGCGCTGAAGGTTGCACGGACAGGAGAGCATGGAAAGTCCTTTCTGAAGCCCCATGTGTCACTAGGCATGACGGGATTAAGTAAGTAGTAACTATGTATTCATGAGAAACAAAATTATGACTGGATAACCAATTTATTGCAGATATAAACATGTAACAAATATTTGATAGTTACACAATGAATTTTACAAGCACATTTCATATGGTGAGTTTATGGAACCATTTCATCTTTTAAAATAAAACTTGATATGCGAGTCTTTCAATTCAGCAGGCGTTTCCATTGGCTGTGATGAAAGAAACATAGATATTATATCACTAGTTAACTAATGCCTTTTTTCAATTATAAAAAGTCATTGATTGTCTTCTTCTTCGAACGCTCCATATCAACCACTTATTAAATCATTTTTTGTGATTTGTATGTGATCTGAGCCTAAGAGTGATTGTACCTTGTACCAGTTATGAGCCTACAGGTAAACCAGCACATCCAATTTCTCTGACATTTTTATTTACTAGGGTAGCTTCCCTAGGACACTATCTCTGTCCCCTCTTACAACATGCCTTGTAGGTCAGTGTTTTTATTCTTTGCTCCCCTTGTGAGCCCCAGCAAAACATGAGCGGAAAGAAAGAATGAGCTTACGGAAAACTTTAAAAATAATGATTAAATATAGTAAATTTTAAAAGGTTACTAAATTATAGTATAACTTAAATCAAGTCAAATATTTTACATTCCTAGGGAGCATTTTTTCAGCAAATGGAAGAATAACTAACGAAATCTAACATGGATGCAATTAATAAAATCATAGGACAAATGGCACCAATTTAATTCAAATATGTCACCATGAAAATTAAAAGTGCATTGTTCAACTCAATATTTTTCCCAATATTATGCTGTTAGTACCAAACATGGATGCTGACATCAAACGATAGAAGAAAACTAGTCACAACAGAGATGAAGTGTCTACGAGAATGCTGGTAGTCTCAAGATGAGACCAGTTTAGAAATGAAGACATGTGGGCATCAGAATAAAAGAGGCGGTAAAAAGTACTATTTATGAAGTGCACACAAAAGCCCATTCTAGAAATCTTCTTATCCTGCTGCTGTGAGGCAAAACAGGATTGGAGAAAATTAAACTAAATTCAAAACAATCAATACCACTAATGATGATTTGCACTAATGTTCTTCTTCACCCTTCACCCCTAGGGAGGCATAGGTACGCAACCAAGGCCTTCCAAGCCTGCCTATCTAAGGCCATCTTTTCCAGATCTCCCCACTCTCTCCTCATTTTCTTGTATTCTGTCTACTATTGAGTCCCTCCTTGAAGGGTCCTTCTTCTTCCTCAGGTAGTGAGCTATGAATTTTCTTAGTTGTGGTCTCTGTAGCTACCTAGTGTTTTTCACAGGTGGGGTAGCTAGACCTACTCCTAACCTCCTTAGTCACCTCTTACAACATGCTTGGTAGGTAACAGTGTTTCTAGTCTTTACATCTCTAATTTGGTCCCCAGTAACCACTCGGATGAACTAATGTTCTCGATTGAAGTCAATTTTCCAGTTTAGATTTTCATAGATACAGTGTAGCAAGCAACCAATTGTTTCTATCATCATTGTCACAAGTTAGCAGTTCTACAGTATTTTAAAACTTACCGTGCAGCCTGCAGCTGTCGCCATGTCAGAAATCTTTTTCACAAACTCTACCACACTGTCCTTCTTAAGTTCAAGCATAAACCTGAAGAAACATTTTTCATTTTATTAATGGAAATGAAATGCTCATTTACAGATCAAGTGTAGCATAAAATATAAAAATTCATAAATCATTGGGACATGTGAGTTATTATATATCTCATAATGGCTTAATTAATTTAAAAATTACTAATCTCAAGATCCCTAAATGAACATCAGTTTCTCATATCCTGCAGTCCTTTCAATCTGCCTATGCTACTACTCGCATTCTTTTTCTTGGTCTTCCCTTGGTTCTAGTACCTGATCTTTTTTATTGTATGCTGCTATTTGGTGGTTCATTGTATTCAATTCTCAATAAAAGTCCAAACCACTGCATTTGTTGTCGTTCAATGTATTCAATGCATGTAGTTATACTCACTTTGCTTCTGATGTCCTCGTTTCTTCTTTGAAATTGAAAATTGTGGCATATCCTTTTTTTACAGGACATAGCCATCAACCACAGTAAGCGAGTAGTTGATTTTCTAGGCCCCACTTATACGCTCAGTAGTGTGCCATTGTTTTCTGAACGGGAGGTCTATATTTACCTTACGTTAAAAATCCCACAGAAACGAATTTTTTTTTAAACTGCTTACCGCAGAGTTTGAACCAGGTGCGCATGGGTTGTGACCGAGCTCACTACCGCTTAAGATACAGATGCTTACCGCTTCCTTTTACTTCTTTCATAAAATGCTTTCTCAAAATATACCCAGGTGAAGGTTACCTCCATTACATGACCTAACCTGTGTACATATTATACTGCTGTTGTTTAAAATGATACTAGTTGTTTCTTGACATGAAACTGATGATGATCCTGATACTTACAGCGCTGTTTCCAATATGAGAGAACACTTATCAGCAAAAAGCTGTGATACTTCTGGTTTTAAGTGATGAACCATGCTGAGAATTGAAAAACGTATGGTTATTTATCTCAAAAGCAGACATTTTTCTTTCAAAAACAAACATGTTTACTCTGGATTCAATCGAAAACTAATTTTGTTATATAAATTATGCTGTTCCTCTTTCTTCTCCTTCTTTTATCATCACACTCCTACCGGGTTGTTGCCCAGTGTTGTGGTTTTCTGTTTTTGTCTTGCGCTGTTCTGTTGGCTTGGGTGATAGTTATTTTTGCTCTTTGACAGGATGCTGCTATGCTATCTAGCCATCTTTTTCGTGGTCTTCCTCTTGCCTTCTTTCCAGATGTTCTGTTGTAGAAAACTCTGTATACTGTGGAGTTTGGATACATTCTTATTAAGTAGCCAAACCACTTCATTCTCTGTTTCTCAATGTAATTCAAGCAAGGTTCTGTCCCAACTTTCTTTCTTATGCTGATGTTGGCCACTGTCTTTTCTGGTGGTTTTTGTAACATTTTCCAGGTACTACATTTCACATGTAGTTATTTTTTGTGACTGTGCTTTGCTCATTGTTCATGTTTGGCTCTGGTAACACAAAGTAAGTATGAAAATGCGGTTAATCATCTGGTGTTTAGCGGTCAGTAAGATTTTTAGGTGCCTTAACAATAGGACTAGCTGGTAGGTTACAGCATTTGCTTTTTTGCATTCTAGCCTCTATCTCTCTGTCTAATCTTCCATCTTCTGTGAATATGCTTCCTAAGTATTTGAATTCTTGCACAAATGCTGTTCAACTGTTCCAAATTCAATATATTAAGCTTCAAAGACAAGGACATAAAAATACAATAATTAAAGAGTATTTTGGAGATATCTTACATACACATGTGTATAAGTGTATTTGTGTATGAATGTGTATACATATTTTTATAGGCACCAATAAGTCATCAATTATTAATCATCTTCTTTTTCTGCATTCTCACTAAATTGGGATTTTGGATTCTCTAATAAAGGCAGCCGTCTGCCTCAGATTATCAGCCACTGTCACCTGCCACGTATGTCGTAAGAGGCATAAGGAGGTTTGGCTGAAATTGGATGCATGTGTCCTAAATGTGTAGAAGTGTATGCGTTTGGGGGCCTACCAAACCAATGTGCAACGTATACACGTTCTTGACAAAGATAAAATATATCATAAAGAGTAATTAAAATTGGTCGAAGAACGGACGAAAGAAGAAGAACAAACTTACCTGTTGGAAAAGAAAACAACACTAAACAGTTGCTGGTATTTTTTCTTCTTGATGAGTTCTTGAGTGCATGCTAAAGGTAGAAATGTGATGCTCACATCATCTAGACAGAGCCATTCTGAAAAATTCAAAGTAAACCCTTGTAGGTCTGAGATATCTGTGATAGTGTATGACTAAAAAGTTGTTATAAATGTCTCAATATATGTCTTGTCTGTGTAGAGACACTGAACATCTTAAGTAGCAGTAATGTTTGTATCATGTTTTTAATGATATTTGAGGTGGTCCCTGGCGTAGGAGTTAGATATTCGCCTCTCGTTCCAAAAGGTACACAGTTCATTCCATCATCGAGTTATCAGGATATTTTTCCAGAGACCTCTGATCTGAGTGCAGGTAAGATCAATCAAGTTCCTAGTCCTATCGGAGATGGAAGATAAAATGTAGGTTGCGTGTTTCAAGTTGGACACGTAAAAGAACCTTTAACAGTTTAAAATTGAGAAGAGCGTGCTGGAAAGCCGCTGTCCTGGCAAAATGCATTAGAGATATTAAAATATAAAATTCCTACAGAATACTTTCATCATCTTCTAAATTATATCAGGAACCCTCACAGATGCTCCAGAGGTTGTGCACTGCAGCTGAGATCTTCCTATGTTAGAAAGAGATCGGTGCACACATAGTTACTCACCGAAGTGCAATGATGATGGTTATATCAATCAATAAATAAATAGACTATAGTATAAGTCTATGCTAACATATGTTATGCTATATTGCTATGTTAACAATAACAGACTCATTTTCTTTCTCTTTACCATGATCAGTTTCTGAATTGAGTTTTTCTTCAGACTTGTTCTCGTTTTTGTCCTCAGATTTACTCATATTCACATTTTCATCCCTCTTGTTATCCTCAAGCTCATTTTTCTTTGCGTCATCCTCCATGTTTTCAACCTCCTCTTCTGTAATCTCTGTGTTAGAAACATGATACAGAAACGTTGAGCAGTCTCTTTAAAAAAGTGTATGCAAAACACATGCTGGAATTAATGTTGGAACAAATTACCAAAATATACTAATATTTATGATAGCATATTTCAACACACAAAGACACGTTGTAAAGTGACAGTAACTATGCCAAGTGACTCTGAACTTTGTTCATAAATGATGGTGCTCATGATGATGATGATGATGATGATAATGCACTACAATATTTTTTGTAAAGCCACAAAGTTGTTAGTGTCAAAATTTATGTAAGAACTCAAAATACATCCAGAAATTAAAAAATGTTAAAAAGTCAAAAGTTCCTATTATGTCCATTAATTTTCTGTTATTTGACATATATATGTTTTGATTACTTAAATAGTTTTTCACCTTTCAAACAAAATTTTTTGACCCCTATCTGATTAATATTCATTAGTTGGGAATTTCACAATACTCCTTTAACTATATTTTATATGGATTGGCTGGCATGGCTACAACATTAGAGGGAGCTACAATGGAACAAAGTGACATTCTTAAAGCATTGAGAGAGTCTTTCCTAACAGAGGAGTT
Source organism: Arion vulgaris (assembly GCA_020796225.1). Classification (NCBI taxonomy): domain Eukaryota; kingdom Metazoa; phylum Mollusca; class Gastropoda; order Stylommatophora; family Arionidae; genus Arion; species Arion vulgaris. Next base: position 29,275,390 of record CM036761.1, on the reverse strand, counting down.
TCAGGGTTGTGAATCGCAGTCCCAGACCAAATTGAAAGAGAGGGGTGTCGATGTTGATACAGCCCAAAAAGAACGACATACCAAATATGCAAAAACAATTTGATAAATCAACATCGAACTGGTGTATTGAATAGCTGGAAGATGCTGGATTTGTTGAGGCAGAGATCAGAACACCTATGCACATGGCCAGAGTGCTATGATGATAGTCCTCATATAACTGATAAATGATCTACATCCCAAGAATAATATTGAGTTCATTAAAGTGAACTTACTAGCTCTCTAAACAATGTAACGAACTATTACAAATGCAACTACTAACTACCTGTAAAGGAATGTAAATGAAATACAGACAGTACTTTACTTACAAGAAAGATAGCAATCAAGAATAGCTGTTAAGCCAAACACTATTATAATATATACTTTGCAATAGAAACTTTAAATAAGAAAGGTAACATTGTATATTTTAATCACATAATAGTTAATTTAAACAGTGAGTGAGATAGTGCTTGCTTGTACTATGTCTCATAAGTTGGCAGCTCATAAGCAGGGGTATGACTTTTCATTAATTTGTCCTTGACAAAGAGACCAACAAAGCAATCATTGACCTTCACACCTAGCGGTATTTTGGAGAGCAGCTACAAACTTACTCATTCGTGGGTGTTTTTGTAACAGTTTATTTTTTTTTTGCATCGAAAGGGATGTTAGCCCTATGTTAAAAACTCCCAACCTAGAGGATCATGTCCACATGAAAGAAAAAGAACCCCTACTTTGAACAATAATTTGTGGCTAAATGTAACCTCTTTGGCTGACAGAAGAAATGGTCCTTTAATGGAATGCTCAGTTCCTAGAGTTGAGTTTAGGACCATATCCACATGATAGAAAAACAACTTTAAACAATAATTTCTGGTTAGATGTCCCACCGAGTGACAGGTGATATATCCCCCTTATAACATTTAATCCTCAGAATTCAGAGTTGTGTTCGCTGCACAAGTTCCTCGCTCATCTTTTATCTCTAGAAGGTAGAGATAAGAGTATCCTATCCTCTAGATAAGACCATTACGGTTTTTTCAAACTCTCATACTTTAGTATAGCTGTATAGAACCATGCAATATATAACAGAATGAGGGTTGTCAGTTCAAAGAGACAACAAACTGGTACTTTAGTTTAGCTGTACAGAACCATACAATTTGTAACAGAATCGCCCGAGTGGTTACCGGGCCCAAATTTGGGGTGTAAAGAATAGAACCAGTTACCTACCACGCATGTTATAAGAGGCGACTAAGAAGGTTTGGCTGAAATTGGATGCACATGTCCTAAATGTTTAGAAGTCTATGCGTTTAGGGGCCTACCAAACCAATGTGCAACGTATACATGTTCTTGGCAAAGATCAAGCATATCACAAAGAGTGATTAAGATTGGTCATAAGGAACGAATGCAAAGAAGAAGTAACAGACTGAGGGTGTCAGCTCAAAGAGACAACAAACTAGAACAAAAAATAGAAAGCTGCTTTTAGAAAATCTGGAAACAGAGAACAGAAGAGAGACAATTAATAACAGGGTGAATGTTGAGATTTCAGTGGGACAAAACAAATGGTATGAAATTCTGAAAAGACTGATTTACATGAACAAATGCAGTAAAAGCAATAACAAAGCAAAAACTATAACAAAGAACTCAATTTAAGATATGATTATTTCCCAAAATATTGTTATAAACACTTCTTCTCTTCCACCATTTACTTCATTATAGAAGTTGTGTGTGGTGGGGGGGGATCATCTGTACTTGTTCTAATGCACTTTGTAAGCTGTTATTCATTTTATTAAGGCTGTTCTTGATGCCGTCACTCCATCTTTTGTGTGGTCTTCCTTTTGCTCTGTACTCATTATACTTTTTCTGTGTGGCTCTCTGTGGTAGACAATACCAGGGCATTTTTGTCAGGTGTCCAAACCAGTGAATCTGTTGTTCTTTTATGAATTCAATATATATTCATTATAACTACTAACAATAAGAATGACAACATTATAAACATAATAGTAAAAAATTCTTTTAAATTATTACTTGTAAATATCTTTAATGACTAAAAAGAACAGATATCCTATCCTTTATATGTATAATGACTAATACAGACTGTTATCAAATCTACAATAGTTATAATGGCTGGCATTAATTAAGTCATACCTTCCAGTCTAGCGGTTTGTTTGGTTTCTTCCTTTTTTTCAGGAGGTTTCACGTTTGGGAGTTCATATTTTTCATTTGAGGTGATTTCATGAAACATTGACATAATATTGAATTCTGATACATCTTCCGCTGTCTGTAAAGACAAAAAATTAAACAGGAAAAAGTATGCATATATCTTTCAATTTCTGTGTGTGTACTGAAGAAGTATTAGTTCCTTAAATGAATACCTTTTTTTCTTCTTTTAATGTGTTTGAAGTATGAAGTTGCCAGTACACTTGAACTTTTTTAAAGCAAAGCTACACCAGAATATTAATATGCTCTTGCGGTGGTGATTCTGTAGAAATACCTTTCAAGATAAGCTTGTCCGTGTAAAGCTAATCCAATATTTTGACTAATCAAGTTTGAACTTTACCTCAGTGTCACAACCTATCCTATTTTTAGCGTTTGAGATAACTTTTAGTTATCCTTTTTTCCTCACGAATAAACTTGAATAAATCATTTAACTACACAAGTTATCACGAACATGTCCGCCATCTTGCTAAACCAACTAGTAACAAGTGGGTTGTGTTTGAAATCATTTATATATTTGTACACAATTTATCTTTAGTCACTAACCAATAGCAACAGAATATTGACAGACCCATATATCAGTAAATTGGGACTGGAGATGTTTACATTCTAGTTCTGTATATCGGGATCTCAGGATCTAAGGGTTAGGAAATATAGGATGATCAAGGTAAACTCTAAAATAAACTTTACTGAGAGAGGCAAGAAATATCGAACTAAATTCCATAGAGGAAATTGAACAAATTGCCCAGGATAGAACGGTATTGAGAAATTGTTTGAAGACGCTATGTAACGTATAATGATATGACAAGAATATAATAATAATAACAAACACTTACTTTGACATGCATGTTGTTCTGTTTCTTATAGAATGACTTCTCTTCTGTTTCAGTTCCAAATGTTATGTAGGGTGAGACCACCATATCACCCCAGTAACCTCGTCTGGGAAATCTTTCCCCCTCCTGTTTTGATCACCAAAGAAAGACATGACAATATTCCAAAAGTGTATCGCTTTGAACCAAAGTCAAATGAAAATAAGTGTGAGAAGACAATTTATGAAATCACATGAACAAAAGTACAAACACTGCAAATATGGCAATTTTAACGGAAAATTTGCAAAGAAATTGTAAAAACTGAAATTAAAATATTGTTTTTTAACTATTATAAATTATATTTTATATAATTCAAAATGTATATTGAATGTATGAAATGTATAAACCTAGCATTAATTCATTTATTTCTTACCTATTATCACGTTTTTCTAAAGGGTTTTAAAGCCGAAGGATTGACTTCATTGCACGGGTTTTACCCCATATGGCTCGGTCCCTCTTTGCAGAAATGGCACGCCACCTGCCAGAGTATTGCACAAAGCACGAACTCCGTAGCTCCGGCAACAATCCTAGGGTCTCTGGAAAAACTGCACTCGTGAACAGAAGGCCGCGGTCCGGATTCGAACCCACGACCTTCGACTCGCAAGGCAAAGGGCTTAATCACTCAGCCACAGAGACGTTTTTCTATATTGAGATAGTTTCGCTTAGTCATCAGATCATCACCACTGCACATCAAACCAATTAGTCGATAAGTGATCCGATCTCCTCCTCAGTATATCTCTCAGCGTGTGGCAACTAACAACACCTGTTTTTTTTTTTTTGTTTACTATTCTTCTTTGACTACCAGTATAGTGCTCTTGTTAGTGTTACACCACATTTCTCTCTCTCACGATCACCGCCTAGACTGATGCACCAGACCTCCTCATAAACAAATTCCTTGTCTTATTCATGTGGAAATCTGATCCATGCAGCCTTAGCATGGGTGTGCTTTGTCACATCTTTAGCGCCATTTGGAGCTCTGGTGCTTATCCTTCAGCAATGTGTCCGGTTTTAGCCAGCGTTTACTGGGTTCGCTCTCCGTCAGTCTTGGGCTGTCCCCAGCCGACATGCAAGGCAGCTGGTTGTTATTTTCTTTTATGGTAGCTACCCTTAGACAACCTTCCCTCCCGGGTTGTTGAGCGTCAGGTTACCAGTCTTTTTTGGACTGCTTGGTTTGCCTGCCATCCAGTTTTGTGTACAGTTTGCTCCGCTAGCCACTGATTGTCTCCAATCGAACTACAAGGCAGTAGTAGTTCTCTGCGAGGGAAACACGGTTATTGTTCTCTGGATGGATACCCCATCTTTGAGGCTCGCCATCATTTTGTCAACTTCTCGTTACTTTTGGGTGCCTCTTCTCCAATTTCTGCTTGTGCCCTCGTCCACCAACTGGGCTGCCCTTTTTCACTCCGTCACTTGTGCTCACATTGCTACACCACATTTGAATTGGTAATCTTGCAGTCTAGTTAAGGATGAAGATTCACCACTATTACTTGAATCATTTACACAACCTCTCTACCTTAGAGAATTTAAAATATCAGCCTGGTCCATTACTCGCACAAAATAACTTCTGAACCTCTGTTCTAATGCACTTTGTTCTAATAACTCAGAAGTTATTTTGTCAGTGCCACAGTCACTCTCATCAGAAGCCCCATCTTTAACTTGTTGAGAAGATGATATCAAAATTCAAGAAGTTGTTCCATGAAGGGCACAGAAGGAGAAGCAATTCATAAGGTAATGAATTTACTTTGTTTTTATGCGTTTTGCATTTTCTACAAAGTTATCAGTTATCAGTTATATGAGGACTATCATCATAGCACTCGGACATGTCCATAGGTGCTCCGATCTCCGCCTCAGCAAATCCAGCAGCGTCCAGCGACCCAACATGCCAGTTCGATGTTGATTAATCAATCTCTTTGCATATTTAGTATGTCGTTCTTTTCAGGATGCACCAATATTGACACCCATCTCTTTCAATCGGGTCAGCGAGTGGGATTCACAGCCCTGAAACTCCTCTGTTCGGAAAGACTCTCTCAATGCGTGAAGAATGTCACTTCAATCCATGGCAGCTCCATCTGATATTGTAGCCAAGCCAGCCAATCTATCAACTCGTTCATTACCTCTAAATCCTGAGTGCCCAGGGACAAAAATGAAGGTGATTTCTCTGATCATTGTCTGTACCAGTACCTCCACCCAGTTGCATCTCACCATACCTGATTCGACTTTATGAATCATGCTCATGGAGTCACTGAGTATGAAAACATGAGAGTAATTGTGAGATGCCAACCAGTTCACCGCCTCCGTAACTCGCCCGAACCTACAAAGTACTATATGTTTTACATGTTTTGCCTTTGCTACATAGGTTTTCTGCAGTCTTCCCTTATATCAATAATACATTCTGAACATGCTCATTTTCGTGTATTCTTATAATTCTTTTTTTAACATTATTTACAAATTTGCATCAATCATAACTTATCAGGCGCTGAATGAAAGAGAATTAAGTGGCAACCTAAGAACATGCGAATAATAGAAACTGCAACAGATGATGAATGGAGGAAAGACATGGACTGAGATGAAAAAATAGACAGTGCACACGACAAAAAAACCTTGGTTTATGCAAACAAAACAACTGATTAGTTTGGTTTATGAGTTGATGAATTTATTAAATGATTGAAGATACCTTGGAAAATATATATACATATAATGGTGCACTGACACTAAAAAAATTGCTATAAATTACTTACAAGTTTAAACACCATTGCTGAAGACAGAGTCCTGTTGGGTACATCATATGTTCCTTCTCGAATCTGAAAAGCCACACCATTGTCTCTCCAATCTTTATACTGGCGCACATAAACAATTGATCCCTGCAATGGAATTATATTCACAATTTTAAATGAATCATGCTAGATGCATTTTGGCTGGGAGATCTTTCCAGTACAATACTAAAAACCAAACTACGCATATATGAGTGTCATATACTTACGAGGTGCTATTGAAAAATTCTTAGAACGCCCTGGACAGAGAAGAGGAAAAAACAAGGACATACTACAATATTGTGGAGCCTTGGCTAATAAACAAAAAATGTCCTGGAAAATGAAGTATTTCTGTCACGTTACATCACATGGTCATTTGGAGAGAACAGTAATAGAAAGCATGATTCCTGGGGGTAGAGGCAGGGGAAGACCAAGACGAAGGTGTCAGCAGGACATCAAAGAAACCTGAAACATGACATAGGAAGAGGTGGAAGAATTAGCTAGAAACATAAAGTTTTTCAGGCAGGCAGTGATGAAAGCAATGTTCTGCAAGGGACATGCTACTTGATGATTAAATACTTAAAGGTGTTTTCAGATGAATCTGAACAAAGACCAAAAGCAAAAGAAACAACTAGATTATTATCATTTCCTACAACCTACATGTACCTGAGTAAAAATATCTGAATATTTTTGCAAGACAAAATCAGCAACCAAAAACTGCTCAACAGTTGCAAACTGGAGAAAATGCACAGTACTAAATTACATTTTGCTGCTGGCTTACAATGGTTAATGCGATATTTATCTTTTGGTTCAGCACATTTTATGCATTCAAAACTACTGACTCGAGACCAAACATGAATACCACTGGGTAACTACATAGAAGGCAATATATTAACAAGGATGAATGAGGACTACATTAGATATTAATATCCAGTATAACTAAGACCTACCCCACGCTCAATAAGTTCCATGTTGTAATCCCAGTCATAGACATTTCTTCTGCAGTCATAACGCACACCCATGAGTTGGCGTAATCTTAAATCCCTTAAATTGAAAAGTATATTTAATTTCCGTGTCATATTAACAACAATAAATAATGATTGCAGTTGTAATAATGACTGAGATAATGATTAAGAAAATAATAATGCAAATGAGAAAGGGGTTTGTAAAAAGAGAGTAAAAGTAATTGACATAGTGATTTATTCTTCTTCATTCCTCTACACCAACCACTTGTTATTCTTCTTCAAATGCTCCATATTGACCACTTGTTAACCACTCTTTGTGATTTGTATGTGATCTGAGTCTTAGAGTGATTGTACGTTGTGCCAGTTTTGCGCCTATAAGTAGACCAGCACATCCGATTTTTGGTACGCTTTTTATTTACTAGGGTAGCTTCCCTAGGCCCCTACCTAAGTTCCCTCTTATGACATTCCTTGTAGGTCGCAGTGTTACTATTCTTTGCTCCTATTGCGGACCCCGGCAACACATGGGCGAACCACTTGTTAAAATACTCTTTGTAGTTGGTATGGGATTTGCGCTTTAGGGCGTGAGTTTGTTTTATTAGTTACGCACCTACAGACCTATAGGCCATCACATCCAGTTTCTGCAAGTCTTTTATTCAGGTTCAACTCCTTCGTAGGACACCCAAAACCTCAATTAATTGTTTTACAAATTTTTTTTTGAACTGACATAGAGGAGTTAATCCCTAGGCGGGACCACAGATGCAAATAGCATAAAGGGACAACGCGCGCCAGGGTCAGTGAGCTGGCACGGATCAAGACCCTACCCCACCTTTACATGGTGGCCCTGGATACAGACAGAGGATCCTGTCTGGCAAAGTTGGTAGGCATCGAGGGAGAGCTACTCTGGTATAGGTAGTAATGCAAGCACAGTCACGCTATGCAGGTACAAAACTCTGAATGGCTGCACACATCTCCTGTCCACTGTCTGCTGAAAATAAAATGCATAAGCGCAAAGCACTATGAAAAATAACATGTAATATCAAATTATTTAATCTCAACTGTAATCTCACTAACCAGCATTTAGATATCTCAAAGGGAATAATTTTTCCTCTATTTCTCCAGAATTTCAGAATGCTTTCCAGGAAGTCTCTCTCCTTGTACTGGAAGAAAAAAAAGTTTCCAAATGTTAACCAAACTACTTTCAGTTGTGAAACATTACATGTATATCTTCTTCTTCTATGTTTGCCCGCTATGAATTCAGGCATAGCCATGGCGTCTGGTGTGGCGCTTCTGACTGATTTTTGCATGAAAGCCTGCTTATCGATTACATGTATATAATTTTCAAGATTAAGAGCCATCTCTACATTAAAAATTGACTAAAATGAATATCTGACATTTTCTATCTCTGGTGGTAGTACATGGTGGTACATTCTGTAAGACTGCTATTTGTCCACATCTTAATATTTTAATTCTACATCTAGCAATGTTGTCCTTTTTTCCCACTTGTCTTCAACATGTTCTTGTAGTCTATCTATCTATTCTCTAATCCTGTTTTGTCTTTTGGCGTCATGTTGAAAAAAGAGACACCTGGAGCGAGCCTCTTTATTCGCTTTCTACAAGGTGGAATTTATCATATATGTGGATCTTCTTCTGGTTGTGTTGCTGTTATTTCTGAGTGCCAGTGCTCTTTGTCAGAGACTGTCTTGTGGTAGCCTTGATAGGTGTCCGAACCATTTGACCTGTTGTTTCTTAAAATATTGTATTACCAGCAAGGATCCCCCTCTTCTGATTTCATCACTTCTGATCTTATCTCTTATTGTTACATTTAGAATTCTCTCTGTTGTTTGGATTCTTCTTTTCTCATTTTTTGTCAGTGTCCAGGTCTGACACTGATAGCACAGAGTTGGTAAATAAATACTGTGTTGGAACATTGCTCGCTTGGTGTCCATTGCTTCATCATAGTGTCATGTTTGGCAGGTTTATTTGTGTGAGCAAAATATTTCATTTATCTCCTATAATAATTTGTCTTTATCCATAATTTGTCCATGACTTTATAACTTTACTAACCACTTATTTAGGAAAGAGCCGTTAGCTAGTTATTCACATGCTTAGTGGCAAGTTTACATTACTTCATAAAAATGTAGTTAATCAAAAATAATAGGGTAGACTGTACTAAAACTACATATTTTCTTATTCTTCAAACGCTCCATATCTGCCACTTATTAAACTACTTTTTGTAATTTGTATGTGATCTGAACCTGAGAGGGGTCAAAGGCGCAAGGAAGCGGCGCGCCAGGATTAGGGAGGTGGCTCTAATCCCTTGCTCTCACCTCCAAGTGGTGACCCTGGTAACAGACGGTAGTTCCGGTCTGGCTAAGAGGGCAGGTGCCGTGGGAGAGCTACTCTGGGGCAAGTAGAGATGCAAAGGTAGTCATGCTTGATGGGATCCGCTCGCAACACAGACGAGCGAACTCCCAGAGTGACTATTAATGATCGCCTCTCACAGACGATGGGAAAAGCTAGAACGATGATACATGTGGAACCTTGCGGGCGGAGCTCGGAGCACGCGCATCCTCTCTCTTGATGCACTTCTCTTGAGCCGATGAGCATGCCGGGTGATGAGTTCCGCCTATGTGTCCGCAAGATGGCCTACATAGGTCAAAAGTCTAGCCCTATCAAAATCGAATTAAAAACGAATCAAAAACCATCGAAGGGACGTTGACCTGCGTGTGGCAAAATTCGAAGCCCATGCATGCTCTCTCTTGATCCGCCTCTCTAGAGCCGATGAGTTGCACGTGGGCATCATGGGGTGAAACTCGGATTTTGACCCTTCGAAGTCGGATAGCCCAGAGGTAATTGACGGAAATGGTTAGGTAGGCGGCAACAGGGCAGAGCGAGCGCGCATACGGACGTTGCAAGGGTGGCACCACATGGGGCGAAACCCGTGACCCCATCTCATGGGTGGGGGCCGGGTTGAGTCACAGAAAGTGACAGCCCAGGCAAATGTGTGCACGACGTGGAAGGCACAAAAAATGTGAGCACGGAAAAAGTTGATGGTGACAGGGCATCAGAGCACAGCTAGCACGCCCGCTGGCAAAGTCATAGTGGGCCCCATCGAGGGGCAGGCCGGCACGGCAAGAGGGTGTGCGTCCCACCCACATGAGTAGAACTGGAAAGCCCAGCAGAGGCAAAACCAGTGCAAGCGCGCAAGAAGGGTGTGCGTCCCACCCAAATGTACAGAACAACTGGAAAGCCAGTGCGCGTTTCCACTCGCAGGGAACTACTGCTGCCTTGTAGTTTTGATTGGGGACAATCAAGGGCTAGCGGAGCAAACCGCAAACAAACCTGAATGGGCGGCAAACCAAGGTGTTCATTAAAACAAAATGACCGGTTTTGCTGGGCAGATGGCGTTCATAAGCCCGGGAGGGCAGGCCGTCTAAGGGTCGCTGCCCTGAAAGAAAATGGCAAGCCACTGCCTTGTGGGTTACGACTGGGGACAGTCAAAGGCTAGCGGAGAGCGAACCATACGCAATAGCTGGCTGAAATCGAACACCCCACCGAAGGATAAGCAGCTGTGCTCAAATAGGTGCTGATGGTTGGTGCACATACATTACGTTCTGATGTTTTGGCAATTTATATATCACAATAGCATGATAAAAATGGGCCTTATAACGATCGCGAGAGAGAGAGAGAACCTGAGAGATTGTGCGTTGTGCCAATTATGCGCCTATGAGTGCCTAGGCTAGCACATCCGATTTCTTGAAACGCTTTTTATTGACTAGGTAGCTTTCCCAGACCTGTAGGATGGGCTTGCTCCAGACCTGTAGGATGGGTTTGCCCGAGCGATCAATTTTTTCCCGTTCAGTTGGCATAACTACATAATGAATGTGAGAATAGTTTAATCACATGTGTAACAATCTGATGAGAACAATCAGTATATACATACATCAGCATGAACTATTCTATTCCTGCATTTTCTTTTTGTTTTCTAAATTACAACTACTCTATTTTCCTTTAGACGACCTCTGTGTGTGGAGAAAGAAAATCTGGCATTGCATTCCTGATGTTGATATTCATATACATATATATATACACATACAGATAAACTCACACATGAACTATTTGTCAAGTTCTCTTTTTTTATAATAAGTCACTGCTATGTCAGTCATATATTTTAAACAGTGTAAACAAAATATTTACCTGAATCTAAACCTTACCTTTAACTGGGATAAGTCAAACATTGGTATTTTCTTCTTCATATAGTCAAAATTTGTTACCATTCTGGAAAAATATAATTTCGTGACGATAGTTCAGTTTATGTTTCAATGATTTTGAGATGTGGATATACAAAAGAATATGTTGTATTTCGTTGAAAGAAAAACAGACAAATAAAGAAGTTCTAAGAAAACTAATAAGAAAGAATTAATATAAGAAATAAAAATCGAACAAATAAAATATCTCAGATACATAAAGAGAGATTACACATTGATCAAAACCTTATTAGAAGGAAAAGTTTAAGTACAAAGAGCGAAAGGAAGACCAAGACGCAAGTGGGAGGGAAACATCAAGAGATGGACAAATTACCGCCTGACAGAGTGCAACATAAAGGCAAGAGACAGGGGTTGTTGGATGTCCATTGCAGTTAATCTTTGATAAAGAGATGGCAGCCGATGATAATAATGAATGTTACAGTAACGACCTGCATTTAGACTTTTATTTGAAACAGGGTAACAGTAGCTTTAAAAATGTTCTGTCTTTTTTTTTTGGTTACAAATGATGACTCAAATGACAAATAAAAACACCACCATGAAAATTGTGCAATTTAAAATAGATTTGCAAACAAATAACTGTCACAGTGTAAACCTCTTGTTTGTTGAGATATCTCTTATTTTACCTGTTAATACACAAAACAGGAGAGATACAGTATAAAATAATATAGTGTTTGTATAAAAAATGTAATGACTGTATACATTTGTGCTTCTTCTTCGTTCACAATGAAAATTACATGTGTTGCTTTATATTGCAGTTCACAGCAAAGCTGTGTAATAATATATCTTTGAATCTCAAAATATAAGTATCCATCACTCCGTTTTGGGAACTGGATTTCCTTTCCTTATTTGATCCTTACATTTTTGGGGTACAAAATAAAGCGAATAAGATGAAAAGTTGGGGTTAGAGATCTATCGCTGATGAAGACCCTACTTCACATCCATGCGGCTCTGGAAAAAGGCTGCATTGTTCAGTCTAGCACAAAGAGTAGGTACCAAATAAGATAGCTGCCATATGGGAAACAGTATAGTTACAGAGAGGCACAAGCAGTTGTGTCTGGTATGAAAATTGTATACAGGACAAACAACATCCTGAAATCAAAAATAATGCTCAATGAAATGTCAAAGGTAATATGCACCTGACAAGTGGTAGGCGACGTTTCCATGGTATGATAAGAAAAAGTAGTGGAAATAAAAACTAAAAGCAATATTTGTTTTAAATGACCATTAAAAAATGTAAAGGAACCCATTTTATACCATGTGGTATATAGGGTAATATGGTGTTAGGCCCGTATTTTTCATTGACCTTCGGCACACGATGGGTGATGTAGTCATTTTTTTGTAGATTGACAAGTATAACAGCAAATGACTGTATTCTGATTATCTGTACTCTGACATTTCTGCTCTCCATGTGGTAGCCTATTTATTAGTATATTTCACTACACACCCTGCTTTCTCTGCAAATTTACATTCAATATATCTTTCCACAATTTATCGAATGTCATTTTCAAATTTACTCAAACAGCTAATGTATGTTTTTTTCCTGGAAGGTATTTTCACTTTCCTGAGATAGTGTAATCAATAGTAAGATAACTCTGAAACCGGAGTAAGTTAGCCTGATGGGTGAGGGAAACTGGTGATAAGGAAAGCAAGCCTTCATGAAAAATCAGTCAGAGATATCATATTAGTCACCATGACTACCTCTGAATTCAATTCCTGCAAACAAGAAAATAAAATCAAAATACTGAGATAAATTATAAAATTATAGCCAAAAGACTTACTTGATGAGCTCATGAGCCATGTTTTCAACATATTCACTGCTTTGCTGACGATTGAGCGAGTTACCATAGATTTCCAAGAATAACTCTGTTTTATCTGTCAACAAAATTACTATTTTTAAAATAAATCAGTTATCAGTAATTTGAGGACTATAATCATAGCACTCCGGACATGTCCATGGGTGCTCCGATCTTCGTCTCAACAAATCCAGCAGTGTCTAGTGGCCCAACATGCCAGTTCGATGTTTATTAATAATCTTTTTGTATATCTGGTATTGCATTCATTTTGGGCTGTACTAATATTGACACCCATCTCTCTCGATCTGGTCAGTGACTGGGATTCACAACCCTGAAACTTCTCTGTCCTGAAAGACTCAGTGAGTTTAGAATGTCATTTTGGTCCATTGCAGCTCCCTCTAATATCATAGCCATGCCAGCCTACACCTTGACAGGGAAAAGGGAATTAGCTTTAATCCACTAAAACATCATAATCATGACAGTGGCCTGCGCCTTTTACTCATCACTGACTTTTAATTTATTTTTTGGACAAATTTTCAACACTGCGTACATAATTAAATCTGCTTTAGCCTCTTTTAACTATTACTCGTCTCTACATCCTTTTTGGCTTCCAAATGTTTGCCAGTGGGTTCCAATCAAAGCCATGTGTGATTATGTTCATTCATTGTTATTAAGGTATGTCCTATCTTTCTTTTCTCCAATCCTGTTTTGCCTCATGATAAGAAGAGATTTCTAGAGCAGGTTTCGCCCGAGTGGTTACCAGGGTCCAAATTTTGGTGTAAAGAATAGAACCTTTGTTACCTGCCATGCATGTCGTAAGAGGCGACTAAGAAGGTTTGGCTGAAATCGGATGCACATGTCCTAAATGTGTAGAAGTCAACCTGCTGCCTTGCAGGACGGCTGGGGACAGCCAAAGGCTAACGGAGAGCGAATCCAGTAAACATCGACTGAATCCGGACACATCGCTGAAGGATAAGCACCAGAGCTCCAAATAGCGCTGAAGATGTGACGAAACCCACCCATGCTAAGACTGCCTGAATCAGATTTACACATGAATGAATTTATGGGGGGATCTGGTACATCGGTCTTTCAGGTGATCGCGAGAGAGAGAACAGGTTTTTGTGTGTGTTTCATAAACAGTGTCTGTCATCACCTTTGTTATCTCTGAGGTCCACCTTTTGCATAGCTGGCCTTTTGCTTTCTATCCCCTATATCGGAGTAACATTGCTCTTTGAGGCGCACTGTCTGTTGGTAATCTGCTTATGTGGTTGAATCATTTAATCTGTTGTTTCTTGATGAAGTTCAGTACTGATATTGTACACACATGTTATATCCACTATGTCCTATCAACCTTCACTCTCTCCAAACTGACTCTATTTTATCAGATTCTCCTTCGAGTGTATATTTATTATTACATTTTACCATGAAAATGAATTCAGACCATCATTACATGCAATAAATGATAAAAATGGTAACACCCTAATGGAAGACAAAGAAATACTAGAAAGAAAGAATCAGTATTGTAAAGAAAGGTATGAAGACTTAGACAAAGAATCTAGAAATGATTATTGGACAATGGAGAAAAAGAGCCAGAACTTATGTTAGAAAAAGTATGTTCAGCAATAAAAATAACTGAAGATGGAGAAAACACCAAGAATCAATGATATACCAGCTGAATTAATTCAAGCAGGACAAGAGTCTGCGGTCACATTTATCATATGTGAAGATCTGGAATAGCATAACCAGGCCCAAAACATGGAAAAAATCAATATAAATTCCCAACTTACTTAAAGTATAGAAATTTAAAGTTGCGCAACAACTATCATAAGCTTTAATAACTCATTTCTGCAACATTCTATTGCTTATTATCATGAATTAAACAAAATTAAACAACTGTAGACCAAATTAAAGATAGGTACCAGCGGCATGTGGTCTGACAAGTATGATGACAGAGCATGTCCTAGAGGACTGCCTCATGTATGCAGACTTGAGAAGAAAGAGGTGGTCCACTTACACCAACGTCCAAGAAACTGTATGTCATGACTGACAACTTGAAGCAGACAGCAGTCTTTATCAGAAAATAGCATAAGGCTATTGATTCAATTTTTTTATTAACATCTATTAACTGATATTTAAACAAGCTTAGTCTATATACATGTAACTCTTGGCAATAGTAAGATTTTGAGCTCTGTTACTTTAACATGAAGATTTTAGTACACAATTAACACTGTTACTTGAGCATTTCTATAGTGGCATCAAAAAAACTCCTGTGGGGTTTTTGTGGTAGCAAAGAATAGAACCAGCATCTCCTCTTGTATGTTGTAAAAGGCAATTAAGAGGGGCTGGATATATCTACACATTGTAAACAGCTATAGAAACAAAGACAGAAAAATTCAAACTACTCATGAAGATCTGAATACTCAAATAGTGGTAGGAAATGGAACAAATGTTAATGATGAAGGGCAGGGTGACAAACCTATGGGCACACTTGTTAAGCAGAGTTCAAAGTCATGCATAAAACTAGGTTTGAGGTGGTCAGAAAAGCACAAGATTGAATTTAGTGGAATTATTCTGTCTCTGTCTTATGTATCCTTGAGTAACATTAGGACTGATCATAACAATGTAAAAACTGTCAACAAATAGAATTGATATGAAACTAAATACAGAAGTTTGATGACACGTGATCATCTTTGTCAGCTGCCATGACACAGGAAGAAGAAGAATACAATTACCTTTGTCATTTCAACAGAATTTACCTTGTAAACCCATATTTTTCTGCAGCTCAAGGGCTATCATCATCAGCAGCATGTCCCTTGCATAGAGTTCCAGTGCTGATTCCACGACATAGAACTAGTAAGGATGTAATATGAGATGTCACATACAAGTAATTATTTTTATGGACTTTTCACTACTTAATAGATGCATAATTCTTTCATTTCTTTTAGTAAATTTGACACCATTGTCGTAAGCATACTTAGTTAGTCAGTTAATTAATTAATGCGTTTATTATTAGTTGGTTGGTATCCTCCTCAGTATGTCTCTCAGTGTTTGGCAACTAACAACACCAGTTCTTTGTTGGTTTACTATTCTTCTTTGACTACCAGTATAGTGCTCTTGTCTAGATACACCACATTTAACTTAAAACTCTTTCAGTCTGTTTAAGGTTGTAGATTCACCACCATTACTTGAATCTTCAGTGATCTTCTTCAGCGGTCTCTGGTCATGCGCTTAATTTACTGTGGTCCACAACCTGGGCAGTCAGCTTCAGGTCTGTCAGGTTTCCTCAAAGTTTAGTTTTCAGGTCGACTGGGTGTGGCCACATGTTGCTTCTCAGCTCACCCAGGAGAGAACAGTCTTGCAGGATATGCTCCGGTGTCTGTTCAGCCTGCTGACACTGACAGAGAGCTGTTTGACTTATTCCTAGTCTATTTAAGTGTTTATTGAGTCTGCAGTGTCCGTGCGTAGTTGAAATATAATGACCTGGTCTGTTCTGCTTAGGTCTTACCAGTCTTCCAGTCTACTGCAGATTTTCTCTGTATGAAAGTTTTGACCTCTTGAAAAGACTTGAATCTAAAGATGAGATTTTTATATCATACCACTATATTCTCACGTCAAATTGAAAACAACATTTAAAAAGAAACAATTTATAAAAAGATAAATAATATAGAAAATGTCAAACAGCTTTCACTTGCATGCAGATTTTATCACGAGACACTTAAAACCAATAATCTTACCAGTAGTTTCTTCTGTGTATGTCTGTATCTTCTTGCTATTGTTTTAAGAATGTGTCGAATATCTCCAGTACCAACAAGTAAAATATGAACTTCCTCTGAAGTTGATACCAAATGACAAATTATTATAAATAGTTGTGATATTTGTATTTTTTTAATTCAAACCAAATGTAACTAAAGAGAAAAGTACTACAGTAGAACCCACTTATCTCGACCTCGGTTAACTCGCCAACCCTATTAAGTCGACGCTTTGAAGTGGAACCGCCAAATTCTCTCTTTGTCTTAGCATTTTCTCATCGGATATCTCGATTCTTTATGTCGCCGAACCCTAATATCTCGAGCACAAAAGAGGACCAAATTTGCCACTTAACGTTGGTTATCTCGATCCCCATGACCAGGAATTCCGAGATTACATAGAAATCGACAAAGATGTCGCTTACTGATGGGTGATCACCGATGAAGACATTGTATCAAGTGTGCAGTCAGCACTGGCAAGCACATCTGCATACGGCAATGACAAAGAAGATGAAGAAGATGCGGACGAAGATTTGGAACCAATTCCCTCAGCTGGTGAGGTGGTAGAAATGTTACAGAAAATTCGACGGTATGGTTCTTTTGTAGGAGATGAAACTGTTTTAGACAGCATAAATAATATTGAAGCATTTGTTTTCAAGCAGACTGTTAAAGGCAAAAAAGCAACAAAGCATTTTAGACTTTGTAAAGAAACCATAGTAACTGCGTGTACGATACTTTTCAGAGCTGTGTCAGTTTGTATAAATAAAGGTTTGTATCGAGAATCGACGGTGGTTTTTATTTTATATTGGTAAATTTCTGCTGTTAGTTGGTGCACATATGCCTTTTGTTGTTAGCAAACATGTATGTACATTTTTATAGCATGCCGATCGCTTCATCAAACAAATAACACGTGCATGTACATTCTCATTTATTAACGCACATCATGTACATAAAGAAATTTCAAGCACATGTTAATATTTTGCCGCCATATAGGTTTTCGTTTATCTCGATCATCGGTTATCCCGACGCTTTTGGCAAACCCCTAGGCCGGCGACATAACCGGGTTCTACTGTACATACAATTCAAATATTTCAGAAAAATCTACTCTAATTACATTAGCCTGTTGCACTTATTTTTGGAATTACAGTTTATCAAGTTTCTTGGATACAGTATGCTATCAGAGCCTTGTTTCTCTAGAAAATGTATCGATATGGACACTGTATTCTTCTTAAATTCCCCAAGGAAAAATAGTTTTGCACTATTTTTTTTTACCTCACTCTCAATTTGGGATGGTATTCCTAGCTCAGTGGTTCCCAACCTGTGATTTGAATGAAATCAAAGATTTCCATTGTAATCTTTGCAAGTTGATGAATCAATGAACATGTGTTCATAATCCCAACTGCCTGTTGTTGTTAAATATATTGATTTAGATGATATCAAAAAAATAATTCCTGTTTTGTAGTGTACTTGAACTTACTACAAAAAGTGTTGATATGAGATATATTACAGAAGAATGCTGAGAATCCCATGGAATGCTAAAATGACTCATTTTGTTGTGCCGTCAGAGATCTAGGCACAGATAAATCTCTCTCTCGCGCACGATCCCCGCTTAGACTGATGTACCAGATTTTCTCATAAATTCTGCTGTTGTTTTTAGGGACTCCATCCTCCGTACAGCTTAGATAAAACTCATTATCAAGATCAAAATGAGACAATGATCATATTTCGGGCCCACAGTAAGAAAGGGTAATATAGAACACATAGTGACCAAATTAATGTGTGATGAGACAAGAGGATAGCAGAAAGAAAAAAACTCTGAACAGTCTAGCTTCATGCCAAGAAGAATATCAAAACCTGAAACAGACAGTACTCAGGACAGACGTTTGGGGAGATTTATAACTACCTAGACTAGCTTGGCACATGATGATAATGAAGCATCTTATTCATAAGCTTTTTCTGTGAAGTCATTTGTATGCTTTCACATAGCGCAACCCCCAAACCAGCATTTTAAAAGGGAGAGTATTCTGGGTAGAGAATATTCTGGATAAAGACTCCAGTGATGCACAGTTTATTCATTTTAAAAGATCCTCATTTGCTATTGTATTTAGCAAGAATATTTGTTTGATTCTTCTTAGACATTCATTTTGAAATATCTCCAGCTTGTGTATGATGTTTTGGGTCTTTTTCCAGCACTCACTACTGTATAATAACACTCTCAGGACACTGCATCTATATATTTTAAGTTTTGTTTTAAGATTCAATCCTTTAGCTTTCTACATTTTGTTGCGCATGGCAAGAGTTTGACTTGCTTTCTTGATTAATCCAATGATTTCCTTTTCCGAATCATCATTCTGTGATACTGTACTTTCCAGGTATACAAAATCCTGAACTTCCTCTATGATTTCATTTTGTAACATAATTGGGTTTTCTGATTTTTTGGTTATTCGTCATTATTTTCGTTTTTGCAAGATTAATTTTGAGTCCTATCGTTTCAGCTGTTGTAGAAAGTGTATCTATTTTCGATTGAGCATCCTCATATCCACTTG
This sequence comes from Arion vulgaris, assembly GCA_020796225.1. Lineage (NCBI taxonomy): Eukaryota > Metazoa > Mollusca > Gastropoda > Stylommatophora > Arionidae > Arion > Arion vulgaris. The sequence goes on along the minus strand of CM036761.1, from coordinate 29,256,209 downwards.
CCAAAAACTCAATATTGTCTACATAATCCAAATCTTCCAGTACTGAGGTAAGTGTCCAACGAATGCCCCTGCTGTTATCCTTTATGGTCTCTCTCATCGGCCAGTCTATGCCACGGTTAAAGAAAAATGGTTAAAGAAAAATGGTGAAAGAATACACCCCCTGTTTAACTCCTGATGTGACCTTGAAGCACTGTTTATGGCTATTGCAAACTGCTTGAAACTTAAAGTCTGCATACAATGTTTAAATTACACTAGCTGATTTTTGTTGGTTTTCCATAATGCTGGATTATCTTCCATATAGATTCCCTGTGCAGGCTATCAAATGCATTTTCAAAGTCAACAAACACCATATATATGAAACTATTCTATTCATTACTTTGTTCAACTATTTGGCACAGAGTACATCATTAGTACACAGAAAAAAATGGATTAATAACTGTTATTACAATTTCAAACAATTACAGAGTCAAATAAAATTTTAACAAGTAGGCAAAGTAGAAAAAACAGAACGCTAGCAGAAAAAACAGATAATCAACAGATGTAATAGATTTCTTGCTAAAAAAAATACTTCTACTATAACATTAAATATAGCATGTGTTACCTGGTGCTGTACATGATAACTTGTTGCACATCTGTATGAGACCTGGAGTGATAGAGAAGTATAAAGAAAAGTTTGCTGTAAAAAAATATGTAAACTCATCATTACTATGAAATTTTGATTTATTTTGGTTGCAGACACCATGATTAACATATAGGCAATATTTTATTGCATTATTTTTAGATTGCTGCGGAAATGGAGTCACATATATCCACTAAACATATTGGCAGAATTCTCAACAAAGTTACTTTATTGAATTACCTCAAAAAATGTTCTATTAAATAATAGTAAGAGAATCATTGGCAGATGGTAGTAAAGATCTCAACTTCCATTGATATTCTCGAAGTAGCTGTTCTATATGTTTCTATTCTATTCGGCGAAGACCGTACAACGATAGTGATACTATAAGATATGACAACACCATTTTTGTGCAGTCCAATAAACACATGATAATTGCAGAAATATATATAAAACAATGACAGAAAAGCCAATAAATATATATCATAGAACTTCATTGATGTGACTATGTTGATGATAAACAAAATAGTGCAAGAACAGTTTTACATATACGATACACACACACATTGTTATCATTGTAACTGTAGGGCCTACATTAGTGGACTTTTCAAGAATCAATGTCTATGTTTTAACTAGTCTTTTTCAAGATCCGAACTAAAAAAACATAATTACAATCCGAAAATATGATGATCAACATAATATTATTATACTGGGAATATAATTTTTTTTTTTAAAGTTACAGCAACATTAAGATAAACAAAATGTTATTATTGTCAATATTGTGCATGCAAATTACCAGTTTCTTGTAAATCGAGAGCTGGACTAAAGCCCCACCAGTTGATATTTCCATATCCATCAGTCATTCTAAAAGTATTGGTGTACAATGTTTAATCTGAACTCTTTACAGATATACAAGATGTTTCGTATTTCATCCAATATTGCTATTCGCTAAAGGTATATGCTATTAGCATTAGAACGGCAATGCAACCACCATATATAAACACAGTAGTACCGCACTAGATGTATCTAGGAAACGAGATTTTGTTTCAAATATAAAATTTATTTCAGCGACACGCAAAGCATACTTTGCACAAATAAATTTTGAAATAAAATTCACATAATTTCTAAACGTTATGTCGATTAATATACTGAGGAATTGAACGAAGGATGCACTTAGCGCATTTACTTTACATCATTGAGCACAGTATAATGATATGTGTTTCAGTTACTCTATTACTATATCCAGCACTATAGTTATCGGCTTTTTTTGCATCAAATACTCGTTACTTTATGTGTGCCTACTGGTGGTTTTCTTGTTCTTTGTGTAAACCGTGACCCCCTGTAAAATAGGACTACGTGTGGCTGTAGTTAAACTTTCTTTCTTATGCTGATGTTAGTGATTCTGTCTTTTCTTGTGTTGGTAACTTTTCGCAGGCACCGCATTTCACATGTAGTTATTTTTGTGACTGCGCTTGCTCAATGTCCATGTTTGGCATGGTAACACAAAGTAGGTATAAAAATACTGTTGATCATTGTGGGTGCCTTAACAGTGGGGCTAGCTGGTAGGTTACAGCATTTGCTTTTGCACTCTAGCCTCTATCTCTCTATCCAGTTTTCCTTTATCTTGAACACCCTGTATAAAAGTGAAGTTTTCTGTTTGTGTAATCTTACCACTGACCCAACTTTACTATTGTGCGTATGGATGCACCCTATCTTGTTAGATATAATCAACAATGGCAGCATTTTATCCAGATCGGCAAACATAGACTGAGGTCAACAATAGGATAACCAAAGCCAGTGCTCGCGTTCTCTCTCTCTCTCTCTCGCGATCGTTCTTAAGCCATTTTTATCATTCTATTGTGATATATAAACAGCTAAACATCAAACCGTGATGTACGTGCACAGGTACCACGTGCACAAGCCTTGGAGCACAGTTGCTTATCCTTCGGTGGTGTGTTTGATTTCAGCCAGCGTTTGTGTGCGGTTCGCTCTCCGCTAGCCTTTGGCTGTCACCAGCCGAAACCCACAAGGCAGCGGGTTGCCATTATCTTTTAGGGCAGCGACCCTTAGACGGCCTGCCCTCCCGGGCTTATGAGCACCATCTGCCCAGCAAAACCGGTCGTTTTAATGAACACCTTGGTTTGCCGCCCGTTCAGGTTTGTTTACGGTTTGCTCCGCTAGGCTTTGATTGTCCCCAATCAAACTACAAGGCAGCAGTAGTTCCCTGCGAGTGGAAAGGCGCACTGGCTTTACCTCTGCTGGACTTTCCAGTTGTTCTGCACATTTGTGTGGGACGCACCCCCTCTTGCCTGCGATGCTTGCCGCTGCCGCGCTTTTCGTACTTGCACTGGTTTTGCCTCTGCTGGGTTTTCCAGTTGTTCTGCTCATTTGGGTGGGACGCACACCCTCTTGCATGCCATGCTCGCCGCTGCAGTGCATGCCCTGCTTTCCGCGCTTAATGTGCCTTGCCATGCCGGCCTGCCTCTCGGTGGAGCCCACTATGGCTTTGCCAGCGTTCGTGCTAGCTCTGCCCTGGTCACCATCGACTTTTTCCGTGCTCACATTTTTCGTGCCTTCCGTCTCGTGCACACATTTACCTGGGTTGTCACTGTCTGGACTCAACCCGGTCCCCCACCCATGAGATGGGGTCACGGGTTTCGCCCCATGTGGGGTCACCCTTGCAACGTCCGTATGCGTGTTCGCTCTGCCCTGGTGCCTACCTCACCATTTCCATCAATTCCCACTGGGCTGTCCGACTCCGAGGGGCAAAACCGAGTTTCGCCCTATGATGGCTCACGTGCAACTCAACTCGACTCCCAGCGTACTCATCGGCTCTAGAGAGACTGCTCAAGAGAGAGCATGCGCGGGCTCCGAATTTCGCTACACGCGGGTCAACGTCTATTCGATGGCTTTGATTCGTGCCCCCATCTCTGTGATGCGGGCTAGACTTTTACCTATGTGACCAACGTGCTGTCCAACTCGTCACCCAGCATACTCATCAGCTCAAGAGAGGAGACTCAGGAGTGAGAAAGCGCGGGGTCCGAGTTTCGCCCCGCGAGGTTCCACATGTATCCTTCTGCCTTTTCCCATCGGCCGGGAGAGGCGAGCATTAATAGTCACTCTGGGAGTTCGTTCGTCTATGTTGCGAGCGGATCCCATCAAGTATGACTACCTTTGCATCTCTACTTGCCCCAGAGTAGCTCTCCCACGGCACTTGCCCTCCCAGCCAGACCGGAACTACCGTCTGTTACCAGGGTCACCACGTGGAGGTGAGAGCAGGGATTAGAGCCATTTCCTAATCCTGGCGCGCCGCTTCCTTGCGCATTTGACCCGTGCTACGTTCAGAAGGCTACGTGTTACTGTGTGGGAGCGGACAGATATAACCTTAGCCACAAAGCTGAAAGTTTACCGCACCATAGTACAACCACGCTGCTGTATGGCAGCGAGACATTTTTTTCCCTGATCCAGAAGCACTTAAGCTTTCATCTCTTCGGCTCGGTGCCATGGACATCGTAACCCTTCGGTTCGAACACCATAAATCTGGAAAACCTGTGGCTTTTCTGCCAGACCGCGTAATTGAACCCGCACTCGCATGGAGCTTGTCACCCGTAGTCCAACGCGCTATGAACACGCTGGGCGGGCGGGCCAGCGAAACATAGACAGTGTATAGCTGACACGCAAGAAAACTAAACCACTTCCACACAAGCTGTCTACGCAGATTTTTTTTTTAAACAGGAATGGTGAGGCGAAACTGGGTACAGACAAAGGTGAGAGAAATCACCTTCATTTTTGTCCCACGGCACGCAAGAGTCAGGGGTGTTGAACGAGCTGATAGATTGGCTGGCATAGCTGCGATATCAGAGGGAACTGCAATGGACCGAAATGACGTTCTTAATGCACTGAGTCTTTTAGAACAGAAGAGTTGCAGGGTTGTGAGTCCCACTCGCTGACCAGACAGAGAGATTGGTATCATATTGGTACAGCCCGAAAAGAATGACATACCAAATATGCTAGAGATTGATTAATCAACATCGAACTGGCGTGTTGGGCCACTGCTGGATTTTCTGAGGCGGAGATCGGTGCACTTGCATCTATGGATATGTCCGGAGTGCTATGATGATAGTCCTCTGAAAGCTGACTTTAGAGAAATGATCAACGAATATCAAAGCAGGCATTGAAGTGGGATGCAAAGGGTTGAAGAAAGAGAGGTCGACCTAAGGAGACCCTGAAACGAACTTTGCTGAGAGAGGCAGGAAATATCGGTTTCAGTTCCATGGTGGAGATTGAGCGAGTTGCCCAGCCCAGGATAGAGCGGTATGGAGAAATTACTTGCAGGCCCTATGTAACGTATAACGGTACGAGAGGAATTATTAAGTAACTTGTAAGTATTCAGTATTCGAGCATCGAATACTTACTATTCGCACATCACTATTCGCTCTCTCAATCTCAATTTGAAACGAAAATATCAACGGAGACTTGTTTAATAGTGGCTTCTGTTGACCATTCTGTAGTGTTACCCCTAAAGTAGTGTTACCCCTGTGGCTCGCCATATTGCTAATCTTTTATTACTGCCATATCAGTAGTGCACTCAACTGACATCAGTTTCTATAAATCTATACTAAGCAAGCCACGATTAAATGTAAACGATGTCATGTTCATGTTGTTTCTGATTTATTTAAATTATTTTGCATATGATAATTTGTTGATCATTAATCAATCTTATGATTCTAAGGACATGATAATGATAAACCAACCATTTATTGTTAACAGTTGTTATCGTTATAAAATACGGCCATGTAGGCAGTGTGATGTCTGAAGACTGTCACAGACTACGGAAAGTGGACCATTAGGTAGTGGGCAGACTCACATTTCGCAGACAAGGGAAAGCAAACAATTAAGTAATTACAAAATAATGTCAGGCATGATGATGCTCGTCCATCATGGGTGATGATGACCACACAATTTTCATCCACTCCGGAATGTAGTTGCGTTATGTTTGTCTGTGTGTGCGTAGATGACTAGTGAACCCGATGCCGGCTTTAAATGTTCTTGTACACAGTGTGGGCAAGGTATGCTTGCACTTGTGGGGAGTTTTACTACTTTTACTGCCTTTCACTTTTGACGGTTTTGTTACATCTGTGCTATTCTACCTGCCTTGCATGCCGAAGAAGTATGCGTCAGGCTGATCTGTCTTGGGCAACATTCTCCCAGTTGTTGACATCTATGCCAAAGGATTTCATAGAGTTCTTAAGTGTGTCTTTGAATCTCTTTTTCTGACCACCCTGTGAGCATTTACTGTCAGGCATACATTGAGACAGTAGACAATGATCGACTGTGAAGGCTGTCACATACTAGGATAAATGTAGTCAGTGTGGAGATAGTCATAGACAAAGGAAAGCAAACTATTATAAAATAATGGCAGGTAGACAGCGTGAAGACTGTCACAGACTAGGGGAAATGTACCATTATAAAATATTACCATGTAGACTGTCACAGCCTAGGGAAAGCTGTATAGAACCTGTTTTCTTACCATACGGTATATTGAAGAATATGGTGTTAGGCCCATATTTTTATTTACTAATGAATGGCTCATGGCAACCTTTTATTTACCAGTGTTTCTCAGGTACCCAGTTGATGATGGATCAACCTAAGAGCCGATATGGTTGAAAAAATGTCTCACTGCAACTGTGAAATTTGATCCTGGGACCACACGCATACAACGCAAGTGCTCAGTCAGCCAATGGGTTCACCAATCGTGAAGTTGAAAACACTTTACTCTAGGGACCACATGCCATGAAAATGCCAAAGTTCAAGGCCAACTGGCCGACAAAAATATTCAGTGTGCTCATGGTATATGGTTGAACTACAGAAAACTGATCCTTTACTTGGGTATCTAAATTACAAATAACTCTGAAGTTAGACTAAGGCTAGCCTGAAGGGTGAGAACACTGATGATAAGGAAAGCAAGTCTTCACACAATAATCAAACTCCATTTTAGGCTCTATATCTACACCTGAATTCATAGCAGGCGAACAAAAAGGGAAAAAAGCCGGCCAGAGACAAGGGAAGTCTGGGAAGCAGTTCTAAACAAATGTTTGCGAAAGACAGATACAATTAATTACAAAACTCTAATGCCACGTTTTATGATGCCATCAATAACATGAAAGTCTGAAAACAAGTACAGAAGATTCACTTTATTTAGAGTTCAGCAATTTAAGCTGCCCGTATATACCTTTTGTCCTTTTAAATATGCAAGTTTCACGCTATACAAATTGGTTATTGGTTACTAAACTGACGCATTGCACTGACAGATCCATAGGAGCTCAGTCTCCACAACATACATCGAAGAGTATGCATACTGATGGTTCCCGTGGCTAACTGGTTAAACACACTCTCACTGCCCTCAGACATTAAGTTCTACCCATACAACAGGTAACTCCAAACTGCTTAAATCGCTGGATCGATTCAACATCTATACTAGTATCATCATCCAAAAGACATTTGTAAAGAGGTCAAAGAACATCCCCCTTATCCGTCTTCAACTCCCCACCAATCTATGCTTTTGATGCAAGTCTGTCCTCTCATTGCCACAAACGCATGCACAGGACAGTAGATCCACGTAATATATAACTTACAGTACCAATTATACATACACATGGGGATATTTTAAAAAATCTTAAAACAAATTTGAGTTATTATGTATAAATACTTACAGAACATATAACTCTTGTAGCACAAGTCCCTGAGGACTTCATCATTTTATGGCTTGTATTTTATTTATTTTTTCAGTCCAGTTGCATTTTGCTTTTGCTATTTCAAGACAGCTTTCATTTTCAAAAAGAATGGTAGAAAAGCCACTAAGATTGTAAGTCATGACTGCTTTTGTCTGTAATATAAATCTTTAAAGGCAAAAGACTAACCTAATTATACCAGTTTTTCCTCATATGGCTCGGTTCCTCTCCACAATAATTGTGTGCCACCTGTCAAAAATATTGCACAAAGTATGAACTCCGTAACTCCAGTTATACTAGGGATTCTGCATTTGAGGTGCGAGTGACTAAGTATTGAGATCAATTGGTAAAATGTTTTATCTTTTTGTTTTTTCTATCTATCCTGTTTTCTGTGCCTTCTATTCTGGATATGTGTCTGATTTAATTTGGTTAACATTCATCATCATCTACTTCTAGTATGAGGATGGAGGTTGAGGCCATTACTGCTGCCCTCCATTGGATTTCTGGGACTTCATTTACTGGGGCAGTTGTTGTATCTAACTCTCAGTCGATGCTTCACAAGATCAAGAAGGGCAGGTTTCGGTATGAGTGGATGTCGTCTATAGAAGTTTCTAACCTTCAGCGGCTTACGTGTATATACTGTCCTGGGCATGCGGGTGTTTACGGTAATGAGAGAGCAGACAGGCTTGCATCAACAGCATCGATTGTTGGGGAGTTGAAGATGGATAAGGGGGATATTCTTCGGTCTCTTCGAGACTCTCTATTGGATGAGGACACTAAAATCGATGTTGAATCGACAGTTCTAAGCAGTTTGGAGTTACCCGTTGTTCAAGTCGAACTGGATGCCTGAGAGGCAGAGTGAGAGGTGTGTTTAATCAGCGAGCCACAGGAACCATCAGTATGCATACTCTTCGATATCTGTTGGGGGAGACTGAGAACCTATGGGTCTGCCCAGAGTGCAATGACGTCAGTTTAGTAACCAATAACCAATCATCATCATCATTTCCTCTTGCGCTCAAGTCAAAAATGTTGATCTTCTATTTTTCTACTATTGTCACGAAAACTGCATTGAGATGGACACCAAAGAGTAAACAATAATGTCAAAGACCCAAAACAATCTGAAGGAGAGAAAGAAATGAATAATAACTGGAACACAATACAGAAGACGTCCAAGAATAGAGAAGAATGGTTTGCATTTGTTGCTGCCCTAAACGCCAGGAGCATCACAGGCTAGAGAAATCCAGATATTCATGGGCAATTTAGATTCTTGTTTCTTTAGCTCATTTTTTTTTACAGTGTGGTGCCACCAACCCAATGGCCTAGCCCTCTCAATCTCCTTTTACGACATGCAAGAAGAAACAGTGGTTCTGTTATTTGCTACCCTGGAAACTACACGAAGCATTGTTAACATTACACATTTAATATAGTTTGCTTGCGATCTTTCCTCAAATGTTTTTTTAAACTGTCAGTGGTTTGACTTGGCTTATTCTTCTCCGCTCCTCATGGAGCATAGGGCCTCAGCGGTTCTCCACTTTTCCCATCAGTGGTATGCTTCTGTTATGTTTTCGACTGCATAGTTAACCATGTTAAAAGTAACATTTTCTTCAGAGATCATATTTATATTTAGTACAGATTAAGAATAAGAACAATTACTTTATTAACTAGACTTCGATGCATTTGGTGCTGCGCCCGATTGGTTTACTGACGTCATTGCACTCCGGGCAGACCCATAGGCGCTCAGTCTCCCCAACAGATATCGAAGAGTATGCATACTGATGGTTCATGTGGCTCGCTGATTAAACACACCTCTCACTCTGCCTCTCAGGCATCCAGTTTGACTTGAACAACAGGTAACTCCAAACTGCCTAAATCGCTTGATCGATTCAACATCAATTTTAGTGTCCTCATCCAACAGACAGTCGCGAAGAGACCAAAGAATATCCCCTTATCCATCTTCAACTCCCCAAAAATTGATGCTGTTGATGCAAGCCTGTCTGCTCTCTCATGACCGTAAACACCCGCATGCCCAGGACAGTATATCCACGTAAGCCGCTGGAGGTTAGAAACTTCTATAGACGACATCCACTCATACCAAAACCTGCCCTTCTGGATCTTGTGAAGCATCGACTGAGAGTCAGATACAACAACCTCCCTAGTAAATAAAGTCCCAGAGATCCAATGGAGGGCAGCAGTAACGGCCTCAACCTCCATCCTCATACTAGAAGTAGTTGTCCTGTATGCCCCACTTCACTCTGCAACAACCCTACCATGCACATTAGCCAAGAAACCCCAGCCGGACTTCTTACCACGTTGAACCGACCCATCGGTATATACAACATCATCCCTTGCATTATCTTCTATCAGCTGCTTAACTGTGAGATCAGTCTTCATGTTGCCCCAATCTCTACATTCTCTTCCAAGAGTAATGACAACGTTGAGATAGTTGGTCATGCTACCATCCGTTGGGATCCATTCTTCCCCTTTTGGTAGGGTCGCAACCGTAGTCACCTGGCCAATTGTTCTCCTGGGCCATCCACTACATGCCACGCTTGATTCTCGTGCCCTTAACATCATTGGTGTTCTTGTGTAGTTCTTGTCTCTTATCCGCAGTAACCCGCATACATGCCTTGGTTTGTGCGAATGCATGACGGGAGTGTAGTAACAGAAGGCCAAGCATATATCCCATCTTCACAATGGGGGTATCTCTAGTGAGCCATTATCTCTAATGCGTAGTGTATACTATACGCATACCTTCATTCTGAACCCGCTCGAGTCATTCACATTGTGATCTTGATATCGTAAGAATTCCAAGTCCGTAATCTACCACTGACATAACCATTCGATATTTTGTTATTTCTTGCATAATTTATTCAGACTAGTGTCAGGAGATGTGGAAGGAAACTTTGGACTGTTGTATAAGAGGGTGGAGTCTATACAAAACAAGAGTGGCAAATTTGACGTAAGATTTTATTCTGTCATTCATATGTTTGTGTATTGTACTTTAGTGGGATAAATCAGCATAGCACAATGGTTTGGGAGGTGAATTCAATTGTTATACATATAGGTGCTAAATTTCTGGTATGGTCAATTCCTCTGTGTACCAAGCTAAGAATAGGTACTAGAACATTCTTGGTTGCTACTGTGTGCATGTGCTGGCTTTAAATGGGACAGAGCATCAGTGGGTGAACTCTGTTCCGCTACATTGATTTCAATCTCTTTTTAAAAAAACTTAATGATGCCTTGTTAACTGCAAATATTTATCGCCATTGATTCAGAAAAGAAAAAATAACTCTCAAGAAGGTATTGACCACATTTGTAATAGGTAGATCACATTATTGTTGACATTTTTCAATCTTTGCAGATGATACTGTGTAAAGTGTGCTTTAAAGATGTAAAACTGCAATCCATTGCAATAGCACATCAATTATTAGTTATGTGAGAACTATCATCATATCACTCCAGAAATTTGCATAGGTTCTCCGATCCCGCTTCAAAAATTCAGCAGTCCAACACGCCAGTTCGATGTTGTTTAATATGTCTTTTTTGCATGTTTGGTATTTTGTTCTGTTCGGCTTGTATCAACACCCATCTCTCTCAATCTGGTCAGCGACTGGGATTCACAACCCTGAAACTCCTCTATTCAGAAAGACTCTCTCAATGCGTTAAGAATGTCATTTCTGTCCATTGCAGCTCCCTCTGATATTGTAGCCATGCCAGTCAATCTATCAGCTCATTCATTACCCCTGACTCCTACATGCTTTAAAGAGGTTAAAAACTACAATCTATTTGCAATGGCACTTATGGCTAGCAAGACTAATATGCATAAGAAAAGCTCTAAAGCTCTTCAAAAATTTTTGCTTTGAATTTCATGGACATTGTTGCTGCCTCATAGCCTAATGTGTCTCTTCAGGTTTTCAGAGCTCTAAACCTCTAATAAGTTTCCCCTTTCTTCTAATTCCACTCTCGATCTTTCCACTCCATGCACTGTGATCCATGGCTTCCTGTTCATAAGAATCAACATCAAAGCCTGTATCTTTCATATCTCTTATTTCACACATCCTTAAGCAGAACTAGAGGACCTCTCCTAAATCTCCTAATTTGCTGGACATGTAAAAAGCAAGAGTTCACACTGAAAATAAAGACATCAGTAAGTGATCAAATTTACGCTGTTGTTAAGTCTAGCAATCACATTCTTTCAAACCATTTTCCTACCCCACCCATTTTAGCAAACATATCTTAATATATATAACCTTTGAAGTCTGAGAAGGCATGCCTTTATGACAGGTGACACTGATAATAAGGAAAGCAGACATTGATGCAAAAATCAGTCAGAAGTGCCATACAATACTCCCTGACTAAGCCTGAATTCGTAGAGCTAACGCAAGAAAAATAAGAATTTATACATATCTGTGAGTGTGTAATTGATGTGTGTACATTCATAATTTTTTTCATTTAATTTTATTTCAGCTTCTACTTTGTGTAGGAGACTTCTTTGGTCTTAACTTAACATCATGGGAACCATACAAGTCTGGCAAAATCAAAGGTAATATTACTAAACTTGTATAGTGTTTACTTTATGTTATGTTATGCGATCAACATCATGACACATTGTGCATTCCAATTCGTGCTCTGTCCTCCGCTGCAGCAGTCATCCCAAAGTCCATTTGCTGACCATACCCATGAGAAGTTGATTACTATATCTTCTCTCTCTACCACGAAGAAGACACTGTCTGGCATGTCCACACTTAACGCCTAATTCTCGAACTCATTCCAGTGTCTGAGACTTGCCTATGTCACATAATTTAGAGCGTACCACATTGATGATATCGGCTCTGTCCATACTTCTGCCCGCTTGAGTCGGGCATTGTTTGCAAGAAAGTCAGCACTCTTTTTACCCTGCACAACAGCATGTCCAGGCATGTACAGCCAAGTCATTTTCTTGACATATGATCTCCGAATGATGTCCACCCATTCCACACGCATACTTTCAGATTCAATCATTTTAAGCATAAGCATGTTTACTTCATCTTTACCTTTGTCCTCTGTTTAGAATAGCTGTTACCAAAATCAGAAGTAAAACTGTTTTGAAATCATATTTTTGTTGATAGTTTCTTTGTCTATTTCTCATTTTCTTATTACCAAATCATGCCCGTAAATTATTTAATTAATAAAAGGACTCAAAATAAAAATAATGATACACATTAATTTTATCTTTTCAGTTCCAATATCCACTCTGATTCTTGGCCCATCCAAGCCAGAACTTGGGATTTACTACAGTGGAAAAGAAGGGACGGAAATGTGTGATGGGATTACTTATCTTGGTACTCCGCATGTCATATTACAAAACCTTTTGTTATATTATCACATCTTATTGTATGTGACTTCCAAATATTCACTTAAAGCTAGTTTGTTATTATACTGCTTTTATGAAGTTGTCTGTCTATACTTTCCAGCTTGGGAGCTTGAAAGGAGGTTGGAAAAAAGTGAAAAAATGTTGAATGTAATAACAGTTTTGGTGATAATTTTTGAAGTATTTTGTGTTTTTCATAAAACTCAGACATTAATTACAAATATGAATTAAAACAATGTAGTTTTAACTATTAAAGTTTTAAATCTAATTGTATATTTTTTTATTCTTCTTAAAATTTGATTGTGTCATCAACAATCCTCATCACACCCAAGGGCGTGTAGGACAGAGACAATATTTTTCTAAATTGGATCCTATCATTATGTCGTGCAGATCTTCATGGGCAGCTTAGGTTTTTTTTTGTCTTTGTTTCTGTTGTATTTTGTGGGTTTTTTTAGTGGTTTGGGTTGGCAAGAATTTTATTTTTGGTTTGTGTCTATAAATTTAGGCGTAGTCAGGCGCCTAAAATGGCACATTTACTGATTTTTGCATGTAGGCTTACTTTCCTTATCAGTGTCCCTCACCATTCAGAATAGCCTCACTCTGACTTCTGAAGTACTTGTTATTAAGATAACTAAGTAAAGGATCATGAAACATGTAGTCCAACCGCATCTGTATACACACCAAATATATTTGAAACCCAAGGTGGTCTCAAACCCTGAAATTAGCATGATACATGGTTACTAGCAAAGTGTGTTATCAACTTTGCTATTACACCAGTCTAAAAATTATTTAAAACAATTGTCAATCATTTTTTTTTTTTTGTACAGGAAAGCAAGGTAGATTTACTGGCTCATCTGGGCTACAAATTGCATATCTTAGTGGTACGGAAAGTGAGTCAGGAAAGACTGAAGATTTCTCATTTACTACCGATGATGCTTATTCACTTACTTCTTCTGTTGCTCATGACACAAGCTTCAAAGGAATTGACATTTTAATAACGTCACAGTGGCCCAAGGATGTTGAAAAATATGGTTCATCTGTGGTAAGACCTTACATTATTTGTTTCTAAAGTTCTTGATAATTGTTTTTCCCACTACCTCTTTACTCTTTTTGTTTTAAATAGTCATTTGTATTTCAAGATTCATACAATATTCCAGATCAGTACTAGAATTAGATAAAAACATGCAAATCTCATGTTTTCATACTCAGTGACTCCATGAGTATGATTCTTAGTCTAAACAGGAATGGTGGGATGAAACTGGGTGGAGGTACTGGTACAGGCAAGGATCAGAGAAATCACCTTCATTTTCCTCCCTGGGAACACAGGAGTCAGGACACAACATACCAAATATGCAAAAAGATTGATTAACCAACATCCAACTATCGTGCTGGATTTGTTGAGGCGAGGGATCAGATCACCTATGGACATGTCCAGAGTATATTAAAAATTTATTATTTTTGCTCTGTTCTGTTGTATTTTAGTAAATTTTATTTTTATTTCTATTCAAATTAAATTTACAAATATCTATTTAGAATCTGGTGACTGGCATTTTCATTTAATAATTTATTTGTTTGTTTGTCTGTAAAAAATTGTAATAATAGTTTTTCATTTCGGCACTCACAGTTCTCTGATAAATTATTTTTAAATATGTTAGTTCATAAGTTATAGTTAGTATGATACACCCAGAAGTAGTCTGTAACTCTACTATTTTGTATCATCAAAAGATATTATTACTCAACATTTCATTAAGATATCAAATCTGTCCAGTGTGTCTTAGTTCATGTGGCGGTCAGTAACATAAAATCTCATTGCCATATTTCATCAAATAAATTATTGTTTCTTCTAATCGACAGAACAGACAGACACAAAAATACCCTGCATCTTCTTCCGTAGCCGAGGTTGCAAGAGTCTTAAGACCTCGTTATCATTTTGCAGGACTTGAGGATGTGTTTTATGAAAGACAACCATACAGGTAAATAATCATCCAGGGTTGAAAGTTGGGAAAACTATCGTTACACATTAAGTCTTCTTTGAACGCTCCATATTGACCACTTGTTAGCCACTCTGTGTGATTTTTATGTGATCTGAGTCTAAGAGTAATTGTCCATTGTACCAGTTATGTGCCTGCAAGTAGGCAAGCACATCCAATTTTTGCAATGCTTTAAATTTATTTCCTTTTCTGCTATGTTTTTTATTTGTAGCTTCCCTAGGTCCTACATCAGCCGCCTCTTGCGACATGCCTTGTAGGTCGCAGTGGTTCTATTCTTTCCTTCCCTGGCAGGCCCTGGCACCACACATGTGACACATTAAGTCAATATAACACTTAACTGATTTCCTTGTAGAAGCTGCTGAGAGCGTCATGATTTGTTTCTTAGTTAAACGAGTTGTATATGAACATTCTGCCCGTGGGGTGCAAGGGAAGCAAAGAATAGCACCACTGCAACCTACAATGCATGTTGTAAGAGGCGACTAATGTAGGCCCTAGGATGCTACCTAGAAAATAAAAGCAGCGCAGAAATCGGATGTGCTGGGCTACTTGTAGGCGCATAACTGGCAAAGTGTACAAGTGGTCGATATGTAGCATTCGAAAAAGAAGATATTTACCTTCTCCCTTTCCATTTTGGTTCAAGATTTTAATTTTCAGGCTGGAAGCTTATTCGCAAACTGCATGTTATCAGTTGACGGTAAAAAAATGGTATTTTGTCGTATTTATCGAATTTTCAAAGCAGTTACCAAACTGTAAAACAGTTGTTTACCATGGCAACAAATGATACGGTCATAGACAATAAGAAGTGTACATTATTTACTAATATTGTTGAATTTCTGTGTTCTTGGATTTTTTCTTATTATTACATATATGGTAACCACCAAATGAAATGTATTAAATGTTTTGGAAATTCAAAACTTGTAGGTAAGTTGGAGCATTGTTATATTTTTTTAATGCTTTTCTGTTGTAAATAATAATTTTACATTTACAAATTTTCTACTAAAAATTGCAAACAATTGTTTTAGATTGGTCTTAAAGAAAATTCATTTCCCTACGAAATGGTAGCGTACTCATAAAAATCTGTTAATAATTAAGAAAATTGAAGCTAAATTTGTACATACACCTGCAAATGGGAAAATGATACTTAAATTTAATTCAGCCACAACCAGTTTTTCAATTCAGTAGCTAATCAGTTTAAAAAAACAAGGTTTTAATATTTCTATCTTTTGATGCGAATCATTCATTTTTACCATTGCATTTTTGGGGTCACGCGTTCCTTCTCTAGTAGATCCCTACTTGATCAACCAGACTGCAGTGATGCTGCTTGTTACTATGACCCTCTCTTGGAGAGTATGATTTTTGGACTTCCAATTCACTATGTCTTAGACCATAGCAAATTATTTTCTCTAGGTTTTTTTTTTTTTTTCGTCGCTTTCAACTCAGACGAAGTTTCATCTCTGAAACTGATTTTTGCGTGAAAATCCATTTTTCAATTTCGTACAATGGCAGCAGCGTGCACATTGTAAATTACTTTACACTGGCATCCGTGTGCTCAATGTACTCGTAATTAGTATTCCTCGCCATACAGGCAGATTTTCTCCGACTTCAGAGGTACTCACGTTATCGTCCTGAGTAAGACCAGGGGACTCGAACAAATGCCGGACAGTAGGTTCGAACCCGAGCTATGAGGCGTCTCACAGCTAGCAGGCCAAGCTACTATCAACTACTCTAGGCAGTCCCCCATTTTCTCTAGTA
This sequence comes from Arion vulgaris, assembly GCA_020796225.1. Classification (NCBI taxonomy): domain Eukaryota; kingdom Metazoa; phylum Mollusca; class Gastropoda; order Stylommatophora; family Arionidae; genus Arion; species Arion vulgaris. The sequence continues at coordinate 29,239,769 of CM036761.1, read as the reverse complement.
ATTCTTATCTACTAATATTGTAATATTTTACTTGAAAAAAATTGTGGCATATCCTTTACAGGATGTAGCCATCAACCACAGTAAATGAGTCGTTGATTTTCTAGGCACCACTTATATGTTCAGTAGTTTGTCATTGCTTTCTGAACAGTGAGGTCTATTTTACCTTTGTAAAAATCCACGGAAATGAATTTGCTTCCAAACTTGCCCACCGTGGGGTTTGAACCAGGTATGCTTGGGTTTGTGATTGAACTCACTATTGCTTGAGCTACAGACGCTCACATATTATACTTACTTAAGCTAATTTAATAGTTTTGAGAAAATTACAATTCTCAAAAATTACAACTTGCCATTGCTGCATAGGTTCATACAATATTGCTTAGATCTTACTGTGTAAGAAAAATATTGAAGCATATATCAATATTCACTAAAGTACAATGATGATTGTTCTATCAATCTTCTTCTGTGTTCACCCACTATGAATTTAGGCGTAGTCAGGAGTATGGCGCTTCTGACCGATTTTTGCATGAAGGCCTACTTTCCTTATTATTAGTGTCCCGCCGCCATACTTCTCCGACTTCAGAGGTAGTTCTCTCAATCAATGTTCTTGTTTTTACTGGACACTGACCACTGGTCAGTTGTTTTATCTTGAAGGGCAGGTACAAAATCTATCATGCTTGGTCAGTGGCCATCCTTCGCAGGGATCTCCAAGACTGATCTACTATCTTCTGCCAGTTTGTCTTTGGTATGTTCCTCATTTGTCTTTCCTCTGGGGTCCACTGTATCATAGTTCTTGTGATCATCTACGGATCACTTCTGAGTACATGTCCAATCCACCAACTCCAGCATTTGCCTTTTATCAATGTGTTCATTTTCTCCTTATCAGTCAATCAAACCTAATTACGCTAAGGTTGCAGATTGTATTAACAAACACTCATTAATTTCTTAATAATAATTATTATTGTTTGCTTATATATCCTTGTTAGAAACCATCAGATTTTACTTGAGTCTTCCAGACATACAACAAGATTTGTTGGTCTTGCTAATGTTGCAAACAAGGAAAAACAGAAGGTAAGATATTAGTTTGTAGTGGATCAAACATGGTCCTTACACTAAACCATAAGGAAGAAAGATCACAACATGTGAAATTAACTGTTTAAGAAAAGCTGTCAATGTTACAAGACGGGATAGATTGAGAAATGAGAACATTAGAAATGTCTGAAATCACACCATGCATCCAATATATTAGAAGACAACAAATAAAATGGTTTGGTTACCTAATGAGAATGAAACAAGATCTACTACAATCTTGCATCAATAACAACTGACAACCCAGACGCAGAACCAGAGGTAGACCAAGAACTGGTGAATAGATAATATCACAAGTATCCTGCGACATCATAGATTAACAACTACAAATGCAATACACCTTGCAGGGGCAGAAAACTAAAGCTCGCCACAAAGCTTCACAGCACTGGATAAGACAAGAGGAAAAATAAGGGAATGAGTCAGCTCTGATGACCTCTCTATGACCAATCAGATCTGACACCATGCTAAAGTTTAACTCAGTAGATGGGGTACCATAAAGTTGGGTTTTATATTTGTCAATCAACACACCCTCTCTCTCTCTCTCTCTCTCTCTTGCCTTTTAGCCCAGATTGGGGCATATGCCCTCAACCAACTCATGCCAAGTCTTCCTATCTCCTGCAGCTCCCTCCAGCTCTTCTTTATATTGTTGATCTCCGCCTCCAAATCTCGTCTTCGTGTATTTCTCGGCCTCCCCTTCTTTCGCTGTCCCTGCAGGTTCCAGGCAAGGACCCTTCTGGTTATATTCCCCTCCGGTTTTCACAAAGTGTGTCCTATAATCAACACACCCAGTAGAGACTAAAAGACAGATTATAAATGCAATCTTCATACCAACACTGTGCTACCAGCACCAAACATGGGCACTGACTAAAGAACAAGAAAAGACAAATTACCACCTATGAAATGAGATGCTGGAGGAAAGCGGTAAATTAAACAAGAAGAGACCATATAAGAAATGAGGAAATTAGAAGAACAGTCAGAACAACACCTATTAAATTCATTTGAAAACAGAGACTCAAATGGTTTGATCACTTGGTGAGAATGAATCCGAATACATCAGAAGAGCGTACAACCTGAAAATAAAATCATCAAAAGGAAGGGGTAGACCAAGAAAAAGATGGGTTGATTAAGAGTTACAGACATTTTAAAACTCCAAAATATCACATCATATTAAGCGCCAGAGCGTTCACTATCTCAGAAACTGATCGTCAGTTAAACCTGCTACGTCTAACAGCAAAAAAAAAACAGAGCAGGAGAAAAAAGAAAAAAACCAACACATCCCAGTAATCCATTTGCCTAGATGTTTGTCCTGTTAGACAATACTCCCCCAGAGAGTGGATACAACCCAAATCTATAAAAATGTCTTTGTTACAGAAACTACAATTTTTTTTTTAAAACTATAGAGCGTTAGGAAAAATGTCAGCACTGTATTCTATTAGAAATACTGCATTGAAATGCTAGTATAAATGTTAGTGATAAGTTTCAGCACTGTTCTATTAGAATTGCTGCATTGAAATACTAGTATAAAAGTTAGTGATAAGTTGCAGCACTGTGTTCCATTATGAAAAGAAAGGAATAAAGCAAAATAGTGAAAATCCAAGTACATCAAAAGAGGTCATGGAAATGGATCGGACATGTGATAATGAAGGAGACTGTCACAAAAGCTGCACTGAGATGGGCACTGGAGGGTAAACACAACCGTTGAAAACCCAAGACTACCTGTAAAAGAACAGTAGAACAAGAACAGAAAGAAAGAAATCATATCTGGAACACAATACAGAGGACGGCCAAGAACAGAAAAGAATGGTGTGCATTTATTGCTGCCCTAAGCACTATGGGGCATCACAGGCTAGAGAGAGAAAGTACTTCAGAAATTCTTGTGTATGTCTGATTATATTGCTTAGTAATCAGTATTGACATTTGTACAATGTATTGTAGTCTAATAGTACTTTAGTTCTTAGAATTATGTCATGTTAGGTTGCTATAACATAATAGGTATGTGAAACTATAACATAATAGGTATGTGAAAATCCTTTGCAATGAAAAATGAAATTGGAAATTTTGTATGTAAATGTGCTTCTTGTCTTGTCTCATTCATTCGTTCAGTGAATTATATTGTGAATTTTACTCATGTTCATTTCATCTACTGTTTAACCTTTGGGTTTGCTTCTAATGTTATTGTGTCCATATATAAATATATATTGCATACAAGTTGTGATAGAACACAGTCTTGTTGTTTACACCTGATGTTGTTTCACATTATTCAGTGTGTCTGTCGTTCTTACAATACTGTAACATGTTTGATACATAACTCTCACATGGGGGGAGGAGGGGTTGTCTCTGTGTGGCGTAGAGGTTAGGTTCTCACCTCTCATTCCAAAAGTACCTAGTTTGCTCCCTCATGGAGCGATCAAAATATTTTACCAGAGATCCCTGATCTCAGTGTAGTTAGTTAGTCTTTCCTCTTGGGCCTGTGGGCGGCGCAGAGGTCATAGCTCTCCATGTCTCGCGGTTCGTTGCTATTTGTTTTAAGTCTTTAATGTTTACTAGGCCCATCGTTGAGCCTTCTCTGGTGATGGTTCTACGCAGAGTCTCTCTTGGTCTTCCTCGTTTTCTTTTTCCCTCTGGTGTCCATATGAAGGATTGGTAAGGGAGTCTTCTCTCATCCATTCTAAGTGTGTGGCGGATGTAGTTCCAGCGGCGCTTTCTTATAAAATTTGATACATTTTCTTGCTTGGTCTCTTGTCTTATTTGTGTATTGGGTCTGAAATCTGACCATTTAAGGTTCAGTATTCTTCTAAGACATTTATTCTCAAAGTTATCTAATTTTCTTTCTAGAGCTTTTGTTGCTTTCCAACTCTCGCATCCATAAGTTAATACTGGAATCACACAAGAGTTAAAGATCTTTAATTTTAAGTGCTTGCTGAGTGAATTGGACTTCCATATATTTGACAATTTGTTAAAAGCACTTGATGCCAATGCGATTCTGTGTGGAATTTCTGCGCTGTATCCCCGTAGATGACATCATACTCCTAGGTATGTAAAACTTTTGACTTTTTCAAGAGTGTAGTTTTTAGTTGAATATTTTCTGGACTGCTGGTAAGGTCAACAATTTTTGTTTTTGTGGTGTTTATTTGGAGACCAATTTGTCCTGAGATATTTTGGAGAAGGTTTGTTTTCATTTGAATATCTTGATGTGATGAACTCAAAGGGCTATATCGTCGGCAAAATCAAGGTCTTCTAAAATTTTATCAACCCACTTGATGCCCATATTTGTGTTATTGGTGCATTTTCGCATGACCCAGTCAATTGCTATTCCAAAGAGCATTGGCGATAAGACGCAGCCTTGTTTCACTCCTGTTTCCACTGGGAATCAGTCAGAGTTACCGAAATCTGTTCTTACACTGCAGCATGATTCACTGTAGAAGGATTTTATGATGTTGACAAAACTTTATTCACAATCTAGCCACCGATGCGAAAACAGCTGCAAAAACTGGGAACAACAAGACCGTATTCCACATTATGAAGCAACTATGCAAACATACTCCTACACCAAATAAACCCATCAAAGACAATCAAGGTAGGATACTGCTGTCAGAAGAACAACAAAAAACAACGATGGGCAGAACATTTTAAAGAAATACTAGCCCGCGTGCCCAGCGTGTTCGTAAGCGCGTTGGACTACGGGTGACTAGTCCTCTGTAAGTGCGGGTTCAACTCCGCGGACTGGCAGAAAAGCTACAGGTTCCCCAGATTTACGGTGTTCGCGGCACCGAGCCGAAGGGTTACGATGTCCATGGCACCGAGCGAAGAGCTTTCAGCTCAAGTGCTTCTGGATAGAAAAAGAAATACTAAATAGACCGCAACCAGAGATTGTTCCCAACCTAGATGAAGAAATCACCATGCCCACACTAGAAGCTTCCTGCAAGCCATTCACACTGGAAGAGTTGAAATCTGCCATTAAAAATTGAGAAACAACAAAGCGGTTGGTGATGATAACATCTCTGGAGAAATGCTCAAAGCAGCAGATGATAACAACTTACAACATATACTCCAACTTATAAATGAAATCTGGCAAAATGAATCCCCACCACAACAGTGGAAAGATGGTATTATTTTCAAATTACCTAAAAAGGAGATTTGTCTGATTGTAATAACTGGCGTGGATCACCTACTGTCAGTGCCAGGAAAACTTTTTGTAGCATGTTACTCGAGAGACTGAAAAGTCTATAGATGAAAGGCTAAGAGAAGAACAAGCAGGGTTTAGACCAAAACGAGCATGAATAGATTACATCTTCACACTAAGAGTAATCATTGAAGAGTTCGTAGAATTTCAATCGAATTTAATCATCAACTTTGTTGATTTTCAGAAAGCGTTTGACAGTATTCACCGTCCTACGCTTTGGAAACTACTCAAAAACTATGGTTTCCTGCTAAATTCATCAGTGTAGTAGGCGAGATCAAATTCCTAGTTCTATCAGAAACGACGATGAAAACGTAGGCTGAGCATGTAAAAGAACCTCTGGCAGTTCAAAATCGAGAAGAACAGGCTGGAAAGTTGCTGCCCTGGCAAAATTTATTAGAAAGATATAAAAAAAAACTTCATAAAAATATTTTCACCATCTTCTTTTTTTTTTTTTTTTCTTTCGTCCGCTTTCAACTCAGACGAGTTTCATCTCTGAAACTGATTTTTGCGTGAAAATCCGTTTTCCAATTTCTTACAATGGCAGCAGCGTGCACATTGTAAATTACTTTACACTGGCAGCCGTGTGCTCAATGTACTCGTAATTAGTATTCCCTCGCCACACAGGCAGATTTTCTCCGACTTCAGAGGTACTCACGTTATCGTCCTGAGTAAGACCAGGGACTCGAACAAATGCCGGACAGTAGGTTCGAACCCGAGCTATGAGGCGTCTCACAGCTAGCAGGCGAGCTACTATCAACTACTCTAGGCAGTCCCCGTCACCATCTTCTAACTTTCATCGGGACCCTCACCAGTGTTCCGTAGTTCATGCACTGCCGCTGAGATCTTTCTGTGTAAGAAAAAGACCAGAGCACACATGGGAATTCACCGAAGTGCAATGATGATGGTCCAATCAATCACATTTTGTGCATTTCTAGCATATTTATAAGGCAAATTTCAAAGTTATGTTGGATATTTCTTCTCAAGCATTTAAGATTGTTAATTGATTTTCATACTCTTTTTACACCTTTTTTTTGTTGTTTTACAGTATCTTTATCGTTTAACATTGTGCCACTTAGAAAGATGGATTAGCAGATCTTATCAAGCAGCCAGAAGATGTGACAGAATGTCCTTACATAGCATCAAATATATTAATACCCAAGCAGGTATGTTGGGATAAAAGACAGACTTAGAAATTATATGACAAGCAGAAGAAATTGATTTTTAAATATGACTGGTACCATCTGTTTAACTGTAAAACCAAATAAACATCAATGGAACCGTAGACTGGCATTGAATAGGACATGATATGAAGATCAGATAATAGTATAGCAAGACAGGTCTTTTTATAAAAATCCACTTGGAAAGAAAAGTAGAGGAAGACCAAAAACTCTAGGCGAGAGCTTTCATCAATATCAGTCCTCATCCTTCCCAAAGACACATAAGGCAGAGAAAAAATGTTCTATTCAATTCAATCCTGTGCTTTTCATTCTACCTCAAACCTATTATCGATATAAGGGAAGATTGCAGTAAAGCTATGTAGCAATGGCTAACACGTAAAAACAAAGTACTGTAGTTATACAAAAACAATAACAATACTCAACAACATTTGGACTAAAAGACCTAAGTCACATATTTTCATTTTAGGGCCGTTAGAAATTTATTGTTTGATTCTACATGTTGTGTGCGATGTAAGATGTGATTTCTTCACTTCTGTTGTATCCTTTGCTTGATAAAGGCCTTTTGGCCGAAATGTTGCTAAGTATTGTTTTTGTATTTTGTAAAACTACAGTACTTTGTGTTTTTACATGCTTCGCCATTACTTCAAACCTAGTTAGTCCTAGGCATGTTTCTCAGTCGATGCTTCACAAGATCCAGAAGGGCAGGTTTCGGTATGAGTGGATGTCGTCTATAGAAGTTTCTAACCTCCAGCGGCTTACGTGGATATACTGTCCTGGGCATGCGGGTGTTTACGGTAATGAGAGAGCGGACAGGCTTGCATCAACAGCATCGATTGTTGGGGGGTTGAAGATGGATAAGGTGGATATTCTTCGGTCTCTTCGCAACTCTCTGTTGGATGAGGACACTAAAATCGATGTTGAATCGATCAAGCGATTTAAGCAGTTTGGAGTTACCCGTTGTTCAAGTCGAACTGGATGCCTGAGAGGCAGAGTGAGAGGTGTGTTTAATCAGCGAGCCACAGGCACCATCAGTATGCATACTCTTCGATATCTGTTGGGGGTGACTGAGCACCTATGGGTCTGCCCGAGTGCAATGACGTCAGTTTAGTAACCAATAACCAATCGCTTTCAAACCCAAAAGAAGGATGTAGAGAAGTATTCTTGATATTTTTTGTCTATTGCTTCATCCTGCAAGATTGTCACCTGATGAATCAACTGTGAAAAGGCAGAAATTCACTTGCAGTGGATTCCATCTCACTGTGGCATTGCAGGCAATGAGAGTGCCAATGTCTTAGCTAAGGAGGGCAGTGCCAAAGAGCAAATTTACCAACCCTTGTCTTTTCAAGAGATTAAAACCCTCATACAGAGAAAATCTGCAGTAGACTGGAAGACAAACACTGGATATGATTATGGAAAGACTCCCTCAAAGACCTAAGCAGAACAGACCAGGTCATTATATTTCGACTATGCACAGGACACTGCAGACTCACAAACACTTATATAGACTAGGAATAAGTCAAACAGCTCTCTGCCAGTGTCAGTAGGCGGAACAAACACCAGAGCATATCCTGCAAGACTGTCCTCTCCTGTGTCAGCTGAGAAGCAACATGTGGCCACACCCAGTCGACCTGAAAACTAAGCTTTGAGGGAACCTGACAGACCTGAAGCTGACTGCCCAGTTTGTGGTCCACAGTAAATTAAGCGCATGACCAGAGATCACTGAAGAAGAAGAAGAATCAACTGTGGAGAGAACACTGGCCAACAGAGACAAACATCCATGCAAAGCTGTTTAAAAGCCTTTTTTGAAACTAACAAACACAACAACATACATCCTTAGTACCTGACTCATTGTGCAGACATTGAACAACAGTAAGCGAGAGAAAGAACACCTCCCATGTTTCATCTACACTTTTTGTTTCAGGATGAAAAGGATCAGCAGTTTTTCTATGATATGAAAGCAGGACCAGAACAAAGAGGTAAAAAACGAGACGGCGGTCGAGGCCGGGACAGGTGATCAACGCCACGGGATAGAGAGTACAGTGAGAAGAAGCCCAGAAGAGATGGTATGTATTAAAAAAGCCTTCTTTTCTGCATATATAAATTTAAAAACTGAAGTATCTACCTACTCTTTAAAAAAATTGAAAAATTGAGCAAAAAAAAGATAGTTTCAGTTTGGAATATCTTCACTGCACTCCGAACATGATGTTCATAGGTGCTTCGATCTCATTCACAATATCTCCAACATCGTCCAGCGACTAACCATACCAGTTCGATGTTGATTGATGAGCCTACTCATATACCTATTGTGCTGTTCTTTTCTGACCACTTCAATCCAAACTCTTGCAATCTAGCAGATGATGTGTATTGGTATAAATGAAGAAAAAAAGATAATAGATGTGTGGCAGTGACTAAATTTTTAAGTGGGGAAAAGAGTAGAATAGATTACAGATAAAGCAGGAATGAAAAAATAAACACTTGAACATTTGTGAGACACTGTGAAATGGAACTTGTGGGCAGCATGATGAGGCAAGGATTAAAATTAACGTTGGGGGTATATGTGGCTAAGTGGTTAAGCCCTTTGCCTTGTGAGTCAAAGGTCGTGGGTTCGAATCCGAACTGTGCCGTTCTGTTCACGAGTGCAGTTTTTCCAGAGACCCTAGGATTGTTGCTGGAGCTATGGAGTTCATGCTTTGTGCTTGTGCAATACTCTCTGCACAGAAGTGGCGTGCCATTTCTGCGGAGAGGAACCGAGCCATGTGGGGTAAAACCCGGTACAATGAAGTCAATCCTTCGGCTTTAAAACCCTTTAACATTGGTTCCACCCCAGGAAAAAGAACTAGGACATTGCTGGAACCAAACAATTTATCTGTTCTGGTAACTCAACCTGTCAAAGATGAAGTGTGTGTCAGGTTTGGCACAGGAAGTGGGTTAAAATATGTCAGATGTACAGATACAGGAACATGAACATGCAATAATCTAATCTATCACAATGGCAGTGCTCTTATCAACTGCACCCTGGAAGAAACAAATCCTGACACTTAAAAGACTGTCACCTGGATCTGTAGAATATTGTGAACATGTCCCAACAAGTAGCGCAGATGAATTACAAAACTAAAATTGTATGCAAAACTTCAAGGTAAACTAGAAAGTGTGTTACTGGTACTTTCAGTGTGCTGAATAGAACTGAGAACCTATAAGGGTATCTAGAGTGCAGTGACATGGTTCCAACCAGTTTTCCAGATAAATTAATATCAGTATTCAAATCAAGATGTTAATCCTATCAAAAACAGCATTCTTCTCTCTTTAGCCTGTTACGCCCTTGGCGTTTAGGGCAGCAATAAACGCACCCCATTCTTCTCTGTTCATGGCCTTCCTCTGTATTGTGTTCCAGCTATGATTCATTTCCTTCAGTTCTTGCTCTATCGTTCTCCTCCAGGTCGTCTTGGGTCTTCCACGCTTCGCCTACCCTCTCAGTCTATCTCAGTGCAGTTTTGTATCGGAGCCAGTCTCCATGCGCATCACATGTCCAATCCATCTCCAGCGTCGTCTTTGGATGATAGTGCTCATATTCTCTTGTTGGCATCGTGCAAGCAATTCTTGGTTCGAGATAGTAGTCGGCCAGTACACGCGTAAGATTTTTAAAAACAGCATTGGTAACTAGTAAATAATATTGGTTTAGATTTTAACAAATGAGGGATTCACTTCTTTGCACCAATTTTTGGTTGCCGTTTGACCTGGTCCCTCTCCGCAGAAATGGCATGTCACCTGCGGATATTATTGCACAATACACCAACTCCGTAGCTCCAACAAAAATCCTAAGCAATCTAAAAAAATTGTGAGTAGAGCAGTACAGTGCAGATTTGAACCCACAGTCTTTGGAATGCAAGGTAACAGCTTAACCACTTAGTCCCAGATTTGTTGCAATTGTTATGAGTCCATGCTGTTTTAGTATCTTGGTTATATTATGTATCGATCTGCTATTGTCTGCACATAGTGGTGACTGATAAGGATCCATTCTCAAAAATACCCAAACCATTTTATGTCCTTCTATGTATTTCTTCTTTTTTAACAATCTCTGGTCATGTGCTTAGTTTACTGTGGACCACCACAAACTAGGTCAAAGTCAGCTTCAGGTCTGTTAAGTTACCCCAAAGCTTAGTTTTCAGGTTGACTGGGTGTGGCCACATGTTGCTTCTCAGCTCACCCAGGAAAGACATTGTATTTGATTTTAGATGTTCTTGCAATATTTCTATGTCAGCATTTTTTATTCTTTGGCTTCTGGTGACATTCATAATTTTTTCAACCATCATAAGCGTAAATTTTCACTCTTTTCATTTTTAATCACTAGTTTAGTCAATTTAGCATCTGGTCAACAGAAACAACACTACACAACAAACTATGAGGGACCAGTGAAGACCTCAAGCGTACCGCCCTGTTTATGACACATACTGGATTAGTCATATAGCAGAAGTTGATCGCAGAAGAAGTAGTCAGTTTAGTACCTGCCAAAAAGTTGTGTATGTCTGGGACTTTTTTCAAACTAATAATTGTGATGATTTTTTTTCATTAGCGGAGCCTGCAGGACCATGCTGGTTTTGTCTAGGAAGCCCAGAAGTGGAAAAACATTTGGTTGTCAGTGTCTCTGACAAGGTTTGTGTATAAATTTTAGTCAATATATGCCATATCTTCTTGGAACGCTCCATATTTGACCACTGGTTAACCACTCTGTGCTATTTGTATGTGATCCAAGCCCAATAGCGATTGTACACTGTGCCAGTTATGCGCCTACAAATAGGCCTGCACAACCGATTTCTGTGACGCTTTTTACTTACTAGGGTAGCTTCCCTAGGCTCCTATATCAGTCGCCTCTTGCACAGGCCTTGTAGGACATAGTGATGCTATTCTTTGCTTCCTATGGGCCGGCACCACACAGGTGATATATGCTATATATGAAAGTTTATTTTAATACCAAGTCCAATGCATGACAGTAATACTTCTTGGGTGTTGTTTTTATATTTGTGTGTGTTTGCTGTTAGCTTATGAACCACTCTTTGTGATTTGCACCAAAAAAGCATGAGTATGTTGTGCATTAGTTAATGCTGCATTGTTTTGTACTTTTAGGCTTGGCACATCCATTTTCAGTCAGTGTTTACTCAGGTTTGTCTGTCTAACCCATGACAGTCTCCACACTTACTACAGACCACTACCTGCCGTTCTTCTTCCTAGTAGAAGCAGTCTGTGTAGGTCTATGAAGAATGGCCACTAAAAGTATATATATTTCCATAAATGTGTGTTTGCACAGAATTAGAAGAACTGAAATAGTATGACCCTAAATAGCTGACATGTAAAAAGAAAATTGCGATGAGAACAAAAATCAGTATTTTTTAAAGTTACCATAGCATAACTGGTAGCAGTAAGATGAATATCAGACGACAGTAGACTAGGAAACCGCGATGTGGTATTAAAGTAAATTAGAAACGTACTGTAAGGAAGGCATAGTAATGGAGATAAACACACAAGTACGACTATTATATAATCAAAAGGGTAGTAATGGGAAATATAAATACACTACAAATGTAACTACTAAGTGAAAATTTGATGACAATACAGCGAATAGTTGTAGCAAAATGGGGAATAATATTATCGATATAAGGGAAGACCGCAGAAAAACTAGTTTTACTGCAGCTTTCTATTATAATGAAATAGTATGGCCAGGTCACATAATGAGGAAGTGACTGAAACAAACATCGGTGGGACAAGATCTTCAGAAAAGATGCTGATGTTGCATAGGACATATATTTAGAAGTACCAGTTAAAATTAGGTGTTCCCCTGTTTTGAAATCTCACAAGGTAAGAGATACAGAAAAACAAAGATCAGAATACTAAGAGCATGACAGCTGAAGAGGCAGGACATCTGGCTTATGAGAGAGAAATTCTGAAGGACTGTTATGGTGGCAAAGTTCTGCTCAGGACAAGCTATTTGATGAAGATATACAGGGGAAGACCAAACAAATGCATTAATGAGGAAATCTGGAATATTTTTTACTAAAGGTAAATCCTAACATATGCTAGCGAGAGTTGGAAAATGACTAAAGATATAGAAAACAAGTTGAATGCATTTGAAAATAGATGTCTGTGAAAAATAATGAATATAAAATGGAGCGAATTCAGGAGAAGTGATGAAATCAGGGACATGTCTGGTCAACCACTAGTAACAACTGTTATAAGAAAGAGAAGATGGAGATATGTTGGGCACACCTTGAGGAGAAATGATCAACGAATATCAAAGCAGGCATTGAAGTGGGATGCAAAGGATTCAAGAAAGAGGGGTCGACCTAAGGAGACCCTGAAACGAACTTTGCTGAGAGAGGCAGGAAATATCGGTCTCAGTTCCATGGAGAAGATTGAGCGAGTTGCTCAGGATAGAGCGGTATGGAGAAATTACTTGCAGGCCCTATGTAGCGTATAACAGTACGAGAGGAATTATATTTTTATTATTAAAGTGAAGATTTGGAAATACCTGGAAAGAATAGAACAAGACTGAAAGAAATGGTGTAGTTTTGTTGAAGACTTGTGCCCCAGAAAATGCTTTAATTTTTTATTTTATTATAAGTGTCATTGGGTGCAGTAAACAGTAATTATATACATATCAGGCAAGAATTTTCAGTGTGAAAATGTATAAATCTTTCTCATCTTCCATTTGACAGGTTTACTTAGCCTTAGCTAAAGGAGGATTAGTGCCAGACCATGTATTGATTCTTCCTGTCCACCATTATCAGTCACTTGTTGCATGTCCAGATGATGTTATACAACAGATAGATCAATATCCTTTGATGTGCTATTTATTACATATTTTTTATTTATTATGTATATTACATTGAAATCTGGTGTAGTCGGGTGGTTAGTGTCCTGGTTTTGCAATTAAAAAGAGGCTTGGTTTATTTTCCACCTCTGGTGTTACTGAATTACGGAAGGGAAAATTATAGCAAATAATAGAACTTGCTGCCATCTCACATCCAGATACCTGGCAGAAAGGACACCTGACCTCCAGCTGGGCATGGCACATTCACTAGTGTCAAGACTGCCTAGAGTAGTTGATAGTAGCTCGGCCTGCTAGCTGTGAGACGCCTCATAGCTCGGGTTCGAACCTACTGTCCGGCATTTGTTCGAGTCCCTGATCTTACTCAGGACGATAACGTGAGTACCTCTGAAGTCTGAAAAAATCTGCCTGTATGGCGAGGAATACTAATTACAGTACATTGAGCATACGGCTGCCAGTGTAAAGTAATTTACAATGTGCACGCTGCTGCCATTCTAAGAAATTGGAAAAACGGATTTTCACGCAAAAATCAGTTTCAGAGATGAAACTTCGTCTGAGTTGAAAGCGGATGAAAGAAAAAAAAAAAAGAAAAAAAAAAACTAGTGTCAAGTCTAAAAGGATCTAAAGGTGAAACAAAGTCACAGCACAAACAAGATCCAAAAGGGTTGCTTTGAGATGGATCGGACATGTGATACGCATGAAGGTTAACTCTGTCACGAAAACTGCACTGAGATGGTCACCAGATTGTAAATGAAAGCAGGAAGACCCAAAACCAAATGGAGAATAACAGTAGAACAAGAAATGAAAGGAATGAATCACCGCTGGAATGCAATACAGAGGATGGCCAAGAATAGAGAAGTGCATTTGTTGCTCCCCTAAGCACTAAGGGCATCACAGGCTACAGAGAGAGAGAACCAAAAAAAACCAACTGTTGTAAAAGAATGCTAAATAGGTTATTTGTGAAGATAACTACTATACATTCTTTTGATATTACTAATCAAATGACTACCCAGATGTATCAGTTATCTCAGTTTTTATTTAGTAAGATTATAATTGATATTACAGTTTATATTTAGCTTTCCGTCTTGTATTTTCATTTCATCCTTGCAATGAGGGTTTTACAAATATTTCTTGATAATCTAGTTTTTTTTCTTCTTTCAATCAAATGTTGTTTACCTTTACGATAGATTTTACATATAAAACTGCTCTACGAAAGATGTTGAAATCACAGGGTAAAAGTGTTGTATTCTTTGAGAGAAATTTCAGGACACAGCATCTACAAATACAGGTACAGTATTATTGAAACAGTTTCTAAATGTTAAAGATTTGTCTTTTATTTGAGGACAAGTCATATAGCAATAACTAGCTGTAGAAATTGAGGGATGACATGGACATTTTTGGGTTCTCAGACCAGATTGGTCCAAAAGTTTTTATTGTGCACACAGTGCGTAGTTAGGTTACAAGAAAATACTGGCCAGAGTCCTCCTGAATCGATTAATCGATCACCTGGAACAGGACTTACTCCTGAGACCCAATGTGGCTTCAGAGCAGGTCGTGGAACAGCAGACATGATATTTGCTGCTCGCCAACTACAGGAGAAATGCCAAGAGCAGCACCGTAACCTCTATATGGTCTTTGTCGATCTGACAAAGGCTTTATCCTGATTAACAGGGAGGGTCTATGGAAGATCATGGAAAAATTTGGATGCCCAAGGAAATTCATCAAGATCGTTCAACAGTTTCACGAGGGCATGATGGCACGTGTACTTGCGAAGGAGCTGTCGGAAGCCTTCCATGTCACCAACGGCGTCAAACAGGGCTGTGTACTGGCCCCAACACTCTTCAGCATGATGTTTGCTGCCATGCTCACGGATGTCTTTTGGGAAGGCGCCGAACATGGGGTAAAGATTAGATACAGGACAGACGGTAACCTATTCAATCTTCGGAGGTTAAAATCCTCCACCAAGGTAAAAGAATCAACTATCTCAAACCTGTTGTTTGCTGATGACTGTGCCTTCGCTACCAACTCTGAGGAAGAAATGCAGACTTACATGGACAAGTTCTCAATGGCCTGTGATAGGTTTGGCCTCACCATTAACACCAAAAAAACAGAGGTCATGTTCCAGCCCGCCCCTAGAGAACAGTATTACGATCCAGTCATCAACATTAAACACCAGCGTCTCCAGTCAACGGACAACTTTGCTTATCTTGGCAGCCTCCTATCCAGATCGGCAAACATAGATTCTGAGGTCCACAATAGGATATCCAAAGCCAGTGCTGCGTTCGGAAGGTTACGTGTCACTGTGTGGGAACGGAAGGGGATAAGCATAGTCACAAAGCTGAAAGTTTACCAGGCCATAGTGCTAACCACGCTGCTGTCGCATAGCGAGACATGGACAGTGTATAGCAGACACGCAAGAAAATTAAACCATTTCCACACAAGCTGTCTCCGCAGAATACTAAAAATAAACTGGCAGGACAAAATTCCAGACAGCGAAGTCCTCACAAGAGCAAAGATCCCAAGCGTCAACACCCTGTTGCAGAAGGCCCAACTGAGATGGGTCGGTCACGTTGCTCGAATGCCTGATAAACGCATCCCAAAACAGTTGATGTATGGCGAGCTTGAAGGGGCAGACGTTTAGCTGGTGGACAGAAAAAACGCTTTAAAGACACTCTTAAAGTGTCTCTGAAATGCTTCAATATAGACAATACGTGCTGGGAATCCCTTGCGCAAGATGCCAAATGTGGCGCTGTAACAACAAGAGGAACCCGAATAGCTGAGAATCATCGTATTGTTGAGTCACAGAGAAAGCGAGCAGCGCGAAAAGACAGAGCACACAACACGCACATGTCTAACCTTGATCATGTATGCCCCACCTGTGGTCGGGGATTCTGTTCTAGGATTGGACTCTACAGTCACCTCCGCACACACCAGAGAGGTGCAACAGTACACGTCTGAGATTGTTGTCATCATCGCTTGCGAGGACGGCTATTATTTTATTATTAGGTTACAAGAAACCCTGATCCCTTACTTGTGAATCAGAATTACATGTATCTCTGAAGTCAGAGTAAGGTTTGCCTGAATGGCAAGGGACACTGGTAATAAGGAAAGCTAGCCTTCACACAAAAATTGGTCAGGTGTGATATGAGGCTCCATGACTGAGCCTGAATTCATAATGGGCTAACGAAAAAACTGGACTACCAAAGTTTATACTGAATTATTCTACGCTGAGGATTAAACACCATTCCCAATCCAATAATGAAGGCACCAGACTTTGCAGCGGTTTGAACATGCATAGTCAGGACTGAGAGTCTGATATCTTAACCACTCAGTCACCCACTCCTCAACACTGATTATCTTATCATGTCCACATGAAACATCATGAAGAGTCGATAGTTTTCAATCTTGGGCCAGATGTGTTGCATCTGTAGCTTATCTGTCCATATTGTCATATGATCTCTGTGGTGCTCTCTATCAATCGGTTTCTCTTGTCTTCCTGATGCCATGTTGTTGATTGATATCGGCACATGCTGGTAGAAGATCATGTTCTATTCTCATTAGGTGACTGAACGAACCACTTTATTTTTTTGTCTTTCAATTTGTTGGATGCAGAGTGTGACTCTAATGGTATCTCTAATATTCTCAGTTTTTTTACTCTGTTCCATCTTGTAACATTGCAAGCTTTTATTAAACGTTAATTTCACTGAATGAAAGGTTCATCAACAAATAGCTTGTCCTGAGCAGAACTTTGCCACCCCAACAATCCTCAAAAATTTCTCTCTATCATAGGCCAGATGTCCTGCCTCTGCAGCCGCATGTAATAAAAGGTTATAATTCACAAATTTAAGTTATTTTAGCTGCGCTGTTTCATGATCTACTTGTACTCGTTTATACCGATGGGTCTGTGTGTCATTGTGAGAAGTCAGGCTGGGCTTGCCTGGCTAGTGTGCAAGGTAGAGTCATTGCAGATCACAGCGGAATATACAGCGCAACTACTTCTAGTAGGAGGCTGTTACTGCTGCTCTGCAGTGGCTCTCTGGAACTCCATTTACTTGGGCCATTGTTGTATCTGACTTTCATTCAATGCTTCGGAAGGTCCAGAGTGGTAGGTTGGGGTATGAGTGGATGTTGTCTACAGGGGTTAACATGAATCACCTTCCTGAGCATTTGGGTATTTGTGGCAGTGAGAGAACTGACATACTTGCATTGATTGTCGGAAAGTTTAGGAAGGATAAGGGGATGTTCTCTTGGCGACCTCCTGTTGGATAAGGACACTAAAATTGATGTTGAATCTATCCAGCTATTTAACGAGTTTGGAATTACACATTGTACAAGTAGAACTGAGGGGCAGTGTAAGGAGTGTGTTTAACCAGCAAGCTATAGGAACTATCTATATGCATACCCTTCAACATCTGCTGTGGAAGACTTAGCACCTATGGGTCTGCCCAGAGTATTATGATGTGGGCTCAGTAACCAATAATCGATCTCATATATTCTTACGATACAAACATTTATTTCTCTAGGTAGTTCCAATCCCACTAGACTCTGTTACAGACGTCAAGGATACTTTTGTTTCTTGTGCTGAATCAGAATCTTTAGAACTGACTGAGATACCCAAGCACTCAGATCTGAAACAGGTGAGCATGTTTATCATTTTAATCATATTTGGCAATAAGAGAGCAGACAGGCTGACTGCTTCTGCCACCATATTAAAGATCAACCAGTGGATAGAGCGGACATTCTGAATGCCCTCATAGAGAGTGACCGCAAAGAGGATTTTCATTTAAATCAATCCATGTTAACTGCTAGATTGCAAGAGTTTGGATTGATTGAAGATTGGAGTGACCAGAAAAGAACAGCACAACAGGTATATGAGTAGGCTCATCAATCAACATCGAACTAGTATGTTTAGTCGCTGGATGCTGTTGGAGATATTGCAAAGAAAATCGGAGCATCTATGAACATGTCCAGCGTGCAATGAAGACATTCCAAACTGAAACCATATTTATAAACGCACAAATTTTTGAATATTTTTGTTTCGTGAATGCTGTTAATTTTTTTTATACAGCTTCCCAACAAACAAATAAATGTGAAATCCATTTTAAAAAATGTCACCTTAGATATACGTCGTACCTCTGTAGTTGGAGAATGCGCACCTGTATGGCAGGGGACACTGATAAAAAGAAAAGCAGGCCTTCACGCAAAAATAAGTCAGAAACACCATACCAGGCGACCTGACTACGCATGAACTCATAGCCGGTGAATGCAGAAGAAGATGATATATGTCTGTTATGTGCTTTGTAAAACTTTCTTACTTTGCTTCATTCTTTAACCTTTTGATGTATCATTTGACTACAGTCTGCCTCATATTCAGTGTATGACATCAGTATAACATCAGTACACAATATTGAAACTCATAATGAATCTGTTTATTTGGTTTTTTACTGTTATGCTATCCAATAGCTGTCTTTTATCTACAGGTGTCATATTTATTTATATATAAATAAAATTATTTGTCATCTTTTACAAGTTTTATCCATTGAACCATAAACACTAAAAGAGCATTGCACAACACAATATTTCTACCAACCGTATGCTATCAGTGCCACACCTGAATGTTGACATCAAACGATAAAAGAAAACTAATCATGACAGAGATAAAATGTCTGCGCAGACTACTGGTAGTATTAATAAGAGAGCGGTTTAGAAATTAAGATATCAGTATACAAGTAGGTACCTCAGATGATCAGATTTCCACATGAATAGAATTTATGGGAGATCTGGTACATCGGTCTGGGCAGTGATTGCGCGAGAGAGAGAGAGATCAAAGTGAAAACAAGACCAACAAGGTCAAATAAAAATTGATGTCTCATCATCTATTCAAGAGGGATGATGTCATCATTTTCTGGGCATGATCAGGACATAGGAGATCTTTACGTGCGGGGTACCAACTTTATGAAAGAATAACACCTCAGACCTGCCTAACATATGATAACAAACGAA
This sequence comes from Arion vulgaris, assembly GCA_020796225.1. NCBI lineage: Eukaryota > Metazoa > Mollusca > Gastropoda > Stylommatophora > Arionidae > Arion > Arion vulgaris. The sequence continues at coordinate 29,220,499 of CM036761.1, read as the reverse complement.
AAATCACATGACTTTGAAATGTCTTTCTTCACAGAAAACAATGCGACAATGTTGGTATCCTAGAGCTGACTGCTACCTTTTTCAGTTATTCGACATGGAAGTCTGAAAGAGAATAAAGAAGAATTTTGGGAGAATTGTTACAAGTGGTAAAAAACAGTAATATGGGTTGCTCCTTATATTATCCAATATTCCCCCCCACCCCACTAAACACACATAGCCCCTCTATCTGTTTTTAATTTACACATATTTTTTTAATCTTACATTTACGTCATTTTTGTTTTCAAAGATTGTTCCAGATGGGGTTCCATATTTTTATGCAGAGCTGCCTACAGGTGAAAAATTTCTGCACAGAATTTCTAAACAATTCCCACTACAGTTTGGAAGGTATTTCTTGCTAATATAATTTGTTTTCATTGTAAAAAATAATCTTTTATTCTGATGTTCACTGACTGGGTATTATATCAGGATTTTTAAATTGCATAATTCACTCTTGTTTTGTAGCTTTTAACAGTTACTTTTTAATAGTATCTCTATGTCTTCTTCATATATTGAAGCACATTAAAAACGCACCACTATGATAAATACTGTTGCTGAGAGGGTGAGCAAAAAAGTGTGGGAATGTATTTTCCCCGTGTTTGTCATGAGGTAGAGAGCGAATGGCTGCTGGAATGGAAAGTGAATTTTCAAACCCACGGGTTTGTGTACAGACTACAAGAAAACAATGAAAGTTACATGTGCAACACGATTCCCAACAGCTAGGACCTTGAAAGTGTGTAGGCGTTGTGGCAGTATACTCGGTATAAAAAGGCCGTTGAGACAAAACACCGGTACATGTGCTTACAATGCCACGACTATCGGAAAATGACCTGTAACGAGCCATTGGTATGTTGTCTACGGAATGAGCTCGAGGGCCATTGCCAGAAGGATGAATTGCCACCACTGCACTATTGTACGCCTCAATGAACGTTATGGAGCCACTGGCAGTGCCCGGAATAGACGTCGGAGTGGCCAACCACGAGTTACTACCCCTGTGCAAGATCGCCATATTGTGCTCAGTCACCTAAGGAATCGTTCTCTCCCAGCAAGTCGAACAGCAGCAGCAATAGTGGGTAGACGTGGGCAAGTCTCTCAAATGACAGTCATATGACAACTCAGAGATACAGGCCTTACTGCAAGACGACCTTAGTAAAAAAGTAAAGTAAAGCAACCCTTTCATACCTCGTGGTATATAGGTCAATACAGTGTTAGGTCTGTATTTTTCATTGACCGTCGGCACACGATGGGTGATGTGGTCAGCATCACGCCGGCCGCCTTTACTTTCCCAGAGCATGTCTGGTACCCAGTTGAGGCTGGGTCGACCTGAGAACCGTCGCGGTCTGGAAAAATTCCACGCACATTGCAGGAACTGAACCCAGACCACCAGCCTTGCGAGCGAGTTCACTAACAACTACGCTACAGCGGCTCTCAAGACGACCTTATGTTGGGCTTGACTCACAGACATCGTCAGCAACGCCTGCAATCGGCAGAAGAACATGTCAGATGGACTAGACTGCTGTGGAATGCTGTCCTATTCACAGACGAGAGCAGATTCAACCTATCCTTTGCTGATGGACGTGTGCGGATTTGGCGACGGTGTGGAGAGCGCTTTGCAGATTGCTGTGTTCGTCAACACAACCGATTTGGAGGTGGTAGTATTCACATTTGGGGAGGATTCAGTTTTCACCATCGCTTTTCCTCTTCACGTCTTCCGTGCAAATGTTAATGATGTGACATATCGAGATGAGGTTCTGGATGCATTGGTTGCTCCTGCGTTCAGAAATTATCCGGATTTGCAGCTTCTCCAGCAGGATAACGCACATGCGCACACCGCACGCTTAACGCAGCAATATCTACAGCAGCAGAACATTATGACAATTGATTGGCCTGCCCTATCACCAGACATGTCCCCTATAGAACATCTTTGGGACGAGCTTGGACGCAGAGTCTACAGGCACTCCCCGGCAGCTAATCTGCAACAGCTGGAAGATGCTCTTACACGTGAATGGGACTTGATTCCACATAATTTCCTTCACAGACTTGTGCATTCCATGCGGAGCCGCTGCCAGCTTGTTTGCAAGCACACGGTGGACGACGATACTGAGGATAGTGTGAATTAATTTTTTTATTGGTTGCATTTTTGTGTGATCTCCTTACCTGCACAAAATGCAATTAATTTCATAACAATCAAATGTACAAATTAATTACCATCATGCATTGAAAGGAAAATGAATAAGGATTCCAAATATGTAAGCTTGTAAACACTTATATTTACATTTCACACTCTGTTCCTGGATTATACAGGTGGTCCGTTATTAATGTGCTTCAGTGTATAATGTTAAGACATGCAGCATTTACAAGTGATCTACTTTGCTCCTATCTGTTGCCTTTCTACCACCGGTATCCCATGTTAGTCCATTCTCTTTTCTTTTCTACCATCTTTCTCCCAGTTTTATTTGGTCTGCCCATATTAAAATGATGTCTTTACCAAAATACCCAGTAGCATTGTATATACATGTCCAAGCCATCACCATCTTTTTGTTGTAGTTGCTCTGATTGGGGCAACTTTTTAGTATATTATCTAGTTTAGTTTATTCGTTGGATTAACATCACTGCACTTCGAACCACTTAGTTCATAAGGGCTCTGATCCCCTCCTCAGTATGCCCCTCAGCGTGTGGCAACTAACCACACCTTTTTTGTTTTGTTTACTACTTTTCCTTGGCTACCAGTATAGTGTTCTTGTCTAGCTACACCACATTTGACTTGGTGTTCTTGTAGTCTGGTTAGGGTTGTAGATTCACCACTATTACTTGAATCATTTACATTCAGAATATCAGCCTGGTCCATTGATCGCCTGCTTTTTACAGAAAACTAAAGGCCTAACACTGCATTCCCTAATATAGTCCTAATATAGCTCATGGTGTGAAAATTGATTTTTTACTTTGCTTTTATTTCATCTGCTAACTTATTTTCTTTCCAGGGAAGCACTGTGTGAGCCAGCTATACTCAATATGCCAGAGAGGGTTGACTGGAAAAACTGCAAGCTTGATATGGATGATGAGAAAGAAATGGCAGCCAAATTCAAGACTGATTTCAGACTATTTGACTTTAATTTTGCCTGAAGTTTTCAAAGCTGTTATTTAAAAAATCATGAGTGTGTTTTAATGACCCACTGTGTTCTTTTGTTAAGTTTTATAGCAACTTCTTCTCTTTATCTCTCTATCTTGTCTGTCCACCTTCTTTTATATCTTCCAACCAGGGCTGCGAGTTTTCACTCTTGGGCAGCCAATGCTAAATTGTAGAATGTGCATGTGTTCTGTAATTGTGGAAGATTAGCGTAAAGGGTATTATGAACAGATGGATGTGTTACAAGGAGTTCTTGACTAACTTGATATAGTCCAGGGCAGTCTGTTCACCTAAGCAGTGAAGTTTTATGGCAATCTTAAATTCTCATTGACTAATACGTTACTGAAGTTATTGTGTTCCTGTGTTAAGATTTTATAGCAACTCCCTCTCTCTTTATCTCTCTCTCTCCCTCTTGTATGTCCACTTATGCAGTGAAGTTTTGTGCAATCTTAAGTTCTCATTGCCAAATATATTACATGTGCTCATGTTGTCATAGTATTTTTATAGTCACAATATTTTATGAGATTGTCTGACCTTTTTATTTTCTGCTCCTCCACATATTTTATGGCATATGTGATTTCTACAATGATTCTAATGTCTATGTTTTTCATTCTAACCAGAAAGGCTCCATTTGTTTGGTTGACTACTTATCTCTTTTATTGTTTGCTTCTTCTATGTATACTCTCAGTTGTCAACATAAATATACTGAATGAAAACAGTTGTTAATCAAAGACTATTAAAGACTAGAAAAATGCTTGTCCTGAAATGGATTTCATGACTGTGACTAAAGTTGTTTTATTCCTTATTGAATATTCACAGAAAAAAACCAGAATAGAAACAAGGTTATTTGTAAAGTAAAATACATTTTTATATCTGTATTTTAATACTTTATTTCATTGTTTTGTACAATACAAATACACATATTCACACGAGAACATTTTAGCAATCTTTTTTTTCATGTCTTGAAAGTGTCTGCTGCAATTAAGTGGCTGGAAAGCGTGATTGATGTTCAGTGGGAGAAAGAACAAAAGATGCAAGTTACTGTCAGGTCAAGCAAACCTAAGCATCATCTTAAATCGAAATTTGGATGTGCCTGTCCTGCATGCCTTAGAGGCCTATGAAAAGGGATGCAAAGTAGTCATGTTCTTGACACAGATCACAATGAGTGATTAAGTTGGGTGATACTGAATGAACGCCTACTACTACCTTGTAGTTAGATTGGGGACAATCAAAGACTAGTGGAGCAAACCGTACATAACACTGGACGGAAGGAAAACCAAGTAGTCCACAAAAATACCGAAAACCTGAGAGGGTAAGTCGTCTAAGGGTTGCTACGCTAAAAGAAAATAGCAACCTGCTGCCTTGCAGGTTGGCTGGGGACAGTCAAAGGCTGACAGAGAGCGAACTCAGTAAACACTGGTTGAAATTGGACATGTCGCCGAAGGACAAGCATTATAGCACCAAATGGTACTGAAGATGTGACGTAAAACAAACGTTCTTGGCAAAGGCTGCTTATATATCACAATAAGAATGATAAAAATGGCAGAAAAAGAGCGATAGAGAGAGAATGAAAGCAAAGAAGAAAGTGTCTATCTATTGTTTCATTGTCCAGCCTGTAGTAACTATAGCACCTAAAGAAAACATTTTCATTTCAAATTGTGAACATAGCCACAAACTGGATAGAAACATTAGCACAGTCAAAGTGGAAGGATAGATGTTTTAAAGGATGCATGTATAGACAGCTTAATCAGTGTTAATAACAGTCGACATAGATACAGGGTATGATATTGATCATCACAACCAAGTGTCCTGTTCGGACAGAAGATTGTTCTTCTTCGAACGCTCCATATCAACTACTGGTCAACCACTTTGTGATTTGTATGTGACCTGAGCCTAAGAGTGATTGTACGTTGTGTCAGTTATGCGCCTACAAGTAGGCCAGCAGCTCTGATTTCTGTGCTGCTTTTTATTTACTAGGGTAGCATCCTTAGGGCCTACATCAGGCGCCTCTTGCGACATGCCTTGTAGGTGGCAGTGGTACTATTCTTTGCTTCCCTTGCAGGCCCCAGCACTACACGGGTGAGAAGATTGTTGAGTCTGCTGATAGGGTCTTATGTGTATTTGCTGTTAGTTTGTATGTTTTTTTTAATTAGGCCCTACTTAACAGTACCGCAGCGAGTGGACCCAGTACGAGTTGCTCCGAGAGAGCTGCTTGTTTATTGTGTATAAGAATGCGCCAATTGGCTATGTGAAAGCTTCGACCTTCAGGCCGCTATTAAGCGTTTGACACTACACTCTGATCTTAGCCAACAAGCAAAGAAGTTGTTAGTTTGTAGCCTCCACAACTGTTAGTATTTTGCTTTGATTTGTGCCTTGATCATTTACTGTGAAGGTCAGTCATTGCTAACTATATGTTCAATTCTCTTGCTATTTAAAAATAAAAATTATAAATAAATATTATCAATGCATCTCTCGCGCGATCGTTCTTTTGGCCATTTTGATCATTCTTATTGTGATATATAAAGAGCCTTTGCCAAGAACTTTTTTTTTAAGTCACATCATTCAACGCCATTTGGATCTCTGGTGCTTATCCTTCGGTGATGTGTCCGGTTTCAGCCAGCATAAACTGGATTCGCTCTCCGACAGCCTTTAGCTGTCCTCAGCCTACCTGCAAGGCAGCAGGTTTTATCTATGCATCTTAATACTGTTATAGTAAAGGAACCCTTTTTCATACCTCGAGGTATATTGGGTAATACAATGTTAGACCCATATTTCTCATTGACCGTCGGCGCACGATGGGCGATGTGGTCAATATTACGCCAGCCGCATTTACTTCCTAGTCGCCCGTGTGGTGCCGGGGTCTGCAAAGGAAGCAAATAATAGTACCACTACGACCTACAAGGCATGTCATAAGAGGTGATTGATGTAGAGCCTAGGGAAGCTACCCTAGTAAATAAAAAGCATCGCAGAAATCGGATGTGCTGGCCTACTTGTAGACGCATAAGTGGCACAATGTACAATCGTTCTTAGGCTCAGCTCACATACAAATCATACAGAGTGATTAACAAGTGGTCGATATGGAACGTTCGAAAGTGAAGAAGACATTCCAGTACTTTCCCTTGTACACTTTTGAGTCTGAGAGTCGTTACAGTCTGAAAAATATTCCACACTCACTGGAAACCGAACCGAACCATGCGCCTTAGAAGTGAGTTTACGAATAACTACGCTACTGCGGCTCGCAATACTGTTGTAGAAATTGGATAATATATTCACCAAAAACTTTTATAGGGTTCTAAAGCTGAAGGATTGACTTCATTGCACGGGTTTTACCCCATATGGCTCGGTCCCTCTCCGCAGAAATGGCACGCCACCTGCAAGATGCGATCAGATGTATTTCAATACCTGAAACTTCAAATCAACAGGTCAGTATCATTTTGTGGGTCTCTGGAAAACCGCACTCGTAACAGAGGCGTGGTCATTCGAACAACCAAAACGTTGATAAAACAGATCAATTTCTCAACATAAAGACATTAGAATATTTGTAATGATGTCTGGGGGATTCAACGACTTATGAGTCAAACTGTTGATTGCTAACCTGAGATCTTTGCATGGGAGGGAGGGAGAGATGCGATCCAGATTGTATTTCAATACCTTGAAACTTCAAATCAACAGGTCAGTATCATTTGTGTCTTTAAGGAGAACAGGGTATGTGTGTCTGTTTGTTACGAGCATTACAGAAGTAAGAGTTTTCCCTCTTTTGTACGAAACGTTGGGGAGATGTTACTGCTGCAGCTTTTTTCCATTCCCTGGAGACCCCAAAACTCTCTGAGGGGTGCTCGCAGTATCATTAATCCTCTCCGCTCCTCGTGGAGCATAGGGCCTCAACAGTTGTTCGCCACTCTTCTCGGCCTCTGGCTGTTCTTTTTATGTTCTCCCAGGTCAATTGAGCACTCTTCAGCTCCTCAGTAAGACCTCGTCTCCAAGTCTGCTTAGGGCGTCCTCTTTTCGTTTTCCCTGCGGGTTCCACTCGAGCACCTGTCTAGTGACACTCGACTGTGTCTTCCGCAAGGTATGGCCTATCCATCGCCATCTTCTCCTCTTGACCTGTGTCATCATAGGTTCCTGCCCTGTTCTTATCCACAGATCCGTGTTTGTAACTCTATCATACCATCTCAATCTGAGATGCTCGCAGTATGACAGGCACTAATTCTGTTATCTCTCAGAAAATCTAAAGGCAAAGGATTGTCTTCATTGTACCGAGTTTTTCCGTATGATTTCATCACTGTCGTCAGAAATGGCACACCGTCTATCAAGTGGTACACAAACTCCGTAGCTCCATCAACAATCCTAGTAATCTCATGAAAAAATTGCACATTTAACTCGGTCCGGATTTGAGCCCACAACCTTCAGAACAACAGGCAAACGTCTTAAACACTTTGCCATAGAGACCTCCCTGTGTGAAAGTGTTTCGGGTTCGAAAATCACATTCGTTCATGACAGGCATTGAACACATAAACGAACAAATCTATTATTTAGTTAGTTAGTTTGTTCTTTTCGTGCCAAAAGGCGACACATAGGGCAGAGGTTTTAGATCTCCATGTGATGCGGTTCGCTGCTAGCAGTTGGAGATCTCGTATGGTTTTACATTCCAATAGTTTACTTTCTTGTAGGATTGTTCTTCGAAGAGTGGTAATAGGTCTTCCACGTTTTCTTTTCCCAATTGGAATTGGAAAAATGTGGTTATCTGATTGACGCAGCGGTCCTCATGTCGTTATTTCTGGAAATGTGTTCAACAAAAGAAAACACTGCCACAGACATTGGGACATGTACGTTGCCTGCGACTGTCCAAAACTGATCCTAAATACTTATATCTTCTTCTTCGAACGATCCATATCGACCACTTGTCAACCACTCTGTGTGATCTGTATGTGATCTGAGACTAAGAGCGATTGTACGTTGTGCCAGTTATGCGCCTACAAGTAGACCAGCACATTTGATTTCTGCGCTGCTTTTTATTTACTAGGGTAGCATCCCTGCATTGTAGGAAGCAGCGGTACTATTCTTTGCTTCCTTTGCGGGCCCCGACATCACACGAGCGCATGCTTATACGTGTATAAAAAGATGTGTGTGTGTGTGAGAGAGCGCGTAGAGCAATTTCATAGAAAAACTGTTTACATTAAATATAGAGTTTTCTGAACTTATTAAAATTACGCTCATACATATAATGTTGACATCCTGTTGGTCTCGAGAAAGACAATGGTAGATTTTGTTGTTGCATTCTCCTGGTACGTTTCATATCAGCAAATTGTCTTAGCCTGGCTTCACCAGTTCTCAGAGACACTTGACACCGCCCACACATATAACAATGCTCCCTTTATACAAAATATAGACATGTACATAAAATACATGCATACGTACATATGCATGGCCACAGTGGCGGCTCGTGATCATTTTTGTTGGTGGGGCCAGACATTTTTACCGGATAAATCATGGTTTCTGGCTGCTATATTTAAATTTCTAAAAAAAATGAATGCACGATATATATTATTTTTGGTGGGGTCCGGCCCCAGTGGCCCTTAATGACGAGCCGCCACTGCATAGACATATATACACGTAAACACACACATAAGTACACATGTGTATTCATACGTATAGAGCACGCACAACACTATAACATACATTACATAAATGATCTAGACAGAATTATTTAAATAAAAATTCCTGTAGTCATTTCAGACCTTGGGGTATGAAGTCACTTCACATTTCTATACCCTAGTGTGCAGGAGGTAGGTGGGTCAACTCCTTTCCTCGCATGGGGAATTAGACCCACAACCATCTTGTGTCCAAATCGATAGGCGAACGATTTACACTACTCCTTACCACAGACAGAATGTTACAGTAACTAAATATAACCAGTTTTTTTCTAATAAATTTTACTAAACATAAAAAAATATTAAAGTAGGGGTTCTCAAACAGTGTGGTGTGTCGGGACGCTGTCGTGATGATAAGGCGTGAGAGGAGCAGAATGTTACAGACAATCATGGTATCGCCCGTGTGGTTACCGGGGCCCAAATTTGGGGTGTAAAGAATAGAACCACTGTTACCTGCCATGCATGTCGTAAGAGGCGACTAAGGAGGTTTGGCTGAAATCGGATGCATGTGTCCTAAACGTGTAGAAGTCTATGCATTTAGGGGCCTACCAAACCAATGTGCAACGTATACACGTTCTTGGCAAAGATCAAACATATCACAAAGAGTGATTAAAATTGGTCGTAAAGAACGAACTCAAAGAAGAAGAAGAAGACAGACAATCGTGGATTTATTTTATGCTTTAGCAACATTTTAGATAAATGCAGGATGGGTAGGCCAACAAACATTTTTGTTAAAGAATTAACTAGGGTGATATCTGCAACAACAAACATCAAAGGTTTGAATAACTGAAGAAAAAGATGTGTTCTGAGTTATGAATAAAACGATGATACTATTTGACTATCCAGATCCATCCTGGAAGAACTCAAAATTAAAGAAAATTGTGAGATTTTGGACGTATAAAAAGACACGAAGTGCTGGAGAAGACCATCATGGAAGGAGGCAGACCAGCAAAGAGAAGAAGAGGAAGACCAATTTTTATTTTTTTTTTCGCTTCTCGGCCTTTTGGCTACGATCAAAGTGTAGTATCTGTATCGCTTGATATCTGTCACGTGGCTCATTACATGGGTTTACAAAGTTATCAGCTTGTGTTACGGAACTAGTACCCATTTGATCGAAGCCGAAGGTCGGAAGCCTTCATTAAGCCACATGACTACCCTTGTACAAAACTAGGAGTGCCATCGATTGAAGGATTGATGGGGCTTGATAGTTTATAAACGTTTTCACGTTCCGTTGTACGGGTCCACCTGGTACGGTTTAAAAAATTATTTTTTTAAAAAAGGAAGACCATGTAGAAGATGGATTCAGTATGTAACTGATGGTTTGAACATGACGGCTGCAGAGGCAGGACATCTAGTCTATGAGAGAGAGAAATTCCGGAGGACTGTTGGGGTGGCAAAGTTCTGCTCAGGACAAGCTATTTGATGGTGATGATGACTGTTTGAGTATTTTGTGTTTTAATATATCTTTTTTTATCAATGATAAACTTTGTGTCGTCTGAAAAATTGTCATTCCAAAACTGAAACTGCGTACATGCATACTTTCGTATACGTCATCAAGGGCGTTAATCTGCGAAAGTGATTTCAAAAGTTATTTAAAACATTCAACAAGACTTAAATTGCCAGTTTATTTATGTCTGCATGTAACAGCGTTTTTTGTAGGAGGCTTTCTCGGTGTATAGATAGTTACAAGCTCATAGCCCCAAGGACCCAGTTATATTCGGTACGACTGTTCTGTCCTTGTTGCTGTTATATTTTAGAGCATCGTAGTCGTTAGATCAAGATGTTTTAAATAAAGCTAGATAGCATACTTTCGCTGAAGTGGTTGGTAATTAATTTCTGGTATGTCAAATTTATATACTAATGCACAGTGGAAGCTTAGTAGTGAAAGTAATCTTCACTTTCAAGTCACGCACGAAATATGTTCTCTAATCATGTTTTGCCTCATAACGTCAGAATACGAAGAGATTTCTAGTATGGGTTTTTATGTGCGCTTCATAAATAATGTCGTTCACTGTCATTGGTATTTTTGTTATCCACCTTTTCCGTGGATGACCTTTTGCTTTGTATTCATTGTATCAGAAGCATTGCCCTTTGAGGTGCACCGTCTATTGATAATATACTTATGTGTCCAAACCATTTAATTTGTTGTTTCTTGATAAAGTTCAGTACTGATGTTTTACCCACTTGGTATACTAACTAATTAATATCTTCATTTCTAAACTGGCTTCTTCACGAATTATAGTCTTCTTCTTCTTTGCGTTCGTTCTTTACGACCAATTTTAATCACTCTTTGTGATATGTTTGATCTTTGCCAAGAACGTGTATACGTTGCACATTGGTTTGGTAGGCCCTAAACGCATAGACTTCTACACCTTTAGGACACGTGCATCCGATTTCAGCCAAACCTCCTTAGTCGCCTCTTGCGACATGCGTGGCAGGTAACAGTGGTTCTATTCTTTACACCCCAAATTGGGCTCCGGGAACCACTGGGGCGACGAAATATAGTAAAGGCGTTTACTTGCCAAAGATTGTCTTCAGTGTTCTAGGTATCCTTATGTGCTACAATCACTCTCTGCAGAAATGACACGACCCCTGCAGAGAGTCTTGTTCACTATCCAGGACCAAAAAAAAAGATCTATGAGAAAATACTTTTAAAATAGCCTTGTAAAAATACTGTTTAAAAATTATTTGTACAGTCCATCCCGCTTAAACCGTATAGGTTCGAACCGAGCTAAAAATGGTCGGTTTGATAGAAATTATGATTAAAAGAGACATGTATTCTTGTCGTTTGCCCGCTATGAGTTATTGCGTACTCATGGCGCCTAATATAGACTAGCCAATATCCTCTTCTTCGAACACTCCAGATCGACCACTTGTTAACCTCTTTTTGTTATTTGTATGTGATCCAAGCCTAAGAGCGATTGTACGTTGTGCTAGTTATGCTCCTACAATTAGGCCAGCACATCCGATTTCTGCGACGCTTTTTATTTACTATGGTAGCTGCTTTACGTCACTACCTCATGCGCTTTTTATGACATGCCTTGTAGATCACAGTGTTACTATTCTTTGCTCCTCTTGAGAGCCCGGCAACACATGGGCGTAGCCGATATCAACTGTGCTGGATGCATAGCAAAGGCGCAGTATACACGTTGTAGACCTTACGATAACGGTATATGTTACATGTCACTGGGCCGCAGCGCAAGAACCCAAGTACTGCTGAATCATTGAAGAAGTAGACGAAGAAAATGTTATGATGATGGTGGTGGTGATGAAGAGAAGAAGAAGATTGAAAGTTGATAAACATTTGTCACGCAAATGTAAAACAACAGAATAATTAAATGTGATCTATTTTAAACTGCACATTATTGGGCTTTACTTAAACAAGTAATACTACTTTAGAAACGACTTGGTCGTGCACATTAACAACTTTCTGACATTGTAGCCATCTGTCTCCCTTTATACTAATTAATCTCTTTAAAATATCACTCTTTTTTTACTTTATTTTCTCCAACCCCGTTTTTCCTCACATCGATAAAAAGATATTTCTAGAACGAGTCCTTGTGTGCGCTTCATAAACAGTGTCTTTCGTTGTCTATGTTATATCTGAGGTTCACATTTTGCGTGGACGGCCTTTTTCTTTGTATCCACTGTATCGGAGTAACATTGCTCTTTTATGCGCACTGTATGTTTGTAATCAGCTTATGTGGACGAACCATTTAATGTGTTGTTTCTTGATGAAGTTCAGTACTGTTGTTGTACCCACTTTTCCCCCGGATGTCTTCATTTCTAAACCTGTCTCTCCTTGACACTCCCATCATTCTGTGTAGATACTCCATCTCTGTCGTGACTAGTTTTCTTCTATCGTTTGATGTCAGCGTCTAGGTTTTGACACTGATAGATGTCACTGTAACTATTATAAATATGTCTTTTGCATTGCCCGTAGTATTTTATCAGGAAAAACTAGAGCCATACAAATAAAAGTCGTAGTCACTAACGAAGAATAAGTAAACGTTCACTGTCTATTTTTTTTATCCTGTTCATTGGCCCCCAGTACTTTCCCTGGAGCTAACCCTTTAGCTGCTAGGGACGTGTATAGACGTTTTTCCCATTCACTGCTAAAGACGCATTAACACGTATCTTATTATCTCTCCTCTGTGGGCTAAAGACGTGTTAACACGTTATACATTTCTACTGTCACTGCTATAGGCGTACATTCGTAAAACTTCTTATTCTCTTTTTTGCAGTAAATTTGAAGCTACCTATAAATTATATGTGCATGTATGTTATATGTGTATACTTGTGTGTATGTATGCTGTTATTTTGACTCATATACAAGTACAATAAGCGTATTGAGTATTTTTGTGTAAACATTGTTCGATCGAATCTGACCTGATTATTCTGTGTTCCATAGCCGACGCCCTTTTTGGAGAGCTAGCTGCTTGTGTTCTTAAAAACGATACTCTGTAGGGCTGTGCAATCGGTTCCATAAGAAATAGGGGTTTGTGGTTCGAATCCTGTGTCGCCCGAGTGGTTGCTGAGGCCCAAATTGGGGTGTAAAGAATAGAACCACTGTTACCTGCCACGCATGTCATAAGAGCCGCCAAAGGAGGTTGGGCGTGTGGCTAGCTACCTCACACCGTAAAAAACACTAGATGGCTATAGAACGGAGAGCGAACCGAGTAAACGCTGGCTGAAACCGGACGAATCGTCGATGGATACGCACCAGAGCTCCAAATGGTGCTGAAGATGTGACGTAAAACACACCAATGCTAAGGCTGCATAAATCAGATTTCCACATAAATAGAATTTATGGGGAAGTCTGGTATATCGATCTGGGCGGTGATCGCGAGAGAGAGAGTATCCAGTGTTTTGATCATTTATTTTTTCTGGTAGCCCATATTACTTGTTCAGTGTCTATTTATTGATCAAATTTATTGTCTCCAGTGCTTTCCCCTGGGTTTCTTAAAATGTCTTATTCTCTTCTCTTATCGATCATAAGATCATTTTTTTTTATTAATTAAAATATTACTCCACTTGGATTAGACCAATAATGAAAGGCATAGTTCCTGTAAGAGACACGCGATAGCGTAGTAGTTAGTTCACTCATTTCTTAGACGTGTAATCTGAGATCGATTCCATAGTGTGTGTGGGATTTTTTTCCTACCATAACGGCTCGTATGTCGATCCAGCTTCAATAGGAACCCGAAAAGCAATGTGAAGTAAATGCGATAGACGTGATGTTGACCACATTCACTCATCGAGTGCCGATGATTAATGAAAAATACGGGCCTAACACCTTATTTTCCGATACACCTCAAGGTATGCCACATGATTTATTTACTACTTTTACTTTTATAGCTCCTCTAAGATGAAACAGGAGATAGCAAAGACGACGGTGGCAATAACATTAAAGAAAGCTTGAACATGACGATGAAGGAGCATGAAAAATGCTAGGGATCGAGAGTCTATCAAGCGCGCTATAATGAAAGCGCTATTCTTCAAAGAGAATTACTATACGAAGAGAGAGGGATTAGATCACTGAAGATATACTCAAGACCTGACAGGAAAATATTTGGGTGGAGCTGAAGAAGAATGTAAGGACATGACGTACATTTGTGACAGGAGAGCGTGACCTCGGAAACTAATAACAATTATAAATAAATATGTAGAATCTAAGTCTATAAATAACACAAATTTACCTAGACTGTCACCCACTCACTAAATAACTTAATTACTTATGGTTAACAGTGAACGTCAAAAATCTGATATGACAGCATAACACCGACCTGTTTATATCCGCAACATGGGCGTCAACGGACATTTTTCCAGATGGGATGAAGAGGGTGGCGGGCTAATAAAAATAATTTTAATTGGTATTTTACTACGAGGATAACAAAGATCAGAATACTAAGAGCATGCATATTCCCAGTGGCAACGTATGGGTGTGAAGCATTAACATTTAATAAGACATTATAAAAAGATATATGTGCTTTTGAATATAAGTGAACAGGAAGAGTCCTTCGTATATCATGGTCAGAGAAGAGAACAAATAGATCTAGCCAGAAAGAACTAAAATTCGAGGAAAACTGGTTAATGCTGCAAACAAGAATGAGAAAATTGAGAACTTTGGACATATACAAATGACACGAAGGGTTGGAGAAGATCATCATGAAAGGAGGCGCACCGGCAAGGAGAAGAAGAGGAAGAACGCGAAGATGATGGATTCAGGATGTATCTGATAGTTTGAACATGACGGCTGCAAAGGCGGAACATCTGGCATATGAGAGAGAGAAATTCCGAAGGACTGTAAGGGTGGCAAGTTCTGTTCAGGACAAGCTATTTGATGATGATGATTTTACTACGCCGCAATGGAGAAGACCAGATTCATATCAGATATCGATTGTGATCTTCATATATAGAACTATTCTATATCTATATCCTCTTCGTGTCCCGATTGACATATACGGCTTCCACAAGAGACTTCCACTGTTGCCGTTCTGCTGCCTTTCTACCAACCGTCTCCCACGTCAAGCCAAACTCCTTCAACTCTCTCTTCACCGTTCTTCTCCATGTTTCCTTTGGACGCCCAGGCCTTTTCTTCCCATCCGCTGTCCATCTGAGAACTGTCCTAGCCAATGCCCCCACTGGCATACGACATACATGTCCAAACCACCTCTATCTTCGTCTCTTAATGTTGGTCTCCAAGGATGCACAGTCTGTTCGTTTCAAAAGCTCCTCAATTATTATGGTATTTGGCCAGAAAATCTGCAGGATTCTTCTTAAACATTTATTCTGAAATGTCTCCAACTTGTGTATTATGTGTTGGGTCATTTTCCAGCATTCACTACTGTATAATAACACTCCCAGTACATTACTTCAATATATTTTAAGTTTTGTCCTAAGATTTAGTCCTTTTGTTTTCCATAGAACTATTAACTCCTTAGAAATGTTTCAACCATAGCTAGTTTGCAATAACCAAAACGTTGAAGACATTCATTAATAGATGTCTGAGCAGGATACTCTATCTGCAATGGTATGACAGGACCACAAACAGGGAACTGTGTGATAGAGCGGGGTAATGGCAGATGTAACAAGATATGAGGAGCAGAAGGTGGCGATGGATAGGACACACACTGAGGAGACCATCTGACATCATCATGAGATAGGCCCTCCGATGGAACCATAAGGGTAATAGAGGTATGGGAAACCCAGGAACACCTGGAGACCGGAGTTGGAGACGAAATCCAAGAAAATGGGAAGAGAGGGGAGAGATCTGGAAAAGGTGGCATTGGAAAGGCGGGCTTGGAAGGACTTGGTTGCGAACCTATGCCTTCCTATAGGTGAAGGAGGAAGTAGAAGTTTGCAACAGTCAATCACAATGTTTTATCAAAAAGTCATTTTCTAGGAAGGGGAACCCCCACCCCATTGCCTTAGCGTGTAGACGCCCATGATCTGCAATGATTATTCTAACATATCTTGCAACAAAGAACATTCTACAAATGTTAGGGCGGTGGTAGATTCTCCTTGTTATTTCAGATTGATGTTGATTTCAGGTAAGTGAACTAAAAACAAATAGAAGTGGGCGTGTTTGATGTATATAAAACCGAGATGAATAAACAAATAAGAACAAGTTTTGCCGCGACAAAGTACAGACTGGAGATAGCGTTAAAATTTCATATTATACTTCCATAGCGAAACAAAACAGTTAATACTTTTTTAAACAGTTAACGCTAATTCACTAAAGTTAATTTTTGTTTAAATCGAAGCCTGACTTCAATTTTGCAACAAGTTAATTAGAACACTAAACAAAAGCATTGCAAGAAAGGTCACAGTGTTAGCATATAGATTTCTAGGGATTCATTACAACATGACTAAGTTAAATTACTTTTTCGCTCATGTTTTCACGGGGACCTTTTTGCTAGTTTTAACATCTTCATTCAGCGTCGAAAGTAGGGACGTTACCAACAAAGAGTTAGACGACACGCTGGAGTCCCTTTTAAAGATTTATCTGACTTCGCCCGATGATGTGTCACAAGAGCAAGAGATAGTACATAACTTTACGCAAGAGCATGAGCCGGTACATCCCTTTACACAAGAGCCACTACATCACCTTACGCAAGAACAAGAGCCGTTAAGTCATTTTGTACAAGAACATGAATCATTACATGACTCTGCGCAGGAGAAAGAACCAGTACCTCAACTTACACAAGAGCCACTACATCAATTTACCCAGGAGCCATTACAACACTTTACGCAAGAGCAATTACATGACTTTGTACAAGAAGAAGAAGAACCATTGCATGACTATCCACAAGAACAAGCACCGCTTCATCCATTTACGCAAGAGCAAGCACCATTACATGACTCTGCGCAAGAACAAGCACCATTACATGACTCTGCGCACGAGCAAGAACAATTATCTCACATTACTCAAAAGCCAGAACCATTACGTGACTCTGCAGAAAAACAAGAACCATTGCATGACTCTGCAGAAAAGCAAGCACCATTACATGACTCTGCTCAAGAGCAAACACCATTACATGACTATGCTCAAAAGCAAGCACCATTACATGACTCTGCTCAAGAGCAAACACCATTGACTACTCAAAGCAAGCACCATTACATGACTCTGCAGAAAAGCAAGAACCATTACAAAACTATACGCAAGATCCAGAACCATTACATCACTCTGCACAAGAGCAAGCACCATTTCATGACTCTGCATTGCCAAAGAGCAAGAACCATTACATGACTCTGCACGTGAGCATGCACCATTTCATGACTCTGCACAAGAGCAAGCACCATTTCATGACTCTGCACAAGAGCAAGCACCATTTCAGGACTCTGCACAAGAAAGAACATTAAGACTTCTCAAAAGCTACATTACATGACTCTGACAAGAGAAAGCATCAATTACATGACTCTGCAAGAGCAAGACCACTGCTATCTGCACAAGAGAAGCACCATATGACTCTGCAGAAAACAAGAACATTACAAAACTATACCAAAACCAGAACATTACGGGCTCTGCACAAGAGCAACACATTACATGACTCTGCACAGGAGCAAGCACCATTCATGACTCTGCGCAAGAGCAAGAACTTCATTCACCTACTCAAAAGCCAGAACATTACATGACTCTGCAGAAAAGCAAGCACCATTACATGACTCTGCACAAGCAACACCATTACATGACTCTGCAAAGCAAGCACCATTACATGACTTGCAGAAAAGCAAGAACATTACAAACTATACCAAGACCAGAACCATTACATGACTCTGCACAAGAGCAAGCACCATTTCATGACTCTACACAAGAGCAAGCACCATTTCAGGACTCTGCACAAGAGCAAGAACCATTACATGACTCTGCACGTCAGCATGCACCATTTCATGACTCTGGACAAGAGCAAGCACCATTTCATGACTTTCCACAAGAGAAAGCACCATTTCATGACTTCTCCAAAGCAAGCACCATTTCATGACTTTCACAAAGCAAGCACCATTTCATGACTCTGCACAAGAGCAAGCACCATTTCATGACTCTGCACAAAGAAAGAACATTACAAGACTATACTCAAAGTCTGAACAATTACATGACTCTGCACAAGAGAAGCACAATTACATGACTCTGCACAGAGCAAGAACCATTGCATGACTCTGCACAAGAGCAAGCACTGTCATATGACTCTGCAGAAAATCAAGAACAATTACAAAACTATACGCAAGAACCAGAACCATTACGGGACTCTGCACAAGAGCTAACACCATTACATGACTCTGCACAGGAGCAAACACCATTACATGACTCTGCGCAAGAGCAAGAACAATTATCTCACCTTCCAAAGCCAAAAACCATTACATGACTCTGCAGAAAAGCAAGCACCATTACATGACTCTGCACAACAGCAAGCACCATTACATGACTCTGCAGAAAAGCAAGACCATTACATGACTTGCAAAAGCAAGACCATTACAAAACTATACGCAAGATCCAGAACCATTACTGACTCTGCACAAGAGCAAGCACCATTTCATGACTCTACACAAGAGCAAGCACCATTTCATGATCTGCACAAAAGCAAGCACCATATGACTCTGCAAAATCAAGCCCATGCAGAAGAACCATTACATGACTCTGCAAGAGCAAGACCATTTCATGACTCTCACAAAGCAAGCACCATCGGACTCTGCACAGAGAGCACATTCATACTCTGCAGACAAGCAAGAACTATTACAAAACTATGCACAACAGCAAGCACCATTACATGACTCTGCACAACAGCAAGCACCATTACATGACTCTGCAGAAAAGCAAGAACCATTAAATGACTCTGCACCAGAACAAGCACTATCACTTGACTCTGCACAAGAGCAAGTACCATTACGTGACTCTCCAGAAAAGCAAGAACTATTACAAAACTATGCACAAGAGCAAGCACCATTACACAACTCTGCAGAACTACAAGAACCAATGCACGACTCTGCACAAGAGCAAGAACTATTAGGTTCTGCACATGAGCAAGTACCATTACGGGACTCTGCACAAGAGCAAGCAATATCATATAACTCTGCAGAAAAACAAGAACCATTGCAAAACTATACGCAAGAGGCAGAACCATTACGTGGCTCTGCACAAGGCAAGACCCAATACATGACTCTGCACAAGGTCAAGAGCCATTACGTGACTCTGCACAAGGTCAAGAACCATTACGTGACTCTGCACAAGAGCAAGCACCATTACATCACATTACACCTGAGCGAGAACTATTACATGAATCTGCACAAGCAAGCATATCACATGACTCTGCAGAAAAGCAAGACACTTACAAAACTATACCAGAGCAGAACTATTACATGACTCTGCACAAGAGCAAGCACTATCCAATGACTATGCACACGAGCAAGCACCATTATATGACTGTGTGCACGGCCAAGAACCATTACATGACCCTGCACAAGAGCAAGCAACATCACATAACTCTGCAGAAAAACAAGAACTATTACAAAACTATACGCAAGAGGCAGAACCATTACGTGGCTCTGCACAAGAGCAAGCACCATTACATGACATTATACCTGAGCGAGAACTATTACATGAATCTGCACACGAGCAAGCTCTATTACATGACTCTTCACTAGAGCAAGCACTATTACATGACTCTTCACAAGAGCAAGAAACATTACGTCCTCTTATTCAAGAGCCGTTACGTCGCCTTATACAAGAGCAAGAGCCATTGCATGATTCTGCAGAAGAGCATGAACTATTACCTCGCCCTACGCAAGAACAGGTGTCATTACATGACTTACCCCATCAGAATGAGAGATTACATAACTTTACTCAAGAAGAAGAACCATTACCCGACTCTGTACAAGAACAAGAACCATTACCCGACTCTGTACAAGAACAAGAGCCACTACCCGACTCTGTACAAAAACAAGAGCCACTACCCGACTCTGTACAAAAACAAGAGCCACTACCCGACTCTGTACAAGAACAAAAGTCACTACAGCACTTACCGCAAGAGCAAAATCCAATGCATGATTCTGCAGAAGGGCAAGAACCATTACATGACTCTGGATTAGAACAAGAACCAGTACATCACTTTACGGAAGAACAACAACCAAACCAACATCGTAAGCAAGAACAAGTGGAAGCTATCAAGAAGTAAGAATGTATAATGTTCTTCTTCTTCTTCTTCTCCTTCGAACCCCAGGAATTATGAATTTTCACTCTTTTTCCAATAGTACCAATAGGGCATAGATAGCCGCTGTAGCGTAGTTGTTAGTGAACTCGCTTCGCAAGGCTGGTGGTCTGGGTTCAGCTCCCGCAATGTGCGTGGAATTTTTCCCGACCGCGACGGCTCTCAGGTCGACCCAGCCTCAACTGGGTACCAGACATGCTCTGGGAAAGTAAAGGCGGCCGGCGTGATGCTGACCACATCACCCATCGTGTGCCGACGGTCAATGAAAATACAGGCCTAACACTGTATTGACCTATATACCACGAGGTATGAAAGGGTTCCTTTACTTTTTTACTTACTTACAATAGGGCATAACGGTGTTCAAACACATGTATGTTCTTCTTCTTTGAACGCTCCATATCGACCACTTGTTAAACCACTCTTTGTGGTTTGTATGTGATCTGAGTCTAAGAACGATTTTACGTATTGCCAGTTATGCGCCTACAAGTAGGTCAGTACATCCAATTTCTGCGACGCTTTTTATTTACTATGTTAGCTTCCCTAGACCCCTATCTCAGTCGCCTCTTACGACATGCCTTGTAGGTCGCAGTGTTACTATTCTTTGCTTCATTTGCTGGCCCCGGCAGCATGCGGGCGACATGTATGTTAAAAACGCACTTATGCTAGAAATTATCACAATCACGTACATCTAAAAATATGAAACAAATACTAGAAACGTTCTGGTTAAACAAGTTCTTAATGTTAATACTTTGTCAGTTGTTGGCTAATAGTTGAGATGTGTTTGTCGTAGTGCTGGGAAATGTAAGAATCTTTCATGTTGTGTGCTCGCCCCTCGTTCCAATGTACTTTGTTAGCTTCCTCGTGGAGCTATCGGAATATTTTTCAGAGATTTTCATCTCGGTGAGGTGAGCCCATGTATTGCCGGGACCCACAAGGGAAACAAGGAATAGTAACACTCGTACTTACAGGCATGTCGTAAGAGGCGACTGAGGCAGAGTCTAGGAAGCTACCTAGTAAATAAAAACGTCGCAGAAATCGAATGCTGGCCTACTTGTAGGCGCATAACTGGCACAACGTACAATCGTTCTAAAACGTGGATCACATACAAATCAAATGACAAAGATTGGTTAACAAGTGGTCGATATGGAGCGTTCGAAGAAGAAGAAGTGTAGGTGAGATCAAGTTCGTAGTCCTATCGGAGACAAACAATAAAACTTCTTCGAACGTTTCATATCGACCACATGTTAAACCACTCGTTGTGATTTGTATGTGATCCGAGCCTAAGAGCGATTGTATGTTGTGCAGTTATCAGCCTACAAGTAGGCCAGGACATCCGATTTATGCAATACTTTTTATTTACTAGAGTAGCTTCCCTAGACCCCTACCTCAGTTGCCTCTTACAACATGCCTTGTAGATTGCAGTGTTACTATTCTTTGCACTCTTGTGAGCCCTGGCAACACACGGGCGACATTAAACTAGCAACAATAAACAAATATATATGTATGACACAACCGTACACATCACAAACATACGTGTCACAAACATATATGTCATAAACAAACATTTGTGTTACAAACATGTCACAAGCAAATATTATTTTCTAACATATGTTTCAGGTTCCTTGTTAAATTACAACTGGATAACATGAATGAGACCTTGATAAGTGAGTTGAAAAAACTATTACAAGAAAACTGTGACGAAGCTGAGCAGACGTCAAGAACTAACAACGACAGTGACGAGGAAGAACTAGGTAAATATCGTGTTAATCTCCACTCTCCTCATATCATATTTGACACATATGACCAGGTTTGTGCAGTGTTATGATGCAGATCGGCGGCCGCGTCAAGCGCCACCGCAAGAGGGGCGGCATAAGCAACCAAATCACAATTACAATTGAAGGCTATTTTAAGGGAAAAACCATTTGAGGAAAAGCAAATGTTATAACCTACCAGCTAGCCCTATTGTTAAAGCACTAAAAAATGTCAAAGGCAGCTAAGCAACAGATGATCAGCAGCATTTTTATACCTACTTTGTGTTACCAGAGCCAAACATGGACATTGAGCAAAGCGCAGTCACAAAAATAACTACATGTGAAATGCGTTGCCTGCAAAAAGTTACCAACAACACAGGAAAAGACAGAATCACTAACATCAGCATAAGAAAGAAAGTTGGCACAAAACCGTGCTTGAATTACATAGAGAAACAAAGAATGAAGTGGTTTGGCCACTTAATAAGAATGCATCCAAACTCCACAGTATACAGAGTCTTCTACAAAGAACATCGGGAAAGAAGGCAAGAGGAAGACCACGGAAAAGATGGTTAGATGGCGTAGAGAATCCTGTGAAAGAGCAAAAATAACAATCACATAAGCCACCAGAACAGCGCAAGACAAAAACAGAAAACTACGACACTGGGCAACAACCCGGTAGCAGTGTGACGACAAAAGAAAGAAAGAACCATTTGAGGGGCGGCATTTCGAAGATTTGCATCATACTGAGAAAATATACCTTACGGTCTTACAAACGACGTCCCTTTTTATTTCACATAACATTATTTATCTTGCATAACTTAAATATCTGTAAAACGATCAAATATCGAAGAATTTATTGCTGCCCTTTCAAAGCGGTACATCCAGTTTTGGTAACGACTATCTTCATTGTTTAGTGAATACGAAAATATGAATGCGGGTTTCTGTGGCGAAGTGGTTCAGACGTTCGCCTGTCGTTCTGAATGTTGTCGGTTCGAATCAAAACAGTATCACATGCGTAATTTTTTCATGAAATCGCTAGAATTGTTGCCGTAGCTACGAAGTTCGTGCTTTATGCAACACTCTCGACAGATGGCGTTCCATTTCTGCCGACATTGACGAAGCCATATGGGGTCAAACCCGGTGCAATAAAGTCAATCCTTCACCTTTAGACAACCTGTTTGTTTATAATATATTTTATTCATTAGACATCAAATGCCGGCACCTTACAGATGGGGAATGAATGTTTAGCAAAGTTGTCATGGAAATGAAGTTCCTTAAGGGACATGCTCACCCGCCTGCCCAGCGTGTTCGTAGCGCGTTGGACTACGGGTGACAAGCTCCCTTTAAGTACGAGTTCAATTCGGCGGGATGGCAGAAAAAGCCACAGATTCCCCAGATTTAAGGTGTTCGTGGCACCGAACCGAAGGGTTACGATGTCCATGACACCGAGCCGAAGAGCTGAAAGCTCAAGTGCTTCTGGATCGGTAAAAACAAAAACAAAAATGGACAAGCTACTAAATAAATGAAGTTAAACGTGATAATGTTTATTTATTGGGCTAGTTCCTTAAATCTAATGTAATATTTTCGTGCCTGAATATGATTGATATTTTAATATACCAAACAGTAAGTTAGTGCATGACTTGATAAGTGAGTTATACATGCACCTCTGAATATGATTGATATGTTAATATACCAAACAGTAAGTTAGTGTATGACTTGATAAGCGAGTTATACATGCACCTCTGAATATGATTGATATGTTAATATACCAAACAGTAAGTTAGTGCATGACTTGATAAGTGAGTTATACATGCACCTCTGAATATGATTGATATGTTAATATACCAAACAGTAAGTTAGTGCATGACTTGATAAGTGAGTTATACATGCACCTCTGAATATGATTGATATGTTAATATACCAAACAGTAAGTTAGTGCATGACTTGATAAGTGAGTTATACATGCACCTCTGAAGGTCGTGGGTTCGAATCCGGACCCCGTCGTTTTGTTCACGAGTGCATTTTTTTCAGAGACACCTAGGATTGTTGTCGGAACTACGAATTTCGTGGCTATGTGTAGCACTCTCGGCGGGTGGCGTGGCATTTCTGCTGAGAAGGGCTGAGCCATATGGGGTAAAACCCGGTGCAATTAAGTCAATTCTTTGGCTTTAGACTTACAGTGATGAGGAGAGTATGGCAGAATCGATTAGAACGAGGCTCCCATGCGGGAGACCCTGTTCAATCTACAGTAAGACCAAGGATTTTTTTCTGTTGTGGGCATACAAAAATAATAACCTCAACAGCTTCTCTGCGACTGCACTAGTCATGCGGTCATTAAATTCCACAGGCTGTCCCACTTGTCCTACACCGCCCTAAAAAGCGGTACTACAAGCAACAACGACAGGTTGTTTTGTTGTTTTTTGTTTTTTAACGACAGACCTGCAGCATAAATCAATCAAGTGTCATGCCTGCCGGCGTAGGCGATCATGTCTCTCCACAACTCTCTTTGCTTGGTGCATGTTATCAGTTCTGACGTCGATATTTTGTCGAACCATGATGTCAGGCCATCCAACATCTTCTCCCCTCTGTCTTCCACGATCTCTCCTTCCCTGAATTTTACCTGTAGTCACCAAATGTTCTAAACCTTCTCTTCGCATTATATGCCCAAAGAACCTTGATTGTCGATTCTTATTCTTTTGATAAGGTTTCTTTGTGTGCAGACCTGATTTAAAACCTCCACGTTTGTTTTCTTTGCTGTCCATGGAATTTTCAACATTCTTCTGTAAAACCACATCTCTGTGGCTTCCAATGATCGTATTGATTGTTTGTTCAGTGTCCATGATTCGCTGCCATACATAAGTATTGGTTCAATATAGCATTGGAGTACTCGTTTTCGCAGTGTCATTGGTAGTGAGTTCACGCATAGTGTGTTCTTCATTTTCATAAAAGCTGCTTTCGTTTGAGCTATTCTACTCCTAATCTCTGTTGTACATCTTCCATCTGATGTTAGGAATGTTCCTAGATACTTGAATCGATGGACTTGTTTCAGTGTTGTGTTATTTATTTTGATATTACATGTTGGTGTTTCTTGTTTCTTGGAGACAACCATAACCTCTGTTTTCTTTATATTCATGCTTAATCCTTTCTTTTCACTTTCTCTCACTAGTATGTCTAGCATAAAACGTGTTTTAAATGAACGAAAGATATGTCTCTACTGAAAGCGTTGACAACAATTCAATACTTGTTATTGTAAATCTTTTAACCTCAGACACAAAGTCAAGAACAGAATCAAGTGCATTCATCCAGATATCAACTAACACCACAGAGAAGACAACCGCTGCCCCAGCCAAACGAGAACCGACTGTCTCCACTGCTGAACCCACACTGGAAGCAAACACTTACACTGCTCAAACCCTGCTGGAGCCAAATACCTCAAATGATCCAATCACCCTGGTACCAACAACTTCCACTGTAAACCTTCAAACATCTGGTAAGAATTTGAAGAGATATTTGTTGTACATCGCATTTTCATCCAAAAATCGTATGCGTGTTCTCTCTCTCTTTCTTTCTCTCTCACTTTCTCTCACTCTTTCCCTCTCTCTCTCTCTCTTTGCCTCTTTTTAAGCCCGATTGCAGTACACGCTCTCAACCAACTCATGTCAAATATTTCCATCTTTAGCTATCTCTTGCAGTTCTTCCCAACTCTTCCATATATCTTTAATCTCTGCTTCTATGCGTGTTATGGTCAAGAATGATCTCTAGTCAAGAAACATGTATACAGTGTCAACAAGAGAATATGAACACCGTTCTCAAAAAGAGACACAGGAGATTGATCGAACTAGTGATACGTGACTAACTCTTTCACGAAAACTGGAATGGAGACCAGATGGTATACTAAAACGAGTAAGACACAAAACCGCCTCTTGGAGGAGAACAGTCCAACAGGAATTGAAAGAAACTAATCACAGCTGGAACACAATATAGAGGACAGTCAAAAAGAGACAAGAATAGCGCTCATTTGTTTTTGACGTAAGAGCCAAGAACCTGACGTAAGAGCTGGCTAGAGGGAGAGAGAGAGAGAGAGAGAGACTATCATCCTGAAGTGTTCACCATTATGTAGAACATCTTTTCTAGAGCATCACTCTCAACACAACCCGACTGAAGGACACTCGATCTCTAACATTTTATCCCACCTCCTCCAGTGTCATATTCAAGGTTTATTAAATGTCATATTGCCAACCGTCATCTTCGTAGTTCCCGATCTGGATGAACTATAATATGATATGATAATATAATATGATATCTCCTTCTTCTTCTTCTTCTTTGCGTTCGTTCTTTACCACCAATTTTAATCACTCTTTGTGATATGTTTGATCTTTGCCAAGAACGTGTATAAGTTGCACATTGATTTGGTAGGCCCTAAACGCATAGACTTTCTACACGTTTAGGACACATGCATCCGATTTCAGCCAAACCTCCTTAGTTTCCTCTTACGACATGCGTGACAGGTAACAGTGGTTCTATTCTTTACACCCCAAATGTGGGCCCGATAACCACTCGGGTTATGATAATATAATATAATATGATATAATATATAATATGATCAGTATATACAAAAATAGTAACAATCCCAGGCAGTAATAACGTTGATATTTCGTCTTTTAATACTCATTTTCTTTTTCTATGACAGTCTGTTTTGGTTATAAACCATACCCAGACATCAGCTACTATCTTCAATTTGATGGAATATACTGGATAAAGATGCCATGTCCCTCTGGTTTAGGTTTTAATTTCGATGAATGTGCATGCAGCATTCAACTAACAAGTGAGTAGTATTTATTCTTCTCATCATAGTCAGACATAATGTATCATCATTGTGTGTCATTTCGCATGAAGTAAGCGATCATGGATCTCTACTAACTCCAGTCTTTATTAATATACAACACATGGAATTCATAAAAAAAAGATACAAATTACTATTCAAACAATAACAAAACTCTAATAACTTCTCTCAAACATGAATAATCTAAGATACGATAATGTTACAATTCTTATGGTGACAAATGAACACGATCTACCAGACATTATAAACATAACAATGCGAGAAAGGAAAATGAAAGGACTGACTATGAAGATTAACAGGCTTGTTATATATAAACATAACATGAAGGGCTGGAGAAGACCATTGTTGAAGGAGGCATATCAGCAAAGAGAAGAAGAGGAAGACCACGGAGAAGATGGATTCAGGATGTAACTGATGGTTTGAACAGGATGGCTGCAGAGGCCTACGAGAGAGAGAAATTAAGAAGGACTGTTGGGGTGGCAAAGTTCTGCTTAGGACAAACTATTTGATGATGATAAGTATATATAAAGTAAAAGTAATTAAAGAAACCGTTTGTGTACCTAGAGGTATAATAGGTAATACGATGTTAGGCCCGTAATTTTCATTGACCGTCGGCACACGATGGGTGATGTGGTCAACATAACGACAGCTGACTTTACTTCTCAGTGTTTTTCGTGTTATCCAATTAAGACTGCATCGACTTGAGAGGCGTTACGGTCGAACAATATCCAACGCCAATGTTAAATTGAACCCGGGACCATTAGCCTAAGAAGTAAGTTCACTAACAACTACGATAAGTATATATATAAATATAAATAAGAATATGTACATCAACATTTATATATATATATATATATGCGGGGATGAAGGTGTGTGTAGGTGCGTTTATGTGTAAGTGTGTGTATGTATGTATGTATGGGTGTGTGATTATGTGTTTGTATATGCGTGAGTGTGTGTGAGAGAGAGAGAGAGCAGTTGGGTTTTTTCACTCACATATGATGTTCTTCTTCACCTTTCAACTTCCAACAGAGCACAGGTCTTCAACAAACTTCTTCCAGCTCCTACTCTCTCTTGCCATCCCTTCCAACTCTCTCCACGTTTTACCAGAATGTCTATCCTGTAGTTCTTCATCTCTGTTGCGAGCTGGGCTGTTTTGCCTTCCACCAGCAATGCTCTCACGTTCTAGCAACCCAAATTGTTGTACTATCCATGTTTGTTGAAGTTGTTAGCTTACTTTTTCTACGGGGTGAGGTAGCCAGCACCACACTCAACCCTCCTTAGTCGCTCTTACGACATGCCTGGCAGGTAGACATTGCTGCATAATCTTTCCTCCCCTTACAAGACCCGGCAGCACACCAGCGACATATGATATTGGTCTAGCGTATATTTGATTGTTTCCTACACTTTTTTCTTCAATTTTTCAGTTCCAAATCCAGTAATTACAGCAACATCCGAATCGGCTACTACAACTACAACATCTAGCTCTAAAACAACTACGACAACAGTGCAAAACGTAACAGCAGCCAAACCAAGTTTTGGTAAGAATATTTAAAATCGTTGAATTTGTTTTTATAATATTTAGTAAATGCTACAGAAGAGTGCTTAGAATATCATGGACAGAGAAAAGAACAAATGCTTCTGTTCTGCAACAGCTTGATATTAAAGAGAGTTGGCTATTATAGAATATAAAATGAAGGAAAATTAAATATTTCGGACACATCAAACGACACGAGTGCCTAGAAAAGATCATTTTGGAGGGAATGATGCATGGAAGAAGAATGAAAGGAAGACCTAGAAAACGATGGGTGCAAGATGTCATTGATGATCTGAGAATGACTGCTTCTGACGCCGGTCAACTTGCACAGAATAGAGACTTTTTTAGGACTGCTGTCGTCGGAGCAAAGTTCCGGAAGGGACAAGCTACTTGATGATGATGATGAGCACTGTCTGTCCCCGGGCTCAAAGAAAATGTTTTTTTCGTTACAATCCACAATAAAATCAGAGGGAGTCTATTTGGTTACCTCAAGACTTGCACAATTGTGACGCATCTGTTACCATGTTGCTAGAAACTATCAACACAGATCAGATGGTATGTAGACACTTGGAAAGCAATCGTTAAGAACTCTGATGTGGTTAAAATGTAAAGTTAAAATGTAAACCTCACTCAATAACAACAATACGGTAATATCATAATGAGAGGTAATACACTTATATTTTTTAATGGCCCAACTAATTTGTGCTGTCTCATCTGCAAAAAATTTTCTCAGTGAGCGTCTGTAGCTTACGTGGTAGTGAGCTCGATCATAACCCAAGCGTACCTGATTCAAACTCCGCGGATGGCAAATTTGAAAGCAAATTAGTCCCCTTGTATCTTTACGAACGATAAAAATAGACCTCACCGTTCAGAAAGCAATGACAAACTACTGAATGTATAAGTGGTGCCTCGAAAATCGGCGACTCGTTTACTGTTGTTGATGGCTAAGTCCTGTAAATGATATGCCACGATTTTAATTTTTTCATCTGCAACAACTGGTCTAAAGGTCATTTTCATTGCATTTCACTAAGATGCACGGATTCGGTACAAATGATCTAGGCGTTTGCAGCGGCCGGTTCTCAAGGGAAGTGTATTTGTTGTGTATTCTTTGTTATTTTTTTCCTCTAATTTTGTTTTGTCTCACAGCGCCAAGATAAGAAGATGATTTATAGAACCTGCTCTTTTGTTCGCTTCGTACATTACGTCTTTCGCTGCTTATGTTATTTCTTTTCCAGATTATTATCTTTATAATCTCCAGGTGTCATATCTTTAAAACATCTCTGAAATTGTCATAATTTGATTATCTCATTTGTTATCTTCTTGTCTAAAGGTAGTGAGGATGTGGATGTTGACAGTGGCAGCAAGGATGGTGACTTATGCAAATCAACCGTGACACTTTCTTTTAACAATGATGACGCCAGAGATTCTTCAATAAATCAGTTCTTGGTAAACAATACCGGTGTCACTTTCAATGATGGTAAGGCATATTTTAACGGGAAAAGCAGGTTGACCATTCCTGGACTTTCTAACGTGGAATTTGGGAAAACAGGTATGCATTTGTTTTCTTAATTGTCTGCTATCCTTTAAATCATATTTTTTAAACTCTTCAGATTGAGTTTGTGTGTCTTTTAGACATCAATGAGATGTGCATCTGTGAACATCGATGTGATGTTTATATGTGAACATCAATAAATGTTTATATGTGAACATTATTGAGGTGTTTATATGTGGACATCAAAAAGATGCTTATATATGAACATCAATGAGATGTGTATCTGTGAACATCGATGTGATGTTTATATGTGGACATCAATAGATGTTTATATGTAGACATCAATGTGATATTTATATGTGGACATCAATGTGATGTTTATATGTGGACATCAATAAGATGTTTATATATGGACATCAATAAGGTGTTTGTATGTGGACATCAAAGAGGTGTTTATATGTGGACATTAATAAGATGTTTATATGTGGACATTAATGGGGTGTTTATATGTGGACATTAATAAGATGTGTATATGTGAACATCAATAAGATGTGTATATATGAACATCAATAGGGTGTTTATATGTGGAAATCAATAAGATGTTTATATGTGGACATCAATAAGATGTTTATATGTGGACATTAATGAGGTTGCGTACTATCTCCGCTGCTATTCATCACGTATATTGGCCACATCTGTAAAATAGCTAACACCAGCGAAGGAAACAACCTCGGAGAACTCTTAAATTAATTTCTTTTTGCAGACGATCAGGCAATCATATCAACAACAGAAGAACAGCTACAACAACACATCAACAGACTCCAGTTAGCATGTAACGAATACAACATGAGAATAAACATCGACAAAACAGAAGTAATGACATTCGCCAGAGAGGAAACCTCTACCAATATCTCCATCGATAATCACCTACTAAATCAAGTAAAAGATTTCACATACCTGGGGAGCATTTTTCAGCAAATGGAAGAATAACTAATGAGATTCAACACAGATGCAACAAAGCAAATCAAATGATAGGCAAATGGCGCCAATTTTAAGATGCAAACACGTCACCATGAACACAAAAGAGCAATGTTCAACACAATCTTTCTCCCCATATTATGTTACCAGTGCCAAACCTGGACGCTGACAACAAACGATAGAAGAAAACTAGTCACAACAGAGATGAAGTGTCTCAGCAGAATGCTGGGTGTAACAAGAAGAGACCGGTTGAGAAATGAAGACATCAGGGAAAAAGTGGGTACAACATCAGTACTAGACTTCATCAAGAAACAATAAATTAAATGGTTCGGCCACGTAAGCAGATTACCATCAGACAGTGCACCCAAAGAGCAATGCTGCTCCGATACAGTGGGTACAAAGCAAAAGGCCGACCACGCAAAAGATGGACCTCAGAGATAACAGAGGCGACTAAAGAGACTATCTACGAAGCGCATACTAGGGCCCGTTTTAGAAATCTCTTCCTGACCTGACGCTGTGAGGCATACAGGATTCGAGAAAGAAAGAAAGAGATTAACAAGATGTTTATATGTGGACATTAATAATATGTTTATATGTGGACATCAATAAGATGTTTATATGTGGACATCAATAAGATGTTTATATGTGGACATCAATAAGATGTGTATATGTGAACATTAATAAGATATTTATATGTGGACATCAAGAAGATGTTTATATGTGGACATTAATAAGATGTTTATATGTGGACATTAATACGATGTGTATATGTGGACATTAATAAGATGTTTATATGTGGACATTAATAAGATGTTTATATGTGGACATTAATAAGATGTTTATATGTGGACATTAATAAGATGTTTATATGTGGACATTAATACGATGTGTATATGTGGACATTAATGAGGTATTTATATGTGGACATTAATAAGATGTGTATATGGGGACATCAATAAGATGTTTATATGTGGACATTAATAAGATGTTTATATGTGGACATTAATAAGATGTGTATATGTGGACATTAATAAGATGTTTATATGGGGACATTAATACGATGTGTATATGTGGACATTAATAAGATGTTTATATGTGGACATTAATGAGGTATTTATATGTGGACATTAATACGATGTTTATATGTGGACATTAATACGATGTGTATATGTGGACATTAATAAGATGTTTATATGTGGACATTAATAAGATGTTTATATGTGGACATTAATAAGATGTGTATATGTGGACATCAATAAGATGTTTATATATGAACATTAATAAGATATTTATATGTGGACATCAATAAGATGTTTATATGTGGACATCAATAAGATGTTTATATGTGAACATTAATAAGATATTTATATGTGGACATCAATAAG
This sequence comes from Arion vulgaris, assembly GCA_020796225.1. Lineage (NCBI taxonomy): Eukaryota > Metazoa > Mollusca > Gastropoda > Stylommatophora > Arionidae > Arion > Arion vulgaris. The sequence continues at coordinate 29,187,997 of CM036761.1, read as the reverse complement.
ATGTTTATATGTGGACATCAATAAGATGTTTATATGTGGACATCAATAAGATGTTTATATGTGGACATTAATAAGATGTGTATATGGGGACATCAATAAGATGTTTATATGTGAACATTAATAAGATATTTATATGTAGACATTAATAAGATGTTTATATGTCGACATCAATAAGATGTTTATATGTCTACATTAATAAGATGTTTATATGTGGACATTAATGAGGTGTTTATATGTGGAAATTAATAAGATGTGTATATGTGGACATCAATAAGATGTTTATATATTGACATTAATGATGTGTTTATATGTGGAAATTAATAAGATGTGTATATGTGGACATCAATAAGCTGTTTATATGTTGACATCAATAAGATGTTTATATGTGAACATTAATAAGATGTTTATATGTGGACATTAATAATATGTTTATATGTGAACATTAATAAGGTGTTTATATGTGGACATTAATAAGATGTTTATATGTGGACATTAATAATATGTTTATGTTTGGACATCAATAAGATGTTTATATGTGAACTTCAATAAGATGTTTACAATATTAAGACAGACATAAGAAAGACAGAAAGTATAAATATCAACCGGTCACGAATCTTAATTTAGCATAGATGTTATAGTTTACAAGATTAACTGAGTCAGCGCTTTAGAAAATCATATTTTTGCAAGCCTTACATTTTTATAATATAAAATAGCACACTATGAGTCGCTGCGTTGATTTTCGTACAATCAACTGTTACACTTACTGACAGGACTTACATAAGAATTTAAACAGTTCACAGAGTTCAAATACATAAAGATAATGTGTATAGATGATGACAGATTTGATACAGAAATATACCAACTGAAACTATTATTGAAGCAACGACACATTGGAATGCAAATTTAAACAGGTTACAATTAACATACAAATGAGTTTAAGTGGTGGACGATTGATGTCATTATCCCGGTTTTCCCATATGACTTGGCCACTCCCGAAGAATTGACACTATCCGCGTATCGAGAGTATAGCACAAAGCATTAACTCTGTAGCTCCCGCAACAATCATAAGGAATCTCTTCAAAAAAATATTTGTGAACCGACAGACGAGGTTCGAATCCCACCCACGACCTTCAGAACGCAAGGCAAACTGCCTAACCCCTTCATTAAAGAGACCCCCGCATTTACCATATATTAACATAGCATAATTTTATCAACAAACTGTTATCTTCATAAAAAATGAAGTCTGTCAAGTCGTAAGAGAGGAAGATCACAATGTGTAATTAGGTGCTTAAGAAAAATTATCAATGTTACTAGAAGAGATATAATTAGAAGTACTTAATGTCACAACAACAGTAGGAACCACCATCTGTCATATGGTATGGGAAAAACATGAAAATAAAATGATTTAGCCCTCGAAGGAGACACGAAATTAAATACAAATCGTAGGGAATGCTAACCCGAAACAAATGCTTGCAGAAAACGGATGCACCAGGCCGTAAGGCGTATAACATGGTGCAACGACCTCTCACAATGCGGAATGGGATAACGGATTCTACGGTCGCCAAATTTGCCTCTGAGATTTAGCCACGCTGTAAGAATATCAGACCCACCATCACGAGGGTGGCCAAAACTTACTGCACGAAGAGGTCGGCACAAACGGGGAAGCAGAAATCATAGGAATGATATCCTACAGAACTGCCCCCAGTATGCAGACTTGAGAAGAAAGAGGTGGTCCACTTACACTAGTGTCCAAGACAAACTGTATGGCGTGGCTGATAATCTGAGACAGACGGCTGCCTTTATTAGAGAATCCGAAATCCCAATCTAGTGAGAACGCAGAAGAAGAAATACAAATCGTATCAAATAAGATAAAAAGGTTTATCAACAAATGTGTTCTGTGGATTCTCAGACTGAGTTGGTATTGGGGATCGAGAGAGAGAGAGAGACTGAGTTGATATGACAGAGTGGCAAACCACAGCCAACTCTAAATAACTAGGCCTGACAACTGATGGAGAAACTTCTGACCTAGGTTCCGTCAGGGGGCTGGAATTTATATATGTTTGATCGCCCGAGTGGTTATCGGGGCCCAATTTGGGGCGTAAAGAATATAACCACTGTTACCTGCCACGCATGTCGTAGGAGGCGACTAAGGAGGTTTGCTGAAATCGGATGCACATGTCCTAAACGTGTAGAAGTCTATGTGTTTAGGGCCTACCAAACCAATGTGCAACGTATACACGCTCTTGGCAAAGATCAAACATATCACAAAGAGTGATTAAAATTGGTCGTAAAGAACGAACGCAAAGAAGAAGAAGTAGAAATATATGTTTGATAGAACACTGCAAGTTTCTTTGCAATTTTACTCAATTCTGTGAGTCCATGGTTATTTATTGGTGAAAAATATTCATAATATTGGTATTCCTTATTGTTAAACTTAACTTCTTGGATAATATAATTTCGATTTAGCATTTTGATTTGATTTTTAAAATAAATTTGTCTATATACACCAATACTGGAATGCGATGTGACGTGGTGTAGTTGTGGTCTGATTTCCCATAATTCTTACCTGAGTCCGAAAGCCCATAAGTTTATAGTTGGCTCTGGGCATACCCTGCGGAAGACATAGTCGAGTGTCACTAGGCAAGAACTTGAGTGGGCCCCTCAAAGAAAACAAAAAAGGAACGATGCAAAACAACCTGGAGACCGAGTCTTCTTGGGAATTGAATGATGCAGGATAATCCTTGAAAGCTATAAAGAAAACTGTCAGATACATAGGAAGGTGGGGAGGGGTTGACAACTGCTGAAGCCGTATGCTTCACGAGTAGAGATGAATAAGCATTGAATGAGAGCAAAACTCAGCCAACCCAAGTTCAGACAAAAATAGTGAGAAATCTGGTCTGAGAGCATGAGGAAGGCCAAGAGAGTGAATGGACAGCATCAAAGAAATACTGCGGGTCTAACACAATATTTTTAATTTACTACATGGTATGAAAAACGTATTTCTTTTGATCTCACAAGTCACTACGATACACTTAACCCATCAACAAGAATTTTAACTTTCCACAACCATTCACGGCATAAGTGACTCGACAAGACTAGGCCAGAACTGAAAATAATTACTTTTTAAATTATAATGTAATATCAGAAAACGAAAAGGTATACATTTATATATTCTACTGTCATTCTTTTTTCTTCTTCTGTTAACTCTCTTTGAAGCATAAGACATCAACAAATTTCCAATAAATCTGAGTTGGGCACCTCATTCATTTCGGGTTATTCTCGCCTCCTCTCATTCTCTGTTTACAGTTTCTCTCCATGCCTCTTTATGTCTTTCACTACATTTCTTGCCTTCCTGATTCCAGTTTAGAGTCATAAGTGAACTTTTGATATTCTGCATTCTTAATGTATGTCGAAACTACTTCCATTATCTCCTTTTTTTATTTCCTCACTGATATTGTTGATGCATGTGCTTTTAACATATTTGTTTCTTCATTTTGTCATAATTTTTAAGTTTTGTTCACTGCATTTTCAAATTATACAAATAATTATTTATCTGATTTGTTTGCGTAGAATAGAGAGACTGATATGGTGATAAGATTACGACCGAGGAACTCAGCGAAAGAACTACGAAGATAACAGTGGAAACAGAGCTAAGGAAGAGACGCTGACAATGGATAGGACACACGTTGATAAGACCGATCGGAAGCATTTGCAAGACAGGCATTGTTTTGGAACCCGCAGGGACAGAGGAGTAGCGGTGGTCCTAGATATACACGGAGAAGAGACTGATATTAAAAGGGTATACAAGATGTGGAAAGAATTGGAAAAAATTGCAAGAGAGAGAGAGAGAGGAAGGACTGCAAGAAGTTTTTTGAAGACATGTATTCCGTTGGGAGCTGAAAGACGAAGAAAGAGAATTGTCTAATTGATATTTAAACTAAACAAATTTACTGACACTTCTTCAATCAAATTACTGCAAGTTTTCTATTTTATCTTTTCAGTGTACATACACATCAAGTACAAACATACTTCTGCAAACTCCCAGCAAACCCTTGTTGCTAATGGAGACTGTCAGGATCCACCGTCTCTGGCTGTATGCTCTGGAAAGAAGTCTGTAGATTTTTATGCTGAGACAAAAGACCAGTTAACACTTGCGAAAATTACAGTTCCAGTTGATGTAAGAGATTGTTCTATAACGAGAATGATTAATATATACGAAAGTAATAGATGAGAAAATATTGGTTCTTCAATGTTAGTTTTATAAAATGCTTGCAATACCTAAAATCATCATCTTCTTCATCTTCATCTTTCAACTCCCAACGGAGCACAGGTCTTCACAAATTTTCTTCTACCTATTCCTCTCTCCTGCCATCACTTCCAATTCTTTCCATGTTTTACTTATCCTTTTAATATGAGTCTCCGTCTCTCTTCTCCAGGTATGTCTAGGCCTTCCTCTACTCCTATTTCCTGCGGTTCCAAAACAGTGCATTAATACCTTAAATACTGGCCTACATTTGTTTCCATAGAAGTAACCATTCGCTGTAGAAAGGAAAACCAAAAAGATGACAATAGTGAAGCGAAGTGTGCGAGCTAGGTAGATAGGACAAACACCGTGATAAAAACTCGAGGGGAACGTAACAAGATGGACCCCAGGAAAGCGAAAGAGATGAAGACCTAAAAATACATTAGAGAATAGATTTGGAGGCAGAGACTAAAGATATACGAAAGACATGGCAGGAACTGCAGGAGAAAGTTAATGATAGACAGACGCGTAATGAGCTGATTGAGTTATATACCTAACCGGGTTAAAGGGCACGAAATAGATAATTAGTTGAGCCACAAGTGGCACAGTGGTTAGTGAACTTGCTTATTATATGGGAATCTCGACTCGATTGAGATATATAGCTAAGACACAAGGGGTAAAGTAGTTAGTTTACTTTTTTCACAGATGATGATCTAGATTCAATCATAAGCCAGGAAGGCAACGTTTCTAGCCAGAAACATCTCTCAGGTCAGCCCAGCCTCAATTGGTTACCAGGGACGCACTGAGAAGTAAAGTATGTTAGTGTGATATTGACCACGTCACACATTGTGTGATGCTGATCGAAGAAACATCTCTAGGTCGCCAGCCTCAATTGGTTACCAGGGACGCACTGAAGTAAAGTATGTTAGGGATATTGACCACGTCACACATTGTGTGATGTTGATCAAAGAAACATCTCTCAGGTCTGCCCAACCTCAATGGTTACCAGGACGCACTGAGAAGTAAAGTATGTTAGCGTGATATTGACCAAGTCAACATGTGTGATGCTGATCACAGAAACATCTCCAGGTCAGCCCAGCCTCAATTGTTACAGGACGCACTGAGAAGTAAAGTAGGTTAGCGTGATATTGACCACGTCACACATTGTGTGATGCTGATCGAAGAAACATCTCTCAGGTCAGCCCAGCCTCAATTGGTTACAGGACGCACTGAGTAAAGTATGTTAGTGTGATATTGACCACGTCACAATTGTGGATGCTGATCACAGAAACATTCTCGGTCTTCGTCTTCTTCTTTGAACGCTCCACATCGACCACTTGTTAAACCACTCTTTACAATTTGTATGTGATTTGAGCCTAAGATCGATTGTACGTTTCCAGCTTATGCCTAAAAGTAGTCCAGCACATCCGATTTCTGTAACGCTTTTATTACTAGATTAGCTTCCTAGACTACTTTCGCCGTCTGCCCAGCGTTTCGTAGCGCGTTGGACAACGGTGACTATTCCTCGTGTGTGGGGTTCAATTCCGCGGATGGCAGAAAAGTCACAGATTCCCAGATTTACGGTGTTCGTGGCACCGAACCGAAGGTTACGATGTCCATGGCACGAGCCGAACTGAAAGCTCAAGTGTTCTGATCGGAAAATAGACCTACTTCAGTCGCCTCTTACGACATGCCTTATAGATCGCAGTGTTACTATTCTTTTCGCCCCCTGTGAGTCCCGGCAACATACGGGCGAATTACAGGTCGAACGGGGGACTGCCTAGAGTAGTTGATAGTAGCTCGGCCGCTAGCTGTGAGACGCCTCATAGCTCGGATTCGAACCTACTGTCCGGCATTTGTTCGAGTCCCCTGGTCTTACTCAGACGATAACAGATACCTCGAAGTCGAGAAAATCTGCCTGTATGGCGAGGGAATACTAACTACAGTACATTGAGCAACGGCTGCCAGGTAAAGTAATTTACAATGCACGTGCTGCCATTGTAACAAATTGGAAAACGATTTTCACGAAAATCAGTTTAGAGATGAAACTTCGTCTGAGTTGAAAGCGGACGGGAAAAAGAAAAAACAAAGAAAAAAAGAAAAAGAAAAAAAGAAAAAAAGAGAAAAAGAAGAAAAAAACAGGCGAACATCATCTTCCGACTTCTTCTTTGCATTCGTTCTTTACGACCAATTTAATCACTCTTTGTGATATGTTTGATCTTGCCAAGAACGTTATACGTTGCACATTGGTTTGTAGGCACCTAAACGCATGACATCTACGCGATTAGAACATGTGCATCGATTTCATGCAAACCTCCTTAGTCGCCTCTTACGACATGCATGGCGGTAACAGTGGTTCTATTCTTTACACCCCAAATTTGGGCCCTGTAACCACTCAGGCGCATGAAGAAAGAAGATCTTCCCGACATAACATGTAGTAGGATAACTGATTGTATGCTTTTTGACTTATACTTTAATATATTAAGAGAAGTTAGATCAGGAGAGAAGTATCATCATTAGTCCTCGTCGAGACCACAAGCACATAAGACAGAAACAAAAAATATCCACTCAATTTTCATGAGCAGCTGGAGTGTTTTCTGTCACTGCTTATGTCGAACACTGAGGAAATCTGACAGCATCAGAGACAGACTCTCGATGGAACCCAGGGCAATAGAAGTAAGGAAGACCCAGAAACACCTGGAGACGGGAGTTAGAGATGGAACGCAAAAACGTGGAGAAGTGGCGAGATCTGGAAAAGATTGCCTGATAGGCTGGGCTTGGAAGGCCTTGGTTGCGGACCTATGCTTCCTAGGGGAAGGGTGAAGAGAAGCTTATGTCGATGTTTGTTTTTCACAGTGTCTATCGGAGACGAAAGATAAACGGAGATCCTATGTTCACGTTCAGCATGTTAAAGAACCCTTGCTAGTTGAAAATCGATAAGTGTAGGTTGCAGATTCGCTGCCCAGGAAAAATTCATTACTTTAAAAAGAGATTAAAATATAATTTCTACAACTTTTAAAAAATTAATAGCATATCCTTTACAGGACTTTGCGATCAACTCCAGCTTTTAACGATGTTTGTGATTTTTCTAAGGCATTATACGTTCAGTAGTTTGCCATTGCTTTCGAACGGGTGGTGACCATCGTCATTTTGTAAAAATCACTGAATCAATTTGCAACCAAAGTATCCGCAGCGTGATTCGAACTCAGAAATTCGGGGATAATAGACCGAGTCACTATTCCTAAGCACAGACGCACGATAACCTTTTACCATCTAAAATGACAGGGGTCTGTGGAAATACTATCTGGAACATTCGCCTGTGTTGTGGAGTTCGTGCACTGCCGTTGCGATATATCTGTTTAAGAAAGAGATCAAAGCACACATGGTTTTCACCAAAGGGCAATGATGATAGTCCTACCAATCAGGGCACCCCACCTGCTCCCCTAATCACTTTTTTAACATGCGGGAGGAGACAGTGGTTCTATTCTTCAGTACCTCGGGAACCACCGGTAGGTAGAAGTATAATATTGTTTATCTGCTGTTACTGTCGGATTGTATAACGTTAAATGAAACTTTCTCTCCAGGTTGGGTGTTGGCAATCTGCAGTCTATTCACTAGACAAAGATTACCTGCAAGGTCGTGTTGGCACTAACACGGTTAAACATTCAGTCAAAGGTAACTTGCAAATCAAATGTACCTGATGGCATTAATTTTGAACCCAACAATACACAAACAATTTATATCTACACAATATATTGTTTATATAGAAATAATAATAACAAGAGAGTTGGCTATTAAAGAGCATAAGTACAAGGAAAATTAAATATTTCGGACACATCAAACGACATGAGTGCCTAGAGAAACTAATTTTAGAGGAAATTGTGCCTGGAAGAAAATAGAGGAAGACCTTGAGACGATGGGTTCAAGATGTCATTGACGATCTGAGAATGAATGTTACTGACGCCGACCAGCTTGCACAGAACAGAGAGTTTTTCAGGACTGCTGTCATGGAAGCCAAGTTCCGAAAGGGACAAATTACTTGATGATGATGATGATGATGATGAATAATTCCTTTCGTACTGTTATACGTTACATAGGGCCTGCAAGCAATTTCTTCATACCGCTCTATCCTGGATAGCGCGCTCAATCTCTTCCACAGAACTTAGACCGATATTTCTTGCCTCTCTCCGCAAAGTTCGTTTCAGGGTCTCCCTAGGTTGCCCTCTCTTTCTGAAACCCTTTGCATCCCACTTCAATGCCTGCTTTGATATTCTTTGGTCACTTCTTCTCAATGTGTGTCCAACATATCTCCATCGTCTCCTTCTTGTAACAGTTGTTACTAGTGGTTGACCAGACATTTCTCTGATTTCTCTGACACCAAATACGAACATAAATCTTCACTTTATAATACCCCATTTACTTAGTTATACTGTAGCATGGTACCAGATCTGATTGGCCGTAGAGGCTAACACATGCAAATCCAAAAAATACAAAGCATAAAGTAGCTAAATAACTTAACTTATTTTGTCGTCATGTTCATCACAGGAGCCTTAGGCAGACGACATAGAGCTTTAGTTATCGGTGGAGGTGGAGATTGTGACAACTTCCATGGAATTATTGATCAAGTAAGCTTCTAATAAATCTCTTTAACTTCTACTTTATTCTTGATCCTTCTTCTGTCGCTTCTTTCATTCTTTTAGTTATATTATGTGTATAAATAAAATATGCAACTGCAAGTTTTATAGTTTTAAAACTTAATTACGAATTTTCAAATCCAATGTTGTATCAGTCTCAACAAATGCCAGCGAGAGTTGGAAAATGACTGAAGATATAGAAAGTTGAATGCATTTGAAAATAGATGTCTGCGAAAATAATGAATATTAAATGCGACGAATTCAGAAGAAGGGAGGAAATACGAGAAATGTCTGGTCAACCACTAGTAATAACTGTTATAAGAAGGAGAAGATCGAGATTGTTGGGCATACATTGAGCAGAAATGATCAAAGAATACCAAAGCAGGCATTGAAGTAGGAGGCAATGGGTTCAAGAAAGAGAGGACACTCTAGGGAAACCATGAAGCAAACTTTGCTGAGAGAGGCAAGAAAACTGGACTCAATTCCATGGAAGAGATAGAGCGAGTTGCCCAGGACAGAGTGGTATTGAGAACTTACTTGCAGGCCCAATGTAACGTTTAAAGTAATAGATACATATATGTTTATAATTGTACAGCAAGATTAACATATACTGTATCTGTGTGCTTACAACATTACTATACGGAACGGAATGCTGGATAACGACAGAACAAAATAGGATCAAACTTTCCACCTTCCATATAACTTGTCTGCAAAATATCTTACGCATGTTCTGGCCAAATATTATACATGTACATACGTAACCCTTTTCTGCTTCATATTCTGTTCACTAAAACATTGCCAGGGTTGTGTATTTTAACTTTATTTAACTGTATTTTACTTAGTTACTTATTCCTCTCGTTCCTCGTGGAACATAGGGTCTCAACAGTTGTTCGTCACTTTTACCAGTATCTGATTGTTTTCTTTATGGCTTCCCAGGATAGTCCAGCATCCTTCAGTTCCTCGTGCCAGGTCTATTTAGGACGTCCCATTTTCCGTTTTCGTTGTGGGTTTCACTCGTGGACACCGATAAGCTAAGGAATATCAGTATTGCTAATAAATCAATGAGAAAGCCACAAATACCAACACAAACAATTACTATAATATGAGCAGATTGGAACAAGTTGTTATTCTTCGCCTTAGAACAGCACACAATCGGCTCGGCAGCCACATGTATACAAAATTCAAGATTGGCAATTCAGCCATGTGTACATGTGGACAGGCACACCAGACTGCAGAGCACATACTTCAAGACTGCCCGAATATGATACACTGAGGCAAACTCACTGGCCTAACGAAACAACACTCGACAGAAAACTACACGGACCTCTGTGTGAGCTACAAAAGACAGTGAAGTTCATACAAGAGACAACATTGAATATATAGACATATTTCAAGCGAACGAAAGGAAGGAAGTATTGCTAAAATTTCTCATCAATAAATAGCCATGGACTAGTAGAATTGTAAAAACTTACAGAAAACCTTACAGTATTCTATCAAACACTTTTGAAAACCAGTCCCCATTAAACAGGAAGTTTTATTCCAGTCTGTGTAAGTCGGCCTTATCTTGCCGGTGGCCATGATTTCACTCGTCGTTATCTACTGACACTATACTGTGTCTTGCGCAGGGTATGTTCGACCCATCGCCATTGACTTCTCTTAACCTGGGTCGTCATGGGTTCCTGTCCTGTTCTTATTCTGTGTTTGAAACTCTGCCATACCACCTCGGTCTGAAAATACGTTGAAGATATCCGTTGACAAAGGTCCGAATCATATTTGTATTTAACTTGGTGACTCGCCACATAACTGTATTTTATATCAGAAAAAAATAGAGACCATCTTGGTACAATGAAGCAGAGCTAAACGGGGCTAAAGGCGAATGATTGACTTCTTTGCACCAGGTTTCCCCATATAACTTCGTCCACCTCGGCAGAAATAGCAAACCCTCTACCCAGAGTGTTGGACAAAGCACGAACTCCGTAGCTCTGACAACAGTCATATGAATCACCAAAGAAAAATTACACATGTGAGCTGAATTCCAGAACCAGATTCGAAAATCATGCATACAATTAGACTTGAAGTAGAGAAAAAAGGGAAAAGATCTAATATTAAAATGACAATTTTTCCTTCTCCATTATCTACCATTAAGCGCGATAAGGACTTCTTCTTTCTTCTTTTGTCGTCACAGTGCTACCGGGTTGTTGCCCAGTGTCGTCACACTGCTACCGGGTTGTTGCCCAGTGTCGTCACACTGCTCGGGTTGTTGCCCAGTGTCGTCACACTGCTACGGGTTGTTGCCCAGTGTCGTCACACTGCTACCGGGTTGTGCCAGTGTCGTCCCCTGCTACCGGGTTGTTGTCCAGTGTCGTCACACTGCTACCGGGTTGTTGCCCGGTGTCGTCACACTGCTACCGGGTTGTTGCCCGGTGTCGTCACACTGCTACCGGGTTGTTGCCCAGTGTCGTCACACTGCTACCGGTTGTTGCCCAGTGTCGTGCGATAAGGACTGATGATTATAATTGTAACTTTAATGCATTGTATTTCTTTGTTGCTTCTTCACAGATTCAAGTTTTCTTCTGCACGCCAAACTTATAAACAAAAACAAGACAGGTTGTGAACTTGAACAATACTTTCTACTTTTAATTATCCTCAAATCAGAGGGGAAAAAATCCAGTATCATAAACAAATGGGACATACAACACACACCATTTTTTTATAATTTCCCGTAACCTTTTTTATACTTTAGAGCAGCGCTGACCAACTCGATGCCCGCAGGCACCAAGACTTCCTTTGATACATCCTTGATGCCCTATTTTATTCTTTCGGTTTTAACGTTAATCAGAATTTCAAGGGGGGAAAATTGTATCTCTGAATAACAGTATGATTCAGAGTTGTCGTATTTTGTTTCATTTTGTTTAAATTAATTAAACTTGCAGTCAGGGTTAACTTTTATTCTGTTATTATTCATGTTACAATTAATATTATTTTATTATTACTATTATTATTGCATTTGTCACATGGCGTCCGCGCCTTCACAGTCATTAGTCAGATGAGCCCATATATATAAAAACGTTGGGTAGCACTGCCTTAGAGTATTAAATGTCAGTCACTTCATATTTCTATACCTAGTTGCAGGAGGCAGGAAGTCCAATTCCTTTCCTCGTGTGTGGAACGTCGAGTGTGGGATTGAACCGACAACCCTCTTGAGTCCGAGTCGATAGGTGAACGATTATTTATATATAACACTAACGAGTTTCAAATAAATTACAGTTAAAATGTACATCATTGTTCTGCACTATGAGCACATCTGTTTTGTACATTTTAAAATTGAATATTGCCCGAGTGGTTACCGGGGCCCAAATTTGGGGTGTAAAGAATAGAACCACTGTTACCTGCCACGCATGTCGTAAGAGGCGAGTAAGGATGTTTGGCTGAAATCGGATGCACGTGTCCGCTAGGGAATGCGAACCCAAAACAAATGTTTGCAGAAAACGGATGCACCAAGCCGTAAGGCGCATAACATGGTGCAACGACCTCTCACAATGCGGAATGGGATTACGGATTCTACGGTCGTCAATCTGCCTCGGAGATTTAGCCACGCAGTAAGAATGTCAGACCTACCATCACGAGGGTGGCCAAAACTTACTGCGGGAAGAGGTCGACACAAACGGAGAAGCAGAAATCATAGGAATTATATCCTACAGAACTGCCCCCAGTATGCAGACTTGAGAAGAAAGAGGTGGCCCACTTACACTAGCATCCAAGACAAACTGTATGGCGTGGTTGATAATCTGAGGCAGACGACTGCCTTTATTAGAGAATCCGAAATCCCAATCTAGTGAGAACGCAGAAGAAGAAATTGAATATAATATTTTAACTCTGTGCACATACTACAACCACATTCCTGAGCTCTGGTTTTTTAGAGTACACATGTCATTGGAGAGCCAGAGAACTATTTCATTTTCAGAATGGGCAGAGTTTAGCCCTTTCATTCCAAATTCTTTTTAACATCTGGACACACTTATATTTCAATATATACTAATTTAGCCTGTATATTGGCTTTACGTTATAGTAGAAAATACTTAGAACCGGTATATCGATTCAGAAAGCGAGATGGTTAAATCTATATGGTTTTTTTTTCAATTCACTATCTTGTTTTGCTTAGAATTAAAAATAACATCAAATAACTGTAAATAATTGTGTTTAATAAAATAATATGGCCTTAGAGGTGGGAAATTAGTACTGCTAGAACAGTTTGTCAAACAGCGTAGATCCTGTGTTTATGTTGTCACGTAAAAGAACCCTTGGCAGTTCACAATCTAGAAGAACAGTCTGAAAACCCGCAACCCGAGCTTCTTCTTCTTCTTCGAACGCTCCACATAGACCACTTGTTAACCCCTCTTTGTGATTTGTATGTGATCTGAGCCTAAGAGCGATTGTACGCTGTGCCAGTTATGCGCCCACAAGTAGGCCAGTACATCCTATTTCTGCGCTGCTTTTTACTTACTAGGGTAGTATCCCTAGGGCCTACATCAGTCGCCTCTTACGACATGCATTGTAGGTTGCAGTGGTACTATTCTTTACTTCCTTGCGTGCCCCGGCACCACACGGGCGGCAACCTGAGCAAAATTCATTCGAAAGATTTTAAAATAAAATTCCTATATTTTGACTATATTCTAAATTACATCGGGGTTCGTGCACTGCCGCTGAGATCTTTCTGTGTAAGAAATAGGTCGGAGCGCACATGCACACTGCAGTACAATGATGATGGTTCAATCCAGTGGTGGCTCATGATCATTTCTGTCGGTGGGGCCAGACAAAAATTTTCGAAAAAGCATGGTTTCGGTTAGGATATATTTTAATGTATAAAATAACAAATACATGTTACACCTTGTTTTTGGTGGGGTCGGCCCCACTGGCCCTTAATGACGAGCCGCCACTGGTTCAATCAATCAATCTCATTTTAAAACTAAGAACTAATAGTTTTTCAACACATTGACTTCAGCATTGAAAAAACATTCTGTTTCGAATTAACTATTTTTCACTTTCTCAATCTGCCAGTGTATGTTGAAATTAAGCTGTACATTTGATGAATGACATGTAATTGTATAGATGAATCTCTTATCTCTTATCTTAACCCCATTTGCCGTGAAGCGACGTGGGGAGAGTTAGTTTCCTATCTTGTACCAGGCGTGTTGCGCTTGACGTTGTCAGTCCATGCTTTCGCAGGGACTCTGAGATGTTATCTATCCATCGTGTTCTTGCTCTGCCTCGTGCTCTGCGCCCTGAGTGTCGATTATTGTAGATGTAAATGAATGAATGTATATTATTATAAGATAATCGAGGCTAGGTGCTTGCCTCTCGCTAGGAAGATACAAAAAGGCTCCTCGGGAGCCATCGAGAAATTTTTCCAGACCTCCTAATCTCAGTGTAGGTGAGATCAGTTCGCAGTCCTATCGGTGAAGGACGATAAAACGTAGGTCCCATGTGCAATTTAAGCAGATAAAAGAACCCTTGGTAGTTCAAAATCTAGAAGAGCAAGCTGCTGCATTGAAACAAATTCATTAGAAAAATTTGAAAATAAAATCCCTGCAAAATATCTTCACCATCTTCTAAATTACACTGAGACCCACGCAGGTGCACGGAGTTCGTGCACTGCTGCTGAGATCTTCCTGTGACAAAAAGAGATCGGAGCACATATGGTAACTCACCGAAGTGCAATGATGATGGACGTATCAATCAATCAATCAATCAAGCTAATACGCCCGAGTGGTTACCGGGGTCCATATTGGGGTGTAAAGAATAGAACCACTGTTACCTGCCACGCATGTCGTAAGAGCGACTAAGGAGGTTTGGATGAAATCGGATGCACATGTCCTAATCGCGTAGAAGTCTATGCGTTTAGGGACCTACCAAATCAATGTGCAACGTATACACGTTCTTGGCAAAGATCAAACATATCACAAAGAGTGATTAAAATTGTCGTAAAGAACGAACGCACAGACAGACAGAATCAAGCTAATAGAATGCTATAAAATAAATTTTAAAGGCTGAGCATTGCTTTGCAAAAACTAAAAGAAATAACTAATCTATGGAAGGGAACTGACACAAGAACAAAAATAAAGTGTTTTAGAGCCTGCTTTTTTTACCTTGGTAATATATAGTTGTGAGACATGGACCATTGACAAAGCGGAGGAGAAGATCATTAATGCCTTTGAATGTAAATGCTACAAATGAGTAATTAGAATATCATGGACAGAGAAAAGACAAATGCTTCTGTTCTGCAGCAGCTTGATATTAAAGAGAGTTGCTATTAAAGAGCATAAAATCAAGGAAAAGTAAATATTCCGGACACATCAAAAGACATGAGTGCATATAGAAGGTAATCGTGGAGGGAATGGTGCCTGGAAGAAGAATGATAGGAAAACCTAGAAGACGATGGGTACAAGATGTCATTGACGATCTGAGAATGACTGCTGCTGATGCCAGTCAACTTGCATAGAACAGAGAGTTTTTCAGGACTGCTGTCATGGGAGCCAAGTTCCTGAAGGGATGAATGCGTAAGAGGAAACAACAGACCGGTAATTATCACAAGTTAAATTTTGAATTAATTGTACAATAATACATGATGTGTCTCGAGGCCCAGAATGTGTAGGTCTTGTGGTCACTAACGATGAATGTTATCAACTTCGGTATCGGAGACACGGCGCAGCACTGATAAAGTTAACAGCTTCGTCTGTTTCAAAGAAACTGAACAAATAACGACCAGAGAAATATATCATGGTCATTAACTATTCGGGGAAAATTTCAGTGAGAATATTTACATATTTTTAAAATTAACATTGGTCTCTCAAAGTATGTAAATACATATATATATAAATATATATATATCCTCACTTTCTCTTTCTCTCTAGCCAGGGACTCGCTGACGCTTAGGGCAGCAACAAATACACGCCATTCTTCTCAGTTCTTAGCCATCCTCTGTATTGTGTTCCAGCTGTGATTCATTATTTACAGTTTCTGTTTTATTGTTCTCTTCCAAATTGACTTGGATCTTCTACGATTTCGTATACCATCGGATGTCCATCTCAGTGCTATGTTTGTGGCAGAGTTCATCTCAATGCGTATCAAGTGTCCGATCCATTTCCATCGTCTCTTTTGTATGTTGGTGTTCTCTCTCTCTCTCTCTCTCTCGCGATCACCGCCCAGACCGATGTATCAGATTTTCCCATAAATTCTATACATGTGGAAGTCTGATTCATGCAGCCTTAGCATTGGTGTGTTTTACGTTACATCGTCAAAAACCATTTGGAGTTCTGGTGTTTATCCTTCGGCGATGTGTCCGGTTTCAGCCAGCGTTTACTCGGTTCGCTCTCCGTTCTGTAGCCACCTAGTGTTTTTTACGGTGTGGGGTAGCTAGCCCCATGCCCAAACCTCCTTAGTCGCCTCTTACGACATGCGTGGCATGTAACAGTGGTTCTATTTGTTACGCCCCAATTTGTGCCCCGGTAACCACTCGGACGTGTTGGTGTACATATGCTCTTGCCGACACTGTGAAAGTGTGAAAGATAGTTTGAGATAGTTTTTGACCAGAATACGCGTAAAATTTTCCGCAGTCATGTTGTATCTTCCTCTCCTTCTTCTTCTTCTTCGTTCGTTCTTTACGACCAATTTTAATCACTCTTTGTGATATGATTTGATCTTGGTCAAGAACGTGTATACGTTGCACATTGGTTTGGTAGGCCCCTAAACGCATAGTTAGCTTCGTACACGTTTAGGACATGTGCATCCGATTTCAGCCAAACCTCCTTAGTCGCCTCTTACGACATGCGTGGCAGGTAACAGTGGTTCTATTCTTTACACCCCAAAATTGGGCCCGGTAACCACTCGGACGTTTGTATCTTCCATATGGTGGAAAGCTTGGGCATATCTTTTTCTGTCATTTTCCAGCATATATATATATATATATATATATATATATATATATATATATATATGATGCTCGTCCATCACGGGTGATGATGACCACACACAAATTTTCATCCAAGGGAATGTAGTTGCGCTATGTGTGTCTGTGTGTGCGTAGATGACTAGTGAGCCCGATACGGGCTTGAAATGTTCGTGTACAGTGTGGGCAAGGTATACTTGCACTTGTGGGAAGTTTTAGTGCCTTTCTGTTTTGACGTCTTTGCTCCATCCGTGCTGTTCTATCTGCCTCGCAGGCCGAGGAACCGTGTCGAAGAAGTGTGCGCCAGGCTGATCTGTCTTGAGCAGCATTCTCCCAGTTGTTGACATTTATGCCAAAAGATTTCATCGAGTTCTTTAGTGTATCTTTGAATCGCTTTTTCTGGCCCCCTGTGAGCGTTTACCACTTTGCAGCTCACCATAAAGAGTCGTGTGTGTATATATATATATATATATATATACACACACACACACCCAATATTGTCCAACTATACTCTTTTTATACAAAATAAAATCATTTTTATAAAAGCATTTCATGATGTGTTTTGTCCTTTCTTGACAAAAGTCTGTGATTTGCTTTCACTACAGAGTTCTTGATTCTCCTTATCTAAATACATAACGTCAGTGAGCTCTTGACATAAGTATATATGTGTACACTTAAGAAAAGCTAAACGTCAGATCTCATGGATTGTTGCAGTTAACTTATGATAACGCTCTTGAAAGAGACAACCAATCATCTCAACAGCAGCTTCCTGTGCCTAGCGTCATATTTAGAGCAGTAGTCGGTGAAATCTTTTCTCAAAAATGAAGGGGAAGTCGACGCTATTGTATTTAGTAGCTACTATTTATATACGACATAATGCCTGTACGATTTGTAATACTTTTTTTAATGTATATGTACTCTACGAAAAGCTACTCTCGTAAATAAAAAGCGTAGCAAGAAATCGGATGTGCTGGCTTAGGCACCCATAGGCGTATAGCCGGCACACCGCACAATCGCTCTTAGGCTCAGATCACATACAAACCACAAAGTGTAGTTTAATTGTTTAATAAGTGATCGATATGGAGCATTCCCAGAAGAAGAAGAAGATTTATATGTACATATAACTACACTGCAATCAGTGGCGGTTCGTGATCGATTTTGCTGGTGGGGCCAGACACAAATTTTCGGAAAAATCATGGCTTTGGGTTATGTTATATTTTAATTTATTAAATAATAAATACACGTTACATATTATTTTGTATGGGACCTGGCCCCTCTAGCCCTTAATGACGAGCCGCCACTGACTGCAATGGTTCACTAATTATTGCTCTCTCTCTCTCTTTGCCTTTTTACCCTGGGTTGGGGCATAGGCCCTCAACCAACTCATGCAAGTCTTCCTATCTCTAGCTATCTCCTGCAGCTCCTCCAGCTCTTCTTTATATTGTTGATCTCCGTAATTACTGCTAATAATATATTATTGTTATACAGGATTCTCCGAGAGTTCATTCATTCTCATTTTCATGTTTGATGACGACATTCTTTGATATAACCAATCGACCATGTGTTGCCGGGGCTCTCAGGGGAGCAAAGAATAGTAACACTGTGACCTACAAGGCATGTCGAAAGAGGCGACTGAGGTATGAGCCTAGAGAAACTGTCCTAGTAAATAAGAAGCGCTACAGAAATCGGATGTGCTGGCCTACGTTTTAGTTTTTTAGTTTAGTCGTCGGATCACCATCACTGCACGTCGAACAAATTAGTCCATAAGTGCTCCGATCTCTCCCTCAGTATGTCCATCAACGTGTGGCGACTAACGACACCGGTTCTTTGTTGGTTTACAATTCTTCTTTGTCTGCCAGCATAGTGTTATTGTCGAGCTACACCACACTTAATTTTGAGTTCTTACAGTCTGGTTAGTGTTGTAGATTCACCGATATTACGTGAATCATGTACACGTCCTCTCTCCCTAAAGGAATTTATAATATCAGCCTGGTCCATTGCTCGCCCGCTTTGTACAGCAGCCATACCTGCAAGCCTATCCGCACGTTCATTCCACCTTACACCTGCATGCCCTGGCACAAAAATAAAACTGATCTTTGTCAGCTTAGACCTCCCCAGCGACTCCATCCAATGTCTCCTAGCCCATCCTGTTTCAATCTTCCTGAGCATACTCATTGAGTCACTGAGAAAACATGCATGGATAAAAGTCTGTGATTCTAGCCAAATCATCGCTTTGGTAACCGCCATGATTTCCATAGTGAAACTGCTCGTTGTCACGGCAAAACCACCACTGTCTTCCTTCACAACATCTCCTCCGACCTGAGCAGTGAAAGCCCACGAGCTCCGCACATGTCGAATCACCGAACCATCCGTATAAATGATTACATCATGCTCAGATGCGTTCTCAGAAATCAATGCCTGAACTGCTGCCTCCACGACAAGTGGGTTGCCTTGTCTGCTTTCTTTACCAAGTTTGATGCATACAGAAAAAGATGTATCGATTCCTGTTGGCACTGGTATCCATTCTTCACCGGGATCAATGTCTTCAACAAGTGTACACACCTGTTCAATACAGTCCTCGGCCTGACCCATCCACGATTTTCCTCTTTTTAACCTATTTCCTTTTGTCTCTTTATTTCCATGTGCAGAGGATGTTGTGTGTCAGAATTGATTCGAAGGTATGCTCGTGCACGGCTCATCAGTGTTCTATATTCCATAGTAGGATTATATAGCCTACGTTTAAGCGCATAACTGGCACAGCGTACAATCGCTCTTATGGTCGGATCACATACAAATCACACAGAGTGGTTAACAAGTGGTCGATATGGAGCGTTTGAAGAAAAAGAAGAAGAAGATATAACCAATAAAATGTTTGCCTTATGTTGAAACTGGGCTTAAAGAGGATTTAACCACCTAAACTAATTAATGCGACACTGATATTTGATCATTGAAATGAGAAGACAACAGGTTCATTGTGACAGATAATTGACACGTTTGAAACATTTGACAATAATGTCATTCACTCTTCTTCTTTCTGTTCGTTCCTTACGACCAATTTTTATCACTCTTTGTGATATGTTTGATCTTTGTCAAGAACGTGTATACATTGCACATTGGTTTGGTAGGCCCCTAAATGCATAGACTTCTACACATCTAGGACACATGCATCAGATTTCAGGCAAACCTCCTGAAAGTTTGGTTGCAAATTGTGTCGCGTGGATTTTTACAAAAGGACAATGGCACCACCCGTTCAGAAAGCAATGGCAAACTACTGAACGTAATAATGCATAGAAAAATCCCAAACAGCGTTTAAAACCTGGGGTTGATTCGCAAAATCTTGTAAAGGATATGCAATTAACTTTAACCACCCTACATTCAGATAAAATACGTTCGTTTTTCTACGTCCCTTAACGTTTAACGTTTAACCATAGATTCTAGAGAATATGAAACGCTGTATTAATCAAATTTACGAAGTTAATTATCCATTTCTTCTTCCTTCTTCTGCGTTCTCACTAGATTGGGATTTCGGATTCTCTAATAAAGGCAGCCATCTGTCTCAGATTATCAGCCACGCCATACAGTTTGTCTTGGACGATAGTGTAAGTGGGCCACCTCTTTCTTCTCAAGTCTGCATACTGGGGGCAGCTCTGTAGGATATAATTCCTATGATTTCTGCTTCCCCGTTATCCCACTCCTCATTGTGAGGGGTCGTTGCACCATGGTATGCGCCTTACGGCCTGGTGCATCCGTTTTCTGCAAGCATTTGTTTCGGGTTAGCATTCCCTAGCGGACACACGCATCCGATTTCAAACTAACCTCCTTAGTCGACTCTTACGACATGCGTGGCAGGTAACAGTAGTTCTATTCTTTACACCCCAAATTTGGGCCCCGGTAACCACTCGGGCGAATTATCCATTTAAAAATATAAAACTGCCCCGTAGTCTTTGCTAACCGTAGGGTAGAAAGTGCCTGTCACTTCACATTCCTATACCTAAGTATGCAGAAGGTACGATGACTAATTCGTTTCCTAACTGAACCCACAAACCCTTGTTATTTTTTAGTCTGATTCGATAATCCAACATTCTACGCACTTCTCTAATCAGTATATTTGTTATTCATACACTACAACCAAATAGTGGGAAACTATCTTGATAGATATAATACACACCCCTAAACTTGTAGAGCTTTCAAAAAAATGTTACATCTTATACGTGAGATAGTAACTTACAGACATACAGATGTAAACAAGTATGAAGATACAAATTTCAATTGCCGTGTTTTCATTTCTTCTGTACATTGTAGCGATGTGTGTCATTGTGGGTTTGGCGGAACCAGGTCCTTGAGTTTGACTATCCTAACTGGCAAGGATGTTGCATCCAACACAATGCGTATTTGTGAATTCATCATTTCAGCGAACGGCGCAGCAACGCAGTGATATTTAGAACACATGACATTTCTACGTTACAGCATATATGACTGAAATAATATTGAAATAGCGTTTGATCTTAAATCGCATTTGTTTAAAGCTGTTGTTATAGCTAATCCTGAATAGAAATAACCGGACACGTTTACTTTAATTGTCTTCATCATTTGACGAATTATTAGCACGTTTCTAGAATTTGACAAATTATTGTCACGTTGATAAAATTTAACAAATTATCGTCACGTTTCTAGAATTTGACAAATTATTGTCACGTTGATAAAATTTGACAAATTATTGTCACGTTTCTAGAAGTTGACAAATTATTGTCACTTTTTTAAAATGCCCTCATTCGGTAACGTACTCAAACCTGTTAGCATCGTCGCCTTTTTATTGTCGTGTCTAAGCTGTCTGTTGGCTATAATAGCCATCTCTATAATCAGTTGGTGGTCTGAGTATATAAATGGTTACAGAAGATATCATGGCGTCTGGAATCTGCAAAACTGTTTGGAATCTAATAATTGCGCGTCTGGATCCGCAACGACTTTGGAAGGTGGACAGGGTAGGTATATTGTTTCGTTGTTAAATTGTAAGTTGCGGTACTAACTTTTCATTTCTACAACTTTATTATTTTGTTATGCCAGACTCCCTTCTGTTGTTGTTATATCCTAGTTGAAGTACTTTAGTCATTTTATCAATATGTTCAAAACAAAGCTACGATGCATATTTTGGCCGAACTTTCAAAATTAATTTCTTTTGTGTCTAATTTATGCAGTACCATAGTTAAAAATTAGTAGCGCAGCAAATCTTCAACTCCATGTGATTTACGCACGAAGTATATTTAGCGGCAAACATGTTTAAAATCTTACGCGTGTACTGGCCGAATACTATCTCGAACCAAGAATTGCTTGCACGATGCCAACAAGAGAATATGGGCACTATCATCCGAAGACGACGCTGGAGATGGATTGGACATGTGATGCGCATGGAGACTGGCTCCGACACGAAAACTGCACTGAGATGGACTCCAGAGGGTAGGCGAAAACGTGGAAGACCCAAGACGACTTGGAGGAGAACGATAGAGCAAGAACTGAAGGAAATGAATCATAGCTGGAACACAAAACAGAGGAAGGCCATGAACAGAGAAGAATGGGGTGCGTTTGTTTCTACCCTAAACGTCAAGGGCGTAACAGGCTAAAGAAGAAGAAGAAATAGTTAACAATTAGTAGCGCAGCAAATCTTCAACTCCATGTGATTTACGCACGAAGTATATTTAGCGAGCAAACATGTGACAGACGAGTTATTAAGGGTCTACAGCCAAAGAACTGACTTCATTGCACCGGGATTTATTCCATATGGCTTGATACCTCTCTGTAGAAACGCACGCTTATCTGCCGAGAGTATTGTCCAAGCACGAGCTCCTTAGCTCCGGCAACAATCATAGAAGTCTTTGGGAAATGCGCTCGGAAACAGAACGACGTGGTCCAGATTGGAACCCACTACCTTCGGGACGCAAGGCAATGGCTTAATCACTTAACCACAGTACCCCCTAATTTTATTTTATGGTTATTAGGTCATTGAGATCATTTACCGCTTGTGTCCTTGAGTTTGAGATGTTTTACGGAAAGTACCTAATTATTACCTCCACACGCAATATATGAACTTAGTAACTGTACACCGGTGTGGTGCAGGGGTCGACAACGAAAACAAAGAATAGTGACATTGCGACCTACAATGCATGTCATAAGAGGCGACTGATGTAAGCCTAGGGATGCTCCCTAGTAAATAAAAAGCAGCGCAGAAAACGGATAGACTAGCCTACTTGTAGGCGCATAACTGGCACAACTTACAATCGCTCTTAGGCTCAGATCACATACAAATCACACAGAGTGATTGACGAGTGGTCGATATGGAGCGTTCGGCGAAGAAGCATGTAACCGTACAGTGCAGATTTGGTATCGTTCGTATTCTGGACATGGTAAGTTGATGACATGTTCTTAGTAAAAGTACCTTGGCGAATGTTTTTGACCCTGCCTGGATCATTAGACGCTGAATATGATAAGATGATTTGTTGTTGGTATCTGTTGTAGTTCTGATTTGTAGTGGTATCTTCTTCGAACGTTCCATATCGACCACTGGTTAATTACTCATTGTGGTGTATATGTGATCTGCGCCTAAGAGCGATTGTACGTTATGCCAGTTACGCGCCTATAAGTAGGCCTGCACATTCGATTTCTGTGCGACGCTTTTTATTTACTAGGGTAACTTCCTAGGTCCCTCCTCAGTCGGCTCTTACGACATGCTTTGTCTGTCGCAGTGTTACTATTCTTTGCTTCCTTTGCGAGCCCCGACAACATACGGGCAACAGAAAGTGTGCAATTGTAATATCCACACGAAATAGGTGAACTTGGTAACCCTATAGTGCAAATTTGGTATATTTCGTAAACTGGACATGGTAAGTTGATGACATGTTCTTAGTAAAAGTACCTTGGCGAAAGTTTTTGACACTACCTGGATCATTAGTTGCTTAATATGATAAGATGATTTGTTGTTGGTGTCCGGTGTAGTCCTGTTTTGTAGTGGTATCTTCTTCGCTCCATATCGACCACTTGTTAACCACTCTTTGTGATTTGTATGTAATCTGAGCCTAATTGTGATTGTGCCAGTTATGCGCCTACAAGCACATCAGATATCTCTGACACTTTTTATTTATTAGGGTAGCTTGCCTAGATTCCTACCTCAGTCGCCTCTTACGACTTGTAGGTTGCAGTTTTACTATTCTTTGCACCCCATGTGGGCCCTGACAACACACGGGAATGTAGTGGTATACACGTACTGATTGTGTAAAACATTGTTAAGAGAATGTGAATGATAGCGTATGTCTGTTAGAGGGACAAACATTGTATGTGTTACTATATGTTTGCTACCCCGCTTATATGATTATACAGTGGCGGCTCGTGGTCATTTTTCTCGGTGGGGCCAGACACACATTTTCGGAAAAATCATGGTTCTTGGAGTATTTTCTATTATTTGTCTATTCCTGTGCCGGGGCCAACAAGCGAAAAAAAAAGAATAGTACCACTGCGACCTACAATGCATGTCATAAGAGGCGTCTAATGTAGGTACTAGGATTCTACCCTAGTAAATAGAGAGCAGCACAGAAATCGGATGTACTGGCCTACTTGTAGGCGCATAACTGACACAACGTGCAATCGCTCTTAGGCTCAGATCACAAACAAACCACACAGAGTGGTTGACAGGTGGTCGATATGAAGCGTTCGAAGAAGAAGATATTAGTAACATTTCCGACCGAGTGGTTACCGGGGCCCAAATTGTGGGTGTAAAGAATAGAACCACTGTTACCTGCCATGCATGTCGTAAGAGGCGAGTAAGGAGGTTTGGCTGAAATCGGATGCATGTGTCCTAAGCGTGTAGAAGTCTAGGCGTTTAGAGGCCTACCAAACCAATGTGCAACGTATACACGTTCTTGGCAAAGATCAAACAAATCACAAAGATTGATTAAAATTGGTGATAAAGAACGAACGCAAAGAAGAAGAAGAGCAAAATTTCAATTAATAACATGTCTCTATTTCGTTTACAGAGGAGCTCTTTGTCAGCAAGATCTTTGCAACATTCACAGCTTTGTTCTTGGTGATTGCAGTAATACTTCATATTATCTACGCTGTAGTCAGGATGTCTGTTATCAGAACATCATCCATCTTTATGCTTGGATCTGCAGGTATATTTGGATTATCCATTTAGCTATAAGAACATATAAGATAAGAACGAAATATGTGAGCGGCTGTAGCTTAAGCAGTAGTGAACTTGGTCACAACCCAAGTATACCTGGTTCAAACTCCGCGGAGAGCAAGTTTGGAAGCAATTAGTTCCCTTGGATTTTTAAGAACGATAAAAATAGACTTAATCGTTCAGAAAGCAACGGCAAACTCATTATCAAATAGCTTGTTCTGAGAAGAACTTTGCCACCCCAACAATCCTCCTGAATTTCTCTCTCTCATAATCCAAATGTCCTGCCTCTGCAGCCGTCGTGTTCAAACCATGAATTACATCCTGAATCCATCTTCTGCGTGGTCTTCCTCTTCTTCTTCTCTTTGCCGGTATGCCTCCTTCCATGATGGTCTTCTCAGCCCTTCATGTCTTTTTATATGTCCAAAATATCACAACTTTTTCTTTTTAGTAGCAACCACTGAACGTATATGTGGTGCCTAGTAAAACAACGACTCGTTCACTGTAGTGTATGACTAAGTCCTGTAAAGGATATGCCACTATTGTCATTTTCAGTAAGAACAAGTCTTTGTTAAATCTACTCACACACCACTTGTGCATTATTTGTGTACATTTTCTCTATATATATATATTGTTAATGTTTTTATCTGATGTCCTGGCCCGTCTGCCCAGCGTGTTCGTAGAGCGTTGGACTACGGGTGACTATCCCTCTGTGTGTGCGGGTTCAATTCCGCGGGATGGCAGAAAAAGCCACAGATTCCCCAGATTTATGGTGTTCGTGGCACCGAACCGAAGAGGTTACGATGTCCATGGCACCGAGCCGAAGAGCTGAAAAGCTCAACTGCTTCTGGATCGAAAAAAAAAAAAAAAAAATCTGATGTCCTGCATACGATAATAGTGGGCGTATCACGTGGTCATAGCTTGTTTCTTTTCCTGGAGAACTTCGTGTAATATCATGTACCTCAGTGGCTCTCAGCCTGGCAGACGCACCTCCCATGGAGTAGTGAGACAGTATCAAAGAAGGCGCAACATTTTATGAAAATTTGGTGGATTTTGTGTTTTATCAGGTCTTTATACTAATCTTGGTTTTTATACTCATTGACTGATCGCTACGAGGGCAGATGACAAAGTCATAATAGCGCTACGAGGAGCAGATAGACAAAGTCATAATAGCGCTACGAGGAGCAGATAGACAAACTCACAATAGCGCTACGAGGGAGCAGATAGACAGTCACAATAGCGCTACGAGGGAGCAGATAGACAGTCACAATAGCGCTACGAGGGAGCAGATAGACAATCACAACAACACTACAAGGGAACAAATAGACAGTCACAACAACACTACGAGGGAGCAGATAGACAGTCCATGCAATCAATCAAGGAGCAGATAAACAAAGTCACAACAACACTACAAGGGAACAAATAGACAGTCACAACAACACTACGAGGGAGAAGACAGACAGTCACAATAGCGCTACGAGGGAGCAGATAGACAGTCACAATAGCAATCAATACAAGGGAGCAGATAAACAAAGTCACAACAACACTACGAGGGAGAAAATAGACAAAGTCATCAGTCATCGCATGCCGATGGTCAATTCTTATTCATCTTTTACTTTCGCCAGCTATGAATTCAGGCGTTACTGTGGCGCCTGGTATGGCACTTAGGACTGACTTGCGTAAAGGCCTGCTTTCCTTATTATCAGTATCCACCGTCATATAGGCGTGCCTTCTCCGACTTCAGATGTAACCGATGGCCAATGAAAAACACGGCAGTAACATCGTATTCCTCCCACCCCAATATACCTAACTATATAAAAACGAGCCCTTTCCTTTTTTATTTTTTACTACATTTATTGTTGAGAGAACATTGTGATATCAGTCTCGTTCTGTCTATTGTTTAATGTACGGTGTGTTAACAATTTGCTCCCATTTCTTATTTAGCACACGTTATGATAACAATCCGTTCACACTTTTTGGACATATAATGAGGGATCTCTCTGACGAAGTGCTCCGCCCGTGCGTTGCCGGGACCCACGGGACGAGCAAAGAATAGTAACACTGCGACCTACAAGGCATGTCGTAAGAACGATTGAAGTAGGGGCTTAGGGAAACTACCCTAGTAAATAAACAGCCTCATAGAAATCGGATGTGATGGCCTACTTGTAGGCGCATAACTTGCACAACGTACAATCGCTCTTAGGCTCAGATCACATACAAATCACAAAGAGTGGTTAACAAGTGGTCGATATGAAGCGTTTGAAGAAGAAGAAGAAGAAGAATGACGAAGTGATCAAGCTCCTTGTCTGAATTGTTCTGAAGATCGTGGATTCGAACCTATACCGCGTCGCTCGGTTCACCGGTCTTTTTATTTCCAGAGAACCCTAGGATTGTTGCTGGTGCTGCGAAGTACGCACTTTGTACAACACTTTACATGTGGGAGTGTTTTTTCGGGGGGGTTTTTTTGTGGAGAGACCGGCCCATATGGGGTAACCCGGTTCAATGAAGCTAACCATGTCTTTTAATGATTATAAAATTTATTACATTCACAATTATTATTTAACCAATATTACCGCCCATGTGGTGTCGGAACTCACAAGGGAAGCAAAGAATAGTACCACTGCAACCTACAGTGTATGTCGTAGGAGGCGACGGATGAATGCCCTAGGGAAGCTACTCTAGTAAATAAAAAGCATCGCAGAAATCGGATGTGCTGACCTACTTGTGGGCGCATAACTGGCACAACGTACAATCGCTCTTGGGCTCAGATCACATACAAATCCCACAGAGTGGTTGACGAGTGGTCTTCTTCTTCGAACGCTTCACATCGACCACTTGTCAACCATTCTGTGTGGTTCGATATGCATTGTAGGTTGCAGTGGTACTATTCTTTGCTTCCTTGCGGACCCCGGCACCACACGGGCGGACGAGTGGTCGATGTGGAGCATTCGAAGAAGAAGAAGAAGCAGAAAGAATATTACATTTATATAATATACTTGTATATTACATTTATATAATATACTCGTATATTACATTTATATAATATACTTGTATATTACAAATTACATTTATATAATATACTTGTATATTACATTTATATAATATACTTGTATATTACATTTATATAATATACTTGTATATTACAAATTACATTTATATAATATACTTGTATATTACAAATTACATTTATATAATATACTTGTATATTACATTTATATAATATACTTGTATATTACATTTATATAATATACTGTATATTACAATACATTATATAATATACTTGTATATTACAAATTACATTATATAATATACTCGTATATTACATTTATATAATATACTTGTATATTACATTTATATAATATACTCGTATATTACAAATTATATAATATACTCGTATATTACAAATTACATTTATATAATATACTCGTATATTACAAATTATCTCCACAGCTCTGTTTGGACTTCTATCCATCTTCGTTTCTTAGGCTTCTACGGTAACACTGATCCAGTCACCAATCCGTCCATAGGTGCTGCCTTCTACATATTCCTGTTGGCAACGATTCTAAGCATAGCAGCTGCAGGTTTCACAATATGGGCATCTGTAAGAAAGGCTCATGATTTTCAGGTTCCACAAGAATAAAAATAAATACTAACGGACGAATTACCACTTTAAAAACCAAGTTACAATGAATTATTCTCTCAGATGGATTATATCAAGTGTTTTTAATTGTACTTTTCCTTACAAGTTTCTCCTGTGTTGATTAATTTGCAAATAACACCTTCCATTTCCTGATTTATATTTCCTGATTCATCTTCGTCAAATAGCTTGTCCTGAGCAAAAGTTTGCCATCCCAACAGTCCTCCGGAATTTCTCTCTCTCTCATAGGCCAGATGTCCTGCCTCTGCAGCCGTCATGTTCAAGCTATCAATTACATCCTGAATCCATCTTCTCCGTGGTCTTCATCTTCTTCTCTCTTGCCGGCATGCCGCCTTCCATGATGGTCTTCTCCAGCCCATCATGTCTTTTTATATGTCCAAAATATCTCAATTTTCTCTTTCGTATTTGTAGCATCAGCTAGTTTTCTTTGATTTTGAGTTCTTGATTAGACACTAAACAAGAAATTATTCTACAAATTGTCAAAGCAACATCAGTTTTTCTTATTTTTCTTCTTCATCCTTCACCCCTAAGGAAGCATAGATCCGCAACCAAGACCTTCCAAGCCCTCCTATCAATGGCCATCCTTTCCAGATCTCTCTACTCTCATCCATTTTATGAGTCCTTCCTTGCAGGGTCCTTCCTCGGGTGGCGAGCTATGAATCTCCCTGGTTGTGGTTTCTGTAGCTATCTAGTGGTTTTTTTACTATATGGAGTAGCTAGCCTCACTACCAACCTCATCAGTCGCCTCTTACGAGATTCGTGGCAGGTAACATTGGTTCTATTCTTTACTTACTTACTTACTTAATCCCGTCATGCCTAGTGACACATGGGGCTTCAGAAAGGACTTTCCATGCTCTCCTGCCCGTGCAACCTTCAGCGCAGAGCCCCACGTCAGAGATGCGGTTTCCAGTTCCTCTTCCATCATGCGCCTCCATGTTGTCCGTGGTCTGCCTTTCTTTCTCTTTCCTTCTGGTGTCCAAGTAAGGGCTACCCTTGCAGGCATTTTTTGTCTCATTCTCATAACATGTCCGAGCCATTTCCATCTTCTCTTTTGAGTATGTCATTCATTGCCTCTTGTCTTGTATCTTGGAGTAATTGGTTATTGGATATTTTTACTGGCCAAAAGATTCCCAAGATTCTGCGAAGACAAGAGTGGTGGAAAACTGACAGCCTGTTAGTATTTCCTTTGGTCATCCTCCAACACTCCGATCCGTAGAGCAAAACTGGCAAAACAATGCTTTTATAGAGGTTCTATTCTTTACACCCCTAATTTGGATAACGGTAACCACTCGAGCGCAACATCTTTTAAAGTCAAAATAAAATATGGAACTCCAAGTTGTATAGTTTCAAAACTAAATTACGTATTTTAAATTTCAATTTTGTATCAATCCTAACGTTTACCAACGCGAGTTGTAACATTACTAAAGACAGTTGAACGCATTTTAAAATAGATGTCTTCGAAAAACAATGAACATAAAATGGGACAAATTCAGGAGAGGTGATGAAATCAGAAAAATGTCTTGTCAACTACTAGTAACAACTGTTGTAAGAAGAAGATGGAGATATGTTGAGCATACGCTGAGAAGAAATGATTAAAGAATCACAATGGATTGGTTGAAACGGGAGGCAATGAGTTCAGGAAAGAAAGGACGTCTTAGGGAAACCCTGAATTGAACTTTACTTAGAGAGATGAGAAATGTCAGACTAAATTCCAAGGACAGAGTGGTATGGAAAAATTGCTTGCAGATCTTTTGTAACGTATAATTGTACAAAGGGAATATAATAACAATAATTTCCTGATTTGTCAGTACAACAAATGTATACGCCCAATCTCTTTGGTGGGTTTTTTGTTTGTTTAATTTTATATGGCATTTAGTTAATGTTGTATGCTTATATATATGTCATGTCATGTAATCTTATATAATAATAATAGATAGATAGATAATATTTATTGCAAATAATACATCAGTATTGGGGTCAGTACCTTTTACTGTGTGTGCGTGTGTATGTTCGTGCGTGCGTGTGTATGTTCCAGACTGTTAAGGCAGCTACTACATATTGACATTAACCTTTGCTACCCTGCACACAGTGTGGACATCCACTGCCATCTCCACGAAAACAAAGCTCAGGATACTAAACTCAAATGTGAAATCTATGTTGCTGTATGACTCGGAAACGTGACGAGTCATCAAGTTAAATACAAATAAGATTCAGACCATTGTCAACGGATGTCTTCGGTGGATTCTCAGACTGAGATGGTATGACAGAGTTGCAAACACAGACCTGTGGATAAGAATCGGACAGGAACCCGTGATGAGCCAGGTCAAGCGGAGAAAATGGCGATGGGTCGGGCATACCCTACGGAAGACACAGTCGAGTGTCACGAGACAAGCATTTGAGTGGAACCAGTAGGGAAAACGAAAAAGAGCACGCCTTGACAGACCTTGAGACGAAGTCTTTTTGAGGAACTGATGAGTGCTCGACTATCCTGGGAGACCATAAAGAAAAACATCGAGAGACCGAGAAGAGTGGCCACAACTGTTGAGGAAATATGCTCCACGGGTAGCGGAGAGGAATAAGTCTAGTCAAGTCACATATGGACATTCCCATAAAAGTTCATTATTTCTTATATACAACTTTCTTTTATCCTTTTCCATCAACTGCATTTTGTGTATTTATTGCTTAATTTATCGTTATTGCTTTTATATATTAATTAGCTTT
This sequence comes from Arion vulgaris, assembly GCA_020796225.1. Classification (NCBI taxonomy): domain Eukaryota; kingdom Metazoa; phylum Mollusca; class Gastropoda; order Stylommatophora; family Arionidae; genus Arion; species Arion vulgaris. The sequence continues at coordinate 29,156,629 of CM036761.1, read as the reverse complement.
CAAATACATATGTCAACAAATGCAGACGTTTTGACTTTTTTTTAAATTCTTTCGTTACTTTGATTGTTAATAAAATATGAATTATCATTTTCTAATCTGCTTTGTCCTTCTTTTCTTCTTCTTCGAACGTTCCACATCGATCACTTGTCAACCACTCTGTGCGATTTGTATGTGATCTGAGCCTAAGAGCGATTGTACGTTGTGTCAGTTATGCGCCCATAAGTAGGCCAGCACATCCGATTACTGCGTTGCTTTTTATTTACTAGGGTAGCATCATCCCTAGGGCCTACATCAGTGGCCTCTTACGACATGCATTGTAGGTTGCAGTGTTACTATTCTTTGCTTCCATTGCGGGCCCCAGCACCACACTGGCGTTAAAGCCAGTCAATAGGCTGTGTTACCCATATCTTTTTTTCTTGTAGGAGTACAGGAACACCAGCCATTAACAGATTTTCCAGTTCCGTGCAATTCTGGTACGGCCAACCAGCTGGACTCTGGGTGGCATAACTTTATTTCTACACATGGTATTTTGGTGCAGTTGATGGAATCAGTATCTCGGTTGAAATCGGATACACGTGTCCTAAAGACGTAGAAGTCTATGTGTTTAGGGGCCTACCAAACCAATGTGCAACGTATACACATTCTTGGCCAAGATCAAACATCACAAAGAGTGATTAAAACTGGTCGTAAAGAATGAACGCAAAGAAGAAGAAGAAGAGGATCTCGGTCACTTGCACGGTTTCTGTGCCAATTATCGGTCTCTAGACATTGTCCAGGAAACGCATGTAGGCGCAGTCATTTTGAGATTCTGCTAGTTTCTTGTGCAAACAAATGTCACACCATTCGCAACTTACACTAATACCTAATATCATGGGGACTGCCCTTAGATACCTACCCACTTTACTAGACTACTTTGCAGCAAACTGTTTCCAGAGTCATCAAATGGAGAAGGAGTATATTCTTGGTCAGTGCCAGCTCAATGACTCTGACGTTGCATTGTCGCCTTATTCAATTCCGCCTTTGGCTTCTTTTTATTACTAAACTTCGCATATATTCTGTTCTGAGTTATTATAATTGGACCCGCCCTTGTGTTGCCGGGGACCTCAAGGGGAGCAAATAATAGTACCACTGCGACCTATGAGGCATTTCGTAAGAGGCGACTGAGATAGGAACCTAGGAAGCTACCTAGTAAACAAAAGCGTCGCAGAAATCGGATGTGCTGGCCTACTGTAGGCGCGTAACTGACACAACGTGCAATCGCTCTTATTCTCAAATCACATGCAGATCACAGAGTGGTTTAACAAGTGGTCGATACGGAGCGTTCGAAGAAGAAGAAGGTAATTGGACTGAGAGCTTAAGAAGGACAACCAAGAAATATGTATAATTTAGTATCCAATGTTTATTGCATGGATATCGTCATCAACATTATCATATAGAAATTATTTTTTTTTTAAACAAGCTAAAGATATGAACTACTTAAGATTGTGACTATATCAATGACAAAATGAGGTTTAAACTTATATTTTTAGAATACGTTCGTATAGCATAATCACAGTTAAAATGTTATTGGAAGACATTTTTACACTGAGGACTAGAAATGCATCTTGCATGAATGTCGCCACGTAGTTTTATATATATATATATATATATATATATCAATTATAAAAAATGATATTAGCGGGGTTTGAGCAAGTTTGCTTTTGTGACCAAGAGTCAATCTTACAAAAACATTGATTGCGTAAGGAGCAAATAAAACTGATATTACAGTTAGCATTATAGGACAGGTACTTTGAAGACTGGTCAGTTATCTCTTCCCTTTAGTACCTCAATTGTATTCAATTTGACGTCTCATTGAGAACAACAAATAAGAAGAAGCATATGTTCATCTGTACGGTTCCAACTTCACTGCAATGGGTCACCCTATAATTGCTCCGTTCCTGTGCCAACGAAAATCACACGAAATGCTAACAACTGTCTCCTGTGATGTGAACTAATTCCAGAATGAATTCCAGAAGAAGCAATTGTATCTGAGTCTACTACGTGTGTTCTGAGCTTGACTATGCATTTAGTAGAACTGAGGTCAGTATCAAAAGAAGGGCAAAAAATGAAAACTAATAGCCTACTGATGACCTGTAGCACACATGAGCACTTCCCCCTTCCCCAAAGCTCCCAGTTATGTATACCGAGAAACTTTGAACGTGACGACCAAGACCAACGGGGTTCTGGCTCACCTAGGGGATGGACTCCCCTAGATCAGGTTTGTTTCTGCTTAGGGATGTGAACCCGAACAAAAATCATGTAGAAATCGGATTTACTTCTTCTTCTTGTGATCGCTTTTTGGATGATTATACTATCAGATGCATTACCATGATGAAATCAACTGTTGTCTGAAGCTCATTTCTGATACCGTGTAGTTTTGATGAGCGATTTAAACACGCGAGGCTTGATAGGTTGATCAACAACCTAAGATTTATCGGGTTGTATAATTATCATATATAATATAGTGAGATGCGTGATACTATGATTTCTGGTGTGCCTTCTGGTCGACTTCAGCGCCTACGGGATGTACAGACCTTCGGATCTGTGGGCACATAACTGGCACAACGAACTCACTTTCTTCAATGGGCAAATCACATACACAAATAGTGGTGTAACAAGTATTTAATATAGAACGATCGAGGAGGAAAAGAAGCAGCAACAACTCAACGACAACAGAATAAAATCTGCAGAAAGATGAAAAGTTAACATACAAGACTGTAAAGCTTGGTATATGATGATGCTGCCATTGCTTGTTTGTTTCGATCGTTCTTCTCGACCATTTTGATCATTCTTATTGTGATATATAAACAATCTTTACTAAGAACGGTTAGAACGTGGCGACCCAGTTAGAACTCTACTAATGTAGGACGAGCGCATCTGAAACGGAAGTTTTTGGCCTAGGCTGCCATTGTAACTCAAACATTAACACAAATCTTCATCGAAATACCTGAATACTTTACGGTAAATGTTCTCAAATATTTCATCCATTCTGCCATCTCTTTATAAATATGAAACTTTGTGTTCATACTCAAAATAACAAATTAAATTAACGTATTAGTTGAAACTTCAGCTACATAAAAAAGGAAATGCTAAACATAAAGTCCAAGACATGCAACTACGGAAATGCAGTACCCTTCCTAATGGCATCAGCAACTTCACTCTGAGCGGTGTTGTCGGCATATTTTATATAGCCTTCTAGAATCTTGTCATCTGAAGGTGTTGTAGCTTTGACTGATGGCCAAGAATGTGCAGCGTCCATCCATCTATAAAAGCGTGCAAATCTATCATCATGTGGGATTTCAAAATTGCGGTAATGCGGCAAAATGAAAAATCGTGTTGAATACGTTGCTAGGATAATATCTACAAAACCAAAACTTTCTCCCAAGAAAAATGGTTCTTTGTCTGACATAGCTAGTGTTAAAGTTTCAAGGTTTTTTAGGAATTCTTCTTTCGCCTGGTCCTGCTCTTCTTTATTTTGTTTTTGGATGATCCTGTAGAAAACAGGAATAATTTTCTTGCCAATGAAGTCAACCTGTTAAAGAAATGAAAATGGTATAAACAGTTAGGACAAATAAACAAACAAATAATAACAATCTTATCTTATCTTAACCACATTTGCCGTGAAGCGTCGTGGGAGAGTTAGTTTTCTATCTTGTGCCAGGTGTGTTGCGCTTGACGTTGTCAGTCCATGCTTTCGCAGGGACTCTGAAATGTTATCTATCCATCGTGTTCTTGGCCTGCCTCGTGCTCTGAGCCCTGAGTGTCGATTATTGTAGGTACGTGATGGTAGTAAATGTGGTTCCATTCTCATTAGATGACCGAACCACTTGATTCTTTGCTTCTCGATGTACTGTATGCATGGTAGAGTACCAACGATGCTTCTGATATTCTCCTTGATCACTCTATCTATCCTTGTAACGTTGACAGCTTTTCGTAGACATATCATTTCACAAGTTGTAATCTTTCTGTTCCGCCTGCTGACACGGCAGCGAGCTGTTTGACTTATTCCTTGTCTATATAAGTGTCTGTTGAGTCTGCAGTGTCCGGTACGTAGGCGAAATATAAGGACCTTACCTGTATAGATGAGGGTTTTCGCCCGAGTGGTTACCGGGGCCCAAATTTGGGGTGTAAAGAATAGAACCACTGTTACCTATCACGCATGTCGTAAGAGGCGAGTAAGGAAGTTTGGCTTAAATCGGATGCACGTGTCCTAAATGTGTAGAATTCAACCTGCTGCCTTGCAGGACGGCTGGGAACAGCCAAAGGCTAACGGAGAGCGAACCCAGTAAACACTGGATGAATCTGGACACATCGCCGAAGCATAAACACCAGAGCTTCAAATGGCGCTGAAGATGTGACGAAACCCACCCATGCTAAGGCTACATGAATCAGATTTCTACATGAATGAATTTATGGAGAAATCTGGTACACCGTCTTTAGGTGATCGGAGGAGAGATGTGGGTTTTGAGGAAGTCTTTTCTATAAACATATCCAGTGTTTATCTTCCAGTCTACTGCAGATTTTCTCTGTATGAGGGTTTTGATGGCCATGCCAGCTCTTTTAATCTTCTTCTCTTCTTCTTCTTTGCGTTCGTTCTTTACAACCAATTTTAATCACTCTTTGTGATATGTTTGATCTTTGCCAAGAACGTGTATACGTTGCACATTGGTTTAGTAGGCCCCTAAACGCATAGACTTCTACACGTTTAGGACACGTGCATCCGATTTCAGCCAAACCTCCGTAGCTGCTTCTTACATGCGTGGCAGGTAACAGTGGTTCTATTCTTTACACCCCAAATTTGGGCCCAACTGTAACCACTTGGACGTCTTTTAATCAAAGTAATAACTATACTTTATAGTTAATATTGTGTTGACTGCAGCCATGGGTCTAGATATGTCTAACTAGTACAACTAACGCACGCTCTAAGGAGCAAATCATGCTGGAAAATGACTCACAGTATCGTACACAAGCTGGAGACATTTCAAAATAAATGTTTAAGAAGAATCCTCTAAATATTCTAGCCAAATGCAATAGCTTCTTCTTCTGCGATCAACTTCTGCTATGCGACTACTCCGGTATGTGTCATAAACAGGGCGGTGCGCTTGAGGTCTTCACCGGTCCCCAATAGTTTGTCTTGTAGGGTTGTTTCTGTTGGCCAGATCTCCATTCTCACACTAAGACTGTTGCAGTCTTGCAGGATGTGCTCTGGGGACTGCTTAGGTGCTCCACAGGTATAGGCTGCCGAGTCCCTGAGACTTATTCGATGGAGGTGTGCTCTGAGACTGCAGTGTCCCGTTCTAAGTCTGAAGACTGTAGCCTGTGTTTTTCTGTTTAGTGTAAATGCAATAGCAATTGTAGTACTATTTCTTAAAAGGAACAAACTGTGCATCAATGGAGACATTCAATAAAATACGAAGAACGAGGTGGATTGATCAAGTATATCATATGCCATTGGCTCGCCCGAGTGGTTACCGGGGCCCAAATTTGGGGTGTAAATATAGAACCACTGTTGCCTGCCATGCATGTCGTAAGAGGCGACTAAGGAGGTTTGGCTGAAATCGGATGCATGTGTCCTAAACGTGTAGAAGTCTATGCGTTTAGGGGCCTACCAAACCAATGTGCAACGTATACACGTTCTTGGCAGAGATCAAACATATCACAAAGAGTGATTGAAATTGGTCGTAAAGAAGAACGCAAAGAAGAAGAAGATATGCCATTGGCTACGACAGCTCGCTGATGAACAGGGGATGTGAAAAGAAGGCCTGGACGTCCAAAGAAAACATGGAGAGCTGTGGAAAGAGGGTTGAAAGATTGTGACCTGGCATGGAAAACAAATAGTAGAAAGGCGGCAGAAAAGCAACAACGGAAATCTTTTTTTGAAAGACGGGTGTGTTAAACGGGACACGAAGAGGATATAGATAAATAGATGGTGCAAATCATATACAAAACAAAAATAGAAGTTTAATAAGTGGTTGATATAGAGCGAACGAAGAGAAAAACGTTGAAACATACATACCCATATCCGTGAAATAGCTCTGTCATAGGGGTCTGTTGGCAAGAGTTGTGGTTCGTTTTTCCACACTTCATCAATGTACTCTACACATATTGCAGACTCATAAACAGCTCGACCATTGTGAACAACAGCTGGTACAAGACCCCGTGGATTCACAGCAAGAAATTCTGCAGACATATTTCATTGTAATGTATTTTGTCTTCGTGGGTGAAAAACAATATGATTTAAATTCAGTGACACCATACATTTTTATTTGTTTTCTACTTTTTCTTTGTTTGCCTTGAAAATAACGTTTCTGACTTTGTTCCAGTTTTCTTTTGTTTTGTGTTCTCTCTGCAAGATTCTTCTTTAATATTTTTATTCTTCTTCTACGAACGTTCCATATGTCAATCACTCTGTCTGTGATTTGTACGTGATCTGAGCCTAAGAGAGATTGTACGTTGTGCCAGTTATGCGCCTACAAGTAGGTCAGCCCATCCGATTTCTGCGCTGCTTTTTAATTTACTAGGGTAGCATCCCTAGGGCCTACATCATTCGCCTTTACGACATGCATTGTAGATCGCAGTGATACTATTTTTGCTTCCTTGCGGGCTCGGCACTACACGGGCGAATTTTTTTGCTCAAACGCCTGAATCTTCTTTTCATATACATATTTATTAACCAGATCACATATCTATACACAAGAATCGATAGTACTAGATTCTTCTTCTTCTTCTTCTTTTTCTTCGAACGCTTCATATCAACCATTTGTTAAACCATTCTTTGTGATTTGTATGTAATTTGAGTCTAAGAGTGATTGTACATTGTGCCATTTATGCGCATACAAGTAGGCGAGCTCATCCGATTTCTGCGACGCTTTTTATTTACTAGGGTAGCTTCCTATGCCCCTACCCCAGTCGCCTCTTACGATATGCCTTGTAGGTCGCAGTGTTACTAGTCTTTGCTCCCCTTGCAAGCCCCGGCAATACACGGGCATTTGTAGTCAAATGTTGGATACTCATATTATTAGGATGAGTAAAGTATTGTTTGTTAATTCGTATAGCATTAACATAGCTCTTGATGTTTCCTCACTCTCAACATTGTAAACTTTATATTCTCTCTCTCGGCTCGTCTGTTGCCGTGGCTAACATGGAAATCAAAGAATATTAACATTGCCATCTACAAGGCATGTTGCAAAATGCGATTACGGTAGGATTCAGCTTGTGACTGGTTTAGGTATGTATGATTCCCATCCAGTAGAAAATTTCAGCTAAAAAATCCAACAGGTCATAAACATGTCAACTATAAGAAAAATAATAGCTGTACACACGAAGATGAGATGAAACTATTCTAGGAAAGTTTGGACACGACACAATGAAAGCCACAACGGATCTGGACTGCATATTATCTTCCTTATCTGCACTGCTCAGATATAAAGATATCTGCAAAGCCTCAATGAAAAACTTTTCTATAGGTCCCAGCACATGGGTAAAACTAGCTGATGACAGAGCTGTGTGGAAACCAAATTGAGAAAGGGCGCAGAGTATTGAGAAGAGACTTATGTATGAGCTGAACGACAAGAGAGAAAAGTGAAAACTCAAAAGTTGTCACAGTAAAGCACTTGCCAATTGACCTCTATAAAGACGAAAAGGGCCATATATATTATCTTCCTTTCACCTGGGAGAGATTTGGAGGCAGCGGTTGACGATATAAGGAAGAACTGGAGGGAGCTCCAAGAGATTGCTTAATAAAAGAGTACTTTGCATTAGTTGGTTGAGGGTCTATGTCCCAATATCGGGGTTTAAAGGGCAAAGGTGTAGGAAGATACTCTCTCTCTCTCTCTCTCTCTCTCAATATTACATATAACTCACGAGCACAAACAACTCAATTATTTCATTGAATCGTTCCTTGAAACTCCTCTTGGATTTGATTAACACTCAATTGTCACCTCCTCACGAAGACACACATTCCGCATCATTGTTCCAACATCACTGTGGGGGTCTCTGAGGCTAAGTGGTTAAGCCCTTTGCCTTGTGAGTCGAAGGTCGTGGGTTCGAGTCCGGACCGCGCCATTCTGTTTACGAGAACAGTTTTTCTAAAGACCCTAGGATTGTTGCTGGAGCTACGGAGTTCGTGCAATACTCTCGGCAGATGGCCTATGTCTTCTGCGGAGAGGGACCAAGCCGTATGGGGTAAAACCTGGTGCAATGAAGTCAATCCTTCAGCTTTTAAACCCTTTTTAACATCACTGTATTTATCTAAATACCTGGTGTTTTGTTGTACGGATCTGTCTCTACGTATTCAAAATCCACTTTTTTCTCCAGCAGTGCTATCCAAGCTCTCTGTGCAAATGGACAGAACCATGCACAATAAAGCTGAACATCTTTCTTGCTTGACGTCATGTTCAAAATGTGCTCAGACTAGTAATGAATATAAGAAAAAGATTAAATTAAATTATAGATTATTGTTCATAGATAAAGAAAAACAGATAATACGAAAGCTTCTTCTTCTTGTAACGTTTTCAGACATAGATTTGTATACTTTTAAAGTAGTTAAGTGGTTAACAGGAGTCCATGTACATCTCCATATAGCTTGTCTTAGATTGATATGGAGGTTCATATGATATTTCCTATGCATGATAGTTGCTGAATGGACATACCGCCCGCGTGTTGACGATGCTCGCAAGGGAAGCAAAGAATAGTAACACTGCGACCTACAAGGCATGTCGTAAGAGGCGACTGAGATAGGGGGCCTAGGAAGCTACCTAGTAAATAAACAGCGTCGTAGAAATCGGATGTGTTGGCCTACTTGTAGGCGCATAACTAGCACAACGTAAATCGCTCTTATGCTCAGATCACATACAAATCACAAAGCAGTTTAACAAGTGGTCAATAGGGAGCATTCGAAGAAGAAGAAGTAAGAAATAAAGGTTTAGTGAAACAAACGACGAAGTCCGGATTCGAACTCACGACCAGCAGAAAGTAACGCAAACGGAGTGACCAATTTACGACAGACAATACTCTCTCTGCCTTTTAACCCGAATTGGGGCATAGGCCCTCAACCAACTCATGCCAAGTCTTCCTATCTCTAGCTGAAAAATTACAGAAAATACTATGGTAGTGCAAAAATGTTCATACAATGTGCGAAAATGTACTTGTAATGTGTGCAAATAATTTAGTAACAATGTTATACACAACTGTACAGAAAGGGTTAACAATAAAATTCTTATAAAACAGCTTCACTATCTTCAAAATTACATCAGGGACGATCGCCGGTGCTACTGAGCTCGTGCACTTCTGCTGAGAACTAACTGTGTAAGAAAGAGATCGGAGCACACATGGATACTCTCCGAAGTGCAATAATGTTGGTTCTATCAATAGATCATTGTACTAAAATGTGTGCAAAAAATATACTAACAATATTGTGCATAATTGTACTAACAATGTTGTACTGAACTGAATGAACAATATGTCCACAAATGTACATACAGTGTGTGAGGATTGCAATGTGTACACAAAAGCAATAACAATTCGTTCAAACATGTACTTACAATATGTTTCTCACAGGAGTTGTGTTCTTAGTTATAATGGGGGCGTGCTGTTGTGTAATGAGCTTTCACTAAGACAAATACCACCAGTGAAACACATGGAATTTATGCAACTGTCTAACAAGTCACATGATTTAATAAAGTAGGTCATGGTTTTCGGCTATCAGTTAATCGTCTGCAAAAGTTAGCAACGCGAATTTGCAAGTCATGTAAAGATATCATATCAGTTCTTGAATGAGTGTTAGAAATTGTGCTTATGTAATGTGCCATTTAACGCACATCAAGTCTGTGAGAGATTGAAAAAAAATTAATTAAAATGAAGAAAATTGAAGCAAATTCGCCTAGATTCTCCGGTTTTGTCTAACAGCGCCCGGATAAGAATAGATTTCTAGAACGGGCTTTTATGTGCACTTCGTAAATAGTGTTCTTTAGCCTGTTATTTCTGAGGTCCATCTTTTGCGTATACCACAAACCCGGGTTACAAAGTGACAAGAGTGAGAGATGTAAATGAATGTTTATATTAAAAAGCAATGCTTGAAGAACAATATGGTAGTGCAAAATAAACTGTTTGGAAGAATGTACTTCCAATGTGTTTCTCGCTGGATCAGCCAAGGATTGTCTCCCTTCTATTACAGTGGGGCGTGTTATTGTTTTCAAAAAGACGAATACCATCATCATCAAGGTGCGTATCCTTTAAAGCACGTTGCTCTCTTTGCAGCGCATCTGAAATTCAGTCTCTAGCCAGTTCCACACACTTCATCGATAGTCATGTTCATGGTTTCTTTAATATCTTGTAGCCATTTTCTTCTTGGTATGCCTCTGCGTCCTGAGACCCTGCCTTCTAATATTGTTCTTTCCAGGCCATCATGACGCCATGTGACCAAAGTATCTAATTTTTCTGTATAGTATGTTGTTTATCAGCCAATTCTCTTTAACATTTAGTTCTTTCAGGACATCAGTGCTCTTTCTTTTTCTGTCCATGGTATTCGTACGATCTTTCTGTAGCATTCAGTTTCGAAGAACTGGATTTCCGTTCTTGCTGTTTGTGAAATGGTCCATGATTCACAATCATAAGTAGCCAGTGGGAAAATGCATGTTCTCAATATTTTTAATTTTAATATTTTGCTGGTGCTTTGTCACATGTTCTTCATTGTGTTTAACTTCTTGATTGCTATTGCCAATATTCTTGAAATCTCTTTGGAGCAGTAAGTTCGTTCCAAAGTTCGTGATCATCTTTACCAACCGATATAAAATCATCCACTTGACATAAATTCTTGATTTTGCATTTTTATATAGGTAACAGTGACGACCTTCCAAAAGTATTTTTGCCCATCCAAACCTTTAGTTCTGTAAGATTTTTATTATATGTTATTACTAAAATTGCTGCGATGTTGATATGGTATACTTGTTGAAATTTTACGGTACGATTGTCAAGTTTGTCTATAACTAAGCATGTCCGCGTGTTCCACATGCAATTCAGTGCAAGCCATGGAATTAATCAGTTCACAATGTTTCCTACCGACTGTCATTGGCGTATGTACGCAACATTTACTTTCATTTATAGAAGTGGAAGGTATCATTTGTTCATTATGTCACCTTTCTTTCTATAACATGTAATAGGAATACGCCTTTGCAATCATTCGCCATTTTGTGTATTACTATAAGTTCTAAACTTTGATGATCATTTTGTTGTGCTTATGCAAAATTATATCACAAAAAACGTTTTTCGCATCAACCAAGCTACCTACCAATTAGTTAAACATGCATTCGTAAGGTCGTGAGATATATAAGACTACTTGCAAAAAATCACTGGTTACGCATCAGGTAGATTTCGTACAAATTGAACCTTAGTGTGATCCCGAACTAAATTGTTTTCCGTGAATTACTTCACGTACATAGATTTTTAAAAATAGCCCACAGTTTATCTATAGCCCTAATTCGTCTGCAAAGGTTAACATTACCAATTTACAAGTCATAAATAAAATGATATCGTATCATGTAGTGGCAATTAGAAGACAGAATTGATGCATTTGAGATGTGGATATATAGAAGAATAGGCAGAGTTTCATGGACAGAAAAACAGACAAATAAACAAGTTTTAGGAAAACTAGGCATGAAGAAACATTAAGAAAATAGCATTAAGAGAAATAAAATTCAGACAAGTAAAGTATTTTTGGCACATAAAAAGACATGACACCATGATAAAACATTTACTAGAGGGAAAGTTGATGGGGAAGAGCAAGAGGAAGATGAGAGATAAGTGGGAGGAAACTTTAAGAAATGGACAGGTTACAGTCTGGCAGTGTGCAACACCAAGGCGAAAGACAGAGGATGCTGGAGATTCATTGCAGCCAACCTTTGATGTGGAGATGGCACCTGAGGATGATGATGAGTGGCAATGCTTGAATGCGCTCTATGGGTAGTGCACATAAGTCGTATGATATCCAATGTGGTTACAGTTCCGTATTAAAGTTTCGCTGCAATGGATCTTTAACTTCTTCTTCTTCGAATGCTTCATAATGATCACTTGTTAACCACTCTGTGATTTGTATGTGATCTGAGCCTAACAGAGAGTGTACGTTGGGCCAGTTGACAACGAGCTCTAAGTAGTCCAGCACATCCGACTTCTGCAATGCTTTTTATTTACTAGGGTAGCTTCCCTAGGCCCCTTCCTCGGTCGCCTCTTACGACATGTCTTGTAGGTCGTAGTGTTACTATTCTTTGCTCCCCTTGTGAGCCCTGGCAACACACGGGCGGATCTTCAACAATTGTATATCTTTACATGAAGATGCACTCAGAAACTATTATTTTATAACATCTAGACGTTTATTCGTCTCTAATACCGTTTTATTCCACTTGGTTGCTAGTCTTCAATCTTCCTTCCACTGGCTGCTAGTCTTCAATTTCTTCCACTTGGTTGCTAGTCTTCAATCTTCTTCCACTTGGTTGCTAGTCTTCAATCTTCCCTTCCACTTGGCTGCTAGTCTTCAATCTTCCCTTCCACTTGGTTGCTAGTCTTCAATCTTCCCTTCCACTTGGTTGATAGTCTTCAATCTTCCCTTCCACTTGGTTGATAGTCTTCAATCTTCCCTTCCACTTGGTTGCTAGTCTTCAATCTTCCCTTCCACTTGGCTGCTAGTCTTCAATCTTCCCTTCCACTTGGTTGCTAGTCTTCAATCTTCCCTTCCACTTGGTTGATAGTCTTCAATCTTCCCTTCCACTTGGTTGCTAGTCTTCAATATTCCTTTCCATTTAGTTCCTAGTCTTCCCATCCATTTAGTTGTTAGTTTTCAACCTTCCCTTCTACTTAGTTGCTTGTCTTCTCTTAAACTGGGTTGCTAGTCTTCAATCTTTCCTTCTACTTTGTTGCTTCTTCTTTGCGCTCGTTCTTTTTCCCTCAATTTTAATCACTCTTTGTGATATGTTTGATCTTGCCAAGAACGTGTATACGTTGCACATTGGTTTGGCAGGCCCCTAAACGCATATTCTACACGTTTAGGACATGTGCATCCGATTTCAGCCAAACCTCCTTAGTCGCCTCTTACGACATGCGTGGCAGGTAACAGTGGTTCTATTCTTTACACCCCAAATTTGGGCCCCGGTAACCACTCGGGCGATCACTCTTTGTGATATGTTTGATCTTTGCCACGAACGTGTATACGTTGCACATTGGTTTAGTAGGCCCCTAAACGCATATACTTTTACATGTTTAGGACACATGCATCCAATTTCAGGCAAACCTCCTTAGTCGTCTCTTTTTTTTTCCGGAGACTCCTAGGGTTGTTGTTAGAGCTATAGAGTTTGTGCAATACTCTCGGCATTATCTCTCTCTCTCTTTGCCTTTTTACTCCGGGTTGGGGCATAGGCCCTCAACTAACTCATGCCAAGTCTTCCTATCTCTAGCTATCTCCTGCAGCTCCCTCCAGTTCTTTATATTGTTGATCTCCGCCTCCAAATCTCGTCTCCATGTATTTCTCGGCCTCCCTTCTTTCGCTGTCCCTGCGGGTTCCAGACAAGGACCCTTGTTATATTCCCCTCCGGTTTTCGCAAAGTGTGTCCTATCCAGCACCAGCGTCTTTTTTAACCTGTTCGTTCACTGGAATCTGTCTTGTTCTCTCCATAAGTTCCTCATTTGTGACCCTATCATACCATCTTATTCCCTCTATTCTGCGCAGACACCAGTTGATGAATGTTTGCAATTTATGCGCTATTGTTTTAGTTGTATGGAGACTAGTGCAAAGATGTAAATCCTTTGCATTGAAACCTTTCTATATATATCTCTTCTGGGAGAACTCATGGCTCAGAGAAGCAAAGTGGTGATGATTGGTCAGACACTAGGAAAACTCCTAACTAGTATTACACAGACAACCAATTGCCACTGAACACTAAGGAACGACATAAGGAGATGGATCAAAAGACAAGCGTGGAAGAGAAAAGATACAAGATATTGAAGTCAACACTATAACTGATTTGCAGCATTCAGTCAATGATATGCTTCACTCTCTTCTTCTTTGCGTTCGTTCTTTACGAAAAAATTTTAATCACTCTATGTGATACGTTGCACATTGGTTTTGTAGGCGCGCATAGACTTCTATATGTTTAGGACATGTGCATCCAATTTCAGCCAAACCTCCTTAGTCGCCTCTTTCGACATGCATTGCAGGTAACAGTGGTTCTTTTCTTTACACCCCAAATTTGGACCCGATAACCACTCATGCGGATATTCTTTACAATTAGGTATAACACTGAAGAAAAAAAAGAACTAAATAGTAAAGCTTCAAAGACGGTGAGTGCATTCAAGGGAAACTACTCTAGTAAATCTCTAATATGCTTCTTTATTATCTGGCATGCTCTCCTCTTTTTCAATAAATTTTAAGTCTGTATGATATATTTCAATCAATAACATCATTTGAAGCCACAGAGATGATGTTTTGCAGGAGAATGCTGAAAATTCCATTGAAAGCGAAGCAAACAAATGGTGAGGTTTTAAATCAGGCATCGCCTGTGTGTTGCAGACTCACAAGGGAAGCAAAGAATAGTAACACTGTGATCTACAAAGCGTGTCGTAAGTCGACAGAGGCCTATGGAAGCTAACATAGTAAATAGAAACGTAGAGAAATCTGATGTGCTGGCCTACTTGTAGGCACACAACTGGCACAACGCTCTTAGGCTCAGATCACATACAAATCACATAGTGGTTAACAAGTGGTTGATTTGGAGCGTTCTTCTTCTTTGCGTTCGTTCTTTACGACCAATTTTAATCACTCTTTGTGATATGTTTGATCTTTGCCAAGAACGTGTATACGTTGCACATTGGTTTGGTAGGCCCTTAAGTGCATAGACCACTACACGCTTAGGACACATGCATTCGATTTCAGCCAAACCTCCTTAGTTGCCTCTTAAGACATGTGTGGCAGGTAGCAGTGGTTCTATTCTTTACACCCCAAATTTGGGCCCTGGTAACCACTCAGGCGATATGGAGCATTAAAAGAAACAGAAGAATATAAGTTTTACAGAATAGTCCTCAGTGTATCATGGACAAAGAAGAGAACAAATAGATCTATCCAGAAAGAACTCAAAATCTAGGAAAACTAGCTGATGCTAGAAATAAGAAAATCGAAGCATTTTGAACATATAAAGAGACACGAAGCGTTGGAGAAGACCATTATGGAAGAAGACATCCTGACAAAAAGAAGAGAAAGAATTAGGATGGCAAAATCCTGCTCAGGACAAGCTATTTGATGATGAGATCTTCCGGTTGCAACTGATAGTAACATTGACACTATATATGGCTTGTTTCTTCTCTAGAGTCGGTCCTTTGGCATGTGTGAACTGAAGACTTGAGTTTGTGCTTGTTTCTCTTGCCTTCAAGCTCATCCCTAAGTTTCTCTTCAAAATATTCTGCATCTTTTCATATCCTTTTATATTTATATCATCACACATTGAACAAGTCCATATGTGTTTCATTCCCCTATCAGCAGCCATCTTAATAAAGATTGCTCTACTTAAACTAATAGATGAAAACAAAGAAAGACAAAACTATTCAATAACATTTTAATTTTTTTATTGACTTTCCAGACATTTGAAATAGGGCATTTAAGCTACCAAAGCAGATGCAGTTGAGGATTCACTGTGGATGGAGAAAACATATATATGTAATTACTTTTTTATATTGGAGAAATCATGTCAATCTTCAGATACACATATTTAACAATAATATTCTTGATCAACAATCTATATTTTAACATTCTTCTTCTCTTGCGTTGTTCTTTACGATCAATTTTAATCACTCTTTGTGATATGTTTGATCTTTGCCAAGAACGTGTATACGTTGCACATTGGTTTGGTAGGCCCCTAAACGCATAAGACATCTACACGTTTAGGACACTTGCATCCGATTTCAGCCAAACCTCCTTAGTCGCCTCTTATGACATGCATGGCAGGTAACAGTGGTTCTATTCTTTACACCCCAAATTTGGTCCCCGGTAACCACTGGGCGTTTAACATTCTATTATTACTAATAGTAATGTAAATTCCAAAAGAATTTTCCAGTTTTTTCATTTCTAATAATCATTCCCGCTTTTGTAGTTATCAGTTTTGCATGCACCATTAGTAAATTTTGGACGTCCGGTTTACAAATGGTGCTGAGCAACGAGTCGGTTAGCATCAGCAATAAATTTTGATCACTTCATCTTGCTTCGGTGGCCTGGATTACTACTTTTCCTTCATTTGGATGCAGGATATATTGTGTTATTCATGGATATATTTTGTGGTGTAGTTAAGCGACTCGAAAGTACGATGGTGACCGATCAGAATTGCGATCGCTACCGACACGCGCTTAGCTATGTGTTAAATCAGCGGTCCGGGTAGCAGGACCCTTAAGCCCAGAAAGGCAATCTGCCTATGGTAGGAGGATTCCAGAAATGAAATCTCAACCGTCGAAGTCGGAAGATGCATGCCCAAGCGGCACAGGAATAAAAGCGTGCATCTCGCACTACAGCGAGCTATGCAACCAACACTACTCCGGCAGGTGTCATATTCACAGGTCGAAACCAGGTAGGTTCAACACTGGGCCCCCATCCTCCAAACACAACAGCAACCACAATTCCTCACACTCTCAGATCAACCAGAGAAGAGCGAGAGAACACACGGGTCAAGATTTGAAAATAATGCAGTGGAGCAGGCGTCAGAAACAACAATAGAGCTGCAAAACTTCCTGAAGGAGCATGAGATCGATGTGTGCTGCATCCAAGAAACACATCTTACCAGCACGCACAGATTCTCCATTAGAGGCTATGAAATCTTCCGGCAAGATAGGGAAGACCGACCCAGGGGAGTCATGACTGCCATCAAAACAGGTTCTCAGCCTGGGAAATGCATCGCTCCCAATCAACCGACAGAGGTGATAACCATCTGCCTAAAAACCAATGACAAGGAAATCACAATTTGCAACATATATTCACCACCAAACAAATTTATCCACCTAAACAACATACAACCAAACACAGAAAACTGGATAATAGTTGGAGATTTCAACAGCCACTCTCCAAGCTGGGGGTACTCTGACCTAAATATAAAAGGAGAGGAAGTAGAAGACTTCATCATCAACAACAGTCTTGTTCTGCTAAACAAACCTGATGACCCACACTCATACTACTCCCGACCTTGGAGAACAACCAGCAACCCAGACCTAGCAATAGCGACTGAAGATGTTGAAAATTCCATGTCAAGTGTGTGCAATCAACTAGGGGCAGGACCATAAACCCATACAATCCCATGAAAGGACAGAGGAACACCGCAAGGGAACACTCACCCCAGCGGGAAATATAAGAATGAAAATTGAATATCTTCTCACACCTAGAAGGAGCCATCAGAACATGAAAATAAAGAAAATAGCCTAAACGCAAAACATTCAACAACTGGGTTCTAGATGCAGCAAAAATAAGTATACCAAGAGGAAGAAGGAAAGACTACCGACCCTATTGGTCCCCTAAACTGGAAGAGCTTCACGCTGAACTCAGCATCCAAAGGGAAAACATGGAAGCAGACCCCACAGATGAAAATGTTACCCTACACAACAAGACAAAGGCAATATTTACCAAAGAAAAGAAGAAAAGCATGAGAGACAGTTGGCATGAAAACTGCCTCCTAAATCTAGAGACGCCCGTGTGCCGGGGCCCCAAGGAGCAAAGAGTAGCAGCACTCGACCTACAAGGCATGTCAGAAGAGGCGACTAATGGGGTTTGGCGTAGGGCTGGCTACCCTACCCAGTAGAAAATTTTAGCCACAAATCCAACCAACCATGAACAAGTCACATAAAAATAAAAAAAAAACTGTGCCAACCAAGAGGAAAGGAAGCTCTTCTAGAAGAGGTATGAAGCGATGCAGAGAAAGCCGCAAGGAGTCTACACCGCAGATTATCTTCCTTTCACCTAGGAAAAGCTCCAGAATTGGCACCTGGAATGTTAGAAGTATGTACCAAATGGGAAAGACAGCACAGGTTGTAAATGAGATGAAATTACACGGGATTGGCATCTTGGGATTATGTGAAACTAGGTGGAATGGGGCAGGCAAACAACGTCTAAACACAGGAGAAACAATGTTGTTCTCAGGCCATATGGAAGAAAATGCCCCCCATAGTGAAGGAGTGGCTTAATGCTATCTAAAGAAGCGGAGACTGCACTAATAAAATGGGAAGCAGTGAGTCCTAGGATAATCACAGCAACATTCAGAACCACCAAAAGAAAGTATTCTTGAATGTGACCCAGTGTTATGCACCTACCAATGATAAAGAGGAAAAGTAAAAGAGGAATTTACATAAAACTTCAAAATACTATAGGTAATCAGAGAAATGGGAACATCAAAATTCTGAGGGGTGACCTCAATGCCAAAATAGGTTCGGACAACATAGGCTACGAGGAGATCATGGGGAAACACGGACTAGAAATAATGAACGAAAATGGAGAACTATTCACTAATTTCTGTGCAGCGAATCAATCGCATAGGTGGAAGTGTTTTTCCACATAAAGAATACATAAAGCAACCTGGGTATCACCAGATCACAGAACAGAAAATCAAATTGACCACATATGCATAAACAAGAAATTCAGGTCATCTCTACAAGATGTAAGGGTCCTAAGGGGGCAGATGTAGATTCGGATCACCATTTGCTGATAAGTAAAATTAAACTGAAGCTTAAGCGATACATAACATCCCATGAACATAGACACCAATATAATGTAGGATACCTCAGTCAAGAAACAAAGGAACAGTTCACGGTCACAGTTCCTAATAAGTATGAGGTGTTGTGCAATTAGAAGATGAGGTGAGGCGGAAGAATGCTGGCAGCAAGCCAAAATATTTGGAATGAAACATGCACAGAGGTATTAGGAAAGAAGGAGCGGAATCATAAGGCATGGATAACTCCAGAAACTCTCAGGAAATAGAAGAAAGGAAAAGAGGAAAGCAGATTTAAATAATAGCAAAACTAGAACTGCCAAAGCCATAGCCCAGGAAAAGTACACAGAAGCTAGCAAGAAAGTGAAGAAACAAATAAAGTTAGAAAAAAGACAATACGTAGAAGATCTAGCAAGAGAAGCAGAGGTAGCTGCAGGAAAAGGAAACCTAGGGATCTTTACAATATCACTAGAAAGCTAGCAGGAAAATACAGACCATCAAATGGGTTGATCAAAAATAGTAGTGGGAAAACTATCACTAATGTTAGAGACCAAATGGAAAGATGGATGGGAAAACTTCAGGAACTCCTGAACAGACCAGCACCTACAAACCCCCCAGATATCCAACCGGCAGAAATTGACTTGACATCAACTGTGAGAAACCATCCAAGGAGGAGATTAGTAAAGCCATTAAACTTTTAAAAGATGGAAAAGCGGCGGTCCAGATGGTATTCCAGCAGAGGCGGTTAAAGCCAACATAAACACATCCACAGAAATACTGTATAAATTATTTAACAGAATCTGGGAGACCGAAGAAATACCAGCAAACTGGATAGAAGGATACCTGGTGAAGCTACCAAAGAAAGGGGACCTTCAGAAGTGTGAAAACTATAGGAGAATAATGCTGTTGTCAGTACCTGGGAAAATACTAAACAGAGTCATCCTGGAGAGACTGAGATGCCATCGATATAAAGCTAAGAGATGAACAGGCAGGCTTCCCACCAAATAGATCCTAAAGATCAGATAGCCACATTACGTATAATAATAGAGCAAAGTATTGAATGAAATCCCACTTTATATCGGATTTGTTGATTATGAGAAGGCTTTGACAGTATTGATAGGGAAACCCTTGGAAATTAATGAGGCATTATGGAATCCCACAGAAAATTATTAACCTAATAAAAGCAACATATACAGATATGAAATGTAGAGTTCTTCATGAAGTAAACTAACAGATACTTTTGGAATAGAAACAGGAGTGCGTCAGGGATGTCTTCTATCACCTTTGTTGTTCTTACTGACAATAGACTGGGTTATGAAGACCACAGTAACTAACACCAGAAATGGAATCAATGGACTCTGACAGAGCAACTAGATGATCTGGACTTCGCTGATGATATAGCCCTTCTGTCACATTCACGAAATCAGATGCAGGATAAGCTAAACACATTGAATCAAAGTTCCCAGCAACTAGGGCTGAACATTCATAAGGAAAGACAAAGATATTGAGAATTAACCAAGCAAACGACAACTCAATCTCCCTGTGGGAAATCCCACTTCAAGAGGTAGAATCATACACATATTTGGGCAGCAATGTAGACAAAGAGGGTGGAACAGATAGAGATGTTAAAATAAGAATACAGAAGGCAAGAGGAGCTTTATTGCACTGGGAAACATTTGAAGTCCAAAGAATCAAATCTAGAACAAAATTCGGATATTTAACTCTAATGTTAAAGCAGTTCTACTGTATGGGTCAGAAACATGGAGAACAACTAAAACAATAGCGCATAAATTGCAAACATTCATCAACTGGTGTCTGCGAGAATAGAGGAATAAGATGGTATGATAGGGTCACAAATGAGGAACTTATGGAGAACAAGACAGATTCCAGTGAACGAACAGGTTAAAAAGACGCTGGCGCTGGATAGGACACACTTTGCTAAACCGGAGGGGAATATAACAAGAAGGGTCCTTGCCTGGAACCACTAGGGACAGCGAAAAAAGGGAGGCCGAGAAATACATGGAGACGAGATTTGGGGCGGAGATCAACAATATAAAGAAGAGCTGGAGGGAGCTGCAGGAGATAGCTAGAGTTAGGAAGACTTGGCATGAGTTGGTTGAGGGCCTATGCCCCAACCCGGGTAAAAAGGCAAAGAGAGAGAAGAGAGAAATCTAGAGAAAGACGCTAAAAACTATGGGAAACCCCCCAAAAGCCCTAAATGGTGACAGCACATAAAGGACCAAAACTGCGCCACACACATACACAGGATTTGTCACCGGCAGAAAGCAGCGCAGACCTATTAGCTAGAACCTATCAATCGGAAAGTAAAGTCCAAATTCAACAGGCAAGAAAAAGGAAGTTAAAAATCAGTCAAAGCAACTATTGAATAGTCTTAACTTTACAATCCCAACAGACAGCTATGTTTACCCTGCAGGAGCTAGAAGACCAAATAAAAAGGCTAAAGGAGAAAAAGGCACCTGGAGCGGATGGAATTACCAATGAATTCCTTAAACACCTTGGTCCTCTTGGCAAAAGGTTTCTCTTCAGCACTTTCAACCAGAGTTGGAAAACAGGTCAAGTTCCATCAACCTGGAAGGAGGCACACATCTACTCCATCTTGAAACCAGGCAAGGACAAAAATGACCCAAAGAACTATAGACCCATCAGCCTTCTCAGCTGTGCAGGGAAATTGATGGAGAGGCTAGTAAACAGGAGACTGACATGGTACCTAGAAACCAATTCATTGCTCACCCCGCCCAGACCGGATACAGACAAAACAGAAGCACAGAGGACCAACTGGCTTACATCACCCAGGACATTGAAAACGCCTTCCAGGAAAGAAAATAACAGCCATATTCTTTGACCTGTCCCAGGCATTTGATACGGTATTGCACGACGGCCTAATGCTGAAAGTCCTACAAACAGTAGTCTCCCACAACATGTTCTCCTGGATCAGAAACCTCCTTTCCCAACGTACAGCCAGAGTAAAAATAGACAACCACCTCAGCAAGACGCAAAAAATGAAGGAAGGAGTTCCACAGGGCAGTGTGATAGCACAACGTATTCTAATTTACATAAATAACATCACCAAATGCTGCCCCAGAAGGTCTCAAACAGTACATATGCAGACGATTCACAATCGGGACAGCTGCAGAACACACTCAAAAACATCCTATCTACTACAAAAACAGGGGAAAAAAGGGGAGAACTGGACAAAAAGCTGGGGCCTAAAAATTAACCACACAAAAACCACAGCAACTGTTTTTTCCCTCTCCACACACAAGGAAAAAGTATTCATCAATTATAAAACGAAAAATACCCAAACAGATACACCACCTTCCTTGAATCACCCTAGACAGCAGACTTACCTGAAGCCAAACATAGACAAATTCAAAGAAAAGCCATACAAAGACTTGCTGTGATGAAGAAACTAGCTGGCACGTCCTGGGCGCAAATTCAAAAATATTAAAGCAGGTCTACATGGGAGCAGTAAGACCCATCATGGAATATGGCTCCAGCTCCTGGACAACAGCAGCCAAAACAAACACACAGAAACTAGACAAGGTACAAAACATGGGCTTAAGAATAACTCTGGGAGCAATGAAAAGCAGTCCTATATAGAAATGGAAAAAACTGCAGACATAGAGCATCTAGAACTTCGCAGAAAATTTAAAACTCACCCAGTATGAAAAACTAAAACGGCTAAAAGAACACCCTCTACACACAAAATTCAAGAGAAACAAAAACAGACTTGCAAGGAAAGTCCCAACCATCTGGCCAGAGAATTTCATATGCAACATACAGACATCCTAGAAACTGACCCAGAAATGTGGGAACCCATAATACCAGAGCCATGGATATGCTACCAAAACATGGCCCAAATACACCTAGAAGTCTCAGGAATAATCTCAAAAAAAAATACAAAGAGACAGAACAAAGGGCCATTTCACTCCAAATGCTACGAGAGCAATATCCCACCAGCACATGGACACGTGTTCACAGATGGCTCAGCTACAGATGCTACCAGAAAGGGAGGCAGCGGAATCTATATCACCACCTCACGGAAACACAGAAACACACTCTCTGGCAGCAGGAGAAACATGCACCAACTTTAGAGCAGAGGCAACAGCCCTTCTTGCAGCCATACAGATTCTCAATGACCAGCAAGTGTCAGCAAAAATATTGCAATCTTTAGCGATTCAAGATCCGTTCTCCAGGCTATCTCATGTCCCAGACAAGACAAGCTCATTCAGGACATACGGCAAAATATCAGCTTGCTGTCAAAAAAATCAGAACTGGTCTTACAGTGGATACCAGCTCACTGTGGCATACCAGGAAACGAAAAGGCTGACAAACTCGCAAAGGCTGGGGGAGCCTAACACAACACCACCCAACACAAAGTTTTACAGAAGCAAAGACTCTCCTGAAACAATCCAGGGAAAAAGATCTGAGAAGAACAAATGGAGGATACAACCCAG
Organism: Arion vulgaris; assembly: GCA_020796225.1. Lineage (NCBI taxonomy): Eukaryota > Metazoa > Mollusca > Gastropoda > Stylommatophora > Arionidae > Arion > Arion vulgaris. The sequence goes on along the minus strand of CM036761.1, from coordinate 29,133,396 downwards.
AGCACGACAGTATAAATACACTAAACAGAAAAGACCAGTCTTCAGACTTAACGGGACACTGCAGTCTCAGAGCACACCTCCACAGAATGGGTCTCAGGACTCGCAGTCTGCACCTGTGGAGCACCAAAGCAGTCCCCAGAGCACATCCTGCAAGACTGCCCTAGTTTGAGTAGTAAGAGATTGGAGATCTGGCCAACAGAAACAACACTACAAGACAAACTATGGGAACCGGTGAAGACTCAGCGCACCGCCTGTTTATGACACATACCGAGTAGTCGCATAGCAAAGTTGATCGAGAAGAGTAGTAAAATTTTAACTGCTTCCATTTTTCTAGCAAATTTATTACAGACAAAAATTACTCACTATTTCCATGTAGGTGCAAGCACTTTCTTTGTCTTAGTAATCGCAAGACGGTGGATCCCTTTATTCCACCAAGATAAGACGGTACTTTGCATCTTTGTCCTGAAGTTACACAAAAATAATTTGAATGTATTTATACAATATTGAGGATGCATGCAGATATGGAAACTATACGGTTCGCTAAAATTCAATGTTTGCAATATTTGACACAATCTGTTGTACCCAATCTGAACAAGCAACAATTCAGATAAAACACTCAACCATCACAAGTTTGTGATTGAGAACATTAGAGTATATGTGATTTACAGAATGCTAGCTGTATGTGGGCAGAGAACATTCAAACTGCAAAACAGCAGCATATTTTTAATGTCTTTAGGTCTTGTGCCAGTTAAGTGTTCGTTATGCATCAAGCACCTGTTCAGTCACTCTACAAGATGCATGTAATTTGTGCCTTAGAACTTGTGCCAGTTAGTCCCCTACAGACCCATACACAGTTTCTGCAAGCAAATATGGGTTCACTTCCCTAGCCACTGAGTCTCCTCCACTAACTACTGAGCCCATCCGTTCATACTGACACTCATTTGCAATTTCTCTAAAGCAACCACTTCTCAGCTACTTCTTTTACCTATACATGATCTGAGCAAAAACGAGCTCTGTGCCATTGTTTAGACACTGCAAGACCATTACTGATAAAGAACTATTTTAGAATGCATCGTTTTTATCTCCTCAGGTAATTGAAAACTTTAACTTATTTTCCCAAGTAGAGGATCAGAAGTGGTAACAATGGACAGATATGTTTATATCAGATGTACCGATAGGAATGGTATATTGGGTAAACATCACATATCTCAGTTCAAGGAGAAACTGACTGGTATCGTTTGCATAACCCCCAAGGAAATAGGAGCTAGCTTTTGCTCTGTGAAAGGTTATTATTAGAAATTTGCTATGAAATCCTAAATCTAATAATAGTGTTCTTTCAGCTAACTTCACAACCATTAAATCTTCCAGTTTGCTTCTTTCATGAGAGTACACAATAACTATAGTGAAGAAATCAAGTAGGTGTTGGCTACACTGTTTTGTAGTTAACTGCAAGGTTGTTTTTTTAACCAACACATTCGTTCTCAGAAGTGAATTTTTGGGCCCAGGGTCTGCCCTCTCTGATCCATACTTTCTTAGCTCCAACTCTTGTAGCTAGAGTATCGGCTTGGTCAGCTTTGATACATTGTCATTTCATTCACTGCATCCTAGACCCAGTGTTGGATCTCAACACACAGGACCAGCCAAAAAACAGAGCCCAAACATTAGGAAAAACTAGTGGATTGTGGAAGAAAAGCCAGATGAATGAATTCACATTAAAAACAACTAAAGTCTAAAGTAATTCATACATTCAACAGATGCATGTTCCTTTCTTTCAGACCAAATATTTTGGTGGTGGTTTCTCATCACTGACCATCAAGAGTAGCAAATATGTGACATCATTAAGAAAGGAAGTCGGCATTGTTCTCATACAAATACACCCAAATTAATGTAGATTGTGCATATAAATCATTAGAAATATATTGAGATAACTTCTGAATCTACCAGATATTTTTAATATATTTAAATGTCATGTAAAATATATACACAAATTGTCTGCGTCATAATACAATAGACTGGTCAATATTTTCAAAGCAATAAAAACCCTTTTTCACAAGTAGTATAATGGGGGAATACAGTAGTTAGGTCTGTATCAAGTTTTTTTTTACCAACAGCATTTGATGGTTATGAGGTCAACAAGTCCCCCCAACTGGAGAAATGAATCCTGGGAGCATGTGCCTACAAAGGAAATGCACTAACTTCTACACTATTATTGCTCTGTTACTTATGTGGTTATAAAATAATGCGCTCACCTTTCTGCTCCTTTCAAGATGCTTACGAATATTGACAGCCTTCTTGATCAAACTGTATAGATCTTCTGGCAAATCAGCAGCAAGGCCTTTCTTTTTCAAAATACGCAGAATTTTGTTTCCGGTGACAAAGCGAACTTGGGCAACACCATGTGAATCTCGCAGTATAACACCTGTTCAAAAATATAAATCTATAAATTATTCTATACCACGAAATGTCATGGGTTCAATCATAGTGTTAGTTAGTAAGAGTAAAATTCATACCATGTAGTATTAAGAATATAGTGTTAGGCACTTTTTTCTTTTCCTGTTTGCGTTTGTTCTATCTATCAATTTAACCACTCTTTCTGATCTGTGTAGTTTTCTCGATGGGAACGTGAATACATTGCACACCGGTTCAAAGGCTCCTGTGGCATGTAGGACAGGCGCATCCAACAAATTTTTGAATATTTCTTTGATTAATGACACATAATGGGTGACATGGTCAACATCAAGCAGGCCACCTTTACTTCCCAGTGTTTTCTGGTTCTTAATTAAGGCTCTATTGACCGGAGAGCCTTTGCTGCAGTTAGAAAAAATTCCACTTCAACAGGAGATTTCAAACCTTTCTTCTTTAAACGCTCCATATTGACCACTTGTTAACCACTCTTCCGTATTCTATATGTGATCTGGGCCTAAGAGCGATTGTATGCTGTGCTAGTTATGCGGCTACAAGTACATCAGATTTCTTCTACGCTTTTTATTTACCAGGGTAGTTTCCCTAGGTTCCTACCTGTCGCCTCTTCTTTGAACGCTCCCTATCGACCACTTGTCAACCACTTTGTGTGATTTGTATGTGACCTGAGCCTAAGAGCGATTGCACATTGTGCCAGTTATGTGCCTACAAGTAGGCCAGCACATCCGATTTCTGCGTTGCTTTTATTTACTAGGGCAGCATCCCTTGGGCCCACATCAGAAGCCTCTTACAACATGCCTTGTAGGTCGCAGTGTTACTATTCTTTGTTCCCCTGTGGCCCCCGGCAACACACGGGTGATTTCCCAGAACCATTTGAACCAAGTGCACTAACCACTGCGCTATTATTGCATTCGTGAGGTTAGTAAGGGGAACTAAAATAACAAGTCACTGAGATAAGACATGTTGAAGCATTTGTCATTAACACCACCTAGTAAATGAACAGAACATAGGATCAAACTGATTACAACACTGAAAATTTATGACTTTTTTTAATGAACTTTTTAATGTCCATTTCCCTCAAATTGAAGAATACCATTCATTTTTATTTTTTGGTCATTTAACATACTTATTTCTTATCAATCTGAATTAAAAAAACAACGCACCTACTTTCTGAAACATAAAATTTTCTCCTCGGGTTGCACATTACTTTTACTGCTCATTACATGAAATGTGCAAACTTTTACTTTATCAATTCAATGAAGAAATGTTGCTATATATATTTCTCAACACTTCAAAACTAAAACAAATCAAAATATAATTTCTCTACGATAACAAAGCCCTTTTATCAACCAAATCTGCAAGTTTTCACTCTTGAGAAGCCAATGCCAAATTGTAGAATCTGCATATTTTCTGCAGTTGTGAAAGGCTACCAAAGGAGACCAAGTCAAGGTTTTTGCTTCAAGGATTGCTTTGAAATGAGGGGTGAATGTTCTCTGGGTATACTGAATGTAATATGTGGGAAAGAACCAGATGACTGCATATGGTATGTAATACCAGGGAAAAAAATGATAGATGTACATGATGCCAAGTACAACCACCAATTGCGATACCAAGTAAAACAACCAATCTTATGTTTGGCCACAAATGATTAAAAGCACAACAGCTCTAGTTCACAACAAGAACATGCCTATACTTTGAAGTATACTTTGAAGTATACAAGGAGGCAGACTAGTAAAAGAAAATGCTCAATAAAGACAAAATACTGACACATTTCAACTTACCAATTTGTGAAGGTGTCAGACCCTTCTTGGCCAACTTGTATATCTGTTCCTCAACATCATCAGCTGGAAGCTTCAGCCACTAAACAAAAGAATTTGAAGTAACACTTGAAAACAGTTAAAGGTAACCAATAAACCACTAACAAGAGTTCTAAACTACATGCTATTTCACATACATTTTATTAACTAGATACTATTTTTGTTTGTGTAGATTAAGATTAATATAATCAACCAAATTTACACTTGTTTCAATACTAGTTATGGACTATTTAAGCAGTTTTCCCTATAAAGTCTGGAGTGGGTGAATGAACAAAAGAAAAGAACATTGGAGCACAGAGTGCAAATTATGTAACTGTGTTTTTGTGCTTGTGACAATAACATGGATAGTCCAGTGAACTAGAATATATTAGACAGTATCAAAATTGCCATAGACACTAAACTTGGAAGGAACGTTCTTTTCAAAAATTTTGAACTATCGTATTTCATGATATCTTGTAGAGTTTATGTATGTTGCAAGGTTATACTTTCAGCATTAATTAATTCTAGTATCACAACTTATAAACCCCTGGGGCTTTTTTGCGGTGACTTAATCCATGTGAGCATAAGTAAGTTATGGTGTCACAGAAACTATTAGAGCTGCATAAATTTCAGTACTTTTGTAAGAATCTGAATGCTAGAAAACAACAGAAAAGGAAACATCTAGACTAATTCTACATTGTCCCCATTTTATCCAATCTGTCTGAGAGAAATTATCATATTTTTGTCAAAATATAATCACATTCAAGAACTGCTCACTGGGTGCATCCAGAAAAAATTCACTTTCATTAAAGGCAGACAATGGATTGAGATTGGACAATAGAACGGTCATAATGAGTTTGGCCTTTGCAACCAACAATCCTAAGTGCATTAATTTCCAAATGCTACCATGTGATGTGGCTGATAATATCTTCTTTCTTCTTTGTCTTCTTTGCGTTCGTTCTTTACGACCAATTTTAATCACTCTTTGTGATGTTTTATCTTTGCCAAGAACGTGTATATGTTGCACATTGGTTTGGTAGGCCCTAAAGCATATATTTCTACCGTTTAGGACATGTGCATCCGATTTCAGCCGTGCATCCGATTTCAGCCAAACCTCCTTAGTGCCTCTTACGACATGCATGGCAGGTAACAGTGGTTCTATTCTTTACACCCCAAATTTGGGCCCGGTAACCACTCGGGCGATATAATATCTTCTGAATCAGACGGTGAAATTTAATTGCTACCACTTATACAGATACATCCTGAGTGGTTTCAGGGTATAAAAGACGGGACTGCCTAGAGATAGTTGATAGTGGCTCGGCCTGCAGCTGTAGGAGACGCTTCATAGGCTCGGGTTCGAACCTACTGTCCGGCATTTGTTGGTCCCCTGGTCTTACTCAGGACGATAACGTGAGTACCTCTGAAGTCGGAGAAAATCTGCCTGTATGGCGAGGAATACTAATTACGAGTACATTGAGCACACGGCTGCCAGTGTAAAGTAATTTCAATGTGCTACGATGCTGCCATTGTAAGAAATTGGAAAAACGGATTTTCACGCAAAAATCAGTTTCAGAGATGAAACTCGTCTGAGTTGAAAGCGGACGAAATAAATAAAAAAAAAAGAAAAAGGGTATAAAAGAAAACCATCTCTCCGTGTCATAAAAGGCGATTGCGTTGTAGATCGAGGTGCAGGTCACCAAACACTGTAAAAAAGCAAATTGCCACAGAAACAGACAGAAAAAATGAAAGTGCTCATAAAGATTCTGATGCCATATCGGTAGAATCAATGTTGACATTTTTTTGTCTGCCCTTTGACATGATGAAGACTGATGGTGGTGATATTCAACGCAACAATGATTTTGTGATTCTTCTTCTTCTTCAGCGATCTCTGGTCATGCGCTAATTTACTGTGGACCACAAACTGGGCAGACAGCTTCAGGTCTGTCAGGTTTCCCCAAAGCTTAGTTTTCAGGTCGACTGGGTGTGGCCACATGTTGCTTCTCAGCTCACACAGAAGAGGACAGTCTTGCAGGATATGCTCTGGTGTCTGTTCTGCCTGCTGACACTGGCAGAGAGCTGTTTGACTTATTCCTAGTCTGTATAAGTGTTTGTTGAGTCTGCAGTGTCCGGTGCGTAGTCGAAATATAATGACCTGGTCTGTTCTGCTTAGGTCTTTGAGGAGTCTTTTCCATAATCATATCCAGTGTTTGTCTTCCAGTCTACTGCAGATTTCTCTGTATGAGGGTTTTGACCTCTTGAAAAGACAAGGGTTGGTAAATTTGCTCTTTGCACTGCCCTCCTTAGCTAAGACATCAGCACTCTCATTGCCTGCAATGCCACAGTGAGATGGAATCCACTGCAAGTGAATTTCTGCCTTTTCTGAAAGCTGAGCAAGTTCTCTTTGTAGTTTTTGTACTGTGCTGTCAGTGGATTTAGCCTCCAGGGCTTGTATAGCTGACAATGAGTCTGTAGAAATACCATCTTGCTTGCAGCTTATTCATGTGCTGTGCTGCCATCAGAAGGGCTATGAGTTCTGCTTTGTAGTTGATTTTGTGATTCAAACACCACATCGTAGGCACCATGTCGGGAATGTCTGTATCTCATGCTCAAATGTGCATTCAAACCAAATATTGATATGATCCCACATGACACCATTAGTTTGTAGGTACAATAACAATTGTGAGTGAATTTGATGTGCTCTGGTTATAAACAAACTTCTTTGAACGTTCCATAACAACCACCTGGTAAACAACGCAGTGTGATTTGTATGTGGTCTGAGTCTAAAAGTGATTGTACGCTGTGCCAGTTATGCGCCTACAAGTAGGCCAGCACATCAGATTTCTGCGATGCTTTTATTTACTAAGAAGCTTCCTAGCATAACTTAGTCGCCTCCTAAGACAAGCCTTGTAGGTCAGTGTTACTATTCTTTGCACACCTTGAGGGACCCGCAACACACGGGGAAAACAAACCTAATCTCTTTACTGCACTATTTAAATTTCTTCATTTGCTCTCAAAAGGGCAGTTTCTGTGCTGAGTGCAAGTTTACAGCAAGGCTGCGATTGTGTTTTTTGGCGTGACACATAGATAGTGATCAGAACTGCATTTTCAAGACTGGATTCACCCTCCCTCTTTGATCCTTACTTCTTGCATCAGTATAACTGATCAGTTATTTTTTTTTTAATAAGATTTATTTTATTAACCAATAAACAATACTTCAAAATAAAATGTACGTCAGGGATACTTACAACTGGTATACTTCGTCTGTATGGAAGTGCACTTTTGGAAATACCTTTTCTGAGGAGACCAGCATATTTAGTTAGAACATAGAGAAGAATCTTTACATCAAGGGATTCTTAACATGACAAAAATAAAGGGACAATGGTAGACACACCCTGATCCTCTGTAAACAATTTACAGTTCAACCATTTATCAGATACTTGGTACCTATTATTACTATTGTTGGTTGCAATGTATGTCCCAAAATAACAGGAGTGTATTTTTTAATCAGGAAAGTTCTCCTACAAGAGGGGATTTAGCATGGTGTGGCTGCGCCGCAAATTAGGGTCTCAAAAGAATGGAACAGAAGCAAGCGATCTATGTTCCCACTGAACTACTGTGGTGGCAATATGTATCCTGAACACTTTACGGGAAAAACGGCTTGGTGCCTAGATCTGTGCAACAGGAAAATGAGGAATGCAGCAATGTAAGAACTTCTTCTTCTTTGCATTCGTTCTTACGACCAATTTTAATCACTCTTTGTGATATGTTTGATCTTTGCCAAGAACGTGTATAGTATACGTTGCACATTGGTTTGGTAGGCCCCTAAATGCATAGATTTCTACAAGTTTAGGACATGTGCATCCGATTTCAGCCAAACCTCCTTGGTCACCTCTTACGACATGCATGGCAGGTAACAGTAGTTCTATTCTTTACACCCCAAATTTGGGCCCGGTAACCACTCTGGCGAATGTAAGAACTGTAAATGGCTTAAATGCTATTAATTTTATTTTATCTGGAAAGTTGCACACAGCTTACTCCTATTTCAAGTTTTAAATGCCATGGGGTCTTTGTCTGTGATTGATAACCTTCTTATAAATGATTTGAGTTTGCAAACTCAGAAGCTGCAATCTTTATAATTATATTTCAACAATATGACAAATTTTGTCAATTTCAGTCTACCGTGCCGTATTCGCTATCACTATTGGAGAATAATATTAATATTACAGGCTCGCCCGTGTGGTGTCGGGGCCCGCAAGGAAGCAAAGAATAGTACCACTGCGACCTACAAGTAACAAGGCCTGTCGTAAGAGGCGACTGATGTAGGACCTAGGGAAGCTACACTTCACTAGTGACTAGCGCTGCAAATTGTAAATACCAAGCATCGCAGAAATCGGATGTGCTGGCCTATTTGTAGGCGCATAATTGCGTACAATCGCTCTTAGACTCAAATCACATACAAATCACAGAGTGGTTAACAAGTGATCGCTATGAAGCATTCGAAAAAGGAATATTTCAGGCTGCACACAACGAGAAAATAATACACAGAACCGCGTGGAGCCGTGGGATAGACTAGAGAGTTAAAAGGTTAATAGTGTAATATTGTTGATAAGTTTGGACTTGGACACTTAAGGTCAGTCACGACAGTAAGCCGAAAATTTACTTATGAACAACTATGCAATTCTTTCATTATTATTGACACTAATGTTACATATTACAATTACTGCAGCAATTATTCCATAATCTTATATTTACCCAGGATTGTGCATGCGCCCCATGTTGGATCACGATTTTGAAAGGAAATACAAAAGATCGGATGTTCAAATGCGCCATCTATACGGTGTAGTTACAACTTTTCTTGGCTAAAAATATTATCCTGGATGCACTATTTTCATTAATATCATGACGAACGTTCCATATCGACCACTTGTTAACCACTGTGTGATTTGTATGTGATCTGAGCCTAAAACTGATTGTACGTTGGGCCAGTTATAGTGAAAAACGTACAAACAAAGTACTATAGTTTTACAAAACACAGAAACAGTGACGATAAACCTGCAAGTTTCGACCAACAAGGCCTTTATCAAGCAAACGAACAACAGGGTGACAAATTAAAATGAAACACAAATGGACGACCAAATACCAACGTATCTAGGAACCAGTTATACATCTACAAGTAGGCAAGCACATACGATTTTTCGAGCTTTTTATTTACTATGGTAGTTTTCCTATTTCCTACATCAGTCGACTCTTACGACATGTCTTGTAGGTCGCAGTGGTACTATTCTGTACTTCCATTGCGGGATCTGGCACTACACGGGCGTTATAATTAATATGGTGACCGGTATAGCGGAGAACACTAATACGGAAAGCATTCATTTACAGCAAAAAGTAGCCAGAGGTGCCATACCAGGCGACAATTGATAGCGGGCGAACGCAAGAAGTACATGTGAAGTAAGCTGTGGTTAAACAGTGACGTTTAAAAATAATATCACAAAATCTCTGATTGTTGAGTAAGCACGAATTCACGCAAAAAGCGGGGTGGTGAGTAACCAACTCAGATGCTGTGCGGAGACATTGGTGGTCTGAGTCTTTGATAAGAAGAAGCTGAGGAGGCAGTAATATTTTCTATGGCCGAAAAGTCTAAGATCAAATGAATGATGTTACATAGTCTGTGCAATCAGTAAATGGTAAGGGATTGTTGGGACAGATGTGGATTGTATGTACATAAAGGGAGCGTTGAAGATTGTCATAAGCTGCACAATTTAAAACAATGAATTAAAACTATACAAAGAATGTTGTACTTTTCAGAAAAGATGAAATTTTGATTATTTCATTATTATGCATCGCGATAAGCCTACGTGTTTTATTGTATTGCAACGAACACGTGCCTGTTTTAAAAGTATACTTCTTCTTTTTCTTCTGCGTTCTCACTAGATTAGGATTTCGGATTTTCTAATAAACTCAGCCGTCTTCCTCAGATTATCAGCAACGCCATACTGTCTTGGACGCTGGTGTAAGTGGGCCACCTCTTTCTTCTCAATTCTGCATACTAAGGACAGTTCTGTAGGATATAATTCCTATGATTTGTGCTTCCCCGTTTGTGCCGATCTCTTCCCGAAGTAAGTTTTGGCCACCCTCGTGATGGTAGGTCTGACATTCTTACTGCGTGGCTAAATCTCCGAGGCAGATTGGCGACCGCAGAATCCGTTATCCCATTCCTCATTGTGAGGGTCGTTGCACCATGTTATGCATCTTACGGCCTGGTGCATCCGTTTCCTGGAAGCATTTATTTCGGGTTAGCATTCTCTAGCGGACACGTGCATCCGATTTCAGCCAAAGCTCCTTTAGTCGCCTCTTACGACATGCGTGGTAGGTAACAGTGGTTCTATTCTCTACACCCCAAATTTGGACCCCGGTAACTACACGGGCGATTACTTCTATATATTTTAAGTTTTGTCCTAAGACTTAGTCTATTTGGTTTTCCAAATTTTGTTGAGCATCGCTAAAGTTTGTCTTGAATTCTTGATTTTTTTCGATGATATCATTTTCTGAATCTCCATCTGGCGATACTGTACTTCCCAGGTATACAAAATTCTGCACTTCCTCTATGACTTCATTTTGTACTACAATTGGGTTCTCAAATTTATGATTATTTCTCATTACCTTCGTTTTCGCTATATTTATTTTACTTGTCGATCGTTCTTTTTGGCCATTTTGATCATTCTTATTGTGATATATAAACAGCCTTTCTCACGAACTAATTTTTTACCTCACATGATTCAGCGCCATTTGGAGCTCTGGTGATTATCCTTCGGCGATGTAACCGGTTTCAGCCAGCGTTTACTCGGTTCGCTCTCAGTTCTGTAGCCATCTAGTGTTTTTACGGTGGCGGGTAGCTAGCCCACGCCCTACCTCCTGAGTCGCCTTTTACAACATGCATGGCAGGTAACAGTGCTTCTATTCTTTACACCCCAAATTTGGGCCCCGGTAACCTCTCGGGCGGGTGTCTTGGTATTTCGGCTTCTTCCACCATAAGCATTTCTGTGCATACTCCATATTTGCCTGGTGCTTTTATTTTTCTTCTGTGCCCTAATAGCCTTTTTTTTTACCTCTGCTTCCGAGATAAGTTGGGTATCTATGTCTAAATCCTCCCTGCCTCCACATAACAAACGCGCCGGACTTGGCGATTTAATAACTGTTGAAAATGCTCTTCCCATCTTTCGATTTTCTCCTCTCCATAGATCGTTTTTCCATTTCCTGCCTTTAAGGGCATATTTTTGATAATGGTATACAGAGATTTGTTATCGTTCTTACTGGCTGCCTCGGCTGCAAGCTTTTCAACATACAACCGTTTATCCGCTTTTGCTCTTAAACTTCTCTGTTCTTCTTCGAAAATTATGTTGCAATTTTCTCTTTTAGCCTCGGTGATTTCGTACTTAGTAATCTTTTCTTTATCTCTTTTCTTTGCTCTGTTTTATCCCATGTTGCTGTTGAGATCCATTCTTCCTTTTTCGATTTTCTATATCCCAATATGTTCTCTCCAGCTAACTTGATCGCTTCGTTGAACTTGTGTAGGCCTATTGTCATTTCCGTCTCCTCCTGTAGTAAACTAAAACTGTTTTTAAAGTCAGCCTGAACTTTTGTTTTGTTTCTGGGTTTTGCAGTTTTGTGATGTCAAATCGTTGTTGTCTTAAGTTAAATATATGGCCTGTCTATCTATTTTCTAATACTGGTTTGCCTTTCGTCTTCAGGTGTTGTTGGCAAGACTCTGTATAAGGCTGAATAATCGATGTCTCGCGTTGACTCAGGGAAGACTGCAGTAAATTCGGTAACTTAGGCGAGATTCAGCGCACTGGGTGAGTAATATTGGCCGACCACAAAATCAGAAGTTGTGTTCTTGTGCCTAATAAAACTGCTCTCCCTGTTAACGTGTGGTCAATCTCAGCCTAATGTATCCGCTTCCTTTGAATAGATAATACAGTGGAAACTTCAAATTGCCTGATAGTGACGAAACGATACCCGTCCCAGAGAGATTGAGAATGTTATTTATTAATCTAGAACGTCCTCACCGAGTCAGAAAGGTGGCACAGCATGAGGTCTTCGGTGTAGATCATACACATTCTGGATTGAGTAGCTAAAAAAAAATCAATAACAATTGCTGAACATCTAGTATTGATGTATATAGATGAATTCATTTTTAAATCAACACAAAATGCTAAATCGAAGGTATAGTATGCAACAAGTTAAGTTTAGCAATAAGGAATATCAATATTATAAATATTTTTTACCAATAAATAACCATAGACTCACAGAATTGAGTAAAATTGCAAAAAGCTTGCAGTGTTCTATCAAACATCTATATTTTCCAGCCCCTTTTCTGATGTAGGTCAGCGAACCCCAGTCAGTTATCCAGAGTTGGCTGTGGAAAACACATATTTAATGAGGCCGACATTTTCGGATGCGCTTGTCCTACATGCATAAGAGTCTCTCTCTCTCTCTCTCTCTCGCGATCGTTCTTAGGCCACTTTTATCATTCTATTGTGATATATAAGCAGCCAAACATCAAGAACGGATGTACGTGCACAGCCTTCAGTACCTATTGGAGCTCAGGTGATTATCCTTGGGCGGCGTGTTCGATTTCAACCAGCGTTTACTGGGTTCGCTCTCCATTAGCCTTTTGCTGTCCCCAGCCAAAATACACAAGGCATCAGGTTGCTCTTTTCTTTCAAGGCAGCAATCCGTAGACGACCTGCCCTCCCGGACTGATAAGCGCCATCTGCCCAGCTATACCCGTCTTTTTATGGACTGCTTGGTTTGCCTACCGTCCAGTTTTGTGTACAGTTTGCTCCGCTAGCCTTTGATTATCCCCAATCAAACTACAAGGCTGCAGTAGTTCCCTGCGAGCGGAAACGCGCACTGGCTCCACATATGCTGGGCTTTCCAGTTGTTCTGCACATTCGGGTGGTCCACACACCCTCTCACCTGCATCGCCTGCCACGCCTTCTTTGCATGCCGTGTCATGCCATGCTCGCATGCCCCTCGGTGGAGCCCACTATGGCATCGCCAGCGTACGTGCTAGCTCTGCCCTGGTGCCTGGTCACCATTAGTTTTCGCCGTGCTCACATTTTCCGTGCCTACCTTGCTCGCCTGCTCATCGGCGGGCTCACTCTTGCATCGCCAGCGTGCGTGCTCGCTTTGCGATGGTGCCTGCCTTATCGTCACCATCAGTTTTCGCCATGCTCAAGTTTGTCTGGGTTGTCCTATTCTGGGGCTTATAATCGTGCCCCCATCCCTTTGATAGGGACCCGAGTTTCGCCCTATGTGGGCCCACGTGCAGTTCAACTCGACTCTCAGCATACTCATCGGTTCAAAAGAGAGGGCTCAAGAGAGAGCATGCGCGAGCTCAGTTTCGCCCCACGTTTATCCTTCCAGCTTTTCCCATCGGCTGGGAGAGACGAGCGTTAATAGTTACTCTGGGAGTTCGCTCGCCTGTGTTGCGCGCGGATCCCATCTACATAAGAGTCTATGAACAATGACGAAATGTATCTCCGTTCTCGACACAAGTCAAACAAATTACAAAGAGTGATTAACTTGACTGGTAAAACGAGCGCAAAGAAGAAGAAGAGGAATTACAAGAGAACGACATACCGAAGCCAAAGTGGCAGGACTCTAGGCTTCTTGTCTAGTGGGAAAATTTTGTCTGCTGTTGCACACACATAGGCTTTGGTGGTAGGATGACAGACATTCCAAACTCTCCACCTTCCATACTATTTGTCTGCGAAAGTTCTTACACGTGTTCTAGCTAAATACTGCCTTTAAACAAGAACTCGCCTGAGTGATTACCGGGGTCCTAATTTGGGGTGTAAAAAACGGAACCACTGTTACTTGCCACGATTGTCGTAAGAGGCGACTAAGGAGGTTTGGCTGAAATCGGATGCATGTGTTCTAAACGTGTGAAAGTCTATGTGTTTAGGGGCCTACCAAACCAATGTGCAGCGTTTATACGTTCTTGACAAATATCACACACATCACAAAGAGTGATTAAAATTGGTCGTAAAGAACGAACGCAAAGAAGAAGAAGAAGAAACAATAACTGCTTGCACAATGTCAACAAGAGAATATGAGCACGGTATCCTTCTTATTCTTCAGACGTTCCACACCGACCACTTGTCAACCACTCTGTATGATTTGTATGCAATCTGAGCCTAAGAGCGATTGTACGTTGTGCAAGTTATTCGCCTACAAGTAGGCCAGCACATCCGATTTCTGCGACGCTTTTTATTTACTAGGGTAGTTTCCTTAAGTCCCACATCAGTCGTCTCTTACAACATGCCTTGTAGGTCGTAAAAAAAAAGGTAAAGGAACCCTTTCATACCTCGAGGTGTATAGGTCAATACAGTGTTAGGCCTGTATTTTCATTGACCGTCGGCACACAATGGGTGATGTGGTCAACATCACGCCGGCCGCCTTTACTTTCCCAGAGCATGTCTGGTACCCAGTTGAGGCTGGGTTGACATGAAACCGCATTTCGGGAGCTGAACCCAGACCACCAGCCTTGCGAAGCGAGTTCACTAACAACTACGCTACAGCGGCTCTCTCTTGTAGGTCGTAGTGATACTATTCTTTGCTTCCCTTGCGGGCCCCGGGCACGACACAGACGGTCTTTTTATTTAATAGGGTAGCTTCCCTAGACCGCTATTTTAAAGTCGCCTACCGTAATCACATACAAATCACAAAGTGTGGTTAACAAGATGTCGACATGGAACGTTCGAAGAAGAAGATAGTAGTCTTTCTTTCAAGCATCATGTTGAACAAACGATATAACGTTGTAAGCGTGGTGTGCAGATCTTAAGGTTATAGTAGCGGTAACATCTCGAGCAGAGACTACGTGTTCTTCTATTCCATCAACTGGTTATGTCAGTGGTAGAATACGAACTTGGATTCCTCACGATATTTAGATCACCGTGTGAATGACTAGAACGTATTCAGAATGAAAGCATGAATATAGTCCGTGGCTGCACTAGATATACTTATGACTTGAATTGTTTCGCTAATGCTACATACTTTTACTGCAGTCTTACCGTGTATAGATATACTCCCATTAAAAAGATGAGATATATGCTTGACCATCTTTCACTATGTTCCAGTCAAGCAATCACCCAACTCATATATGCAGGTTAATTCTGATCATAGATATCCACATCACAAAAATATTAATGATGTATGAGAATCAAGGGTGGCATGTTGTGGATGGCCCAATCTGAGAGAACTATTAGCTAGGTGACCATAGTTGCGACCCTTCCAAAAGGTTATGAATGGATTCCAATAGATGGTAGCATGGTCAACTTCCGCAATGTTGTCATTACTATCGGAGGGAGAATGTAGAGATTGGGGTAACATGAAGACTGAGCTCGAAATTAATCAGCTGATAGCAGATAATGCAGGTGATGATGATGTTTTTGTTTATACCGATTGGCATGCGTATTGTGGCGAAAAGTCAGGTTGGAGTCTCCAGGGTAGCATGCATGGTAGGGTAATGCAGAGCATATAGGACAACTACTTCAAGTAAACAATGCCTAAAACTCAAGCGGGCAGATGCATGGACAGAGCCATTATCATCATTGCGGTACGCTCTCATTTATGTTACATGAGCGAGTCTCATACACTGAAATGAGTTCGAGAATTAGGCATTAAGTTTGAACATGCCAGACAATGTCGTCTTCGTGGTAGAGAGGAAAGATATACTAATCAGCTTCTCATGGGTACGGTGAGCAAATGGATTTTGGGATGGCTGCTGCAGCGGAGGACGGAGCACGAAAGGGAATGCCCAATGTGCCATGACGTCGATCGCATAACATAACTACTTCCAGTATGAGGATGGAGTACGCTGATGTATCTGATTGTCAGTGGATGCTTCGAAAGATCCAGAATAACAGGTTGCTGTAAGAGTAGATGTCGTCTACAGATGTCTCCAATCTTCAGAGACTCACGTTGATCTACTGTCCTGGGTATGCGGGTATCCGGGTGTTCTTAGCAATAAGAGAGCTGACATGCTTGCATCGACCGTCAGGGAATTTAGGATGGTAAGGGGATTTTTTTCGGTCTCTTGGTGATTTACTGTTGGATACAGACACTACAGTTGACGTTGAATCTATCCAGTGATTAAAGAATTTTGAAATACACTTTGTACAAGTAGAGCTGGAGGGCAGAGAGAGGTGTGTGTTTGTCTATCGAGACACATGAACCACCTGTATGCATACCCTCCGACATCTCTTGGGGAAGACTGAGAACCTATGAGTCTGTCCGGAGTAATATGACGTCGTTTCAGTAAATAATAACCAGGAAAGTAGGATGCGTCAATGTCAATGTGCTAACAAACTAATTAGTTGCTGTCTTACGAGAAAGTATATGTTGGATGGAGGGGCATATATCAACCTGAAAGAATAGAATCTGTAAACCGTGGATAAAAAGTTCTTGCTCACCGACCGAGAAATTTGCTTAATATCCCATGTTACAAACTAAAGCAAAACACGATTGGTTAATTTCTAACGTAAATTCTCCGTACCCAATGAACAGGGTCGTTTCAACGCGGTTTCTTTTTTGGGCCACCATATTCCTCGTGCTCACGGCTGTTGTAGTTCAACAAAGGAGGCAATAATTGTGTTTGCCGGATACTGTTTGGTAAATTTGATATATTAACTACTACTAATAAGTAGTATTTACACATAAAATCGTTTAATATATCACAACATTGTGTGTGCTGTGTCCTAAAGATAGATGATACTGTTAAACTGTCCATTCCGCATGTCTTTGGCCAGGACCTGAAATATCGTCGGATAAGTTGCTGTGACATACATAGTAAATTGTAGTAACGTACATATACATATAGTCACGTATGCTTCTAGTTAAGTACTAGATTAATGTCTTGGGTCCGCAAATCTACATGTTTAGTGCAATTACTGTACAGGAGTAACTGGCTTCATTGTTAGAAATTATTTAATTTTGAGCGTTGAACCGAATTTAAAACAAAATAATGACCGCATGGCTTAAACTTAAATCCCTCATTTCAATTCCACGTGGAACATTCGGTTGTGAAATACCAAATGAAAGTGCCTACGGCTTAAAACTTTTAAGAAGACGAAGTTGTATATTAAACTTGTTTCAATTAACGTTTACATCATCGTATCGCCATTTGATTAATCACACCGTTTAAAAACAGTTGATTGTAATTAGTCACCATATATATTATATTATATTAGGCAATTATAATACAAAATTGAACATTTCTGAACAGATAAGAAAGGTGGTATCAGTATGACTCAATTAGCCAGTGACTCACTAATTTTAGTAGGTGGATTGCAATGAATCATGAAAACTCAAAAAACTGCACTTTTTATTTTCACTGGGGTCGCCAGTGTGTTGCAGTGACTGACGACAGGGTAAGCAAAGAATAGTAACACTGCGACTGAGGTCGAGGTAACAGGTAGGGACCTAGTGCAGCTACCCTAGTAAATAAAATGCGTAGCAGAAATCTAATGTGTGCTACTTGTACTACTTGTAGGTGCATAACTGGCACACGTACAATCGCACTTAGGCTCAGATCACGCACAAATCACAAAAAGTGGTTAACTAGTGCCAGTGGTCGATATGGAGCGTTCTAAGAATTGCTAGAATCAAACTGTATAGTGCTAGTTTCAATCGCACTCTTGACGCCAATTATTCTTCTGTCCCTCTGCCTCTTGGACAGGTGAATCAATTTGAGGTCATTACATCTGGGGAAATCTCGTAGGGCACCAAAATTTAGGCAATCATCATTTGCATGGTATCCTATGAATCCTATGATTTTCACGGTTATCACTTTGTTTTCACTTTTCTCGGTCAAATTAGTAGTTTACCTCTCAACTTCTTACTATGATTCATAGGAAGCGAGTTCTAGTGATAGTGAAATGGGCATGGGTTGTTCTGAGGACATGCCAGTGCAATGGGCATGGGTTATTCCGATGACATGGCTGATCCAATTAAAACATGTTTTGTTATTATGGTCCACATATGATACACATCTTGGTTGTTGCAGGAGAACAGGTTATAGATGGTGGTTAGGCAGAAAACTTTGGATGCACACACCCTACATTAGTATGGGCCTAACTGGAGTGCAACGTTCTAACCGTTCTTGGCAAAGACTGTTTAAATATCACAATAAGAATGATCAAAATGGTTGAGAAGAACAAACAAACAAAAACAAACAGATGGTGGTTTTGTTTGGCGTAATCAAATTTCCTAAAGCTGTTTGTATGAAAGGATACTCTTTTCTGTAGGTTACACATTTTGAAAACCTTATAAGTATTGATAGTACAGTTCTGATACATTCTTAGTTTGGTTCTGTTCCTATCAGAAGTATCCAGATTAGGTTGAAGGTTTTGGCGTTACCCATTGTACTTGCAGCATCATATGTTCCTCCATCTTGTGTCGCTATTTCCAAAAATTTATTTGTTGCTTTCTATTTAAACATTAGGATTCTTGGCATTTAATATGACTACTGACTCCTTGAAGTTGACTTTTAGTTCAACTTGTTGACTATGATGTCTGCATTATTTCTTCAATGTGTTTGTGTGAAAATAATGTCATCAGCATAGTCCAGGCCCTCCAGTGTTGAGTATGCTGTTCTACTTATTCTTCTTCTACTAGTGTTCTCATGTTGTTTTGCTTATTTTATCAGGCCTGTACCAGTCAGGAAGAGCATGGATGGATATGAAATTATTATTGTAAATGAATGTGTGTGTGGTGGTTAATTTTATGTTTTCATTTTGATAACAATAACTGTTTATTGTTCTTTACAGGATTATTGAACAGAGAATGTCTGAACCTGAAAAGTAAGTTTTCATACATTAAGAATTATTTTTAAGTTCTTGATTGCTGTTGGTGCTTTGTGTATCATGTTTTGTTTTGAAACCATGACATTAAAACGAAAGTGCAATTTTAATATGACATTTTGAATTATTATATCAAATGTACATGAAAATATTTCTAGTTATGATGAAAGCTTCTTAAAATTAGTAAATTATTGTTTTTTTCCTCTAGTCTTTCAAGTGATGCTGCATTTGAGACAGAAGAGGATCATGCTGAAGATACTGGTATTATATATTTCTGATCTTTTAATTAGCTACTAATTGTTGGAAGGAAGTGGGTGGTGTATAATTGGTCTGCTTGTATATATTATCTTGCAAAATGTACTGATGGAATCCAGAATATATTTAGGACACTTATTTGAAGTTACCTTTCTTAGGAGATCCTAGGGAATCATAGCATATCTTGTTAATTGTGATTATTTAGAGAACCCACATTGGAAGGATATGATCTCAATGCAGGTCTCTTGTCTCTATGTGATGATAACCAGTGGTCAAAGTTGCAGTGAATTAGTTTAGCGTTGAAGAGTAAATGATACAGCACTGATCAAGGGTCTAATTTACATTCAAGGGACACAGCCTTCCTCAAAGCGGTCCAATGAAGTGAGTAGGGATTGAAGCAGGAAAAATCCACAAGCTGTGGTGGTGTAAGTGTGGCTAGTACACATTTTTTGTGTCAGTACATTTTATTGTGCCCATTGCCTGTGTGGTGCAGGGACCTGCATGGGACGCAAAGAATAGTACCACTGCGACCTACAAGGCATGTCGTTGGAGGCAAATAAGGTAGGGGATTAGAGAAGCTACCCTAGTAAATAAAAAGCATAGCAGAAATCGGATATGTGCTGGCCTACTTGTAGGCACATAACTGCATTACGCAGAATTGATCTTAGGCTCAGATCACATACAAATCACATGGTGGTTAATAAGTGGTTAATATGGAGCCTTCGAAGACATGTGTAGTATTTTACTCATTAATTATTTACATACATGTTCATTTGAGAACATGACTTTCTAATTAAAAAAAACTCCAGCATTGAACCATTATATATCATAGCAATATATAGTATATAGCAAAATTATATACTATGGGTGATCCTGTGACTTGCGATTTTGTTATCATTAGATCAATGGGTTAATACTTTTTTGTTTTGGGTGTTTGAAAGGTGAAGGTGGAGATAGTCAAGCTATTGCAAACCAGTTGATGAAAAATCCTGGAGTATTGGCAGCACTTCAAGACAAACTTTGCTCAATTGTGGGCTCACCATCTGGCTATATACAAAGGTAGGAAGTCTGTCACAATTCATAATGATTTGTCTATTGTAAGTTGTGTGTTCAACGCTCTGAATATTTTCTATGTCAGGTTATTTGGTGGAACATTTAGTTGATAGATAGTATTTGTATAATTCTGTTTGTTGAAATGTGAAAACTTGTGCATGTAACAAAAAAGGTAACATTCTAATGTATCACACAGATGTGGTTACAACATTAATCTTCTTCTTTGCGTTGTTCTTTACGACCAATTTTAATCACTCTTTGTGATATGTTTGATCTTTGCCAAGAACGTGTATACGTTGCACATTGCTTGGTAGGCCCCTAAACGCATATATTTCTACACGTTTAGGACATGTGCATCTGATTTCAGCCAAACCTCCTTAGTCGCCTCTTACGACATGCATGGCAGGTAACAGTGGTTCTATTCTTTACACCCAAATTTGGGCCCGGTAACCACTCTGCGACAACATCAATAATTGTGTAGCTGTTAGGTTATTAGATATGATCTTCATGCATGGCAGATCCATTTTATGTAAGATAGACCATGCAAACATACTGCGTAGTAGTTTGTCACAGTGTTAAGTGAGTTTTGGAGATATGTATTCTCTACCAAGTTAACAACGCAGTATAAACTACCTTATTTTAGACCACTTGACTTCTCAGAAGTCTGAGCTATAAAAATTAAAGAAATATCTTTGAAGCAATTCTTCAATAGATGATCAGATTTGTATATAAGCAAAGTGCATATTTCCTTGCTGTATGGCAGTGGTTCCTAAACTATTTCGGTTTCTGTGCCCTTGCTGAATCCATATTTTCCCAAGGTGCTGTGGGGGACTATAACAAGTTCCATCGATTTGAATATATTTTATATTAGATTGAAGATGTATTCCAGAGATAACATTATGACATCAAGATGTTTGTTAATCGGAATGAAAAATTAAATGAAATTATGTAACTTGCAGTTTGCCAAAGGAAGTGAAAAGACGCATCAAAGCATTGAAAAAACTGCAGAATGAAGTGATCAACATTGAGGCAGAGTTCTATAAAGAAGTCAACGCTCTTGAGTTGAAATACGCACCAAAGTATTCACATTTATTTGAAAAGGTAATTATTCTAACAACTACCAGTTTTAATATCAAGTTACTGTTAGTATAAAACATCTCCTGGCTGAATAGACAACGTATGTGATTTAGACATTGAATATA
The DNA here is from genome assembly GCA_020796225.1 of Arion vulgaris. Taxonomy (NCBI): domain Eukaryota; kingdom Metazoa; phylum Mollusca; class Gastropoda; order Stylommatophora; family Arionidae; genus Arion; species Arion vulgaris. The sequence goes on along the minus strand of CM036761.1, from coordinate 29,111,799 downwards.
TAATGGAAATGAAGTTAATTAAAATCTGTTTAATCATTTCTGATCAGTCATGTGAAATATATAAAAATATGCTTAAAGATCGTTTTCATGTAAAGGGGATATGTCAGTGTTACACTCAAAATAGTTCTCTAAATGTTCTTTTTCCATGTGATGTACATGTTTGTATTACTCTTTGAACACAGCTCACTCAGACAGACCATAAAACAAGACCAAGTCTTCCTATCTCTAGCTATCTCCTGCAGCTCCCTCCAGCTCTTCTTTATATTGTTGATCTCAGTCTCCGAATCTCGTCTCCATGTATTTCTCAAGCCTCCCCTTTCGCTATCTCTGCGGGTTCCAGGCAAGGATCCTTGTTATATTCCCCTCCGGTTTCCAAAGTGTATCCTATCCAGCGCCAGCGTCTTTTTAAACCTGTTCGTTCACTGGAATCTGTCTTGTTCTCTCCATAAGTTCCTCATTTGTGACCCTATCATACTATCTTATTTCCTCTATTCTGCGCAGACACCAGTTGATGAATGTTTGCAATTTATGCGCTATTGTTTTAGTTGTTCTCCATGTTTCTGACCCATACAGTAGAACTGCTTTAACATTAGAGTTAAATATCCAAATTTTTATTCTAGATTTTGATTTCTTTAGACTTCCAAATGTTTCCCAGTGCAATGAAAGCTCCTCTTGCCTTCTGTATTCTTATTTTAACATCTCTATCTGTTCCACCCTTTTTGTCTACGTTGCTGCCCAAATATGTGTGATTCTACCTCTTGAAGTGGGATTTCACTCGGGGAGTTCGTGTTGTCGTTTGCTTGGTTAATTCTCAATATCTTTGTCTTTCCCTTATGAATGTTCAGCCCTAGTTGCTGGACCTTTGATTCAATGTGTTAGCTTATCCTGCATCTGATTTCGTGTATGTGACAGAAGGGCTATATCATCAGCGAAGTCCAGATCATCTAGTTGCTCTGTCAGAGTCCATTGGATTCCATTTCTGGTGTTAGTTACTGTGGTCTTCATAATCCAGTCTATTGTCAGTAAGAACAACAAGGTGATAGAAGACATCCCTGACGCACTCCTGTTTCTATTCCAAAGGTATCTGTTAGTTTACCTTCATGAAGAACTCTACATTTCATATCTGTATATGTTGCTTTTATTAGGTTAATAATTTTCTGATGGGATTCCATAATGCCTCATTAATTTCCAAAGGGTTTCCTTATCAATACTGTCAAAAGCCTTCTCATAATCAACAAATCCGATATAAAGTGGGAATTTCCATTCAATACTTTGCTCTATTATTATACGTAATGTGGCTATCTGGTCAGCACAGGATCTATTTGGTCGGAAGCCTGCCTGTTCATCTCTTAGCTTTATATCGATGGCATCTCTGTCTCTCCAGGATGACTCTGCTTAGTATTTTCCCAGGTACTGACAACAGCATTATTCCCTATAGTTTTCACACTTCTGAAGGTCCCCTTTCTTTGGTAGCTTCACCAGGTATCCTTCTCTCCAGTTTGCTGAGTATTTCTTGGTCTCCCAGATTCTGCTAAATAATTTATACAGTATTTCTGTGGATGTGTTTATGTTGGCTTTAACCGCCTCGCTGGAATACCATCTGGACCGCCACTTTCCATCTTTTAAAAGTTTAATGGCTTTACTAATCTCCTCCTTGGATGGTTTCTCACAGTTGATGTCCAAGTCAATTTCTGCCGGTTGGATATCTGGGGGTTTGTAGGTGCTGGTCTGTTCAGGAGTTCCTTGAAGTATTCAATCCATCTTTCCATTTGGTCTCTAACATTAGTGATAGTTTCCCACTACTATTTTTGATCAACCCATTTGATGGTCTGTATTTTCCTGCTAGCTTTCTAGTGATATTGTAAAGATCCCTAAGGTTTCCTTTTCCTGCAGCTACCTCTGCTTCTCTTGCTAGATCTTCTACGTATTGTCTTTTATCTAACTTTATTTGTTTCTTCACTTTCTTGCTAGCTTCTGTGTACTTTTCCTGGGCTATGGCTTTGGCAGTTCTAGTTTTGCTATTATTTAAATCTGCTTTCCTCTTTTCCTTTCTTCTATTTCCTTGAGAGTTTCTGGAGTTATCCATGCCTTATGATTCGCTCCTTCTTTCCTAATACCTCTGTGCATGTTTCATTCCAAATATTTTTGGCTTGCTGCCAGCATTCTTCAGCACTCACCTCATCTTCTAATTGCCGCAACACCTCATACTTATTAGAGACTGTGACCATGAACTGTTCCTTTGTTTCTTGATTTCTGAGGTATCCTACATTATATTGGTGTCTTCTTCTTATTCTTCTTTGCATTCGTTCTTTACGACCAATTTTAATCACTTTTGTGATATGTTTGATCTTTGCCAAGAACGTGTATACGTTGCACTTTGGTTGTAGGCCCTAAGCTAGACCTAACGTTTAGGGCACTGCATCGATTTCGCCAAACCTCCTATCGCCTCTTATGACATGCATGAGTAACAGTGGTTCTATTCTTACCTCAATTTGGGCCCGGTAACCATTTGGGTGATATTGTGTCTATGTTCATGGGATGTTAGTCAGCAACACGGACTGCGACGATTCGGTTCAGAGTAATATTCATGATGTTCAGAACGATATCGCTTTGATGTCTGTTCACGAGTTCTTAGAACCCTTTACTGAGTTCAAAATCTTCAAACGGAGTACATATATGTGGTACATTACTATCTCCATTTAACAAGATTTGAAGAGGAAAGCAGTGTATTTGCTTTCAAGTAGTTTTTTACGTTAATGTTTCCGCGATGTTTACAGTGTAATTTGAGTACTGTTAGATCAATTATAACTTGGATAGTAATGAAATATTTAATTGGTATAATTACATTGATTGTTTGAAGCATATCGATAGTTTAAGTCAAATGAATAGATCTAAGATGCTTCCACATTCCATTTATTGCGTGTCCGCACTAAAGTGAAATTAAAAACTACTGAACCTAGTTAGATGAACATGAATATGTTCAATGATTATCTTCATTTAACTGCTGCTTCAACATCTATAAATACTAAGATGTAATAAAACGGAAGTAAAAATATTTAATGATTTCGTTTCAAAATAGTCATGCTACAATAATCTAATTCTCTCACGATATCACCTGATGTAAAATATTATTATATTAATGTATTCCATCCAATGAGCAAAATTTAATATAATATGTCATACTTGAACATCAAGTTATAGTTAAACTATTGACATTGAATTAATTTGAATCAAAATAAATGTGTCAGAGTCAAAATAATACAGAAGGTTAAGCTCAGTTTAATTTTACTTATCAGCAATGGTGAATCTTCTCCTAAACCTTATCTTGTAGAAATGCCTGAATTTCTTGTTTATGCATATGTGGTCAATTTGATTTTTCTGTTCTGTGGTCTGGTGATACCCAGGTTGCTTTATGTATTCTTTTATGTGGAAAGACACTTCCACCTATGACGTATTGATTGGCTGCACAGAAATTAGTGAATAGTCCTCGTAGCCTATGTTGTCTGAACCTATTTTGGCATTGAGGTCACCCATCAGAATTTTGATGTTTCCATTTCTCTGATTACCTATAGTATTTTGAAGTTTTATGTAAAACCCCTCTTTACTTTTTCCTCTTTATCATTGGTAGGTGCATAACACTGGGTCACATTCAAGAATACTTTCTTTTGGTGGTTCTGAATGTTGCTGTGATTATCCTAGGACTCACTGCTTCCCATTTTATTAGTGCATTCTCCGCTTCTTTAGATAGCATTAAAGCCGCTCCTTCACTATGGGGGGCATTTTCTTCCATATGGCCTGAGAACAGCATTGTTTCTCTTGTGTTTAGATGTTTGTTTGCCTGCACCATTCCACCTAGTTTCACATAATCCCAAGATGTCAATCCAGTGTAATTTCATCTCATTTACCACCTGTGCTGTCTTTCCCATTTCATACATACTTCTAACATTCCAGGTGTCAATTCCTAACATTCCAGGTGTCAATTCTGGAGCTTTTCCTAGGTGAAAGGAAGATAATCTCGGTGCAGACTCCTTGCGCTTTCTCTGCATCGCTTCATACCTCTTCTAGAAGAGCTTCCTTTCCTCTTGGTTGGCAGTTTTTATTTTATTTTTATGTAACTTGTTCATGGTTGGTTGGATTTTGTGGCTAAAATTTTCTACTGGATAGGGTAGCCAGCCCTCCAAACCCCACCGTAGTCGCCTCTTCGACATGCCTTGTAGGTCACAGTGCCGCTACTCTTTGCTCCCCTGTGAGCCCGGCAACACACAGTGATAGCTTTAGTGCGCTAGGTTTATTATAGACATTTTCTTTTTGAAGTCAGTTGTGATAGCCTGAGAACTTAGACACTGTTACAAGGACAATGTTATGAAAAGCAATGCTACATTAAAGGTCTCTCACCACAGTTAAAAGTGAGATCACCATGTCTAAGGTTAATAATAGAAAATATGCAATCAAAACTTCATACCAATTGTTAGGGGTAAAGCGCATAGGACAATGCCGCCAGGATTAGTGAGCTGACACTAATCAAGATCGCACACCATCACATGCTGATCCTGGTAACAGACATTGGTTCCAGTCTGGCTAAGCGGTAGGGTTCGAGGAGAGCTACTTTGGTGTAAGTAGAGATGCAGATGTAGTCATGTTAGATGGGAGCCGCTCGCATCACAGACGAGCGGAATTCCATAGTAACTTAATGCATGTCTCGCCAGCCGATGGGAAAAGCTGAATGGATAACCATAAAGGGATGAGGGGTGCATCCAGAGAAGGGGCATGGGCTAACATAGGGCGAGACACTGAACCCTGAGGTGGGGGCCCGAGTTAAGCCCAGTGTCCGGACAGCCTAGAGGCTGATAAATGTGAGAACTGATGGAAATGGGGATGCAGGCACCAGTGCAGAGCGAGCACGCATGCAGACAATGCACGGGTGGGCCCACCGTTGAGTAGACATTCATGGCGCTGATGGTGAGGGCGTGGTAGTGGTGAGCGGATCACCCAAATGTGCAGAAAACTGGAAAGCCCAGGAGAGCTTGTATCAGTGTGTGTTTCGCTCGAGGAACTACTGCCTTGTAGTTAGATTGGGGACAATCAAAGGTTATGGAGTAAACCGTACACAAAACTGGACGGTGGGCAAACCAAGTAGTCCATAAAAATACAGGTTACCTGGACAGATGACGCTCAACGGTCCGGGAGGGTAGGTCGTCTAAGGATCGCTACCCTGAAAGAATGGCAACCTGCTGCCTTGCAGGTTGGCTGGGGACAGTCAAAGGCTGACGGAGAGCGGACCCAGTAAACGCTGGTTGAAATCGAACACGTCGCCGAAGGACAAGCGCCAGAGCTCCAAATGGTATTGAAGATTGTGACGTAAAATTGCGTTCTTGACAAAGGCTGTTTATATATCACAATAATCACATCCTGCAGTCATGTCCATCATACATACACCAACGAAATGAAACATGGCCTCATGAACAAAGCTACAGACCAAGCTATGGGGAACTCTCGAAGAACTCCAACTGACATGCAGCTTCATAGAGGCAACCCATCTCATGATTTAGAGGAGCATACGAAACCGAACGCAAAGAAGAAGAAGATATATCACAATCAAATGATAAAAATGGCAGAAAAAGAACGAGCGCGTCAGAGAGATACCAATTGTTAGGTGCTATATTTTATAACAAGAAAGTTATCAGTAATAACCTGTCATGTTTCAATTTTACTTAGAGGAAAGATATTTTGACAGCCAAGAAAGAGCCCACAGATGTAGAATGTGACTGGCCTAGTGATGAAGAGGAAGATGAGAAGGATGAAGAAAAGTTGGCGGTAAGTTAGCAGCATGACATTGCAACAGGAAACAGTTTTCATCTGCTTTTACCATTCTGTTAACTTTGAAGTAGATTGATTACTTTTCAATACAGAGAAAATCATATCTTGATAAGTCTTTAGATTGATAGTACTGCCATTGTAATTATCGTGTTTTGTTGATGTGTGGTAGACATGAGATTCTTCTAATGTTTTCTTTACCGAGTTCCAGATTAGTTTGCTTATTTCATAGCCATTGCGGTTATGATTTCTCTGTCTCTTTATCATTCTTTGTCATATAGTTTCCTTTAGATGACTTCACTGGTCTTCCTGTCATTTTGTTGTGTCATAGTTCTTTCCATATTTAGGCCTGTCTTGTTTAATTTGGGTTTTTATGGGTAGTCTCAATTGTTTGTTTTACTGTGAACCACTCCTGTACAAATATTATAGCTTGAATTGTTTTTTTGTGTGTTCTATTCACACACTTCTGTCATTTTTTAAACTGGTATTTCAAATGATCATGTGTTTGCAGCTGTAGACAAATAATTGTTGTAACAAAACTGAATTCATACTGCAGTTTGAAAATGTGAGCTCCTCTGAAATTACATTGTACACCACATATTTTTGGCACCCATGTTTTTTCATTGATTTCTTTTTATATGGGCTTCTTTTAATTAGCTATTGTTTTAAAACGTCATGGGGCATTGTTTATCAGACATTGTAGTTCTGTAAATCACTTAACAGATAGGATTTACTTATTCTTAGTTGTACTGAAATGGCTGCTTTATTGTCATTCAGTTCATTTGTAATTTACATCTTCTGTTGTCCATTGAATACATTTCTACAGTCTATGTATTATTTCACCTTTAGCTATAGTTATTAGAGCAGACTTGAAAACTCCAGTCTATACTCTTTTCTTTCATATTTTTGTAATTATGCATAGAAATTTATAGTTTTCATATGTTATGACATTTCAAATGATTGGGAAAACATAAAGCAATGAAAATACTATATTATGTTATTGATTTATCCGTTTCAACATTTCTGGCTATAGGAAGTAAATTATATTGTTTTACTGACTTCCTTAAAAATTGTTTGATACATCCAAATTGGTGCATTGATCTTCAATGTGCGGAATCTCAACAGGCAGAAGTCAAGAGAAAGCAATCGTGGAAGGGACAAAAGACGCAGGCGGTGATGCTGAAAAAAAACAAGGTTAGAAATAATAATAATCTATGTTTCTATTAAATAGTGCATATTGTCTTTCAATTTCTATGGTTGGTTGTTCATACTGGCAACAAAATTACAGATGAAACATGTTTACTAAGTACAAGCATATACTGTTTATCAAATGTCGTTTGTTCAAAAAGAGAATTGGAATATCTTTCTTCACTGACTCATCGGGGACTCTTGCTGGTGCTACGGAGTTCGTGCACTGCAGCTGAGATCTTCCTGTGTAAGAGATACCGGAGTACACATGGTTACTGAAGTGCAATGTTAATGGTCCAATCAATCTTTGACTGTCCTTGTCAGCTATTGTTTATTACATAATTCATTCTTTGCTGAAGTAACTTCTTTTAGATTGCAAAATGATTGTGATTTAGTATTGCAGAAAAAAAGATAAATTAAAAGAAATACTGTTTCATTCTTTATTTAAAATATGTTAAACTTGATATCTATTTGAAGAAAGAGAACACATTCCAGCTTGTAGTTTATGCATGTAAATCTATACAAATTAGGCTTGTATATTCATGTCACAAAATACTGGATGACCTAAAAGTTGTTGTTAAATCCACAGAAGAGGTCAAAGGTATTCCAAGTTTCTGGCTGACAATTTTCAAGAATGTGGACATGCTGTCTGAGATGGTTCAGGTAGGTAAAAATAGTTTCAGAACTGCTTGAAAAAAATGTAAAATATTGATTTGCCTTACGGATGAGATTTTATATTTAAAACTTGAATTGACTTGTACATTGCTATAGGTTAGTACTTCTTCACCCTACACTCCCAGGGAAGCATAGGTCCGTAACCAAGGCCTTTCAGGGCCATATTTTTCAGATCTCTCCACTCTCTCCTGTTTTTTTGCATTTCGTCTCCAGATGTTTCTGGGTCTTCTCTCTATTGCCCTGGGGGTTCCATCGGAGAGCCTGTCTCATGATTCTATCAAGGGGTTTCCTCAGTGTGTGTTATATCCATTGCCACCTTGTGCTCCTTATCTCTTGTTCCATTAGGTTTTACTGCAGTGTCATAACTATTCTTTCATTGCAACTAGGGTATTTTAGAAAAACCTGACCAGCAATGGCGGAATGCGGGAAGGCCATTCAGAGTCAGAACTGTTTGATTCTGAACACGACTTTGCTGGCGCATTTCCGACATGATTGGTCGAGTATTTTCCGGTTTCGTTTGCCGAGCTACTGAGTTAGTGCTTGGCAACGCTGTGAGCTATGAATGTTACATGGAATGCTTTTGCTGTGTCAACCGTGCGTTTGTTGTGTGTTAGTGTGTATTCAGAAAATGGCGGACAGCGGTTATGACGAACAAGCCCAATCTGCCGTATGCAGTTATATTGCGAGTGCAGAAAGCTGGATTTTGTCATGATTGATGTTCCCTTCGACAAAAATTGCAATTCAAGTGATGAACAGTTTGGTGTTGCTACATTAGCGACGACCATATGCATTTTATGCGGAGCAGGTTACTTTTTGTGGTGGTACGCGGCTGTTTCATTCTGGAATTAGTTCACACAGGAAACATTTCACAGTTAGCATTGCGTGTGATTTTCATTGGCACAGGAACGGAGCAATTATGGGAGTGACCCGTTGCAGTGAAGTTGGAACCGTACTTATGAACTAGGATATTTTAGTTTAAACATATGAATGTGTTTTTGCTTGCACATGCAAAGAAGAATGTGTGAAAAGATTGTTTTCAGGGATAGTTGTGCGGTAACTTGTTTATATTTTTTTTTCATTTCCACAGGACCATGATGAACCTATTCTGACTCATTTACAAGACATTACAGTTATAATTCATGACAAAGATCCAGCTGTAAGTAAAATTGTAATTTTTGTTATTCCAATTTTAAAGTTTATTTTTAGATCGGTAAAATCGCAGTGTGTTCCTGGGGCTCACAAGGGAAGCAAAGAATAGTAACACTGTGACATACAAGACATGTTGTAAGAGGCGACTGAGGTAGGGGCCAAAGGAAGCTACCATAGTAAGTGAAAAGCACAGCAGAAATCAAATGCGTTGGCCTACTTTTAGGCGCATAACTGGCACAACATACAATCGCTCTTAGGTTCAGGCCACATACAAATCAGTGATTTAACAAGTGGTTGATATGGAGCGTTTGAATATCATTAAAATAGGGATATGAGGAAAGACATTTTACAACTATATATGATCACCAAATATTTCTCTATCATTCTAGTAGGACTGGCAAAATAGAGGTGAATATACATGTATTTTAAAAATATAAGCCAGCTGACTTAGTCTTACGATGTTCGCCCGAGTGGTTGCCGGGCCCAAATTTGGGGTGTAAAGAATAGAACCACTGTTACCTGCCCGCATGTCGTAAGAGGTGACTAAGGAGGTTTGGTTGAAATCGGATGCATGTGTCCTAAGCGTGTAGATGTGTTTATGGGCCTACCAAACCAATGTGCAACGTATACACGTTCTTGGCAAAGATCAAACATATCACAAAGAGTGATTAAAATTGGTCGTAAAGAACGAACGAAGAAGTCTTATGATGGTCACAGAAAAACACCACAGATGAAGTAAAAAAAAGAAAATCTGACAATAATCTCCCCGGAAACAAATGAAGCACTGAACATGTTCTCTGGCGGGAAGGTGTAGGACTAATCAGTGTTAACTATCACACAGACACTTAACCAACCCAGGAGATTGCTAATGATCTTAGTGTTTATCTTAGTGCGTCATAACAGAGACAGGAAGATCTTTCTTCTTTGCGTTCAGTTTCTTACGCTCGTCTAAACCATGAGATGGGTTGCCTCTACGAAGCTGAATGTCAGTTGGAGTTCTTCGAGAGTTCCCCATAGATTGCTCTGTAAACTTTATTCATGAGGCCATGTTTTGTTGGTGTGTGTATGATGGATGTGCTCTGAAGTCTGTTTCTGTCTGGCATGCACATTGTGCAGTCTGAGCAGGCTTTATTCTGTGCATGTGGTGGTTGAGCCTGCAGTGACCTGTTCTTAGGCGAAAGATTGTTGTGTGCGGTTTTCTGGTTAGTCTGCTGATGGGATCTTGTGGGTGTTTGCTGTGGGTTTGTTGCCTCCACACCTCTTTGTACTTTCGCTTGATATGTGTCTTGATTTCTGGTAGTGACACTGGGTGTTTGTGTTCTATAAGTTTTGTTCCCTCCTTAGCCAGCCTGTCTGCTCTCTCATTTCCTGATACGCCACAGTGGGCTGGTATCCACTGGAGAATAATTTTGTTGTGTTCTGAGAGCTTATTTAGCTGTAGTGTCAGCTATCTTTCCATATTATTTTGTGGTTCCCTTTGTGTGGTCTGCAGGACTGACAAGCAGTCGCAAAGGTAGACAAGTTTGTTTTTTGGATGTTTCTTTGCTGCAGTATTTTTGAGGCATCCACAATTGCCTGTTGCTTGGCTCTAAAATTTGTTGAGAGTTCTCCAGTGGCACTTGAATTTTTAGTGTGTTGCCGTCTTGGAGTATGATGATTGTTTAGGCCCCTCCTTTCCTCGCTGTCGTATCTGATAATCCGTCTGTGTATATATGAGTCCACTCTGGATGGGTGTATGATGTGTCAATGTGTTCTAGTGTCTTTGCTCTCAAGATCTGGAATTGTTGTTATTACTGTGAAGTTGGGCTGTAGGTCTGTGTTGTTGAATGGTACTATCGTTTCCCAGGTTGCTGGACCTTTTGAGAGGATGTCACTGTTTTTTGCAGAGAGTGATTTTGACAAATGATGGAAGCTGTGTCTTTTTATGCGGTTTTTGGTTGGTTCATTGACTGACAGAAAGATAGGAATTGTGTATTAATTTTACAAAGACAATAAGTCTCTTACTTACATTTAAAGTTAAAATATTGCTTTTTTCTTTCTTTCAAAACAGGGTTTCACATTAGAGTTTCACTTTGAGCCAAATGAGTACTTCACAGATACTGTGTTAACTAAGCGCTATGAAATGCGTTATGAGCCAGACTCTCAGGACCCATTCTCATATGAAGGACCAGAGATCATTAAATGCACTGGGTATGACTCGTAATTATATCTTGCGAGAATGAATACATTATTTTTTTTGCAGAGTTTAACAATTGTTGCAAGAAAATGATTAGGAACTAGTCTCCAACAGTTGTCATCCAAGTAGAACTACGAAGTTGTAGTATTTTGCAGTTTTTTTACAAAGAAACTTGGTTAACAAAATAATGTTTTTTTTAATCACTGAGAAAAAATAGTACCGGCATTTTTGCCTAACATGCAAATATATCTTGCAGTTTTAAAATAGTTCTTTTTGTTGCATCTAGACACCAATTAGATGTGTAACAATATTTTAATTTCCAACCCTACATCACGTTATCAAAAATTTGATGCATCATATATTATTATTAAAGACGTTATCACTGGTGTAAGTTTATATCAGGAATTTGGCATTTATTTTGTATATTGATTGATAGGTCCATCAGCATTGCACTTTGGTGTGTAACCATGTGTGCTCCGATCTCTTTCTTACACAGGAAGATCTTGGTAGCAGTGCAGAAACTCCGTAGTATCAGCAAGGAAATTATCTTGTATAATATTGTGCAGTCTACATGATTTTGTATCTAAAGATACATGTCACAACAGACTGAAATATGACATTTTCAACAAACTAAAGATTGGATCTTATGCTGAGTGTGGCACATACCTCATATGCAATGAGATGACCTGTAGCATCTCACTAAGACCTACTCTAAGCCAGTGTGGTTTTTGGTTCTACTTTCTCCTCATAAGTTGTAAAATGTGACTTAGGTCCAGTAAACCCACACTGTAAAAGTAAAGAGAAAAAACCATACTGCTAATGAAGATTCGGATGCCACAGTAAAGGCACACGATGAAATTTAGTGGAAATATTTTTGTTTCTGCCTTAGATGCAACGAAGACTGTTAATAACGAAGTCTAAGAATTAACCATGGTCTACACTTTGATTTAATAGATGCACCATCAACTGGAACAAAGGAAAGAATGTGACTGTTAAACAGATCAAGAAGAAGCAGAAGCACAAAGGTCGAGGTTTGACAAGGACCGTGACCAAGCAAGTTCAGGCTGATTCTTTCTTCAATTTCTTCAACCCTCCTGCAGGTTAGTTTTGTTGAATGCTCAGAATATCTGGGTTGTGCGTCTGCAAACTGTGCCTCCCCGTTTTGAAAATAACTGGACGGGCGAGCAGCAGCCGTTCCCCAGTGTCGATAACCAATTGCGTGCATAGTCTCTAACGGCTGCGCGTGCCTCCTCGCTTTTCACGCGAACGAGGCTCCCAGCGAATAAGGGACAAGGTAGCGTCTGCTATTAAGACTGACTCGCTTCGCCTGCTGTGTCTTATTGGTGGTGTGTGTGTCCGTATATCGGAGTTTCTCGGTCGCGATGTGATGCAGTCAGTCTAAAATTTTAAACGCTCGACGGTGGTCTCGTTAAAGGCCGGCTCTACTAGCGAGCTTGTGGGTCCGCAGGTAGTAACATGGTGTCGTTCTTTGCTTGGCGAGGCGCAAGTCTTGCCGGCAAATCTGTGGGAAGCGAGCGCTCGGTCGTTTCGCTTCAATTTCGCATTTTCGCGGGCGCGGATCCGCTCTGCACAGAGCGCTGTCTCCTACCCGAGCATTGTCGGTCCAGTCTCGTCCATGACAGCTATCTGGTTGATCCTGCCAGTAGTCATATGCTTGTCTCAAAGATTAAGCCATGCATGTCTAAGTTCACACTGTCTCACGGTGAAACTGCGAATGGCTCATTAAATCAGTCGAGGTTCAATAGATGACACGATCCGGGGTCAAAGGCTCATGAGGTCATGGTGGTAACATGAGCCAGGGTTAGCGAGGGCACGCTAACCAAGACCCTGCCCCAACCTCCACGCGGTGACCCTGGAAACAGACTCTGGTAACAGACCGGGTTTCGTTGGCTAAGAGGGGCAGGGATCGGGAGAGAAAACTACTGGTAGTGGTAGCAGTGCAATTACGGAAACACAATAAAGATACATAGTGAGAATTTTGTTCTCAGGCAAAACGCACAAATCTCCTGACCAATGTCCAACAAGATATTGCAAGTCCTGACGCAAAGAACAGCACAGTCTCAGACATGGATGAGAGTGCATCCAGTGACCAACGTGCCCCATGAAGCTCGAAGCCCTGAGGAGGGCAAACATGCCAGCCCTAGCAGAATAAAAGACAGGACGAAGCGAATAAAGCTCCTCGTGTGTGGAGAGAAGTGCATGACCCGAGGGTAGCCTGGTGCAGATACATGTACTGGGCAAGGTTGCCAGCGAAAAGAACAAGTCTGCGTTTAGTGCATCAAACTCCAGCCCTAGGATAACTAAGACAGGACTTGCGACTAAAAATTAACATCCCCGAAGAACTGGGTTGGTGATGCCAAGGAACTGCCAGCCTTGGGCACCGGGCAAGGTTTGTTTGCAGTCGAATAACATCCGAATAACTGGGCGGGTGATGCCGAGCGCAAAAGAACAAGTTGCGTTTAGTGCATAACGAAACTACCCGCCCTAGGATAACCGTGCAAGGTACTGTGCGACTAAAAATTAACATCCCCGGAAGAACTGAGGTTGGTGATGCCAAACGGAACTGCCAGCCTTGGGGCAACCGGGCAAGGTTTGTTTGCAGTCGTAACTAACATCCCCGGAATAACTGGGGCGGGTGATGGCGGCGCGCGCAAAATCCTCAGTTACGCTGATAGCGCCGACTGAAACGACCCTCTACATTATTTGTACTCGGCCCCATGCCAGTGCTTTCGAGGTCAATTGCTAATTGCCACGTACCAATGCGTGTCTAGAAAAGGCAGAGAATGTTCCTTCTCCGGATCAAACTCAAAATGTACGGTAAAGCAAGGCCGACAATGTACGGATCAGACAGGAAGTTCGGGTCTAAACATTGGCAAGGCCGATACTTTACACGGTGTTTTATACGAGTAAGACGCCGTCCGAGGATAAGCTTACAAGCCCCGAGAAATATTTCTCAGTCAGAACGGGCATAAATAGCGTAACTCACTGTCCTGGCGTAGATCACAAAGCCCAAAAATACGGCAAAGCTGATCGAACCCTAGGAAAAGCTCACCCTAGTAAATCAAAAGCTGGCTGAAACGAACACCCCACCGAAGGATAAGCAACAGCTCAAATAGGTGCTGAAGGCTGGTGCATGTACATCACGTTCTGATGTTTGGCTGTTTATATATCACAATGAGAATGATTAAAACAGGCCTAGAACGATCGAAGAAGAAGAATGCTCAGAATATATGATATGATAATTTTTATTTTGGAAACTTGAATTTTGCAAATTATTGTGCAGTTTGTTCATATAGAGGAAATATTGCACAAATACAACATTGAACGATTATAAAGTGAACAAATCGGTGTTTCACAAGCAAAAATAACTAACTTTAACTGAACTAAGTTGTGTATCTGTAAACAAGATAGCTGAAATGGTAATAATATTCCTTCTTTTTCTTACAGTTCCAGAGGGATCTGAGTCTGAAGTTGTAAGTATCCTTGTTTTATTCTGAATTTGTTACTTGCTTCTTAGTAGTTTAGATAGCATATGTCATTTAACATTGCTGAATATTATAATGCTGCTAATTTAGCAAAAGAACGGAGAATTTTAACTTACGCCTAGTTTGGCTTCTCTTAACATATTGTCAGTCACATTTTTGACCAACATTTGATCTGAAACATTACTGACATTAAACTTCATCTTCGCCCCTATCTGATGTGGCTCCTTCCTCATATTATTATACTTTTCTTATCCAGACAACATAGCTAGAACATGTGTATATTAATAAAGAGACTAGTATCATTTCTGACACATAAAATAAATAGCTTATGCACAAAATAATTAAATGGGGGAATCAAGCATATAAAAATAATGCTGTCTGGGTGTCCAATTCCTTTCTTTAATGAAGCAACATGGTTTGTGCTATTATCCTTCAGCTCAATACCGGTACTATAAAGGTTGTACATAACATGGTGTATCTGGATCTTCTAATACTCTGGAAAGGAGTGAGTTCATTTTCCCTATCATTTCAACCATGAATGGTGGAGCAGGAGTGTACATTAGGCACCCAGATGCTACCACTGTGTCTCTAGCGGCTCCTACTGGAAGAATATGTTCCAACTACAAAGCAGAACTCATAGCCCTTCTGATGGCAGCACAGCACATGAATAAGCTGCAAGCAGCTGCAAGCAAGATGGTATTTCTTACAGACTCATTGTCAGCTATACAAGCCCTGGAGGCTAAATCCACTGACAGCAACAGTACAAAAACTACAATGAGAACTTGCTCAGCTTTCAGAAAAAGGCAGAAATTCACTTGCAGTGGATTCCATCTCACTGTGGCATTGCAGGCAATGAGAGTGCTGATGTCTTAGCTAAGGAGGCAGTGCCAAAGAGCAAATTTACCAACCCTTGTCTTTTCAAGAGGTCAAAACCCTCATACAGAGAAAATCTGCAGTAGACTGGAAGACAAACACTGGATATGATTATGGAAAAGACTCCCTCAAAGACCTAAGCAGAACAGACCAGGTCATTATATTTCGACTACGCACGGACACTGCAGACTCAACAAACACTTATACAGACTAGGAATAAGTCAAACAGCTCTCTGCCAGTGTCAGCAGGTAGAACAGACACCAGAGCATATCCTGCAAGACTGTCCTCTTCTGTGTGAGCTTAGAAGCAACATGTGGCCACACCCAGTCGACCTGAAAACTAAGCTTTGGGAAACCTGACAGACCTGAAGCTGTCTGCCCAGTTGTGGTCCACAGTAAATTAAGCGCATGACCAGAGATCGCTGAAGAAGAAGAAGAAGATTTTCCCTATCACTAGATTGCCTGTTAGTCATTCCGGAGTTCTTCTATAGTCATATTAGCATCCGTTCACAGCAAGAGAATCATGTCATCCAGAATAGTTTGCCCGTACAATTAGTGCTAGTAGTCAGCATAAAGTTTGTACCGTATCCTCGGGTCTAGTCAATATCATCACTTTTTCCCAACTGGAGTGTACAGACATTTGTCCACATAGTCTGATTAATGCCTGGTTAAAGATGATGATGTTATCAAACATTGGGAATCTCTCTGACATTATCTGATGATTTGTTTGTACTGATTTAACCAGAGCTATATTTGAGAATTCTGATAGTCAACACTTGTGTAATGTGTTTTACTCTTTTCAGTATGATACAACTTAGTGCTTTTACTAATATAATTATTCCTCTATATATTCACTCTTGTGGGTCCCAGCTGGTATTTTTCAGTCTTTCAGACTAAATGTTGAGGAAATTGATGATCAGTCTTTACCGTCTGAACTTGCCACTTCCTATTTCTCAATAGTTTGATTGCTTTACTAGTGTCTTTAAATGTCCTACTCGGATATCTGAGTAGGTTTGGGTGGTTTATGACTCACTAATCGAATTGTCATTTGACTCATGTGGGCGTCTGAAGCTTAAACGGTAGTCAGCTTGATCACACCCCAAGCATACCGGGTTCAAACTTTGTGGCAGGCAGTTTGGAAGCAAATTCATTTCCGTGGGATTTTTACAAACGGTAAAAATAGACCTCAACGTTCAGAAAGCAATGGCAAACAACTGAATATATAAGTGGAATCGACTTGTTTACTGTGGTTGTTGGCTACATCCTGTAAAGGATACGTCACGATTTTCATTCAGTCAATATGTTTCCAATTATACTATACTATCTCTAACAGCATATACGAGCAGCTGGAAATTGTTGAACCTATATGGTTCTTGTATTATTGTCTCAAATATATTTTAAGTTGGCAGGTATTTGTTTTGTCTTATGTGTGTCTTGTTAATGGATAGTGATAGCTTTAATTATTTCTGGTTGAAATTCAAATGATGATTAAATTGATTCTACCAAATGAGATTACACTGATTCAACTCTCAACCGTTCCACTTTATTCTGATGAATTTCATCTAAAATTTTGTACGCCCTCTGAAGTCGGAGAAGGCTTGCCTGTATGGCGGGGGGAACTGATAATTTGGAAAGCACACCTTCACGCAAAAAAGTGAAGGGCCATAGCAGGTGCCCTGACTACACCTGAATTCATAGCAGGTGAATGAAGGTTTACAATCAATCGCTGAATCAATAATGTGCCATTTCTGCTTCAAAGGTTGACTGTAATGGCTGTACGAGTTCTGTCCCTTGCCGTGATGGTACACTGCCAGACTATTGCCTGTCCATTTCCCAATCGTCTGCATTCTTCTTGCTCTCCTGCCTTACATCCTACCAAAATAATTTTCAACAGCATGTGATATCTCTTAACTCTTAGAATACGAAACGCCATCTGACAGACCATAAAGTTAGTTCCCATTTTACGACAAGCCACTTCATGGACCATATGGTTCTAACCAGTTGTTAATATATCGTAGAGGACTTTAATGCTTTAAGAGTATTTTAAAAATTCAAATACAGCAAGTGGGTGTTTGTAATAGATCTTTCAATTGCGCACAATTTGGTGTATACAGTTTGTCTCTGCTGTTGAATGTAAGAAAGTTATAACATATTTTGTAAGGACATCTTTGCCTTAAAATTTGTTCCTCAAAAACAGTGCGTAAAAGGCGGTTTTAGTACGCGTATTGTAAGAGTTAATGTGCTCAAAATAGGTCTAATTTCTCCCTGTGCAGTTCTCTTCACTTTCACTAGTTGTTGAAGTATTTTATTAGTTTTATCTTTCAACTACACTTGCCAATTATTCTGTATATCATTTCGCAAACTTTAATTCTTCTTTCTATCTGTTTGCTCATTGTCCACATTTCCGCTCCATACAATAATGATAAATATATATAGCATTTGATAAGTTTGATTTCTGTTAGATATGATTAGTGCATTTCTGAAATGTTAAATATGTTTTTAGCCCTTCCAAACTTCACTTAAAACCTTAACTAAAATATGAAATTAATATTTGACTAGTATAAAAGTCTTAAAATTACCATTGTTAATCTTCTTGTGTTCGTATGCTGATGAATTCAGTCGTAATCAGGGTAATTGGGTAGCGTGTCTTTTTTGTGGAAAGGCCTGCTTTCTTTATCAGCGTCCCCTGCCATACAGGTGTGCGTGCCTATTCCGACTTCAGAGATAACCATTGTTATAATACCAGTATCTCAAGATAACAGAATATTGTCATATCATGTTACAATATCATGAAAAAACTTGGAATGGCATTATTTTGGAGTGTTTTTAAAAAAAAACTAAGCCTAGTGCTTGAGAGTCCTTTACAACCTGAAGACGACTGGTGTATTAATTAGATTTAAGTTTATAGATTTTTGTAGAAAATATTTCTTAATATATATTTTGTTAGCACTTACAGTTAATTCAAAACATTGTACATCTAAATGTAAAATGAACAAACAATTTAGTAACAAGAAACTGTAGATATGTAGATAACTTCAGATTGTCAAATTGTTTTCAGGATGAGGAAAGTGAAGCTATACTAGGTGCTGATTTTGAGATTGGACATTTCATCAGAGAAAGAATTATACCCAGATCAGTTCTATTCTTCACAGGAGAGGCTATTGAAAGTGAAGAGGTCAGTATAGTGACAAACTAGTTTGGTTGAAACTTGCATGGATATTTTCATATTTACGATTGTGTTTTCAAGAATTAACAAATTTGAATAGGGTAATATTTAAGAAAAGACAAAATGTCTTACTTATCACAGTTATTACTGACAGTAGATTCCTTCATTTATCTGCCTACTGGTGTAAGTAGGGAGCAAAGAGCTACATAACTTTTTGTTCATAATTCTGTTAATCAAATGTGGATTTTGTGCCATGATTGTGTTTTTTCTTCAAAGTTGCATAAACCGCACCACCTCTTCACTTCTAATTGATGTCCAGAACTTGACATCCGCTTTTTTCTAATATCATCCACTTGTTAACCACTCTTTGTGATTTGTATGAGATTCAAGCTTATATAAGTGGATAAAATAATAGTCTCTTAAAAAGTTTGTTTTATACAAACTTACATTATATAGCAATGAGAGAGCTGGCTGGCTCTGCCACCATATCTTGGGATCAGACAATGGATAGAGCTGACATTCTAAACGCTCTCATAGAGTGGGACAAAAGAGGATTTTAATCTAAACCAATCCATGTCAACTGTTAGATTGCAAGTGCTTGGATTTAAGATTGGAGTGGCCAGAAAAGAATAGCACAACAATACCCTACTTGATGAGTACATTCATCAATCATCATTGAACTAGTTAGTACGCTTATTAGCTGGATGCTGTTCGAAATATTTGCGAAGATCAAGTGCACCTATGGACATGTCCAGAGCGCAATGAAGATTCCAAACTGAAACTGAAAAAATTATATATCACAAATTGTACTTTCAATAACAGAAGTAATACATTGCTACACTTTAAGCAGTGATTATAAAATGTTCTTTAAATTTCATAAGTTTTAACATTTCCAAATATTGTCTCTTCCCTACAGTATGACGAAGACGATAACGAGGAAGTAAGTAAATATAATGTACCTTAATCATTTTGCTTTAAACTTTGTTTTCTTATCCTGTCACTTTGCTATAGCTATTTATCGTCATTGCAGCACACTTCATTCTTGATACAGATATGTACAAACTAACAAATAATGGTAATCTCTATAGTGATGTATTTGCTTTCTTTGCTAATCTTTTCTGTCGGAGATGATATTTTCTCTTTTTATATTTCACAGAGCTCCAGCCCTGTGAGACCCACATTTTAATTATTTGTTTGTGCATGTATGTGTGCATTTTCAAAGTTGTTTTATATCATTTCTACTTTTATAAAGTGTATGAGGAAAGGCAATAAACATGAATTTCTTTATTAGCTGATCTGTTTTCGTATAATTATTTAAAGTGGTATTTCTTTATTTCAGTTTCTTGTTTATTATTTCTCCTATCATGTTTGCATTGACTTCAGTTATGTTAGTTAACAAACTTGGAATTCTAAGGTGTATTTAAGTTGCTTTGCTTCACTTTGTTTGCATGTTCTATGCTGATTTATAGTTATGGATAAAGGTTGGAAAAAAACAACCCGCAACCAAATGCATTATTCTGTGTCAATATTACTTGCAAACATCTTTTTTAAAACTCATAGTGGGTCAGGGCAAAAGTCGTGCTTTTACAAGCCATTTGTTTTTAGAATAAAAAACACTCTTTAGTGTGGCTCCTGGTATAAAGGCATCAAACTGGCGTTTGGTCCACAAGAAGTATAACTTTCAAAACCATTTGATTAAATTTATCACTATAAATTATACTGATTTAATTGCAACAAATTATTAACAGCATTGTTTATATAAAGTTAACTTGAGAAAGGCAGATGATTTAACCTGGAAATAATGCAAGGACAAGTAGATATATTAGGAGTAGTCCGGTTTAATATTTTTTTGTATTGGTGTATGCAAGTCATTTGTACTATTTTGAATAATATTTTTTTTACTTTCTCAAAGGGTGAAGATGATGAGTATGATGAGGAGAATGATCCTGACTTCAAACCTGAGGTAAACTTAAATTGCTAAATTTGTACAAAAATATGTTAACCATATTTAAAACATAAATTTTCAATTAGAAACTCGTAGTCAGTGTTAGTATTTAGAATTATGTTTCGTCCAAAAACTGCTTTCGAAAACTGCATTAGTATATAGTTTCACAACGTTAATTAGTTTTACCCCTGAATTTAATTATGATCCACCAGAAGAAGAGCACACGTTTGGTGATTATGAGCAAATGTTTTACTTAAAAAAAACAACAAATAGAATAGCTTTTTAAAAACATAAAAAAAACATACATGAAAACTGAAATCAAAGATTGGATACACATTAAGTAACTTATAATGCTAAGTAAATGAAAATGTGTCCTGATATTGCAGAATTGTCTCATTTTCGATGGGAGATGCGACTGTCTGCTGCTAGGGACTGTCTGTTGCTGTCAACTAATTTACATTTTCTGCAATTTTCGTGAGCTCAGTTTATGAGGCTCTAACCTCCTTACAGTGCTCATCCCCATATATTTTGTATCTCCCTTCTCATGTGTGATCCAGTCAGAAATGTTGTTATGCTGTTTCATGATGGTGTATCCAATTAATTGGCACTTAACTTGTTGCTGTTGGTTATCATCTGATTCCAAGTATACAGCAAAAACATCTGTTTACTGTTTACGAAAGTTGTTCGGATGTTATATTCTGGATTGCAGGACAACATTTACATTTGATCACTTTTTTCAAACATGGACAAATGATGGAGTATAGACTGAGAACATTGTGAAAGTGGGTAAAACTGTTCAGATAACAAAAATTCTTTTTTCTCCAGTTGTGTTGTCTTCAGTTATAATTAAGACTGCAACATTTGTGTCTCTGTTACAATTAAGACTGCAGCACTTGAGCTCTTGCCCTTCGGCTCAATGCTATGTAGTGGTATCTGCATGCGTTTGTAAGTTGTTCTTTTGTTCCGTATAATGTGTTCCATTTATCTGGCCTTGAAGGAAGAAGGATCTTCCTGACATCATCTAGTATTGGCACCTGAAGAGGTGATGGTGAACGGTTTCACGACATGCACACAGCTGACTTTTTATTAAGTGATGTATTGGGTTCAGTCTAAAAATGGTGCTCTGATCTCTCCTTGTAAGGGGGTTGTCATTGGGATTAGGGTTGACCAATGTGTACCTATGGCCATCTGTTCAACCAAATTTCTTTATTTGTTGTTAGACTTTGCTGTATGGAGAGTCATTGCTGTGATTGGTTGTTCTTGTGTTGACTCTTTCTTGGCTAGTCTATCTGCTTTATCATTTCTAGATGTATTTGAATGTTCAGGGATCCACTGCATAGTTATTTGTTGTCATGGGATGTAACAAGTTTGACAATATCTAGGGCTAGATGGAAGAGTTCAGGTTTACAATGTCCACCATCTTCTAGAGCTTGAAGGACAGTCATTGAATCTGTGAAAATAATGTTTTGTGCCATTGTTGGAAAGACCGCAAAAACGTTAACTAATGCATGAATTTCAGCCTCATAATTGGAGCATACCTCCCCGCACGCACCAAATAGCTCTTCAGATTATGTCTGGGTACTGTATACATAAAATCAAACAATAATCGAATAAACCTCCCCACTAGACAAATTGCACGTTATGAGATGGCAAAAATGTACTTGCGTGTCCAGGACTCTGAAAGAAGAAATCTATTGCCAGACTCCCATGACAGTTGTCTGCAATCAGCTAAGAAGCACTAATTCCCCACAAGAACATGTCTGCTTGCCTGGCTGCTTTGAGAAATCAGTAATGATAATTGATAAAAGCAGTATTAGGATTGTAATTGTGGCGTGTACTTGCTTGATCCCAGAATCAACTTGAAATTGTATTTAATCATATGACTCAGGTCGACCCAGCCTAAAGTGGACTCGTGGAGAAATACCGAGCAGTAAAGCCAACGTAAAGTGAACCGCATCACCCACCTTGTGCCATTGGTCAAAGAAAATATGTGCTCCTAAACCAGCTTTTAAAAAAAATAACAAATATAACGGTAGATTCTGCATGTTTTTATAACTTTCAGTGTTTGAGTAATTTGCAGACTCGGCTAGTCCTATTCAAAAGTGACCGATTTATAAACATGTTGGAAGATTTGCATACTTTGTCATTCATGGACTTATCTGTGATCAAGATGCGCCAATAATTCAAAACTTAACCCCATACTGACCAAAAGCACCTGCTATCGTTCAATCCCATAGCGGCTGTTGACAGCCAGTGTTGATATACCTCTTTAAGTTGTATGTAATCAAACACATCTCAAGTAGTTGGATCCTTTCTTATATGTGTTTCTTTATGATTTACTTTTCAGAATGCCATTTATTCTTCAGTAATTCGTGATTAAACACTGCACCCACATTATGGAAGCAGCTTTCTCTTAGAAATGTGTTGTAACCAGTTTGCATTATGAAAACACATTATCGGAGACATGGCTGTACCCATTTTGTTAGCAAGCACATTGATTTTCTTTTTGTTTAATTCATGTCTTGCAAAAAATTTTTTGGTAACACATATATATTTTTTTTAATGTAGGCATCCAACTAGTGATTCAAGGGATGCTAAGTTAGGAGATTGTCGGTATGCTAATCACCCGTGGTGACTGGCCATTGTGTCCCATTTTGTTGTTTGTAGTGCAGACACTTGCATGTGATGATTTTTTTCAGGTTACATGTGAACCTTGTAATATCTGCTACAGAAATTTGCGTCTCAAGATATCAGTATCCACTTCAAAAAATTAATGACCCATGATATCAGTAAAGATTTAACATGTAGAAATATTGAAATGTTAACTATTGCTTAAATTGTGTAATGGACACATTGTCTGTGTCATTTAACGGTACACATGTAATCATAAACTCTACCAGAAAAATGTGCATGCTACCTGGGTAGATGTATTTTTGTTGTGTGTGCATTTTTTGTGCGGTTGATCTGCTTTAATTATTTGTTTCTTTGCTTTTTATTTTCTCATGACTTAACTTTCATAAAGTCTTCAATAATAAAAATATATGCAGTCGATGATTGTTTTACTATCTGTCAAGCAGTAGCATGTCCCTTGCAGAATGTCGCTTTCATCAAATTCTTCTTGAAAAACCCGTCAGTTCTCCCGCCTCTTCCAGCATCAGGTTCAGGGTTTATTTAATATCTAGTTAGTAATTCTTGTCTAGCTCCACAAGATTTCTACAAGCTCTACTTCCGTCTTTTGCTACATTCAATGCATTATTTTTTTGTTGGAGATGCTCACATTTGGTTCCGTATTGCTTGTCTTTAGGTGCTTTTGCTTTCCTCACATTACTTCAGGTGGTGGTTAAAGGTGTTTCAGGGTTCATTCTCATAACCTGTTTAAACCATTGGATATTTTCTGTGCTTTCTAAGCTAGTTTCTAGATCTGCTGTTGGATACTTTGTTTTGTGCATGTGTGTTACACAGATATGAGTAATAATAGCAGGGAACATCTTTTTTTGGTCATTGCCGCCCAGGCATTCTGATCCAATCTTGATTTGGTTTTCCTGCTGTATACAGTTTCCAGATAGATTTTTATTTTTGCAAAGGTCGCTCTAATCATACCCTAAGTTACTTTTATATCTTCCTCTGTTCCACCCTGAACTTATTAATTACACCTTGAACTATTATTAATTACACTGTCATGATTGATATGTGAGCTGCATCACATATTCCAGTGTTTGGTCTCCTGTATACACCCGCAGAATCTGACACTTCTCAAGGCAGTAACAATTGTAACAGAAACAACCAGCTAACATAGTGTTCTTCACCGATTGCAAATTCTCCTTACTGGAGTCAATGCAAATCAGATATGAGTACTTGCTTCATGAAATCGGATGAGCGTAGCAAAAATCTTCAGCCGCTACCCTTCAAATGAGGATTAGCTTGAAGTATCAGATCCAATGCTAGAGACAATATGTAACAAACTATCTCACTGCTCATTGAGAGGATAAAACCATGATTTACCTTCAATACATGTCAAATAAAAGGACTAACTAGAAGCAGACAAAATATACCAACTTCTTATGAAGTAACTGACTTTCTGTTTCTTCTGAGAACTAGTGATTGCATAGTCACATCTTCAGAAATGGAATTAAGAGAACTGAACATATACTTCTGGATTGCCTAGTCTGAATTGACTGGCAAAGTTTTACCTGCCCAAAGGGTGTAGAATTGAGATAAAGGTATGGGACAGTCACATAAATCTGGACTTTGTTTTGATGGCAGACCTGAGGATCTAGCATTTCACTTCACCAGAATGCAAAAGACAAACACTAACAGAAGTTGTAATATTAACAGAAAATAGTGTATAACATAAACACATGCAGAAACTTGGATACGTAAGCAACTAAAAATACGATTTACGAGAAATTTCATGGACACTAAAATAAGGAAGTCCTGGAAAAATAAAGAATGAAAAGGAAATTATTCAGAAATATAACCAAACTTGAACACGTTTTTGAGTTGTGGTGTTATGTGTTGTGGTGTTATGTTGAATACTATACTAGAAGGAAAAGTTGATATTAAGAAATGGATGAAACGGAATGATACACCTATTATGTAGCCAAGACCTGGTTTATCTGCTAAAATTTTGTTGTGACATGGCTAGAAACATGATTCTAAAACATTGTTAAATAATTTATTTGCAGAGATTAGCAAATTTTCAAATTATTTGTGTTTCCTCAATTTAGGTGATAATCAGTTTCATGCATTATCAGACATTTGTCATCTAAAACTAAATTAAACAAATTAATACTTTATAATGTGTACTGTTTCTTATGCTATTAGTATGGTGCCTGGAAATTTTATACATACAATACATATTACAAGCAGCTTTCTGTTAGGTAGTGTCGCCCCCCTGATAGTGTGTTAGCATTTATTGTAATTCGCTTGCGTTTGGCAATTCATTACGTTACTGAATCTCATTGCTAGTGGAACATGTTTTCTTCTCTAGCTCACTTTTATCTCTGGTTTGACTTCCCTATTTATTTGTGGATTATAGACAAGTGTACATTATGACGATGCTGTGCCTAGCCTCCAGCTGTACAAATTGCTTAGATGTCATGTTCTCTAAGTTTTTAATGTGCAGGAAACATCTGATGGTCAATGTTTTTATGCAATCTTAGTTATTCCATACCGGGTAAAGAGTAGAAGCCAAATCTGTTCTAAAACGTGCTCTAAAAGACGCATCTTTTATTCTTCACTGTTATGCACAATTTGGATGATTGTTAACATTAGATATCTTTATCATTAGATTGTTATCACTTTAGATAGTACTGTGTTGTGTGACCACTCAGTAGAATTCTGGTATCAAAGTATTTATTGTATCGCTGCAGTCTGTCAATTTCACATAATGGTAACAATTTTATTTTTGTAACATTTGCGATAGAATAGTGGTTGTTAGTGCACTTGCACTATAGATGCATGGTCCCGGGATCAAATTCCAACTGCTCATGTTGAATGACATCACCCCTTGTGCCTTTAGTTAAAAGAGAAATACTGGCATAATAATGTATTCTCATACAACAATAATTCCTCTCGTACTGTTATACGTTACATAGGGTCTATCCTGGGAAACTAGCTCAGCTCAATGTCCTCCATGGAACTGAGACCAACATTTCTTGCCTCTCTCAGCATAGTTCATTTCAGGGTCTCCTTAAGTGGCCCTTTCTTTCTTGAACCCTTTGCATCCCACTTCAATGCCTGCTTTGTTATTCGTTGATAATATCTCCATTTTCTCTTTCTTATAACAGTTGTCACTAGGTTGAAGTTGACTCAGAATTTGTTCTGATTTCATCACATCTATTTTCAAATGCACTCAACTTGCTAACTATATCTTGAGTCATACCAGTATAATTCCTCTCGTACCATTGATGTTACATAGGGCCTGCAAGTAATTTCTCCATACTGCTCAATCTCTTCCATGGAATTAAGACATTTCTTGCCCCTCAGCAAATTTTGTTTCGGTGCATTCACACAGTATTAGAAACGGTTATTCTTCTGCATTATTCGGTTTATCAGAAAGCGTTGCCTCCATGAAATCAATGGTGAGGGTAGAATTCTTTGTAAGATTTATGAGCGGTTATTGACACATCTAAGGTTCAGAGTAGGCCTGTGTAAGCATTGGGATTTATTTGTCCAGCTATGCTGAATTGCTTACATATGCCATTTCCTATGTTTATCACATTGTTAAATCTGGCATTACTTCATGTGCCACGTCCAACAGACTTTAGCAGCACTTTTTCTTTCATCTGAAGACAAACTTGTATTACCCATATTTAGCGTTGCTTTAAGAAACTTTGCATTACAACTCTCGCATTTGTATGTTATTTCAGCAGATTCAAGGCAAGGCTAACGAATGTAAACAGCAGTAGATGATTGAAACCGTGACAACACCATTGCTCTACAAGATTGTGATAAGCAAGGTCTAGGACGATGAAATTTAAAATAAAAGTCTTCTGATTTTCCACACAACTCCATTGATTATTTTTTTAAATGACAAGATAAAACAATCTTAAAGAGACTGAATTGTGTTGTTTCTGTTTGTGCAATTAAGAATGACTGTTCTATGTTTTATATGTTGCCTTTTAAATAAAAAAAAATTGGCATTGTGGGGGAAAAGGGTGAAAACAAACACCGTATTTTTTTTTAAAACTGCATTTTAATTTTTGCCTCACTGCTTGAATTTCACATGAGCAATCATTCATAGCCACATCAGCACAGTGAGGTTAAATAAATTATTCATTCAGCGCAGTCAGCATCCTACATCTCCCATTATAACCAGGTGTCACCTTTATTTTTGAGCATGCATGTAAAGTTAGTATCATCTAATGATTACAAACTCTACACTTATTGCAGAAAAGTTACTTTTAATAGATCCATCACAGACAATAAAATTGTGGTAGTTAAACAAGATGTGTATGGCAAGTTATCAGAAACCTGCATTGTCACTGCCAACATGGTGTCATGATAAGCTGGTTCCCACAGGACAAGTGAACAGATGGTTAATGTTGTCAAATGCTGCTCTTCCACTGTAATTTCACTACTTATTAAACATAAGTAATGTAAAATGTTTAGGATTGTCAACAGCCCACATAGTGAATTCATTCTCCAAATCAAAGAGAATAGATAAAACATCTGGTTGTTATGTATGTTGCATCCCCATGCATAATACTCCTGCGTGTTTTGGAAATTAAATGGTCATGTAGGATGTACTAATGCAGATCATTAGACTATATTGATGTATGTTTTAAGAAGTGATAAAATATACTTTTTAAAAAAAAAACCCAAGCAAAATGGGGAGTAACAAAAACCAAACACAGGGGATGCAACTTATTTGATGCATAGAGCCGAGACTAGGACATGAAAGAAAGACATTTTCTACTTCATTTTAAAATGTTTTTCTATTTTAGACATTTTGACTTGCAACATTTCATTTACATGTAAGATAGTCAATAGAACTTTTGGGCCAATAACTTGTATTCACTGAAGCACTGAAATAGAAAGATAAGTGGCAATGTTAGATGTTACAAAACAAATTTGTGGTTTTGATAATGTAATACACTTTTAGAAATGGTTGTATAATAAACAAAAATATGTACTGTTTTCTTTCAAATGTTCTTGTTGCTATGGTTTTTCCCCTGTCTACAGTTACTGAGTTTGTAGCAATATTTCACCAATTCTGCTTTGTTGAAGATGGTTCTCTTCCACATTTGTGTGTGTATGAAATCGGTCAAAAAGGTCAGCATTATTATGCGATATATCAGTTTCCAGAACATTTAACATAACCGCCTCTGATATTTGAGAAAGCACGCCTGTATGGAGGGAGACACTAATAAAAAGGAAAGCATGCCTTCACGCGAAAGTCAGCACCATACCAGACACCCTGAATTGCCGCAGGCGAATGCAAGAATTTCACAGTACAGTGAAGTCAAATATTCAAGACAAAACAGTTCACCCAGCTGAAAATGGGATCCTACTTCAAAGTTTTAGGTAAATTTTGAATCATCACTAGAGCTGAGCTACTTTGCAAATTGTTCTGAAGCTGGCACTATCAGCAAGCTAATAGTGACTGGACACACGAGTGCAGAGATGTTGATTCTGGACACACAAGTGCAGAGATGTTGATTCTAACCACTATTCTAGTTACAGGTAAAAATACAGTGTGTATTCCATTATTTATTATACACTGACATCTTAGTAAGGTGTGCCTTTTGGAACTGTATCTCAGGACAATAAAGAAGTTCTAAATTTTATACAATGTTTTCCTGACTTAACAATAGTTGCGTAGGATTCTAAGAACATTTATCACCTTGTGCCCTGATTTGTCTTGAAGTGCTGAATTCTTAATCTCTTTCAATAATCCTCTTTAACGACAATGTATTTTTATCATAAAAACAAACATAAGTTTGAATAAAATGTGAAAACCTTTATTTGGGAGTGTATTGTGTTTATGTGGCATCTCATAATGAGAGTTTGTGAATGTTAAACTAAGATTCTGAGCTGCTTCCTTCATGAACTGGGAATAAGGCCTCTGCAAGAGTCTTTGTCATGAATGTTGTTAGTCCTCAACTGCATGGTATAACTTGAAGCAGGGTGTTAAGCATAGGGGTAGTACTTGCAAGTCTGGCTTCTTTTCCCTGCAGTCGTACACACTTTATAGGGCTTGTACCTTGGCTGTTCATAGTTTTCAATGAAATGGCACTTGGTCAGGTGTGGTCTCGAAGGCAGCACATTTCGTTAAGAAAAACAAGACTGACATCCCGCAAGAACCTCTTTGCTGTGATTGTGATATTTTCTGTGGAGTTGGCAGTGTTGTAGCTTTTGACCAGTGCAGTTTCAACTATGAAATGATATAATGACAGGTGCCATTTATAGGATATGTGTGGGTAGCTTGCACCCAGGTGGTCGACACACCCATATTTTTGTTGTTTCTTTCTGCAAGCACTTGGTTATTCTGCCCTCAGAAGTTTCCCTTTTTCTGTCTTGTCCATATCATTGGAGTGAACAGTAGATATGAGCCAGGTTACAGCATGCCTTTATCTTCTGTGGCACAAAACACAGGTTGGTCTGCCTTTTTAATTTGAGTTGCTTTTTCTTGTGCTTCAGGAAAATGATTCCCGTTTTCAGATACTGTTCCACATGCACCACCTATTTGCATTTCTTTCAGCTCTTGAAATAAAGTTGGACCTGAATGCAAAACTGTCACAGTATAGAGTATATGTCCTTTGTTGTGTTCACCAATAAGATCTTTAACAACCTTGGATGTTTTTCCTACACAACCTTAATTATTACACCAGTAATCTGAGACTGCTTGCAACATATTCCCATACTAATCTGAAGGCCTATGAATGCAGAGAGGTGATTTTCACCTTACTTATTCACTTCATCAGTGATCAGTTCTATGGCAGTATCAAGAAAAAAAACAGAAGATTGAAAAAATTAATGAGCAGTTGTCTGATGTGACACGTTCTTTGTGTGGAAGAAGGTTACGCTCAACTAGTCCGTTTTGAGGACTATTTCTTCATCTACAAAGATTATTTACATGTGCAGTTGTGCTCTGATCTCTTGTACCATGTCCACTTCTTACTTCAGATGTACCTGCATTCTCTCTTTCCCCCGCCCCTTCCATACCCCATCATTATGCCCAACGTCATTGTTGCTACTATCGTAAGTCGCCACACGCTGATGGACATACTGAGGGAGAGATCGAGCACTTATGGACTAATTTGTTCGACGTGCAGTGATGGTGATCCGACGACTAAACTAAAACTTGCGCTTTTATTCACTGATACATCTCCGCTTAGCCATGAGATATCACTTATTTGTTTGTCACAATATTAGCTGAGTCAGAATTATCTATGTTACAATCTAGTTTCCGTTATCAGACATGTTAAAAACACTGAAAGTACTTGTAATTTTAAAAGAATGAAATTTTAATGAAAACACTGCTTGAAATGGCTCTAAATGCTACGGGCAGCCATTTTAGAACCATAAAATAAGCGGATGGAGCTTGAACCCTAAATTTATCGATATGGCCGCCTGTTTGCATTCAACATGTTACTAATTCGATGATCGTTAATCTAGTCACCAAGGCATATAACCAGAAATGCGACGAACGTCAAATTTGGTCAGCAAAGTGTTAAAACACTATCAAGTGTTCCATACCTTCTGCCATCTTATGAGCATCTGTTTGCTGACTGGGAAGACCCCCTGCTCTGAAACCTGGTGGTGGATTGTGAGGATGTGGAGGCCAGCCTCCTGCTCCAGTTAAAGGGAACTGTTGCACAAAGGGTAGCCTGTGAGATGGGCCTTCTGATTCTGTTAGCTGATGCAGAGATTTTAGCCAATGTGGAGGAGTGGTCTCTGGAAATATTCCTGGCATGGCACAAAATAAAACAATGAGATATGTAAATAAACCACTATACATTGCTAATACACTCATTGAAATGCAAATATTTTTATTCACTCTTGTAAGCACTCTCTGTGCTTTGAGTGCAAGCTGTGCTTATTGAGCGTCTTTCATACTAGCACATTTCATCTATTGTTGCAAAGATATCACTGTAACATTGCAATAGTAACACTGCCACATACAAGGCACGTCATAAGAGGTAACTAAGGTAGGGGCCTAGGGAAGCTGCCCTAGTAAATAAAAAGGAAGCTACCTAGTAAATAAAAGCGTAGCAGAAATCTGATGTACTGCCCTACTTGTAGACTCATAACTGGCACAACATACAATCGCTCTTAGGCCCAGATTCACATACAAATCACAGAGTGGTTAACAAGTGGTCGATATGGGGTGTTCGAAGATCTTGTGCTTTGTTTTGATTTGTTCTCCCCAGCCCGTGATAAGCCTCAAACTGTCTACATGGTAGCACTTGTGGTACTCTGTAGCAGCAGTCAGATCCTCTGTATTCTAGTATCAGAGCTCATTCAATAGATTCACAGCACCAGTCTCAGCTCTGAACCACATGATTTCAGCATGCATTTGTTTGGGTACACCCTCCTAAAAACTAAATATATATTACAATCACTTAAAAACTGATCAGGGTGCATGGGGAGATACGTGAGGATTTCATGTTTAACCAAGATATTTTTTGTGAATAATTAAACCAAACAATGCACTAACAGACAATGCACCTCAAAGAGCAATGCTGCTCTGATACAATGGGTACAAAGCAAAAGGCCTGCCACGCAAAAGATGGACCTCAGAGATAATAGGTGATAAAAGACACTATCTACAAAGTGCACGTTTTAGAAATCTCTTCTTGACCTGACGCTGTAAGGTAAACAGGATTGGAGAAAAGAAAAAAAGTATACAGATTAATTGTGGATTTCATTTTCATGTTTAACCAAGATATTTTTTGTGAATAATTAAACCAAACATTGCACTAATTTACACTAACATCAAAGTTATATTCCTATTCTATATATTTATCTAGGCGGTGTGCTATTGATTGCAGGCTAGTCATTGACATGGATTTAGGTTTTCACATCTTTATAACATAACTTACCATCTGCATGTATAGAAAGGAGATTTCCCTCCTTTTATTCACTTGAAATATTGTCTATTTATTCAATGTTGTCTATTATGTAAACTTTACTCTCTTTTGTAGCTAACACAGAGGTCCGTGTAGTTTTCTGTCCAGTATTGTTTAATTAGGCCAGGGAGTTTGCCTCAGTATATCATATTCGGGGCAGTCTTGAAATATGTGATCTACAGTCTGGAGTGTACACAAGGCTGAATTGCCAATCTTGAATTTTGTATACATGTGGCTGCAGGGTCAAGTGTGTCCTGTTCTGAGGTGCAGAATGACAGTTTGTCCTAATCTGATTATATTATAGTAGTTATCCTGTCTTAGTATTGGTGGCTTTCTGATTTATTTAATCATCCTTTTCTTTTAATAGTAGGTAACTGGTACCTCTGTTTGCTCACCTGCAGCACCTTCCTTGGCCAGTTGGTTTGCTGTTTCATTTCAGCGAGACGGTATCCACTGCAAGACGACGACGACTTTACACCTCTTGCAAAGTTTACAACCAAAGCGTACCTGGTTCAAACTCAGCGGCGGGCAAGTTTGGAAGCAAATTAGTTCCCTTGGATTTTTATGAACTGTAAGAATAGACATCACTGTTTAGAACAACAATCGCCCGAGTGGTTACCGGGGCCCAAATTTGGGATGTAACGAATAGAACCACTGTTACCTGCCATGCATGTCGTAAGAGGCGACTAAGGAGGTTTGGCTGAAATCGGATGCACATGTCCTAAACATGTAGAAGTCTATGCGCTTAGGGGCCTACCAAACCAATGTGCAACATATACACGTTCTTGGCAAAGATTAAACATATCACAAAGAGTAATTAAAATTGGTCATGAAGAACGAACACAAATAAGAAGAATGAGAACATCAATGGCAAACTACTGAATGTATAACTGGTGCCTAGAAAACCATGACTCGTTTACTGTTGTTAATGGTTACGTCCTGTAAAGGATAAGCCACAATTCTCATTTTCGCAGTTTATAAAGTAGTGTTTGTAGATGCAAATTTCTGGACTGAAGTGCTTGGAGTGTTGATTTCGCAGGAAAGGTGTCAAAAATGAATGAAGGTTAGGGCAAATAATAAATGTTAATAAGAACAATCCTAGAATGCCTTGATGGGACTGACCTGCAGAATCTGTAAACTGGCTGGTGCTTACTATAGCTGGATCATTCCACGGTGAGGAATCTGGTGAAGTGGACAATGGCCAACCACCTAGACAAATGATTTAACAAAATCAATTTATGTATTCTATCAATCTTTTAATTTCACTTCTATAAAAGCATAACACTAAAGTATTTGTATGCTTTGTTTACACATATTTCTTAATCTTAGATGCTTCCTTATTCACCCAGTAGTGATACATTTTAAGATTTTTACTACTTTTCTAGGACCCTGGTCCAGTGAGGTGATTTAGAGCTCTGACCGCAATATAAATATTCTGGGATCGCTTCCAGATGCATGAAGACTTTAAATGACAATAGTTTCTTTTTTTTCAAACGCTCCATATCAACCCCTTGTTAAACCACCCTTTTGGGTTTGTATGTAATATGAGCCTAAGAGTGATTGTCGGTTGTCAGTTATGCGCCTATATGTAGGTCAGCACATCAGTTTTCTGCTACAATTTTTATTTACTAGGGTAGCTTCCCTAGGCCCCTACCTTAGTCGCCTCTTATGACATGCCTTGTAGGCCGCATTGTTACTATTCTTTCCTCCCTTGTGAGGACATCTGTTCCAAATCTGAAAATTATTATTCACCTGTTGAATGAGACAGACATCAACTCAAAGCTGTTTGGAAGCCTTGATGAACTAAAAATTCAACAACATACACCCAGAGAACTGGAGTCATTGTGTAGATATTGAACATCAGCGAATGAGAAGAAGAAGAATCTTCAAATATGGCACTTTACCTCAAGCACAATATTTCTTTACTATTATTTGTTTTGGATCCTATCCCTTCAGTTCTATGAATCTTTAATAGTTATCGAACATATGCTTACTTTTATTTATATGCTGATTCTGTTGTGTTGGATGCAGAGGAACCTGGTGCTGTTGGACTTGTTGGGGGTAAGTGCTGCCAAAGCTGATATTTATGTTTGGCAACATAGAACGTAGCTGTTCTTGCATGTCTTTCATATTGTATAAATCATGCTGAACCAAAAGAAAAAATACATGTATCATTTCAAATTGTTTGCAAACTACGATTTTTAAAATTAAATTAACACTATGGATTGGAGTTAATTATTAGTTATCACATATGGGTCGCAGTCTTAGGGACAAAGTCGTGCCAGGGTCAGTGAGCAAACTGATACGACACTCGCACTGATCAAAACCCTACCCCACCCTTGGTCGTAAAGAACGTTCGCAAGCAAACAAACAGGCTCAGTATGATAATATCTGGTTTCATCATACTTTTCAAAATAAAATCCCATAAATTATATCTGAGAAAATATACAAACTTAAACTATGCATAGAAAATGTAGAGACACAAAAATTAAGAAGTGTGGGCATCTCATGAGAATGAAAATCAATTGGGGACGACACGCAAATAAGGTGACAAGGCACAACCACGGTCAGTGAGCTGCAACTAATACCCTACACCTCTGCGTGGTAGCCCTGGGAACTGTTTCTGTACTGTAATCTGGCAGAGGGGGTAGGGATCGAAGGGAGCTACTATATGATTAGGTAGTGTAAGCAGTCACCAATAGTATGAGATCTGTTAGCGCAATAGACGAAAAGAATCTCAGAGTGGATGAGCCCATACAATCTACTGGTAGACGCCTAGAGATTGATAACCAGCACAAATACTGTTTAGAGACAATCATGCCAAAGACATCTGTAGGTGTAGAATCTTGTCACCCAGCTTCAAGCTGGTTAGTCATACCAGAATTGCCTGTGTCGGTAGAAGGGACGTAAAACTCTTTAATAATTCTTTTCTCCAATCCTGTTTTGCCTCACAGCATCAGGATAAGAAGAGATTTCTAGAACGGGCTTTTGTGTACACCTCATAAATAGTGTTTTCCAACACCTCTGTTATTTCTGAGGTCCACCTTTTGTGTGGACCTTTTCTTTGTATCCACTATCGGAGTAGCATCGCTCTTTCAGTCTGTTGGTAATCTGCTTATGTGGCCAAACCATTTAATTTGTTGTTTCTTGATGAAGTTCAGTAGTGATGTTGTACCCACTTTTGTCCTGATGTCTTTCATTTACAAACCACTTTTCTTCTGATACTCTGTACTGGAAGAAAAGTATGAAGGTCTTGGGAAGGTGGTAAACTTGCACTACTCCCCAATGGTTAGATCCTAGAGACTGAGGATATCACTATCCATTTGGCATGAACTTTTGATCTCATGTCTAAAGCACAGAAGAATTCAAAGAACTAGAAGATAAATGGTGGCTGGGAATCTTCTTCTTTCGTCTCACTAGATTGGGATTTGGATTCTTTAATAAAGGCAGCTGCCTGCCTCAGATTATCAGCCACGCCATACAGTTTGTCTTGGACGCTGGGTAAGTGTGCCACCTCTTTCTTCTCAAGTTTGCATACTGGGGGCAGTTCCGTAGGATATAATTCCTATGATTTCTGCTTCCCGTTTGTGCTGACCTCTTCCCGCAGTAAGTTTTGTCCACCCTCGTGATGGTAGTTCTGACATTCTTACTGCGTGGCTTTTTTTTTCTTCTTTCGTCCGCTTTCAACTCAGACGAGTTTCATCTCTGAAACTGATTTTTGCGTGAAAATCTGTTTTTCCAATTTCTTACAATGGCAGCAGGCGCACATTGTAAATTACTTTACACTGGCAGCCGTGTGCTCAATGTACTCGTAATTAGTATTCCTCGCCATACAGGCAGATTTTCTCCGACTTCAGAGGTACTCATGTTATCGTCCTGAGTAAGACCAGGGACTCGAACAAATGCCGGACAGTAGGTTCGAACCCGAGCTATGAGGCGTCTCACAGCTAGCAGGCCGAGCTACTATCAACTACTCTAGGCAGTCCCTCACTGCGTGGCTAAATCTCTGAGGCAGATTGTCAACCGCAGAACCGTATCCCATTCCTCATTGTGAAGGGTCGTTGCACCATGTTATGCGACTTACGGCCTGGTGCATCCGTTCTGCAAGCATTTGTTTCGGGTTAGCATTCCCTAGCGGATACATGCATCCGATCTCATCCAGACCTCCTTAGTCGCCTCTTACGACATGCGTGGCAAAGTAACAGTGGTTCTATTCTTTACACCCCAAATTTGGGCCCGTAACCACTGGGTGGTGGCTGGGAATAAGCATAGTGATCCCTATTTAGACTATTTTCTTGCTGCATTGGTGCAGGAAAGTCCTCTTAATCTCCAACAGAAGAACCTTTTTTTAAAAATTTCTATTCGGGGTGAATGGGAAATCCAGATGGATTGATAACATGACAGACTTCTGAAGTCGGAGAAGGCACGCCAGTATGGCTAGTGACACAGCAAGCCTTCAAGCAAAAATAAGTCAAAAGTACCATACCAGGCACCATGACTACGCCTGAATTTATAGCGGGCAAATGCAAGAAGAATAATAACATGACACAGCTATATAGTGGATAGTTTGCTATGGTGTGGCTAACTTGACTGATGTGGTTACTATAATATAATAGTCTAGGCACTTCCTAATTTGTCATGTCTAAACCATTATACATGATCCTTCCAAAAGTATTCTTCCTTAATAGAGATAGCGTACAAATGCTTTTTTGCAACAAGTTAATACATGAAGTACATAAAGCAAGTTGAATGCATTTGAAAATAGATTACGAAAAATAATGTACATAAAATGGAACCGAATTCAGGAGAAGTGATGAAATCAGAGAAATGTTCACTAGTAACAACTGTTGTGGGAATGATGGAGATATGTTGTACACACCTAGAGAATAAAAGATCACTGAATATCAAAGCAGGCATTGAAGTGGAATGCAAAGGGTTCAGGAAAGAGAGGACGACCTAAGGAGACCTTGAAATGAATTTTGTTGAGAAGCAAGAAACATCGGTCTCAGTTCAATGGAAAAGATTGAGCGAGTTGCCCAGGATGGAGCGGTATGGAAAAATTGCTTGCAGGCTCTAAGTAGCATATAACGGTACGAGAGGAATTATTATTATACATGAAGTAATTCAACTGCTACAAATAAATGTAAGTAAAACTACCTGTGGCTGTTGCTGTACATGCAGATCAAGTGGCAAGCTGTGGTAAGCTGGGTGTGGGGGAAATCTCTGGTGTACTGTAGGGGCAAATTGGGGTAGGAGATCTAGCATTTTTGAACTGGCCATTCCTGAAAATATTAATAAATCTCATAATTATCATGATGCTATTATGCAATTATACCTACATGGAGAGACTATAATTATATAGACAAAGAAGAAATGTAACTGGTTATGATGCCCCACGACTGATCTTCGAACGCTCAATATCAACCACTTGTTAAAACTACTTTTTGTGATCTGAGCCTTATAGCAAACTAGCTGATTAACCCGGCTTCGCACGGATTAAAGTTGTTAGTAATCCTTGATGAGGAATTGGTGAAGCCGCTCCAAGAGATGTCATCTTCTTCTTCAGCAATTTCTGGTCATGCGCTTAATTTACCGTGGACCACAAAATGGGCAGTCAGCTTCAGGTTTCCACACAACTTAGTTTTCAGGTTGACTGGGTGTGGTCACATGTTGCTTCTCAGCTCACCCAAGAGAGGACAGTCTTGCAGGATATGCTCTGGTGTCTGCTCCGCCTGCTGACACTGGTAGAAAGCTGTTTGACTTATTTCTAGTCTATGTAAGTGTTTGTTGAGTCTGCAGTGTCCGGTGCGTAGTCTAAATATAATGACCTGATCTGTTCTGCTTAGGTCTTTGAGGAGTCGTTTCCATAATCATATCCAATATTTGTCTTCCAGTCTACTGCTGATTTTCTTTGTATAAGGGTTTTGACCTCTTGAAAAGACAGGGTCGGATAAGACATCAGTTTGGGTTTTATTTATTTTTAAACGAATATTGACCCGATTTCGAGTCAATATTCTAAATTATACAGTTTGCTCAAACCAAAGCAAATGAAAAACGCAATTTTATAGCGAGCTCAAACCAAAGCAAACGAAAAACACAATTTTTTATAGCGTAGTTTGAAACAACAAATTAAGGGACGCAATCCATGCCTATGTTGTATCTTGCAATTTGTGCATTATATCCCTTTACTTCACTCGCTTCACCCTGTGGTGTCGAAATATGTTGGATAGGATATCAAGAAATCGATTAAAATTAATTGTAAAGCTAATATTGATCCGATTTCGACAGTTTCTTTAGCTAATATTAACTTTTGAAGATACAATTTTGCTGAAAAATGGTGAGTATTGGATGTAAACTGAAGCTTTCTATAGGGGGCACACATCGCGACAGTCAGCTTTAAATTATAAGATGTACGTTGTGGCAGTATACGCCTACCCAATTTCCAATCAGCACATCCAATTTCTGCAACGCTCTTTATTTACTAGGGTAGCTTCTCTGGGCCTCTACTTCAGTCGCCTCTTACGACATACCTTGTAGGTTGCAGTGTTACTATTCTTTGCTTCTTCGGGCCCTAGCAACATACAGACAGTTTAATGAAGTGCAATGTATGCTATAGTTATCAATATGCTTCTCTTAGTCTCTAAATTTCTATTATTTAGCTCAATAGAGTTAAGAATTGCAAATATTTGCACCATCATTCACTATTTTGGAACAACATTACAAAGAAAGAACAAAGACTAAGAGGTGTTTTCATTTCAAAGTGCACAGACATTCTTTGATTTCTGTTTTTGTACCAACTAGCTTCTATTGGTATATGTAGATTCTAATCACTTTTCCAGCAAGATACATTATAAGCTTATATCTCATCTTGTTTCGGTCAATGTTAACCAGCTAGTAGTTGTACACTGATAAGAAAGAATATGTATCATTGCAGCCATGACAGATAGATACAAATTATATCTACAACCATGTAAATGACATACCTTGCCTGAAAAAATGTTGTTGCTGCTGCTGTTGTATCTGTGAAAGAGAGAAACCGGGGGGTATACTTCTTAACAGTTGAGCACTGCTTAGATGTTGTGAGTGCAGCAAAGATTGGGAAGGAAAGCCTATTTGTGGCGGGGAACCAAGTCTGTTCTGATGATGTTGACTAATATGATGATGCTGTTGCTGCATACCATTCTCTTTTTCAATGAGGTCAGCAAGTCCCTTAAACGATTCTGCACACGGGTCAAACTCTAGATGGATGACAAGATTAAAAAAAAAAACCAGTCAATAACAGCAACATAAACACATAACAATTGCATTGGGACTTTCGGTTTCAAGTTCTGTGAAATTGGAAGTCCCATTCAATTCCTGTTTTGTGCAATTCATTTTTGCAAATTCTGTATGTGGAATATGTATGTTTATTGTGTTTTCGATGTATGGCCATGGTGGAGTGGAATGGTGTCCAATGATTCGGTGCTGACAATGCCATGTTCGTTCTAGCTTGAATAAGGAGTTAGGAGTTGAGCCATCTCTTACTCTGAAAAGGTGCTGAAGTCGACGACACTGGGCCAGAAAACACACCAGAAACCATAGTATCATGCATCTCACACTTATATATGCCGATTATACCGTCAGATCAAAGCTATCATACACCACAACCACAAGTCTTTGGTGTGTTCTAAGATGGTATGTTATTCCACTGTATTTTTAAAATATCATGAAAAGCTGCTACAATAAATTCATATGCAGTGTTGAAACTTCCAAGCTGAGTCTGAAGCCAAAATAGGTGTGCGACAAGGATGTGTCACGTCAGCCCTACTATTCAACAATATCATAGATTGGGTGATGCATAAAACAACTGAAAGTCAAACGGTATCAGAATGACTCTCATTCACTCTGGAAGACCTAGATTTTGCTAATGACATTGCACTTCTATCTTACACACATAAAGATAGCAGGGAAAAGACTTGCTGACGTAACCAGTACAGCCCGATGGCTCGGCTGAAAATCATTCAGAAATAATGACTGAACATGGTCATCCCAGCATGTTAAGTTATTCGAACTGTTATGGACAGTGTATCTAATTTCGTTTGATCATCCGTGTATCGGCTAGCCAGAAGGTAAGTGCCCATCGAATGCCTTTGCTGTTATCCTTTATGGTCTCTCTCATCAGCCAGTCTATGGCAAGATTAAACAAGAATGGTGAAAGAATACATCCCTGTCTAACTCCTGTTTTGATCTTGATGTACTGTCAGATGGCTATTGCAAACTACTTGACACTGAAAGTATGCATATAATGCTACTAGTGGTTGACTAGACATTTCTCTGATTTCCTCACTTCTGAATTCGTCCCATTTTATGTTCATTATTTTTGCAGACATCTATTTTCAGATGCATTCAACTTGCTTTCTATATCTTTGGTCATTTTCCAACTTTCGCTGGCATATGTTAGGATTGAAAATAGGATACAACATTGGAATTGAAAATTCTTAATTTAGTTTTAAAATTGTATAACTTGCAGTTCCATATTTTATTTACACTTTTAAAAGCTGATGTTGCTTTGACAATTAGTAGCAAAATTTATTTTTTAACATTTCCAATGCAATCAAAATTGCTACCCAAATAGGTGACCTACTCTTATTTTATCTTAATACAGTATAAATGTATTCCACCAAGGAATACAATTTAAATATTAACTGCATGATTAATCATCCCATACCAAGATCATCATCTAATGGTAGCTCTTTATTTTTGAAACCAAAAGCTGCTGACCAGTCTGTACTTGAGGACACTGGGAGAGAATCTGCCATCTCATGATGAGCCAGTGAAACATTTGGTATATCTACAAGAAATACACAACATTACATTAAAGATACACACGACTGATCATCTTAATAAACATGTTTTGTAAATTTTTAATGTAAAAAGAATGTGCAGTAAGAAAAGTAACTATTCCATAGCATATCTTATAAGAACATTTCTTACATAGTTTACAGAGAGGCTGTGTTATCAGAGTACCCTTCAGCCTGACATATTTGTTTTTAGCACAGCATATTTGGGCATGGGTTTATCTTTTCTCTTCCATTCTTATTAACTTTAGCGATACTGCACTGATTGCAGATTGTACGCTTGATGCAGATTGTTCACTGACTCTGACATGTCATTCACTGCATATAAGACTGTTGTGAATAGTATTTGGAAGCAAATTCTCTTCTGAAAAATTACCTTTCCTAGTTCGGAGAAGAATTACATATTTTCGTGAATAAGAACTGCACCTGACGAAATCCCACCTCTTTCAAATGGACAGA
Source organism: Arion vulgaris (assembly GCA_020796225.1). Lineage (NCBI taxonomy): Eukaryota > Metazoa > Mollusca > Gastropoda > Stylommatophora > Arionidae > Arion > Arion vulgaris. The sequence continues at coordinate 29,070,435 of CM036761.1, read as the reverse complement.
ATAATCATCTAAGCATGGGACTGCCAGATAGTGTGCCTGCCTAGCGTAGCGCATAGTGGTGAACTACTGTCCGCATTTGTTAGTCCTGCTCAGACGATACGAGTCCTAGTTGGAATCTGCCTGTATGGCGGAATACTTTCAAATGAAACTGCGCCAGTGAAGTAATTTACAATGCACGCTGCCATAAATTAACAGATTTCCAAATCAGTTCAGAGATGGAACTGCTGAGTTGAAGCGAAAAAACAAAAAAACTATGTCATCGCTCTCAAATGCAGTAATCTTTAATAAAATGAAATTTTTAATGTACTCAGCCCACAGCATGAAAAAATCATGAGAAATATTTGTCTGAATATATAAATGCATCCGAAACCACAACATATACAAAAAAAACTAGGGTTAGCTACAAGGAACAGAAACTACAATATACAAGCTGCCATTAGCTACAATGTACAGTAACAACTACGATTACAAGTAAAATAACTGGGGTGTTGGGTGAGAAGGTAGGGGTTAGTACCTCACGGAAAATGACAGCCGTATCCTGGGTATGTCCATGGATAGTCATGATCCTATTTGGTCCCCACTTCTCACCTAGCTCATGTTTGGCTCCACGTGCCACATCCCGGGCAACAGTCTCGGCTGACTGGCTAAACAACATGAGTGGGCGGGAGTAATCCTGCTTAACCCTCCCACTTCCCTCCTTTCTTTCCCTTACCCACGCCCCTTTTCCCTCCAATACTCTTAACCACAGTGAGAGCTCTAATGGCCTCTCATATGACCATTCAGATCTGGCACAGCACTACAGCATAACTGAGTAGATGTGGTAAACATTTGTATAATATTTGACAATGTACATGCACCCTCTGTGGTTGGAAAGAAGTCAGAAGGGTACTAACTAGATCTGAGGATAGAGAACCAATGTGTGCTGCTTTCTGACGGCTGACATCCATCGTACAGGCGCAGTGACTCAGGACGTGATGATCCTCTTGCCTTGAACATTTGGACACAAGCCTAGAGTATAACTGAGCTCGGCGTGACCAGCAGGCAATCTGGTGGCGGGAATGAAACAGCGAACCCTACCTTGGCTGCAGTATCATTAGCGACACAGAAAGCCCTCATCCACTAGTGCTATGGCAGTATTATTCTGGCTCCTGTCCGGGGTTGGTAGGAAATCCACAGACTCCCCAGCTTTTCAATGCTATGTACAACAATAATAGAAATTCAAGCGAGATCGGATGTAGACTCGAATATCAAGGTCCGCGCCAGACAGAGGGTAACCGGGCTGTTCTGTGCGAAAAATTGACTACTGGAAAAACAAAACAAACAAATGCAAACATAGAAATACACAAAACCCTTGGAGGAAGAAGGACCTACAGATATCAGATGACCAAAAGAACAAACATTCACTTAATATCCTCCAATTAAACATCTGTGGCCTAAGAAACAAAAAAGATTGAACTCTCAAAATTATTACATGACCACAAGGTACATGTGGCCCTTTTGCAAGAAACCCTACACAAAGACAGTGACCTGCACTTGACTGGATACACTAGTTATTCCTGTAGGTGTACTGACTGCCGAGGCATAGTCACATACATACGTAACGACATTCAGGATGCATCACAGCTTACAACAGCCCATCCCACAGATGTGCAACAAATTACTATCTGGCACTCTGGAGGAAAATATACCATATACAACATCGATAACCCCGCAGAAACACTCAAACTGCCAGAACTGCACAACACACAGTATCGCAAAACTATTTTAGCCGGTGACTTAAATGGACACTCTCCACGTTGGGGCTACCCAGACAACAACAGGACAGGAAAATTAATAGAAGAGCTTTGTGATACAACAAATCTATCAGCTACTTACTAGGAATGCAGAATCTCCACTCAACTCTGTTGCACAGAGCTCACACTCCTCACTTACTCGACCTTCAGACCTGACTCATCTGCTCATATCCAAGCTTCACAGAATACAAAGCAATTCTCAAATCACTTGATGGTCATTGGAAAGTAAGAAACATGAGGCACATTAAGAAAACACTAGAGTCCACACCATCACTGGACATAAAAGTGCAGTACAATAAAGCTTGTGCAAAAGTAAAACTTGCAGTTAGGAAGGCTAAAAATGAAAAATGGATAGACACATGTTCAAAACTAGACTTCAGACGTAATGGAAATAAAGCCTGGGCATTGGTCAACAATCTGTCTGGGGATAGTAGGAAGACAAATCCCAAACCAGTGATAGATGGAAGGAAAACAATCATTGAAGACCAGAAAAAAAGCAGAGCACTTCAACCGTTACTTTGCATCAGTGAACAGAGCAGGGCAACTCACAGAGATAGACAGAAAGCGTCTGAACCACTTGAAGCAACAAGAAAAAGCTCAGACAGTAAATGCTTCCATTTTTGAGAAAGAAATTAGTAGAAAGAATTAGAACAGGCATTAAAGAAATTGAAACTTAGAAAGTCTCCTGGACCAGATAAGATCCACAACGAGATGCTTCTAAACTTGGGTCCAATAGGAAAGGTAGCAGTTCTCCATCTAATTAACATGACATGGAGAAATGGAATGCTCCCCAAAGCCTGGAGGAGTGCCTATATTATCCCTATCCTGAAAAACACCAAACCCCCAGGTGAACTCAGAAGCTACCACCAATCTCCTAACATCATGTCTAGGAAATTAGCTGAAAAAATTGTAAATTGTCGTCTCTACTGGTTTCTGGAAAGTACCAACACTCTATGCCACGAACAGGCGGGATTTAGATCTGGCAACTGCACAGAGGACCAACTCTTTAGGCTTACTCAAAGAATACACGACAGCTTCCAGAACAACAAACACACAGTAGCCATCTTCTTGACCTGCAGAGGCTTACGATCGAGTATGGAGAAAAGGCCTCCTTATGAAGATGATGGACATTGGAATACATGGGAAATTGTACAACTGGATTAAGTACTTCTTAATTGACCGTATGATCCAGACAAAAATTAATGATGCAATTTCATCTAAGGAGGTCTTAGAAGAGGGTTTACCACAGGGCTCATCCCTGAGTTGCACCTCTTCCTCATATCATCAATGACCTTGCAAGTCAGATTACGGCTGAAAAGCGCTATACGCAGACGACCTGGCTATTTGGCAAAGTCATGAGGATGTAGAAAGTGGAGCACGTAAACTTAACGGAGACCTAAGAAAACTCCATGACTACTGCCAGACATGGAAACTAAAGATAAACTGTGCCAAAACAGTGTATACCATCTTCACTATTAGCCACAAAGTTGCCAAACAGAATATCACATTAAATCTAGACAATCACCAACTGCTAAGAGAACAACACCCTACATATCTTGGAGTAACACTTGACCACAGTTTAACCTGAAGAAGCATGTTGTGAATGTAAAGAACAAAGCATTAAGAAGATTACAGCTATTGAAGAAGCTTGCTGGCACAACATGGGGATCAGACAAAGATACTCTGAGAGGCTTATATCTTGGTTACATCCGCTCTGCAATAGAGTACAACAGTGCTCTTCTAACAACTTGCTCCAAGACAAACCTTGATTCCCTGGACAGAGTACAGAACAATGCCTTACGCCTAATCAGCGGAGCAATGAGGTCAACACCAACCGCCGCATGTGAAATACACACAAATGTGGAACCTCTTGGGTTGCGTAGGGACAAAGCTGCTGTTGAAGCCTATGAAAGGAGCAAAAGAATGAATCAAGATCATCCAATAAACTATTTTTGAGAAGTGGAAACAGAGAAACAGAATTAAACAAAAGTCAATCCTCCACCACGTCAGTGAAATCAAAGACAGATACCACCTTCCAGAAACAAGACAGCAGCTGCAGAGAGTAATAGCAAACTTACCACCACATACACTCTTGAATACACCTGAAATTAGAACAAAATTGATAGATGAAGCAACTAAACGCTCCGACCCAGTCAGCCTTTTGATAGCATCTCAAAGAACCATTGATGCCTATCCCCAAGAATGGATACATGTCTATACTGATGGATCTGCATTTAAAGCCACCATCAAAGCAGGTTACGGAGCATATATACAATACCCAGACAAATCATCCGAAGAGCTGTTTGGTGCATGCGGGGAGATATGCTCCAATTATGAGGCTGAAATTCATGCGATAGAAGCAGCGTTGTACCACCTGAAGACTGTTTTGTGCCTTTCCATCAAAGGCACAAAACATAATTATCTTCACAGATTCAATGTCTGCCCTTCAAGCCCTAGAGGATGGTGGACATTGTAAATCTGAACTATCCCATATGGCCCTAGATATTGACAGACTTATTACATCACATGACATCAAAATAACCATGCAGTGGATCCTGGACATTCAAACACACCTGGAAATGATAAAGCAGATAGGCTAGCCAAGAAAGGTCAACACAGGAACAACCAATCACAGCAACAACTCTCCATACAGCAAAGCAAATCCTAATGACAACAAATAAGGAAATTTGGCTGAACAGATGGGCCATGGGAAACACAGGAAGAGATGTGTACACCCATATGGCCAGCCCTAACCTTAATGACAACATCAACCACCTTACAAGAAGAGATCAGAGCACCATTTTTAGACTCGAACCCAACACATAACACTTAATAATCTGAACTTGTGATGAATCAGAATTCATCCACAACACACTCCAGAGTGCCAACTGTGTGCACATCATCATGAAACCGTTCACCACCACCTCTTCAAGTGTCAAGCACTAGAAGACATCAGAAAGACCCTCCTTCCTCCAAGGCCAGATAAATGGAACACACTATACGGAACAAAAGAACAACTTACAGACACATGCAGATACCACTACATAGCATTGGGCCAAAGGGCAAAAGCTCAAGTGCCGCTGGATCATTGAAGAAGAAGTAAAATAACTAGGCAAAAACTACAAAACAAAGAACTAGGGCTAATTACAAAGCAAAGAAAAAAGCAATATATTTTTTATCTCTCTAATTTAAAAAATACGACTTGTATGTAGCAACATTATTACAACTGCACAATAAATTCACCGTCGCATGAAATCTTACCTTGAGAAGAAATTGTTGTAGGGGCTTGCATAGTCCCTGATGTGTTGGAGTTATTGAGCAGATTGTTACCAAAAAATGAAAGACTGTGTGCGCTGTTAGATTCAGAAGATCCGGGTCTTCTGTTAGATCCAATAGCACCAACCACGCCATTTGTAGTGCCCTGATCTGCACGCTGAAGCTGCAGAGACTGTAATAAACATAAAATAATAAACTTCACAAATTAGCAACAACTTCTGTCCCAATCCCATCTGTGGCACTGTTGGGCAAACCACAGAACATGCCCTGCAAGACTGCCCTCTCTAGAAATGAATGCTGGCCCTACAACCCAACACTACATTCAAAACTGCATGGCACCAGACGATAGTCGACTTGCCATAAGAACGCATCTAACTGTATAATCATTAAAATAGCGATCGCAAAGAAGAAGAAGCAATAACTATTTTGTGTGGTTAAAGTCACTAGATCTAACTGCCGGTGTGTTGACAGGGTTTGCAAGGGGAGCAAAGAGTAGTAATACTGTGACCTACAAAGCATGTTGTAAAAGGTGACTGAGGCATGAGGTAAAAGGGCCTAGGGAAGCTACCCTAATAAATAAAAGCGTTGAGAAATCGGCTGTGCTGGCCTACTTGTAGGCGATAACTGGCACAATGTACAATCGCTCTTAGGCTTAGATCACATACATATCACAAGAGTGGTTAACAAGTGGTCGATATGGAGCATTTGAAGAAGAAGTTTTCATATGAAGCTACACATTTCAAAGGTTGCACAAGACTACTTACCTGTGTGTGTGTTCCATTAATGACTGCAGTGACTGTTCCTGAAGGAGGAGGTATAGATGTAGCGACTGATGTCTCACTACCCGCTCTTGGTGATGCTTGCAGCTGTTGGCTTGGGGTTGTCACCGGTGTGGGCAGGGGAAGACCTCTGTGTGCAGATTGGTCATTCTGTGGAGATATTGAGCCTTTTTCTCTCTCTCCAGGTGGTGTTGTTGATGGTGTTCTACTACTGCTTCCAGCATTAATTTGGCTGCAGAAATAACATACACAAAGTCTAAGTCACTAACAGAGTAAACTATAATCTGAAATATGCAATTCAAACTGCAGTCTTCTTATTCTTGTTTGCTGTTGTTAAGTGTTATCTACACAAGAAGACCAGTTCTCCTGATGTATGTTACTGTTATTGAGAGTTTTTTGAAACTCTCAAGCAGCTTTAAATGTATATGTCATTTTCGTGGGTTATACTGCAGTGATATCCATCTATGTCTGTTTCAAAAGAAGTTAACAGTTAGGGACTTAAGACACAACGAATGAAATCACAGAAGTCAGTGAACCAAAGTTGACCAAGATCCTACTTCCCCTCTATCACTGCAATCTGGCAAACCGAGTAGGGATAAAAAAGACCTGAACTCAGTCCCAGAAATTCCCTGCTGAAAATGAATGTGCCTGAATGAGAGATGCAGAATATCAACATTATCCATGCACACTGTGTTACAACTCAATTTATATACACATGATTGAAATAACCATCCCCATCCCCCCAAAAGGGTAAATATATCTTCTTTAGTGATTTCTGGTATGTGCTTAATTCACTATATCCACAAACTGAGCAATCAGCTTGAGATCTGTCAGGTTTTCCCAAAGCTTAATTTTCCGGTTGACTGGGTGTGGGCCCCATGTTGCTTTCAGGTCTTCCAGAAGACAGTGGTCTTGAAAGACATGCTCCGGTGTCTGTTTACACTGGAAGACAACTGTTTCAAAGGGTTTTAAAGTCGAAGGATTGACTCCATTGACCGGGTTTACCCATATGGCTCTGTCCCTCTCTACAGAAACAGCACACCACCTGCCGAGAGTATTGCACAAAGCATGAACTCCTAGCTCCAGCAACAATCCTAGGGGTCTCTGGAAAAAACTGCACCCGCGAACATAACGGTGAGATCCGGATTCAAACCCGCGACCTTCGACTCGCAAGGCAAAAGGCTTAACCATAGAGAAGAATAGTAAAACTATGACCTATAAGGCATGTTGTAAGAGACGACGGAGGTAGAGAAGCTACCCTAGTAAATAAAAAGTATCGCAGAAATCAAATGTGTTGGCCTACTTGTAGGCGTAGAACTGGCACAACGTACAATCGCTCTTAAGTCTCAGATCACATACAAATCACAAAGAGTGGTTTAACAAGTAATTGTTATGGAGCGTTTGACGAAGAATAATAATATAATGATCTGGTCTGGTCTGCCGACGTCTTTGGAGAAGTCTTTTCCGTAATTGTATCAAGATAAATATGTAAAAAATAGAGAAAAATTATACAAAACATACACATATTATCTAATCTTCAGTTCTTAAAGAAATATTTCAGATAACATACCTGGATAAATGGCTATCATCTGTACTAAGACTATTATTACTTCTTTGTCTCCCTGTGCCAAACAAACGACTAATGGTACTGCCTCCACCACTGCCAGGAGGTGTATTCGTTGTTTGCTGAAGTTTGATACCCTGAGCCTACCAACAATAAAATATTAGCAATTGGTTTACTGATAATCTTCTTTTTTTGCGTCTTCTTTAAGACCAATTTTAATCACTCTTGTGATATCTCTGATCTTTGCCAAGAGCGTGTTTACGTTGTACATTGGTTTGGTAGGCCCCTATACGCATAGACAACTACACGTTTAGGACATGTGCATCCAATTTCAGAGAAAACCTCCTTAGTCGTCTCTTACGACATGCGGGCAGGTAACAGTGGTTCTATTCTTTACACCCTAAATTTGGGCCCCAGTAACCACTAGGGCAGATTACTGATAATAAAAGGTAAAGTAAAGGAACCCTTGTTATACCATGTGGTATATAGGGTAATACAGTGTTAGGTCCTTATTTTTTATGGACTGTTGGCACATGATGAGTGATATGGACAACATCACGTCGGCTACATTTACTTCCCAGTGTTTTTCCTGGTGCCCAATTAAGGCTGGGTTGACCTGAGAGCTGTTACGGTTTGAAAAAAAACTCCATATTTACTTGTAGCAGTAAGCTAAATAAATTCAAGACAAATAAGTAATGCATATGATCTTATATGAAGAACTGGCTTCAGAAAATCATGGGATCCTCAGTCAATTGCTACAAGGGTAGCTGCAGATAAGACAGGAAGATGAACACACCAAACTGAAAAGAGCTTGCAATGAACAAGCCAAGCCCTTTAAGCAGTTTTTGAGCACTGAGGAAGCCAGACTGAGGTAGCTTGTAGATGTCAAGCACGTTGGAGGAAGCAGTAGCTTATACAAACAGCTACATCCATTGTCTTTCAAGATTAATACATACTGTTTCCAATACGATAACTATAACAGATATTCCAACAAAAAACTGTTAATAATAGTGCTTTTTTTTTTTGGTGCTTGCTTATTTCTCTCCGCTCCTCATGGAACATATGGTCTGAACAATTTTCTGCCACTTTATCCAGTCTGACCATTTTCTTTATGGTTTCCCAGGATAATTTGACATCCTTCAGTCCCTCAAGAACACTCCATCTCCAGGTATGGTGAGCTTCCTTTCCAAATGTATTACATATGTACCCATTTACAGCTGGGTCGAACTGAAGCCCTGACCATATCCAGTCAATCATGAGGTAATTAAGATGCTTAGTAAGTATTTCTCTCTCTCTCGATCACCGCCCAGACCTATGTACCAGATCTCCCAATAAATTCTATTCATGCGGAAATCTGATTCATGCAGCCATAGCATTGGTATGTTTTACGTCACATCTTCAGCACCATTTGGAGCTCTGGTGCTTATCCTTCGCGATGTGTCCGGTTTCAGCCAGTGTTTACTCAGTTCTTTCTCAATTCTGTAACCATGTAGTGTTTTTACGGTGTGGGTAGCTACCACCACCTCCTTAGTCGCCTTACATGTGTGGCAGGTAAGAGTGGTTCTATTCTTTACACCACAATTTTGGCCCCGGTAACCACTCGGGCGATTAAGTATTTGTGCAACCTGACACATTTATACTGAAGATTAGCAGCACACAAGTTTGAGATAAAAGCATCTTGATACTAATCAAGTCTCACCTGCAATTTGTTGTTACCATTAGCAGTAGGGAGTTCTGGTTTTGAACTACTGCCAGGTACAGGAGAACCACCCACTCCATCTAACGCTGGCCAACTGGAATTAGAGTTATTGAGGTGTGCATGACTACTGGCTCCACTATTAACTGGATTAGGTAATAGAGGCCCAGGGTTGGGTAGAGTGTGTTTGATATCACCAGTCATATCCATCAATGATGGTATAACTTCAGAATTCTCTATTGCCTGAGGTGACGCAGGCTTTTTACTGTAAAAATAAAAGATGGTTATGAAATGTCAACAACCAAAAAATGTTGCAGTTCAAAGTGCTGCAATAAAATATTCAAGGAGTTAATAAAGTAAAAATTATTTACCACTGTCTAAAGTCACATCAAATAAAGTATAAATTACCTATGACTTGATATAAAGTCACATTTTAAAAAAAAGTATAAATTATCTACAAGACCCAGCCTAAAGTCAAATCAGATAAAAAGAATTTACTTACAAGACTCAGCCTAAGCAAATAATCATTTATTTAAAACCATTGAAGTTCTCTCTACCATCAAATCTAAAGTTAAGGCATATGTATCAACTAACCTACACATCATAAGTCCACACAACTAACAGAGTGCATAAAATGCAATAACATAAGAGACGCTGCCTGTCCACCTCTCAATGTCTCCTCCCAATTATACCTGTATTAGACTGATGACTGTCCCCTTATGATGTCTTTGTCCCAATTATATATGTAATAGACTGATGACTGTCCCCTTATGATGTCTTTGTCCCAATTATATATGTAATAGACTGATGACTGTCCCTTATGATGTTTTGTCCCAATTATATTGTAATAGACTGATGCCTGCCCCTCTTGAATGTTTCAACAATTATCATCTCTTTTAACTGTGAATTAGATATGGTCTTCAAATTTCATCTCTTTAAATGTCATATAATTTTACTTTAGTGTTGCCAAAGAGAACAGTAACACCAACAAATTTAACTTAGAACAGATTGATTGGAAAGACATAGCATAGAACAGAAACAATTAATATGTACGTTGAAGATTTGTGCTTCATAGGGATTTATGATTACCAAAGGATAGGTTGCTGTGTGCTGCGGGCGAAAGAATAAGCAGCAATGTGAACCTGACAAGCATATTATAAGAGGCAACTAAGGAGGGTGGTTATTGAGATTGGCTATCACACCCCGTAAAAAAACTTAGCAAAAAAAAAGAACTCAACAAACATGGAAAGTACAAGTAAAAGAAAAATCTAACTCAACCATCCGAACCGGTGACAGTTTCCCAACAGGGGGGCCAATGATGTATTGCCGGAAAGCTGAAAGGACCCGTGATACTAACTAACCTTCTTTCCTGTCTGAAAACTATGGAAGTTATGGCAAGAGAGGGGAAGAGCTGGCAAAGTTTGTTGTAGACCTGTGCTCCGTTACAAGTTGAAATTGTGAAAAAGAACGGATAATGTAACAAATACCTCTATTCAATGTTGTGAAAAGCTGACAAAGAAACTTACATCTTATTATTTGCTATGTGATGATTATTAGCTGAATTCTGGCATTTAAAACTGTTCTATCAGCATCTGTTCATACTCTTGATGTTTTCTGTAGATGAAATGTTAATGTACACTAGATAAGCAAGTTTCTTTTAACAAGCAAATCATGCACTTATCAGATCTAGCTTCTGTAGTTATCATGTATGAATACTTCCTTCTTCTTCCTCAAACGCTCTATACTGACCACTTGTTAAACCACTCTTTGTGATTTGTATGTGATCTGAGCCTGAGCGATTGTACATTGTGCCAGTTATGCGCCCACAAGTAGGCCAGCACATCCGATTTCTGCAACGCTTTTTATTTACTAGGTAGCTTCCCTAGGCCCCTACCTCAGTTGCCTCTTACGATATGCCTTGTAGGTTGCAGTGTTACTATTCTTTGCTCCCTGGGGGTCCCAGCAACAAACAAGCATTGTATGAATACAATTGTTACATTAGATTCAACTAGTAATTTCTTCTTCTTCTATGATCAAGCAACACCTTCTTCTTCTTTGCGTTCGTTCTTTTACAACCAATTTTAATCACTCTTTGTGATATGTTTGATCATTGCCAAGAACGTGTAAACGTTGCACATTGGTTTGGTTGGCCCCTAAACGCATAGACTTCTGCACGTTTAGGACATGTGCATCCGATTTCAGCCAAACCTCCTTAGTCGCCTCCTACAACATGCGTGGCAGGTAACAGTGGTTCTATTCTTTACACCCCAAATTTGGGCCCGGTAACCACTCGGCGATCAAGCAACACCTGAGAACGTATCCTTCAGCTTAAAGTCATATAGAGAGATATCTCTACTTGTGTTTCTAAGTTGTTTGTTTGTTTGATGTAAAGTGTTCCATGTGTTTGGTATTGGTGAAAAATGCATTTTCCTGACATTTAATCCAGAATGGCAAGTAGTGGTATGAGTGGATGTGGTCTATAGTGGTTTCCAACCACCAGAGACGTGGATCGACTGTCCTGGTCATGCGGGTGTATGCACATCCTGCATTCCTGTCCATTATACATACACCAGCAAAGTTAAACATGACCTCATGAACAAAGCTTACAGCGTAAGCTATGGGAAGCCCATGAGGAATTCCAAATGACATTCAGCTTCACAGAGGCAACCCATCTCATGGTTTAAAATGAGTGTGCGAAACCACTGATCACAAAGAAACCTCCCTCCCTCATCACATGCCAAAAAATGATGGCCTGCTCTTTCTTTTATTGATAAGTTTTCTATGTGCCTTGGCCTCTTTCAGCACATCAACAGTAGTCATTTTAGCAGTCCATGAGATTCTTAGGATTCTCCTGTACAACAGGTAGCATCTTTAAAAAAGTGTAAACTATTCACTTCATTGAACGCTCCATATCGACAACTTTTTGTTAACCACCCTGTGTGATTTGTATGTGATCTGAACCTAAGAACGATTGTATGTTGTGCCAGTTCTGCATCTACAAGTAGGCCAGCACATCCGATTTCTGCGGTGTGTTTTATTTACTAGGTAGCTTCCTAGGTCCTACAGTCGCCTCTTACGACATGCCTTGTAGGTCGCAGTGGTACTATTCTTTGCTTCCTTGTGGGCCATGGCACCACACAGGCGAAACGATTCACTATCATTTATAATGCTCCAAAGCGATATGAATTGCATACATGTTACAAGATAAAAACACAAAAATGCACAACATACCCTGCTGTCATTTCATCTTTTGTAAAACTAGCAGCTTCTTCACCCATTTCATGCAAGTACATACAATCCTGCAAGATATAAAGTAGTTGCATATTTACACAAAACATTTATTTGAGAGAACATTGTACACAAAAGAAAGAAAAAAATGACAGCACACACTATAATCTCACAATAACAAGGAGAGATAAAAATCTGTGTAAGAAAGAGATTGGAGAACACAAGGTTACCCACCGAAGTGCAATGATGATGGTCCTATCAATTAATCAATCAAGTAGAGATAACTTCTGGAATCTACACCAGAAATTCAAAACTTATATTAAGACATTCTTACAAAAAACTTAATGTGCAGAAAACAATAGAAATGAGAAAGATTTGAGATCTCCACTTGGCTTTTTCCACTGTGGATCCTGACCCCTTTAACTTTATAGTAAGGGAAAGGGCTAAGTTAACATATTGTTAAAAAGACAACTAAGGACAGCCTAATACCCTGGTCAGTGTACTGTATCAAATCACTGGTATCATAGTTCAAATTCCAGAATTAGCGATTTCCTGGTCCATCCAGGTGAAAATTCATATTCACTGCCATAACTAGCTGAAGTGTTCCAAAACTAGCTCTGTCAGAATGCTGAAAGGGATAGAGCACCTTTGGGGGCTGCAGACCTCTGGGTGCATTTATTTTGCAATACAAATTTAATAATTAATATAAAGTAGTGTAGGCTTTTATAACTCAAGCATTGTTTCTCTGAAGTATGATATATTCAATTGTTCTTGATAGGAGGATGAACACAATAATATAATATTTGACATCACGGGATATATTTTTTTTTTCTCCAATCATGTTTTGAATCAGAGCGTCAGGATAAGAAGAGATTTCTAGAAGTAGCCCTTGCGTGGCTTCAAAATAATCTCTTTCATCGCCTCTGTTATCTCTGAGGTCCACCTTTGGTGTGGCTTGCCTTTTGATCTGTATCCATTATATCGGAGCAGCATTGCTCTTTGAAGTGCACTGTCTGTTGGTAATCTGCTTATATGGCTGAACCATTTAATTAGTTGTTTCTTGATGAAGTTCAATACTGATGGTGTAACCACTTTTTTACTGATGTTTTCATTACACAACCGGTTTCTTCTTGGGATATATGTTTGAGAAAGTTAGATTACCGAGCATGATTACTTTGCAAAAAAAAAATAATATTTAGACTCTCCGGTTTGTACTGAAGCTTAATACACTTACGGTTCTCCAGCTATCGAATCCGACAAACATTTACACGTTGCATTTGTAGATCAGGAAAAAGCGCTCACGCGAGATAGGCACAAGTTGTGGAAAATACTAACAACCTATGGGGTTAATGAACACCTAATCAACCTTTGCAAGAACATTTATACTGACAGCCAATGTACGATTAGAACAAATACAGGATTATCAGAAAAGTTTCACGTAGGGTCAGGAGTAAGACAAGGTTGCGAACTATCCCCGCTGCTATTCATCACGTACATTGACCACATTTGTAAAATAGCAAACACCAGCGAAGGAAACAACCTCGGAGAACTCTTAAATGAATTTCTTTTGCAGACGATCAGGCAATCATATCAACAACAGAAGAACAGCTACAACAACACATCAACAGACTCCAGTTAGCATGTAATGAATACAACATGAGAATTAACATCGACAAAACAGAAGTAATGACATTCGCCAGAGAGGAAAACACTACCAACATCTCCATCGATAATCATCTACTAAATCAAGCAAAAGATTTCACATACCTGGGGAGCATTTTTCAGCAAATGGAAGAATAACTAATGAAATTCAACACAGATGCAACAAAGCAAATCAAATGATAGGCAAATGGCGCCAATTTTAAGATGCAAACACGTCACCATGAACACAAAAGAGCAATGTTCAACACAATCTTTCTCCCCACATTATGTTACCAGTGCCAAACCTGACGCTGACAACAAACGATAGAAGAAAACTAGTCACAACAGAGATGAAGTGTCTACGCAGAATGCTGGGTGTAAAAAGAAGAGACCGGTTGAGAAATGAAGACATCAGAAAAAGTGGGTACAACATCAGTACTAGACTTCATCAAGAAACAACAAATTAAATGGTTCGGTCACGTAAGCAGATTACCATCAGACAGTGCACCCAAAGAGCAATGCTGCTCCGATACAATGGGTACAAAGCAAAAGGCCGCCACGCAAAAGATGGACCTCAGAGATAACAGAGGCGACGAAAGAGACTATCTACGGCGCATACTAGGGCCGCTTAGAAATCTCTTCCTGACCTGACGCTGTGAGGCATACAGGATTCGAGAGAGAAAGAAAGAAAGTTCTCCAGCAGAAACATCTGAATGAAGATAATCTCTATGTGTGAACATGTTATATACATTTCCACCCGAGTGGTTACCGGGCCCAAATTTGGGGTGTAAAGAATAGAACCACTGTTACCTGCCATGCATGTCGAAGAGGCGACTAGGAGGTTTGGCTGAAATCGGATGCACATGTCCTAAACTTGTAGAAGTCTATGTGTTTAGAGGCCTACCAAACCAATGTGCAACTTATACATGTTCTTGGCAAAGATCAAACATATCACAAAGAGTGATTAAAATTGGTCAGAAGAACTAACGCAAAGAAGAAGAAGAATATACATTTCACCTAATTTGGTGCAGTAGTTTTTATAATATTCACACTTTAATTTGCAGCCATGTCAAATAAGATAAATCCCAAAACAAAGTTAGCATTCTAAAATAAAACCAGAATATGCATCGTATTTGCTTGAAGAAAAATATTGATGGTTCACAGTGTTTTTGCTGTCAATGTATGTGTCTCGTTATCTTAATGTATAAAATTTGTTCTAAAGGCATTAACCCTTTCATTCTGTAATTTGTTTGTACCTCCGGACACAATTATAGTCCCGCCCGAGTGGTTATTGGGGCCCAAATTTGGGGTGTAAAGAATAGAACCACTGTTACCTGACATGCATGTCGTAAGAGGCGACTAAGGAGGTTTGGCTGAAATCAGATGCATGTGTCCTAAATGTGGAAAAGTCTATGCATTTAGGGGCCTAACAAACCAATGTGCAACGTATACACGTCCTTGGCAAAGATCAAACATGTCACAAAGAGTGATTAAAATTGGTCGAAGGAACAAACGAAAGAAGACTTATACTCCAATGTGTACTGAATTAGACTAGCTTTGCATTATCTTAAAAAATACAGCGAAACAGTAAATTGGATCAGAAGAGTGAATGGATTAATTCTGTTCTATACTTCATCAGGTGTAGCAGTGTTTTTTCAGTCAGTGTATGTATGCCGTAATATAAAATGCAGCACAGAAATTGGATGTGCTGGCCTACTTGTAGACGCATAACTGGCACAACACACAATCGCTCTTAGGCTTAGATCACATACAAATCACACAGAGTGGTTGACAAGTGGTTGATATAGAGCATTCGAAGAAGAAAGCACACAACAAACTATATGATGCAATAAATCTATTGTCTCCTGAGACAAAGAGCCCAATGGTGAAGATGGTATGTGTGACATTCTCTTAAATCTGTAAAATTTGTCTATGATAGTAATTTCTCCTTTGAATGCTCCATATGGTCCACTTTTTAGACCACTCTTTGTGATATGTATGTGATCTAAGCCTAAGAGCAATGGATGTTGTGCAGTAATGTGCCTACAAGTAGGCCAACAATCCAATTTCTGCGACGTATTTTATTTACTCAGGTAGCTTCCCTAGACCCCTACCTCAGTCGCCTCTTACAACATGCCTTGTAGATTGCAGTGTTACTATTCTTTGATCCCCTTGTGAGCCCTGGTAACATGTTAGAGTAATTTAACAAATATGCTTCCTAATTATCTGCCAGGTAACGCTCTAATTGGGTCGGTTTGTGTTTGTAGTAAAACCAAAAGTTTTATTAAGTATAAAAGAGACACGGGCCTCTTGTGAGCTACAAAAGACCATGAAGTTTATACAAGAGAGAAAAAAGATGTGTACTTACATCTTTTTGACAATGTGAGCCCTTCAAAAGTGACTGCAATACTTTGTGGTGCCTAGTGATGTTTTCAATGTCCGCCCTTCTACATGGATATTATTGACTGTTAAGATTGCCCTCAGAGCATCTTCTGGTTTAACGTAAGTGACATAGGCACTTGCACTTGGACCCTGGTTGATCAAAGAGAAAGTTAATCTAATTTTGCCACATTAAATGAAGACAATAGTAAAACATAGATAGCTCTGTCTGTAATCGGCTAAAGATAACATTTAAGGTTATATAATTAAGAAAACAGAGAGGGTTTGAACAGTGTCAGACAATGTTGGCAGAAAATACTAAATCTGAATTTAGAATCAGACTAGATTTGTGAATCAGAAACAACACAATCTTACAGAGAATGATAATTTCTTTTTACTCAAAGAAATCTTACTACTCAGATCAATGAACCCACTAGATATCCATGATCATAGATATAATGTCATGGATCTTTCTACAACAATGTAGTTCTGTAATGAGCCATTAGTAGTAAATTTATGTTAATACTTGAGGGAGGAAGTGGTCCCTCTCTGTGGTGTAGTAATTACGCTTTGCGCTCTGAAGGTCGTGGGTTCAAATCCATACTGCATCGCTCAGTCTACAGGGGCATTTTTTCAGATCAATTAGGATTATTGCTATAGATACGGAGTTTGTACTTTGTGCAGAAGGTAGTGTGTCACTTCTACAAAAAGGAATGAGTATAGGGGAAACCTGGGACAATGCTTCACTCCACCATTAGACCCTATTTTTAAAGCCAATATATTGAGTGTCTTTTCCAGTTGCAATTTATGTCATCCTAAATTGAAATTGTCTGTGTGTTGCTGGGGCGCGCAAGAGGAGCAAAGAAAAGTAACACTGTGACCTACAAGGCATGTTGTAAGAGATAATGAGGTAGGGGCCTAGGGAAGCTACCCCAGTAAATAAAAAGCATCGAAAAATCTGATGTGCTAGCCTACTCATAGGTGCATAACTGGCACAACATACAATCTCTCTTAGGCTCAGATCAAATAGAGTGGTCTAACAAGTGATCGATATGGAGCATCCGAAGATGAAGAATACCAGCTATAGTAGTATAGAACGGCAGGACATGTCCTGGTATCTGCAGGAAATGAGAAACAGAGGAAGACCAATCCTCATGGAGAAGAGAGATGGAAATTGATGTTCAGGTGATTGGAAAGAAATGGAAAGGATAGTCCAGATAGAACTTATTTCAATATGTTTGTTCAGGATCTGTGTTCCAGAGGGGATTGAAAGTATTAATATTATTCTCTATTAATTAGCAAGTATAAAACATGTTTAGAAACACACATTTTTACACACA
The DNA here is from genome assembly GCA_020796225.1 of Arion vulgaris. Classification (NCBI taxonomy): domain Eukaryota; kingdom Metazoa; phylum Mollusca; class Gastropoda; order Stylommatophora; family Arionidae; genus Arion; species Arion vulgaris. Next base: position 29,052,739 of record CM036761.1, on the reverse strand, counting down.
AGTTTATTACTACAAAAAAAAATTAATTAAATTAAACAACAATAATAAAACATATCAAAGGTGATCTCAAATGGCAAAGTGGTTAAGTTGTTTGCCTGCCTTTTGCTTGTGGCTCATGAGATCCCTGGGATTGTTGCCGGAGCTACAGAGTTCGTGCTTTGCGCAGTTCTCTCGGCAGATGGCATGCCATATCTGCCGATTGGGACAGAGCCATATGGGGAAACCCAGCGCAGTGAATAAAATCATTCGCCTTTGAATCCTTTTTGAAAGATGATCTCAATTAGCTTTCTATTTTGCCTAATAACTGCACACTCACATAATTATGTGAACACATAACTGCTATATGTGTTTAGCAATCGACATGTATAATGAGACTCACTAACAAAGGAAATCAAAGTAGAGCCTGGTTCATTATTTTTAATAACAATACAATAATAGTTCTCAATACTTAAAAAATTTGCAAATATTGTACACACAATGACACACACCCACACCTGTGAGCCAGCATAAGTAGTGCTTTGATTTATCACCACTTTATGAATCTTTCCAAACTTGCCGAAATACTCATGTTTTTTTAGCACCTCTGGGTCCGCAAGTCTGGGAGACAGGCCCACTACAAACACAAGGTTCCTTTGCACAACCCTGACAAGACAAGACATGAACACGCATGGTTTACACCCTACTTGCTTCATATATTTATACTGTTATAATTTGAGAAAATAAACTGCTCTAAAGAATACTTTTATGGCAATACAATTTTTAATGTCAATTTCTTTTCTCTTTAAATCATAATAGAACTTCAAAAGCGTATTATCCAGTTTGTTGCTTTAATCTGCAAAAATTATGATTATGAAAATAAAAGGGTACACAGCAGTTTACAAATTAACATGCAGTACTGATTCTCTTCAATTAAACAGACAAACTATATTAAAGGTGCTTAATCATTACATAATACAGGATGCAGGGAATCTCTATGGCAAAGTGGTTAAGATGTTTGTATGTCATTCTGAAGGTTGTGGGTTCGAATCTCGAGCGAGTGACATGCAATTTTTCCATGAGATTCCTAGGATTGTTGCTGGAACTACAGAGTTTATGCAGTACCTCAGCAGATGGCTTGCCATCTTGAGAGACTGAGCCATATGGGGTAAATCTCGGTACAAGGAAGTCAATCCTTCTTCATGGAGAGCAAACCGAGTAAACGCTGGCTGAAACCGAACACATCGCCGAAGGATAAGCATTAGAGCTCCAATTGGTGCTGAAGTTGTGACATAAAACACGCTAAGGCTGCATGAATCAGATTTCCACATGAATAGAATTTATGGGGAGATCTGGTACATCGGCCTGGGCGGTGATCGAGAGAGAATCCTTTGGCTTTTGACATAGTTTCCAGCTTCCAGGAAACAATTTTAACGCCTGTATTATGCATATTCCTCTTGCACACATTGGTATTCCAAGATAGTGAGTTCTCCTACCCAGTTATAATTTCCCCAGAGAGGAGGTCTTTATGCTAACAACTTCCACATGTGTCCCATTCATCTCAGTCTATGAAGACTGACCATGGAAACTATTGTTGTAATACTTGTTCTTTATGCTCCCTCAATGTTGGTGATTTTATATCGTAACTACTGCCAGAAAGTCTTCAAAAGCACACCATGTGGACTCTGTTATTGCACTTTGCCTAGTGTCAGTAGGTGACCCTCTGATTTTCATCTGTTTGGTCCATATAAAGATGCACTCGCGGACAGTGTTTGAAAATGATGAGGCAGTGATTCATGCAGCAAAAAATGACTACATGATCCAGACAAAATCATGTACAGGCTAGAAATACATGCCCTTGTTTCACACTGATCTAAAGGCATACAAGTTGATACAGATGTTTTAATGACATAGCTAAATATATTGCATATAAATTTTAATACTATTTGATTAAACAATTGGTGAGAAAACCAATGTGGTGCATTACTTCCTGAATGCCTTTTGTAACTGACTATACGTCCAAAATAAGAATTAAGAGATCATAATATCAGGACCATAAATGTTTCTATTTCCTGTATTTCCTTGTACACCGGTCTACAGCTAACCAAGTACTGGGACAGTTTACACCACTGTTGTCACATAAAGAGATACCGCTAATAATTAAAGCAAATCTCTTAAGAACGATTTTCTGACCAACACTATGTTACCAGTGTCAAACATGGCCAATAACAGCAGCTAATGAGCGGAAAATCATAATGACAGAGATGAGGTGTCTTAGAAGAGCTGCAGGTGTGACAATAAGACAAAATTAGAAATGAAGAAATCAGAAAAAGACTGGATGTGAAACCAGTCATGCAATACATAAAAGAACAACAGATTAAATTGTTTGGACACCTGACAAGAATGCCCTGTATCGCCTACCACAGAGAGCCAACAGAAAAGTATAATGAGTACAAAGCAAGAGGAAGACCACACAAAAGATGGAGTGACGGCATCAAGAACACGCTCGTCATGAATACAGCTTACACATGAATATCAGCTCAACATGAATATCATAACATGAATATCAGCTTACGAACATGAATATCAGTAAAAGGCCTTAAAACAAGCACACACAAGATCACTACATTTCACCCCCAACACTTCTATAAAGAAGTAAATGGTGGAAGAGAAGAGACCAGTCTACAGCAGCATGGTTAGACAGTTCGTGTCTCTTGTTGATCCTTCAGTCTATGCTAACGGGAGTCTAAATCCTGGCAGGTTTAACTAAAAACATTCAAAAGTAAGTACATTCCATGTGGTGTTGATAAATTAAATGCACAGCTTGTTTGTAAATGAAGTTAGCAGCTAAATAGATTAGTGTACAAAAATCGGCATGGAGCAAGGACTTAAAGACTAGTTTGAACTTGAGAAAAAAAAAACCACATTAAAAAAGAAGCCACTGTTAGAGAATTGAAAGGCTAATGAATTGAAAAGATATCCTACTCGGTTCTATAGAAAGTGGAACTTGCATATTGCTTTGCAATTAACAATTTTTTGATTTTGACATCCAGGATGAATGAGCTATCAGATATGACATAAATCGGCATGGACACGAATTTGACTAGTGTGCACTTGAACAAACACATGAGAATTGACTGAAGAATGAACGCAAAAGAAAAGATAGTCACTGTCATAAGAAACGGACAGCATATTATTAATATTCAAGGTATGACATCAGGATAATGACTAAAATTTCGCAAATGACAATTTGAAGTGTGTTTCAACTCATAGCAATTACTGAAACAGAAAACAACAGCTACTGTCATTAAGAAACACAGATTTTATTCTAAAAGTTTATACAAGTTACCTGACATTGGCTGCTTCATCTGCAGCCTTCTGTTTGCATCTCTTTTTCTTGATGTTTTGCAGCCTAAATTTAAAATAAACAAATAATTAAAAAGCACTCTCATCTAATTTTATACAACCGTTAGCTGCTAGACTGTCTGATGAGTAAACTAAACTTTACATTATTTAAATGTCACAATAGTTATCAGTGAAAGATCTTTCCAATTTTAAATTTACATTAGAATAACAATCAATGTTTGTCAAAGAAAACTTTAAATTTGCATTGTAAAAGAGAACAGACAGAGGCATCTAGAATCAATGCTGACATACATTGCTGGTAATCGGACACACATTGAGACAGACCAGAAAAGTACACTTTCTCTAATACTGTTTTGCCTTTCAGTGTCAGGATTAAGGAAGGATTTATACAATGGGCTCTTGTGTGTGCTTCGCATATGCAGTTTTTCACTGCTTCTTTTATTTCGGTGGTGTACCTTTTGCTTTGTTTTTTTCTCTGGTTCACATTTTGCTTTGTATCAAATGTCTTCTGCCAATCAATATGCCATCAGGAAGGGACAAATATGTTAGTTTTCCTGTAAAACTGTACAAGAACTAATATGCAGGTCATTGTAGTTTTATAGAATAATAGTAAGGGTGCTGCAAACAGCAAGAAAAATTAATAACAAAAGAGAAGTTCACATTTTCTGAACAAATGAAAAGAGAGGCGAGAACTGTGACAAAATTCTCTACAATTTAATATTGCAGCAATGCAAAGAGTCATCATCAGTCCTTGTTGTCCAAGGGCACATAACGGCAAAGAACAAAGAATGTCCACTAAAACGAGGAGTTAGTTTTTTCTCACTGTTTGATTTTTGTGTGAAGTGTCACACTTAGTCGCCTTTTACGAAATGAGAGAGAAGACGATGGCTCTATTCTTCGCTACCCATGAAACAACGCAGCGAAAAAAGTCAAACAAAATAACAACCAACTGTACTTTAAAAATTGACTGAGAAAACAGACTGTTGATAACAACCACCATGATAATTGACAAAGACAGCATTTATGTTTCATTTATGTTGTCTACATTATTTATTCAAATAATTTTTGAGTGCGCTGACTTACTCATCCTCTGTGAGAGGTTTGAACTCTGCAGGGTCTTCTGGATATTGCTTCCTACAGGCTGGGCACAAACCATTTTCATCTGTACGAATTCTGTGCCAACAAAACCGACATATCTAGAAAAGACAGCAGTGATAACTCAACCGTGCACAAATCATAACATGCAATAACAAATACACTAAAACATAGCAAGAAATCAATAAAACATCATGAATGTTTCCCAGATCTTGTATTGTACAAATCGTCTGTGTGTTGTCGGGGCTCTCAAGGGAGCAAAGAATAGTAACACTGCGACCTACAAGGCATGTCGTAAGAGGCACTAAGGTAAGGGACGCTACCCTAGTAAATAAAAAGCATCACAGAAATCGGGTGTGATGGCCTATTTGTAGGCGCATAACTGACACAACATACAATCGTTCGTAGGCTCAGATCACCTACAAATCACACAAAGTGGTTCACAATTGGTCGATATGGAGCATTTAAAGAAAAAGTATTGTACAAATCGCCTGTGTGTTGTTGGTGCTCTCAACGGAAGCAAAGAATAGTAACACTGCGACCTACAAAGCATGGTGTCGTTAGAGGCGACTAAGATATGGGCCTAGAGACTCTACCCTGGTAAATAAAAGCGTAGCAAAATTGGATGTGCTGAATCATTAAGAAACAAACCAAATCGTTTGACAATGATTACCACCAAACAGTATCCCACAACACTACTCTCTCTCTCTCTCTCTTTGCCTTTTACCCCGGGTTGGGGCATAGGCCCTCAACCAACTCATGCCAAGTCTTCCTATCTCTAGCTATCTCCTGCAGCTCCCTCCAGCTCTTCTTTATATTGTTGATCTCCGCCTCCAAATCTCGCTCCATGTATTTCTCGGCCTCCTTCTTTCGCTGTCCCTGCGGGTTCCAGGCAAGGACCCTTCTTGTTATATTCCCTCCGGTTTTCGCAAAGTGTGTCCTATCCAGCGCCAGCGCCTTTTTAACCTGTTCGTTCACTGGAATCTGTCTTGTTCTCTCCATAAGTTCCTCATTTGTGACCCTATCATACCATCTTATTCCTCTATTCTGCGCAGACACCAGTTGATGAATGTTTGCAATTTATGCGCTATTGTTTTAGTTGTTCTCCATGTTTCTGACCCATACAGTAGAACTGCTTTAACATTAGAGTTAAATATCCAAATTTTTTGTTCTAGATTTGATTTCTTTGGACTTCCAAATGTTTCCCAGTGCAATGAAAGCTCCTCTTGCCTTCTGTATTCTTATTTTAACATCTCTATCTGTTCCACCCTCTTTGTCTACGTTGCTGCCCAAATATGTGTATGATTCTACCTCTTGAAGTGGAATTTCCCCCAGGGAGATCGAGTTGTCGTTGCTTGGTTAATTCTCAATATCTTTGTCTTTCCCTTATGAATATTCAGCCCTAGTTGCTGGGACCTTTGATTCAATGCGTTAAGCTTATCCTGCATCTGATTTTGTGTATGTGACAGAAGGGCTATATCATCAGCGAAGTCCAGATCATCCAGTTGCTCTGTCAGAGTCCATTGGATTCCATTTCTGGTGTTAGTTACTGTGGTCTTCATAATCCAGTCTATTGTCAGTAAGAACAACAAAGGTGATAGAAGACATCCCTGACGCACTCCTGTTTCTATTCAGAAAGTATCTGTTAGTTTACCTTCATGAAGAACTCTACATTTCATATCTGTATATGTTGCTTTTATTAGGTTAATAATTTTCTGTGGATTCCATAATGCCTCATTAATTTCCAAAGGGTTTCCCCTATCAATACTGTCAAAAGCCTTCTCATAATCAACAAATCCGATATAAAGTGGGAATTTCCATTCAATACTTTGCTCTATTATTATACGTAATGTGGCTATCTGGTCAGCACAGGATCTATTTGGTCGGAAGCCTGCCTGTTCATCTCTTAGCTTTATATCGATGGCATCTCTCAGTCTCTCCAGGATGACTCTGCTTAGTATTTTCCCAGGTACTGACAACAGCATTATTCCCTATAGTTTTCACACTTCTGAAGGTCCCCTTTCTTTGGTAGCTTCACCAGGTATCCTTCTCTCCAGTTTGCTGGTATTTCTTCGGTCTCCCAGATTCTGCTAAATAATTTATACAGTATTTCTGTGGATGTGTTTATGTTGGCTTTAACCGCCTCCGCTGGAATACCATCGGGACCGGCCGCTTTCCATCTTTTAAAAGTTTAATGGCTTTACTAATCTCCTCCTTGGATGGTTTCTCACAGTTGATGTCCAAGTCAATTTCTGCCGGTTGGATATCTGGGGGTTTGTAGGTGCTGGTCTGTTCAGGAGTTCCTTGAAGTATTCCATCCATCTTTCCATTTGGTCTCTAACATTAGTGATAGTTTCCCACTACTATTTTTGATCAACCCATTTGATGGTCTGTATTTTCCTGCTAGCTTTCTAGTGATATTGTAAAGATCCTTAAGGTTTCCTTTTCCTGCAGCTACCTCTGCTTCTCTTGCAAGATCTTCTACGTATTGTCTTTTATCTAACTTTATTTGTTTCTTCACTTTCTTGTTAGCTTCTGTGTACTTTTCCTGGGCTATGGCTTTGGCAGTTCTGGTTTTGCTATTATTTAAATCTGCTTTCCTCTTTTTCCTTTCTTCTATTTCCTTGAGAGTTTCTGGAGTTATCCATGCCTTATGATTCCGCTCCTTCTTTCCTAATACCTCTGTGCATGTTTCATTCCAAATATTTTTGGCTTGCTGCCAGCATTCTTCCGCACTCCCCTCATCTTCTAATTGCCGCAACACCTCATACTTATTTGAGACTGTGACCGTGAACTGTTCCTTTGTTTCTTGACTTCTGAGGTATCCTACATTATATTGGTGTCTATGTTCATGGGGTGTTATGTATCGCTTAAGCTTCAGTTTAATTTTACTTATCAGCAAATGGTGATCCGAATCTACATCTGCCCCCTTAGGACCCTTACATCTTGTAGAGATGACCTGAATTTCTTGTTTATGCATATGTGGTCAATTTGATTTTCTGTTCTGTGATCTGGTGATACCCAGGTTGCTTTATGTATTCTTTTATGTGGAAAGACACTTCCACCTATGACGTATTGATTCGCTGCACAGAAATTAGTGAATAGTTCTCCATTTTCGTCATTATTCCTAGTCCGTGTTTCCCCATGATCTCTCGTAGCCTATGTTGTCCGAACCTATTTTGGCATTGAGGTCACCCATCAGAATTTTGATGTTCCCATTTCTCTGATTACCTATAGTATTTTGAAGTTTTATGTAAAATTCTTCTTTTACTTTTTCCTCTTTATCATTGGTGGGTGCATAACACTGGGTCACATTCAAGAATACTTTCTTTTTGGTGGTTCTGAATGTTGCTGTGATTATCCTAGGACTCACTGCTTCCCATTTTATTAGTGCAGTCTCCGCTTCTTTAGATAGCATTAAAGCCACTCCTTCACTATGGGGGCATTTTCTTCCATATGGCCTGAGAACAGCATTGTTTCTCCTGTGTTTAGACGTTGTTTGCCTACACCATTCCACCTAGTTTCACATAATCCCAAGATGCCAATCCCGTGAAATTTCATCTCATTTACAACCTGTGCTGTCTTTCCCATTTGATACATACTTCTAACATTCCAGGTGCCAATTCTGGAGCTTTTCCTAGGTGAAAGGAAGATAATCTGCGGTGTAGACTCCTTGCGGCTTTCTCTGCATCGCTTCATACCTCTTCTAGAAGAGCTTCCTTTCCTCTTGGTTGGCACAGTTTTTATTTTATTTTTATGTGACTTGTTCATGGTTGGTTGGATTTTGTGGCTAAAATTTTCTACTGGATAGAGTAACAACACTACTATTCAGATACAATAGCTTCAAGATCAAAATTCGTTCATGCAAATGACGGATCACAGAATATCAGAAATGTTAGAAACAACTATATAAAGGGTGTACTTACCAGAAGTCTTTGCATAATGATGTTGAAAGACATAACAGAAGTTTGGCAAAGAAAAAAATGTTTCCATTGCTCTCCTACACTCATAATTAAACTAAAAATTTACATTTCATGTATTGAAAATTATCAGGTTTGTTTCCTAATGTCTAATACCTATTCATTACTTCTGTTGCTTATTTGTTCCCTTAGTTAATGCTTACTTCCACTTAAGGGGGATTCGTAGTGTGGGATCAAGATGCTATTTTCGTTATTTTCATATTAATGTAAAATTTGTAGAACCATTTTGAAAAATTATGACTTAGAATAGTAGAAAAAAATGTCAAAGTGTTGCCATGGAAACAATACAAAATGGCCGCAAAACCAAATTTCAAATCCCTAAGGCTCGAATCTAATGAATGTAAATGAATTCTGTTTTTACTCTAAGGTGCGAATTGTAACATCTAAAATATTACACATGATTTTTGGATATATTAAATATTTAATTTTTATAAATTTTTGGTAAAATTCCTCAAAATTCGGTTTAAAAGTTATTGGGGGGTTTTGTTGTTGTAATGTTGTGTTTGGCTGCCATTTTTTATTGTTTCCATGGCAACACATTGACATATTTTTTTACTTATTTTTTCTATTTAAGTCATAATATCTCAAAATTGTAATACAAATTCTACATTAATATGAAAGCAACGAAAAAGTTTCCAGACCAGAATCCCCTTAAAAATACATAATAAATAAAAACTGATTGTTAAATGTCTCTACAATCTATCAAGTTTTTCGACAATATTTTAAAGACTGAAGTATTCAGGATTTGTGGTATGCATTCTGTGTTATATCTTCTTCTTCTTTGCTCGTTTTACAACCAATTTTAATCACTCTTTGTGATATGTTTGATCTTTGCCAAGAACGTGTATACGTTGCACATTGGTTTGGTAGGCTCCTAAACGCATAGACTTGTACACGTTTAGGATATGTGCATCCGATTTTAGCCAAACCTCCTTAGTCGCCTCTTATGACATGCATGGCAGGTAACAGTGGCTCTATTCTTTACACTCCAAATTTGGGTCCAGGTAACCACTCGGGCGTCTGTGTTATATATATATACCATCACTTGATGCATTCCTCTCCGCTCTTCATGGAACATAGGGCCTTAACAGCTGTTCGCCACTTTTCTCTGTCTCTGGCTGTTTTATTTATGTCCTAACTGGAAAGACGAGCACCCTTCACTTCCAAGAAGACTTCGTATCCAGGTCTGTTTAGGATGTCCCCTTTTCCATTTCCCTCTGGGTTCCACTCAAGTGCTTGTCTAGTGAGACTTGACTGTGCCTTCAGTAGTGTACGACCAACCAACCGCCATATCTCTCATAACCAGGGTCACCGTGGGTTCTTGTCCTGTTCTTATCCACAGGTCTGTGTTTGCAAACCTGTTATACCATCTCAGCCTGAGAATATGTCGAAGACATCCTCTGACAAAGGTCTGGATCTCATTTTATTTAACTTGGTGACTCGCCATGATATATACCATTACACAGTTTAGTCTTCTTCTTTGCGTTCGTTTTTACGACCAATTTTAATCACTCTTTGTGATATGTTTGATCTTTGCCAAGAGCGTGTATACGTTGCACATTGGTTTGGTAGGCCCTTAAATGCATAGACTTGTACATGTTTAGGACACATGCATTCGATTTCAGCCAAACCTCCTTAGTCGCCTCTTACGACATGCGTGGCAGGTAACAGTGGTTTTATTCTTCACAACCCAAATTTGGACCCCGTAACCACGCGCCGAACAGTTTAGTAATTGTATTAGTTGTCAAAGGTATTCTTCTTCTTTTTTGTCACACTGCTACCAGGTTGTTGCCCAGTGTCATGGTTTTCTGTTTTTGTCTTGCGCTGTTCTGGTGGCTTGGGTGATTGTTATTTTTGCTCTTTGACAGGATGGATTCTGCTATGCCATCTAACCATCTTTTTCGTGGTCTTCCTCTCGCCTTCCTCCTGACATTCTTTTGTAGAAGACTCTGTAAACTGTGAAAAAGCTATGACAAAGCTATAAATGTTTTATTTATAATGCTTCGGTTTAAAACACGATCATTTCTCAATTTATAATATTTTCTATTTAAAGTGGGAAAATAAGTGGGAGTGTAAGAATAAAATACCTGGTATCCACATGTGCAAGGGAAGAAGCTGTGATCATCAATTTCAAGTGCTTCCATGCACAAAGGACACTGGAAGTAAAATAATTTATAATATAATACAGGGTGTCCAGGATAAAAGCAGCCTCGTCATTAAGGAAGCATCATCATCAAGGAGCTAGTCTGGCATATGTTTATGAAAATTAGAAGGTTCAGTTATGACATAGTATAGGTCAAGGTTGTGTAATGGTGTGTAATTGTAGAGGGAAGGGGCAATGAGCTAGCCAGAACCGGTTTAAATCGTAAATAGACACAATGCAATAAGTAACTGGTAACTTTTGATTTGTCACTCAGGCTGCTTTTATCTTGAACACCCTGTATAAGGTCACTACAAAAAAGTGAACCTTTTTAAATAACTATTTTGAGTTTCCATGAAATTTAGTCCGCCTTGCCTCCCTCAACATATTTCCCTTCATATCTATTTATGTATTGTTTCCAACACTGCTTTCACGTCTGGCAGCAGTTATGACAAGAATTTTTGGAGACTGTTGAGGTTCGTCTGCGGTTGTCTTTAATTTCTTCACTGATCTGAAATCACCTTGTTAAGCTTATTTTCAGGAGTACGGTGATTATGGAAGCAGTTGATTACATTTTGCACACAAAAATCCAGAATGAATAGTGATGCATGTCTGACAAAAGATGACAAAGCGATTGTCTTTTATCTTATGTCAGATGCGGGAAGAATGTATCTGATGTAATTTCAATTAGAATGTCATGGCACGACCTATTCTTCCGCTATTTTCCAACTGTCAGATGAAGATTGTAATACATCATCTCATGAACCTGGACAAGAGTAGCTTCAGATGATACTGTAGGTCATCCCAACAATAGGTAAATCATTTAAACCATATACAACATGTACATCTCCCACATTGACTATTTTTATTTACTAGGGTAGCTTACCTAGGCCCCTACAACAGTCGCCTCTTACGCTCATGCGGTGCTCACAAGGGACGCAAAGAATAGTACCACTGCGACCTACAAAGCATGTAGTAAGAGACGACTGATGTATTAGGGAAGCTACCCTAGTAAATAAAAAGCATCGCAGAAATCGAATGTGCTGGCCTACTTGTAGGCGCATAACCGACACAAAGTACAATTGCTCTTAGGCTCAGATCACATACAAATCACACAGAGTGGTGAACAAGTGGTTGATATAAAGCATTGGAAGAAGAAGTCGGTTCTTACGACATGCCTTGTAGGTTGCAGTGGTACTATTCTTGGCTTCCATTGTGGACCCGGTATCACATGGGCGGATTGGTAATCTCATCAACACTGTTCCTTGTGTTTATAAATTAGAGAATATTCCCAAAGGAATTTACACCTCCTCTGCAGACGTTTTTTAGCCCTTTGTACTCTCAAGAATCAATAGTCAAGAACATTCTAATAGATAGATTAATCAAACATTTCTAACTTATAAGCAAATGATGAGCAAAAGTAAATTAATAACTAGTAAAATGCCACTGGAAATTTTGATATTTCTTGTTACTTTGTATTTATGAACTAATGTGGAAGCCTCTCTCTCTCTCTTTAGCCTGTTACGCCCTGCGTTAGGACAAAAGTACACCATTCTTCTTTCATGCCTTCTCATGTATTGATGTTCCAGTTAGATGTCATTCCCTCATTCTTCCGCTATTTCTCAACTGTCAGATGAAGATTGTATCATCATCTCATGAACCTGACAAGAGTAGCTTCAGATGATCTGAGGTCATCCAACAATAGGTAAATCATTAAACCATATACAACATACATCTCCACATTGACTAATTTACTAGGTAGCTACCTAGGCCCTACAACATCGCCTCTTAGCTCATGGTGCTCACAAGGACGCCAGAATGTACCATGACCCACAAAGCATGTAGTAGAACGACTGATGTATTAGGAAGCTACCCTAGTAAATAAAGCATAGAAATCGAATGCTTACTTGTAGGCGAGTAACCGAACAGTACAATTGCTTTAGGCTCAGATCACATACAAATCACAGAGGGTGAAAAGTGGTTGATATAAAGCATTGAAGAAAGAAGTCAGCCTCTTAAATGCTTTAGGTTGCATGGTACTATTCTTGCTTCTTCGGACCCAGCACCAATGGGCGGATTGTAATCTCTAACACTTTCCTTGTGTTTATAAATTATATTGTAGAATATTCCCAAGAATTTACACTCCTCTGCAACAGTTTTACTACCTGTTCAGCCTGCTCAAGAATAATTATCAATATTAATTGAAAATATAGCATAAGAAATTTAATAACTTAAAGCCATGAATGTATTCGTTCTTGAAGTAAGACTCTAGACTATTAAAAATGCCGGAATGCCAGTTTTCGATAGTGACTATAGGCAGATCTCACAGCTAGCCAGGCTCTTGAGTCTACTTTGATCAACTACAGGCCTAGACAGTCCATCATATCTGGCAAGCCTAATTGAGCCACACTATGTATTAGATGACAAGAAGTTAGCGCCAGGTCAACAAACGAGTTGACCAAGACCATGTTCTACATCCAAGTGGAGGTCCTGGTAACATACATTACTGATATTGCTGTAAACTGTAATACAGCACAACAAACACCCTTTACCAGGCAAAATAGAAGTAAACATATTCATTCTGCTAATATATGAATATCATATATATTATTAATAAACAAGAAATTACCTGGGACATAAAAATGCGAATAAGCGATAAATGTAACACATTCACACTAGAAATGATGAACGGAGAGAAACAATGCAAAATATCAGCATCTTGTTTCCTATAAATTAAAACTCTTCACAAGTTGATGAGTAATACTAGTTGAATCACAAAAAAATTAATTTTTTTTCACATTTTGGTCTGTAAAATTTACTATGCGGAAATGGGAAAATACAGGATTCAGCAAAAAGACTGTGTTATCAAAAGCTATTTTCAGAGATTGGCACTTAATAATTCTTTCTCTTCAACAATCTATGGTTGTGTATAAACCACAATGAACCACAAATTGAAAAGAAGTCTGTCATATTTCACCAATGCTTAGTTTTCAAGTGGACTGGGTGGGGTCATATGTTGCATCTCAGTTCCACCAGGAGAGGACAGTCTTGCAAGACATGCTCCATTGTGTGATTTACCTTTCACACTTGTGCAGAGCTGTTTGGCTTATTCCTAGTCTATATAGGTGTTTGTAGAATTCAAGATAACAATACCTTTAGAAAAACATAATAAAGTTAGTTACCTACCACCAAAAGAAAAGATGATTAAATCAATCAGAAAGCCACAAATACCAACACAAGACAATTACTATAATATGAGCAGATTGGAACAAGTTGTAATTCTGCGCCTTAGAACAGGACACAATCGACTCGCAGCCACATGTATACAAAATTCAAGATTGGCAATTCAGCCATGTGTACATGCGCATCAGACTGCAGAGCACATACTTCAAGACTGCCCCGAATATTATATACTGAGGCAAACTCACTGGCCTAATGAAACAACACACGACAGAAAAAACTCCACAGACCTCTGTGTGAGCTACAAAAGATAGTGATGTTTATACAAGAGACAACATTGAATATATAGACAATATTTCAAGCGAATGAAAGGAAGGAAGAATAATAAAGTCATGCTTCAAGGCGTAACAGTTTTTGTTGATAAATAAGCAACTGAATACTTACTTCAGCTGGTTCATCAGACATGATTTCTCAGCAAGTAGAAAGCAACAAAATCTGGATACTGAATATGTGAAAAAGAAAAAAAATAGCATTGTAAAACAAATCACTATTAGTTCTAAATAAACTTAATCGAAACAAAACGTACATATCTAAACTGCTTTGAAATAAGAAAGCATTTATTCATCTTCTTTGAAAAATGTGTGACGAAGTAATATAAAGTTACCAGCTCTGTTATCAACTTCTTCAAATGCTCCACAACGAACCCTTGTTAACCACTCTGTGTGATTTGTATGTGATCTGAGCCTAAGCACGATTGTACATTGTGCGCCTACAAGTAGGCCAGCACATCCGATTTCTATGCTTTTTATTTACTAGGGTAGCTCTCGTCGCCTTTACGACATGCCTTCTTTGCCTAAGGTGCTATTCTTTGCTTCCTTGTGGCCCAGACACCATACGGCGGTGTTATCAACTAAAACTTTGACATTGGCAGTCCTAAGTGCACAATGAGATAGGACTTCTCGTATCGTGGACTCATCCTCTGACCAGACTTGAGTGCTTTTATGTCTAGGAAGTAGTGAGTAGAATCACAAACTAGTCACACAGCCTTTATGAATGATGTAAGGAGGCAGGAATCTTTGTCATACAACTGCACAACAAGTTAATTATATGTTTGCTGTCAAAATGATTATAAAAATATTGGCAAGAAACTCCATCTTCTGTTTTGTGTAGCTTTATCCCACTTTACAGTGTGTTGTCCTTTGGTGGAAGTTTTAACTTCAATGTAGCCAACCAGATTCTTATGGCAATTTTTCTCCATTGAAGAGACCATCAGATATTTCACTTTCCCTAATGTTGCAATGTGATTGTATGTAATCACTACTTTCTGAAAGTTATGTCATCTTCCCTAGAGTTTCATCTTGCATCAATCAGCTGTTATAACCAACAAAGCATCCATCATGATAACTAGTTTCCTACTAATTTGTTGTATGGCAATTTTTGGCTGCCAGCTTGAGAACTTCCATTTATGTCCTGAGATTGTTTAAAAACTCACCCGAGTGGTTCTCATGGCCCGAATTTGGGGTGTAAAGAATAGAACCACTGTTACCTGCTACACATGTCGTAAGAGGAGACTAAGGAGGTTTGGTTGAAATCGGATGCATGTGTCATAAACGTGTAGAAGTCTATACGTTTAGGGGCCTACCAAACCAATGTGCAACGTATACACGTTCTGGCAAAGATCAAACATCTCAATAAGAGTGGTTAAAATTGGTTATAAAGAACGAACGCAAAGAAGAAGAGAGTTTAAAAACTAATAGAAAAGGGTCTAAAGGCAAAGGATTGACTTCCTTGCATTGGGTTTTCACATATGATTCTATCTGCAGAAATGGCATGCCATCTACAGAGAGTGTTGCACAAAGCATGAACTCTGTAGCTCCAGCAACAATCCTAGGGATCTCATGAAATAAATTGCACATGTGACTGGATTCAAGCCCACAACGACAGGAAAGCGTCTTAGCCACTTCGCCATAGAGACCCCCTCTGTTTGAGAACTTTATTTTACTAATATAATGCTGGTGGTTTGTGGAATATGGGAGGCTTGATTAGGGACATTGATAAAAGATTGCAAATAGTTAATGTTAGTTAGACAGCCTCACTTATCTTACAGTCAAACAGATAATGAACAATATCTTCTTCACATCAAGTATGTGTGTGAGAGTTAAATATAGACACTTAATCCAAAACTTATTAGTTGCATCAACATATGACACATAGCACCAAGTATTTATCAAAACAATGTAAGTGTGCTGTAACAATGATCCATTTGTTCCTTTTGTGCACTCTTTCAAATTGCGTTTATTAAACTACATTTAAAAAAAAATAAACTTCTGAAATGAAACTAAGGTGTATCATTTCTATGTCAAATATGAACAGAGTAACAGATTTCCTTGGTATCGTAAAACTCGTGAATTAATTATATATTTATATTCAGTTGAATTAAGTGGAGCTCATTTAATGTTATAGCAAAACAACTGCAGTATTAGCAATGAATATGCTAAACTTAGATCTCAGCAATAAAAAAACTACACAGTCCACAAGTCAACAGATGTATATTATTACAATAGTCTGGTAAAAATCTATATCACACTATACTTAAACTAAAGGGCATAACAGCGTACAACTTGCATGCTTTAATTTTATACATAACAAAATACACATACAGTATATTCACAAATTATGCATGAATATGGCCTTTATCGTCTTTAGAGACAGTCATCTAGCAAGTGTGTTACTGTGAACACTTCTGAGTTTGTGCTTGTTTCTCTTGCTTTCAAGCTCATCCCTATGTTTCTCTTCAAAATATTCTGCACCTTTGTGTAGTGTTGTTTTTCATATAAATCAGTTGTTAGGTAGTTTTTTCTCATTTGTTGGGACAGATAGAAAAGTTCTTCATTGAGGCCTTGCAGATATCATTATATCTGAGCAGTGGTTTGTCATGGAGTATATTCTCTTCTGAAAGGCTGGGTCAACCTGAGAACTGTTACAATCTTAAACAAACTTCACTTTTGCTGCATAACTAGTTCTTTCATGACATAGTTGACAGATGATCGGCATTGACAATCATCCCAATTGCTGCTGGTCTGCTGTCTTTCCATCCATGGTATCCAACATCAATCCACACTCTACCATTTCTCTTTCTGCTGTTCTACTCCGGTTTCCTTTGATCTAGTAAATCCTCTATCTGCTGTCCATCGAAGAGCTGTCTTTATCGAAGTGTTTGTGACATTCTACACATTTGTTCAGGCCATCTCCTACCTATGGTGATAGTTGCCAATGATTTGCAAATCCAATTTCTTACCCTGCTACTCATTTGTGTTATTTTGTAGTAAATATATTTGCAAGATTCACCTAAGACATTTATTTTGAATGGTCTTCTATTCACCAAACAAAATATCCACCTAAATGATATAAAAGCAAAGCCAACCAATTGAATAATGGTCAGAGACTTTAATAGTAATTTTCCAGGCTGTGAATTTTTTAAAATGCAGTTCAAGAAAGAAAAAGGTTCTTGCCATCTTCTTTGATCTCTATAGGGCTTTTGACATTGTCTGGAAGGAAGGTCTGATGCTAAAAATTCTACAGACTGGAATTACAAACAAATTGTTCTGAATTTTAGACTTACTGTTCCAACGATCTGTCATGTTAAACTGGAAAATCCCTTCAGAACATCCGTTAGCTTAAGGGGATGGAGTTCCACAGGGCAGTTTAACAGCACCAAGCCCACTCATAATCTACATAAACAACACTACCAAATGTGGCATGCATTAGTCTACATATAGATGACTTTGCCTCTAGGCAGCAGAGGAATACGCCACAATAGCTTCTCTCCGGCAGCAGAGGAATACGCCACAATAGCTTCTCTCCTAGTTCCTTCTGGTACATCGAGTGATCTATCAGTGTTCTTAATTTTTCAGATTATATCCACAACCTTGTTGGTATGTAGTTTTATCTAGTTTTGCAATGGATATTGACTTCATGCCGCCTGTTATGACTTACTTACTGCTTGGTTTTGTAACCCGACTGTGCTGCTGTTGCCCATGCTACAATGTCATAATTTGGGGCTGGTTTCACTAATTTAGCATCCCTGCTACAATGCCATAATTTGGGGCTGGTTTCACTAGTCTAGCATATAACATTTTTCAGCACACTCATCTTCTCACCAAGAAGAGCATGCATGCATTTTCATGATTATCATTCCATGTCTTGCTTGAAGTCTGCTTTTCTCTATTTGTGACTTCTGTGTCAAACAGTGTTCAAAGGTTATACATAAACTTTTCCTCTGGTTATAGATTTTTTCATTTAGGACTAATTTTGGATTCTGTGCTTTCTTACAGAGGGAGAACACTACATGCTATTTCTTCATTTATTTTCATACCTATTCTTTGGTCCACTCTTTTAGTGATAACAGAGCTCGCTGTATCCTACTGTTTTCAATGTCGTTAATTTCTTCAAAGGCCTGCACAGCTAGGTCATCTGTAAAGGAGGAGGTGTAGACTCTTTTGGGGATATTCACTGTGATATCATATATGTACATAAAGAACATACTGGTTAGAGAACTCCTTGGGAACACCCTGCTCCAGTCATTTTAATACTGACCTGTCCTTAAATTTGTACTAGGAAGTTCTGTTCTTCAGGTAGTGGCTAATCCATTTATACATTTTACCACACACACTTCTCTGCAGCTTGACTTTCAATCTTTCTTGCCATCCTTTAGCAAATCTACAGAAACAGCTAACATATGTATTTTCTCTCTGGAAGGCACCTTCAACTTCTTGAGGTATATGTGATCTTGCCTCAAGTGTACCTGCATTTTCTGAACCCAGCTTGCTGTGGGTACAATAGATGTTTTTCTTCCTGATGATGATCATTCTGTTTATCATACACTTAATTTTTTTTTTTCATACACAGCTCAGTAGGTTTATAGATCTGTAGCCATTTGGGTCTGTTAAATCTTATCTTTGTTTTGGATTGGTTTCAACATTGCTTCCTTCCATGTCTGTGATCGAATTTCCCTTTTCCTGTTACAGTTTATTACTTTCAGCAACTTCTGTTTTGCACCTAGACCTGTAAGCATTTCATTTGTTATCCATCTGTACCTAGTGATTTCTCTTTATCTAGTGATCTCATTGCCTCTTTCATAGATACATTTGTCGTCATGCGCTTCTCTGGTGCAATCTTTATGTTGTCATGGTTTATTCGTATTTGGTGATTTGCTACCTATCTGTTTGTGCTTGCTTAGTGTCTAATTGGCATGTCTGCAGCTTTTTTCAAAGTCTGTTGTCTCATTTAATTGTGACTTGCTAATAGTGTGATCTTCATTAGTTAATACTTTAGTTAGCTTTATAGTGTGCAAGTTGAGTTTCAGTGTCTCCAAGTAGTTTCTTGTCAGCTATAAGGTTTTTCTATATTTAGCGTTGGTAACATTGAGATGTTTGCTTATGTTATTTAATATTTCTATGCCGTGGTTCTGGCAAAATTTACTTTTCTTCCTATTCAAATTTCTTCTGTCTGGTATGGTTTGTAGTTTTATTCTTTACCTTTTTGTGTGATGGTTTTGGTCCGTAGTAGTGCTTTATTTAGTCTTTCTACCATTTCTTTCATAATTTGGTTTCTGTGTTGTTAATCTTGCTGTATATCTGCTAATGTTGCAATCTATATCATTCAGCTTGCTTGCAGTTCCAGCAAAGAAATGTTTTCAGCTCATGGGGGTGCATACTCCATGTCTATTACCAACTTTATTAGTCTGTGGTCTTTACCTGCTAGTTGTTTAAGTATTTGTCAAGCAGTTTTGTGAAGCATGTTTCCTGCACAGAGCGCCAGATCTGGTGTGAAAGAGTTAAACCATCTTCTTGAGTAGAAACTGGGATTTTCATCAGTTTTGTTTATTCTGTGAAGATTTGTATTATCTTCCAGTCTTCTACTTCGTCTCCTCTTGTATCTGTTTCTGCAAATCCCCACCTATCAAATGGCTGTTGAAGTCTTCAACTACTTTGCAGTTAGTTTTTTATTTCCATTTCTGAAAGTGCAAGGTCTTTATTAGGTAGACCATACAGGTTGTATATTAGTATGCCTGTTTTTCGAACTTTGATGCCGACCCATATTATCCCAATTTCAATGTTGGTGCTCACAAATGTTGGTGTTCACAAATGTTGGTGCTCACAGACTGTTTGTTACTTTTTGGTATTTTCGATTTTGTGTCCTGTCAAACTGATCGGTCTGGTATCCTTGAAAATCTGTGGCTGCTGTTTATGTGATGCATTCTACAACAATTTGGTCTTCACAAAGATGAATAAAGGATGATTGTCAGTTTTATTTTAATGACAGAGAGTGAATAGAATATGTATGCAACAAAAGAAATACAATTTTATACTCTCTCACGCCCGAGTGGTTACCGGGGCCCAAATTTGAGGTGTAAAGAATAGAACCACTGTTACCTGCCACACATGTCGTAAGAGTCGACTAAGGAGGTTTGGCTGAAATCGGATGCACATGTCCTAAACATGTAAAAGTCTATGCATTTAGGGGCCTACCAAACCAATGTGCAACGTATACACGTCTTGGCAAAGATCAAACATATCACAAAGAGTGATTAAAATTGGTCAGAAGAACGAACGCAAAGAAGAAAGATACTCTCTGCCCATGTAGTGCCGGGCCCAAGGAAGCAAAGAATAGTACCACTGCAACCTACAAGGCATGTCGAAGGCGACTAATGTAGGACCTAGGAAGCTACCCTAGTAAATAAAAGCATCACAGAAATCGGATGTGCTGGCCTACTTGTAGGCGTATAACTGGCACAACGTACAATTGCTCTTAGGCTCAGATCACATACAAATCACACAGAATGGTTAACAATTGGTCAATATGGAGCATTCGAAGAAGAAGATTCTCTCGCGATCATTCTTTTTTTGGCCATTTTGATCATTCTTATTGTGATATATAAACAGCCTTTGCCAAGAATGTTTTTTTTACGTCACATCATTCAGCGCCATTTGGAGCTCTGGTGCTTATCCTTCAGCAACATGTCCGGTTTCAGCCAGCGTTTACTGGGTCCGCTCTCAGTCAGCCTTTGGCTGTTCCCAGTCTACTTGCAAGTTAGTTTTATACAATAAAACAATGCAAATGTAGTTCTTTATATTTGTTCTTATCAACCAAGTTAACCACTCTTTGTGATCTGCCTGGTTTGTGCCGAGAAAGGAATACATTGTGCCCCCATTAGGCATGTAGCACAGGCATATTTCGATCAAAGTGTATGCATATTATCCAACAGGACACACATTTTTACAGACGCATAACGTAATATTTTACAAGCAGAAAAACCCCATTTTAAAGTACCACATTTTGTGTTATACTGTAGCATGGTATCAGATCTGATTGGCCATAGTGAAGCCGCCAGAGCTGACTCATGTCATACAAAGGTAGTAAAAATGAATATAAACATGAAATAAGGTTGTCTACAGTGAGGTTAATGAGATGACAAGACAGTGTCAGCAAACAGCTGACTGTCATACTTCCCCTTCAAGTAGTGATATTGGTTAGTGATATTGTAACAGGCTGCATCATTATTCTGACTAAGCAAATAGAAATCAGTGGTAAGCAAACCCAATCCTTACAAATATTGTATATTAAAATTGATGTATTGGACCAAAATATACATATATCACTTGATTCAAAGACAAAATTCTTTAAAGTACCTTCTCCTTAGCTATCTCTAGTCTAACCACTTCATAAACCTCTATAATTTCTGCATGATTTTGAAGTACAGTGCACTATGCTCACAAGAAAGTTGTGACATCTGTGCCTTTTGGTACGACACATCTAATTTTGTCATACTTCTTGTTTTGCTTTTCTTTTATGATGGTAAATTTGGTAGGAATTAAATTTAACTTTAAAATATCTCAAATTTTGCAAGTAAAACAGCACTCTTATTTCAATATTTAACTGCCATGAGATCTTCAATATGTAATGGCGAACAGCCATGTTTTTCATTCCTATCCAATATGACGCTGTCTGTGATAAAATATTTCCACCTAGAATTGAGAATGACTGAGAAAACTTGTGCACAAAAGTAGCATCCAACCTTCAAGCTAAGACGATTCCTTGTTTAGTACTTCCAACAATTGATGTAGAGATAGCACTTTGACTCACTAATGATCACTTAAAAAAATATCACTCTGCTTTATTTCATCACCTGTTTAATGCAACTAAACCTACAAAAAATACAAGACTACATGTAGTCAAGACACTGAAATAAGTGCAAATTATGTCTGCATCTTTAGAATATAGGTTTACCAATAGACAATTTGCCAAAAAAACTGCTATGAATGTTTTCTCAAGAACCCTTTTTTTTATGTACTTGATACTGACTCAACTGACAAAGCTAAATAAAAGATAGCACTGCTACTGTGTAACAATTGAGTGTGAAGTGAAAGTATATAATTGTAGGAAAGTTTATGGAATGCACAAATATGAGTCCAGTAGTACTGCTACTATGATATATCCCATGTAACAGGCTGCCTGTAAAAGTAATACATAATAATTAAGTGTAGGAAAGTATGGAATGCTGCATAAACAGTAATCACTGTGTATTTTGTACTGCACGGGAGTTTAATACATGTACTTTTATTTTGTATGCACAGTACTTGAGTATTGCATATGTCAACAAGGATCTCTACTACAATATATGTACAACATATATAATATATATGTACAAATGCTCAAAAATATATCGATTGCTACTAGTAGTAAGTAGTAGTACTAAGATCGTAATTTATTATTTACAATTTTGAGTTTTACTCTGAGGAAAAAATAGAGTGAATTTAAAAAATGATGCTGTGACCGGCATAACTAAAGACTTGAACTATATGACCGTAAATCGTATTGTTGTCAGCAACTATGTACGTTTATCTGTAATTAAATTACATGTGATGAACTCAGAACTGTTACGATCGCTTAGTCGCCTGATGACTTCACTATTTCATGATTATAGGTGGAGTTCCCGTGGTGAAAGAACTTCCATGATACGTCCTACAGCAAGGACAATGAAACTAAGGTTTCTTCAGTAGTAGGAAGCCATTAGAAGAGATATTCTCACTTTATTTAGCTGTGGAATACGTCTTTATTTTAACAGGGCCCCACACAGCATTTTAGAAGTAGTGTAACTTACATGAATAATTTCTTCTCAAGCTTTTGCTTATTGAGCTCTCAACGACGACACAATTGTCAGTGCGCATGCGTCAGTTTCAGTTACCCGGATTTTAATGAGAGGATCTCGCGTGAAGTTTCGTGACAAAATGCACATTAGCTTCTGCATAGAACAAAATATTAATTGCTAATAAGTTTAATAACTTAAATAACAATCTGATTTCAATTAACTAGTAGCATTTACAAAAAAACAAGGTGGTCCGTAGCTGGGGTTGGCGAAGAGGGTAATAAATAAATCGACACTTGACCCAGTGGATTGTACCTAAACGGGATAATTTTTGTGTTTATAAGCATAAAAGCGAGCCATAGAAAATATATTTCTGTATCTGCCGGCTACATAGATCAAGTTTCACAGAAGACCGATAATCATATTGACTTCAAAAATGAGTAGTGTAAATGTGCTCACTAAAAACATAAGAAATATACAATCAACATTTATCGGACTTGTCATAAAAAGAAAGATTATAGCACATGGTGACAACGCAAAACTAAATGGGTGGACGAGAAAGAGGACGACCGAGAGGAAACATTCTGGACAACCTAAATACTAAATTCATACACACAAAAATGTCAATATTCTAAATGATAGTCAGTAAGTACTCGGGAGATATTTTGTGGAGATCCTTCATCGTTTACGACAACTGACATGGCACAGGATGAGGATGAATATCCAGCATAGCCCGTAACCATTGCAATTAAGTAAATTGTAATATAAATAAGAGTATATTCCGATTTATCATTTAAACAAGGAGCCGACGAAGTAGTGATTTTTTATTGTTATAAAAGCTCTAGCAAAAAACATTATATAAAGGTCAGATACTTGTATAGCCTGTGATCCACTATTGCCTGGTAGACGATAACTCATAGATACTTTCCAGATATTTCATAAATCACCATGTATGCAAATAACCATGTGTGCTCCAATCTCTTTCTTACACAGTAAAATTTTAGTAGCAGTGCAATAACTTCGCAGAATCGGCGAGGGCCTCCAATGTAATTTTGATGACCATTGTTCAGGGAGTTTTATATATAATGCAAGTATCTAGAAGTACAGTTTGACAGAAGTCTACACTATAAGGCACAGGTGGATACCATGATTACCAAGGCCAGAAAGGGACTGGTGGCCATGAGGGTCATGCAATATTCACTCTCAGCAAGACACAAATTTACAGGCTAGAGAAGATACAGAATGAAACAATGCGCATCATACTCGGCTGCACCAAAGACACAGCATGTAGAGCAATGAGATACCTGCTGGACATTCCATACATAACTAATAAAATTAGGCTGCGTAGAACAGATGCCTACCTTAAAATCACTCAAGACCTAACACATCCATTACACAATGAATTAGACAACTGCAAAGGCAATAGACTTTAACGGGGTCAATCGTGGTTGGGCGGAGCAGAGGAGGTCATACAACGAGTATGTGCCATTCAGGACATATATCATGGAGAAGAGAGGATACCAATACCCACTGAACACAGACAATCCTTTGTAGTAGTCACCACGATGAACAAACCAAGTCGAGATTCGCTGCCCACAATAGTCAACGCAGGAAGTCGAAGCAGTAATAAATGACTATACATCGGAGGAAGATGCTGTTGTCTTCACTGACAGTTCTGTGATTCGGCACAGTCGGAGTGCATAGGCCTTTACGGCTAGAGCTAAAGGAAAAGTCATCAAAGAGGCAAGTGGCGCATACGCGACTACTAGCAGCAGCATGACTATGAAGGTCATGGCGGTGACAAAATCCATGGAGTGGCTACAGACGCAAACATTCACGCATGCATGCATGCTCAGGACTTTATGAGCATGATATAGAAGATCAAGGCCGGTTATGTACGAAGGCAGCGGATGCAATTAATACAAAGCGCGACAATCCAAACACTTACTTCATCTTTGTCCCGGGTCATGCTGGAGTGAAGGACAATGAGAGGGCGGATGCACTGGCCGGCAATGCTACGATCGTGAATGGGTCTTTTATGGATAAAAGCGACATCATCAACGCTCTAAGAGAAAACATACGCTCTGAAGAAAAAGGGTATTCTCTTTCTCGGTTGCGCAAGTTGTGCATACCGACAGATGGGGCAAGACGAGAAAACCCAGTAGATACATCAATCAACACAGAATGGGAATTGTTAGCCTAAACATACTGAAATACATGCTTGGGAGGAGATCGGAACAATTATTAACATGTCCAATGTGCGATGAAGATGATCCTTGAATGAGCAATGAATGATAACTCATACCGTGTGGATCAAACAGAGATAACAGTAACGGCTATTTCTTACTCTATCCCACACAGAGGCTACACCAATACGCCACAATCGATTCTATTATAGAGTCGGCCGTGAATATGCTGACCCCCAAAGACCCATACCAACCCATTGTCCTCGGACTACGAGCAGAACACAAAAAGTCATATGTAAAGAACTCCCGAGTGGATACCGGGGCCCAAATTTGGGGTGTAAAGAATAGAACCACTGTTACCTGCCACGCATGTCGTATGAGGCGACTAAGGAGGTTTGGCTGAAATCGGATGCATGTATCCTAAACATGTAGAAGTCTATGCGTTTAGGCCTACCGGGGACTGCCTAGAGTAGTTGATAGTAGCTCGGCCTGCTAGCTGTGAGACGCCTCATAGCTCGGGTTCGAACCTACTGTCCGGCATTTGTTCGAGTCCCTGGTCTTACTCAGGACGATAACATGAGTACCTCTGAAGTCGGAGAAAATCTGCCTGTATGGCGAGGGAATACTAATTACGAGTACATTGAGCACACGGCTGCCAGTGTAAAGTAATTTACAATGTGCACGCTGCTGCCATTGTAAGAAATTGGAAAACAGATTTTCACGCAAAAATCAGTTTCAGAGATGAAACTTCGTCTGAGTTGAAAGCGGACGAAAGAAAAAAAGAAAAAAAAAAAAAAAGGGGCCTACCAAACCAATGTGCAACATATACACGTTCTTGGCAAAGATCAAACATATCACAAAGAGTGATTAAAATTGGTCGTAAAGAACGAACGCAAAGAAGATACGTAAAGAAAACTTTAAATTGGTTAGACAGATTTCGGAAAAGAGACTAGAATATGCAGAACACACACTTCATGGTTGTCGACATTTTTCTTGATACGTCTAGCATACACGCCTTAGGTGTCTCTCTCTCAATCACCGCCCAGACCGATGTACCAGACTTCCCATAAATTCTATTCCTGTGGAAATCTGATTCATGCAGCCTTAGCATTGGTGTGTTTTACGTCACATCTTCAGCACCATTTGCAGCTCTGATGCTTATCCTTCGGCGATGTGTCCGGTTTCAGCCAGCGTTTACTCGGTTCGCTCTCCATTCTGTAGCCAACTAGTGTTTTTTACAGTGTGGGGTAAGCTAGCCCCACTCCAACCTCCCGAGTCGTTTCTTACGATATGCGTGGCAGGTAACAGTGGTTCCATTCTTTACACCCCAATTTGGGCCCCGGTAACCACTCGGGCGTCTCTTAGGTGTCTATGAACCGAAAGCGCAACCTGTTCACGTTCTCGGCGCAAACACCACAAATAATAAAGAGTGAGTGGTAGATAAGAACGAATGCAAAGAAGTTCGATTCTATTGGGTTAGTTAGTTAGTCTTTCCTCTTGGGCCTGTGGGCGGCGCATAGGGCAGAGGTCATAGCTCTCCATGTCTCGCGGTTCGTTGCTATCTGTTTTAGGTCTTTAATGTTTGCTAGGCCCATCGTTGAGCCTTCTCTAATGATGGTTCTACGCAGAGTCTCTCTTGGTCTTCCTCGTTTTCTTTTTCCCTCTGGTGTCCATATGAGGGATTGGTAAGGAGTCTTCTCTCATCCATTCTAAGTGTGTGGCCGATGTAGTTACAGCGGTGCTTTCTTATAAAATTTGATACATTTTCTTGCTTGGTCTCTTGTCTTATTTGTGTATTAGGTCTATTGGGTAGACGGTAGAAAAATATGGACTACCTATACAACCCTGCTTCCTCTTCTTGCGTTCGCCATTATGAATTTAGGCGTAGTCACAGCGCTTCTGATTTATTTTCGCGAGAAGGCCTGCGTTCCTTAGTATCAACGACGAAGAAAAATAATTTTAAAATGTCTACTAGAAAAGTTGGTCAAATCTTTTTGACTCTACAGTGACGTGGGAGACTGGTGTGCCTCAAAAGAACGCATTAGGCACAAACAACCTATATTGACTGAAAAGAAAATAAATACTGCACTTTGGTAAATAATCATGTATGAAAATAGCCACGTGTGCTCCTATTCTTCTTTGCGTTCGTTCTTTACGACCAATTTTAATCACTCTTTGTGATATGTTTGATCTTTGCCAAGAACGTGTATACGTTGCACATTGGTTTAGTAGGCCCCTAAACGTATAGACTTCTACATGTTTAGAACACGTGCATCCGATTTCAGCCAAATCTCTTTAGTCGCCTCTTACGACATGCATGGCAGCTAACAGTGGCTCTATTCTTTACACCCCAAATTTGGGCCCGGTAACCACTCAGGCGCATGTGTGCTCCAATCTCTTTCTTACACAGTAACATTTTAGTAGCAGTGCAATAACTTCGCAAAACCGGTGAGGGTCCCCAATGTAATTTTGATGACAATTGTGCAGGGAGTTTTATATTTAATCGTTTTAATGAATTTTGCCCGGCAGCGGTCTTGCAGCCTACTAGTGGCGACTCGCGAACATTTTTGCTGGTGGTGCCTTACAAAAATTATCGGAAAAATCATGGTTTTTGGTTGATATGTTTTAATTTATAAAATAATAAATACCCGTTACACATTATTTTTGGTATGTCCCGGCCCCAGTGGTCCTTAAGAACGAGTCGCCACTGCAGCCTACTCTTATCGATTTTAAACTGTCAAGGGCTCTTTTACGTGCTAAACTTGAACACCGCTATCACTGCTGTTGTTCATTACATATATCGATTAAATCTGTCAAATAGCTAACACCAGTGAAGTGAACAGCCTTGGGGAACTCTTAAACGAATTATTTGCCGACGATCAAGCAATCATATCATCAACAGAGGAACAGTTTTAACAATACATTAACGACTATAGTTGACATGCAATGATTACAATATGAGAATAAACATCGATAAAACCGAAGTAATGACATTTGCTAGAGAGGAAAACACGACCAATATCTCCATCGACAAACATCCATTTAAACAAGTTATAGACTTTACATACCTAGAGGGAATTTTTTTCAGTAATGGGAAGAATAACTAGCGAAATCCAACATACATGCAATAAAGCAAATGAAATCATAGGATAAATGGTACCACTTTTGCAAAGCAAGCTTGTCACCATGAACACTAAAACAGCATTGTACAACACAATCTTTCTGTCAACATTATGCCATCAATGCCAAACATGGACGATGACACAAAACTATAGAAGAAAAAAATAAAAACTAGTAATGACAGAGACTATGCAGAATGCTGGAAATATCAAGATGAGACCGGTTTCAAAAATGAAAAAATGTATACATACTGAATATAAAGAAACAACAAATTAAATAGTTCAGCCACATACGCAGATTACCAACAGACAGTGCGGCTCAAAGAGCAATGTTCCTCCGATACAGTGGATACAAAGCAAATGGCAGGACATGCAAAAGGTCGACCCAAGAGATAACAGAGGCGACGAAAGACACTGTTTAAGAACCACGCAAAAGCCCGTTCTAGAATTATCTTCTTATCCGGATGCTGTGAGATAAAACAGGATTGGAATAAAGAAGAAAAAGACATGTCAGCCTCCTTATAACTAATCAGATACCATGCTACAATATAACTTCAGATGTGATACTTTAAAGTGATTTTTTTCTGTATGTAAAATCTTACAATTATCCTCTGTGAATATTAGTGTCCTGTGGGTAAGGGGGTCTCTGTGGCTAAGCCCTTTGCCTTGTGAGTCGAAGGTTGTGGGTTCGAGTCCAGAACGTGCCGTTCTGTTCACGAGTGAAATTTTTTTCCAGAGACTCCTAGGATTGTTGCTGGAGCTACGGAGTTTGTGCAATACTCTTGGCAGGTGGCGTGTCATTTCTGCTGAGACGGAACCGAGCCGTATGAGATAAACCCGGTGCAATGAAGTGAATCCTTCGGATTAAAAACCCTTTAAGTGTCCTGTGAAAAAATAATAAGCATACACTTTGGCGAAACTCGAATGTGCCTGCCCTACATGGGGTCTGATTGCGGTGTAACATACTCACGTTCTCTGCACAAACCACAAAAAATTGTCCACAAGGCGAAGTTTTTATCTCACCTGTTTGGCTGAAATCGGATGCACATGTCCTAAACGTGTAGAATTCTATATGTTTAGGGGCTACCAAACCAATGTGCAACGTATACACGTTCTTGGCAAAGATCAAACATATCACAAAGAGGATTAAAATTGGTCGTAAAGAACGAACGTAAAGAAGATCTCACCTGTAAACATGATTCCCCACCACTTACACGGGATGTCGTACATGAGTGTACGAGAGATACCAGAGAAACCTTGGTGGATGATAAAGTGAAATTCGGAAAGAAGCCAGAAGTCTGAAAGATATAATGTATAGTAAGGAGAGCAAGAACAGTGCTCAAATGACCAACAGATGTGCAAAGTCCGCTGCGGTTCAGTAGGATCCTCGCGCGTTTCAGGGGCCCGTAAAGAATAGTAACATTGTGAGAAACGGATGTGCTGGCCTACTTGTAGGCGCATAACTGGCACAATATACAAAAACTCTTAGACTCAGATTACATTCAAATCACAAAGAGTGGTTTAGAAGTGGTTGATATGGAGCGTTCGAAGATGGGTCATTGCAAAGGATATGATGCTCGCATAGAAGAATAGTGAAATTGTGGAATGTAAACACTAGTTTGCTACGGAAATAGAACTTGGGGAGAGAGCAGCTTGTCGGTAGATAAGTAATACACATCAGAAGGCAACAAGTCTTCACTGTCGTGGCATAGTTAGTGCAGGACAATGGGAGGGAGGAGGTATACAGAATTGTCTTTTCTATTATATCAACTGTTTTTTCTATTGGACACTACCCAGATCTCTCCTCCTTGGTACTTTCAACCCTTCTTCCCCGACTTGGTTGCATTGGCCAGTAATGTGAGTTCTACCATATGCGGGTGGTAGTTAACAGCCACTCTCGACTCCTCCACGAATTAGAACCATCTTATCCAAGCTCATCTTATTTCCCATATATCCAATTGTTTAATTCCCCTCTTCATCCTTTGACTTGTTCACTCCTTCAATTGGAATCTTTACATACCTTTCATGCACTTCTTCTTCACCTTTCAACTCCCAACGGAGCACAGGTCTTCAACAACGTTTTTCCAGCACTCCCAATTCTTTCCATGTTTTAACTATCCTTTTAATATCAGCCACCAGCTCTCTTCTCCAGGTCTTCCCATCTCCTCTTTCCCTGCGGTTCCAAAACAGTGCCTGTCTTGCAATGCTTCCAGTTTGTCTTCTCAATGTATGTCCTATTCATCGCCTTTCTCCAACTGGTAGCTGCTTAGTTCTTTCTCTTACATAATCTTATCATGCCCACCTGCCCAGCGTGTTCATAGCGCGTTGGACAACGGGTGACAAGCTCCCTGTGAGTGCGGGTTCAATTCTGTGGGCTGGCAGAAAAGCCACAGGTTCTCCAGATTTACGATGTTCATGGCACCGAACAGAAGGGTTATGATGTCCATAGCACCGAGCCGAAAACTCAATTGCTTCTGGATATGAAAAAAAAAAAACTTCTGTGGGTTAGTCATCAACCCCAACGTTCTGAGTTTGAATCATGCTGCGGAGAGTTTGGTTGCAAATTGTTTCGCGTCAATTTTTACAAAAGGACGATGGCGCCACCCATTCAGAAAGCAATGGCAAACTATTGAACGTAATAATGTCTAGAAAAATCACAAACAGCGTTAAAAAGCTAGGATTGATTTGCAAAATCCTGTAAAGGATATCCAATTAACTTTAACCATCTCAGTCCCTCTATTCTACGTAAACACCCATTTATGAAGGTCTGTAGTTTTCTTTTGTTGTCTTCCATGTTTCAGAGCCATAGAATAGCACTGACTTCACATTTGATTGAAAGATTCTCAGCTTTGTTTTTTTTTTTTTTTTCGCTTTCAACTCAGACGAAGTTTCATCTCTGAAACTGATTTTTGCGTGAAAATCCGTTTTTCCAATTTCTTACAATGGCAGCAGCGTGCACATTGTAAATTACTTTACACTGGCAGCCGTGTGCTCAATGTACTCGTAATTAGTATTCCCTTGCCATACAGGCAGATTTTCTCCGACTTCAGAGGTACTCACGTTATCGTCCTGAGTAAGACCAGGGACTCAAACAAATGCCGGACAGTAGGTTCGAACCCGAGCTGAGGCGTCTCACAGCTAGCAGGCCGAGCTACTATCAACTACTCTAGGCAGTCCCCTCTCAGCTTTGTGTTTGTTTTGATCTTCTTTGACTTACATATCTTACTCAATGCAATAAAGTTTCACCTTGCTTTTTGTACTTTCATCCACTCCCAGTGATAAAATTCTTACCTCAACAATTCTCATATATCTTTCACCTTACACAATGTTTCCTCCTAATTTGCCACTAACTATTGCTGAAGTACTAGTCCTTTGTGAAGTTCGTTCTGAACTTCATTCCCTACCTCGTGATGTTCACTATTTTCACCGGTGTATTCACGTTCATAATTTTTTCCAGGACTTCGCCCCCACCTATTCATGGCAAACATGACTGAGCTTAGAAATTCTTCTTCCCCTTGAAAATTCAATTCCAATTAACGTTAAAGATGGTGAATTAACATAGAAATTTAGAATGCGGGTGCTATGTTAGACAGTGCTGCTCTAGATAAAGCACAAATTCTTCACAACACAGTACTATACACGGAGAGATGATTTCTAACGGGCAGAAAATCTTTAACTAGGAAAAGAGTGTGAAAATCCATTCCTAGGAGTTCCAACAACAATGTTCATTAAATTAAAAAATTCACCTGACAGGCATAATTATAAAAAGACTCATGCAGATAAAACAAAGTCTGAATAAATTTTTGATCGTTGGTTTAATTCAGTAAAATAATAACATTCTTGAAGTACAACATACAAGAACAATCATAATATTTATACCACTGACTGCAAATTGGTATAACACGTGAAAAATAAATGAGAAATATTTATGCTAATTTTGAAATTTAAAAAATACCATTCCTCTTCAGCGTTCGCCTGCTGTGAATTAGGGAGTTAGCCTGAATTTTGGGTGTGCTTCTTCTTCTTCGCTTTCATCACACAATTTTAATCACTCTTTGTGATATGTTTGGTCTTTGCCAAGAACGTGTATACGTTGCACATTGGTTTGTAGGCCCCTAAACGCATAGACCTCTACACGTTTAGGACATGTGCATCCGATTTCAGCCAAACCTCCTTAGTCGCCTCCTACGACATGCATGGCAGGTAACAGTGGTTCCATTCTTTACACCTCAAATTTGGGCCCCAGGAACCACTCGAGCGTGCTTCAGTTCAATATTGAAAATTAGTTCCCTGGTAACATCACCAGATTTGTCATGCTGCAATGAAGCCCTTGAATGAAGGTAACAAGCAGTCAAACAAAAACCACTGAAATAAGAACAATGAAACATTAAGAAAGTACTCTACACTAACAGAGGACTGGAGATAGAATGGGTCGCTGTTGCCGTACAAGACACCATTGCGCTAACGGTCTCGGGTAAAGGAGATGTTATCAGTCTTACCATATGATAACTTATTTTACAATACTTTATAAAAAAAATACACTACTTGGCATATCCTGCACATTTTGACTTTTACAAAAGCAATGCCAAATATACAGTTCAGTGGCAACAATTAATTCTAAATAGAAAACTAACAAAATTGAGATATAAAGAAACCAACATGATGTGCAATACTGTTAAAGGCCAGCCATCTCAACACAGGACAAATGAATATTAACCAGACTAAAAATAGCAATTTGTTCAAAACCATAAATGGTTATAGATAAAAAGTGTTTAGAAACTGCTACATCTGGTTACCATTCATTTGTGTGCTGAGACAGGTGTGCAATGCTGGCAAACAGCCCATGTGGTTACTACCTACTCTCGAGTTATGATATTTTACCAATCAGTTGCAATGACCATGCTGGCAATGACAGAGTTGATTTGCATCATCAAATTTAACACCCTGAAAAAAAACCACACAAATATGATTGAATTTAATGTATATTATAGTATTTTAACTCTGAAACACTAAACTCAATCCTGTTACTCTATTTACTCTACTGACGTTTTTATCTATTTTTTTTCTTCCCGATCCAGAAGCACTTGAGCTGAAAGCTCTTCGGATCGGTGGCATGGACATCGTAACCCTTCGGCTCGGTGTTATGAACACCGTAAATCTGGGGAACCTGTAGCTTTTCTGCCAGTCCGCAGAGTTGAACCCGCACTTACAGAGGACTAGTCATCCGTAGTCCAACGCGCTACGAATATGCTGGGCACATAAAAAGTAAATATTGTAATATTTATCTAATCTGATGTTTGATTGATCCAACATCATTGTACTTAGGTGAGTAACCACATGTGCTCTGATCTCTTTCTTACACAGGAAGATCTTAGCAGCAGTGTACAAACTCCATAGCACCAGTTTAGTTTAGTTTAGTCGTCGGATCACCATCACTGCACGTCGAACAAATTAGTCCATAAGTGCTCCGATCTCTCCCTCAGTATGTCCATCAGCGTGTGGCGACTAACACACCGGTTCTTTGTTGGTTTACAATTCTTCTTTGTCTGCCAGCATAGCGTTCTTGTCGAGCTACACCACACTTAACTTTGAGGTCTTGCAGTCTGGTTAGTGTTGTGGATTCACCGCTATCACCTGAATCATGTACACGCCCTCTCTCCTTAAGGAATTTATAATATCAGCCTGGTCCATTGCTCGTCCGCTTTGGACAGCAGCCATACCTGCAAG
This sequence comes from Arion vulgaris, assembly GCA_020796225.1. Lineage (NCBI taxonomy): Eukaryota > Metazoa > Mollusca > Gastropoda > Stylommatophora > Arionidae > Arion > Arion vulgaris. The sequence goes on along the minus strand of CM036761.1, from coordinate 29,018,822 downwards.
CCTATCCGCACGCTCATTCCCCTTTACACCTGCATGCCCTGGCACAAAAATAAAACTGATCCTTGTCAGCTTAGACCTCCCCAGCGATTCTATCCAATGTCTCCTAGCCCATCCTGTTTCAATCTTCCTGAGCATACTCATTGAGTCGCTGAGAAAACATGCATGGATAAAAGTCTGTGATTCTAGCCAAATCAAATTAGCACCAGTGAGGGCCCTGATGTAATTTAGAAGATGGTGAAAATATTTTTGTAGGAATTCTATTTCTTTATACTTCTAATGAATTTTGCTAGGACAGCGGCTTTTCAGCCTACTCTTCTCGATTTTGAACTGCGAAGGGTTCAAAATGAACATGGGACCTACAGGACCAGGAACTCGATCTCACCTACACTGAGATAAAGTTTATACTTTGGAAAAAATCCCAAATGGACTACAATTTATCTAATTAAAAAAAACTGCATATAACAGATCAATTCGAGAAATATTTTTATCTGAAATATATATATAATACACACGTGAACAAATTTGTGACATAGAAACTGTGTCCACTTTTTCTTATTGTGTTCAATCTGAAACTTTTGCAAACCTAAACAAAATGTCAAATGAACTATAAAGACATCTTTATAATGTCCAGTCTGGGCATAATCGTACAGTAAACAGAATGCAAGAGTCAATAGTCAAAGAAGAGAAGGAAAGAGGAAGAAAAACTAAATATTTCTGCTAATCATGGAAATGATTCAGAGTACTCTAAAAAAAAACAGTAGACAATTCTTAAGAAAATTTTGAATAATAAAAATACCCACACAAAATTGGACAAGAGCAGAAGACTGAAAATCTGATGCTAAAGCTATCAACTAAAGCTGTTTTGTTGAGTAGGTATAAATCATGAGAAATTGTCAATACAACGCCAATATACAGAAATTAAGTACCAAGAAATTATTTCTTGGCAAATGTGATCTTCATTGCATTGGTTGGAGTTATCTTGAAGCTCTGGAGTGCATCTTTAGCTGCTCCTGCTTGAGCATCTGTTTCAAATTCCACAAAAGCGATGTCGTGACGTCCTGGCACCAGACGCACTTCTTTGAAACCAGGGAATCTATAAATATAGCAATACAACTGTAGATTAGAATACAACTTAAGACATCCTCATATGTTTAAAAGAAAACAATGCAGGATGGATTAAATCAGAGAACAAATGTTTAAAAAAACCAGCAGCCATTTTAAATTACATGAAAAAGCAAGATGCTCAATCTGGTAAGAATTTTAAAGTCAATCTTTGTTTACTGAACAATATTATATCTGCATAAAAATTACACTTTGCAAAGCTGACCATCCCTATTCTATTTCCTATTTATTCATTCCTAGATGCTCCCAGTGTAAAGGGTTTTTGGAACTGTATTTTTTGATAAAATTCCTCAACTAATATATTATCTTTTTCATGTCAACAAAGGAGTCAGTGACTGGCGCATCGTGGTGTCTTGTACGCCAGAAACAAAGCCTATCATTTTTCAGGTCTGGTCCACATTGTGCATATCCGCTTTCACTATACTCTGCTAGGTTGCCTGTCCTTTATTTTGCATTCTCTCCTGAGTCCACTACATGGTAGTTCTTGTGATGGTTTCTGGAGCACTTCTGAGTATGTGTTTTATTAAGTTCTAACATCTGCCTTTCATCACTGTGTTCATTTTCTCCTGGTTGCATCTCAATCAGTTTTTTAATGCTGACATTGCTAGACAAAATATTCTGAGAATTTTCCCATGGCAGGTTGCATGAAATGATGACAGTCTTGATGTTTTTTTTTTGCATCTCAAGCATTCAGATCCATACAAATGCACTGACATTATACAGTTCTATATATTCTTAATTTGGGAAGATCATCAAATGTTAACAAAAAGTAAGATTTTTCAAATTCTTTTTTTTTGGATATTGTCGCTGGCTTACGTATCTGGTATAATGCTTCCCAGGTCTGTGAATGCCTTTTCTGCTGCTAGCTTTTAGTTCTCTATTTGGGTTAACTGATGTGTGTTAAAACTATAGTTACAATGTTTTACGCAAGTATGACATGAAAGCACAACAACAGAGCTGACAAGACAGCAACATATACAGGGTGCTCAGGATAAAAGCAGCTCTATTGACTAATCAAAAGTTGCCAAGTACGCATTGCGTTTTGTATATTTACTATTTAAACTAGTTCTGACTAGTTCGTCACATTTGTTCATGACCTCTTCCCACGCCATCACCGCCCGAGTGGTTACCGAGGTCCAAATTTGGGGTGTAAAGAATAGAACCACTGTTACCTGCCATGCATGTCGTAAGAGGCGACTAAGGAGGTTTGGCTGAAATCGGATGCACATGTCCTAAACTTGTAGAAATCTATGCGTTTAGGGGCCTACAAAACCAATGTGCAACGTATACACGTTCTTGGCAAAGATCAAACATATCACAAAGAGTGATTAAAATTGGTAGTAAAGAACGAACACGAAGAAGACACACCATCACAAAAAGACTTGCTCAATTGACCTATACTACAGGGTGTTCAAGATAAAAGTAGCCTGATTGGCATTGCAAAGTTTTCATTTGTCAATCGGGCTACTTTTATCTTGAACACCTGTATAATAGAACCTCATTTTCATAAACATGCCAGATTGGTCCCTTGGCGGGCTGCTTTTATCTTTAACACCTTGCAGTATGAGAATGGAGAGTGAGGTAGTCAAAGTAGAACTGGTAATCTGCACCTTTCACACAAAACTAGGAATAACAAAATCTTACTGATTGAACAGCATAGACAACATCATCTCTGTGGTCTCTTCTGGCAAATTTGTAATGAACAAGATTTGATTTGGGGGTTGTTCTGGAATTGCACTTAGTGCTGGTGGCACAGCAGGAGGCAGACTTGTTGGAGCTGGAACAACTGGTGCTGCAGGTTGTGGTTGCACTGAAATGTAAACAGTGGAAATAATAATAATATACAATAAGTATAGATAATTCAGGACCATGTCTATGGTTCTGATTAAACTTTCACACTAAATCTTTCATGTTTATAAACTATACCACAATAATCTATACTTTTCTTGTTGCTGAAATTCAGGCCACCTGGTATATCGCTATTTGCAGCTGCTTTCTTTACGTGTCCTTTCATTTCCATTATATATATATGAGACGAGTAAAAATGTTACTATTCATATGTCCAGGACTCGCCACCGAAAGAAAAAGCTACTGTAGAACTCCCCAACAATTGTAGACACAGTCCACACACAACAGCTACAAAACACATGAAATTTTCATAAATTGGCATTAACTGGCGACGAGCTCTCAAAATTAACAACATCTTAACCAACAAAATAACCATTCACCACACACACTCTACTACTCTCTCTTAATATTTCACATCTCTTCTTCGAACACTAGTTAGACCACTTTTTGTGAGTTGTATGTGATCTGAGCCTAAGAGCAATTGTTTGTTGTGCCAGTTATACGCCTACAAGTAGGTCAGCACACATCCAATTTCTGAGACGCTTTTGTTTACTAGGTAGCTTCTCTAGGCTGCTACCTCAATCGTCTCTTAGAGATCCTGGAAGGTCGCAGTGTTACTATTCTTTGCTCCCCATGTGCGCCAGGCAACACATGTCATTGCATATCTTAAATCATACCATCATCAAGGGAAAAAAGTTGACACTGTGGGGATAATAAAATAACACAGCACTGACAAAAATTCATACATGAAAATGACAAAGAAAACACATACCTCTTGGTGTAATTTGTGGTGGTGGACCCGTTGGGGCTGGTGCTGTATCTGCAGCTGGCTGACTCCTAAATAAATCCAATAAACAAAAATATGAGACACAAGAAAAGAATGTTTAACACATGTCAAAGTTATTCTAAATATGTTTTAACCTATTTACATCCCCTGCCAAATACATATTGAATTTGTGTACTGACACTGAGATCTTCCTATGTAATAAAGAGATGGGAGCATATATGGTTATTTATTAAGTGTAATGATGATGGGTGGGTGTCTGTGTGGTGGGTGGGAGAGAAGAAAGGTGTATCAGGTCGCCTTGATCACCACAGACCACATACTTCAAGACTGTCCTGAATGATATATAGAGGCAAACTCACTGGCCTAGTGAAACAACACTGGAAAAAACTACACTGACCTCTTTGTGATCTACAAAGAGACAGTGAAGTTTATACAAGAGACAAAATTGAATATTTAGACAGAGAAATAAAACTGCAAATAACAGAAATAAACTCTCACCTGGGCTTCTTCTTTCGCTTAGCTCCTTCATCTTCATGTTTCTCTCTGGGTCTCTTTGGCTGTTCTACATAGGTTCCTTTTAGTTTGGCTATAACTTCTGAGTCTTTTTTGGAAAACTGAATTCTCTGAGTTCAAGGTAAGACCAAAAGTAAGATTAGAACAAAAATTCACATTATTTTGTAACAAAACATACATCAGTCAACTTTCATTTCAAATGTCAACAAGTTATTTCAGATAATTACACACTTTTAGTATTTATTTCATATATTTTTTTCTTTCTTTATCATGTAGCAGGTTCTTTACAGAGCATCACAGCTAGCCTGAAAAAATGTTATCTCTAGCCAATTCTACTGCCTCTCCCATAATTATGCTCATGATTTCCTAAATATCTTTTTATAACCATAGTTTGGTCATCAGCTGTCTTTTCCTCCGGGAAACATGTCTTCCATTGTTGTTCTCTCTGAACTAATATAACTAAAATGTTTCAGTTTCTGAGAGATGTGGTCACCATCCTGCCGACCGTACTTGCAAAGCGTTTCTTTGGTATTCAAATAAGGCTAGGATCGACCTGAGAGCATGTTGGAAAAATAATGTCACTCCCACTGTAGAATTTTATCCCCGGGTCACACATCTATGAAACTTGTGCACTAAACTATTGCAACTCTCAAGACAAGAAAAAGGGATAACAAATATCTAGATAGATGACAAACAATAACATTGGGTAGGGTGCCAACAATGCAAAAAACAATATTCAAGATAGACTATTGACTTCATTTTAAGATGACACACAACAGTCTCAGATGTATACATGCATACATATCTACTATGTAAAATGTCAGTCTGTGTTGTCGGCACTGCCACCGAAAATGCTGTTGATAAGTGTCAGCCGAAATAGTGCACAATTAAGAAACTAAAAATTGTCATTTTTTCCCAACTCGCTATGAATTTAGGTGTAGTCATGGCACCAAGGACTGATTTTTGCATGAAGGTTTCTTTTTTTTCTTCACCGGTGTCCTCCAAACAGGCGAGCCTTACTCCGACTTCAGAGGTAATGTAATTTAGACACTTAAGTAAAGGTGATTTCATCATTGAAATAAACATAAATTACCAGTATTAAATGTGAAAACTTAGACATTCTCTAAGCAAATGAAATTTGATGCATAAGCAATGTTAAACATCTAATATGGGATGAATCAATTATCAGATGTGGTATTTGCTTTGGAAGTTGCTGCCAAACTTGTAAAAGATATCACAAGAAATGATAAACCAGTTGATTTTCAGGTTATGTAGTGCCACCAAACATCTCTCTCTCATGCACCTATATTTCATAAAACATATATAGTTATATATACAAACATTAGTCTTTTCGAACAGAAGAGTTTCAGGGTTGCGAGTCCTACTCGCTGACCAGATTGAGAGAGATAGGTGTCAATATTAGTACAGCCTGCAAAAACGACATACCAAATATGCAAAGTGACTGATTAATCAAAATTGCTGGACGCTGCTGGATTTGTTGAGGCGGAGATCGGAGCACCTATGGACATGTCCGAGTGCTATGATGATAGTCCTCTGATAACTGATACAACATATATAAAAATACCATACTAAGTAAAAGCACAAATGATTATACAAACCATTGGTTTCTCATAAAATGGAAATCCCTGCATGGATCGCAGAGCATTTGCTGCACTGTTGATTTCCTTGAATATAACAAAGCCTGACCCTCATTTTCAATGACTTGATTGCAACAATATCCAGAATTTGACCAAATTGGGAAAAAATAGCATAGAGTGATTTCTTCAATTCTGAAAAAAATGTAAGTGGTAACATTGAGTAAGAGCTAAACAATGTGTGTCCAGTCAGTGTTCTGGTAATGTGTGTGACAGTCTCTTTTTTAATGTAGCTTGGTTATTAGTCCTACAGTTTATTGCCTTACTAGTTATAAATGCCTCCCTCTATTGCTGTCATGGTTAAAGCAGTCATTACATCAAGATATTCAAAATAAAGCTGGTATACAAGATGTGCTCTGGACCTGTCTCTGCATCCAACAGAGTTGGGGTCAGCAAGTCTCTCTTGGGATGGGTAAACAGTGAGAATTAGTAACTTGCTGATGACCCATATAACACACAAGCCAATCCCACCACCCATTGGTGGAAACAGAAAAATGTTGGCTGTGAGGTCCAAGGCTAATGGGGCTCTGGCTTGCCTAGGTCAGGTTTGTTTGTCCTATTTAGGGAGGTGAACTTAAATAAAGAGCGTGCAGAAACCAGATGTACTGACTAACAGGTCTGTAGGCACCTAATTGGCACAACAAGCACAAACTATAAGGCGCAAACCACAAGTTTCATGATGCAGAATTTGCTACCTCACATTTTTATAGAATTCATGGCATAGTCATCTGCGAACCAGTGATATTCTTTCTTCTTCTTCTGCATTCTCACTAGATTGGGATTTCGATTCTCTAATAAAGGCAGCCGTCTGCCTCAGATTTATCAGTCACATCATACAGTTTGTCTTGGACGCTGGTGTAAGTAGGCCACCTCTTTCTTCACAAGTCTGCATACTGGGGCAGTTCTGTAGGACATAATTCCTATGATTTCTGCTTCCCTGTTTGTGCAGACCTCTACCCGCAGTAAGTTTTGGCCACCCTCGTGATGGTAGGTCTGACATTCTTACTGCATGGCTAAATCTCCGAGGCAGATTGGCGACAGTAGAATCCATTATCCCATTCCTCATTGTGAGGGGGCGTTGCACCATGTTATGCGCCTGGTGCATCCGTTTCTGCAAGCATTTATTTCATTTTGGGTTAGCATTCCCTAGCGGACATGTGCATTCGATTTCAGCCAAACCTCCTTAGTCGCTTCTTACGACATGTGTGGCAGGTAACAGTGGTTCTATTCTTTACACCCCAAATTTGGGCCCCAGTAACCAATCGGTGACATGTGATATGACACATCTAGATCAATAGTGGGCAACCTACAGCACGCTAAGAAATTTTGACCGAAAGTGTATCAAACCGTACTATCCATTCTAGCCTCTGGGATAAAAATATATTGTTTTGGCAAAACACATGCATGGCACACAAAAATCCTGTTTTAAAAAACTAAATATAATAAAAAGTTGTTGAAAATGATTTCTGATCTTTGTTGTCCTATCAGTTTCATTCCATACTATTTTGTTGGTACGGCTATGTCTGATCTTCAGCCTTCTTTTAACGTAAGCCGCTAACAAATGGACAGATTCCAGTTACTTCTTCATTTACTCTAGAATAACCACATACAAAGAGCTCTTTGTTATTTGAACCAATGAGCAGAAGTAAACTGCGTAGCTAGATTGAAATACAACTGCAGTAGATTCCAAGTCAATATACAGCAGCTACATTTCATGACGAACTCGTTTCTCAAGGCTGGTGGTCTGGGTTCAGCTCCCGCAATGCGCATGGAATTTTTCCCAACCGCGACGGCTCTCAGGTCGACCCAGCCTCAACTGGGTACCAGTCATGCTCTGGGAAAGTAAAGGCGGCCGGCGTGATGCTGACCACATCACCCATGTGTCTGAAGGTCAATGAAAATACAGGCCTAACATTGTATTGACCTATATACTACACAGGTATGATAGGGTTCCTTTACTTTTTACTTACATTTCATGACACTAGGATGAAAGAAGCTATCAGCAAATGATATCACCGTCCATGTATTGCCGTGGCCCACAAGGGAAGCAAAGAATAGTACCACTATGACTTACAAGGCCTGTCATAAGAGGCGACTGAGTTAAGGGCCTAGGGAAGCTACTCTAGTAAATTAAAGGTGTAACAGAAATCAGATGTGCTGGCCTACTTGTAGGTGCATACAGGTACAACATACAATCGCTCTTAGGCTCAGATCCCAAAGAGTGGTTTAAAAAGTGGTCGATATGGAGCATTTGATCGAATATGAAAATTATATCATTGTACAAAATCTAAAGAGCTTACACTAATTACCAACGAATGATTAATTTGTGATGTGTGAATGGTAACCCTGTAGAAATTGTTAACAAATATGTTCATCTATACTTACCATCCTTTTTGATCTTCTCATTGAGATTGTTAATGTAAATTGTATGATTTGGATGAATCGACATCTTCAGTCAGTTGATAGTTTACCTGGATCAATATATAGTATGCAAAGAATTAAAAAGTCATAAAATGCATGTAGAAACAAATGAAAACTTGCACCCTTAGTAGTAAGTAACTGGGGTGTCAAGAGTAAAGTCAATAACATGCGTCACTAGAAACCATGCACTGTGTTAATTTCGGAGTTCGAGACCAACCTGGGCCAAAAAATTTCTGGTTTGTACACAGTACACAGATGAACTACAGGAAACCCTGATACTTTACTTGTGGGTCTAAATCATAAGTACCTCAGAAAACACTGCTGTAGCATCGGCTAGGCACTGTTTCGTTTTCTCTTGGAATGCGCTCCGAGCATGTAGAACACCTTCCCAATCATCGGGACATATGTAACATGTACCTGGTTAGCAATGACCCAGGTCAGCTTTCATAGATCTCAGGTAAACAGTCGTTTAATAGGATCACATCAGCAGTCCTTGGGCACTCAACCATTTTCTCTGGAAAAGTGCTCCAGTATATGGGACATAAACTCAAATTTTGGTTAGCAACGAGCCATGTCTGCTTTAGCGGAACCTCAAGTTGGTGTCTACTGTTGTTAGTTGTCACATGCTGAGAGACATACTTAACATAGTGGATAATAATGTAACTCACTCAACTGAGGAGATCTAAGTCTAAGCACTTAAAGTTAAAGTAAGGACTAATTGACATTGTCAATTGGTTTGATGTGCAGTGAATAAGTGATGTTGATCTGAGGACTAAACTTTGGCAAGACCAACCAGGTAAACAGAGTAAACTATCAGATGTTGCTGCTTCAATAAAAAATTGGTTAGCATGAACATGTCTGCTTTGGGGAACCTCAGGGTCTCAAATGTTGAGTTGCACAGCTAGAGAAATATGCTGAAGTGATAATTGACAGTCAACTGCGGAGCTGCACTAACAATAATTCTTTAACTTTAGTCTAACGCTACTACTACTACAACACAAAACTCTGCAAGTACAACAGTAACTGCCTAACTGATAATTCAGAAAAGACAGTACGGAAACTAAACTACATAAAAACCACAACAAAAGTAACTATAACAGTGAATGTGAACAACCCTGTTCTGCCAGTGTTATCCCACTCACAAAGGAAAATATAAAAGGCTCGTACCGACGATGTAACCTTTTATTAAATTTATTAAGCAACACAAGAATGAATGCCCAGTCAGTCATATTCCTGTTCCGTTTACTAACGTAGAGTTTTTATTGGCAATTAAGAGTGTAAACAGATTAACCTATTTTATTTACTGCGCAAAAATGTTTAGACCTTTATGAGAATAAAATAGGAAAATTTAACCGAGAACGTACTCACCGCGTTGTGTTGAACTGTTGTTGAATCGTGTTCTTCCGGTTTAATTTTCTCTATTTCATAAATTACCTCCCTGCAAAGCTATACTTACGGTTGTGGACGTAAGAAAGTTATTATATTCCTCTTCTTCTTCTTCTTCTTTGTCGTCACACTGCTACCGGGTTGTTGCCCAGTGTCGTGGTTTTCTGTTTTGTCTTGCGCTGTTCTGGTGGCTTGTGTGATTGTTATCTTTGCTCTTTCACAGGATTCTGCTACGCCATCTAACCATCTTTTCCGTGGTCTTCCTCTTGCCTTCTTTCCCGATGTTCTGTTGTAGAAGACTCTGTATACTGTGGAGTTTGGATGCATTCTTATTAAGTGGCCAAACCACTTCATTCTTTGTTTATCTATATAATTCAAGCACGGTTTTGTGCCAACTTTCTTTCTTATGCTGATGTTGGTGATTCTGTCTTTTCTTGTGTTGTTGTAACTTTTCGCAGGCAACGCATTTCACATGTAGTTATTTTTGTGACTGCGCTTTGCTCAATGTCCATGTTTGGCTCTGGTAACACAAAGTAGGTATAAAAAAGCTGTTGATCATTTGTTTCTTAGCTGCCTGTGAAATTTTGGGTGCCTTAACAATGGGGCTAGCTGGTAGGTTACAGCATTTGCTTTTTGTACTCTAGCCTCTATTTTCTATCTAGTACTGTTAAATGTTAATAGGTCCATACCGCTCTATCTGGGCAGCTTGTTTAATCTTTTCTATAGAATTGAGCTCGATATTTCTCGTCTCTCAGTAAAGTTCATTTCAAGGTTTCCCTATGGCATTTTTTTCTTTCTTGAACCCTTTGGCTCCCACTTCAATGTGCCAGATATCCCTGATATCAGTATGGGTGAGATTGTGTTCCTAGTGCTATCGGAGACGGACGATAAAACATAAGTCCCGTCGTGTAAAAGAACCCTTGGCAGTTCAAAACATTGAGAAGAGCAGGATGTAATGCAGCTGACCGGGCAAAATTCATTTGAAAGATTAAAAAAAAAATTCCTATAAAATATTTTCACTATCTTCTAAATTAAACTGGGGACCCTCACCGGTGCTGCAGAGTTTGTGCACTGCCGCTGAGATCTTCCTGTGTAAGAAAGAGATCGGAGCACACACGGCTATTCACCGAAGTTCAATGATGATGGTCCTATTAATCAGAAATCAGAAACGTCAATGTGCTTTGTGATTCTTTGATCCTATCTTCTCACAGTTTGCCCAACTTATCTCCATCTTCTCTTTCCTGTAACAGTAGTCGACTAGACAATTATCTGATTTCATCACTTACTCTGGATTCATTCCATTTTATATTATTTTTTGCAGACATTAAATGCATTCTATATTTAGTCCCTTTCGAACTCTAGCTGATATGTGCTAGGATTGAGACAACTTGGAATCTAACATTAGTAATTTTGTTTTTCTTCTTCTTCTTCCATCGTTCTTTTCGGCCATTTTGATCATTTTTGTTGTGATATATAAACAGCCTTTGCCAAGAACGTTTTTTTACATTGTGCCAATTATGCGCCTATGGTGGCTAGGCCAGCACATCCGACTTCGCCAGCATTTTATTTACTGGGTTTGCAATGGCCAAACCCTTTCTTGGAGTCATACACGTGAGACCTATTGCTCAGGAACACTTGATTTTACTAATACTGCATCTTCGTTATTAACCCTAAGATCCTCTGTAAAAATCGTAACGTAGGCAACGATTTTTTCGTACAAGACGTCATCTCATTTGGTTACTGAGTTGACGTCACGGCACTCGGTGCAGATAAATAGGTCCTTAGTGTCCCACATCAGATTTCGAAAGTTAAGCACCACCATGTACCAACAAGCTTCTTCTTTCTTGTTGCGATTGCTATTTGGGTGATTATATCGTCAGATGTGTGCTGAAGTCAACTGTTGTCTGCATGCTCATCTCTGATACCCGGGGGACTGCCTAGAGTAGTTGATAGTAGCTCTGCCTGCTAGCTGTGAGACGCCTCATAGCTCGGGTTCGAACCTACTGTCCGGCATTTGTTCGAGTCCCTGGTCTTACTCAGGACGATAACGTGAGTACCTCTGAAGTCGGAGAAAATCTGCCTGTATGGCGAGGAATACTAATTACGAGTACATTGAGCACACGGCTGCCAGTGTAAAGTAATTTACAATGTGCACACTGCTGCCATTGTAAGAAATTGGAAAAACAGATTTTCACGCAAAAATCAGTTTCAGAGATGGAACTTCGTCTGAGTTGAAAGCGGACGAAAAAAAAAATCTCTGATACCGTGTAGATTTGAATGTAGTGACTTGGCTTTGCGAGGCTCGGTATAGATCAACAGCATACATTTTTATATGTTAGATGCGTGATACTATGGTTTCTGGTGCGCTTCTGGCCTAGTACCGCCGTCTTCAGCACCTTTTCAGAGGAAGAGAGGGCTAATTCATAAACCTTCTTATTCAAGCTAAAGCGAACACGGCATGTCAGCAACGGTCATCGACAAAACATCGGACGCCATCCCCATCGTGCATGGACATCCTTTAAAAAACAATCTCACCTTGAACATGATGCTTTCGGTTGCTATCGTGTTAAGCACACTTCTCGTTCTGTTCGTAGGGTGCCAAATTCTTAAAAAAGTTGTATTGATTTATCATTAATTGTCATGTTCTTATTTAGCACGTGGTCAATAAACGTAACATTTTAAAGTGGTTGTTATAGAGTGATATTGGAAGAAGCTCGTTAGAGTAAAATCATATACAGATTGCTAAGCGTGGTCAACAAGTGGTATTTCTATAGCCCCAAATGTGTTGGAGCCGAGAGGGCACTGCACTCACCATCAATAGATTACACATGAATAGGAATTTCCGCAACTATAGAGAAAAGCACCACCCACAAGGAGCTTTTGGAATCGTTTGGGTCTGCAAGAAAAGTAGGCATCTGGCCGAAAGGATTAGAACGCGGCTTCCATGCGGGAGGTCCATGTTCAATTCACCAAAGATTTTCGTCCGAATGGTTAACGGGGCCAAAATTTGGGTTGTAAAGAATAGAACCACTGTTACCTGCCACGCATGTCGTAGAAGCGACTAAGGAGGTTTGGCTGAAATCGGATGCACGTGTCCTAAACATGTACAAGTCTATGCGTTTAGGAGCCTACCAAACCAATGTGTAACGTATACACGCTCTTGGCAAAGATCAAGCATATCACAAAGAGTGATTCAAATTGGTCGTAAAGAACGAACGCAAAGAAGAAGAAGACCAACAATTTTCTATTGTGGTCGTAAATGCAAAATCCTAACCTGAACAGCTTCGCGGCGACTGCACTAGCCATGCGGTCATTAAATTCCTCAGGCTCTCGTCCCACACCTCCCTAAAAGAGGTACATATGCAGTAGCGACTCTCCCTGCTCTTATTAGAAAAGAGTGCTAACTTGTAATTCCTTGGAGTCAGAAAAAAATAATATGTTCAAATCTTCAGCTTCTTTCTTAGATGACGGTATTTATATTCTCTTGCTAATAAATGATGTATTTGTATGTTTGATTCTTAGCTTGTCTTCTTCTAAGTGAGCTGCCTTCCGGATTAACGAGTCTCATCTATCCAAAGCACACATTTTTGAGTCGCTAGACTCACATTTGGTCCTTTCTCATGTGATCCATATTCCTCACCATTATTGTTGACGGCATTCTATTAATATTAAAAAGCAATGGGGAGAAAGGAAGGGGTGTACGAGTTGCTGCTTTTCATCTCACGCGCTATATCAAAGAGCTGCCTTAGTCTGGCTTCACCATTTCTCAGATCATTGTTCATGCAGAACCTGCTTTAAGCTAGTCTTACTCTTGACAAACTCTCTAGTTTGGAAAATTCAAATCCAGCACGCGCAAGTCTTGTTTGTAAACGTCATTTTAGCGAAAGTAGGACCACCCGGCAGTTCTTCTAGAAAAAGTGCATGCCGATCCTGTGTACAAGATTTCATAGGAAAGGATCCGGCACAGGTGATCCGACCATCTTATACGAGTCGTCACAAAAACACTATCACGGTTACGTTACAATAGCCTCAAATTCAAGTTGCAGTCACTAAATATCTACATAAATATTAAATTGCAATATATATTTTTATAATAAAAAAATGTTAAGCAACAGATTCAAGAAATACAGTTTAACTTGAAATGTAAAATAAAAATATATAAATTATTGATAATATTTGTTTGCATGCTCCATCTTTGAAGTCTCGTTCACCACGAGATACAACATGACATAATTCTTGTTGGCCTTGCAGAAGTAGGAGGACCCTGCAAAATGGTATAGTAAAAATTACTTCCTTAAAATTGTTACTTCAAAATGTATTACATGCCGTATTTTGTAACCGAGTCTATGGCTAAAGAGTGAATTGATATTTCTGCTGTTTGCTAACCCGTAATGTCTCTGAACAGAGTAAAATAATTCCTCACTTGAAAAAAGAGGAGGTGGATGAAAAATAAATAACAATTATTAACATGGGTAGTAGTAAGTCATGTGACACCAACAGTGTGAAATGTGTGTGATTTAGCCGACAAAATAACATATGTTATAACCAAATAAAAAGTAGCTATATAGATTGTTTGTAAAGATAGTTTGTGTATACTAAATTCTTAAAGTTTAACAGCGATTTTGATAAATCATAAACAGTATTTACTTTTAGTACTTGTATTAAGTTTTTACTTGTTACCAATCCAATCAGTCCAATGACAAATGAAATGTTATGTTACAATAATACTTGTTTTGTAATAGTAATAAGTTAACAGTTACAGTCTCAAGACTAACTTACAGTCTAAACTAAGTTACAGTATGAGTTAGTATTTACCAAGTTAATTTGAGTGCTTGCTCTTAGGCTAAGTGATATATAATATTCATGTCATACTGTCATTAGTATAGTGCTGCTTTAGTGCAACCCCCTAACACTAACAGCATCACAAGACAGGCTCTCCGATGGAACCCCCAGGACAATAGAGGTAGGGAAGACCCAGGAACACCTGGAGATGGGAGTTGGAGACAGAATGCAAGAAAATATGGAGAGATCTGGAAAAGATGGCCTTGGATAGGTGGGCTTGGAAGGCCTTGGTTGTGGACCTATGCTTCCCTAGGGGCAAAGGGTGAAGAGAGATACTGATAGTGCTACCTACTCTAAGATTGAGTAACAACTATGGACAGATGAGGGTACTCTATAAATTTGAGGATGTTGAAAATTTGTGTGAATTTTAATAATTGTAAATTGGTGTTCATTAATTGTTTTTGCCCAAGGTAGCATTTTCTGACCTACTCTTATCGATATTCAATTGCCAAGGGTTCTTTTACAAACTTAACTTGAACACAAGACCATGTTTTCTCCCCTATCGGCTAGGATCAGGGATCACTGAAAAATAGCTCTTACCAAATGGGACACAAACCAAGTACATTTTGAACTTGAGATGAACTCTATACTATATAGACCCACAGACTGACTAGAGACCATCATCACACATGATGGTTTAAATTATAGTGAAATAGAATGCAAAACAGTTGAACATTAGTCTGTTGTATGTAGTAATTTATAGTATACAGTAATGTTTCTTTACTAGTGCTAGTGGGGTACTATGTTGTGAACATAGTTTACGATCATTATCAATATGATAATGCATCATGATTATCATTCTTTGTTGAAACTATTCATTTTTTGTATGAATTTAGGAGAAAAGATGCCTGTTAATTTAAAAAATTTATTATAAAGATTAATTTAGCTTTTATTATTAGTTTTATTTTCATGTAAAATGCAGATATATTTCTATCTTGTCATATACTCTACCCAAGGTTACATTTGACTAGTGATATAAATAATTTCAAATTACATGACTGATTAAATTAGTGGACCTGGACTTTGCGGTTGATCTTGTCTTGCTTTCACACAGGCTACAAGACATGCTGGAAAAAAGAGTGGATGCTCTGGCAGAAACAGCACACCGGGTCGGAATAAGCCAAGAGAAGACAAAAATACTATGCAGCAACAACATACAGCAAGAACCGATATTGATTGAAGGAAGGCATATAGATGGTGGTGAATTTGTCTATCTCGGAAGCAAGATCAGCCAATTAGGATTTACAGATGAGGACATTAATGCCAGGATTAGGAAAACCCGACAAGCCTTTGCTATCCTGTAGACATTATGGAAATCTACTGCCATCTCCACTAAAACAAAGCTTGGAAAGTAGATGAGTCACCAAGTTTAATACAAATAATATTCAAACCTTTGTCAACAGATGTCTTGGCAGATTCTGAAACTGAGAGGGTATGTGAAAGTTGCAAACACAGACCTGTGGATAAGAACAGGACAGGAACCATGATGACCCAGATCAAGAGTAGAAAATGGCGATGGGTCGGGCATACCCTACGGAAGACACAGTTGAGTGACACTAGACAATCACTTAAGTGAAACCACAGGAAAACCCGCCGAGTGGTTACCGGGGCCCAAATTTGGGGTGTAAAGAATAGAACCACTGTTACCTGCCACACGTCGTAGAGCGACTAAGGAGGTTTGGCTGAAATCGGATGCATGTGTCCTAAACATGTAGAAGTCTTATGCTTTTAGGGGCCTACCAAACCAAGTGCAACGTATACACGTTCTTGGCAAAGATCAAACATATCACAAAGAGTGATTCAAATTGGTGTAAAGAACGACGCAAAGAAGAAGGAGACAGGGAAAACGGAGAGAGGTGTACTAAACAGACCTAGAGACGAAGTATTCTTGAGGAACTGAAGGATGCACAACTATCCTGGGAGACCATAAAGAAAACAGCCAGAGACCGGGAAAAGTGGGGAACAACTGTTGAGGTCCTATGCTTCACGAAGAGCGGAGAGGAAGAAGAAGAAAAAGAGAAGAACATGACTGATTAAACCAAACTAGCCAAATAGGAATGTGGAAATACAAGTAGAGCTTATTTTTGTTACTATGTTTTTTCACTGTCAAATAACTTTATCTCCTCTATTCCATTTTATTAATAAATAAGTCCTTGCAGGAAATAGAAGTGTTGGAATGGTATGGCAAATCACTAAGTAGGACTTGATGGATATTACCAAGCAAGTACCCATGGAACAAGAACTTAAGAATAGATTCTGACATTGTATAGGACCTACATTAAGCAGACCAGCTAGTAGTATAGAATTGTGACATTTTTTTCTCTCTCTTCACTTGCTTGCTACAAATTCAGGCGTATAATGGCACTTCTGATTCTTGTTTGAAGACTTACTTTTCTTATCTCCATTGTTCCTTGCCATCCAGGTGAGCATTACTTCGACATATGAAGACTTACTTTCCTTATCACCAGTGTCCCTTGTCATCCAGGCGAGCATTACTTCAACATAGAGTTGCTGGTAATTTAGAGTTGCTGGTAATTTAGATCCCCAAGTAAAGGATCACAGTCTCCTGTTCTCCAACCACATACTGTGTACACTGTAAGAATTTGTGGTCAAGCTGTCCTAGAACCCCAACATTGTCATGGCAGGTGGTTACTAGCGAAGAGTATTATTAGCTTTGTTATCAGTGACCCACATGGTGGGTCTTGTTCTGGAGTTCATATGGAGAAACAGCAGGTGGCGAAAAAAGTAAAGAAGGGAGCTGGAAAACTGTTGTTAATGTTACTGGGAAGTCATTGAAAGGATAGCTCAAGACATAAAAGAATGGCTTATGTTTATTGTCTATCTGTGCTTTAGAAGGAGCTGAGATATTTATTATTATTATCATCATATGTTTGACAGGTGGATTACTTAAAAATTGTTGTTTTGTTTTTTGTTCCATCAGAGCTTTTTTGGCTTTGGTCAGAGTGCAGAAGTCGACATAGTCTTAGATGGACAAGAAAACCGTAAACAGGTGGAAGTGAAGACAGAAGATGGCAAAAAGGAAAAATGCTATCTTTATTTTGATGGTGAAACAGTTTCTGGAAAGGTACTAGTCTTTTTGGTTGTTAGTAAAAAGTAAAAGTAGGAACCCTTTCATACCTCGTGTATATAGGTCAATACAGTGTTAGGCCTGTATTTTCATTGACCGTCGGCACACGATGTGTGATGTGCTCAGCATCACACCGGCCGCCTTTACTTTCCCAGAGCATATCTGGTACCCAGTTGAGGCTGGGTCGACCTGAGAGCGTCGCGGTCGGGAAAAATTCCACGCGCATTGCGGGAGCTGAACCCAGACCACCAGCCTTGAGAGCGAGTTCACTAACAACTACGCTACGCGGTTCTCTTTTGGTTGTTATTATCAGTTAATACTCTGTTCCTCTTGACTTCATTGTTTATATAGACCTGTGACAAATTGTTTACAATTAATCAATTGTGATACTGTGGTGTACACTGATGGCACAGTGATTCGAGACGCCTGAGTGGTTACCGGGGCCCAAATTTGGGGTTTAAAGAATAGAACCACTGTAACCTGCCACGCATGTCGTAAGAGGCGACTAAGGAGGTTTGGCTGAAATCGCATGCACATGTCCTAAACGTCGAAAAGTCTATGCGTTTACAGGCCTACCAAACCAATGTGCAACTTATACACATTCTTGGCAAAGATAAAACATATCACAAAGAGTGATTAAAATTGGTCATAAAGAATGAATGCAAAGAAGAAGAAGAGGAGTGATTCGAGACAAGTGGAGTGTATGGGCATTTACTAGCTCGAGATGCAATGCCTCTCTCAGTAAAACTTGCTTCAGTGTTTCTCTAGGGCATCCTTTCTGTCTTGAATCATTTGCCACCCACTTCAATGTCGGTTACATAAATTATGTGCACAGGTTAATGGAAATATTGAGTAAAGTGGCAATTTTCTGTTTAGTATTGTATTTTCTGTGATTAGTTTATATGTATGTATTATATAGAATTTTTGTTACTACATTATATGAATTGTTGAAGGGCATTATAGACAGATCACTCATTTTGGGCATTTAAAGAGACATGGCACTCTGCTGAAAACCATACTGGTGAAAAAGGTTTAATACAAATCGGTAAGAGGAAGATAACAATATAATTGGAAAGAAAACATTAAGAGATTGACAAAGAACACTATCAGAATGTACCACCCTGGCACAAGGCAGTACATGTTGCAGGTCTATAAACACAACCGCTGATCAACCAATCAATCGATGACTATAGAATGTAATTAGGTATGTTTGTTATGCTCACCATCATTGTAATTTATGCTTCCTAGGTGAATGTAACTTTGAAAAACAGAAATGGTAAATTGGAACATCAAGGAATCAAAATAGAATTCATGGGACAGATTGGTGAGTTTTTATTTATTTAATGTAACAAGTTAATGTGTATGTTTGTTATTTTTATTTATTGCAATAGCCATACAGTATGTGGAGATTGAGTAAATCACAACACTCCGGACAGTTCCATAGGTGCTCCGATTTCCTCCCCAACATCTTTACCAGCATATAACAACTAATTACACCCATTCGGTGTTGATTAATCAAATGTCTCGTGCCTCTAACAAAGTGTTCATGTTTGGCAGTTCCCATTTTCACTTCCATCTTCTTCACACTGGATAGGGATGTAGATTTGTAAATGTTTTCAAAGTCATCTATACGACTTGCTTCTCTTATGGCAGTGACGATGTCTGCACTATCCATTGACTGTCCTTCCTCGACCATTGCTATATCCACCAGGTGATCTGCATGGACATTGCCTTGTACTCCTGCATGTTCTGGTGCAAATACAAAGATTAAATGGGTCACTCAGGATGTGTTCAATGTGACGTGCAATTCTTGCCGTATACAGCAAACCATAATTTTCTTATGCACATTCATTAAGTCATTCCTGTGTGCTCAACCACTTTCTTCTTCTTTTTGCTTCGTTCTACGTATGCTGTCAAAGCATGAGATGAGTTGCCTCTATGAAGCTGCATGTCAGTTGAGTTCTTCAGAGTTCCCATAGCTTGGTCTGTAAGTTTGTTCATGAGGCCATGTTTCATTTTCGTTGGTGTATGTAGATGGACATGACTGTAGGATGTGCTCTGGAGTCTGTGTTTTTGTCTGGCATGCACACTGTGCAGTCTGAGCAGGCTCTCAACCACTCCAAAGCCATAGTTATCACTTTGATCTCCTTTGTGAAACTGCTTGTAGTTACAGCAAAGGCACAGCTATCTCCTTGACAGTTTTGCATCTCAAAACTCTCAGTAAATTTCCTTGCACCTCACTGCCTTGAATCACTGCGCCATCAGCCTGCCACAGCATCACCATGACCTCCAAATTTACCGTAGTAGGATCTTATTCTTTATAGCTTCTGTCAAGTATTATGTGGATGGAAATGATAATGTTGGCACCCACAGTCATTGGTACCCATTCGCTGCTAAGATTAATATCTGTAGGTTTACATACCTGCTTGATAACTACTTTTGTACAGTCCATCCATTATTTATATCTCTTTAGACTATTCCCTTTAGGCGTAATCAGTACATCATGGAGTGCGTGCTGAATGTCAACCTTTACCTTGAGATAATCACATATTCTGGATAGTTAAACTCTATTATCAATGATATGAAGGTCTACAAGGTATCTCTTAGTCTGACAGGATGCGTCTCTGGTGCACCCAAGAATTAAAAATTGCTTTGTTTTTCTGTTCTCGCAGTCTGTTTATTTGTGTGGTGCTAAGTGTCAGTACATATTTCATGTATATATTTCATGTTAGAGAGAATCAGCCCCTAATATAATACCATATGTAGATGCTGTTCAAAGCTCGTAGTCATTATGACCATTGCAGATAAACGGTTGACAAAGGCTATACTATCTTTTTGTGGCTTGTATATTTATCAACTAACAAAGAAATTGGAAAGTTGTATTAAAACTATAATAGAGCTGAAACTAAAAAGAAAGCAAATATGAAGAATGGTTTTATGGGATAAGTATAATGTAGACTTTACATATCCTATACCTGTGTTGCTAGGTTTTATAGCAATATTACTGTATACTTTTTTTGGTTTATGCATGCGGAAGACTGCAGAAAAATTGTATAGTTGTGGCAAAAGAATAGAACTTGAATCGCGCGATAGTTTTACGTCAATTTTAAGGTACCATTTATCTTTTTTTTATTCTTTGTAAAATCAAATCTTTTGTTGTTTTTTGCCTTTTTTTGTTAATATTTACACATTGTTTTGTTGATTGTTTGCTTTGTCCCCAGTGGGATACCTGAATTGCCATCATGTTTGAATTTTTAAAAGGGATCACAAAAACTATATTTTTTCCTTGCATTTTGTGTGTGAAACTTTACAATACATTGTCATTAGTTGCAGCACTTTTCTGTATCATAACTAAAATGTGTCTGCATAGAAATACAATGATTTTGCATACATCTTCTTACAGAATTGTACTATGACAGAGGAAATCATCATGAATTTACCTCGCTTGTGAAAGAGTTGGCTCGACCTGGAGATTTAACGCAAAGTACCAGTTACAATTTTGAGTTTTTACAAGTGGAGAAACCATATGAATCTTACACAGGAGCAAATGTCAGATTACGGTAGGGATCTTTGCCAATAATAGCAGGGTTCTTTGAAAAGGAAAGGCTTATACAGTTTGTTGATTGAAGATAAGATTTATATGGCTTAGTTTTTAAAATTGTTGTTTTGACATTGATGATCAGGCTGATTGGTATGCTAGAGATCACACTGAGTGGCTAGAAATTAGACTGAGTGAACTATAGGCCGCATTGGTATGCTAGAGATGAGACTTGAGTGGTTAGAAACCGGGCTGAGGGATATGCCACACTCTGAGTATGCTAGAGATGAGACTTGAGATAGAAACCAGACTGAGTGGATGTACGACCACACTCTGAGCATGCCAGATATGAGGCTGAGATAGAAACCAGACTGAGTGAACTATAGACCACACGCTGAGCATGTCAGAGATGAGGCTGAGATAGAAACCAGACTGAGTGAACTATAGACCACACTGAGCATGCCAGATATGAGGCTGAGATAGAAACCAGACTGAGTGAACTATAGACCACACTCTGAGCATGCCAGAGATGAGGCTGAGATAGAAACCAGACTGAGTGAACTATAGACCACACTCTGAGCATGCCAGAGATGAGGCTGAGATAGAAACCAAACTGATTGAACTATAGACCTGCTTATCACCCGCTGATTGCTATAGCCAGAGATGAGGCTGAGGGAATGGAGACTACACAGAGTATGATAGTTTCCTTCTGTTCAGAATATATATAAATTAGTAAGTAAACATGCTAATGTACTGCTAGCTGTAAATAGTATCTTTCTATATACTGTTCTTATGTATCAGTCTGTTTCTTGTCATAGGTATTTCTTACGAGTGACAATTGTCAAACGTATATCGGACACTGTAAAAGAACAAGACATTGTGGTCCACACTTTGTCACAGTACCCAGAGATGAACTCTAGTATCAAGATGGAAGTAGGAATCGAAGACTGCCTGCACATTGAGTTTGAATATAATAAATCTAAGTGAGTAGCATATTATTCTCTGTTCTTTTCTGTTCTGCATACATTGTCAAATATCAACTTAAATTATCTTAAAGAGAGCAGTCATCAGCTAAAGCAGGGTGATATCTCATAGTTGTTTTCTGATATCAGAGTTTAACATATGTGCAAGATCTGATATTGTATATCATCAATATTGACTTATCAAGCAGTAGAGACTATTGCTAGATCATTAGACCACTCGTTAAACACAATAATATTATTAAAAACTGTATGTGTGTGTCATAAATGTGTAGTTCAATTACATAGGGTAATTGTGTGCAAAAATATGACCAGATATTAAGTCAAAGAAACAGATAATTGAGATAGAAAATAAATGAATATCAAATAATATATATATATATATATATATTTTCATTGAGTGTATTCTCGCTTAAGTAGGTAGGTTGAGCGTTTTTAAAGTCTGTACACTCACTTTACGTCATAAGAAATTATGGCCACATGAATGTGGTATTAAAGTTGAGATAGACAGGACTTTTGGCATTTATCCAAACACTACTGCTCTTGTCAGCCTTGTATTCGGTAAAGTAGCATCTGTCACATTGACACTATTTTTACAATAGATGTGACACTATTTTTACAATAGATGTTGTAAGTATCAAACGCAGGCCCCAAGACATGATTGCACATGTTTTTTAATGTTGTTGAAAAATCTTCTGCAGTGACCATTGAGATCTGTTGAATGTGGATGATGATTGCTACCTTCAGCTCATCAACTGTGTGTGGATTGTTTTTGTAAACCTTTTTTTCAGTATAGTCCACATATAATAGTTCAGTTGAGTTACACCTGAAGAATGAGCAGGTCATATTCCACACAAGATTATGAGATTTGCAAAGCTGTTCTCTAAAAATTAACGTAATGCTGCAGCTTTATATGCAGTTGCGCCATCCTGCTGGAACCAAGCTTCTTCAATTTCATTCTCAGAAATATTTTGGACACATCAAACGGCAGGAGTGCCTAGAGAAGATAATTTTGGAGGAATGATGCTGAAAGAAGAATGAGAGGAAGGCGATGGGTACAAGATGTCATTGATGATCTGAGATTGACTGCTGCTGACGCCGGTCAACTTGCACAGAACAGAGTTTTTCAGGACTGCTGTCATGGGCGCCAAGTTCCAGAAGGGACAAGTTACTTGATGATGATAGCTATAACAGTTCATATATAATTTGCATCTGATTTGTAGTTTTACATAACCGATCCTAGCTGTGTGTCACCTATAAGTTTAGCGTTGCAACAACATATTTTAGTGCTTCATAATGTCAACATTTCATTATTATCACATATTTTGCGGCTGAAGATACCACTTGAAAGACGTAATTGTTGGTAAGATTTATTTTCTGCTGGTGAGAATCAAAATTCGATACATGGAACTGGCAATAGTCAGAAGAGAAACAACGGGGGCAGGTAACAACATGCAAAAATTTAAGAATGGACTGTTGTATTTTTCAAGTTAATAGTTGTCCATCATGTGATTAGATCATCACTTTTGTGCTTCTTTTGTTTTTGCTTAATGCTTTATTTTCATTTATCAATTTATCAACAACTTCCATATTGTAATATTTAAAGAAGTTGATAGGCATTTATATTATAAGTAAACACATATGATTAAAATTGTTACAGATAAAGCTAACTTCTCTTAACAAAAAAGGCTTTTATGATAGTGAGAGAATTTATGTTTCTAAATACCATTGATATAAAAGACATAGACACTATTGTAAAAAGAAAAACAAACTATCTGTTGTAGAAAGTTTTCACATTCATATGCTAACATAACTGACTGAAATGGCCCATATTATTAGTGATTAATTTCTCAATGTAATCTCATGAGGTAGTGTACAGTGAAAGTGAAAAGTATTTGCTAATTGTGATGATAA
This sequence comes from Arion vulgaris, assembly GCA_020796225.1. NCBI lineage: Eukaryota > Metazoa > Mollusca > Gastropoda > Stylommatophora > Arionidae > Arion > Arion vulgaris. The sequence continues at coordinate 28,994,728 of CM036761.1, read as the reverse complement.
TACATAATTTTTCTCTGAAACTTACTTACATTGATATTTCAATACTTTGATGACATTTATTACTACTTTTTGAGAGTCTTAGATAATATTGGTATTGTTTTATTGGTGAAAACTATTTTTTTTAGGTTGTCTAGTTTTAGAAAGTCCAATTAGGAGAAATTCCTGGTTAGTATAGCTGTAAATGTTATATTATTTGTGTGTAGATTTGCTTGATAAATTTTGTGTATTAGAAAGTAGAATTTCTAGAGATAAAAGTGTGGTGATTGTGTCATGGTTTCTCCCTAGTTATCTACGATGTCTTGTTCTTTGGATCATCAATACTTCTGCAAACTGCATGTCTTTGCACCATTTCTTCACTAGATACTTGCTGTTTTCCTTTTTTCATAGTCATTCTGTCATACCAGAAAACCTATATTGATGAGGTTTGGTTCGTTTTTGGGTCTATTTTACACACATTACATCTGGGTCAGGTGGTCAGAAGCTGTTATTTTGAAGCAAGATGTAGTTTGCTCATGAAAACTTCTGAATTTCCACTTATGAATTTCCTCATAGGTGTTGTTTTGAACTTCTTATCTCTCAACTGAGTTGTTCAACTTCCACCCACTGTTGTCATATTATTTTCCCTAGGCTCATTTCTTTCTCTGCTTTTATATTCTTCTATCTTTAACAGTTATTACACTATGTCATATAGTGCTTCCAACTATATTCAAAGTCAGTGATAGAGTCCCATTATCTTATGCCAGCATATCATCATTTATGCATTTAGATTAGCTAGTCACTTTCATTTAGCAAAGAATAGCAAACAGTTAACCTGATACTATTGGGAAAAAAGTAATTTCTATTTGTTCTGTTCTTGTTTGTTCATCGTATATGCATGACCATCTTCCTCACTTTGTCATAGATATTTTTGTTGGCATGTTCTTCATTTCCTTAAAGCCTGTTTTATCTTGAGATTATCGTGTATTTTTATTCTTCTTCTTCTGCTGTGAAGATTCCAAGGTATCAGAATGTCCTTGCTAGCTTATAGTATAAATAAATGTATGTTTCAGTTTTAATTTGGAATATCTTCATTGCACTCCGGACATAAATGAAATATGAATAAATGAAATGTATATGCTATAGATGGTCAACCAGAAAATTGAAATACTGAATAAAATCGAAGTGTATGCACTCATGGCACATCCATAGTTGCTTGGTTTCTTTCATTTAGTCTTGAAATCTAGCGGAAATATCTGTTAGCAGTAGAGCGCTTTATACGGTAGTGCAAGATTCCAAGTTGACAATTCTGAAAATTAGAAACTTATAAAGTTTGGGTACTAATTTTTAGTTGGGTTGCTGTAGAATTAACTGTCTTCTTCTTTTCTCGAATCTGTTTTGCCTACTGCATCAGGATAAGAAGACATTTCTAGAATGGGCTTTTGTGTGCGCTTCATAAACAGTGTTTTTGTCACCTCTGTTATATCTGAGGTCTGCCTTTTGCATGGACAGCCTTTTGCTTTGTATCCACTATTAACTGTACTGGGGGTTAAACATCCGCTAATGTAAAAATAGAACAGACTGTCACAGAGCTATGCAGATTGTCCGATAAACCAGTAAACATGTAATCATGAAACAAAATAATAAACAATATATTTAACCTTTTATGTGTTTGCACGCATGTACAATTTCATAGATTCTCTCTCTGAACATTCTTACAGCCAATTTCATCATTCTTTTTGTGATGTATAATTGGTCCACGGGCAAGAACGGAGTGATCTACGTTGGGGCGATTGTGCGCCCATGGTGACTAGGTCTGCCCGTCCAGTTTCAGCCAGCTTTTGATTTACTAGGGTGAACTTTCACTAGGGTACGATCCTTTCTATGCTTTTTCGATCAGCTTTGCCATATGTTTGGGCTTTGTGATCTACGCCAAGACAGTGAGTTACGCTGTTATGCCCATTCATAGATTCAATTTACTTTAGATTCAATTTCAATTTAGATTTTAATTTCATGCCAAAAGACACACCTCTTACCATATTGTCTAATTAAGAAATGATAGCCAGATAAATTTGAAAGTTGAGGTTTATTATGAAAAATCTGAAGGGATCAGTTACTGAAGAGTAGATGCACAAAATTTAATATAGTCTTATATCATTTAATATATTTCACCAGGAATAGATTGCAATAAAGTTCATGAGAAGTTTGGGATAATTGAATTGATAGATCTAGTGACATTTGGTAACTATATTAATAATATTATGAGGCCATTTTACTGTTTTAACATTTAAAGCATATAAGAAGATTCATTTACAATAATAGCTTACAAGCAGCACGTTTGAAAAAGTGAAAAGAAAGCAAGTGATATGTGGTTTTGAGTCTCAGTAGATATTTCATTTTCTAAATGTTATGTGTTTAAAAATTCGGCTCTTGTGTAGTTCACACTTAGTACTCAACATTACTTTTTTGTTTAATATTATGTGTCCATATCTTTGATGTAATTTTTTGCTGTGGTAGTTGTGTTTTTTCTGTTTGCAGTATCTTTTCCCCTGCTTTTGTTTGACAGATATCATTTAAAAGATGTGATAGTTGGTAAGATTTACTTCTTACTGGTGCGAATCAAAATCAAGCACATGGAACTGCAGGTGATAAAACGTGAGACCACCGGAACAGGTACTTATATGTATATATATGGCTTTCATACATTCACAAAGAATATAATACGTTCTGATGCTCAGTCTTTGAAACTATAACTTTTGGAAATGATGCAGTTTCAAAGAGTTTTTGGAGGGATTAATTCACTTCTGCATGTGAAAATGTTGCTTGTTTCTTTTTTCGGTGTGCTTATCAAACTTGATATTTTAAGTATGAATTAATTTTTGTGAGATGTTATAAGTGTTTCTTTGTATGTAGACTGCAAAATCGTTTTTTTTTTCCAAAATAAAAAAATGTTTTTGTATGTTATTAATTTGTTAACCTATATTATTGGGATACCAAAGTGAGTGCATATATTAAGATGATTTTAAGGCATGTATCTAACATAAATAGTGAAATTTTAAACCCAGAAATACTGCAAAAAATATATATATATAAAAACATCAACAATCACGAAAATTTGTTTAAAATAATGATAAACTTTCACCTTTATTTGAAACGAACTTGATGTCAAAATTCAGTTTGCTAATTATATGTTAATTACAATCTATGAAATATTACAAATAAATACTGCAACCATAAACTGGGGCAATGCTTCTAATGTCTATTAGTACTTTGATTATTTTTCTCCTCTAAAGGTAAAAAATATGTATTTTGTATGCAGTATATCTCAGTTATACAATATACATTGTGTACTTCACAAAGCACTAATCTTGATGACATCATCTATGCTAGTGGTTGTCATTTTAGTGAGTTAATTTCAGAGCTTATTATTACACATATCTACTGTTTCGTTTCCATCTGAAATTTCTTTTGAGCACTATACATTTTTACATTACTGCTTGTTTTGACTGGACATTGTTGTTTCTTCTATGTCTGCAGTATTTTTTAAAGTTCATCATCTTGCTGTTTTTTGTATAATATAAGTATTATCCTTAATGGATACATATATGTTAGTTATTTCTGTGTATTCTTTTTGATTCTTTTTTTAGTCAGTTGTAATTTGTTGTAACAGTTGTTAATGTGTTATTTTTGTAGATGTTTATAAACAAATGTGTGACATGATTAAAAATAACCTACATATAAGATTATTTCTACAGGAATCAGGCCTCTTGCAATACAATTGCAAAATGGCAATTTGTTCTGCATTCTAGACATTCTCATTCTAGGAAGACTTAAACAGTGACAGTTAAATTTAATGACTTGCTTGTGTCTTTCTTCTTTATCTTCTTTCGTTTGCTTCTTACACAATTTTAATTCTTTGTGATATGTTTGACTTGCAGAACTGTATCGTTGCACATTGTTTGGTAGGCCCTAAACATATAGACTTCACATGTTTAGACATGTGCATCCGATTTCAGCCAATTGCTTGTGTCTATTAAGTTTTACAATTTCTAACATCAAGGGGGCATTGATAGCGAAGTTGATATCACGCTTTGCTAGTAAACACATACTGTGCTAATTCGGGTTTGAGGCCAACTTGGGTACAAAATATTTTAGGTGTGTACACGGTGTGTAGTTGGGGGAGTGTCACCAATAATAAAATTGATAGCTTGCTGACTAGGAATGTGCAGTGAAAATTTGATGTCAGCTTGAGCCAAAATTCTTTAGTATACACATGGTGTGCTGCTGGATTACAGGTAACTCCAATCCTTTATTTGGGGATATAATTTACAAAGTACCTTTGAATTTGGAGTAAGACTTGTCTGAATGGCGAGGGACACCAGTGATAGGAAAGCAAGCTTCATGAAATATCAGTCAGAGACACAGTATTAGGCGCCATGGCTACATCTGAATTCATGCTAACTCCAGAACTGCATATAGTGGACATATTAGATATGGATAAAGGAAACATGCTATAGTAACAACATTATCACCCATTGAATAATAACTGACACAGAAATTAATGAGAATGCAATCGGGAGGATTGACAAATTTAGTTTTGGATCTAACATAATAGCAGTCCATCGCATGCGATGATAACAGCCTCAGACGTGTGCTGCTGCACCTCTCTGGTGTGTGTGGAGGTGATTGTAGAGTCCAATCCTAGAATACAATCCCCTACCACAGGTGGGGCATACATGATCAAGGTTAGACATGTGGGTGTTGTGTGTTCTGTCTTTTGTGCAGCTGTTTTCTCGTGCCTCAACGGATGACAATTCTAAGCTATGTGAGTTACTCTTGTGTTGTTACAGTGCCTCATATGGCAATCTTGGCCAGGATTCCCAGCATGTGGTATCTATGTTGAATCATTTCAGGGACCCTAAAGAGTCTTTAAGGCATTTTTTCTTGTAACATAAGTAGCAGGGCATCTGCGAGGATGTAAAAACCATTCAGTTTAATTAAAAGCTATAGAAACCATAACTTTTGACATTTTTTTCATCGTATAATTTTTTCACTGTCTGCTGAAAGGTAGGTACTTCTTCTTTGTGTTTGTTCTTTACAACTAATTTAAATCGCCCTTTGTGATATGTTTGATCTTTGCCAAGAACGTGTATACGTTACACATTGGTTTGGTAGTAACCTAAATGCAGACTTCTGCACGTTTAGGACACATGCATCCAATTTTAGCCAAACCTCCTTAGTCTCCTCTTACGACATATGTGGCAGGTAACAGTGGTTCTATTTTTTACACCCCAAATTGGGCCCTGGTAACTACTCAGCGAGGTATTGGAGTGCAGGAAAGTTAGCTCTGTTAACAGATGGACCCAGGTATACACAGATGGGTCTGCGACAAATGCAACTGAAAATAAATGGAGGAGGGAGCCCTCATAGTACTCAGTAACAGGGAACATAGAAGCTAACAATAGCGGCAGGAAGGTTCTCTAGCAACTACAGAGTAGAGGCCAAGGCCCTAAAAGTGGCGGTAGAATCAATAATGTCTGAGAAATATGCCTGAAATCCTGTACAAAATGTACCATTTTCTTGTACAGGATTTCAGGGACATTGTTACCATCTAAAGCTTTGATGCTTCAGGTATTAAGATCTTAACCTCAATCAATCATAGTAAACAAGTCGTTGATTTTCTAGACACCACTTATACGTTCAGTAGTTTGCCATTGCTTTTGAACTGGTGTGGTCTATTTTTAGTTCTTAAAAATACACGGAATAAATTTACTTCCAAACTGCCGCCACATTGTTTGAACCAGGTACTCCTGAGTTGTGATCGAGCTCACTACCACTAAGACACAGACTTCCATATTACATTCTCCAAATGTAAACTATCTCAGTCTACAAGTACTGAACATGGCAAATATTGTACACATTCTTTTCAATGCCTCATTATTGATATCACCCCCACACACATGCAAAAAGTTGTCTTCACCTTGCTTACTTGAATTCAATCTTTCTTCCTAGTATGATTTTCAGTAGTGTCTCTTTATGTACATAGTAAAGCACAAGATGCCAGAAGTCCGTGTTGGCAAATGAGAGCTGACCAAGACCTTACGTCACCACTAAGTCCTCTAATAACAATTTGCACCATAGCAGTCTGGCTATATTTGTTGGTCTGAAAGAGGGAAGGCAAACCTCATATAAAAATATTATGCTGAATTGTGATACAACATAACAAACGTTTTATTTCAGGGAGAATGTAGAAAAAGAAATTTGTAATTGCTTTTGTTTATTGTTTTTCCCCCTATTTTGATATCACACTTTCATTCCTGTTTCTTCAAGGATTTTATTTTATTCCACTTCTTGTGGAGCATAAGGCTTCAAGAGTTGTCGCCACTTTTCCTGGCCTCTGGCTGCTTTATTTATGGTCTTCCAGGATAGTCGATTCCAGGACTTGATGTTTTCGTTTTCGTGAAATTTATCATTCTCTGTTGTATATCCACATCTTCATTCTTGACTACTAGCTGTTGATTGTAGTCCATGATTTGGCGCCCCATTTACAAATAAAAACCATATCAAGCTTGATGACTAATTTTTAAATTTATTATTTGTTCCTTGGTAAGCTAATATCTTTCTTATTTATGAAATATATTTTTGGCCACTTCTATTCTGTTTTTAATTTCTGTTTTATTTCTTCCATCAACCATTTTTGTTCTAAATCTAAGAACTGTTAACTATTCCAGTTGATCTTCATTTACACCTTTTCTGTGTTTTGTTAACGTTACTTTAATAACCATATCTATATGTAAACACTGCGGTGAATATGTGCCTTTATATTATATATATATAATAGTTTTATATAGTAAGATTATTATTAAGGTTTTTATATATATTAATATATTATAGAAATGGAATAGCATATATAGAATATATAATTCGTAGTTAGAAATCTATATATGGTATCTGGAAAATACTGCACTTGTGAACAGAAGCGGCGCGATCCGGATTCAAACCCACGACCTTCGACTCACAAGGCAAAGGGCTTAACCACTCAGCCACAGAGACCCCCTGTATATATATATATATATATTTATGCTGTTTTGTTAAGAAATTTCTTATATATATTGTGTATCCTCAGGACCAAATACATTCAATGAGAATGAAACAATAGCGAAGTATGAGATCATGGATGGTGCACCAGTCAGAGGTATGTAACCAGATATTTGCAGGTACACAATTTCTCTTCACATTCAACCCTAGGGAGACATAGGTCTGCAACAAAGATTTTCTAAGCCCTTCTATCCATGGCCATCTTTTCCAGATCTATCCACTCTCTCCTCCATTGTCTTGCGTTGCATTTCTAACTCCCGCCTCCAGATGTTCCTGGGTCTTCTCTTACATCTATTACCCTTTAAGTTCCATCGGAGGACCTGTCTCATGATCTCTCAGAGGTCTTCTCAGTGTGTCTCATATCCATCGCCAACTTCTGCCCCTTATATCTTGTTCCACCTGCTGTTGTTCCGCTCTATCCCACAGTTCTTTGTTTGTGATCTTGTCATACCATCATAGATGGAATATCCTGTGCAGAAATCTATTGATGAATGTCTGCAACTTTTTGGTGTTCCCCTTAGTTATTCTCCATATCTAGACAAGCCAGAGTTCTGTTAGCCTTGAACCCTGCTAACTAAAGTTTCCTAGTCTATACCACTTGGAGATGGGGTTGACTTGTGTGTTCTACTGGCCATCAGCAGGCTACTAATTTTCACTTTTCTCCTTTCTAAGAGAGACAGCTGACCCCACCTCTGCTGGATGCAGAGCCAGACATAGTACACACTATATAGATCAATATATGAAATAAAGATTTTATAATTAATTTAAAAAAATCATATTTCAGGTGAATCAATACCTATACGTCTGTTCCTAAGTGGATACGAACTGACGCCCACTATGAGGACATTAACAAAAGTTCTCTGTCAAGTATTATCTGAACTTGGTTTTGGTGGATGAAGAAGAACGACGTTACTTCAAACAGCAGGTATTTCCTTTGTTTTTTAGCCTCAGTAAATATGTCAGTTCACATAGCCTTTATTGTCCTGTGTTGCCGGGACTTGAAGGGAGCAAAGAATAGTAACACTGACCTACAAGGCATGTCATAAGAGGTGACTGAGGTAGGGGTCTAGGAAGCCACCCCAGTAAATAAAAGTGTCACAGAAATTTGATGTGCTGACCTACTTGTAAGCGCATAACTGGCACACTGTAAAGTTGCTCTGTATAGTTTTTCTGTATTTCTTTCTTTTTTTTTTCATTTTTAGTCACATATTTTCATTCATTTGTGACTGTTAGATATCTTTGTCAAAGTCTATATGTGGTGTTCTGTGACATTCGTCACTTTTGTTGTATCATTTGCTTGATAAAGGCCTTTTTGGTTGAAACATTGCTGTGTATTGTCATTGTTTTTGTAAAACTACAGTACTTTGTTATTACGTTTCACTATTCTACATAGTTTTACTGCAGTCTCTATCTATATTGACATTACAGTGAATGCAGAAGAAGGAGAAGACAAACACAGCATAATTGGTTCATGAACAATAAGGGCATATAAAGTTATCAGAAAACAAGCTTCAACTTTGAGAAAGCCAGCTGAAATTGGGAAATACATATTATTTTTGCACTTTCAGTATCAGCATGAAGGTTGAGACATCTACTGCTGCCTCCACCTCTGAAGTATGGTGGGTGACACTGATTAAAAAAGGAAAGCAGGCTTTCATGCAGAAATCAATCAGAAACGCATTACCAGGCACCCTGACTATGACTGAATTCATAGTGAATGCAAGTAGAAGTACTACTGCTTCCAATGGCTCCATTTACTGGGCAATTATTCCACTGACCTATGCCTAGGAAGATCCAAAATGACAGGTTGTAGTATAGATTTTGTCTATTGAGACTTCCAGCGTCCAGAAACTTACATGGATATACCTGGACATGCAGGTGTTTGTGCTGACCTGACTTCTGTCGTATAATTCATGGCGTCATAAATCCCATAGTTTGGGTTTTATTTCCGATATCCTTGTTTATTTGTTAAGTAGGGGATTAAAGCCTCTTTAAGCCGAGGCACACTTTTTCAACCTAAGGCGAGCCTTTTATTGGTTATATCAGAGCATAGGCCTTTTATTTCCGATATCCGTGTGTATTTTTATGTGTGTACTTATGTTTGTGGTGCATAATTGTGTTAAAAGGACAGCTTGACGGAGAGCGAAACCAGTAAACGCTTGCTGAAACCAGACACGTCCCCGAAGGATAAGCACCAGAGCTCCAAATGGCGCTGAATGATGTGGACGAAAACCGTTCTCTGCAAAGGTTGTTTATATATCACAATAAAAATGATCAAAATGGTCAAAAAGAACGATCGACAAGAAGTAGAAGAAATGACAGCTATATTGATATCTGTTCTTTTTCTTCACACAGATTTGATTGAAAGAAATGTTTTTGTGCCTACGCCGTTTTTATTTTGTATAAATTTACAAATTACTTCTGATATTTGTAGGAGATTACCATATTCAGACGAGCTGACAAGGTACGAAAGAACTACCAAGCTGCTCTTTCCCATCACAACCCAACGTTATTATCCGATGGAAGTGGCAACAGTAAAACACAGCAGAGTCCACAGCAGCAACCGCAAGAAAATGATGAAAAAGATGATGATGTCAAGAATGAGAATGATGATGGAAAAGACCAAGAAAAGAGTTAACATGGATGAATTTGATTTGTATTTTTCTTTGTATGCTCAAGTGGGGAAACTTTGTTTTGTTTGTGATAGACATACGAGTCTGTAATAACTTTTTCTTAACTGTTCTATCCACTGGATCAGATTGGTGGATATATATATGACTGTTCGTATTGATAATACTGAACTTTCATGCCATAGCATAGGAAATAACTAATGAATATAATTGAGTTATAATTAATGGACAATGTGGAATTGTGTATAATCTTCAGAGATTTAGATGATTGCCAAAGAGGTAGGATGTTATGCAGTTCAGTACAAGAACGTTGAGTGTTTAAAAAAAAAATATATTTTGCACAGCAGTTATGAAGGGAATGACTGTTCACATTGAAATGGTTAGTAGTTTGTTTTGGTATATAACTGGACTAGATGAAACTGACAGTATTGTTATATAACCAGATCAGCGAGCCACAGGAACCATCAATATGCATACCCTTCGACATCTGTTGGGGGAGACAGCACCTGTGGATCTGCCCAGAGTGCTGTGACCACAGCTCAGTAACCAATATATAACCAGACTAAATTAAATGGTTATGCCTTTTTATTTTTAATTAAACAAATTGGAAAATGTGAGGTTTGAAAGAGCTGAAATTGAGCTGAATTTAAAATATAATACTCAATATGTGATAAAGAAGATAAAGTATTTAGAAAGCTGAGAAAATAATATTAAAATTTATTTTCTTATAGAATAGTGAGTAAATAAGACAACTACAAGATGGAATAATAAATATTAATACTGGACTGTATAAACAGGACCAAAAAAAAGGTAATGCTATGAATAACATGAACTTTTGTAACAAGAAAAAAATTATAAAGATGATTCAGAAAATACACTAAGACATGAAGCAAGACAGTAGTAAAGGAGTCATCACACTTCCTATGTGTAAGAACAATGCATTTGTAAATGTCAAAGATTTGTGCTGATGTTCTGTACAGAACAGGCAACTCTGTACAGAACAGGCAAAATTGATAAAGTATAAGAGATAAATAAGTAATTATTTTTTAATTTTTGGTAATCTTTATGTAAATATTGCAGTGAATGGGGTGCTTGTAATTTGTGCGCTTTAGTAAATGGTCCGAGAGAAAAGAGTGATAATTATTAAATTTCTTGAATAACTTGTTGCTGCTTTTTTTTAAAAATTACTACCTTATGGTTTGAGGGCTGGTTTTTCAGTCAAGAGACCATGAATGCTCCATGGTGTAGACTTAATTTGTAAACGGTTACCTCACTTGCTAAGTATAGGTATGGAAAGCTAAAAAGAAAGGTAAATGGCTAATTGACCTCCATATTGTAAGACCTGCTACTGTGTGGGCTGTAACATTTCAAACACCTAAGCCATTTTATGTTGCATGATTACTTTAAAATTAAATACCATGTAAGTGTAAATTATCGTCTGTAGTTCCTGTCGGGGGTAAAATATATATGTGCTTTTGAATATAAGTGTTATAGAAGAGTCCTCCGTAAATCATGGACAGAGAAGAGAGCAAATAGATCTATCCAGAAAGAACTCAAAAATCAAAGAAAACTGGTTGATGCTACAAATAGGAATGAGAAAATTGAATTATTTTGGACATATAAAGAGACATGAAGGGTTGGAGAGGACCATTATGCAATGAGACATTCTGGCAAGAGAGAGAAGATGGATTCAGAATGTAACTGATGCATTACGGCTGTAGAGGTGGGACACCTGGCCTATCTGCTCAGGACAAGCTATTTGATGAGTTTTTGTCATATGATTTACCCAGGGTTGTAAAATTGATATTGAATTGTTGAAATGGTAGAATCTAGACAAGATTAATGTTTATATCTGTCCTTCACTACCGGGAAATTTAAAAAAAAGTTTAAAAATAAAGTATTTACCTCTGTATTTTTAATATGATGATCTTAATTTGTCTTGTATTACTGAACACAAAATCAATCTAGTATTTGTGTGAAAGAATTCAATAAAATCAATCTCCCAAATTTGTTATGTCAAGTAAGAAAAAAACGAAGTATGATATTTTCAAAGAAGTATCTTCTTCTTTGTTCATCCTCAAATATCTGCTTGATCTGTTGTGTCATAGTTTACACAGAGGCTCCCTTTTCAACCTGGCACATCCATTTTCAACATGACTTTTTTCTGGGACACGGTTTGTTTTTCCCTTTGTTCCCTATTTATCTAACCAGACTGTAGGGAACTACCACCCAACTGGAGATGGAATATGGTTTTGGTCAGTCTTTGATTCCCTCACTTCTGTTATCTTATTCATTATGTCTTATTCACCATATAAAATTCCAGTAACAGAGTGCTTTAGGGCAAGTTGAGAACTGCTTTTTCTACTTCTCGTTCGCCTGCTATGAATTCAGGCGTAGTCAGTGCGTCCATAATGATGCTTCTGGTTGATTTTTGCGTGAAAGCTTGCTTTGATATCATAAGTGTCCCTCGCCTTTCAGGCAAGCCTTCTCAGGCTTCAGAGGGTGAGAACTGCTGATGATATTTCAATGACTTGGCCATTATCAGGATGCAAAAAATGTATATGTGTAATAACTGCAGATAAATTGATTTTCATTGTACATGTGTATGGTGATGGTTTGTATTTGTTTTAGTAATAATGAGTAGACTAAAAGAACTGATGAATTATTCCGCCAATTTTTCGATATCCTGCATGGATGATAAAATAATAAAGTACCGACATTAGAAACTGAATGCCACTTTTGAACAGTTGTTAGTACATTTACTTCCTAGATGGGTGGTCTTGGTTCAATCCTCAGATAAATTGTTTTTTCCACCACAAATGGTTCTCAGATTGACCGTCTCTAATGGTTACCAGAGAAACACTATAAAGTAAAGATGGCCGACATACTGTAGACCACATCACCCATCATGTGCCGTTTGTCCAAGAAAAATACAAGCCTAACACTGTATTTCCCAATATACCACACAGTATGACAACAGGTTATTGACTTTCATTTACCTATATTTTGGTGGTCTCAATGGTGAAATGGTGAAGACGTTTGCCTGTCGTTGTGAAGGTTGCGAGTTCGAGTCTGGATTGAATCACAGTGCAATATTTCCATGAGATCCCTAGGATTGTGGTCAGAACTACAGAGTTCCTGTTGTGTTTAACACTCTTGAAAGATAGTTTGCCATTTCTGCTGACAGGAACGGAGCAATGTGGAGAAATCTGGTACAATGAAGTCAACCCTTTGCCTTTAAAGTTATATTAGCAACCAGGTCATAAACAACTGAGGAAAGTTGTACATGGAACCAGCAACACTATAATATAAAACAGATTGATACTCAAATTACTACTATAAGAACATGTCAATGCTTATTCTCAGGCTTCCTGCATGAGTTCCACAGCAGTGGTGTCCTCATACCGTGGTAGAAAATGAAAAGGTAGAAAATGTGATCAACTTTCCAGTGATAAATGCATTATGTAATAATTGCTTCTTATGCTCTTACTTTCACATATTCAATTATTTTTTGTAAAGAAATGAGTGATTATACTAAGGGTGTCTATCACCAAAGAGCTTGTCCTGTAAATGCACTGATGATGGCTATTTGAGCTTTATCTTATCCTCATATGCTGGGTGCTTTTGTAATGGTTCAGCTGTAATTTTTATATATCTCAATTGCACACGTTAGAACATGTTCTTTATAATTTATGATACATTGCAAGTTTTATGTGTATTTTGTGTTTTGACTGGAAGATTTATTATTATTATTATATGAAGATGCTCTGTGTTTCAAAAGTCTCTCGATCATCCCTTAGACTGATGTACCAGATTTCCCCATAAATCACATTCATGTGGAAACCTGATTCATGCAGCCTTAGCATAGGTGGGTTTCATCACATCTTCAGCGCCATTTGGAGCTCTGGTGCTTATCCTTCGGTGATGTGTCCGGTTTCAGCCAGCGTTTACTGGGCTCACTCTCCGTCAGCCTTTGGCTGTTCCCAGCCCACCTGCAAGGCAGCAGGTGTTTCAAACAGTCTTAACTCTCTTAGTGGACCAGGACAAAATCCATGTTTTTACAAGCCTTTTGTTTTTAAGAATAAAAAAATGCCAGATAGTATGGAGTTTGGTCCACAAGAAGTTAACAAAAAAGAATAGAATATTAATGATTTTTTTCAAACCCAGATACATGTGTACGATATATTTCTTCTTCTTTGCGTTTGGTTTCGTATGCTCGTCTAAACCATGAAATGGGTTGCCTCTATGAAGTGTAGGATATATTTAAAAAAACATATTCCAAACTCATTTCTAATCATGGCAACAAATAAATCCTATTTTTCAAACACTTGAAAAGAGATGAAATAATTTTGATCAGACATGGATATTATTATAGGTGCAAGAAATGGAATATGTGTGAAACAAGTTGCTAAACTTATTTGAAACATTTATGTATATGGAAAAAAAGAACAAAGTGTTAAAAAATGGTAGAGGGGAATTTCATTATTTATTTTTTAAGATGATGCAATTAATTTGTGCTTGTATTCGCTTCCCTTGCTCTGTTTTGTAATCCAAGGGTGAGGACAGTTTTTGTTATTTATTCCATTCCATTCCATCATTAAGTCAAAATAACTGATTCAACTTCCTTTGCTCTGAAAAGGGTGTCTACTGCATTTGTGTCACAGATAACAGTGAGGTTCGGGGTCTCTATGGCGAAGTGGTTAAAACAGTTGCATGTCGTTCTTTAAAAGGTTTTGGTTCGAATCCGGACAGTCACATGTGCAATTTATTCATGTGATTCTAGGAGTTGTTACTAGAGCTATGGAGTTCATGCTTTGTTCAACACTCATGGCAGATGGGGTACCATTTTACAAACAGGGACAGAGCAATATGGGAAAACCAGTGCAATGAAGTCAATCCTTAGCCTTTAGACCCTTTTTTTAGACAATGAGGAGGTTGCGATATCAGCATCTTTCCATCCGACACATCCAATTTCAGCACAGCATTTTACACTGAGTTTGCCTCCCTTCTTTGATCCCTACTCACCTAGCTAGACTGCAGTGGCGAAGCTACTGCAGTGGCACCTGTTACCATGGCCACAGCTTAGAGATGAAGTAGGGTTTTGATCAGCTTTAGTTTGCTGATCCTGACTTCTTCCATCTCATTCACTGCATAATAAATCATTTATTTGCTATGTACAGATAATTGCTGCTGATACCTCTGAAGTTGGAGAAGGCATGCCTGTATGGTGGGGGACACTGATAATAAGGAAAGCATTCCTTCACGCAAAAATCAGTCAGAAGCGCCATACCTGACTACGCCTGAATTCATAGCATGCGAGCATTGACATAAAGTTATAGGCAATATGCCCCAGCTCAAACATGCCCCCAGTATTCCTTAATTTTTGTACTCATGTAAACATTTATAGTAAGGTATACTGGGAACATGTCTGAGTTAGGGCATATTGCCTAAAACTTTGGATCGATTTGTCTAACCACTTAGCTACAGCAAGACTTATCTAAACGTATCAAATCAATGACATATCTGGGGTTTAAGACACAGTGAATTAGCCACCTCACCTCCATATGCTAAGATGTTGTTGCACATCCCCTACATCATTAAATACTATTGGATCACCTTGATATAGAAACTATTTAATAAGTTATATAATTGGTGAAATATACTTGCACGAAGTTGTATATGCATCATAATGTAAACGATAAAAAAAATGTTACATTTTTGCAGAATGTTTTTATTTTTGAATGCTGTTATGAAAGTGTCACGTAATTTATGAAAACATTTTACCTGCCACTGAAGGTCCTTATTCTTAAACTATTGTGGAACTATCTAAAGTATTTCCATCTGGTTTTAGTGACATGTATCAGTTTTGTATTTGCTATTTTTTCTTTGTTGTATTCAAGATGGAGTAAGCCATATAATTTCTTACAAAATATTCATGTTTTTAAATGGTCGGAACATTAGTTTGTTAAAAAGTAGGAGACTTTGTTGCGATTATGATGCATTTATTCAGAAATATAAGGTAAAACAAATTATGTAGAGATAGTGCATGTCATGTGGTCATAAATGATACAAACAAGACTTTGGGAAGTGAACAGATTACCAATAAAAGGAGATTACAGAAGGAGAATGTAAGGTGTTAGGTTATTATAAGAATACACATCCATAGGTCAAAGAAATTGGCACTAAAAACAATTTGAAGAATGATGTAGGTAGTTAATAAGTTACAAGTCTTAGAGCATGACCCAAGATAGATGGCAGCAAGCAACATTTAGTTTTATGTTCCATTAGTAAAATAAAGTACATTATGAATAGTGATAAGCAAAAACCAAAGATGTTGTATTCTTGAGATGTTTGTGATCCTAACAGGCAGGCGAGTTTTGGCTTTCTTTTTTTTTCTCCTCGTATGTCAGGCTCCAAATGTTCTTTGCCATGAAAACAGCAGGCAATAAGTCTGAACTGAGTCATTTTCCAAAGATTTCTTTCAAACCCTAGAGGACTGCTGGACTAACAAAGTATGCCATGAACTGGACAGTCTTCTACTCTAGAGAAACTTTTACTGTGACTCATATAATCTTGAAGGCATGCTGAAGATAAAATAGTATCTCTATCAGACAGTTATAGGTCTTCACTTAGGGGGACTGCCTAGAGTAGTTGATAGTATCTCGGCCTGCTCACACGGCTGCCAGTGTAAAGTAATTTACAATGTGCACGCTGCTGCCATTGTAAGAAATTGGAAAACGGATTTTCCGCAAAATCAGTTTCAGAGATGAAACTGTCTGAGTTGAAAGCAAACGAAAGAAAAAAAAAAAAATGTCTTCACTGTAGCTGATATATCAGTACTTGCTTTGTTAATCAAGACAGGTCTAACCAGAAAGTCCCACTGGGACATGAAGCAAGTTCTTGGCCAGTGTGTTTCCTGGCCCTGACACTTCCTGCAAACTGCAGAGCACATGGTTTATCTGCATCTCGTCTTTAGATAATTTTTATGAATAAATTCCTCAACATTTAATGTTCATTGTATTATTGACTTGTTTAACTAATAATTAAAATGTAGACTCAGTCAAATTCAAAGAAAACTGGCTGATGCTACAAATAAGAAAGAGAAAATTGAGATATTTTGGACATATAAAAAGACATGAAGGGCGGAAGAAGACCATCATGGAAGGAGGCATACCGGCAAAGAGAAGAAGAGGAAGACCACGGAGAAGATGGATTCAGGATGTAACTGATGGTTTGAACATGATGGCTGCAGAGGCAAGACATCTGAGATAGAGAAATTCTGGAGGACTGTTGGGGTGGCAACGTTCTGCTCAGGACAAGCTATTTGATGTTGATGATGAGACTTTTGAGTAAAAGAAGAATTAGTATCTAATAGAGACAGCATTAGTTATATTTTTCTTGTTTAAACACGGTACATTTTGTTAGTAGAAACCTATTGGTTACTGAACCGACGTCATTGCACTTCCGGCAGACCCATAGGTGCTCAGTCTCCCTCAACAGATGTTGAAGGATATGTATCCTGATGGTTCCTTTCGCTCGCTGGTTAAACACACACTTCTTACTCTGCCCCTCAGTTCTATCTGTACAACGATTAACTCGAAACGTCATAAATCGCTGGATCTATTCAAAATCTTTTTTAGTGTCTACATCCATCAGTCAGTCATGAAGAGACCGAAGAACATCTCCCTTATCCATCTTCAACTCTCTGACAGTCATTGCTGTTGATGCAAGTCTCTCTGCTCTCTCATTGCCGAAAACACCTTCATGACCAGGATAGTAGATAATTAAGCCTCTGAGGGTACTGAAACCTGTATTAAATATGACTGTTTATGGGAACACTGCAGAATTTATTTTCTTTTGCCACTATATTCTTGATGTCCTGAAAGAGATCAATGCAGAGGGACAAATTTTTATCATATAAAAAAATAAACGGCCATCATTTTTTGGGCATGTGTTGGAATGCATAGTTGCAATTAGTAAAATCAATGGGAGGCAAAACAGAGATAACATTCTGATCTGTCTGACTTCATGGTATAGAAGAGTATCAACATTGGAACTGATAACACTAAGGACAAATGTTTATGAGATATATGATTGCCTACACTATCTGACATGGTACATGATGATGATGATGATTCTTGCACAAGTCTGCAACTGTGCATAATTTTTGTGATTGCTAATAAATAGATCAACAGATTATCATTCTTAAATATTAAGAAAAATTGTTTTTTTCATGTGTGGCATTTTACTACAAATAGTGTTTTTTTTTCTTTCTATCAATTAATATTGTCAAAGCTAAATTGGTCTCTATTGTTGTCAGGTATTCTAGTGTTATTTCATGTTTGGTTATGTGTTGTAAGGTATTCTAGTGTTATTTCATGTTTGGTTACGTGTTGTAAGGTATTCTAGTGTTATTTCATGTTTGGTTATGTATTGTAAGGTATTCTAATGTTATTTCGTGTTTGGTCATGTATTGTAAGGTATTATAATGTTATTTCATCTTTGGTTATGTCTCTCCTTCTTCTTCTTCTTTGCGTTCGTTCTTTACGATCAATTTTAATCACTCTTTGTGATATGTTTGATCTTTGCCAAGAACGCGTATGTTGCACATTGGTTTGGTAGGCCCCTAAACGCATAGTTTCTACACTTTTGGGACATGTGCATCCGATTTCAGCCAAACCTCCCTAGTCACCTCTTATGACATGCATGGCAGGTAAGAGTGGTTCTATTCTTTACACCCCAAATTTGGGCCCGGTAACCACTCGGCGTTTGGTTATGTGTTGTAAGGTATTCTAGTGTTATTTCATGTTTAGTCATGTGTTGTAAGGTATTCTAGTGTTATTTCATGTTTGGTCATGTATTGTAAGGTATTCTAGTGTTATTTCATGTTTGGTCATGTGTTGTAAGGTATTCTAGTGTTATTTCATGTCTAGTTCATTGTTTTAAGCTAATCTAGAATGTAATTTCTTGTTTGGTCCATTGTTGTGTAACACATTTCATACCTGTCATACCATCATGTTTTCTTGAGTTGTTTGTCTTGTGCTGTATGTGACTTATTTTACTGCAACTTCTTTTTGTACACATTTATTTAGAACATTTTCAGAGCTGAAAGAAGCATAACGAACTGTGAGAGTGGTGGGTATGTGTGAGGCCAGCTACTGGTTTGTTTATGTGAAGGGGCACACATAAAGTATGTATGAATTGTTCTGTGCAATAAAATGGATAAATTTATACTCCTTTTATTACATTTATTTATTCACTAAATTTGGTTATAGTGGCATTAAGAGTGTGTTACGAATAATTTATCGCATGTGTGTTACGGGCCCAAGGAAGCAAAGAATAGTAAAACTGCAACCTACAAGGCATGTCGTAAGAGGCGACTGAGGTAGGGGTCTAGGAAGCTATCCTAGTCAATAAAAAGCATTGCAGAAGTCGGATGCGATTGGATGTGCTAGCCTACATGTAGGCGCATAACTGGTCCAACATACAATCGCTCTTAGGCTCAGATCACCTACAAATCACAAAGAGAGTTGTTAACTGGTGGTCGATATGGAGCATTCGAAGAAGAAGACAGGTAGTTTCTGGAGAGACAAAGTTGATGAAAGTGTTCTGATGTTGTATCTACTTCGGTCACATCAAGCAAGATGGCCTGGAGAGAACAATTTTGGAGGGCAGCGTCCCAGGATGCAGACCAAGAAGAAGATATTAAAGAGACCATGAATACGACCATTGGCGAAGTGGGTGAACTGGCTAGAGACAGAGTAAATTTCAGATGCGCTGCAAAGAGAGCAACATCCTATAAAGGACATGCACCTTGATGATGATGTTGTATCTGTACACCAAAACTGTCTTCTGTATTTGTTAGTTATTTAGTTCATTTTTTGTTGTTACAACCAGCAATCACTCACATAAAACATGTTCAACATTTGCACTAAATATGCAGAGAAATGTGTGTATTAAACTCCCATTTAATTGTTAGCACTATTCCAATGAAACAAGTAAACATAATAAGCCTCTGTATCATTATTAATAAAGTTTAACTTCATCTTGTGGTTGGTTATCAATATTGCATCAAACTCGAGCATCCCCCCAGAAATGAATGACATGTTAAGCATTTTTTAAATTACAGGATGGAAGACTTGAACAAGAAATTGAAATAGTGTGGCAAAAAGTACATTCTGTGATATTCAATTGTCACTGTTATATTAAGTATGAAAATCGTGGCATATCCCAAAGGACGTAGCCATCAACCACAGTAAACAAGTCGTTGATTTTCTAGGCACCACTTATACGTTCAGTAGTTTGCCATTGCTTTCTGAGCGGTGGCGCCATCGTCCTTTTGTTAAAATCAGGAAACAATTTGCAAGCAAACTGTCACTGAGCGTGATTCGAACTCAGAGCGTCGGGATTAAGTATACAAAGTGTAAAAAACAAAACTGTTGTTACTGCCTGTAGTACAGTTTTTTAGGGCTGTGTAGGACAGGTAGGACGAGAGTCTGGAATTTAATGGCTGCATGGCTGGTGTAGTCGCCGCAAAGCTGTTCAGGTGAGGATTTTTCATTTATGCCCACAACAGAAAAAAAACTTTCGGATTTACTGGGAATTGAACACAGGTCTCCTGTATGGGAGCCTCGCTCTAATCCATACGGCCAGACGCTCTTCATCACACGTGTGTATAAGCAGAAAGTCGTAACTAATGAATAAATATTTAAAGCAAATCTGTCAATGTCAGACCAGGTTCCTGTTCAAGATGCAAGAGAAGAAAACTACACAGGGCGGAATGAAAAGAAGTCAGAAATGTTACCCGAGATATACTGAGACTGAATGAAAACTATAGAAACTGCACCTTGCATTAAGAGACAATATATAATTCCATCCAGGGACTAAGATAATTATGTAGTGAATCAGTTAAGCATTAAGACAAAAAATAATGTGGTTTGGACATCTCATGAGAATACAGTATAATCAGTTACTGCAACATGTCTAGTACCTTAGATGATCTTATTTTAAAACATAAAGATAGTTGTCATGCCGAAGTTCTGATGCGCCTGTACTACATACCATAGGAACCTATGAACCAAGACGCAACAAATTATTGCTCTTATAAAAAAAAAATACCGGTCACAAAGAGTAGTTAACTTTTTTGCTAAGAACGGACCCAAATAAGAACAACCAACGCCGAGTGGTTACGGCCCAAATTTGGGTGTAAAGAATAGAACCACTGTTACCTGCCACGCATGTTGTAAGAGATGACTAAGGAGGTTTGGCTGAAATCGGATGCACATGTCCTAAACGTGTAGAAGTCTATGCGTTTAGGGGCCTACCAAACCAATGTGCAACGTATACACGTTCTTGACAAAGATCAAACATATCACAAAGAATGATTACAATTGATCGTGAAGAACAACCAAGAGACCGATGGATAGATAAGATGCAGAAATTACAAAAACTGGCTTGGCACAAGCAATGTGATACATATAACTCTAGCTCAGAGCTTAAAAACTCCAGTTGTACATGTCCCCTTCAGAAGCAGTGGACAGAATATAAGTATCACCATTGCCAAGTATCATATTGCTAAATATCTTATTTACAAAATAAAAACCCAAACAATTCTAATAAACATACATCATAATACATATGTATATTTTTTTAATGATAACATGCCTGTGTGGTGCGGGCCGCAAGGGAAGCAAAACATGGTAACACAACACCTTACAAGTCATGTATGTAGGACCTAGGGAAGCTACCCTAGTAAATTAAAAGCATCGCAGAAATAGGATGTGCTGGCCTACTTGTACTCGCACAATTGCTCTTAGGCTCAGATCACATACAAATCACACAGAGTGGTTAACAAGTGGCCGACACGGAGCATTCAAAGAAGAATGATGACAAAATGATTGTTAATAATGTAATATTTACTTAACATTCCTAGCCATTATATTAAAATTTAGTCCTTAACAACAATGACTTTTAGCACTGAATAATTCAACATCACAGTAAAATAAAATATATTTTATATAACAAAAGGATGACAGACTAACTGTATTTGAAAAATAAATACATATTAGTGTTAACACTGATCATTATAAAATTTACTGCACACAATTCAATAAATAAATAATTTTGACATTTGAAAATGTTGTGTCCTAGTGTGGTCATAGATATAACTAGTTACTATTACCTTTAAGGATGCCATAGAAAAACCCTGAAACAAACTTTGCTGAGAGAGGCAAGAAATATCGGGCTCAGTTATATGAGGACTATCATCATAGCACTCGGACATGTCCATAGGTACTCCGATCTCCGTCTCAACAAATCCAGCAGCGTCCAATGGCCCAACACGCCAGTTCGATGTTGATTAATCAATCTCTTTGCATATTTGGTATGTCGTTCTTTTCGGTGACACCAATATTGACACCCATCTCTCTCAATCTGGTCAGCGAGTGGGATTCACAGCCACGGAACTCTTCTGTTCGGAAAGACTCAATGTGTTAAGTCATTTAGGTCCATGGCAGCTCCCTCTGATATTGTAGCCTAGCCGGTTAATCTATCAACTCATTCATTACCACTAACTCGTGCGTGTCCAGGGACAAAAAATTGGACTCGGTTTCATGGAAGATATTGAGCGAGTTGCCCAGGACAGAGCGATATGGAGAAATTACTTTCAGGCCCTATTTAACGTATAATGATACGAGAGGAATATAAATATATATTGCTTTTATCTACAATATGATCGTTGAGATACAATGTAAATACTTCATAAATTATATAAGTAAACACCACATGCAACGAGAATAAAGCCTGCTCAGACCGCGCAGTCAGGCTGAAACACAGACTACAGAGCACATTCTACAGCTTTGTCCATCGTACATATATACATATACTAATGAAACGAAGCTTACAGAGCATGCTAAGGGAAACCCACAGGGAACTCCAAACTGACATACAGCTTCATAGACGCAACCTATTTCATAGTTTAGACTGAGAATATGAAACCGATCACAAATAAGTAGAAGAAGATATAAATAAACAATGTGTATAATAAATATTGAGAGCCTGTGTGATACATGGGCCTGCAAGGAAAGCAAAGAATATTACCACTGCGACCTACAGGACATGTCGTAAGCGGCAACTGATGTTGGACCTAGAGAAGCTACCCTAGTAAATAAAAGCATCGCAGAAATCGGATGTGCTGGCCTATTTGTAGGCGCATAACTAGCACAGCATACAATAGCTGTTAGGCTCAGATCACATACAAATTACACAGAGTGGTTAACAAGTAGTCGATATGGAGCGTTGAAAGAAGAAGATAAACATTGATATTTGTACAGGATTCTACAAGAGAAACCATAATGTAAATTCCAACAACGTAAACTATTAGTCACATATTACTGTAATTTTATGAATCATTTCATTGATGGAGGAACTGGTTACTATAAGATTGATTGATCATCATTGAGGATCATCATCATTGCACTTTGGTGAGTAACCATGTGTGCTCCGATCTCTTTCTTACACAGGAAGATCTCAGCTGCAGCGCACAAACTCTGTAGCACCGGCGAGGGTCCCTTATGTAATTTGGAGGTGGTAAAGATATTTTGTAGTAATTTTATTTTTAATCTTTTTCTAATGAATTTTGCCCAGGCAGAAGCTTTCCAGTTGCAAGAGCGTACAACCTGAAAATGGAATCATCAAGAGGAAGGGGCAGACCAAGAAAAGATGGGTTGATGGAGTTACAGACATCTTAAAACTCCACAATACCACACCATATCAAGCGACCGAGTGTGCATTATCTCGGAAACCGATCATCAGTTAAACCTGCTACGCCTAGCGGCAAAAAGCAGAGAAGGACAAAAGAAAGAAAGAAAGAGAAGCTTTCCACCCTGCTCTTCTCGATTTCTGAACTGTCAAGGGTTCTTTTACATGCTCAAATTGAACATGGAATCTAGGTTTTATCATCTGTTTTGGAACTTGATCTCACCTACAATTAGATCAGGGATCTCTGGAAAAATGTCCTGAGAGCTCCATGAGGGAGTGAACCAGTTATCTTTGGCACGAGAGGTGAATACCTAACCTCTATGCTACAGATACCCCTGGTTACTATAAGCATAAGTCAGACAATATCTCAGAAACTGATATAGGATAACCAAAAATGTTGGTAGCTTCTATAGAAGGGATGGGTTAGCATAATGCATTAGAGTTTGCATATCGACTCGGAGACAAGAGGGACGCAACAAAAATCAACAAAGATCCAAATCGAAGAACAAACCCTAAAACAAGTGTATAACTTCCAAGTACTTGGAAGTATAATATTGACAGCTGGCAAATCAAAAGTGGAAATTGAAAACAGATGTAACAAAGCAGACCAACTTATTGGGCAGATGGCACCAATGATGAAGAACAAATACATGTCCATAAACATAAAAAGAGAACTATATAATGCAATCTTGATCCCAACGCTGTGCTACCAATGCCAGACATGAACAATGACAGCAAAAGACAAAAGAAAAATAACAACACAAATGAGACTCTAGAGGAGAATCAGAAATGATACAATCAGGTTCAAAGTCGGTGTAAACAGGTCAAATAGTTTGGCCAAATAACATAACTGCCTTCAAATGGTAAACCTGAAAAGAAAATTGGTCATCTTGGATTCTCCACAAGGAGTTAATTCTTATTTTTCATGTCTGTTGGCCTACACGCTCTAAAAGAATTTTTTTTAAAGTCCAACCTTAGGTTGAAAGAGGCTTTAATGTCCTACATAACAAATGAGCAAACAAATGATTGGTTATTGGTTACTAAGCCGACATCCTAGCACTCTGGGCAGACCAGACCCACGGGTTTTTTCAGTCTCCCCAACAGATGTTGAAGTGTATGCATATTGATGGTTTCGTAGCTCTCTGATTAAACATACTCCTCACTCTGTCCTTCAAGAATCCAGTTCTGCTTTTACAGTGTGCAAACTCCTTAAATCACAGGGTAGATTCAATATCAATTTTAATGTCTTCATTCAAAAGGCAATTGCCAAGAAACTGAAGAACATCCTGTCCTCTCTACCCATCTTGAACTCCCCAACAATTTATGAAAACATGTCAGCTCTCTCATTGCTGCGAACACTAACATGTCCATAAAGCAGAGTCTCTGAACACCTTAGCATATGAAGAGTATAAGAGGTCCCTCTCCCACACCCTATACCTAACCTCAACACTGCTAAGAGACAAGAAAGATGACATGTGATGGTCTAGCCATAGTATGAGACAGAAACATCTACTACAGACGATATTGAAGGGAAGAATAGAGACGGTTTAACGTAATGCGAAAGCGTTCGCATATCGACTCGGAATAAAGTGGGTTATGGGTTCAATCCTCCACTCGACGTTCCAACATGAGGTAAGGAATTGACCCATCCCACCTCATGCACACTAGAGTATAGAAATATGAAGCGACAGACATTTCATACCCTAAGGTCTGAAAAGGCTACAGGGAATTTTTATCTTTATTTAGAATATAGGGAGAAAAAAAATGGGAGGATTGAGGACAACCTTCATTGTGTAATCAAGCAGTGGCTTATAGTTGAAACTTCTGCTGATATTAAGACAGCTACCTAGCACAGGGTACAACAGCAGAAGGCTCTCACATAATCACCAGACTCTCTAACCTGTTGATGATATATACAAAGTTTTCTTTGGGAGGAAGGAGGGTCTGTGGCAAAGCAGTCAAGTATTTCTGAAGGTCAAATGTTTAAATTCAAACAGCATTGTTGTTCCTAAATGCACTTGAAAAAAATTGGAAATCTCTTGAGATTATTGCCAGAACTACAGAGTCCATGCTTTTGACACATAATGTAACATTTCTGCAAAGAACGACCAAGTCATATTGCAAAACTCAGTGCAATGAAGTCAATCCTTTACATCCCTTTATTATATACAAAGTAATATAGTGCAAACAGGTGCAATAAATAAATACTACAGCCTAAATAAACCAACCCAGATTATATGACAAGTACAAAAACTAAATTTAACAACTATGAATTAAATAACAGAAATAACCAGAAACATAACATTAAAAATTCTTGAAAATAAAATTTGGATTTAAAATGTAACTTATGTATGTCATGGTAAATTTGTAATTAACTATCCCATAATTTCATTCCATTCTCCAAACTTCATCAAATAATAATATTGGAGTACATCGCTAGTGATGATGACAACAGTCTCAGACTTGCACCTTTTCTGGTGTGTGAGGAGGTGACTGTCCAATCCTAGAATACAATCCCCTACCACAGGTGGGGATACATGATCAAGGTTAGACATGTGGGTGTTGTGTGTTGTCTTTTCGCACAGCTCATTTTCTCTGTGCCTCAATGGCATGATGGTTGTTAGCTATGTGGGTTCCTATTGTGTTGTCAAACAAACAATATACAGATGTATATAACATTTCAAATCAGATTTGTATCTAATGATAACAACAAAAACCAAACATAATAATCATCAATAATTTACAAAGAAATGTGAGCTTTAAGTATGCACAGAAATAATATAGTTATTTCTACAAAATAAAGTGTGATGTAATAAGGCACAGATTGACTTAGAAAATTCAATATTCATCTAGGACATTACAAGTATTTTCTTCTGTGTAAATCATCAGTACCTCATCGTGCTCAAAGACAAGTAAGATAGAGACACAAAATTTGCACTCAATTCGATCATGTCTTTCTTCGCTAGTATTATCGATATAAGGGAAGACTGCAGTGAAACTATGTAGCAATGGGGGAACACATAAAAACAAAGTACTGTAGTTTTACAAAATACAATGTATTGTTTATCTTCTTTTTTCCACTACTAGTTTTTTGCATTTATTTCATTATTCATTTTTAGTCACATATTTTCATTTTAGGGCAGTTAGAAACTTATTGTTTGATTCTACATGATGTGTGCTGTGTGAGAAATGAAATTCTTCACCTCTCGTGTATCCTTTGCTTGATAAAGACCTTTTGGTCGAAACATTGTGTATTGTTATTGTTTTTGTAAAACTACAGTACTTTGTTATTATGTGTTTTGCTTTTCTCCGCTATGTAATCTGGATATTCATGAGCAGTTTGAGTTTTTTTTTTAAAGTGTGGAATTGCTGGCCCCACGACGACCAACATATCGTCACCTTTTATGGTTGACATGGTTCTATTCTTCGCTTCCCCAGAAACCCCATGGGGGAATAGTTATCTGTGTAAATAGTAATCCTTACTTTAACTATATTGAACCCATGAAGTTAACCCATAGCAACTTATGTGTGTTTCATTACATTAATCACTAGTAGGCCAGTTTGGAACTGAGAATCGATACATATTTGACAATACTTTAAGCCATAGCTCAAATTATTCCTGCTTCTCATGTTGCCAAACATCTAATTCTTGTTCTACAACTTTGGCTGGGATTTTTTAAATCTAAAATAAACTCAAGTATATTGCCTTTTGTTTGCAAAAGGAGAATGAAGCCACCACCAATATTTTACCTCCTTTCTGTAAAGCACTGATGTGTTCTGACAATGTTGTCTCATATTGTAAAGTTGTATCCTACTCATAACCTTTCGGAGCTGACTTTCTGGCAATCTTGGTACTGTACAATAGTTGTATACTTTCCTTCAATTAACTATATTTTAATACATTCACAGGTAAAATTAACTATTTCTTTTGTCATCACATTGTTACCGGTTTGTTGCCAAGTGTCATGGTTTTCTGTTTTTGTCTTGCGCTGTTATAGTGGCTTAAGTGATAGCTATTTTTGCTTTTTGACAGGATTCTTCTATGCCATCTATTCATCTTTTTTGTGGTCTTCCTCTCACCTTCTTTCATGATGTTCTGTTGTTGAAGACTGTACAGTAGAGTTTTGTTACTGTCGGTTACTGCTTGTAGTACCACTTTTTAGGTTGGTGTAGGACACATGCGATGAGAGCCTCAGGAATTTAATGGCCTCATGGCTAGTGTAGTCAGCCTGAAACTGTTCAGGTTAGGATTTTTATTTGATGCCCACAACAGAAAAAAATCCTTGTCCTACCATGGATTGAACAGGGGTCTCTTGCATGGGAGTCACGCTCTAATCCATTCGGCCAGAAGCTTCAGTTGGAGTTTGGTTACATTCTTATTAAGTGGCAGAACTACTCCATTTAACGACCGATATTCACAATCTATGATTTGTGTGTCTGTTGAGCAACTTGAGTTTGATTATCACGTGATCAAGGATAAATCATTATTTCTTTGAGCATTCTCTTTGAAGTTTATGTGTTTTAAAGGCATTAATCGTTCTGCAATTATTCCTCTTTTGCCCGTTTAAAAAAAAAAGAGAGGACGATCAGAGACGACAGCTCACAAGCATTTTTAATGTTGTTTCACCGAAATAAATAAAAACCGTAACAGCTTAGAACAGCCAGTGAACATCACTATTGATAAAGAATATTAATACAATAATTAAAAACCACTGTTACAACATTGATAGAAAACAAAAGAATCAAACAAATTGATTCAATAAGTTCACTAGGACCATAGCATTTGCAAATTTTTTATTATTGTAAAAATCTAATCCATTCAGGGGTAGCCAAGATGTATAGGATATATAGTTACATAATAGAATACATTTTGTTTAGTGTAGTCAATAAAATACTATGAAACATTGATTTAAATACTGGTCAATTTGATAAAGTGTTAGATGAAGTTTTAATAAAAATAACATTTAAAATCCACAAAATAATCAGTCTAGTGACCAGCTCAGCTCTGACGTTTTATATTGCAAATGTTTATTGAGTTTAAGTAATGTTCACACCTTAGAATATTTGTAATTACTTAGTTGTTTCTTTTATCTTTTAGAGGTAATAAAGAAACTTAACACAATCTTATCAACAGTTATCTTCCTTTAGGCTGGTTCCAGTCTGGTGATTCAAAGACTGTCCGGTATTATCCTTCTATAAAATTCTACGCTTTTTATTAGAGATCTGAATCTCGGACTCTTGGCTTGTCATGGTAACTGGTTCCTTTTTCATTCAGCACAGACGGCCAACACTTTAGAATTGCTACTGTTCACTCTAGTCTGCATTCAAAATTCCTAGTTGGGCTGTAATTTTTTTACAACTTTAATGACTCTCAGGTCAACTCAAGCTATAAATGAGTATAAGAGAAGTGAAGGAGTCTAGTGTGAAGTTGAACACATTATTGATCGCACGCCCTTCATCAAAGAACAATTTAGGCCTAACATAATATTTCCTTAAATACCACATGGTACTGAAAAAAGGTTCTTTACTACTCATGTCTGTATATGTTGAACTTCAAGATCTTGATATATTATTTGGTTATGAACCTTGTTTTTCTTGTTATTTTAATAACCTTTCTCGTTACCTAATTTCTAATGTTTGTAGGTGGTCTATGTAGGTTGTGGTCATAGTCAATGACTCACATTCATAAGTCAAGCCTGGAATGTAGTTAGAGCTGTATGTATCCATCTTCATAGGAGACGGAAGATAAAACATACGTTCCATGTTCAAGTTGAGCATGTAAAAGAATCCTTTGCAGTTGAAAATCGATAAAAGTTGGTTAGAAAGCCTCTTCCAATGCAAAAATAATGAACCACATAAAAAAAAAATTATACGTAAAATTGTTTACTATCCTAAAAAAATCACATTATGGATTCTTACCATCGCTAGAGAGTTTGTGTACTGTCGCAGACATCTTTCTTTGTAAGAAAGAAACTGGAGCACATATGATTGTTGTTCTATACTAGCTATATAGTTAGTTAGTTTGTTCCTTTCGTGCAAAGGCGGCACATAGGGCAGAGGTTTTAGATCTCCATGTTATGCGGTTCGTTGCTAGCAGTTGAAGATCTTGTATAGCTTTACATCTCAATAGTTTACTTTCTTGTTGGATGGTTCTTCGAAGAGTGGTCTTTGGTCTTCCACGTTTCTTTTCCCAACTGGTGACCACACTTGTCAATTTAGTCTTCGTCTGATCTAGGAACATGACCTAAATATTTCCCCCTTCGTTTCCTTATAATATTTGATATGGGTTGTTGGTGTGTTCTATCTCTCACTGTGTTTTTAGAAACAAAATCACTCCATTTTACTTTTAATAATTTTCAGAGACATTTATTCTCAAAGCTATATAGTACCAGCTTACAAATATTGTACAATTTCTTAAATGTGATATTTATACTAACTTTTCATTAAAATATATACATATAAATTAATAACCCTTTGTAAACAAATATACCATTTTTGTACAAAATAAATATATACATAAATCTTGTCATAAAACAACATAAGTATGGCATATGAGATAGTAACGATATACAGTGGCTGACATGATAAAAATATGTTATTTACTGTCAGTGGTTGCATATGTCAAGGTAACGCATGTATTGCTGTAATGGCTTGCATATTTGTAGAACTCAAGTCCAGGAGAGATGCTACTTGGATGCTCCTTGCTTGATAACTAGACTTTTGTTGTCTGCACCAAGCTCAATCAAAACTGGAGGGATAAAACTCTTGCTGTTCAATTCTTCCAATCCCTGATGTAATGAATGAAAGAAAAATATTAATCAGAAAGTCACCAATACCACAACTACATGACTATGATAAATATGAATAGATTAGAACACATTCACATTCTATGCATCAGATCAAGACACAATTGACTCTGCAGTACTAGTCTTACAGTGGATATCAGCACACTGTGGCATACCGGGAACTGAAAAGGCTGACAAACTCGTAAGGGCTGGAGGGAGCCTAACACAACAACCACCCAACACAAAGCTTTACAGAAGCAAAGACTCTCCTGAAACAATCCAGAAAAATGATGTGAGAAAATCAAACGGAGGGTACAACCCAGAGTACTACAATATAAATACAGTAAACAGAAAAGCGCAGACCACAGTTTTCAGACTTAGAACAGGACACTGCAGTCTCAAAGCACACCTCCATAGAATGGGTTTCAGGGACTTGGTTGCCTGCACCTCTGGAGCACCAAAACTCAAAGGACTGCCCCATTCGGAGCAGTGTGAGAATGGAAATCTGGCCAACAGAAACAACAATGCAGGACACATTATGGGGGACCAGTAAAGACCTCAAGCACACCGCCTTGCTTATGACATATACCAGAGTAGTCGCATAGCAGAAGTTGATTCCAGAAGAAGACTGCAGTAAACATGTAGCTGTAGATGTCTACAAAAGTCAAAATCATAAATACAGGCATATGGTGAATTTTTGTGTCAGTACATGCATGTGAACAGATACTTTCGGAATAGAAACAGGAGTGCGTCAGGGATGTCTTCTATCACCTTTGTTGTTCTTACTGACAATAGACTGGATTATGAAGACCACAGTAACTAACACCAGAAATGGAATCCAATGGACTCTGACAGAGCAACTAGATGATCTGGACTTGCTGATGATATAGCCCTTCTGTCACATACACAAAATCAGATGCAGGATAAGCTTAACACATTGAATCAAAGGTCCCAGCAACTAGGGCTGAACATTCATAAGGGAAAGACAAAGATATTGAGAATTAACCAAGCAAACGAAAACTCGATCTCCCTGGGGAAATCCCACTTCAAGAGGTAGAATCATACACATATTTGGGCAGCAACGAGACAAAGAGGGTGGAACAGATAGAGATGTTAAAATAAGAATACAGAAGGCAAGGAGCTTTCATTGCACTGGGAAACATTTGGAAGTCCAAAGAAATCAAATCTAGAACAAAAATTCGGATATTTAACTCTAATGTTAAAGCAGTTCTACTGTATGGGTCAGAAACATGGAGAACAACTAAAACAATAGCGCATAAATTGCAAACATTCATCAACTGGTGTCTGCGCAGAATAGAGGGAATAAGATGGTATGATAGGGTCACAAATGAGGAACTTATGGAGAGAACAAGACAGATTCCAGTGAACGAACAGGTTAAAAAGACGCTGGCGCTGGATAGGACACACTTTGCGAAAACCGAGGGGAATATAACAAGAAGGGTCCTTGCCTGGACCCGCAGGGACAGCGAAAGAAGGGAGGCCGAGAAATACATGGAGACGAGATTTGGAGGCAGAGATCAACAATATAAAGAAGAGCTGGAGGGAGCTGCAGGAGATAGCTAGAGATAGGAAGACTTGGCATGAGTTGGTTGAGGGCCTATGCCCCAACCCGGTAAAAAGGCAAGAGAGAGAGAGACATGCATGTGTAAAGGGATATTTTTTTTTTTTTTTTTTTCCCGTCCGCTTTCAACTCAGACGAAGTTCCATCTCTGAAACTGATTTTTGCGTGAAAATCTGTTTTTCCAATTTCTAACAATGGCAGCAGCTTGCACATTGTAAATTACTTTACACTGGCAGCCGTGTGCTCAATGTACTGGTAATTAGTATTCCCTCGCCATACAGGCAGATTTTCTCCGACTTCAGAGGTACTCAAGTTATCGTCCTGAGTAAGACCAGGGGACTTGAACAAATGCAGGACAGTAGGATCGAACCCGAGCTATGAGGCGTCTCACAGCTAGCAGGCCGAGCTACTATCAACTACTCTAGGCAGTCCCCTAAGGGGATATGAACTCGCTGATAGGCTTGCAGGTATGACTGCTGTAAAAAGCTGGTGAGCAATGGACGAGGCTGATATTCTGAATTATGTAAGGGAAATGATTCAAGTAATAGTGGTAAATCTACAACCCTAACCAGACTGCAAGAATTCTTTTTCTTTCGCGATCTCTGGTCATGCGCTTAATTTACTGCGGACCACAAACTGGGTGGTCAACTTCAGGTCTGTCAGGTTTCCCCAAACTTAGTTTTGCAAGAATTCAAAGTCAAATGTGGTTAGCTAGACAAGAGCAGTATACTGGTAGCCAAAGAAAAATAGTAAACCAACAAAGAACTGGTGTCATTAGTCACCCCACGCTGAGACATCATGAGGTAGAGATTGGAGCACTTATGATAATAGCTTGATGTGTAGTCATGATGATCTGTCAACTAAATTAAACTAAACTAGGAGCAATTTTCATGCTGCACATTAGAACAAAACACAATAAACTCTGCAGCTACATGTACATAAAATTAAAGACCAGCGATTCAACCATGTGTTCATAGTAGAGTCATTGCAGAGTATACCTTGATCTTCCTTCTTTTTCTTCTTTGCGTTCGTTCTTTACGATCAATTCTAATCACTCTTTGTGATATGTTTGATTTTTGCCAAGAACGTGTATATGTTGCACATTGGTTTGTTAGGCCCCTAAACGCACAGACTTCTACACGTTTAGGACACATGCATCCGATTTCAGCCAAACCTCCTTAGTCGTCTCTTACGACATGCGTGGCAGGTAACAGTGGTTCTATTCTTTACACCCCAAATTTAGGCCCGGCAACTACTCGGGCGAAAGAGAGAGACAAAATGTTCCCTATTTAGCCTGACATCCTTAAACTGGAAAAACAATAAACATTAAAGTTTGAGATCACACGGATGAAAAGAAAATATTCTTTGAAAGGTGAACAGTAAAGAGGGGGTCTCAATGGCAAAGTGGTTAAGATGTTTGCCTGTCATTCTGAAGGTTATGAGTTCAAAACCGGACAGTCACATGTGCAATTTTTTCATGAGATCCTAGGATTGTTGCAGAAGCTATGGTGTCTATGCTTTTGGCAACACTCTGGGCAGATGGTGTGCCATCTCTGCCAACAGGGACGGAGCCATATGGGATAAAACTCAGGTGTAATGAAGCCAGTCCTTTGCCTTTAGATCCATTAGACAGTAAAGATAGATAATAAAACTGTGAAAAGTCATACTACAATTACCTCTCCAAAGTAGGAAGCTAAAGGAGATATTTCACACTCAATGGTTTCTTGCTCATCGTGACTTTGTCGACTGAAAAAACCAGTGATGACATTTGAACATGACATAATGTTAGTAAATATGATCGAATAAAAAGTTATTTTGTTAATTAGAAGACTGAATGTCATATTTTTCCTATACCATAATTTACTGTTTTTCATTAGTGAG
This sequence comes from Arion vulgaris, assembly GCA_020796225.1. NCBI lineage: Eukaryota > Metazoa > Mollusca > Gastropoda > Stylommatophora > Arionidae > Arion > Arion vulgaris. Next base: position 28,961,018 of record CM036761.1, on the reverse strand, counting down.
CTGATGTCACAGTACTCTGGGTAGACCATAGGCATTCAGTCTTTTCAATCAGATGGCAAAAGGAATGCATACTGATGGTTCCCGTGGCTTGTTTGTTATAAATACACTTCTCATTCTGTCCCTCAAGCAATAATTTCTGCTTGTCGTTGCTACTGTCATTACTGCCTGTAGTACTGCTTTTAGGCGGTGTAGTCTTCTCATTTTGCGTTCGGTTTCGTATGCTCGTCTAAATCATGAGATGGGTTGCCTCTATGAAGCTGCATGTCAGTTGGAGTTCTTCGAGAGTTCCCATAGCTTGGTCTGTAAGCTTTAGGGCAGTGTAGGACAAGGGAGAGAAGAGCATGAAGAATTTAATGGCCGCATGGTTAGTGCAGTCACTGCACAACTGTTTAGGTTAGGAATTTTCTTTTATGCAAACACACAGAAAAAAATCCTTAGTCTTACTGTGGATTGAACACAGCTTTCCTGCTTGTACAATGTGTAAATCCAAACTTCCTAATTGCTGGATAGAGTTAATATAAATTTTAGTGTCTTCATTCAACAGGAGGTTGCCATGAAACAAAAGCACGTTCCTCTATCCAAGTTTTGTACATCAGTAAACACTCTCAGAGTACGAGGCTTTACATCAAGACTGTGCACATCCTGCAGGAAGCTGGGGTTTTCTAGGTATGAAAAGAAGCCCTGGAGACACCTCCCCAACACTTTATAATGAAAAGAAATGATGCTAAATAATCAAACAATCTAACTAATACTACACAAAGGTATATCAGGCACACAGGGAAAATAAATGTTTAACACAAAAGTCTAAAGAAGTATCTTAGTCCTTCAGAATCCTGGTTATGAGGACCCATCTTTTAAAGACTATTTAAACTAAACTCATCTTTGGTTTTATTCATGTTTTACAATCGTGTTCGTAGCCTGTCCCCCCACCAGAGTCTTATCTACCTGTCTAGTATTAGCTAGTTTGTTTGACTGCTTATTATCATATTTGCTAGCCTCAGTGTTTTCCCTGGGTTCATAGGAAAATGTGTGAAAACTTTTTTTTGATGTTTGAAACAACAGTAACAAATTTGTATATTAATTAACATCAATGGAATTTTACAGATCAGAATAAATTACTGTAAGGCTGCGTTGTCCAATATTTTTATATGATGGAGCGCACCTGATTAGCATGAGACGACTGCAATAATACTAACAATAATAATAATAAGTAATATTAATAGTAATATTAACAAAAAATAATAACAGTTGAAAAAGTAATCATGATTAAATATTTAAATAAAGATAAATATTGTGCTGACATAATTAGTGTAACATTTAACATAGAACATTTGTTGCAAGCTGAGGACATTTTGGTTTTCAGTGCAAATTCAGAATTCATTGGATATTCACCATTGAAATTGCTACTATGAGTGAAGAAATGTAGCTGCACATGAATTTTTTTTTCACTAATAGATACGCTATAATTACACAATAAACACATCTTTGTATTTAATAAAACAATACTTATCTTTTCCCATTCAGCAGAATGAATAAGATTGCTGATAGAGACTGTGCTGTTCCTACTTAGACTGTTAAAACCTTTATGTAGTCTGAAAGTTCCAAGCTTTTATTTGGCTATAATTTTGCTCAAAACTAATTCTTTTATCAACACTTTTGCAAATACTTTTGTTATTCGTCTGCTTTTATTTTAATGAGATACAGCCAATTCTTCATGTATGAATTCTCCATATTTGTTTATGACTTTTTCTTTATTGCCTTTCGTCTTTATAGACGGTCAATTGGTAAAAGTTTTACTGTGAAAACTTCTGAGTTTGCGCTTGTTTCTATTGCCTTTCAACTCATCCTTAAGTCACTTGTGACTATATCTTTTTATATTATGTCTGAGCTAAAAGCAAGGATGAAGTGTCCTCTCCATTTATGCTTAGCCTGGGCAGCTGATACAGGAAATGTGCCTTGCCCATTTTGCACAAACCTCCTCTCTATCGAACTGTTTCATCCAAAGGAAAGACAAATTCCATATGTGGAATCAAGTAAGGGATGCCAGAAGATAGAATGTCACCATCAACTGCTATAACCATAAACAGCCTTAGGGTCTCTCTTCCTGGATTTATGGTCAAAGTTTACTTCTCTAGCCTTTTGTATAACTGTTCTGAGCTACAAGTCAGTGGGGATTTTGTATCAGGGTTTACTCCCATAACCTTTAGCTCTCCTGAGCCCCCCAGTCAGTGGGTTTAACAGTTACAGATGGTACCATCTACTGTCATACGGTAGCAGATGAAACATATGATCTGACACTCATATTCATTTACATCTCAAAGAAAGACTTGAATCCTGTCTTCTATCGGCATTGTCCATGTTTCTACACCTACAGCAATGAAGAATATAGCACGTTTAGGCTAGCTTTGGTATTTATTATTTATTTGAGTTAATTTTAATATCTGCTGCATAGTACTGGAATGTAGTTTTGACAATTCCCATTCTCTTCTTGACATCTATTTCATATTTCTAACATCTTTCAATGGTTTCAGTGTTAATCATATTCTTACATTTAATGTTAGATTCTTGTCTATTTTGCTAATCATCATAGGCTTTTTAAAAATATTGATCAATCCATATTTACTACTAATAAAATAAACACCCTTTTTATACCTTAAGATATATTGGGAAATACAGTGTTATGCCTTTATTTTTCATTGACCATCGGCACACAACAGGTTACATGGTCATCATCATGTCAGCCACCTTTACTTCCCAGTGCTTTTTCTGGTTCACAATTGAAGCTAGATTGACCTGAAAACCGTTATGGTTGGAAAAATACTCCATGCTTTCTGTGAAATTAACCTTGACCAAACGTCTAAGAAGCGAGTTCACTAACAACTACGCGATAGGCGGCTCTCATTTACTATTAATGATGTTTATTTATAATACAATATATTTTAATGTGAAAAAAAAGTTGATGAAAAATTATGAATACTATCAAAAACAAAGTAAAGTAGCAAATTGGAAGTTACATAACTCACCAATTGTCACCATTCTGTACATTGTTATTATTTCTGGAGAATCAAACAACAGATAAAAGCTACAGTTTAAGCACATGCAACAAATAGCAAACACAGATTGTGCAATAAGAAATAGCTGATGTGGTACAATAACAAAACAAAAGATTTGTGCAATGACTTAAAAAAAAAGGATAATTCATGTTAATCAAGAAATTGATTATACTGTTGAACAGCACACTAGTCTGGTTCCAGTCAAGATTGGATTCTACTATCAGCTCTGCATACACCGGAGGGGTGCACAACACACATCTGATGCTGTTGTCATCATCGCTTATGATGGATGGCTATTATTATGTTTATCTTTATGTCTGGATTTCCCCCACTGTTAATATCTTACTATTGATCAAGTAGTATATTCTTAATATATATACTAATGAAGATACATATTAGTACAATATATCTACAAATGAAATAGCATATATCGAAGATGTTTGGCAATCAAGTAACATATTTCTAGCATGTCTAAGTCAACTAACAAATTTCTAACAGTCAACTAACAAATTTCTAACAGTCAACTAACAAATTTCCAGCATGTCCTACTTCTTCGAACGCTCCATATCGACCACTTGTTAACCACTCTGTGTGATCTGTATGTGATCTAAGTCTAAGAGCAACTGTACGTTGTGCCAGTTATATGCCTACAAGTAGGTCAACCCATCTGATTTTTGTGACACCTTTTATTTATTAGGGTAGCTTCACTAGGCCCCTACCTCAGTTGCCTCTTATGACATGCCTTGTAGATTGCAGTGGTACTATTCTTTGCTTCCCTTGTGGGCCCGGCACCACACCGGCATCTAGCATGTCCAACAGTCAACTAACATATTTCTAACAATCAACTATCACATTCCTAAAACAAGAGGTAACAGTCACTAGAATAGACGCAACTGATCTCAGGATGACTACATCAGTGTTCAGCCCCCATTTAACCCAAGACATTGTCAGCTGATTTCAAACAGTCATGCACATTGACAACACATGTAAAGAAACAATTAACACAAGAAATACCATGTGGAATGTGAAGCAAGAGAGGAAACATAGGCCAGTAAATTTGACAACAGCAGTACAATAATCAAGACATTGAAATGTGGAAAATAACTTTGCAGATAAGGTTTCTCAGATTTCTTCTTCTTCTTTGTCTGTGTTCAGTTTCTCATGTTCAGAAGTCTATACAAGGAGGTGAGGTCTTCATGAATTCATTTGTAAGCAGGAGGTTCTCATAGATGCTCCAGTTTCTAGGCTTAAGGTCTGGAGTTTTTTCTTTGTCTGGGAAAACTAACAGTGGCAGCCCCATCTTGTGTAAAGCCCGCCAGCATATTTATTGGTGTATAATGCTCAAATATCTCATTTTCATTGCTGGATATTTATATCTGTTAAAGTTGACATGTTCCAACCTTGGTATGGGGGGATTTATGGAACCTTTCTGTTCATGTTCTTGCACGCTCTAACATTGCTCACAAGGCATCTACCCCTTTTCTGTACTTTTTTGTGAGTCATAGTGTGCTTCCAGAGCAAATCTTGTTGATGGCTTCTGTGACTTACTGATTATGCACATTTCTCATCCATCATTTTAGGTGACTCTTACTAGTTGTGCTACACTTTGTTTTAATTTCGTGCACTGACTGCTGTATTAGTCATCCCCATATCATCATCCAACATATATAATGATGGAATGACTGTGACATGTCTTCACTCACATTCTTTCCCATTTCCAATGTATTACTCAAATCTTCATAATTTACTGATTTCCATGGTGTTTGTAAGTTATTCTTTTGTTCCGTATAATGTGTTCCATTTATCTGGCCTTAGAGGAAGGAGGGTCTTCCTGATGTCTTCTAGAGAGTCTTTATTCACTATGGTATGTTTAGGTCTCCATTTAGTGTTCAGCTTTCAAAGTACTGGTACAACAGATACACATAATTGTTGTGTCAATCTTGAAGCTGTGGTAAGGATTGTGTCTCATGTACCAATCTGTTGTGTGCCATTGTAGAAGTATTGGTTCAATATAGCAATGGAGTATTCTTAAACTATTATACATGGTGTTCAAGATAAAAGCGGCCTATTAATGGAGCTAATCTGGCATATATTTATGAAAATGGAAATACGGTTATGACGTAGTATAGGTCAAGGATGTGTGACGGTGTGTAATTGTAGTGCAGGAAGGGTGATGAACAAATGTGACGTAGGACGAGCTAGTCAGAACCGGTTTAAATAGCAAATAGACACAGCACAATAGGTAACTGGCAACTTTCGATTTGTCAATAGGGCTGCTTTTATCTTGAACATCCTGTATAACTTAATCATTAAAAAATGTACTGATGTTGGAATTTGAAAGGAGAATGTCACAATTTTATATATATATCAACATCTGCTGGTCATACAACAAGAAATACTATTAAAACAACATACATATGTCTTACCTCTGTATATCTGTGTATGGAGTGCCATCAGAATGCACAAATCGTCCACCAGCTGCTAAGACTAAACGATGGTGCAAACTCATGAGATCATCACGGCATGTTGTTGGTGTGTCCTTAGGTTGGCCATCTGTATTCTTCAGGGGGGAAAATTCATCTTCTCTAAGAACCTCCCAGACTCCAAAGTTCCTGGCACATTTTAAAACACACAAACACGAACAAAACCAGGCACATACACAAGGGGATGGAGATGATAGTGGTTTGTGATAATAATGGATAACAGGAATGGCAAGAGTGACAATTCAGGCATAAGGCAACAATTGCAATGAGGAGAAAGGTAAAATTGCATTGAGATGTTTGTTCAGTTATAATATGGACAAATTTTGTAATTTCAAAATGAACAAATTAAACAATTGCAAAATGCATTTTTCCAGTAGAATTATTTTACAAAACATTGCACGTAAATATAAATTGATTATATATTTGAAAAAAAATTGTAGTTGACAAATTAATTGCAAAACCAAGCCCCCATTTAGGAAAAAGCAATGTTAAAAGCAGGGTAAATTGCATACAAGGAAACAGCAGGTAGTTAGGTAATGGTCAAGCCAATTTGTAAAGCATACACACAAATACACAAACAAAACAAAACAAGAAAACAAAGAAAGAATAAAAAAAAGCCCCATTAGTTTTTGCTGTCACCTCTAAATTACTGTAATTAGATAACAAAAGCATGCACACTTTTTAAAAAAAAAAATGAAATATCTAAGGCTGCAATTTTGTCTTATAGTTGCTTGTTCAGTATCCATGTTTCTGAGTCATTGAGAAATTATGAATATATTTATAATATATTTATAATCGGGAGCCCTCGCAGGTGCTACTCAGTTTGTGTACCGCCACTGAGATCTTTCTGATAAAGACAGAGATTGGAGCACACATGGTTACTCATCGGAATGCAGTGATGATGGTTCTATCAATCAATCTAAATATAGAAATTTGGGCCAGATGCTCTGTCCCCCCTCCTTCGATGGACTACACACAAGTTGCATGGGCTTGTAGTAGTCAACGACTCATAGCTAACTGCCAACGTCAGGATCAGCGTAAGAACAAAGCTGACCAAGACTCCACTCCACTTCCCTGTGGCAGCCCTGGAAACAGACAACTACTAAGAAATCTGGCTAAGTTTGTGGAGATCGAAGAGGGAGAAGCTAACTTGGTGCCCAAAAAAGGCTATGCTGAAGTTGGATGTGTCAGACTGAAAGGTCCAGATACCACAGCACGTGTTGAAAACTGTGACACACCGCATTGCGTTCTCCAGACTGCAACCTGCTATAACAAGTGGGAGTATGAGAACGAACAAGGAAGAAGTCGAAATATAGCAATTTAGCACCTGGTTTTACAACCAGAAGACATTCTAAAAGTGAAACACTACAATCTAACAAAATCAAAGGGAAATACTAGATTTTCTACAAAATTAGTACATTTATCATCATCATCATCCTCAAGAAGCTTCTCTTGTGCAGAACTTTGTCACCCGAACAGTCCTTTTGAATTTCTCTCTCTCATAGGCCAGATGTTTTGTCACTGCAGCCATCATGCTCAAACCATCGGTTACATCATGAATCCATCTTCTCTATTGTCTTCCTCTTCTCCTATTTGCCGGGATGCTTCCTTCCATTATGGTCTTCTCCAACATCTCTTTATATGTTCAAAATAATTCAATTTTCTGATTCTTATTTGTATCATTTATACAAATAGAAATTGCCAACAACCATAACCCAACCAATATAATGATTATCTCTTGAGACTAACAGGATGCCATCACTGTGAGTTCTCTATTAAATAACAAAATTTCTTTTGGATACTCCCTTGTACAGAGAATAATAATAAATTGAAATAGCATTGTCTCTATTCAAATGTATACATAATATAGTGGAATGTTCTATTAATTCTAGCAAAATAATTGAAACAAATCATGATAAAAGTAATACCAATTTAAAAAATGTTTTGTGAAACAGTCTTCCCACTTTAAGAGGAATTAAGAAAATATACAGACTATTGTAGAGTTTGAGCTAACACATTTATGATTGAGAGTCCAGTATTCTAACTGATCGGCTACTTGTTACTCAGTGACACAGATTATTTCAAAGCTAACATAAGTGTCATAGTATGACAGAGTGGCAAACACAGTCCTGTGGTTAAGGACTGGAAACGAACCTATGATAGGTTCCTGGGTTCCATGGGTCCAACCCAGGTAAGGAGGAGAAAATAGCGGTGGGCCGAGTATACTCTGCGGAAGACACAGCCGAGTTTCACTAGACAAGCACTTGAGTGGTATCCACAAGGAAATAGGAAAATAAGATGTTCTAAACAGATAGGAAGATAGTCTTCTTGAGGAGCTGAAAAATATAGGATTGTCCCAGGATGTCATAAAGAAAATGACCAGAGACTGAAGAAGTGGAGGACAACTGTTGAGATCTTAGGTTCTATGAGGAGCAGAAAGGAATCAGTAAGAAAGTATAAGCGTAATAACAATCAACATAAGAAATACTGTGAAAAAACCTAAATGAACTATAATCTCCTCTTTCCTTGACCTGGACTGACAAAGCAGTTAGTTGATGACCAACATTTCTTTGTTAATTTGATTTTGAAGTAAAATTTCTAAAATGAAGTTTTCAAACTTTAAATTAGTGTCTAAAAATTGCAAAACAGAAAACTCACAGTATGTATAAATTCAACTACTAGTCTAGAAATCCTATTTTTGAAACAAAGAATCCAAATTTAAAATTCTAAAATGCAAGCATGTGATAACTGTATGAAAACCAACTACAGTGAGAGACGTTATGAAAAAAAAAAGTGCAACTAAACACTCCAAAAAAAACTCCACCATTATTTGCGTCTCTTTATCATGTCTGTTCCGCAACTAAGAAATATGAACCATATTCATCCAGATAGATATATAGAGGTTTTCTTCTCTTTACTCCATTTGCAGCATAGGGCATCAACAAATTTTTTCAAACCAGATCTGTCTCAAGCACGCTAGTTTAGTTCATTCCAAGTCATTCCCATCTCTTCTCTTTCTCTGTTTACAGTTCGCCTACATATCTCTCTAGATCTTCCCTAAACATCTTTCAGCTCAGATTTCATTTCAGAGCCCCATGTGAGTCTTCTTCTTCTTCTCTTACACCATTTACTTCTTTATAGAAATGTTCGGTGGGGGAGAGAGAAGGGGAGATGTAGTGATCTTGTGCGTGCTTGTTTTAAGGCACTTTGTAAGCTGATATTCATTTTCGTAAGACTTCTTGATGTCGCCGCTCCATCGTTTGCGTGGTCTTCCTCTTGCTTTGTACTTATACTTTTTCTGTGTGGCTCTCTGTGGTAGGCGATACCAGGGCATTCTTATCAGGTGTTCAAACCATTTAGTCTGTTGTTATTTTATGAATTGGTCTTCTGTATTCTTAATATATGTCAACATCACTTCAATCTCCTTATTTTGATTTCCTTGTAGATTTATAGAAAGAGTTTCTCCTTCCTTTTCAACGTCATCAAGCACAGACTAATAGTCACAATGCTACAAAGTGGTAGCAAAGATCTACCACTATTCAAACAGGTCAGCAGTTGGTTTTTAGGGTGCCTCTGTCTAGATGCTCTTTTTTCTTGTTTGGCATTTATGTTTTTCAGGAGATGTTAGATACATCTCAGGAACCAAGAGAGAGATACCTATCTAGAATTTGTTTCAGAATTTATAATTATTTCCACTAGACTTAGAGCTTTCCCAGAATTCTTAAATTCTCATGCCCTTGTTTTCACTACTGAGTTTTTTCTTGGAATAATTATGATGTTAATGGCATACTGTTAGTCTTGAGAGAAAATGGATCTAGTATCCGGGAGATGGAGGGGGGAAAGATTTATATGAGTATTTCTACAAGGCATGCTTTATATAACGTTGAAAAGCTGTCAACGTTACAAGGCGAGATAGAGTGAGAAACGAGAATATCAGAAGCATCGTTGGTACTATACCATGCATACAGTACATCGAGAAGCAAAGATTCAAGTGGTTCGGCCATTTAATAAGAATGGAACCACATTTACTACCATCACGTGCCTATAATAATCGACACTCAGGGCGCAGAGCACGAGGCAGGCCAAGAACAAGATGGATAGATAACATCTCAGAGTCCCTGCGAAAGCATGGACTGACAACGTCAAGCGCAACACACCTGGCACAAGATAGGAAACTAACTCTCCCACGACGCTTCACGGCAAATGTGGTTAAGATAAGATAAGATAAGATAAGATGCTTTATATTAAAGTTGCCTGAGTTTGGCTTTATTAGTTTTCAAACCAGTGCTCAGATTTCAGTTGCTTTTGTGATTTTACTATGTTACATTGACTTTCTAGTAAATATATGCCCTGTCTACAAGATACTTATTATTGGATAACAATTCGCCAGTGTGGTACCGGGTCCGGAAGGAAGCAAAGAATAGTACCACTGCAACCTACAAGACATATCGTAAGAGGCGACTGATGTAGGACCTAGGAAGCTACCCTAGTAAATAAAAAGCATCGCAGAATCGGATGTGCTGGCCTACTTGTAGGCACATGACTGGCACAATGCACAATCGCTCTTAGGATCAGATCACATACAAATCACACAGAGTGGTTAACAAGTGGTCAATGTGAGCGTTCGAAGAAGAAGAAGGATGACAATTGGTAAAACTAAATATTAACAACAGCTACATCCCGATAAAATATGCCCCATATCAGAAGTTTACATTTGCAAATTTCTCTATAATAACCTGGTATGACTTAAAAATGTAAATGTGCTTAGTAAATAAATTTAAAATGCCTTTAAATAATTAACTTATATAAAAACAAAAAGTTTCTCGAAGGTTACATGCAAATATTGTGTTCCAAAGGTGTAAAGTAAATCTTTGATCATGCTTCTAAGATTTCGGATGATTTTGCTAAATTAAACCCTCTTCCTGAACTGTCAAAGTGAGTAAGAGCACTAAAATCCAGCCCTAATAGGTATACTATGACCAGTTTCAGATAGATGATGTAAATACTCATATAATCATGGCACCTTTTCTTCCACGTCAGTTTGAGTATAGAGCCACAACTGCAGATGAACCTGCCTGAAAATTGCACTATGCAATTGATTTATATGCTTTTATAGTAAATGATTCTGAAGATACAGATATTATAGTGGTAGGAGATAGAATAACTTTTAATGTTGAATAGTAGGGTGAAATCCTTGTATAACACTCCTTGCATTACACACATGGAAGGGTACTCAATGAAGATTGAAGCAGGCTGGGCTTGGAGAGAATGGCTGAGGTCTAGGCTCACAAATGGAAGCACTTATGGACTAACTGGTTCGATGTGCAGTGATGATGATTCGACAACTAAACTAAATTAAACATGGAAGGGTGCATTTGTCCCATTCTTTCCTCTTCAAAACAAAAATGATGGATTCAAACTAAAGACGACCGATAACCATGTTAGGCATAGATGGTACAAAATTAGCGACCTAGATTTCCAGGAAGATTCTAGAGTGCAATTAGAGAGATGCCATCAGACAGTCCTTGAAAAAAGTAGTCTTCGACTTAAAACCCAGCTTTAAGAGAAACAGTTATTATTGTGTAGCATTATTTCTGGGTGACCTCTACTCTCCAGGGAAGAAAAAGAGCGAGTAAGTAAGGGGTACTAACTGAGACATCTTGTTCAACATTGAAGACAAATATTTGTTGAAAAACACTATATTCTCCATTCATGCAAGTTTTACAATCCACTACCTCAACGGTTACTACAAATCATTAACCCCATGCAAAACTGTTATTAATGACACAAACATATGCACTAATATGAAACATACACATATATTTATTTAATAAACAACTAACATTGGAAAAACTGGTCAGAACTGATATCTCTGTATGAAGGGAACCCGAAAGGTGCTTGAACCCTATCAGCTAACTCAAGTACCTCTGGAGTCAAAGAAGGCATGCTGTATGGTGGGGGACACTGATAAAAAGGAAAAGAGGTCCTCAGGTAAAAATTAGCCAGAAGCAATATACCATGCATCCGTGTGTTGCTGGACCCGCAATGGGAGCAAAGAATACTAACAATGCAACTTACAAGGCTTGTCGTAAGAGGTGACTGAGGTAGGGGCCTAGGAAAGCTACCCTAGTAAATAAAAAGCATCGCAGAAATCGAATGTGCTGGCATACTTGTAGGTGCATAACCGGCACACGACGATTGCTTTTAGCGATTTAAGAGCGATTGCTCTTAGTCTCAGATCACATACAAACCACAAAGAGTGGCTTAACAAATGATCGATATGGAGCATTCGAAGAAGAAAATTGACATTGTGTTAGAAACAATGTTAGTATTATGTTTCATTATGAACGCGAATTGAAAACTAACATAAGTTTGAGTGATAAATTACAGTCCCCATGTTTCATTGGGAAAATGAAAGGAATAATAGAGAGAGAGATGTTACATTTACTTAAACAGCAGATTTCAAGTGAAACATCTTTTAAAATGATCTCGTTATATTGGTCTAGCACACAAGCAGTGTGGACTTGTAGCAGTAAGTGACTCATAGCGTCAGGGTCAGCGTAAGAACAAAGCTGACCAAGACTCCACTCCATCGACCATGGCGGCCCCGGAAATAGATGATTATTAAGAAGTCTGGATAAGTTTGTGGAGATTAAAGAGGGAGAAGCTAACTCAGTACCCAAAAAAGGCTATGGTGAAGTTGGATGTGTCAGACTGAAAGGTGCAAATACACCAGCTCACGCTGAAAACTGACAAAATGCATTCCAGTTTCAGGAGAAGAAAAAGAAGATATTGATCTGAGGAATGTACCATCTAGGTATACACTTAAAATTTATGCATAAAATAAACAAACAACACCAGGCTATGATCTGATGTGGTTTAACACTCAAAACAATATTCACTAAAATCTAGACTTACTGTGCAAAATGGAACACATCAAAGACAAATTTTTCCATCTTTAAGCCATTTGGAGAAGTTGGTTTCTGAAGCTGGCCATTAGAATCAATATAAGGAATCTTCTTTGTAGCTACATGGTGTTTCAGCTGTGATTCATTTTTCTTTCTGTACAAAGTAGAAATATAACAAAAAATAATGGGCATTCTAAAAACTTGCAAAGAACTGTTAACTTGACACCTCTTTTTATTTTTATTTCAGTTTTCTCATTTACATTTTCTTTATCAAATATTTCTGTTTAATTTTAAGCTGTTGTAAAATGGACTCATTTTTTGTGTGGATAAATTTGGTACATACAATCAGCATATGTTATATTTAAAGTGTACAAACTTTCATGCTGCTATCTTCATTATTAGCTGAGAAAACCTATGTGGTGCATTACTTTCTGAATGCTCCTTGTATTTCTGGTAATACATGCCCTTCAAACACTAGAGCATTTTGAAAATGAAAATCGTGGCATATCCTTTACAGGACTTAGCCATCAACAACAGTAAACGAGTCGTCGATTTTCTAGGCGCCACTTATACATTCAGTAGTTTGCTATTGCTTTCTGAACAATGAAGTCTATTTTTACGTCATAAAATTCCAGGAACTAATTTGCTTCCAAACTTGCCTGCCACGTAGTTTGAACCAGGTATGCTCGGGTTGTGATCGAGCTCACTACTGTTTAAGCTACAGAGCATATTATTGTTCTTTATTTTTAGCTTCTCTAACATTTCCCCGTGAGAAACTATAGACATCAATTTCCTTTGTTATCTACAGAAAGAGATAGGTCTGCCTAGAGTACAATGTCATCAGTTCTTCTAAATTCAAAATTAATAATGAATAAATGAATATATAATATACAATCCCAACCTATCCTACAGAACTGTCCCCAGTATGCAGACCTGAGAAGAAAGAGGTGGCCCACTTACACCAGCGCCCAAGACAAACTGTATGGCATGGCTGACAATCTGAAGTTGACGCCGGCCTTTATTAAAGAATCTGAAATCTCAATCTAGTGAGAATGTAGAAGAAGAACAATCACAACTGGGACACACAATTTAGTGTTTCAAACTTACAAGCACACAAATTTCAGAAATTCCACTGTGAAAAAATGGTTGCAAATATTTCCAGCATTGAACATCAGTCTTCCATCTTGTGTTCTCTTCTCTGCTGTCTTTAGTGTGATCTCACTGTATTCCACTACTTGATACTTGCCACTGACTTTACAGACAACTCCTACAGCTTCCTTTGGCATTGTCTTCTCCACAACCTATTGCACAAACATACAGAATTTTAGTTGCATATATATATATAAATATAGAAACTTGTCTACTTCTTATTTTTCTTTGAACACTCCAAATCGACCACTTGTTAACCACTCTGTGTGATTTCTGTGATCTGAGCCTAAGAGCAATTGTACGTTGTGCCAGTTATGCGCCTACAAGTAGGCCAGCACATCAGATTTCTGTGTTGCTTTTTACTTACTAAGGTAGCTTATTTAGGCCCTTAGATTAGTCGCCTCTTATGACATGCCCTGTTGGTCCAGTGTTACATTCTTTGCTTCCTTGCAGGCCCGGCACCACACAGGCGAGAGTTTAGTTTTAATACAGCATATCACTCAAATATGAAAGTGGGAATAAGTGGCAGAGAGGATATGAACACCTATATTCTTCTTTCTTATTTTCTCTAATCCTGCTTTGCCTCACAGCGTTGGGATAAGAAAATTTATTTAGAACGGGATTTTGTGTACTTCATAAATAATTTTTGCATGACAACATCAGGAAAAAAGTGGGTACAACATCAGTACTGAACTTCCTCAAGAAACAACAAATTAAATGGTTTGACCACATAAGCAGACTACCAACAGACAGTGCACCTCAGATTAACCTGTCTCACAGACTCTGCAAAGTGTACAAATACAAAATCCCAACCAGTACACTGTATGGCAACAGTTCCAACAAGGTAACCTGTCAAAATGAGTCCTATCCTATAAAAGTTATCTATCAACCTTTAAATTTACAATATGCACCAGAATTTATGAGTGACAAGAGAGAAAAGAGAAAACTCAGAAGTTGTCACAGTAAAACACTTGATCATCTGTAAAGACAAAAAAGGCCATATATATGCACCAGAACTAAACATCAGCAGTATTTTTTTCAAGAAAAAAAAAGGGCAAGAAAGAAATGTAACAGTGGCTAAATTATTTGTAGAAATGTTTCATACTAATTGAAATGTTGAAGGAATTTACATACATACACTGCGTGCATTGGTATTTTTTTTTCCAATCCAGAAGCACTTGAGCTTTCAGCTCTTCGGCTCGGTGCTATGGACATCGTAATCCCTTCGGTTCGGTGCCACGAACACCGCAAATCTGGGGAACCTGTGGCTTTTCTGCCAGTCCACGGAATTGAACCTGCACTCACAGAGGGCTAGTCACCCGTAGTCCAACGCGCTACAACACGCTGGGCAGGCGGGCTGTGTATTGGTATAAATACAGATATAAAGAGAAATACAGTGTTAAATTCATATTTTCTTTGATTAATGAATGGTACACGATAGGTGATATGATCAACATCACACTGACCATCTTTGAATTCAAACTGTTAACACAACTAAAACAATTAAAAAAAAACAACAAGAAGCATACCTTGGCTCCACATTCAACATTTTTGCTTAGACTGAACCCAATAAAAACAGGGTCTGCCATCTTGACAAGAATATTGTCTACACAGTAGACATGAACATATTTAATTCCACGGGTAGTTAGGTCATCAAGTACTCTTTGATTCTGCAAAGCTTGGTACAATCCACCATTGCCAGCTAAGAGACATACAAAAAAAATAGTAAGGGAATGGTAATAATACAGAATGTTGGTAAGGTCTGTCTATTAGACTGTAGAGGTCTTTACTGCTTGTGTTTCCACTTTTTAGGGTGTTGTAGGACAGGCAGGATATTATATCTATAGTAAACTTACTTAAGCAGCTGATAGAAGATAATGCAAGAGATGATGATGTTGTTGTATATACCGATGGGTGGTTCATCGGTGAGAAGTCCAGCTGGGGTTTCTTGGCTAATGCGCATGGTAGGGTTGTTGCAGAGCGAAGTGGGCATACAGGACAACTTCTAGTATGAGGATGGAGGTTGAGGCAGTTACTGCTGCCCTCCATTCGCTCTCTGGGCCTTCATTTACTGGGGCCATTTTTGTATCTGACTCTCAGTCGATGCTTCACATGATCCAGAAGGGCAGGTTTCGGTATCAGTGGATATCGTCTATAGAAGTTTCTAGCCTCCAGAGGCTTACATGGAAATACTGTCCTGGGCATACGGGTGTTTACGGTAATGAGAGAGTGAACAGGTTTGCATGAACAGCATTAATTGTTGGGGAGTTGAAGATGGATAAGGGGATGTTCTTCGGTCTCTTCGCAACTGTCTGTTGGATGAGGACATTAAAATAGATGTTGAATCGATCCAGCGATTTAGGCAGTTTGGAGTTACCTGTTGTACAAGTAGAACTGGATGCCTGAGGGGCAGAGTGAGAGGTGTGTTTAATCAGCGAGCCATGGGAACCGTCGGTATGTATACTCTTCGATATCTGTTGGGGGATATTGAGCACCTATGGGTCTGCCTGGAGTGCAATGATGTCAGTTTAGTAACCAATAACCAAACTTACTTATCCATCCACTCATTCATTCAATCACCCAAACACCAAAAACAACATACACACTCATTCACCTCATTAACCTTCCACTCCTGATCACTCACCTGTTCACCTATTCACTCATCGATACCGAAATCACTTACCAACCTGAGAGCAAAGGGCAATTTTTGACTGAGATTCCAAAATAATTTTGCCATTGAAGTCAAAACATGGAAGTAAAGTTTGCTCAAACAAAACCACATTATCCTTATTCAAACCAAAGTGGTCATGTTTTTCAAAGAATGTGTCTGTTGCTTCCTTTGTGTGCTCACTTGTCATGATATACCTGCACAATTCAATATATGGTAGATTACTGTCAAACTGAATAAAAAAGTAAATAACACATTTTCATACTTTGTGGTATATATTAGTCACATAAGCAGATCACATAAACAGACCTCTTCTTCTTCTTCGAACGCTCCATATCAACCACTTGTTTACCACTCTTTGTGATTTGTATGTGATCTGAGTCTAAGAGCGATTGTATGTTGTGCCAGTTACGAGCCTACAAGTAGGCCAGCATTTCCAATTTCTGCGATGCTTTTTATTTACTAGGGTAGCTTATCTAGGCTCCTAGATCAGTCGCCTCTTATGACATGCCCTGTTGGTCGTAGTGTTACTATTCTTTGCTTCCCATGAGAGCCCTGGCAACACACTGGCGACAGTGTGCCTCAAAGAGCAATGTTACTCTGAAACAGTGGATATAAAGCAAAAGCTTTCCACACAAAAGGTGGACCTAAGAGATAACAGAGGTTGCGAAATACAAGGTTATGAAGCGCACACAAAAGCATGTTCTAGAAATCTCTTCTTATCCTGACACTGTGAGGCAAAACAAAAACAGGATTAGAGAAAAAAGAAAGAAGAAGTGGTATATTGGAGAATATGGTGTTACGTCCATATTATTCTCTGACCAACAGCACACGATGAATGATGTAGTCAGCATCTGGTCAGTCATATTTTATATATCAGTAGCTGTTCTGATGCCCATGTGAGGCTGGGTTGAGTTAAGTCATGATGCCTGGTTTGGCGCTTCTGACTGATTTTGCGCGAAAGCCTACTATACTATTTGACCGGTGCCCAGTACGGTTGAATGCGCAAACTCCAAGCATCGTCATTTTTTCGAATGAGAGCTGCTCGAAATTTTAAAATATATTTAGTTGGTTATTGGTTCTATGAAGGCTCCCACTTTTTTGGTCCGTGATCAAATGGGCACTACACTTTGATCTTAGCCAAAATGTAGCAAAGTGATTTGTAATGATCAACTGAAAAACTAACATAACTGTTAGTGATAAACTGCAGCTATATGTTCTATTGAGAACGCAGAGAAGTAGAAGGAGTAGGTCTTTTATCAATGTATGGTACTATAATTTGAGCAGATTAGAACAAGTTGTCATTCTGCACCTTAGAACATGACACAATCAACTCCATGTATAGAAAATTCAAGACTGGCAACTCAGCCATGTGTACAGGCACATCAGGCAGAAACACATACTTCAAGACTGCCCTGAATATGATATACTGAGGCAAACTCACTGGCCTAATGAAACAACACCGAACATAAAACTACACAGACCTTTGTGTGAGCTACAAAAGACAGTGATTTTTATACAAGAGACAAGTATGAATATATAGACAATATTTCAAGCAAACGAAAGGAAGAAAGGATCAATGTATGGAAAAAAAATGGCAAGTTAAATAGAAAAGCAGCTAGACTCACCATGGTACAGTACAAACTTTGCCTGTCACTTTCTCAGCCAGTTTCTCTAGTTTAACGATTCTCTCAGCTTGAAGCTGATACAACGTCTTTCCCGAAGGAAGGCCAACATTGTACATTCCTTTAGGATAAGGAACACCCAGTCTTGTTCCCTGTCCACCAGCAAGCAAAAGTACTGCAACTTCACTATTGCCTATAGCAGTCAAACCTAGTAAGGGACAAAAGTCAGAATTACTGGTAAATCCTGAGGCTAGTGAAACAGCTATATTGTTGTTTTAACCACAAAGACTTTAAAGTTGCATTATTTTTTCTATGAAGTGTTGGGGAGGTTTAATTCTATCATCATCATTGTCCTCTTCGTTTCAGGAGGCAATAGGTTTTGTATCATGTACTTTGTTCTGCGCTGAATCACAATGTCTCTTGTAGCTGTAATAGCCTACTCTGGAGTAGCAATCCTCGCCACAGTTGCTGTAGGTGAAACTGGAGACTGGAGCTGATATATAGGATATTCTCTCTACTCTCTGCGCTATCTTTTGCCTCCATATGTGATGGTGTTTTTCTTCTTTTCTTTTGAGTCACCCTCACTGCTGTTCACCAGTCTTTGGACAACCGATCTCAATTTTCTTTGTCTATGCTGCATGAAGTTAGATCACGCTTGCAGGTATCAATGAAGCGTAACAATGGGCGGCCATGCTGTCTAGTACTTGTTGCGAGTTCTATCAATAGCCTCAGATAAATGTCATCAACATCAGACACATTTTCAATATAAAATCACTTAGCATAATTCTCGTATTTGTGAAAGACAGCCTGGTGGAAGCCAGGGAAGGGGGCTGGGAGATGTACAATGTAAGTCAGTCATGCGATTCTCTGCAAAAGATAGGCCACAAGCGAGAATGATGGAGAGATTTTTTTGTTTCTAACAAGATGTCACAAGATGTGCCAGAAAATGACTGCTTTGTCAGCACATGTCCAGGAATAAATGAGAAGAGGATAAGCAAACATATCACACATAACTTGCAAACATATATACACGTTTTGTTCATTCCTGCTTGTGATCCTCTTACCGTGTGGTGCGGGGCCCAAGGGAAGCAAAGAATAGCACCACTGTGACCTACAAGTCATGTCTTAAAAGGCGACTAGTGTAGGACCTAGGAAAGTTACCTAGTAAATAAAAGCGTAGCTGCTTAAGTGTGCTGGCCTACTTGTAGGCGCATAACTGGCACAACGTACAATCGCTCTTGGGCTTGGATCACATACAAATCACACAGAGTGGTTAACAGGTGGCCGTTGTGGAGCATTCAAAGAAGAAGAAGCTTGTGATCCTAGACAGAGTTTGTGTTTGTTCCATATTTTTTGTGTCAGATGCTGATATTGTTTAATCTGAAATTTCTTTCTTGCTGACACATTTCGATGAGACAGTTTTTCAGAACTCTCATTCAAACCCCAACATGCTGCTTGAATTAATATAATGAAGAGCTGGGTATCCTTCTACTACGGAGGGACTTTGATATTTTACAACCTTGAAGGTTTACTAAAGATGAAAGGGTTGATTCCCTCCCAGAAAACAGGTATTGGTTTCCAGCAGGCTTCATCCCAAACGACATCATGTTGATGTTTGCTTCATATGCCAGACAAGTCTGTTATCATAGCTCCCTTACCTCTGAAGTCGGAGAACGCTCCCCTGAGTAGCGAGGGACACTGATCATAAATAAAGTAAATCTTTACACAAAATTCAGTCAGATGCATCGTACCGGTCACGCTGAGTACCTCCTGAATTCATAGCAAGCGAACGAAAGCAGAAGAACTTCCTATGGGGAGGCGAAGAAAGGTTTTTGGTTAGTGTGTCCCAAATTTCATAATTTCCTATACATAATTTTTATATATATTATCATCATACCTAAATTTCTATACTTGTGTATAAGGGCATCACTACTTCTTGCTACACTTCCACAGACGGCTGGTTCAAGAGGTTCCAAATGTTCATCAATTTGTTCACTGGCTCCATTTAGTGACATTTTGGCTTTCTTGAAAAACTCATTGGTTTCCTGAAAAGATGATGATGAAATGGAGGAAACAACACAGGTGAAACTACATGACAATTTCTATTACAGCAGGAGTAAAAATAATAAAAGCAACACATATGGAAACCCCAAGTTATATAGTTTCAGAACAAAATTACGAATTTTCAATCGCAATGTTTTGTCAATCCTAGCATATGCCAGCAAGAGCTGGAAAATAACTAAAGATACAGAAAGTAAGAAGAACTCATTTGAAAATAGATGTCAGCAAAAATAATGAATATAAAAAGGGACTAATTCAGGAGGAGTGGCAAAATCTGAGAAATGGAAATTTGGTCAACAACTGTTACAAGAAAGAGAAGAAGGAGATATGTTGGACATTACTCAGTGAAGAAATGACCAAAGAATCACAAAACAGCCTTTGAAATGGGAGGTAAATGGTTCAAGTAAGAATGGACGCCTTAGAGGAAAACCATGAAATGAACTTTATGGGAATGAGAATTCAATTTAATAGAAGAGATTGAACGATTCCCATGATAGAGAGGTGTGGAGAAATTGCATGCTGGCACTATGCAAGGTATAACAGAATGAGAGGAAAACCAAACAAATGTAGCAAAGAGAATTATTGAAGTGTAATGATGGTGAATATACATGTGACAAAAGTAAATGTATCAAAAGTGAAGGAATCAGAATAGGAAAATAACAATTGTGGAGATAGTGCAGTAAAACTGAGTGAAGAAACAGTTACTAGAATTTTACACAACAGACTGAACATGATAAAAGTTCCTTTACTTCCCAGTGCTTTTCCTGATATCCAATTGAGGCTGGATCGACCTGAGAGCCGTTATGGTTGGGAAAAAATTCCATGCAGGTGGTGACTATTTTAAAAGGAATAGACTACACAAAATTTCAGCTGTCTATGACATTTGAAATTTCCTTCATAGTCAGGGTTAGATACTTATGACCAGTCTCTTGTTACAAGGAGAAGAAGTTGGAGATATGCTGGGCATACCTTGAAAAGAAATGATCAAAGAATACCAGAGTAGGCGTTGAAGAGGGAGGCAAAAGGTTCAAGAAAGAGAGGACGCACTAGGGAAACCCTGAAACGAATTTTGCCACGAGAGGTAAACAATGTGAGTGGCAAGAAATATCGGACTCAATTCCATGGAAGAGATTGAGTGAGTTGCCCAAGACAGAACGGTATGGAGAAACTACTTGCAGGCCCTATGTAAAGTATAACAATACAAAATAAATATATATAATCTCTTCTATGACAAATATATACTACTCTCAGTAACAATTGAGATTATTAAAGTCCTTTTCATTGCTACATCCAGATCAACAACAAAAGTCTTTCCCAGAACTTCACACACATACCAGAACACAATACTCAATAATCAGTCTTTTTTAGGACTAGTCTCAAGCCACATGACCACACCAAGATAAAAAAAAAAGCCAATACGTTCTGATATACGAGACATCCATCATAGGTTGAAAGAGACGTTCATAGGCCACATAGAGGCTTAATCCACAACTTGACCACAAAAAAAGATAAGACATAACACTTACTTGTAAATTGATGCTTGTAATCTCTGAAGCTAAAGACTTCTTCTTTTCATCATCAAGTTGGTCCCAGAACTGTAGAAGGTGCTCCTGCCCAGACTCTTCACATGTCTGCCGCAAAGTGGTAATGTCAATAGTTTTGGTCATCTTGACGAGTTTTGCCACCAGAATTAAGTCACCAGGTAGATATTGGTAATTTCAAACAGTTATCTCCAAGAGATAGAATAAAAAAATCCAGAGTATTTTCACGGACTAAAGTGCGTCAGTTCTGAGTTTAGAATGTTGTATGAACTGCACCGTTACAATCAAAATAAATTATCAGTATTATCAGCAACCTTTTGACTCTGAGTCAGGTAATACGTTCTATATGATAGTTTTATCTTGATATATTCTTGATGTACGTTAGTTTCATCAGCTTTACGGTCTCACGTTGTCGGGTTGAGAATCTGAAAATATAATAAATGTATAGGTTTGTTGAGATTTCAAAGCCAAACTTGTTAATGCTGTAACTAGTTCATAATGGTTGCAAAATTTGCAGCAATTTTTACAGGTAACAAAAGAATACAGGTAAACTAATAGCATATAACACTTTCTTCTTCTTCTTTTTTATTGAATCCTGTTTTTGCCTCACAGTTATGTTATGTTATGCGATCGATGTCATAGCACATTAGGAATTCCCATTCATGCGCTGTCCTCTGCTGCAGCAGTCATCCTAACGTTCATTTGCTCACCATGCCCATGAGAAGTTGATTAGTATGATGCTCGCCCATCACGGGTGATGATGACCACACACATTTTCATCCAAGGAAATGTAGTTGCGCTATGTTTGTCTGTGTGTGCGTAGATGACAAGTGAGCCCGACATCGGGCTTGAAATGTTCTTGTAGAACATTAGTATACCTTCGCTCCCTACCACAAAGACGACACTGTCTGACATCTCTCTCTCTCTTTGCCTTTTACCCCGGGTTGGGGCATAGGCCCTCAACCAACTCATGCCAAGTCTTCCTATCTCTAGCTATCTCCTGCAGCTCCCTCCAGCTCTTCTTTATATTGTTGATCTCCGCCTCCAAATCTCGTCTCCATGTATTTCTCGGCCTCCCTTCTTTCGCTGTCCCTGCGGGTTCCAGGCAAGGACCCTTCTTGTTATATTCCCCTCCGGTTTTCGCAAAGTGTGTCCTATCCAGCGCCAGCGTCTTTTTTAACCTGTTCGTTCACTGGAATCTGTCTTGTTCTCTCCATAAGTTCCTCATTTGTGACCCTATCATACCATCTTATTCCCTCTATTCTGCGCAGACACCAGTTGATGAATGTTTGCAATTTATGCGCTATTGTTTTAGTTGTTCTCCATGTTTCTGACCCATACAGTAGAACTGCTTTAACATTAGAGTTAAATATCCGAATTTTTGTTCTAGATTTGATTTCTTTGGACTTCCAAATGTTTCCCAGTGCAATGAAAGCTCCTCTTGCCTTCTGTATTCTTATTTTAACATCTCTATCTGTTCCACCCTCTTTGTCTACGTTGCTGCCCAAATATGTGTATGATTCTACCTCTTGAAGTGGGATTTCCCCAGGGAGATTGAGTTGTCGTTTGCTTGGTTAATTCTCAATATCTTTGTCTTTCCCTTATGAATGTTCAGCCCTAGTTGCTGGGACCTTTGATTCAATGTGTTAAGCTTATCCTGCATCTGATTTCGTGTATGTGACAGAAGGGCTATATCATCAGCGAAGTCCAGATCATCTAGTTGCTCTGTCAGAGTCCATTGGATTCCATTTCTGGTGTTAGTTACTGTGGTCTTCATAATCCAGTCTATTGTCAGTAAGAACAACAAAGGTGATAGAAGACATCCCTGACGCACTCCTGTTTCTATTCCGAAAGTATCTGTTAGTTACTGTCTGACATGTCCAAACTTAACTCCTAATTCTCACATTCTCCCTAGTGTCTGAGAATCGCCTATATCACATAAATGAGAGTGTACTGCATTGATGACATGGGCTCTGTCCATACTTCTTCCCTCTTGAGTCGGGGCATTATCTTTTGCCTCACAGTGTCAGGATAAGAAGAGGTTTCTAGAACAGGCATTTGTGTGCGCTTCATAAATAGGGTAATTCACTACCTCTGTTATTTCTGAGGTCCACTTTTTGCTGGTCGACCTTTTGCTTTGTTTCCCCTGTATCGGTGTAGCAATGCTCTTTGAAACTGGTGGTAATCTGTTAGTAGTCTGTTGGTAATTTGCTTATGTGACTGAACCATTTAATTGGTTGTTTCTTGATGAGTTCGCAATATTCTCGGCAGGTGGCGTGCCATTTCTGCGGAGAGGGACCGAGCCATATGGGGTAAAACTCGGTGCAATGAAGTCAATTCTTCGGCTTTAAACCCTTTTGATGAGTTGAGTATTGATGTTGCAACCACATTTCTCTGGACGTGATGTCTTAATTTCTAAACTGGTCTTTTCTTGATATTCCCAGCAATCTGTGTAGACTTCACCTCTGTCGTGACTAGTTTTCTTCTATCATTTGATGTCAGCGTCCAGGTTTCATACTAATAGCATAATGTTGGGAGAAAGATTGGGTTGATTGGGTTGTAAATGCTCTATTATATACAATGCTGGAGGTGTGTTACCTGTTGGAGATTTGACAGTTAGTTAACTGAGTTAGTTAATAGTATCCGCCCGAGTGGTTACCGGGGCCCAAATTTGGGGTGTAAAGAATAGAACCACTGTTACCTGCCACGCATGTCATAAGAGCGCCTAAGAGGTTTGGCTGAAATCGGATGACATGTCCTAAACATGCAGAAGTCTATGCGTTTAGGCTCTGAAACCAACTTGCAAGCGTATACACGTTCTTGGCAATGATCAAACATATTACAAAGCGTCATTAAAATTGGTAGACATAATGCAAGAAGAAGAAGGTATGTGGGTGTATTATGTATGTATGTTATTTAAGATGTCTATATAGATAAACTATAGTGGTGGTGTGGTTCCACGAAGAAGAAGAAGAGTTAATAGAATCAATATCACAGCACTTCAGTTAGACCCATAGGTGCACAGTAATAAACATAAACCAGAATGTATCCTGGAAACTAATGCAATCAAAAATCATGTATAAAAACCAAACCAGTTGATGGAAAGTCACCAAACACTATTTCTTTCTTCTTTTGTCATCACACTGTTACCAGGTTGTTGCTCAGTGTTGTGGTTTTCTGTTTTGTCTTGCGCTGTTCTGGTGGCTTGGGTGATTATTATTTTTGCTCTTTACAGAATTCTACGATGCCATCTAACCATCTTGTTCGTGGTCTTCCTCTCGCCTTCTTTCCCGATGTTCTGTTGTAGAAGACTGTATACTTTGGAGTTTGGATGCATTCTTATTAATTGGCCAAACCACTTCATTCTTTGTTTCTCAATGTAATTCAAGCAAGGATCTGTCCCAACCAAACACTTCTTCTTCTCTTCCACCATTTACTTCTTTGTAGAAGTGTTGGGGATGAAACGTAGTGATCTTGTGTGTGCTTTTTATTAAGGCACTTTGTAAGCTGATATTCATGTTCGTAAGGCTGTTCTTGATGCGTCGCTCCATCTTTTGCATGGTCTTCCTCTTGCCTTGTACTCATTATACTTTTCTGTGTGGCTCTCTGTGGTAGGTGATACCAGGGCATTCTGGTCAGGTGTCCAAACCATTTAATCTGTTGTTCTTTTATGAATTGCATAACTGGTTTCACATCCAGTCTTCTTCTGATTTCTTCATTTCTAATTTTGTCTCTTATTGTCACACCTGCAGCTCTTCTAAGACACCTCATCTCTGTCGTTATGATTTTCTGCTCATTAGCTGCTGTTATTGGCCATGTTACACTACAACCAAACACTACAACTTCATATATAGAGAATGGATAACAACAAATGCTGATATTAAACAGTTTAACAATAGATTACGCAACTGAAGCATGCACACAAAACATGATCAATGAAATAGGAACACATATTTCGAATCAGTAGAACTAGGACCTCAATTAAGACCTCTACTCAATGATCACTTCACATATAACATGGGCATAGCGTTCGTGAATTAAGACAGTGGCTGATATGACCATAATCATTGCACTTCGGTGAATAACCATGTGTGCTACGATCTCTTTCTTACACAGGAAGATCTCAATCTCAGCAGCAGTGCACGAAATCTGTAGCGCCGGCTAGGTATCCGATGTCATTTTGAAGATAGTACAAATGTTTGTATGCATTTTATTAGAATTTATTTTAACGAATCTTGTCAGAGAAGCTGCATTGCAACCTAAACTTAACGATTTTCAACTGTCAAAGGGTTCTTTACGTGCTCGACTTGAACAAGGGAACTACGCTTTATTGTTCGTTTCCTATAAGACTAGAAACTCTCATAGACAAAACTCTCATAAGACTAGGAACTCAACTTTCCTCAGAGATCTCCTGTAAAATAACCCGATCGTACAACATTGGGAACGGACCAAGTACCTTAGCAACGAGAGGCGATCACCGTTCCTCCAAGTCACATGGAACGAATGTCATCTCAATAAAATATCCCTATCAATAAAAAGGTCACATTAACTATCAGATATCGCAGTCTGCGCCGGTTTTTCTACCCCATTTGGGAGATTGCGCATTGATATTCTTCATTGTCAAATTTACTCAAAATTTACTTTAACGCATTTTGATATATTTTTTAATCGTATTCTGTTAGCTTATACTACCATTACATATTCAAAGAATTTTGTAAATTTTATTTTAGAAAAATACTACCTAATTTGTACATACACACATAAAGAGAGAAATTGAACAAAAAGTAATATTTCCGGCCCAGCGTGTTCAATGCGGGAGAAAAGGGGTTAACTACTGATAAAGAGGAAGATCTACTTACTTTACTTACTTAATCCCGTCATGCCTAGTGACACATGGGGCTTCAGAAAGGACTTTCCATGCTCTCCTGTCCTGTGCAACCTTCAGCGCAGAGCCCCATCAGTCTGCAGTTCCTCTTCCATTATGCGCCTCCATGTTGTCCGTGGTCTGCCTTTCTTTCTCTTTCCTTCTGGTGTCCAAGTGAGGCTATCCTTGCAGGCATTTCTTGTCTCATTCTCATAACATGTCCGAGCCATTTCCATCTTCTCTTTTTGAGTATGTCATTCATTGCCTCTTGTCTTGTGTCTTGGAGTAGTTGGTTATTGGATATTTTTACTGGCCAAAAGATTCCCAAGATTCTGCGAAGACAAGAGTGGTGGAAAACTGACAGCCTGCTAGTATCTCCTTTGGTCATCCTCCAACACTCCGATCCGTAGAGCAAAACTGGCAAAACAATGCTTTTATAGAGTTTAAGCTTTGTGGTCCTATTGTAGATTTTGGACTTCCATACTGGTTTCATTCTGGCAAAAGCGGTTCTGGCCTTACTGAGACGTGATTTTATATCTTCCTCTGTGCCACCATTTAAGGAAGATCTACAGTACTTGATAAATATATTAGTGAGAGAAAGTGAAAAGAAAGGATTAAGCATGAATATAAAGAAAACAGAGGTAATGGTTCATGAATATAAAGAAAACAGAGGTAATGGTTATCTCCAAGAAACAGGAAAAACTAAAATGTAATATCAAAATAAATAACACAACACTGAAACAAGTCCATCGATTCAAGTATCTGGTAACATTTCTAACATAAGATGGAAGATGTAAAACAGAGATTAGGAGTAGAATAGCTCAAGAAAAAGCAGCTTTTATGAAAATGAAATACACACTATGCGTGAATTCACTGCTAATGACATTGCGAATAAGAGTACTCCAGTACTATATTGAACCAATATTTATATATGGCAGCGAATCATGGACAATGAACAAACAATCAATAAGATCATTGAAAGCCACAGAGATGAGGTTTTACAGAAGAATGTTGAAAATTCCATGGACAGCGAAAAAAACAAATGAGGTTTTAAATCAGGCCTGCACACAAAGAAACTTTATCAAAAGAATAAGAATCCGACAATCAAGGTTCTTCTGGGTATAATGTGAAGAGAAGGTTTAGAACATTTGGTGACTACAGGTAAAATTCTGGGAAGGAGAGATCGTGGAAGACAGAGATAGAAGATGCTGAGTTGTCTGACATCGTGGTTCGACAAAAGATCGACGTCAGAACTGATTACCTGCACCAAGGAGAGAGAGAGTTGTGGAGAGACATGATCGTCTACATCGTCAGGCATGACACTTGATTGAATGAAAGAGGAAGGAAACTATCTCAGTCCGACACAAGTTTAACATGAAACTATCTCGGTCCGACACAAGTATAACATATGAACAAGTTGCAAACAGAGCAACCACACCACCAGAAGAATGATGTATACTTCAGACTCAATTAAAAATAAGACAAGCTTTTCAGATTTCGTTTAGATAACAAAAAACTTAGGTACTATATGTTCAACATACTAAAGATATTAACCTGGTGGTTGCACTAATGTGAAGGACAGACATTGTTCTCTCGTACCAAGTTGGTTTTCAGTTGGTGAAGGACAACATTTTCGAAGAAAACAATCACTACCTTTGTTCATGGGCAGGTGAAGTAAAATACGGAGGATAAATGTGCAAATTATGAAGTTTAACCATCCATTGCCAAATAACAATCTAATAAGAACTATGTTATATACTTCTTTTGCCGATGCCCAAGCAAAATATAGAATAGTTTAACATGTATTTCTTACTAAATCTACTAAGAGCGTGTTTTCTTCTTCTTCTTCTTCGAACGCTCCATATCGACCACTTGTTAACCACTCTTTGTGATCTGTATATGATCCGAGCCTAAGAGCGACGACCACTTGTGATCTGTATGTGATCCGAGCTTAAGAGCGACTTTACGTTCTGCCAGTTATGCGCCTACAAGTAGGCAAGCACATTAGATTTATGCGATGCTTTTATTTACTAGTTAGCTTCCTTATGCCCATACCTCAGTCGCCTCTTACGACATGCCGTGTAGATCGCAGTGTTATTATTCTTTGCTTCCCTTGGACCAAGCCGCCGTCACAGACAGGCTCTAGCAGGTGCAGACAGGCTCTAGCAGGTGCACAGACAGGCTCAGCAGGTGCAGCAGTGCGGTGCTGGGCTGTGCCACAACAACACACGGACGAGAGCGAGTTTGAACAAATAAAATGCATACCAAAGTCAGATCTACTGGGCATAAAAGGATAAGATATTGTAGCTTTGTTATAAATATAACAACAAATATTTGCTCTCAAATCTCAACGAGTAGTTGATAAAGTGGTTATACTTGAGAGAACAAGAAGAAAGAGAGGAAAATAATGATGTGATGAAGAACAGATAACGATTTTGTAGCCATGATACCCGGTAACATTCCTGTACAAATTCTTAGAAACTCTAACGGCCCCAGATTGACCATTGATATATATATTATCTCTTGCAATCGTTCTTTTTGGCCATTTTTATCATTCTTATTGTGATATATAAACCGCCTTTGCCACGAATGTAATTTTACGTCACATCGTTCAGCGCCGTTTGGAGCTCTGGTGTTTATCCTTTGATGAAGTGTCCGATTTCAGCCAGCGTTTACTGGGTTCGCTCTCCGTCAGCCTTTTGTTGTCCCTAGCCTACCTCAAGGCAGCAGGTTGGAACCATTGATATATTACAACATATTCAAGCGCAACCACTGACCCTTTATGTTTTTATCGGGTAGTATTAGGCGCTCAAAGTTAAATACTATCAGGCCCAGAAAATACGTTATCTTTCCATATATTTCAAACACAAGCAATAAAAAAAAAATGCTGACACCAGTGAAAAAGAAAGAAGAGAACAAATAAATATGTATCCAGAAGGAACTCAAAATAAAAAAATTGGTTGATGCTACAAATAAGAAAATTGAGATATCTTGGACATATCAAAAGGCATGAAGGGTCAGAGAAGCATCCAGGAAAAAGGAGAACCACAGAGCAGACGAACCAACAACCTTCAGATCGACAGGCAAACGTCTTAGCCACTTTGCCACAGAGTCTCCTAAATATCGTGTCATGTTTAGTGATCATTTTTGTTCAGTCCCGACCTCAACCATCTAGGTAATTCTGCTTTATGTCTTCGGATAAAAAAAAAGAAATTTGTCCGCCCATGGTTTATACCCTCACTTCATGTGGTAGTTGATATACTGATGTTAACATGTACAACCTCTAGTTAGGAACAAAAATAAAGCAAAGAAGGAGTGTGTGATTTTCTTAACGCACACAAGTAAAGACAAGATACAATAAACAGGAACACATTAAACAAATACCAAGGTCCAATTACTTTCAAATTGAAAGTCTAGAACGCTCTTAACTTCGTTGAACTGAAATATTAAGGAAAACTCGAGGTGCATTGCATTTGGGCTTCAGTACAGGTCATATGTCAATACAGGAATGAACATGTAACTGATATTGATCATATACAAATGGTTGGTTTCTTTATCCAGACAACGAAGGAGTCTTCATTCTTTTCTCTAATCCTGTTGTGATCCACACCATCAGGATGATAAGAAGCAACTTTTAGAACAAGCTTTTGTATGCGCTTCATAAATATTGTTTTTTTCAACGCCTCTGTTATTTCTGAGGTTCACCTTTTGCGTCGGAATGTCTTTTGTTAGTATCCACTGTATCGGAGTAGACTGCTCTTTGAGGCGGACTGTCTGTTGGTAATCTGCTTCTACCAAATCTAAACCACTCCACATCAACTACTAGATTGCAAGAGCTTGAATTGCAGATTGAAATGACCAGAAAAAACAATGCACCAAACGTAAGCTCACCAATCAACATTGAACTGGTACTACTAATTGCTGGACGATATTGGAGATATTGCAAGGAAATGGAGCACCTACCGATATGTCCCAAGTGCACTGAAGATATTCCAAACTGAAACTTCAGGGTATGAGGTATGGTTACTTTACTTTTGTCTTTTCCCAGGTGAATGATGGAATTGGTTGTTCACTCGTCTCGTTAAGCGTGTGGGTGGGAGCTTTAATTTGCGTTCCAGGGCCAGATGAGTCGCCCTTGTCGTGTTATATCCGTGTTTATTTAGTGTGGTCTTGATATTGTCTATCATCTTTTCCCTTGGTCTTCCCTTATTTCTAGTACCTGATCTCTTTTATTGTATGCTGTTATTGGTCGTTGGTTGCACTGTATTCTCATTAAATGTCCAAAACACTGCATTTGTTATCTTTCAATGTATTCGTGCATGAAGTTTTGTTCACTCTGCTTCTGATGTCATTATTTCTCCTTTACTTTAAATATAATATATGTATATATATATATATATATATATATATATATATATATATATATATATAAATCACAATATTTAGATATCACAAACTAATAACACGTTTGCTTTTACAATAAAACCAGTTACATACCTACATATTAGAAAACAAAAAGTATCTTAGAAATGGAGAAGTTATGTACGGACACATGTGCTGCTCTAAGGCTAGATTATTAATCGACAAAATCTACAACAGGCCAGACACCTGTGACTTTCACAATAAGGGGGAAACAGACAACCATGCCCGGGGGACAAATAAATATCCTTAACTAAGCCGCACAACGTCGAGTAACCCAGCTGGGAAAATATCAAATAGACTAGTAGTTTTCAAAGTTGGCTTACATGGTCGCATACGACGTTAGACCATACTTCTATTTACTCCAGTAGTTCTCAAAGTTGGCTTACATGGTCGCATACGACGTTAGACCATACTTCTATTTACTCCAGTAGTTCTCAAAGTTGGCTTACATGGTCGCATACGAAGTTAGACCATACTTCTATTACTCAGTAGTTCTCAAAGTTGGCTTACATGGTCGCATACGACGTTAGACCATACTTCTATTATCATAGTTCCAAGTTGGCTTACACGGGCGCATACGACGTTGAACCATACTTCATTACTCAGTAGTTCTCAAAGTTGGCTTACATGGTCGCATACGACGTTAGACCATACTTCTATTTACTCCAGTAGTTCTCAAAGGTTGTGCCCTCGCGCACCAGTGTGTCCGGTGACATTTCTAGGTGCACCTTAGGAAATCCAAGATCAGGGGGCGGCAGCGGGCACCAGGGTAAAAAATCGCCAAGACACATCAGGCCCAAGCTTCGCGTAGAGGCAGAAATTAAATGACGATTAAAAGTACGTAGCATTTTTTCAATTATTTCTTTGATTTTGGAACTTATTTATTAAGTTTTTGTGTACACGATTTTTTTGTGCCTACGATTTTTTGTATGACTTCGTGTGTCACGCCTTCCAAAATATTTGAGAACCACTGCTTTAAATACACAAAAAAAAGAAATCGGTACAAATGTTTCTAAATGGGGAAAGATGAAATGTACTTTTTTTGGTCAAGACAATGTTATCTATATCATCATGCAGTTGCTTGTCATGCACAGAACCACACCACCACTATAGTTTATCTATATAGCCATCTTAAATAACATACATACATAATACACCCACATAACTACTTCTTTGCGTTCGTTCTTTACAACCAATTTTAATCACTCTTTGTGATATGTTTGATCTTTACCAAGAACGTGTATATGTTGCACATTGGTTTGGTAGGCTCCTAAACGCATAGACTTCTACACGTTTAGGACACGTGCATCCGATTTCAGTCAAACCTCCTTAGTCGCCTCTTACAACATACGTAGCAGGTAACAGTGGTTCTATTTTTACGCCCCAAGTAACCATGGGACGAGCCACACAACAATGTATCAAGTTCGTTTGATATGATATTCTTCTTCTAAAGTGGTTTTCTGTGGCGCGCATGTAAGGTTCTCGCCACTCGATACAAATGTACTCGTTCGTTCTCATGCAGAACTATCAGGACATTTTCCCAGATATCCCTGTAGGTGGAATCGAGTTCCTAGTCCTATCAGAGAAGAACGATAAGACGGAAGTACCGTGTCCGAGATGAGCTCGTAAATAAACCATTGACAGTTGGAAACCGATAAGCTTAGCCAGCAAAGTCGCTGACATTCATCACATCCCGCCTGAAGAACTCGATATATCGCCATTTCTACAATCGAAATCTAACACAGATGCACCAAAGCAAATCAAATGATAGGACAAATGGCGCCAATATTAAAATGCAGACATGTCACCATGAACACAAAAAAGCGTCGCAGAAATCGGATATGCTGGCCTACTTGTAGATGCATAACTGGCACAACGTACTCTTAGGCTCTGATCACATATAAATCACAAAGAGTGGTTAACAAGTGGTCGATATGGAACGTTTCAAAGAAGAAGAAGTTTAGGAACCATTGTTCCTTGTTGTTCATGTCAAGTAGGAAGTTATATTTTTCTATCTTCTTTGTCTGAGGAGTTCCAAGAATTTTTTTTACAGCAATTTGTTTCATAAGATTGCATTATTTAATTAATGTTTGTTATTGGTTACTAAACTGACGTCATTGTACTCCGGGCAGACCAATAGGTGCTCAGTCTCCCCAACATATTTCAAAGAGTATGCATACTGGTGGTTCCCGTCGCTCGCTGATTAAACACACTCCTCACTCTGCCTCTCAGGCATCCAGTTTTACTTGTACAACGGGTAACTTCAAACTGCTTAAATCGCTGGATCGATTCAACATCTATTTTAGTGTCTTCTTCCAAAAGACAGTCGCGAAGAGACCGACGAACATTCACTTATCCATTTGCAACTCCCCAACAATCAATGCTGTTGATGCAAGCATGTCCGCTCTCTCATTACCGTAAACACCCGCATGTCCAGGACAGTAGATTCACGTAAGCCTCTGAAGGTTAGAAGCTTCTATAGACAGCATCCCCCCATACCGAAACCTGCCCTTTTTGGATCTCGTGAAGCATCGACTACGAATTAATGCTTATGTAATGGTTCATGGTCTACTATACAATACCAGTTCTAAGAACATTACTTCCGTATCGTGTACATACTTGATCTCTTGCCAACATCCTCTATCGAATAAATGATACAGACAACAAGACAAAGCAACAATAAATCTATTGGTTCATATAATGAGTGTATGTCGGCAGATATTGGTTACAGATAAAACAACGAGCTTCGTGCAGATAAGCAAAGATAAAAACAAACATTCCACAACCAGGAAGTTTGTGTGATCTTCTGTAAGACAGGTCTTACTGGCGCAAGGCCATCTCTCGTAGCTAGCTACGCGTTGACATTTGAACGAATAGGTGACCTGTGACCAACGTCGTCTTTAAGTAGATAATTATGATCATACTGACAACCACCAACCAATCAGATCTATTCCCAGGTACAGTGTGCTGTTAAGATGGCTGACGCAAGATATATATATATATATATATATATATATATATATATATATATATATATACCATACCGTGTTGTTTATCGCTTATCAAATCTGTTTGATTTATCGCTTTATAGATTGAGATAAATGGTTTATTGTTTTTATATCTATCCCTTATCCATGTTAGTTGGACCTCCTGATGTGCAAAAGCACTTACACAACTGATAACATGTAACAGTTTCAAAGAAATTATGAAGATATATATCATTGGTATTTTATCATATACACAGTTAATCGTGACACACGGAGACATAAGAGGCATGCGGATATGAATGTTCCAGTAAAAATGTAGGGAGGGGAAGAGGAGTTGGACTCTGTGGCGTAGAGGTTAGGTGCTCGCCTCTCGTTCCAAAGGTAAAACCGGTACAATAAAGTCAATCCTTCGGCTTTAAAACCCTTTAAACACACATACCACAAATAGTGGTTTAAAATGCGGTTGATGTTTATCAAATAAAGTAGAAGAATGTATCAAATAATACGCCAGACTGTTCCTCCCTTTACTGATATTTCTGTTACCCACGACATACATTAAGATCGTTACATCAACATCAGTAACATGAGGTATTAGATTTCATCTTGTTGTATTGGTGACTTAGAAGAAGCTGATACGGTAAACAATGGATATTTATCAATGAATAAGCACAATGTAAGTGGCTGTGCGTGATAACACGATTGTGATGCAAGGAGATGATATGTCTAGAATAATAGTTTACAACGGGATGTCCTTATACGCTAAATACATGACTTGACTCCTCGTAGAGCATAGGTTCTCAACAGTAGTTCGCTACTTTTCTCGGTCTCTGGCTGTTTTATTTATGTCCTCCCAGGACAGGCGAGTATCCTTCATTTTCTCAAGAAGATTTTGTTTCCAGGTCTGCTTAGGACGTCACCTTTTCTGATCTCCCTGTGGTTTCCACTCAAGTGCTTGTCTAGTGACACTCGACTGTGCCTTCCGTAGTGTATTACCAACCCACCGTAATTTTCTCCTGTTAACCTGGGTCATCATTTGTTCTTGTCCTATTCTTATCCACAGGTCTGTATTTGCAACTCTGTCGTACCATCTCAGCCTGATAATACGTCGAAGACATCCGTTGGCAACGGTCTGTATTTGCAACTCTGTCATACCATCTCAGCCTGATAATACGTCGAAGACATCCGTTGGCACAGGTCTGTATTTGCAACTCTGCCATACCATCTCAGCCTGATAATACGTCGAAGACATCCGTTGGCAAAGGTCTGGATCCCTTCTTCTTCGAACGCTCCACATCGACCACTTATCAACCACTCTGTGTGATTTGTATGTGATCTGAGCCTAAGAGCGATTGTACGTTGTACCAGTTATGCGCTCACAAGTAGGCCAGCAGATCAGATTTCTGCGCTGATTTTTATTTACTAGGGTAGCATCAGTCGCCTCTTACGACATGCATTGTAGGTCGCAGCGGTACTATTCTTGGCTTCACTTACGGGCCCGGGCACCACACAGACGGTCTGGATATCTGAATACATACTATATATGAGATTTGACTTGTGAAGTCTGGACTGACTGCTGTCATGAAAGTAGTACATATTTACGATAACAATCATCATCCGATCTCGTCCAAGAACGCACACGGCAGTTCCTAACCATTCCCACTCAATTCGATCTTGTGCTTTTCTTTCTAACTTAAACCTAGTTCTATGCATGTCTTTGAGCTCTGTTTCAAAAGTTATCTATGTGCTCCTATGTCTCTTGTTTTTCTCGCTGTTCTTGAGTTGTTCACTGTATTGCATGTCTTGGATGATTTTCTTTACTCATGATGAGAACATGTTCAATCTATCGCCATCGTCTCTTTTGTATCTCATTATTGATATCTTCCAGACCAGTAACTTCTTGCATTCTTATATTCCTAACCTTATCCTCTCATGTAAGTAAAGAAGTAACAATGTTATACTACGTGATATATAGTGTAAGACGGTATTAGGCCCATATTTTTCATTGACCGTTGGCACGCAATGTGTGAAGTGGTCAACATAACACCGGCCGAGTTTATTTACCAGTGCTTTTCCTAGTACGATGAGAACAATGAGTTGTTTTTGTAAGAACCCCAGGAGAAGCAATGAATATGATTAATAAATAGACAGTGTACAAGTATTGGGAGTTTCCGAACAAAAATAAATGACCAAACTACAGGATTCGAACCATTTACCCTTATTTCTTACAGCTTCCATTGTCTAGCCCAACAATACGAGCATTCTTACGAACACAACCAGCGAGCCATTCCAACAAATTGCTTTACTGAGAATTGTCTTTCACAAACGAATTTTCCTGGTATCCAATTGAGGCTGGGTCGATCTGAGAGCCGTTACGGTGGGGAAAAATTCCGTCCACTGTGGAATTAAACCTGGTCCACTAGCCTAAGAAGCGATTTCACTAACAACTACGCTACTGCTTCTCTCCATCTTCTCGTGTATACCCAACAGAGCCGGATTAGCATAGTAGCAGAAGTAGCAAATGCTACGGGCCCGCGCTTCTGGGGGGCCCCGCGCCTATGTGACAGAGATGAAAAGGAAAAAATAACCAAGATGTTATATCAAAAACACGCAAGCTATCTGAATTTTTTAATGTCGTGTGTGATGGTGATGAATCCAAAGAAATCGAAGCAGAAAATACAGAAGTCGCGTCTCACTGTGTAGTAGATGAAGGCAGTGCTATAGAAGAATCATCATTAGCAATATTACCATTACGATTCTTCACGATTTAGCCACACTTTCCACAAGACAAACTAAAGTCGAATGTACAGCAAGTCCTTCCAATTTAGCCATATCATCTTCAAACCAAAGAGAGGCAGAAAGTACAGCACATGCTTCCAATGTAGCAACATCTTCTACAAGCCAAAAACATAACGAAAGTAAAATGTATTCCAACGGTATTGGTGAATGGCCAAGCAACTTCAATCGAGATTATTGGATTGCGAAAGGAAGTAGCGAAGTGCAACATATGAACAGTGATTTCATGTCTTTAAAAACATACAATAAAGAAAACAATCTACGATTTTGTCGAAAGTCGTTTTTCACATATACACATAAACCAACAAATAAAACTCATGTGAAAGATTGGTTGTGTTATTCAGAAACTAAAGGATAACTTTTCTGTTTGCAAAGTTACTGATTCAGGCTGTTCGTCACGGTTTACGAAAAAGGGATTTGACGACTGGAAAAACGCAATTAATTTGTTGAAAAGACGTGAAGAAAGCACCTTCCATAGACTAGCGATAATTTCGCTGTTAATTTGCAAAAAGTAGGATGCTACTGTCGATTCTCAACTTGTAAACCAAATTGAGACTGAACAAACATATATTGGCGGACACTTTTAGAGCGAATTACTTCAGTTATCCAATTTTAGCAGAACGAGGTCTTGCATTTCGGGGTAGGGATGAAACTATTGGTTCACCTCATAATGCAAATTATTTAGTTTTGTTGGAATTAATAGCCAAATTTGACATTTTTTGGCTCAGCATATATTATTAATGCAAACAAAGGAAAGGGACTTACATCATACTTATCAAAAACAACATGTGAGAAATGTATCCATCTAATTGCATTAAGCTTACTGGATCATATTATTTGCGAAATTAAGAAATGCAAGTACTATTCCGTATCACTGGACTCTACTCCAGACATTTCGCATGTGGTACCAACTCACTCTAATAGTACGCTATGTGTTGCCATCTTGACCAGTGGAAAGGTTTGTGAAGTTCTTGGATATGGAAGGTCATACTGCTGAACAACTCGCCCAAAGTTCACTTGATTTTTAAAAGAAAAATGGCATTGATGTCAAAGACTGTCGTGGTCAAAGCTATGACAATGCCAGCAACATGAGTGGGAAATATCACGGCTTACAAGCACGCATTAAGGAAATAAATAAGTACGCAGAATACATTCCTTGCTTTGCACATTCACTGAATTTGGTTACTAAGTGTGCTGCAGAATGTTGTATAGAAGCATAACATTTTTTCCATTTTGTTGAAAACCTCTATACATTCTTTTCCGCTTCTAACTATTGATGGGGCGTTCTTACAAAAGCACTGGAAGATACAGGTTCAAAACTCCGACTTTGAAGAGACTGTCGGACACCAGGTGGTCTGCCCGAGCTCATGCGACAAATGCCCTTTTATGTGGTATTACCACTATCAAACAAGTTTTGGATGACATCTCAATAACATGGATCAGAAGGTAGAGTGTCGTAATCAGGCGTATGGGCTAGTTTTGGAGATAAATAAGTTGGAAACAGGAATAATGACCCTTCTATGGAGCGGAGTTCTAGAATGCTTGCAAGCGTCTAGCGCTTCATTACAGTCACATGAGCAAGACCTTAACACGGGATATGCCCTTTATGAATCGTTACACAGGTACGTTCAACATATGAGGCCTACATTTTCAGATATTGAGGCCAAAGTCAAAATCCTGACTGTCAAGAATATCAGCAACAAACTTCAAGACGACGCAAGCGAAATACTAAGTACGTCGATTTCATTGGCTCTACTACGCTCGATGAAGTTGTAGAAAATCAAACACCCAAACAAAATTTGAAAGTCAGGTGTTTATTGTCATAATTGATAATGTACTCTCTGCCTTACCTAAACGCATGGAAGCGTACCATAGAGTAACTGGTGTATTTGGAATACTTTGGCAGTTAAAATCTCTTACAGCAGAAGAGATCTTGAAAAGAATTCCAAATATTGTCAGCTCTTACCAAGAAGATTTAGAAGAAAGCATAATGGAAAATTCATTAGAGTTGTGTTTCCCAAATGTAGAAATAGTCTTACGAATTTACTTGTCTTTAATGATTACCAACTGCAAGCGGAGAACGTTCTTTTTCGACATTAAAGCGTATAAAAAGTGAGTTAAGGAACATGATGGGACAAGATCGTCTAAATAACCTCACCGTATGTCATTGAACATTGAATTTACTTAGAGAAATTGATTTGTCTAGTATTATCTCTAAATTTTCTCACATTAAATCGAGACAAGTTTGTTTGTAAAATTTATGTTTTATTATTTATTATCATATAAAACCTAGGGCCCGCGCTAAATTTACATGGGCCTGCGCTGGCCTAATCCGGCACTGATACCCAAGCATTCTTCTAAGTAGTCTTCCCTCGAATCCACTTAATATACTTTCTATTTTGTTATGTATTTTCCAAGTCTCATATTCATAGAAAAGAGTTTTCTATTTTGTTATGTGTTTCCAAGTCTCATATTCATAGAAAAGAGCTTTCAATTTTGTTATGTGTTTCCAAGTCTCATATTCATAGAAAAGAGCTTTCAATTTTGTTATGTGTTTCCAAGTCTCATATTCATAGAAAAGAGCTTTCTATTTTGTTATGTGTTTCCAAATCTCATATTCATAGAAAAGAGCTTTCTATTTTGTTATGTATTTTCCAAGTCTCATATTCATAGAAAAGAGCTTTCTATTTTGTTATGTGTTTTCCAAGTCTCATATTCATAGAAAAGAACTGCCCTGACACATGCGATAACAATATAGACTTTCTTATCTGATCAAATGTTTGTTAATTAAGTGTACGCGTTTCTTTCTCTCAAGCGTTTTTGTACGTTGTTAACAGAACAGTAACGTTTCTGCATAACAATTTGTTTCAAATTTGATACAATCTCGCCACATACATTTGAGATGCTTAATTAAGCAAGGTTTTAGTTACTCTTTTATGGTCTTCTTCTTCTGCGATCACCCGCTGTGAATTCAGGCGTTAGTCATGAGGCCTGGTATTGCGCTTCTGCCTGATTTTTGCTTGAGGCGTGCTTACCATTTGACTGGTTTTCTCGCCTACAGGCGAGCCTTTGCTGTCTTCAGGTGTACTTGAAGATTAGATCCTTCAAGTGTGATCGTTGCAGGAAACCTGTGGTCCGAACCGCTTGCCAACTCTTATGGTCAAAATATACATTTGAGTGATTGATTGGGGGTCTCTATGGCGAAGTGATTAAGACGTTTACATGTCGTTCTAAAGGTTGTGGATTCGAATCCGAACCGAGTCACATGTGCAATTTGTTTCGTGAGATCCCTAGGGTTGTTGCTGGAGGTACAGAGTTCGCACTTTTTCAACTCTCTCGACAAGTGACATGCTATTTCTGCCGACAGGGACGGAGCCATATGGGGAAACGCGGTGCAATGAAGTCAATCCTTCGCATTTAGACACATTTGTTATGTTCAATTAGGGGCGATGAATATAATAATGAATATAAATGTTAGAAGCAGGTTGCAACCTTATGTTTCATTGAGAGCAGAAAGGAATAAGGAAAGAGAGAGAACAAGAGAGAGAGAGAGAGAGAGAGAGAGAGAGAGAGAGGACAGAGAGAGAGAGAGAGAGAGAGAGAGAACGAGAGAGAGAGCGAGAGACTAGGCATATGATATAAGTGACACAATTCATACAAGTAAAATTAGTAATTATCGTCGTTCACTTAAGTATTTTGATTGTCTATTTTTCTGTCTAAAAAAAAAAGCTAGCGTGTGTGGAAGAATAACTCTACCAAACACGTGAATTGTTAGTCTTTAGAAAAAAATGTGCACATAGGAAATAAAAGTGTACATAGTTGTTCATAACACTACGAGATCTATATGTTCAAAAAACAACTCCTCGATAATAATCCAAATGAACTAAACTTCTGATCAATACACAAAGCATTGACTGCATTATGAATTGTCTCCACACACAGACAAACCGCCTACTAAGATACATGTATTATGTTATTTATTATTACACGTGACTTAAGGCAAAGTGAGTTAAAAGAAGTTAGAACCAACGAACATGAGCTAATTAGGCTGTTCAGGTTAGGATTAAAACATATATATGTCAGTCAAAAAGGTACATCCTCGCTATAAACGTAACCAACAGCATTTTCACTTTAAATGAAGAAAACTTATGTTTCCGTAACAATCGTTGTTCAAACTACAAATGAAAACAGTACTACACGATGGTGATAATGTCCACTGAAATTTAATATAGTTTAATATAAAGTGCATATAAGTCTGGTATTAATGTTACTAGTTTGACCAGAGAATACCAAATACTGAGATCACCCGGCGCACAGCCATCGTGTAAACATTGAGCCACAACGAACGAGAATAAGTTCCTGATTTTAATATTAATTCTCAGTACACGCACATAAAAACCACGTACCTATGAGCAGTTTTTTAAAACATGATTTTTCAGGAAGTATATACTAACAAAATCTATCATAATTTTCTTTTCTTCTTCTTCAGTACCAAAGCACTGAATATCATAATAGACAAAGTTCAAAACTCTATTCGAAGAATTCAAGAAAAAAAAAATGTATCCTACAAATCATAATATACAAATAACATAATTAGAATATTGTACGTTTATTTTATAGTGAAACATTTTGGTTGGTATGGTGGCACGTCGTAAAACAGGTACGACCTACTCTGTTTGTAAGATAAGTTGTATTTTATAAGTTAATACTGAATACATTTAAATAATAAAGAAACATTAAAACGTTCAATACTTCTTCACATACGTGCAGACATGTTCTATATAAATATGTCATACGTTTACAACCACAGCGAATCAATACAGTAGCAACTCGTCAAGTATCCAGTTACAAAACATGTCATTCTACACCATAAATACCAGAATTTAACTATAATAATATAAGAATTCTACAAGTTTGCTTTTTTTCTTCTCTAAAACTAAACACTTACTGTATCCTAGCTGTGTTCTTTTCTTCCTGTCGTTCACGCACTGGCTACTACATTTATAGGAGGCTAGGGTACTTGTAATGTTATCAAATCTTTACAAATTAAAGTTCGACCGTTCTATATTTATCATGTTAAAGAGGAACATTGTGCGCCTGCTTACACATTTCTTACCTTATCGGCGACAAAGCGTAAATATCCGGATAGCTTGACGCACCTATATCTAACAAGGTTAAGTATGGCATAACAAAACAGGATAGTTGATTTTGTTACCTACCTGTATCCGCCTTTATCTCTGAAAACGAATGATACAACCCATCCTTTTAACACCACCACCACCACCACCAAACTAAAGTAAGATATGAAACATGGTAATAATATATAGACTAAAATATTTACAGCACAGATCAAATCAGGCCATTATTTTGTGAGCTACGTAGGCGATGATGAATTCATTCTGCCTTTACCGTACCTGTATCGACCTATGAACACGGTATGTTGTACTGGTGACAACTTTGCCGGAAAGATGGAGAAGAAAGGCAGTGGTTCAGAGGCGGATTCGGGCATGAAAGGTATGCACAAGTAAAGCAAATGTGAATGACAAACATTGCACAGAGTTACAGTTGTATTTGTTAATTTTTGGGGTAGGAGAGAGGGAGAAAACTAGCCAATCTAGAGATACTGTAAGTCAGAGGGAAGAAATTCAGCCAATCTAGAGACACTGAAAGCCAGAGGGAAGAAATTCAGCCAATCTAGAGGCACCGAAAGCCAGTGAGAGATGAGAGTGTGCCGCGGTAGTGTAGCTATAAGTTGATGTCGTTGAACAGCAGAATGAAGGTTGTGACAGGAAAGAAGCATACAAACAAATCGAATACAGATACGGCATGAGTCAGCACTGACGACATAATAAGGAAAGCATGCCTACACACACAAATCAGTCATAAACGCCATACCAGTAGCTTTGATTGCACCTACATTCATAGCGGTCGAACGCAGAAGAAGCTCAGACGACCTCCCTATGACCAATCATACTCAAGAGGGCAGAAGTATGGATAGAGATGGTGTCATCAATGAGGTAAACACTCATTTATGGGATATGTGCGAGTCTCAGACACTGCACCGATTGCAATAATTAGGAGTTAAGTTTGGACATGCCAAACATTGTCGTCTTCGTGGTAGAGAGAGAGAGAATATACTAATAAACTTCTCATGGGTGCGGTGGGTGAGCAAGTGAACTCTGGGATGGCTGCTGCAGCGGAGGATGGAGCACGCATGGGAATGCCCAATGTGCCATGACGTCTATCGAATAGCATACCAATAATTAAACACATTGGTGAGTGGGTGCGGGGAGTCAAACAATAAAATGATATATCTTTGCTATGTGGGACAGTCACGATGTACAACTGGACGAGGAAATGAAATAGAGGTATAGGAAACAAAACTAGTTATGAACTGCATATATAAATAAGCGTTGGGCGATACAAGGACACTGTGTGCGAGATTGATCGAATACAGGTCGATAGGGACATACATACATCTAGACAGATTGCTATGAAGAGAGAAGCACGCATGCACATATATATATATATATATATATATATATATATATATATATATATATATATATATATATATATATATCATTACAACTCTCTCAATCTTTTCATGAATTGAGTCCATATTTCTTCAATACACACACTACCATTTATATATATATATATATATATATATATATATATATATATATATATATATATATATATATATATATATATATATATATAATAGAGAGAGGAACAAACAGAGAGAAAGAATGACAAACTTGTATGTAAAGATTACACTGATGTATAGACGATGTTGGTTGTAATGGAAATCAAAGAAGAAATAATGACAGATGACGTAACTACTGACTTAAAGTTATACATTAGAGTATATGATTTAAGTCATAAATTAGGAGTATATGATTTAAAGTCATAAATTAGGAGTATATGATTTAAAGTAATAAATTAGATACATGACTTAAAGTTATAAATTAGGAGTACATGACTTAAAGTTATAAATTAGGAGTACATGACTTAAAGTTATAAATTAGGATTACATGATTTAAAGTTATAAATTAGGATTACATGATTTAAAGTCATAAATTAGGAGTATATTCTTCTTCTTCGAACGCTCCATATCGATTACTAGGTAACCACTCTTTGTGATCTGTATGCGATCTGAGCCTAAGAGCGATTGTACGTTATGCGCCTACAAGTAGGCCAGCACATCCGATTTCTGCAACGGTTTTTATTTACTAGGGTAGTTTCCCTGGACCCCTACCTCAGTCGCCTCTTACGACATGTCTTTTAGGTCGAAATGTTACTATTCTTTGCTCCCCTGACGAGCCCCGGCAACACAGGGCGACGGAGTACATGATTTAAGTCATAAATTAGGAGTACATGGTTGAAACATAAATTAGGAGTACCTGGTTGAAACATAATTAGGAGTACTGATTAAGTCATAAATTAGGAGTACATGGTTGAAACATAAATTAGGAGTACATGGTTAAAATAAATTAGAGTACATGATTTAAGTCATAAATTAGGAGTACATTGTTGAAACATAAATTAGGAGTACATGGTTGAAACATAAATTAGGGAGTACATGGTTGAAACATAAATTAGGGAGTACATGGTTGAAACATAAATTAGGGAGTACATGGTTGAAACATAAATTAGGGAGTACATGGTTAAAACATAAATTAGGGAGTACATGGTTGAAACATAAATTAGGGAGTACATGGTTAAAGTCATAAATTAGGCAGTACTTGGTTAAAGTCATAAATTATGGAATACATGACTGAAGTCAGAAGGTGACTAGATGTGCTAAGGAAGTTAAAGTGATAGAGAAGAGAACTGTGTCCCCCAAGAATAGCAATGGTATTGTGAATGAAACAAATGATTATAATAAGTACATAATATAATCAACCAAAGTAGAAGTTTATCTGCTGCGGCGGGTGTGAAAGATGGACTAAGAACGGTATATATGGATGACGGTACACATACGATAATGAAATCTATCGCTATTGTGTTGTTCATATCAGATAAAGAAAAAGGGGGTCTGAAGGCGAATGGCTGACTTTACTGTACCGGGGTTTCTACAGATGACTCCGCACAAATATCCCGCTATTTGCAG
Source organism: Arion vulgaris (assembly GCA_020796225.1). Lineage (NCBI taxonomy): Eukaryota > Metazoa > Mollusca > Gastropoda > Stylommatophora > Arionidae > Arion > Arion vulgaris. Next base: position 28,916,345 of record CM036761.1, on the reverse strand, counting down.
AGAGTATTACACAAAGCTGACATAAGAACCAATACTGACATACGGATGCAGTCATGGACAATGAACACACAGATCGAAAAATCTCTGAGGGCCACAGAAATGTGGTTTTATAGAAGAATGATGAGAATCCATGGACTGCTAAAATGACTAATGTTGAGGTGCTGAACGAGATCAAGACACAGAGAAAGCTTATCATCAATATAAGAAAGAGGCAGTCATCATTTTTCGGGCATGTGATGAGGAGGGAGGTTTAGAACACATTGTGGGGACTGCCTAGAGTAGTTGAAGAGCTCGGCCTGCTAGCTGGAGACGCCTCATAGCTCGGGTTCAAACCTACTGTCCGGCATTTGTTCGAGTCCCTGGTCTTACTCAGGACGATAACGTGAGTACCTCTGAAGCCGGAGAAAATCTGCCTGTATGGCGAGGAATACAATTACGTACATTGAGCACACGGCTGCCAGTGTAAAGTAATTTACAATGTGCACGCTGCTGCCATTGTAAGAAATTGGAAAACAGATTTTCAAAGTAAAAATCAGTTTCAGAGATGAAACTTCGTCTGAGTTGAAAGCGGACGAAAGAAAAAAAAGGAAAAAAACAAAACACATTGTGACAACCGTTAAAATGAGAGGGTAGACGAGACAGGGAAGACAGAGAGAGAAAATGTTGGATAGCCTGACTTCATGGCACGGTAGAGCGTCAACATCTGAGTTGATAGCAAACACCAACTACAGAGATTTGTGGAGATCCATGATCGCCTACGCCAGCCGGCATGGCACCTGATGATGATGATGATTACACACATCACGCACTCCAGTAAAATTATAAAGGATTTACCGGGAAAAAATGCACTCGTTAACCGAACGTGATCCGGATTCGAGCTCACGACCTTCCAGAACACTGCTTAACTACTTCGTCAAGAGACAACCAGGTAGAAGACATTTTTTGATAAAGTGCACTTACTCTTTTTCCATATCAAATGGTATGTTGGGAAACACAGCAGTATTTTTTCTTTCTATGTCCAAATACACACAATGGATGATGTGACCAACATAACGCCGGCCGTCCTTACGTTCCGGTACTCCTCGCGAGACCTCCGGTACTCTGCGAGACCACCAGTATCTGAAGCAAGTGTACCAACTACTGTACTACCGCACCTCTCAGATTGGAGCTAACCCGAGTCTTTATAATGTCTCCGCTTGAAACATAATTTTGTCCTCGCCCGCTATGACTTCTGGGGTAGTCATGGTGCGCAATATGGCACGTTTGAATTGATTTTTTTTCGTGAAGGTTTGCGTTTCTTATCACCAATGTCCCTCGCCCTTCAGGCGAGCCCTTCTCCGACTTCAGAGGCACGCGAATTTAGATCCCAGAAGGATCAGATCTTCCGAGTTTAACAGCGTACCGGTACAACATGATAATTTTAGCCAAGCTGCCTCGACACATCATTTATACGGCACGTGGTCACTAGCGCAGAGTGTTATCTTCGCCTACACCGATGTGACCAACATAACGCCGGCCGTCCTTACGTTCCGGTACTCCTCGCGAGACCTCCGGTACTCCTCGCGAGACCACCAGTATCTGAAGCAAGTGTACCAACTACTGTACTACCCACTCTCAGATTGGAGCTAACCTGAGTCTTTATAATGTCTCCGCTTGAAACATAATTTTGTCCTCGCCCGCTATGACTTCTGGGGTAGTCATGGTGCGCAATATGGCACGTTTGAACTGATTTTTTCGTGAAGGTTTGCGTTTCTTATCACCAATGTCCCTCGCCCTTCAGGCGAGCCCTTCTCCGACTTCAGAGGCACGCGTAATTTAGATCCCCAAGAAAAGGATCAGGATCTCCTGTAGTTTAACAGCGTACCGTGTACACAATGATAATTTTAGCCCAAGCTGGCCTCGGACCACATCATTTATACGGCACGTGGTCACTAGCGCAGAGTGTTATCTTCGCCTACACCCCCAAGCTTGAAAATCGTATAATGTAGACATGCATGTTCCGTAATCTAGACAAAGAAGATTGATTGTGCGTCCCTGGTGACAACTTTGACAACCTTGGCCGTTGAATGTTTAAGTATGATAAGATAACATTCTTCTTCTTCCTTCCTCTTCTCAATCTCTGGTCATGCGCTTAGTTTACCGTGGACCACAAACTGGGATAACATGATTGTTGACTTCTTCCTCTTCAACAATCTCTGGTCATGCGCTTAGTTTACCGTGGACCCCAAACTGGGATAACATGATTGTTGACTTCTACGCGGATATTGTGGCGCTGTAACAACACAAGAGAAACTCGCATAGCTGAGAATCGTCGTGCCGTTGAGGCACAGAGAAAACGAGCTGAGCGAAAAACAGAACACACAACACCCACATATCTAACCTTGATCATGTGGTAGGGGAAATTTCGTTCTAAGATTGGACTCTACAGTCACCTCCGCACACACCAGAGACATACAGCAGCACACGTCTGAGAATGTTGTCATCGCTTGCGATGGACGGCTATTAACGCCGATGTTGTTGTTCTATGATAGCAAATATAATCGGACAAACCAGAGCTGACCAAGATTCAATTTCTTTTCCAAACGTAAACCTGATAGTGAATTATATCACTGCATTCTGGTTAAGTGAGAAGGGATCGAAGAAGGAAATCAAACTCGATCCCAAAAGTGTAGTGCAGAAGCGAAGGTCAGACAGAAAAGCACATACATCGTAGCCTCGCAATAAACTACGGCACACTATAAGAGTTATTTTCAGTGCGAACAAAGCAGAAGAACTTCGTCCACTTGTTAACCACTCTGTGTGATCTGTATGTGATCTGAGCCTAAGAGCGATTGTACGTTGTGCCAACCAGATTGAAAGAGATGGGTGTCAATATTGGTGCAGCTCGAAAAGAACGACATACTAAATTTGCAAAGAGATTGATTAATCAACATCGAACTGGCGTGTTGGGTCGCTGGACGCTGTTGGATTTGCTGAGGCGGAGATCGGAGCACCTATGGACATGTCCGGAGTGCTATGATGATAGTCCTCATATAACTGATAACGTTGTGCCAGTTATGCGCCTACAAGTAGGCCAGCACATCCGATTTATGCGATGCTTTTTATTTACTAGAGTAGCTTTCCTAGGCCTCTACCTCAGTCGCCTCTTACGACATGCTTTGTAGGTAGCAGTGTTGTTATTCTTCGTTTCCCTTGCGGACCCCTGCACCACACGGGCAGAAGAAGAAGAACAAAAATGATAAATATTTGACCGAAAGCTGTGAAAATCTTCCTGTCAAAATGAGTCTTCGGAAGAAACACTGTAAAAGAGCTGATATTTCAAGCTTCATTACCTGACCCAATTGATGAAATATGATTCTATATTAAGATAAGTAGATGATACATTTCTTCTTTCAAACACCAATGTCAAGAGATTAGAACAGTTAATGTTGACTGTAAGAAAACAACCTACAGTATTTAGCAGAGGCGTAACTTGAATGTAATCAACTAGTTTGGAAGGTAGAGTTCGAGAAGAGGTTGATGATCATTAATACTTTCAAAACCGCCCGAGTGGTTACCGGGGCCCAAATGTGGGTGTAAAGAATAGAACCACTGTTACCTGCCACGCATGTCGTAAGAGGCGAGTAAGGAGGTTTGGCTGAAATCGGATGCACATGTCCTAAACGTGTAGAAGTCTATGCGTTTAGGGCCTACCAAACCAATGTGCAACGTATACACGTTCTTGGCAAAGATCAAACATATCACAAAGAGTGATTAAAATTGGTCGTAAAGAACCGAACGCAAAGAAGAAGACTTCCAAAACTAAAACTATAGTGATCTTAAGACAGGAGAATAAACATCAGATCAGGATCGGACAACAAGCTCCACGGATTAAAATAACTTGCAGATATAATCGACTGGAAGATATACATTATAACGGAGTTTGCTAATCTAAAAGCAGCAGTTGGTAGTCTCTTCCTTGCCATACATCCATACGGAGAGTGATCAAGCCAAATATAACCGTGTCAGGAGGTATGTAAACGGTGTCATTGGGGTATACAAAATGTGCCAAGAGGTTTGTAAACGGTGCCATTGGGGTATACAAAACGTGTCAAGAGGTATGTAAACGATGTCAAGGGGATTTTTTTTTTTTCCCCGATCCAGAAGCACTTGAGCTGAAAGCTCTTCGCTCATGGACATCGTAACCCTTCGGTTCGGTGCCACGAACACCGTAAATCTGGGAACCTGTAGCTTTTCTGCCAGTCCGTGGAGTTGAACCCGCACATACAGAGGACTTGTCACCCGTAGTCCAACGCGCTACGAACACGCTGAGCACGCGGCCACGGGTACATAGAATGTACCAGGAGATATATAAACCATACGCCCGAGTGGTTACCGGGGCCCAAATTTGGGGTGTAAAGAATAGGACCACTGTTACCTGCCACGCATGTCGTAAGAGGCGACTAAGGAGGTTTGGCTGAAATCGGATGCATGTGTCCTAAACGTGTAGAACTCTATGCGTTTAGGGGCCTACAAAACCAATGTGCAACGTTTACACGTTCTTGGCAAAGATCAAACATATCACAAAGAGTGATTAAAATTGGTCGTAAAGAACGAACACAAAGAAGAAGATATAAACCATACCAAGAGGTACATAAGCCGTGATTGGTCTTAAGGACTATCATCACATGACAGGTTCATAGGTGCTCCGCTGTCATTCATAATATTTTTACCAGCGTATAAATAACTACTGAGAAGAGGATCTGGCCGAACGGATTAGAGCACGGTTCCCATACGGGAGACAACGTGTTCAATCCACGATAAGGCCAAGAATTTTTTCTGCTGTTGGCATCAAATAAAAATCCTAACCTGAACAGCTTCGTGGCGACTGCACTAGCCATGCTCCCATTAAATTCCTCAGACTCTCGTCCCATCTGTCCCACACCGTCCTATCAAGCGGTACTACATGCAATAACGAAAGTTTTTTTTTTTTTACTACTACTACAGGGTGTTCAAGATAAATGCAGCCCCATTGACAAATCGAAAGTTGCCAGTTAACCTATTGCTTTGTGTCTATTTACTATTTAAACCGGTTCTGACTAGCTCGCCCTACGTCACATTTGTTTATCGCCCCTTCCCGCACTACAATTACACACCGTCACACAACCTTGACCTACTACGTCATAACTGAACCTTCTCATTTTCATACATATATGCCAGATTAGCTCCATTCACAGGCTGCTTTTATCTTGAACACCCTATATAATCACACCCGTTCTTGTACTCTCGGATGCCTTGGATTCGTGATGTGCTCAATGTGGTATGCCATTTCTGCCTTATAATGCTCCGCCTGAAATGTTCTAAAACATATTCATTGATCATATAAACTGTACCATGAGGGCACATAGATGATTCCCAGATGTCTCAATGAGCGCTCACATCCAATGTCTCTCTAGACCAGTGCTATTCGATAGCGGTGTCGCTCGTTTGCTACACCCTGGCGCCTATTTTACTCTGCCAGCTTTAACGATTATCAAATTTCGAGAGAAAAATAGTTATGAATAACAGTATGTTTCAGTTTTGTTCACAATATTTGTTTTAAAGTAAACTATTAGTCAGCATTTAGTATTTATATGATATTGTTATTATTGTTGTTAGTACTATCAATACAAATTACAAAACGGCGCCAGCACCTCCACAATCATTAGTAAGATGTACCCTAATATATGAAAACGTTGGATAACAGCACTGTTCTAGACCAGCGTTTCCAAGTGGTACGCGCCTGTGGCTGAAGCTTCCAGGGGACGATAGTGGTTCAGAAGCATTTGGGTGATTTTTTTCGTGATTTTAGATTGAATATTCAATATAAATTTGAATTCTGTATTTTAATTCATCTTATGCCCATCTTACACGATCCATTTTTCTCATCAATTTTCTATTTCATGTATATAATCATTTGAAAATTGACTATGTATAACAGAAATATATATCAATTTTCTATGTCAAAGTGAAAATATATATATATATAGATGTATTTATATAGGGGTGTTGACAAACTGTTAAAATGGGTAGGGCGGTACAAAGTTTATGTCGTTCAAAGTGGCGTGGCGAAAAGTTTGGGAATCTATGCTCTAGACTAAGAGGACAACACCTCGTTCTAATCAGACACATTACCTATCTCTAGGAACCACGCCATGGAAGACATTATAATAACTTAGTATTTCTATGAAACATATTACGCCTACATACAAATGATAGATTAGATAGTGACATCTAAACAAACATACCTAGCATAAACAAACATTTCTTAGCTTAGCTTTGCAATAAATATACATTATAAGTGCCTAAAAATGTTTAAAAAAAAAAAAGACTTGTAAAAACCAAAAACTGCGAGATAAGTCAGATCGAATCTCATGTTCTGAATCAAAATTTGGAATATCTATTTGCTTATTAACTGTATGGTCTCCAGTGCGACTCGTCATTAAGAGGCATATGGGCGGCCCCACAAATCAAAAATAACTGTATTTATTATTTATAAATTAAAATATAACCTAACCAAAACCATGATTTTTCCGGAAATTTGTTCCGGCCACAATACAAGATATCACGAGCGCCACTGGTCGTTTCAAAAATGTAGCGAGTGGGTTTATTTGTTTGCAGATAACGATTAGCGAGTTTTTAAAATTTATTTGATGAAGCTTCTTCTGTTTTGACATGTTCTAAGAGGGATGTCTGAATAGTATTGCATGTTGAAAAGTAGTTATATAATCATTCGAAATCTATGGTACTATATAGTCTATATTTTTATGAATCCTATCTAGAGCATGCATTGAAGTGGGAGGCAAATAGTTTAAGAAAGAAGTCGGATTTTTTTTAGCTAAGATCAAAGTGTAGTTACTAAAGCTTGATCGCAGCCGGGCGGTGGGAGCCTTTATAAACGCCAAATGACACACTCTTAAACAACTAGACAAGCTCCGAGTAGATCTCATCCGAAAGGTCGTCCTAGAAAAAACCTGAAAAGAACTTTATTGAGAGAGGAAAAATATCGGACTCGATCCCATAGAAGAAAGATGAGAAAAAGGAGCTATTTTAAGAACCTCAGAGGGAGCAACGAATATGATCAATAAATAGATAGTGTACACGTATTCAGGGCTTCCGAAAAATAATAAATTACCAAACACAGAATTCGAACCAGACACCCTTATTTCTTACGGCACCCATTGCTTAGCTCTATAACACAACCAGCTAGGTATTTAAATAAAATAGCTTTACTGAGGAGTGTCTTTCATAAACACCTCGACTGTAGAATACAGGATAATCAGATCAGATTCAATCGAACGGTGTTTGCACAAACACATGTCACAAGCTTATTATGCTTGTATATTTGAGACGAAACAACAGCATACACATACAGGTGTACATATATAACATATATGCATCTTTCAGAGTAGCTTCAAGTTTATTGTAAGATGAGAATATGGAGGAGAAAAGAACCCCCATAGGGAAGCAATGAATATGATAAATAAATAGTGTACAAGTATCCGGAGCTTCCGAATTTTTTTTTTTACACCATGCACGTACGGAAATTTGGGGCTTCCGAATTTTATTTTTTACACCATGCACGTACGGAAATTTGGGGCTTCCGAATTTTCTCTTACACCATGCACGTACGGAAATTTGGGGCTTCGAATTTTTTGAACACCATGCACGTACGGGAATTTGGGGCTTCGAATTTATTTGTACACCATGCACGTACGGAAATTTGGGGCTTCGAATTTTTACACCATGCACGTACGGAAATTTGGGGCTTCTGAATTTTTTTTACACCATGCACGTACGGAAATTTGGGGCTTCGAATTTTCGCACACACACACACGCAGAAAGAGAGGGGAGAGAGAGTGTACACATATAACATACACCATTCATAGTAAATTCAAGTTTATTGTGAGATGAGATTAAAGAGTTTATCAAAACTCCAGGGAAGCATCGAAAGCAATGTATATGATCGTTTTCTATAAAAGCTTTGTATTGGCTGGTCATGATTGATTGAACCATGATCATTACACTTCAGTGAGTGACCATGTGTGCTCTTGACTTTTTTTTCTTAAATACGAAGAGCTCAGTGGCAGTGCACGAACTCTGTAGCACCGGCGAGGGTCCCCAATGTAATTTAAAGATGGAAAAAATATTTTGTAGGAATTTTATTTTTAATTTTTCTAATGAATTTTGCGTGGGTAGTGGCTTTCCAGCCTGCTCTTCTCGATTTTGAGCTACCAATAGTGCTATAACGTGCGCCAATCGAAAACGGGACCTACATTTTATCGTTCGTCTCCGATATAACTAGGAACTTCTTCGAACGCTCCATATCGACCACTTTTCAACCACCATGTGTGATTAGTATGTGATCTGAGCCTAAGAGCGATTTACGTTGTGTCAGTTATGCGCCTACAAGTAGGCCAGCACATCCGATTTCTGCACTGCTTTTATTTACTAGGGTAGCATCTCTAGGGCCTACATCAGTCGCCTCTTACGACATGCATCGCCGTGGTACTACTCTTTGCTTCCCTTGCGGACTCCGGCACCACACGGGCGGACTAGGAACTAGATAGCACATACAATAAGATCAGTGATCTCTGGATAATAATATCCCGATGGCTCAACCAGGAAACGAAACCAGTAACTTTAGAACAAGAGACGAGCATATAACCTCTATCCCACAGAGACCCTCAAATATATAGATAGTGATTTATTAAATTTTATATATTGAGCAAAAGAAGTTTTTTTTTAAATCATAGCTTTTCGAGTTGCTACAAAGCATATCTGCCACACTCTCTAGCTGACAAGGAAAGTAAGCACCTCTACCCCAAAATTTCCAAACTATACGTTGTGGGTCATTCAGACCTAGCGTGGGGGTGAAAGGCGCATGGGGACAACGCCGCGCCAGGATTAGTGAGCTGGCACTAATCAAGATCCTGCCCCACCTCCTCGTGGTGACCCTGAAAACAGACATTGGTTCCGGTCTGGCTAAGAGGGCAGGAATCGAGGGAGAGATACAGGTAGTGGTAGTAGTGCGAGCTCGGAAAAGCAATGCAGGACCAAACATTCCTGAACAAAATGCAAGCATCTCCTGGCCGATGTCCGATAAAAAATTGCCCAAGTTTTGCAGAAACGTAAGAAAACAGCAGTGTACGAGTCGTCAGCGAATGAATGATAACTCTACTGGAGCAAATGACCGCATCAAAATTGCCACCTACGGGGCAAGAGTCCATAAGCACGAAAATGAACATGAAGGGATGAGAGGTGCACCCAAAGCAGAAAGGTGGGTCAACAAGGGGCGAAACTCTGCGCCCGAGTTGAGCTGCGTGTCATGGCAGTCTCAAGGTACGGTAAATGTGAGCACGGTGAGAAACCTGATAAACATGGTGGGACAGGCACCAAAGAGGATCGAACGCGCATACGGACGATACACATGCGAGCCCAAAGGCGGGTCTGATACACAAGGCGCTGGTGATGAAGCGACGGAAAGGCGCGGCAAACGTAGGGGTGAACGGGACACACAGATGAGCATTGAACACTGGAAAGCCCAGCAGAGGATTGAATTCATTACAACTTAAAGGTCTCGGCAAGTGTCTCGGAAAAACACGATAACGCATCGTGACGATACATGGGAAAGTTGCGGCAAACTCCGTACATGAGGCCAAGAGCAGAGAAACCTATTGGGTATAGTTGGCCGAGCGCAAATCCTAAAGTTGCGTTTAGTGCCTAACATCCCTGGGACAACCGGGCAGGGTATTGTTGCATAAACAACTAACATCCCCGGAAGAACTGAGGTGGGTACGGTTGGACAAGCGCAAATTCTAAAGTTGCGTTTTAGTGTCTAACGAAACTGCCCTCCCGGGACAACCGGGCAAGGTACTGTTGCAATAACAACTAACATCCCCGGAAGAACTGAGGTGTGTGATGTTGGCGAGCGCAAAATTGCAGTTACGTTGCTAGCGTCGATTGAAATTACCCTCTAGAATATCTGTGCGCAGCCCCAGACCAGTGTTTCCCGCAGACAAGGAAAATGCAGAGTAAAACCCTTGCAAATTGCCAAGTAACGACACGTGCCCCGAAACGGCTAAGAATACTCCTACTCAGGAACAAACTCACCGTGGATAGAAAAGTATGGCCGATAATGCCAAGGCTTGACTGGTACAAACCCAAACATTGGCTAAGTGCAATACTTTTCGGACGCCGATCATCCTACACAGAGTGAGATGACGTCCAAACACCATGGCTCAGATCACATAAAGGCTACGACAAAAGATGATCGTCAAGGCGTAGATCCGGGCCAAAATATACGGTAGAATGGATCGTTCCCCAGGGCTAGCTAACCTAGTAAATAAACAGCTGGCTGAAACCGGGTGGGCGGGCCTAGTCACCACATACGCATAATCGTACAACGTAAACCCCGTTCTTGTCAAAGATCAATTATATATCACAAAAAGAATTATAAAATTGGCCGTGAAGAAGGAACTAGAGAAGAAGAAGAAGACCTAGCGTGATACTCAAATTGGTAACGGCATCATCATCATATCAAATAGCTTGTCCTGGGTAGAACTTTGCCACCCCAACAGTCCTTCGGAATTTCTCTTTCTCTCATAGGCCAGATGTCCTGCCTCTGCAGCCGTCATGTTCAAACCATCAATTACATTCTGAATCCATCTTCTCCGTGGTCTTCCTCTTCTTCTCTCTGCCGGTATGCCTCCTTCCATGGTCTTCTTCAGTCCTTCACACCTGACATTTATGATACACATATACATATCATCGAGTATATGCAATAAAGAAAATCAAATGAAAGGTGGATCTCAGAGATAACAGAGGCGACGCAAAAAAAACACTATTTATGAAGCGCATACAATGGATCGTTCTATAAATCTCTTCTTATCCTGACACTGTAAGGCAAAACAGGATTGGAGAAAAGATGTCTTTCGAAAGTGTCACACAAGTAACATATAATGCTAACACTTGAATGCATACTAAATCTGACATGATATATATGTATATGTGAAAATGTAACTTGTTAGTCGATTCGAGATAAGAGATTTACACATACATTTTTCCTAAGATGGGGACTGAAAAGGGGTGGGTGGAGGAATTGCGCAAAATGATTTGATAATGAATTTTTCAACTCCGTAATTTTGTGATACCAGCGGACGCATTTTGATATTGTAATGCAGTGGCGGCTCGTGATCATTTTTGTTGGTGGGGCCAGACAGAAATTTTCGGAAAAATCATGATTTCGGTTAGAATATATTTTAATGTATAAAATAATAAATACACGTTACACTTGCCCGTCTGCCCAGCGTGTTCGTAGCGCGTTGGACTACGGGTGACTATCCCTCTGTGTGTGCGGGTTCAATTCCGCGGGATGGCAGAAAAAGCCACAGATTCCCAGATTTACGGTGTTCGTGGCACCGAACCGAAGGGTTACGATGTCCATGGCACCGAGCCGAAGAGCTGAAAAGTTCTGGATCGAAAAAAAACAAACACGTTACACTTTATTTTTGGTGGGACCCGGTCCCACTGGCCCTTAATGACGAGCCGCCACTGTTGTAATGTATACTGGATTTGACAGTAATACGTCTTTGCATCATCTTAAAAAATGTTGCAAGCCTGTATATCGGATCAGGAGAGTGAACGGGTTAAGCATGTAGACCATAGCTCTACTTCAACAGTGATACGTGTAGTAGATGTCATAACACATTATCAACGTATAAACACATTGTGACAACCGGTAAGATCGAAGGGAGACGAGACAGAGGGAGACAGAGAGAGAACATTTTAGACAACAGCCTGACTTCATGCCACGGAAGAGTCAACATTTGAGATGATAGCAAATACCAGGGATATAGATTTGTGGAGATCCATCATCGCTTACTCCAGCCCGCACGGCACCTGATGATGGAGATACTTCAATGTTTCATAATTTGTGCAGACGCGAACAACTGCCCACATAACGACCACATGTTGCTGGAGTTACGGAGTTCGCGTTTGTACAACCCTCTCGGCAGATAGCGCGCCATTTCTGTGGACATACGGAAGCCATATTTAGAAACCCAGTGCAACAATGTCAGTCCGTGGCCTTTTTAAAAAAATGAAAGTGTCCCGCCCAACCACGAAAAGATTAACATTTTCGAATAACAACAAGAAGAGTGAGAAACAAATTGACTTAAAAAACAAAAAAGTTCACACCTTTACACCTTGGCTGGACAACACCGTTCAAAGTATGAAGAGGTTAACTAAGTAAGTTCATAACAAAAAGCTCTCACAACTTGTGGATTTGGATGCAGGGAAAAGGAGGGGAGGGAGCAGATTGAGCTCCGTCTAACATCAAAGCATTCCTACACATTTTTACATTGACACAAAAGTCCCCACAAGCAAACAAAGAATTTGTTTGGGTCTGGTCTGACAGCAGTCACTGAGTATGCAGATACAAGGAGTCTTAGCCAAAAAGAAATCAGTATCTGAGGTCACTAAAAATAAGTTAGTCTGACCTGTAGTTACCAACAGTGTTAAATATTTATAGAAGGAGAATGTTACTTGGATCAGGGAAGTCCAGACAGAAGGACAATTTTCACAGTTTCTCTACATCAGCGGATCTAACGGCGTGAGAATGTTTGATGTTACTGTAATAATATTGCACTTTTTATGAATAGAGGGGGCATTGAAAATGCATTGAAAAAAACCAAAGTGTTAAATCATCTTGTCGGTATTGCCTTACGCTCGTCTGGCGCCGGGGCCCGCAAGGGAAGCAAAGAATAGTACCACTGCAGCAGTGCCGGATTAGGCTAGCGCAGGGCCCTATACCACTGCAGCAGGGCCGTAGCAAATTTTAGCGCGGGGCCCTAGGTTTTGTATGATAATAAAATAAAACACAACTTTTACAAACAAACTTTTCTTGATTTAATGTGAGCAAATTTAGAGATAATACTAGACAAATCAATTTCTCTAAGTAAATTACTTTCAATGTTCATAAAGGTGAGGTTATTTAGACCATCTTGTCCCATCATGTTCCTTAACTCACTTTTTATACACTTTAATGTTGAAAAAGAACGTTCTCCGCTGCAGTTAATAATCATTAAAAACTAGTAAATTCGTAAGACTATTTCTACATTTGGGAAACACGACTTTAATAAATTTTCCATTATAAGTTTATAAAATTGCAGTTCTAGAGCATCATGCTTTTCGTTGCAAATAGCAGCAGCTACATTAGTTTTAAGAAGTTCAGTGAACTGCATAAGTTCGTCGCCTAGGCTTTCTTCCAAATCCTCTTGGTAAGAGCTGACAATATTTGGAGTTCTTTTCAAGATCTCTTCCTCTGTAATAGATTTTAACTGCCGGAGTATTCCAAATACACCAGTCACTCTATGGTACAGCCTAAATCAATAACTTTTCAAACAAAACAGAACAGTTGTCCTTTAGTTTCTGTATAACACAACCAATCTTTCACGTGAGTTTTGTTTGTTGGTGTATGTGTGTATGTGAAAAACGATTTTCGACAAAATCGTGGATTGTTTGAAGTTGTTTGGCCATTCACCAATATCGTTGGGGTACATTTTACTTTCGTTGTGTTTTTGGCTTGTAGATGATGTTGCTACATTAGAAGCATGTGCTGTGCTTTCTGCCTCTCTTTGGCTTGAAGATGATATGGCTAAATTGGGAGGACTTGTTGTACATTCGATTTCAGTTTGTCTTGTGAAAAATGTGGCTAAATCGTGAAGAGTTGCTGATCTTAATGGTAATATTGGTAATGATGATTCTTCTATAGCACTGCTTTCATCTACTACACAGTAGGACACGTCTTCTGTATTTTCTGCTTCGATTTCGTTGGATTCAGCACCATCACACACGACATTTAAAAATTCAGACAGCTTGCGTGTTTTTATATAACATCTGGTTATTTTTCCATTTTCATCTGTCACATAGGCGCGGGCCCCCTAGAAGCGCGGGGCCCGTAGCATTTGCTACTTCTGCTACTAGGCTAATCCGGCTCTGCACTGCAGCCTACAAGACAGGTCGTAAGAGGCGACTGATGTAGAACCTAGGAAGCTACCCTAGTAAATAAAAACATCGCAGAAATCGGATGTTCTGGCCTACTTGTAGGCGCACAACTGGCACAGCATGCACTTGCTCTTAGACTCAGATCACATACAAATCACACAGAGTGGTTAACAAGTGGTCGATATGGAGCGTTCGAAGAAGAAGGTAATGCCTCGAATAACCGAAACAAGTATGTGTACGGTGTTAAGATAAGAATGATCGATCACATAAATTTGTCCTTGGATTAAAGGGTGTTGGGTTGGGATTGGGGGTGGGGTGTAAGCGGTAGTGACCTCGATCACAACCCAAGCCTACCTGGTTCAAACTCCGCGGCAGGCAATTTGGAAGCAAATTCGCGTCCCTGAATTTTTACGAACGCTAAAAATAGACCCCATCGTTCTCAGAGAGCAATAACAAATTACTGTACGTATAAGTGACTCCTATAAAAATCAACAACTCGTTTACTGTGGTCGATGGTGACATCATGTAACGTGATATGACACTATTATCATCAGTTTACTACGCAGAAATGGAGAAGATCAGATTCTGATCAGATTTTCATTGTGGGCTCCGTATATAGAAGTATAAACTTAGAGATGTTTCAACCATAGCTATAGTTAGCAATAGTTCAATCGCATATTTCCAACTATCATGTAAAATGCAGGTGCTAACAAGAAGACAATTAATTAGCAGCCATTTTTCGCTCCCTAGCATGAATTAGACTTATACTGTTATTATTCTGATAAGGATATCGAAAGTGAGTCAAGCGCTCAGTTAGAAGACAAAGAATTGTTTGAATCGATTGATATTCAAGCCATTTATGTTCAATCTGGAGAACAAGCTACATTAAAAAGTTAATTGCATATCCTTTACAGGACTTTGCAAATCAACACCAGCTTTTAACGCTGTTTGTGATTTTTCTAGGCATTATTACGTTCAGTAGTTTGCCTTGCTTTCTGAACGGGTGGTGCCATCGTCCTTTAGTAAAATTCCACGCGAAACAATTTGCAACCAAACTGTCCGCAGCGTGACTTGAACTCAGAACTTCGGGGTTAATAGACCGAGTCACTATCCCCTAAGCCACACGCTACATTACGTGGACTTGGCTGTACACGCCTGGACATGCTGGAGTGCGGGGTAACGAGCGTGCTGACTCTCTTGCAAACAGTGCCCCGACTCAAGTGGGCAGAAGCATGGACAGAGCCGATATCATCAATGCGGTACGCTCTCAATTGTGTGACATGGGCGGGTCTCAGACACTGGAACGAGTTCGAGAATTGGGTGTTAAGTTTGGACATGCCAGACAGTGTCGTCTTCGTGGTAGAGAGAAGATATAGTAATCAACTTCTCATGGGTACTGTGAGCAAATGGACTTTGGGATGGCTGCTGCAACGGAGGACAGAGCACGAATGGGAATGCCCAATGTGCCATGACGTCGATCGCATAACATAACATAACATACGTGGGAGTATTCGGAACCCTCATAATATATCAAGTAAAATTAAAACAGTTTGGTATTCTGTAAATATGTAATAAGCAGGAATAATGGAGGTGACAAGGTAAATCAATAACAAATTATAGAGCACTTAGTTGTGCTAAATTATAGTGTGTTTAATATCACTAACATATGCGCTGTTTTTGCTCAGGATCTCAGGGGAATTAGGGCACAGCTGGTCATGGTTCAAAGTGTTTAAGATTACAAAATATAAAAAGGAACAACCCCCAAAAAAAACTCAATTAAAAGACCCAAGATTTTAGATACATGACACATTTTCCCTGCCTCCTGGATACAATATTTTAGAGCACTGTTAAAAGACTATCATACACACTGTTAAAAAGCAAAGAAGGAAACACTTGAATTGGCTATCACTACTGCCTTGTAGTAAGATTGGGGACAATCAAAGTCTAGCGGAGCAAATTGTACACAAAACTGGAAGGTAGACAAACCAAGTAGTCCAAAAAAAAGAAGGTAACCTAGGCAGATGACGTTCAACAACCCGGTACGGAAGGTTGTCTAAGGGTCGCTACCCTAAAAGAAAACAGCAACCTGCTGCCTTGCAGGTAGGCTGGGGACAGCCAAAGACTGACGGAGAGTGAACCCAGTAAACGGTGGATGAAACCGAACACAACGCCGAAGGATTTTTTTTCTTTCTTTTCCGATCCAGAAGCACTTGAGCTTTTCAGCTCTTCGGCTCGTGCCATGGACATCGTAACCCTTCGGTTCGGTGCCACGAACACCGTAAATCTGGGAATCTGTGGCTTTTTCTGCCATCCCGCGGAATTGAACCCGCACGCACAGAGGATAGACCAGAGCTCCAAATGGCGCTGAATTATGTGACGTAAAAAAAAAGTTCTTGACAAAGGCTGTTTATATATCACAATGATCAAAATGGTCAAAAAAGAAAGATCGCGAGAGAGAATTAGCTATTGCATAGCAATGCATAAAAAACAATAACTATGAGCAAGTTAGCACTTTTAAGTATCCTAGCGTGTTCGTAGCGCGTTGGACTACGGGTGACTATCCCTCTGTGTGTGCGGGTTCAATACCGCGGGATGGCAGAAAAGCCACAGATTCCCCAGATTTACGGTGTTCGTGGCACCGAACCGAAGGGTTACGATGTCCATGGCACCGAGCCGAAGAGCTGAAAAGCTCAAGTGCTTCTGGATCGGGAAAAAAGTATCAACTATAAATGTCACATACTGCTGCTGTTATGCAACAGCTGGTTGGATGATGACTCAGCTAGAAATGAAGGAAGTTGGAAATAAGTGTTGTGTGAGTAGAATCTAATACTGTAGAGTATCTGATCTGATAAGTAGTAAGTACATCCAACATGTGACAGCAGAAACCTTTTCTCTCTGATATTTTATTAAGGCACCCATGGGTCTGCCCTGAGTGTTGTGAGATCAGTTCAATGAACTATTTGAAATGATTGGAAGATTGATTACTGAACCGATGTCATAGCATTACAGTCAGACACTTAGATGTTCAGTTTTTCCCAACAGATGTTGAAGATTATGCTTGCTGATAGTTCATGCGGATCGTTGGATTGAAAGAATTTACTGCTACTTATCACCTGGAACCACGCCCGAGTGGTTAATGGGGACCAAATTTGGGATGTAAAGAATAGACCACTGTTGCCTGCCATGCATGTCGTAAGAGGCGACTAAGGAGGTTTGGCTGAAATCAGATGCACGTGCCCTAAATGTGTAGAAGTCTATGCGTTTAAGGGCCTACCAAACCAATGTGCAACGTATATACGTTCTTGGCAAAGATCAAACATATCACAAAGAGTGATTAAAATTGGTTGTAAAGAACAAACGCAAAGAAGAAGACCTGGAACCAAAATTTAGATTATAGACACAGAGTTTTGCAGTGTTCATCATAATCATGCGTTATGTCGAGTGACACAGGTGTTCATTGGTCTCCATCAAATGTCTGTTCTGAGTACTTGACTATTAGTTCGAATCAGGGTCGTGCGGTATATTTTCTCAGAATGATGCAAGTCTTCGAAATGCCGCCCTTAAATGTTTTTTCTTAAAATAACCTTCAATTGTAATTTTGATTTTTCTGCATATGCCGCCACCCTTACTGTGCCACCTGATGCGGCCCCCTCTCTGTATCATAGCCCTGGTTCGATATTGAAACCCTTCATGCCATGGTGCTATGCTTTCAAAAACATTTTCTCTGTTACATACGTCATTGATTTTGCCAGCTGTCACTATGCGTTCTAAATCATCTTTTTTCATTACATGCATCAAAATGATTACTTCTTTCTTACGTTGATAATGCATTTTTTCTCTGTGCCCTGATCTCTTTCGGCACATCAACATTAGCTATTTTTATCAGTGTATGTGATTCTCAGCATTTATCTGGAAAAGCTACACTCTTGAAGAACACTCTTTCTTGCTTAAATAGGCAACTTGTGCATATCTTCTTCAAATATTCCATATCGACCCCTTGTTAAACCACTCTGTAATATGTATGGGAACTGAGTCTAAGAGCGATTGTAGTCTTTGCGACTACAAGCAGGCCAGAACATCTGATTTCTGCGACATATCTTATTTACTAGGGTAGCTTCCCTAGGCCCCTACCTCAGTCGCCTCTTCTGACATGCCTTGTAGGTCTCAGTGGTATTATTCTTTGGTCCCCTTGTGGGCCCTGGCAACACAAGGGCAACTTGTTGCTTATAATGCTTTTCATGTTCTGTAGTATTAGGATAATTTAAGTAATTGATGTAACATTTGATTGAGAAGTGAAGAAAATTAATGTGACTTTATTACAGTTATATGAAATCTGATGGATAGAGTCAGGAAAGACACATTCTGAAATGTAATAAAGGAACGTTGACAATATTTCATCTATGAGTTTCAAATAATGGTATACCATTAGTTTTCTACAAATATATGTACTAACAATGACAAAGAGACTGGCACCTTGTAAGATGAATATAACATGACTAAGTCTAGTATAAATATGCAGTAGAGTGAAAACTGTAACTCCAAAGACTTTCTCCAAAAGCTAATACTGAACTATGCTCCCCCTCTGTTGCTGTCATGTCCTAGTTAAAGAACTGTAATCATTATATCAATATATTCAAAATAAAGTGTGTAATAATTAATACCCTTACATGAACTAGATGAGCATGGCAACAGTAAAATACAGTTTTGGACCAGTCTGTGTTCTTGGCATGGTAGACTGTTTATGCATTCTTGGCAACAGTTAAATGAATATTTAACCCTTAAATGTTTAGTATATAACAAACGAGGAATACAAGATATAAAAGAAAACAATGTTTAGAACCTATGTATAATACCATATACACAGTAGGCACATGATATGTTTTTTTTAAATTAATGTTAACAAATAGTCAGAATCACTTTACATTCATGACATATATATCCTAGTAGCCATAGATAGAACTGCAAGTCCAATCTATACTGAGATGCAATTGGAAAATGGCAGAACAAGTACTTTGGACATAGCCAACTGAGCTAGATATGCCCTCATTTGGAACCCATTACTGTGGACTGTGGGGACAAAAGTCACACAGGTACAGTCATTTGTGGAGAAATTGACGTCTGTCAACACACTACACAGCGGCATAGATAGAACTGGGCGAAAGTATACTGGCTCAGAGTAGCCTTTAAGTCTAGTTTGTCTAACTCTAAGAAGACGAATAAGAATAATTAGAGTAGAGCACCTAACAGTAATAACACCAACATTTGGCGTAAAGTCATTACAATTTGCATTACCGCCTTGAAGTACAGAGAGAGAAGGCCGAACGACTACTGTCGTCTGCTAGACTAATAATAAATAACTATACAAATACAAATTGAATGAAAGGTTAGTTGTGTTTAAAAAAATAAATAAACTCGCGGAATTAGGAATATAATCTTAATATATTTTAAATTATCTTTTATTCGATTAGCCGCTGGACGCTGACAATACTGATGTGCATCAATAATCATTCAATTTCAGTATGAAGTATAATTTTAATGAATCAACTAATCATACATGATTTACATGTCTAAAATTATCATGATGAAATCATGTAACAGGTCAATATTGAGTATTGTGGGATGTATAAAATAATATGTGCACGCTTACCTGTTAGTATGCAAGGTTCAGTTAGTAGAAGCGTATCTCGATTTATTTCCCAATTAATGTCTTACTGAGACTGCAGTTCACAAAATGGAAATAATAGTTCTTTTCTACCTGACTATATACTATTAACTACTACCTCCCAACAAGTCCGTATGTAAACACTACAAACAGGAAGTGAGACGTGTGCGTTGTAATACAAAAGTAGCACAGGATCAAAATACAGCGAAGGACGTCTTATTTAGTGACAATTTTTTACTCTTTTCAAAAACTTAGTTGCATTAAATAACCATATGATATGTACTTGGACTTATTAATTGAGGACCATTATTGGATGCTAGAAATGATCTTCTTTCTGAGACATACAATAAAAGTGCAGAGAACAACACAAGTCACTCAATGTCACCGATAACAACTTGAAGGAACTGCAAGCATCACTACACCAAGTATGCAACATCTTCTCTAGAGTGGTAATACAGTGGATACCATCTCACTGCGGGATACCTGGAAATGAGACTGCAGACATATTGGCAAAAGCAGGAAGCAGGCTCCCACAGACAGACACCAGTATGACATATGAGGAAGCAAAAGTACGGATAAAAATGGCCTACAAGAACAAATGGCTGAGAGATCACCCAGGGCATGAAAAGGACGATGCTTACCACCAACTAAGTAGAGAGGAACAGGTTGTCATTTTTCGTCTACGAACAGGGCACAATAGACTGAGGTACCATCTGTTTAACAAGTATAAAATAGGCCCATCTGACATATGTACATGTGGCACCAGCAAGATGACAGAGACACACATACTGCAAGAATGTCCAACGTACATGGAACAGAGAAAACACACATGGCCAATCCCCATATCAGTCCAAGACAAGCTATACGGAGATGTACATGGACTCCGGTTGACCACTAACTACTTTAAAAGTATACAAATCGATGTCTGAAAACGTTGGAAGAAGAAGAAGAAGACTCAATGTCACCATCATTGGCCCCCACCAAAGGAGTTAACCTCATCAATAAATATGCATATTCACAATACTGGAGAGAGTTGACTGCCTATCAAAGCTGTTGAGTTTGATCCAGCCCTTCCATCAGGATATGAAAAGTATATTACAACATAAGAGTTTAATGTAAGAGTACGGCCACATCAGAGAAGCTAAGCAGTGATGTGTTTTCGTTACAACAATGCCTTTTCTTTGTTTGACATTAGACAACTCGTACTAGATCCCATATGGACCATTAACCAAAAGTGTCTACCTGCTGAAACCATGTCGAAGTATACACATTCTGGTGGTTGCCATAGATTACTGGTTAAACACACCACAGCCAACTCTAGATTATTTAGAGTTGACTGTGAACACATACATTTATTTGTCCCTCGGGTATCCAGTTCTATTTGTAGGACGTATAATTTCAAACACTCTAAATCGCTGGATAGATTCAACATCCATTTTAGTGTTTGCATTCAACAGCCAGTCGGCAAGAGATCAAAGAATACCCCATTTATCCATCTTCAACTCCCCGAAGATCAATACTGTTGATATAAGCATGTCCACTTTCTCATAGCCGCGAATATCCACAGTAGATCCACATTAGATTATGTAAGATGGAAACCTTAATAGACGACATCCACTCATACCCTAGCTTGCCATTTTGGACCTTCCGAAGCATCGAATGATAGTCAGACACAACAACAGTTCCATTAAACGGAGTCCCGGAGGACAGAAGTAGCGGCCTCAATCTTCATTCTCATTCTAGAAGTAGTTATGCCTTCGCTTCGTTCTGAAACGACAACCCATTCTGGGTATTGTGCTCCAGCTATAATCCATTTCTTTCAGTCCTTGTTCTACTGTTCCTCTCCAGGCCATTTTGGATCTTCCACGTTTACGTTTACACTCTGGTGTCCACCTCAGTGCAGTTTTCGTGACAGAGTTAGTCTTCACGTTTATTTCATGTACGATGCATCTTCAGCGTCTCTTTTTGGATGATGGTACGCTACTCATATTCTCTCGTTGACATCGTGCAAGCAGTTATTGGTTAGATATAGTATTTGGTCAGAACACGCATAATATCTTTCGCAAACACGTTGTATAGAAGGTAGAGAGTTTGGACAGATCTTGTTCTTTCATTCTCCAGCATTCTGATTCGTAAAGTTGATAGCACACAGTTACGCTAATATATACTAATCTTGGTTCTCATGCTGTATTGGAATGATTTCCGGACCGTCTGAAGGGTCATGAATGCACTTTGTGCCTTACTCAGTCGGCTTTTAATGTCAGGCGAAGCTCTTCCTTCGTGTCTAATAACCATTCCAAGACATGTGAAAGATGAAGAAGCTCGTGTAACTACTGTATAATATCCATGCCCTTAAATTTGAGAAACTTGTGTCCAGATCAAGCAGTGCCTTTTCAATAACATCCTTCCCGTTAATAAATTAAAGTATATGCAAATAAATGCTAGATTTTCTTCCGATAAGTGCTATGTGATATTCTTGCTTCAATGGGGATGTCAGTAACGCAATAAATGTGTGGATGAGAAATATGTTTAAATGTGTGTATGAGAAATATGTTTAAATGTGTGTTTACTTTTCTATTTGAGCTTTCTGCATGAATTTTTATCTCTCAAATCTGCTAATGAGAAGGGGAAGTAAACCGGATCACGTTGTATATTACAGAATATAAGGATTCTAGATCATAGTTACTAACAAATCTACTACTAAGAAATCACTCACGGGTTTTTATTAGTATTGTTCATTTCAAGAGTAAGAAGCAGACATTCATATTCAGGGATGACTACTCCAATTTCATTTGGGATTATTCTAATATGTGTGTGTAGATTCCAATTCCAGTACACATTCGCTGACAGCAACGTAGTAGATGCAGCGGCATCGGTACCAACAGAACTCCATTTTGACGGTGGTAGTGAAAATAGTCAAGCTGATATAGGTCTATTGAAACTGCCAGAGATACCCGAAACAGAAAATATAGATAAATCGAAAACTTCCACAGCTGACCCAGAGGCAGAACTGACATTTGAAAAGTTGTATTTGCAAGGAATAAAAGCGTATGACCAACAGTTATGGTATTCATGTGCAGACAATATCGAAAAGGCCATAAAAGATTACACGTTGTACAAACACATCTTATCTGACTGCAGATTAGATTGCAACACTGGAGTCAGAACATCAAAATTATCAAACTTATCATCGTCTATCAATGATTTTTCGCATTTTGCAAAGCTGCTAAGAGATGCTGATTGTTTTCGAAGATGTAAAGATGAGTCACTCAGCATACACCCAAGACTGACAGAGCAATTGGAAAATGTTTTTGAAAAAAGAGTACCATATCAGTATTTGCAGTTCTGCTACTTTAAGGTATGTATTGGTGATTAACGAATAGTAACTATTCTTTACTCTAATACATATTGTTGACTGGACCTCAAAGTACGCGATATCTAGAAAAAATATTCCTTATTTTACCACTACTACTACTAGGCATAAGTCAATGCTGCTCCATCAATGGTTCATAACAAAGCGCACAAGAGGACTCAGAAACAGAGGCGCAAGGATATTAAATGCCTGAAATCTTCGACCTGTGAGGATCAGTGAAAGAAAAAAGTACTGGCGCTCCATCAGGTTCAATAAATATAAAGCAAATTATGTTCCTTGTTGCCCGATGGCACAATCCGTGGCCCCTGACAACTTAAGGCCTCCTAGCTCAGATGGGAAATCGAAAATTCCTGTTTAATGGAGGCTGGTTTATGTATATGTTTAATAGAACAGCTATGCTTTTTTGCAATTTTGTTCAATTCTATTCGTTCATAGTTATTTATTGATGAGAAATGTTAATAATACTGATATTCCTTAGCTTTAATCTTAATTTGTAACATAATATAACCTTGATTTAACATGTTATATTGTTTTAAAAATTAATTAGTCTATATAAAACAACACTGGAATGTGAGGATCACGCGACAGTATTCTTATTTCCTATAATTTTTACCTGAGCCTGCCTGCCGTATGTTATCGAGAGGCCACAGCACAATCTAACAAGCAGCTGCCTGCCCACTGCCCACTTTTCTCAGATTTTTTGTGGATCTTTTGCAGAGAAGTTGTATCAAAGATGGAAAGTTTGAACATAGCTGGTTCTGTCCTCAAGCATTTGGATTCATATATAGTGAAATTGATAGCATGCAGCTGCGGTATATATTAATCTTGGTTCTAATGTTGTATTGGGCTGATTTCCAGACCGTCTGAAGGGCTCATGCCCTTTGTGCCTTATTCAATCTTCTTTTAATGTCAGGTTCAGCTCCTCCTTCGTGGCTAATAACACTTCTAAAATATGTGAAAGAAGTTGTATCTTCTAGTTTGACTGGTGCAGAGTTTTAATTTCAATTTTAATTTCAAAGTTTGACAAAGTTTCATTTCAAAACCTACCGAACAATTCTCTCCAAGAATGAGTCTTCATATGCATCATCAAGACTGACCTTTTTTGAGATCAAGGCGAGTACACTTTTCCCAGCAGAATGTCCATATCAAAGCCCATCATGTAAATTGATCTCTTTTCAAGGTGAAACTGTGACAGCACCTCACATCATTATTGTGTCAAAATCTAAAATAGAAGTCATTTATGCTCAATTTTCAAAAATAACTTTTCTTTTTGTCATTGTTTTGAGGGGGTTGAGTAAATGATGCTGACGCTTACTTTTTACTGACAGAATAGTTTGATTGTTGTTGGGAAATCTATTTCTTTAGCCTGTGAAGCCTTTAATGCGTAGGGCAGCAATAAATTCACATCATTCTTTTTTGTGTTTGATCACCCTTTGTATTGTGTTCCAGCTGCAATTTAAATCTTTTAGTTCCTGTTCTACTGCTCTCCTTTAGGCCGTTTTGTTCCACATTTTTGTTTATCATCTAATGGCCATCTCAGCGCAGATTTCGTGATAGAGTTAGTCTTCATGCGTATCACATGTCCGATTCATTTTCAACATCTCTTTTGGATTATTGTGATCATATTCTCTTGCTGACTCTTGTATGCTGTTCTTGGTTATAGATCTTTTTTGTCCAGAACATTTGTAACATCTTTACTTGGACAAGTTGTATGAAAGGTGGGAAAGTTTGGACATATATTGTTCTGTAATTCTACACCATTCAGATCCATATAGTATAATTGATAGCAAATGACTGCTGTATATTGTAAGGAATATCTTCTAAAATTTATTTGATTCTTTCAGTTGGACAGACTAAAGCAAGCTGCTTCTGCTGCATACACTTATTATTTGGTAAATCCTGATGACTTGGAGACCAAACAGAACATTGTATACTACAGGGATAAGGAGGGGGTATCAAGTACAGATTTTGTGGACTTGGAACTGGTGCCTTACAAAGTAAACATGAATGTTGTCTTGTTGTGTTGAACTGGCAGAGTGAGTGACAGTTTTTGTGTTAATTTCTAGTTTCGTCTTTGTATATCTATAATTGGATTAGCCTAATGCATACACTTTTACCTATTGACTTGGACACACGAGGGTTGTGGGTTCAATCCCACACTCAGCGCTCCACACATGAGGAATTGGCCCTCCTACCTCCTGCACACAAGGACCTAGAAATGTGAAGTGACTTCACACCCTAAGGTCTGAAAAGGCTACGAGAATTTTTTTTTATTTATATCTATGATTATTAAAAGTACTGAATCATCCTAGGGGTTTAGAGAGAGCAATAATGAAATGCATGATTCCTGAAGACTAGGCAGGGAATGGCTAAGACGATGGTGGCAACTGGTTATTAAAGAAACCTTGAACACAATAATGAAGGAGGTGGTAGAACTGGCTAGATATTGAGTCTCTTTCAAACAGGCTGTGATGAGAAACTTAATTCTTCAAAGGAAATGCTACATGAAGGTTAAAAGGATATTCATAGCTTGATGTAATGTGTATATGATTTTGTCACAGTATAATTGTCCTGTTTTAAAACAAATTAATCTGCATAATTATTTTCATTTATATGTTCTACATTTGTTAATCTCTTTATTTTCTCTACTAGTTTTTTGCAGTTTAAAATTGTTGACATTTTTATTTTATTTTATGCTAAAAATTGTGTTCTGTTATTAGCTATCATTTTTTCCAATTTATTTTTATTTTTGCCCCATTAAAATTTTTGTATACTTCTCAAATTTAACTTTATTTATGGCTATGGCTAGCACAGTTGACTCTATTATGGCTAGCTACAGCACAGTTGTAGTCTGCTGAATTCAATAACCAGTTGTTCAAATTTCAGTTTGGTGGATTCTATAGTCTATCCAGCTAACTAGTTATCCAGTTGTTACCCTATTATGTTCCTTGTTGTTCTCTATTTAGTTCTCGTTGCAATTATTCTAATTTTAGTAGGTGTTTACAGGTTGGTTTTCAATTTTTCTTGCTGTATTTACTCAACGCTAAAATACTATTTTTAAACAACTAGTTTTGCAAATATTTCTTCTGTCTATTTTCATGTATTTATATTTTTTAATTTTCTCAATTATTTTCTTCCTTTTTGGCATTTGTATTAAAAGCGGTGTTGTATTAAAAGGAGTGTAGGACAGATTAGCATAATGCGTGTTTGCCTATCGACTCAGACTCAAGAGGGTTATGGGTTCAATCCCACATTCCATGTTCCACATGCGAGGAAAGGAATTGGCCATTCTACCTCCTGCACATTAGGGTCTAGAAATAGGAAGAGAAATGGCTTCATAACCTGAGGTCTACTACTACTACTACTCGCGATCGTTTTTTACAGTTGTTTTTATCATTCTGATGTGATATATAAACAGCCAGACACCAAGAACGGGTGTACATGCACAGCCTTCAGTACCAATTGGAGCTCAAATGCTTATCCTTTGGCGGCGTGTTCGGTTTCAACCAGATGTTTATTTACTAGGGCAGCTCGCCCTAGGGTTTGATCCTTTCTGCCGTATATTTAGGCCTGGATCTACACCTTTACGATCATCTCTGATCTGAGCCATGGTGCTTGGACGTCATCTCACTCTGTGTAGGATGATCGGCGTCCAAAAAGTATTGCCCTTAGTCAATGTTTGGGTCAAGCCTATGCATTATCGGCTTTACTTTTCTATCCTCGGTGAGTTTATCCTCAGTAGGAGTATTCTCAGCCGTTTCGGGGAACGTGTGGTACTTGACAATTTGCAAGTGTTTACCCTGCATTTTCCCTGTCCCCAGGAAACACTAGACTGGGACTTCGCACAGGTATTGTAAAAGGTAGTTTCAGTCGACGCTAGCAACACAACTGAAAATTTTGCGCTCGCCAATATCACCCAACTCAGTTCTTCCAGGGATGTTAGTTGTAAATACAACTGTACCTTATATGGTTGTCCCAGGGAGGGCAGTTTCTTTAGGCACTAAAACGCAACTTTAGAATTTGCGCTCGGCCAACTTTACCCAATAGAATTTCCCTGCGCTTGGTCTCATGTACAGAGTTTACAGCAATCTTCCCATGTATCGACACGATGAGTTACAGTGTGTTCCAGGAACACTTACCGAAACCATTGTTTTTTACTGGGTTCAAGCCACTGCTGTGCTTTCTAGTATTCACCTGCTTATCTGGCTGGATCGCTCACCCTTACGTTTCCACGCCTTCCCATCGCCCTATCAGGAGCACCTTGGTGTTTGCCTATCTTTCGACTCAGCGAGACTTTTGGTTCTTACTCATCGATCTGATTTATTTTGCCCCATGGCTGGCAATTTGTTCACCCTTTACTCCGGAGGAGTTGGGTTTTCTTCACTGATGACCACTGTTACTTTTGTTTCTGTTCAGGGCCCCGAATTTCGCCCAATGTGGACCCACATTCAACTCAACCTGGGGTCCGGCATATCGGTTCTAGGGGGACGAGGGAGAGAGAGAGCTAGAGCAATGCTGGCTCTGAGTTTCGCCCCACGTCTCTTCGTTGGATGCATCTCTCATCCCTTTCATCCTGATGCGGCCATTTTTAACTCCGGGGAGTTTGCATTCGCTCACTGAGCCTCGTACTCTGCTGCATTAGTACGTTTCTGCCAAACTTAGGCTTTGTTTCTATGGACATTGGTCAAGAGATGTGTGCAATTTGTTCATATTTGTGGACCTGCTTCTATTTTCCGTGCTTGCACTGCTACCACTACCAGTAGTTCTCCCCGATCCCTGCCCTCCTTAGCCAGACCAAACCAAAGTCTGTTTCCAGGGTCACCATGTGGAGGTAGGGTGCAGGGCTTAGTTAATGCCCCTTCACTAACCCTGACACATGTTGCCGCCATGCGCCTTTGAAAGGGCTGCGGGAAACTTTATTTTATTATATTAAAAGTAGTAACACGTTTATTCGCCATCCTATCTTTTGATATTTTTTAGGAGCACTATATCAGAGCCATGACTGCATACACTGAGAAAGACTGGGGATCACTTATCGCTGAACTAGAGATGGCCCTAAAGGAGTATTTTCAGGAGCATAAGAGATGTCTTGTGAATTGTGGAGAAAAAGTGAAAATAAGGGGGACAGAATTTATCACACAGGTTGCTGGTATGTTATTATATTTTGTTAACTTATTCACTTCGCAAGTGTTTGTACAATTTCAGCTGTAGTTTTATGATTTTTCTAATTAAATTTGATGAACAACATTTAGTTTTGTAGATAAATGAATGTACTTTTATCACAAGCTTGTAAAATGTGAAAGAGTAACTTAAGAGCCAGTAGCAGTCAGAATGCTTTAATGTAAATTTGGAGCTAATGGGACAATGGAACAAATCATGATGCAGTCTACGGTACATGGCCAAACAGGATCAGACAGAAGGCTGCAGGCTGTGTATTTGTAGTTAATGTGTTAAATATATGTTAGGGGTCAAAGGCATAAAGGGACAACACAGCGCAAGGATTAGTGAGCCGACACTAATCAAGATCCTACCTCACCTCCACGTGGTGACCCTGGAAACAGACAATGGTTCCTGTATGGCTAAGTGGGTAGGGATTGAGGGAGAGCTACTCTGGTATAAGTAGTGATGCAGACGTAGTCACGTTGGATGAGATCCGCCCGCAACACAGACGAGCGGAATTCCAGAGGGACTATTAATGCACATCTCCTGGCCAATGGGAAAAGCTGAACGGATAAACATAACTGATGAGGGTGCATCCATAGAAGAGATGTGGGCCTACGTGGCGAAACTCGGCCCGGAGGTGGGAGGGGCCCGAGTTGGGTTGCACGTGGGCCCACAAAGGTGAAACTCGGAGCCCTGAGGTGGTTGCCCAAATTGAGTTCCATGGTTGCATCCAGGAAAGAGCATGAGCCCGCATGGAGCAAAACTTGGGCGTGGGGCCCAATTGAGTTCAATGGGTGCATCCAGGAGGTGCACGTGAAAATTGGCCGAGGTGGGCCCAGATGAGTTTACGGGGCCCACATAGGTGAATGAGCCCTGAGGTGGGGCCCAAGTTGAGCTCCGAGTCCGGACAGTCTAGAGGCATGGTGAATGTGTGCACGGTGAGAATTAATAGACACGGTGGGCAGGCACCAAGGCAGAGCGAACACGCATGTGACCGATGCACGGGTGGGCTCACCGCTGAGACAGACGTGCACAGCGCTGATGGTGGAGTGTCGAAGGAGCATGGCAAGCATAAGTGTGAACAGACCACCCAAATGTGCAGGAAAACTGGAAAGCCCAGCAGAGGCTTGAATCCAGTGCACGTTTCCGCTCGCAGGGAACTACTACTGCCTTGTAGTTCGATTGGGGACAATCAAAGACTAGCGGAGCAAACCGTACACAAAACTGGATGGTAGGCAAACCAAGTAGTCAAAAAAAGACAGCTAATCTGGGCAGATGACGCTCAACAGCCCAGGAAGGAAGGTTGTCTAAGTGTCGCTACCTTAAAAGAAAATAGCAATCTGCTGTCTTGCGGGTAGGCTGGGGACAGCCAAAGGCTGACAGAGAGCGAACCCAGTAAACGCTGGCTGAAACCAAACACATCGCCGAAGGATAAGCGCCAGAGCTTCAAATGGCGCTGAATGATGTGACGTAAAATACGTTCTTGGCAAAGGCTGTTTATATATCACAACAAGAATGATCAAAATGGCCAAAAAGAATGAGCGACAAGAAGAAGAATAAGAATATATGTTAAAGGCAAGCTGGTAATATTAATTTGTAAAAGTATTAAGTTAAAAGAAAAAATGATATTGATATAATGGAAAACTACAGTAAAACTATGTAGCATAGGCAAAACACATAAAAATTAAGTAAATAGTTTAACAAATCACAAAAATAAGATACAGAGACGTTTTGACCAAAAGACATTTATCAAGCAAAGAATATAAAAGAAGGCAGAAAATTCAGGTTTCTATACATAAGTCTGGAAACATGGGAAGCAATCACCAAATTGGGTTGTACTGTATTACCCCATCCAACTCCTATAGTCGCCGATTTGGCACCCTCTGATTTTTCATCTGTTTGGTCCACTTAAAGATGCACTCCGTGGGAGGTTTGAAAGATGATGAGGGAGTGATTCATGCAGCCAAAAAAATGGCTACATGATCAAGACAAAATCTGATACAGACTAGAAATATATGCCCTTGTTTCGCACTGGCATAAGGTTGTACAAGTTGATGGAGATTATGTTGAATAATACAGATGTTTAATTGATATGCCTATGTATATTGTTTATAAATTTCATGTTGTTTTATTGAACAGTTTGTGTGAAAGCTGATGTGATGTATTACTTTCTAAATGCCCCTCATACAAAGCAACATTTATGCATTTATCCTCAGATATGTTCATACAAATTCTGTTTTGCCAATTGAACTGTGAGGAGACGTTAAGCATTGTCTACACAGAACCAATCAATTATTTCCTCCAGGATATGTACCACCACCTACAGTTTGCTTATTATCAAGGTAAAGGACTTGTTAATTTGTGAATAGTACAATACAATGCTAGTAATGGATGAAAAATATCAAGAGATGGGCAAGTAACAGCATGTTGAAATGTACCACCATAACACAATGTTAGAGATAGTTATAGTCAACAGCTGATGGGGACATTGAACTTGATCTCATTGTAATTTATTAAGGATAAATATTTATGAATGGGGGCTTGAATATTGAAGTTGTTGGGAGAGTAGAGGTTAATTAACCATTATACATTTTGCTGTTGTAATTGTACTATAAATTCTTATTTTCTTTACAAGAAAGTACAGTAATGTATAGGCAGATAAATGTGTGTTTAAAAAAATGTAGTGTAATTTCAAACTTCCAATATATTTTTTGTGACTTTTGTAGTCACATACATTATAGTATTTCTCACCTGTTAACTTTTTCACATATGTAATATTATTTGTGCATGTTTTCTTATTCTTTCTTTAATCCTGTTTTACCTCATAGCAACATGGTTAAAAAGAGATTTATAGAACAGGTTCTGGTGTGCATTTCAGTCATGGTGTCTTTCATGTGGTCTCACCTTTGTGTGGTCAACCTTTTGCTTTGTATGCACTGTATCTGAACAGCATTGCCCTTTGTGGCACACTGTTGGTAATATGCTTAAATGGCAGAACCATTTAATTTGTTGTTTCTTAGTACTGCTGTTGTACCCACTTTTTCCCCCTTATATCTTCAGTCCTAAATCTGTCTTTTCTTTATACTCCCAGCACTGCGTATCACTTTATCACTGTCACAACTAGTGTTCTTCTGCCATAGTATGTCAACATACAGGTATCATAATGTGGTATGAAAGATTGTATTGTACAATGTTCTTTTAGTGTTCATTGGGAAGTACTTGCATTTAAAAATTGACATAATTTGTCCTATAATTCGAGTTGCTTTCTTTAATCTGTGTTTGATTTCGTTAGTTATTCTTTCAGCTGCTGGCAAAATTTCACCAGATATATAAAATCTTAACTGAACAATTGTTTTTAGCTTATGGAGATATTGTTAGTGCTTTCCTCTCTAGCGCATGTCTTTTCTTTGGTTTTATGCATGTTGTAGTCATCGCATGTTAACTGGATTCTGTTAATATGTTGTTGTATCTGTTCTTCCCCTGGTCTTGTTTATGTATACATGTATTTGTGTATGTAATATTGGTAAGTTTCATATAAATGTTACAACTGTACTTTTTTACATTATAACTGTTGTCATCCACAGAGAATAACTTAGAAAAATCAGCTGAAGCTACAGCATGCTTCCTTGTGTTAAACTCTAGTCATGAAATTATGAAGGAAAATAAGGATCTGCTGAAAATTAAACTTCAATACACAGATGATGACTTTGTTGCTGAAAAAGTGAGAGTAGTTAGTTTTATATATCTATCTTTATCTCTACATTGATTGCTGTTTTAGTACTGAGCTTCATCAAGAAACAGCAAATTAAATGGTTTAGCCACATTAACAGATTACCAACAGACAGTATGCCTCAAAGAGCAATGTTAATCCATTACAGTGGATATAAATCAAAAGGCTGCTCATGCAAAAGGTGTACCTCAGAAATAACAGAGACAGTGAAAAAACACTATTTATGAAGTGCACACAAAAGCCCATACTAGAGATCTGTCCTTATCCTGATGCTTTGAGACAAAACATAATTCTTCACCTTTCAACTCCTAACGAAGCACAGGTCTTCAACAAACTTCTTCCAGCCCTTCCTCTCTCTTGCCATCCATCAAAAAGGATTAGAAAAGAAAAAAAGAAAGAAAGGAAAAAGTAGAATAAAGAAAGATTACAGTGCTTGATATCAGTTCATATAATAAAGAGATAATTTTGATCATTATCTTCTCTCATTGATTACAGTGCATAATATCAGTTCAGATAATAAATAGCTAATTTTATCATTACTCCTCATTATTACAGTGTCTGATATCATTTCAGATAAAGATCTTAATTTATTTATTATAAATACATCATTTTTCATTATCTTTACAGGATATCAGTTCAGATAATAAATAGCTAATTTTTATCATTATCTTCTCTCATTGATTACAGTGCTTGATATCAGTTCATATAATGAGATAATTTTGATCATTATCTCCTCATTTATAATCAGTTATTTATATATAAATAACATCATTTTTTTCATTATCTTTACAGGGATTACTATGTAATCCCATAGAATATAATACAGTACTTCATACCAAGTACCAATACATCAGTCAACATAGAATACAAGTTGTCAGTCTGAACATATTAAGAGATATAATCAGGAGATTAAATGGCAATGACTCACGAGCAATGAAGATGATCCTTAAATGAACAATAAACAATATCAGTTTTCTATTATGTTACATCATCATCATCATCAAATAGCTTGTCCTGAGCAGAACTTTGCCACCCCAACAGTCCTCGAATTTCTCTCTTCATAGGCCAGATGTCCTGCCTCTGCAGCTGTCATGTTCAAACCATCAGTTACATCCTGAATCCATCTTCTCCGGTCTTCCTCTTCTTCTCTTTGCCGGTATGCCTCCTTCCATGATGGTCTTCTCCAGCCCTTCATGTCTTTTTATATGTCCAAAATATCTCAATTTTCTCTATCTTATTTGTAGCATCAGCCAGTTTTCTTTGATTTTGAGTCCTTTCTGGATAGATCTATTTGTTCTCTTCTCTGTGCAAGATATACGAAGGACTCTTCTGTAACACTTGTATTCAAAAGCACTTATATGTTATATTACAAGAAGGTATAAATTGAGAAATGAGAACATTAGATATATCGTTGGAATTACACCATGAATGCAACATTTTATAAGACAATAAATAAAATGGTTTGGTCACCTAATGATAATGAAACCAGATCTACTACCATCTCACGCCGGTAACAACCTGCAACCTGGATGCAGAGCAAGAGGAAGACCAAGAACCTGATGGATAGATAATATCACAGATATCCTACGACATCAAAGACTAACAACTACAAATGCAACATACCTAGCACAGGATAGAAAACTGAAACTCCCAACAACTCTTCATGAAACATGTGGATAAAACAAGGCAACACAAGTTTTCTATTGTAGTTTCTGTAATAATCTGGGATAATATTATCCAATAGTATACAAATTTCTACTGATGGCTTATCGATAAGTTTTACCAACATAAATCCCACTTTATAAGGTCAGATCTACCGAGTCATGTTTTAACATAGTTTCAGGTCTGGTTAGTCATAGGGAAGACCATCGAAACTCATGTCTGCTTGGTCTTATATATTTCTGCAAATGGCGATCATTTTTATACTGAGGAAAATAAAACAGAGTAAAAAGTTATATTTCCTTGAGTATAAAAAACAAATATGTCCCAAATGATTGAGGATTGTTTCTAATCCAGAAAAGAGAAGCTGATCAATGTTTGAGGGTTGCCATGATTTGAAGACTCCTAGGTCCCAAAAGAATGCACAAGATTCAAGTGTATTGTGTCCCAAAAATCTGTGGAGGCGGTGCATCCTTTCTCAAAATGCACAGGTAAAAATTTACAGCTCTGTTCCTAGGACAGTACTATAGACCATTTGTACCAAGAAAAACCACAGGTGGTGCCCTGTAGTCAGTGTGAAGACTGTCACAGACTATGAAACATGATCACAAATACATGATGTGTTCTTTCTTCTTTGCTTCATTCTTACGACCAATTTTAATCACTCTTTGTGATATGTTTGATCTTTGCTAAGAACGTATATACGTTGCACATTGGTTTGGTAGGCCCTAAACGCATAGACTTCTACAAATTTAGGACACATGCATCCGTTTTCATCCAAACCTCCTTAGTCGCCTCTTACGACATGCGTGGCAGGTAACAGTGGTTCTATTCATTACACCCCAAATTTGGGCCCCGGTAACCACTCGGGCAACATGATGTGTTGAAATTAGATGTACTGGGCCTAAAAAAAATACATAGACTAGCAATAAGCTAAACAGCTCTTTTCCAGTGTCAATGAGATGGAATAGATGCCAAAGTATACCTTGTAAGACTGTCCTCTCCTTGGTAGCTGGGAAGCAACATGCGGTCACACCCAATAAACCTTAAAACTAAGTTTTGAAATAACATGAAAGACCTCAAGCTGACTGCACAGTTTGTGAGTATTTGTTACAGTGGATTAAGTGCATGACCAGAGATCGCTGAAGACGAAATAAGCTGTACGACACAAATAAGCTGAAAGACACAAAATATATCAGCTTAACTGCTGTAAAATATTGCACAAGGTAATGACACTCATCGGCTGAAATCATAAAGAGCACTTGTTAAGTAGTTATTCTAGAGAAAAAATTTTTAAAAAGTAAAGGAACGCTTTTTCATACTTCAAGGTATATTGGGGAATACAGTGTTAGGCCCATATTTTTCATTTCATTGACCATTGATGCAGACAATTGGTGATATGGTGAACATCACATTGGCCACCTTTACTTCCCAGTGATTTCTCTGGTACCCAATTGAGGCTGGGTCGTCTGTAAAGCGCCATGGTCAGAAAATATTCACGTCCATGATGGAATTGAAACCGGACCACACGCCAAGAAGTAGTTCACTAACAACTACGCTATGTGGCTCTCTAGAGCAAACACCGAAGACATAAAAATGAAGAATTGATTGTATTTGAATGATGTTTCCAATGCAGTGTTCAAGATTGCAAATGTATTTTTTCAAGTTTCTTATTCTGTTTTTGTACTACAGGAGGTCATGGAGTATGCAGTAAACAGGAAAGAGATGTATGACTTAATGGATTTTATAAACAAGAACTACAGATGGCCAAATGAATACAGTGTAAGTTGAAATTTAATTCAAAGTTATGTTTTTTGTTTTATTAAACTGTTATTTCTTCTTCATCATCATCATCAAGTAGCTTGACCCTTCCGGAACCTGGCTTCCATGACAGCAGTCCTGAAAAACTCTCTATTCTGTGTACTGTAACTGGCATCAGCAGCAGTGATTCTCAAATTGTCACTAACATCTTGCACCCGTCATCTTCTTCTAGCTCCTCTTATTCTTTTCCAGACACCATTCCCTCCAAAGTTATCTTCTCTATTTCTTCTTACAGTTGATTAATTAATATTTCTGAGTTATTTTTGCAAATCAC
This sequence comes from Arion vulgaris, assembly GCA_020796225.1. Lineage (NCBI taxonomy): Eukaryota > Metazoa > Mollusca > Gastropoda > Stylommatophora > Arionidae > Arion > Arion vulgaris. Next base: position 28,880,638 of record CM036761.1, on the reverse strand, counting down.
TTGTGAGGAGGCACTTCCAAAAATGTACCATCAACATCTAAAAATGAAATAAGATAGTTTTATATAGTTAAAAAAAAAAAAAAGATAAAGTGACGTTTTACAGCAAACACAGTTGATGAAACAATTGATCAAGACAGCAACATAAACACATGACTTACTAATGTTTTAAGGAAATCGGTAGCAGAACAGGTTCTTAACCCTGGGAAATAAGAAATTTTGTTGGTTCTAGACATTTTGGCTGCACTGATTGCATATACAAGAATTAAATTCTTTTCTAGTAATGAAAATGTTTAATTTAAAAGATTTTATCCTAAATTTGTTTGTTTATGAGCTGTATTTAAACAAAAATTGTAAGGTTACAAAATAATGGTAGTGACATTTGTAAAAAATCCTGTTAAAAGTAACTCCCACTTACCCAATAATGATAAAGTATCCATGATTTTCCTGTTAGAAATAATTTAATTTTCATAAAGAAATATCAGTTTCCTAACAATGACAAATAATAAATTAAACATCCATGTCAATGCATATATTCTCTTGTCAATGTCTTCATATTCCTATTCTTTTCTTTACTTCTTTAGCATAATATAAACCAGACGATTAGAAACTGATTGAAATTGTTTCATTCTAAGGCAGAATTAAATTTCGCAGGCCAATGCTTAATATCCCAAGTTTCACAGAGGTACTCCGTATCGCCTGTAACAGACTCAAAAATGCGAGAGTTAACAGCATGGCTCAGCGCAGGCAGCACTATCATCTCGAGTCCAACAAACACAATTCACTTAGGCTTATAATATGAAAGAGAGAGACCGAGGCAAGAGTGCAAAAACAAATGCTGTAACCTACCAGCTAGCCCCATTGTTAAGGCACCCAAACATCTCACTGACAACTAAACAACAGATGATCAACAGCATTTTCATGCCTACTCTGTGTTACTAGAGCCAACCATGGGCAATGAACAAAGCACAGTTGCAAAATACAACTACATGTGAAATGCAATGCCTATGAAAAGTTACCAACACCACCAGAAAAGACAGTCATCAACATCAGCATTAAAGAAAAAGTTGGGACAGAACCTTGCTTAAATTACATTGAGTAACAAAGTATGAAGTGGTTCGGCCACCTAATAAGAATGCAACCAAACTCCACTGTATACAGTCTTCTAACAACAGAACACCAGAAAAAAAAGCTAGATGAAGACCATGAAAAAGATGGATAGATAGCAGCAGAATCATGTCAAAAGAAAAATATCTATCACTCCAGCCACTATAGAAGCACAAGATAAAAACAGAAAACCATGGCACTGGGAAACAACCCAGTAATAGTATGACGACCAAAGACAAAAAAGAATGTCACAAAATTATATTGGAGTAATTTTCCTAACCACTTATTCTTAAATTTATATGAAGAAACACAGTGACAGCCCTTTGACGTGGTTCATCTAATTGCAGATAATTCTTCTTTACAAACTAAAACAGTGCTAAATCAATGGGAAGACATCTGTACCTGACATACCTGCAAGAACAACCATCACAGTGACAACTTAGGGGCAAAGAAGAAAAGAAAGTCCGCTTGAAAAGCTTGGAGATGCACGATGGAAGATGAATGCATGAAAGATCACAGAAAAGGAGAGCACTAAAAGTCCTTGTAGAAACCTCATGTGCCACAAAGCATGAAGCATATTTAAGGAAATAATGCTATTTTACGTAACAGGTTCATATAGCTAACAAGCCTAAAGCTAGAAACTTCTAATGTGTGCATTTGTGTCACAAATAGATACAAACAGTTGAATGTTGTTACTTAAGTGTCAAATATAAGAGGAAGCTTATAGTTCTGTCACCATTATCATTCTGGGATATGTTCTACAGCAGTGCTATCCAATGTTTTTATATATTGGGGCACATCTGACTAATAACTGTGGAGACACGGGTGCCATGTGACAACTCATCATCATCAGATGCCGTGCCAGCTGGCGTAGGCGATCATGGATCTCTACAAATCTCTGTCCCTGGTGTTGGCTATCATCTCAGATGTTGACGCTCTTCCGTGCCATGAAGTCAGGCTGTACAAAATGTTCTCTGTCTTCCCCTATCTCATCTCCCCTCAATTTTACCGGTTGTCACAAGGTGTTCTAAGTCTCCCTTTGTCATTACCTGTCTAAAAAATAATGATTGCCTCTTTCTTATATTGATAATAAGTTTTCTCTGTGTCCTGGATGTGGCAACTACAATAATAATACTGCTAATAATAATAAAGTTATATTAATAGTAATTTGAATAAAATTAATATCAGATGAAAACGTAATACTCAGTACAAGTTAATTGTGTTTAAATACTTTGCTTACCAAAAATAAACCTGAATCATACTATTATTCAGAAACACTTTTTTCCCCCTTGATTAACGATAAAGCCAGAGAATAAAATAGGGCACCAGGGATGTGTTTCATATAGGGTCAGCAGGCACCATGTTCGACAGCGCTGTTCTAGAGAGATGTCATCAGTCTTAGACTGACCATTGCTGTCTGTACCAAATTTAATTGCATGCAAAAGTAGAAGACAATAAAAGAGGGATAATGAAAAGTATCTCTAATGAGCTCTAGTCGGTGCTACAGAGTTCGTGCACCGTTGATTGGTCCTCCAGCAGATCAGGCAAGAAAATATGCATACAAAAGAACCATAAGTATGCATACTGTTTGATATCGGATGGGGAAGACTGAGTATCTATGGGTCTGCCCGGAGTGTAATAACGTCAGTTTAGTAACCAATAACCGATCGGAAGTCTTCTGTAGTTAATCATAAAACTTGTCATATTTCTGCAGATGGCAGATGAAGATACAAATGAAGTGTCAGAAAGCACTAGTCAAAGCACTGAAGAAATAGAAGACTGGATGACTAGGTATGAGAAGCTGGGTATACATATCATTGCTAAATCAGTGGACCTGTATAGAGAGGACAGGTTTGTTGCAGATGGAATGCTGAAAGAGGAACAGTGTGAAGAGCTTCTAACTATGATTAAAGTGAGTTATGTTTATTTGGATAGGAATTATTTACTTGACTTTGTTGTATTTTTGAGATTGGGGAAATGTGTACTTTCAATACAACATACATTTTCCGTTATTGTGCTTCATTCATGGATAGCTTGCCTCTGTCCTTTACAGATTTACATTTGATTTTGCTGATAAATTTGTAACAGTTCTGCATTTATTTTAGTATATTTTGTTAGCAGCATTCTTTGATTCTGTGGTAAAGCTCTTACATAATTTGTTATCTGTTTTCTTGTACACTGCTGAGTAGATGTAGGTTCTGACATTGTACTTGCAGTGTTAATTTTGTTGAATAGTGCCACAAGTTGGAAAGATCTTCAAAGAGCTTGTCATGAAATGGCACTGGTGGCAACATTATCAGTCTTCTTTGCTTTTCATACGCTAGATTGCTTTGTAGAACCATTTTCGAAAGTCTTTTATTAGTGTCACAGTCACATTAGGAAGGAGTTCTGAGCTTTAGTTTGTTGAAAAGATTGTGTCTCAGTACTAAAACAATTTAGTAATCACAAATTTTTACTCATTGTTGTTAACATAATCAATAACTAGCCGGGAATTTCTGTGTTATCATTTGTGAATTAGTATAGTAACTACGAATTTCTTGTTACCATCGTTTGTGAATTGCATCTTTTAATTCTGTTGTGAGCACCATTAATAAGGCTCTTCAATGGCATTAGCTCAACATGCGTTTTTCTCATGTCTTTTGATAAGCAAACAAATTTTGATTAAATTTTAAAATTGATTTTCCCAGTTAAGAAATGGTGCAACTAAGTTTTTCACATAAACACTGTGCATGCTCAATGACCTAGTATAATGGCTGATTTAATGCACTATGAAAAATCATACATTTTTAGTCAAATTAATAACCCATTAAAGAAATCACATAAAAAGTTGAAAAATAGTCGCCTTGACCTACAAAATATGAATAAGGCTGTCCAAATATCATGATGTTATAGAGTTTAGTGCTGGAAAGTGTTTCTGTGACACCATATTTTAGTGGACTCTTTTTGGATCAATAACATGTTGAGTACATTGAGGCTAGAGTTGTACATATTTCTGTAGATTTCTCTCCCAATGTTACTCATGGTTCCGCCAGTGGTTACCAGGGCTCAAATTTGGGGTGTAAAGAATAGAACCACTGTTACCTGCCATGCATGTTGTAAGAGCGACTAAGCAGGTTTGGCTGAAATTGGATGGGAATGTCCTAAATATGTAGAAGTCTATGCGTTTAGGAGCCTACCAAACCAATGTGCAACGTATACACATTCTTGGCAAAGATCAAACATATCACAAAGAATGATTAAAATTGATCATAAAGAACGAACGCAAAGAAGAAGAAGAAGACTCAAATTTTTACATTGTTTGTGTGTTTTGAATAAATATTTTAGAAGAGAATCTTTTAACTATTTTGGCCAGAGAAGATCTCGAATGAGGAGCTGCAGAAAAAAACCTGACTTATTACACATCGCTAACCACAGTCAGAGAAAGGACATGGAGATGACTTGAACATGTATGTAGAGTACCACGGACACATTTGCAAATACAGATCTCTGATGGATAGCAGAAGGAAGGAAAAGATGGAGAAGACCTAAGGAAACCTGGAGAAGGGCGGTGTAAAGAGAAATGAGGAAGAGTGGACTGATATGGGATACCATGGATGATGGAAGGGTAGCAGACTGAAGACAATGGAGAATCACTTGTGAGGGAATTGTGTAGAAAATACAAATGAATTATTTATTTTGTGAGTTACAAAAGTTACACTTTTCTTTCAAACCTTCAAACCTTCAAACCACCCCACCACTCTTCCAATAACCCTACTTTGTATTTAGTTCAAACATTTGTAGTGAAACTAAAAATAAAAATGATACAAGTTAATATTTTTTGTAATGACTTATAACAACATTGCATCAAATTATGTTTTTCTCAGGGTTTGAAAGTAGAGAAGATTGGTTCTCAAAAGTTTGATTTAAAGGCTGGACAACAGGTAATGAGTTTCATATGATATTGTGTTAATGGTACTGTTTAGTTATTGTTGTGTTCATTCATAGCATGAGTTTATGATAATTTTCATGACAATATGCAGAACTGGCATACTCGATAACCGTATTCTTTTGTGCCTGCATTTTCTGGATAGACTATATACACAACCTGGGGGAATGAGTTATATAAAAATAACATCTTTGTCATTGGTGATCATCACCAAGAGAAAGAATAATATTGTGATTATTTTTGTAGTCTATTTTTAAAATGTACACATGGCATGCTGTCAGAGAATATTATGTTATATGGTCGACATCATGGCACATTGGACATTCCCATGCTTGCTCTGTCCTATGCTGCAACAGCCATATCAAAGTCCACTTGCTCACCGTACTCATGAGAAGTTGATTAGTATATCTTCTCTCTCTACCACAAGACGACACTGTCTGGCATGTTCAAACTTAACTCTTAATTCTCACACTCGTTCTAGTATCTGAGACTCGCCCATATCACATAAATGAGAGAGTACCGACTCTGTCCATACTTCTGCCAGCTAGAGTCGGGGCATTGTTTGCAAGAAAGTCAGCTTATTCTCTCTAAAATATTCTCTCGAACTTGTGAAGTCCTTGGTTCTTAGGGCATCAACAAAAGCACACCATTCTTCTCTGCCCTTTGCTATCCTCTGTATTTTGTTCCAGCTGTAATTCATGTCTTTCAGTTACTGGTCTCCTGTTCTTCTCCAGGTAGTTTTGGCTCTTCCTCATTTTAATTCATCCTCTAATGTCCACCATAGTGCAGTTTTCATGACAAAGTTAGTCACCATGTAGTAACGCATGTCCGATTCACCTATAAGGTCTCTTTTGGATGATGGTATTCATATAATTTGGGGGCAATATAATAAGAGAAAACAAATACTGAACCCTGCCTTGCATGCCTTAATAGGTGACCATAAAGGGTTGTGCATGGTTCTAGCAACCATATTGGGAACATACATATTTCTACAGAAAGCAGCACTGCAACAAAATAAGGTTTGTCTAAAGCTGATGGATTGACTTTATTGCACCATGTTTTACCCCATACGGCTCGACCCTTGTCAGCAGAAATGGCCCACCACTTGTTGTAGAGAGTATTACACAAAGCACGAACTCGTAGCTCCGTAGCTATATAATTTAATTTTTATAAATTTTTGGGTAAAAATTCCATCAAAATTCGGTCAAAAAGCTGTTTTGGGGGTGTGTTTATCCAAAAGTTCATAAAAATTGTAATATTTAATATATCCTAAATATCATGTGTAATTTTTTAGATATTACAATTGCTCACCTTAGAGTGAAAACAGAATTCATTTATATTCATTACTTTCAGAGCCGTAGGGATTAAAAATTTTGTGTTTGGCTGCCATTTTTATTGTTTCCATGGCAACACGTTGACATATTTTGTTACTAATTTTTCTACTCTTTAAGTCATAATATCTCAAAATTGTAATACAAATTCTACATTAATATGAAAGCAACGAAAAAGTTGCAGACCAGAATCCCCTTAAGCAATTAGGAGTCCAGATGTGTTCAGAATAAGGATGATGAGAAACACGAGTCACTGAAGTTTGGAAATAACTGAACATGGGGATTATTTTGTTAGAACTAGTCACTGATGGCGTCTGTACAGGGATAGTGACTCGGTCTATTAACCCCGACATTCTGAGTTCGAATCACGCTGCGGACAGTTTGGTTGCAAATTGTTTGCATGAATTTTTACAAAAGACGATGGCACCACCGTTCAGAAAGCAATGGAAAACTACTGAACGTAATAATGCCTAGAAAAATCACAAACAGCGTTAAAAGCTGGGGTTGATTCGCAAAGTCCTGTAAAGGATATGCAATTAACTTATAGTCACTGATGCATTTTGCTAAATTTATTTTGCTGTTATAATTTCTTTTTTTTAACAGCGACTACAAGAAAGTCCAGATGAAGAGTACGAAGCTTTTTTAAGATTGTTTATTCGTGCAACAGATGGTGTAAGGCAATATACACAGAGATATTTAGATAGAGACACACAGTTGCATCTGAAGGAGGCTTTCATTGTGTGTTGGTCACAAACATATGGTTAGTTGAAGTAGTGCTATCTTTTTGTTCCTAAGCTGTACACTCTTAACAGTTATGAATTAATGGTCCATTAGGGATTTATTGTCTCACCGTACATGATATATGTTATGTCTGCCGTATAGGGAGTCTGAATTTCTTGCTTCTTTTGTATCCTTTGCTTGTTTATTGTTTTTGTACTTTGTAAAACTAGAGTACTTTGTTTTTACATGTTTCACCATTGCTACATAGTTTTACTGCAGTCTTCCTTATAACTATAGTTATGAATTAACTATTTTGTTATTGCATTTTATTACCTTTGAGATGTAATCCAAAATAAAAATTGATTAAACATATTGAACTGGGTTAGTCAAGGATATGCTAGCACAATTTTTGGGAGAGCCACATCCTATATTTTGAATTTGCTGTTCCTATGTGGCTTCAAATTGTCTTAATATCACCCCCTAGATTAGAAAGGTAAATTGGCAACTGTGTAGTACAGATTTTAACTCATCCAGGTTATGGGTATGTCAGGTTGATTATGCTGAAACACAAAGGTAAAGAACTAACAGATTGAGATTAGTAAACATAATTTTATTCTTTGACAACTTGTCCACATTTATCTTTTATACATACACTTGAATGGGTTATTGGTTACTGAACCGGCATCAGTACTCTTGAATGGGTTGAAATAAAGCAGTGAGCAACCTGAAATACATAGCATCTCCAAAGAGTTTTAGATAATCTGTTGTAGTTTATCTCTAATGATCTACATATACTTTTCTTCTGAGTCCATGGAGACCATTGTTAATAGCTTCTTGTTGAATGTTTCTTATGTTGTTAAATTAGGATTTTCTTTCTTTCTTAAATCCTTTTGTGTGTTGAGCAGACTGTCTGGTCTGTAGCTACTTGGGTCAAATCTTCTATGGCATAGAGATTTAGGTTAGGTTTCTTGAATACACACCACATCTATCTTCTCATTGAACAGTCTAACTGGTAGTTTTGCTCTTTTTGGTGGAATGATCCGTCATAATTTCAGTTGTTAAGAACCATGATAAGTGATTAGTGCACTTGCCTCATAAGTGCATGGTTCCAGGATTAAATTTTTCCATTGTCAGAGTTTTAAAAGTTCCCATAGTGGTATTTTTTAATGACCGAATGGCACTTAGCTTGAGACAGCTCAATTTGGTGCTGGAGAAACACAGGGAAGTACAAGATGACATGCTTGATGTTGATCACATGATCCATTGTGTGCTGCTGGTCAAAGAATAATATGAACCTAATACAGTATTCCCCAATATACCTCATGGTATGAAAACAGGTTTTTTAGAAATTTTTATTTCTGATTCCAGTTATTATGCCAGGAATTCCCTTACTGCACAGACCCAATTTTCTTCTGTTTTTGTGATATCCAGATTTTCAGCAATGAAAGAAACATTTTCTAGCCAAACATGAACCACCATTAGTGGCTAGAGCTAATTATATTTTAATTCTATGTAATGAGATTTGATTTTAAATGTTCTATAATTTATACTACAAAATTAATTCACTCTTCCCTCCCCATTTCTGTGTTTGCTTGCTATGAATTTAGCGTTAGTCAGGGCGTTTAATATGGCATCTCTGACTGATTTTTGTGTGCAGGATAGCGTTATTTATCTTTAGTGTCCATTCAGACGAACGTTACCCCGACTTCTGAGGTACTTGTAATTTAGACCTCCAAGTAAAGGATCAGGAAACCTGTAGTCCGTGTACCATGTGCACACCAACAATTATTTTGGTCAAAGTTGGTCCCATACCCTGGGATTAGCACAGAACATGGTTACTTGCGAAGCATGTTATCGGCACTCTGCAATATACATTAATTTTAGATTATGTTGTATAACTGGAAAAATACACAAATATAGGTAATCTTATAAAAGGACCCTATTCAATTTTGTACAGATCCTGAAACTGTTCATGGCTGCTACCCTCAAGAGGATGGTACTTGTGTCAGATTTAATGACATGTGTGATGAGCTCTCTTCTCAAGAATATACGTAAGTAGATCTATAGAATCTGTCGTCATTATTTATGGCTATGCAGGTAATTGGGAAAAGATGTTCAATTTAAATATAATATGGTTTGCAGTCGACTATCACCAGGGGTAATATTACAGTTCTTCTATCTCCTGCTTTGTGTAGTCGGTGATGGAAGACTTTCTTTATGTGGTGCCTGATAGCTTGAAACCTTTAAGAACGTACCCCCATGCATATCTTTAGAATGTCTGTTAGTGGTTCATTAGCGGTTGAATCTACCAACATCTTCATATATGTAGTATCTTTAAGGTTAAATTATAGACGATGCTTTAATCAGGATGCAATTCTGTCATGAGGGATCTGCCGTATCATTTTAGTGTAAGAATTGTCACAGTGACTGTCACTCCCGCATCAGACTTTCAGTTTCTTCTTCTTTACCCTTCGCCCCTAGGAAGGCATAGGTCTGCAACCAAGGCCTTCAAAGCCTGTCTATCCAAGGTGATCTTTTCCAGATCTCTCCCCTATCTCTTCATTTCTTTGCCATGAGTCCCTTCTTGCGGGGTCCTTCCTCGGGTGGCAAGCTATGAATTTTCCTGGTTGTGATTTCTGTAGCTATCTAGTGACTTTTATGGGGGTGGGGTAGCTAGCTTCTTATTTGGGCCCCGGTAACCACTCTGGAAACTTTCAGTTTCAGTTTGGAATATCTTCATTGCCCTCCAGACATGTCCATAGGTGATCTGATCTCCTTCGCAATATCTCAACAATGTCCAGCGTACCTGTCTAATGTTGATTGATGAGCTTACTCATACGCCTATTGCACTGTTTATTTCTGGCCATTCAAATCTTCAATCTAATCTCTTGCAATATAGCAATGCATCAGACTTTACAGTCACCAATGGAGCAGTTAAGTACCTATCCAACGGCACAGCTCTCTGCTCCATTGGGGCTGAAAAAGCTATATTATTAAATATAAAATATATCACACACATATGGATGTCACTGGAGCATTTGAAGCACGTTGTGCCAGCAGGAAAATCAATTGGAGACAAGATGTGAGTCGATATATAGAGAGGATATTATATCGCTTAACTTCATGGCGCAGAGAAATGTAAACATCAGAACTGATAGTAAGTACTGACAAATGGTATTTGTGGAGATCTCTGTATAAACTATATTGACATCGGAAATGTATTTGATAGCAGACACTGAGAAAGTCTGTGGTGTATTCTAAGATTTGAAATTTTGCTATATTTGATAAAACATTTGGAAAAGCTACTACAGCAAATTCACATGCAGTTTTGAAATTTCAAAACTGAAGTTTGAAGACAAAACAAGCATGCAGCAATGATGTGTAATGTCATCTCTACTATTCAATATTGTCATAGACTGAGTTATGCGCAAAACAACTGAAGATAAAGCAAGCGGTATCAGATGGACTCTCACACTCCCCTTGGAGGACTTTTATTTCACTGATATCACACTATCTCACAGGCATTATCATCAACATCAAGTAGCTTGCCCTTCCGAACTTTGGCTCCCATGACAGCAGTCTTGAAAAGCTTTCTGTTCTGTGCAATTTGACCGGCATCAGCAGCAGTCATTCTCAGATCGTCAATGACACCTTGCACCCATCGTCTTTTCATCGAAATATTTAATTTTCCTTCATTTTATGCTCTTTAATAGCCAACTCTCTTTAATATCAAGCTGTTGCAGAACAGAAGCATTTGTTATTTTCTCTGCCTGGGATTTTCTATGTACTCTTCTATAGCATTTATATTAAGGTATATATTTAAAAAAAAACCTACTTCCTTAACCAGTACAGACAGATGGGTAGGCTGAAAAATTATTCAGAAGAAAACAAATAATGAAAATAATGACTGAACATGGTCACCTCAGAACCAGTCTAACTAGAAAATCCTTTCAAATACTACTACTTTCACATATCTTGAAAGTGTTTTCAGCCATGAAGAAGAAGCTTATTCTTATATTAAAAGCAGAATAAGTAAAGCATAAAGTGCATTTATGGCCCTTTAGACGGTCTGGAAATCAGCCCAATACAGCATCAGAACCAAGATTAATATATACCGATGCTGTGTGCTGTCAACTTTGCTGTATGAGTCAGAACGCTGGAGAATGACAGAACAAGATATGCACAAACTTTCCACCATCCATACATCTTATCAGTGAAAGATCTTCCGCATGTTCTGACCAAGTACTACCTCTAGCCAAGAGCTGCGTACACAGTTTTCAGTAAGAAATTATGAATACGATCATCCAAAAGATGCTGGAATTAGATAGGGCATGTGCTACCCATAGAAACTAACTTTATTAGAAAACTGCACTGAGATGGACACCAGAGGTCAAATGGAAAGGGGGAAGATCCAAAACTACCTGGAGGAAAGCAGGAGAACAGAAACTAAGAAATGAATCACATCTGGAACACAATACAGTGGATAGCCAAGAAGATTACAACATGTGTAATGAGATGTCTACGAAAAGCTGTCAACGTTACAAGGAGATATAATAGAGTGAGAAATGAGAATATCAGAAGCATCGTTGGTACTATACCATGCATACAGTACACCAAGAAGCAAAGAATCAAGGGGTTCAGCCATCTAATGAGAATGGAACCACATTTACTACCATCACATGCCTACAATAATTGACACTCAGGGAGCAGAGCACGAGGCAGGCCAAGAACACGACGGATAGATAACATCTCAGAGTCCCTGTGAAAGCATGGACTGACGTCAAGCGCAACACACCTGGTACAAGATAGAAACTAACTCTCCCCACGACGCTTCACTGCAAATGTGGTTAAGATAAGATAAGATCAGCCAAGAAGAGAATATTGTGCTTTTTTTTAAGTTTTAAACACCAAGGACATCACAGGTTAGAGTGCAGGATCATTATGTACACAAGTCATAACATTGTATGATGATGATGAATAAATGTCATTTAAAAAATAAATTACATTCATTGAAGATAATGAAGTTGGTCTTCATTAATATTGGTATATCTTACAGAACTGTGACATACCTCAATACAGCAAGTGGAGATTCTCAGTTTTTGAATGAGAATGAGCAGATTGATGTAAGTAGTTAGATGTCTGTACACTTGCTAATTAATTAGATAAATCATTGTTGTTCTACTCTTACGTTTAGATGTCATCCAGAAAGGGCACTATCAAATCCTTTCAACTGTATCTTTTCTGGCATGGTTCCAGTTCAAGTCTCTGCACATCACTGACTGTCTGACGTTGTTTTTCCATCACACTCTGGGTCTTCCTTGATGTTTATATCTTTTTCTTTGCTATCGCTGTTTTGATGATTATACCGTCAGACCCATTCTTATGATGAAGTCGGCTCTTGTCTGGAGCTCATCTCTGGTACCATGCAGTTTTCAATATATATATGGCCTTTTTCATCTTTACAGACGGTCCACTGGCAAGTGTTTTACAGTGACAACATCCAAGTTTTTTGCTCGTCTCTTTTGTCTTTCGTCTCATCCCTAAGTCTCTTTTCAAAAGATTCTGCGCCTTTGCGTAATGTTGTTTCCCCACATAACTTGGTCATCAGCCAGTTTTCCTACCTGCTGGGACAAAAAAAAAAGTTATTCATTGAGGCGTTGCAGACATGCTTATATCTGAGCAGTGGTCTTCCTTGGTACCTCTTCCTCTCCGAAAGTTCACAGAATAACACTTGTTTTGGTATGCAGCAATTGTCCATGGTCTCATATATTCCATATCAAGCACTAAAGTTTTTGAACATTGCATAACTAGACCTACATCACCTAGAGAAATACTCATATGTAAACTAGACCTACATTACCTAAGAGAAATACTCACTATGTCATAACTAGACCTACATCACCTAAGAAAATACTCACTGTCAAACTAGACCTACATACCAGAAATACTCACTATGTTTAAGACTAAGAGACTTTTATAAAGTAGATTCCATCTCATTTCAATATATCGCCCATGTGGTGCCGGGGCCCGCAAGGGAAACAAAAAATAGTACCGATGCGACCTACAAGGCATATCTTAAGAGGCGACTGATGTAGGACCTAGCGAAGCTACCCTAGTAAATAAAAACATCAGAAATCAGATGCTGGCCTACTTGTAGGCGCATAACTTGACACAACATACAATCTTTCTTAGGCTCAGATCACATACAAATTACACAGTGGCTAACAAGTGGTCAATATGGAGCATTCGAAGAAGTAGAAGAAGATAATTTCAATATATCTGGCAATACAATGACCCATAGATTGACAAGAAAAGGAGGATAAACTACCACAGGTTAATACAAGCTTGACATGACAAGGCATAGAGATTTGTTAGTAGAAGATATAGAACAAGTGTGGAAACAAAGTGTCCAGGTCATCAGAAAGATTACCGATTTGAAAATAACAAGTCATAATCTTCACATATTGCACAAGTCACAGTTGATAGGTCACCTTTGTTTAGTAAAGGAACCCTTTCATACCATGAGGTATATTGGGGAATACAGTGTTAGACTTGTGTTTTTCATTGACCTTTGGCACACGATGGGGGATATGGTCAACATCACACCGACCACCTTTACTATCCAGTGCGTTTCTGGTACCTAATTGAGACTGGGTAGACTTGAGAGTTATTCCACTCTCCATTGTAGAATTGAACCCGGACCATACACCTAAGAAGCGAGTGATAACCACTATAACCACTATAACCACTATGATGTAGCAGCTCTCACCATCTATTTAGCAAGGCAAATTTAGGAACTTCTACAGAATGTGACTGTTATCGATATAGAGGAAGGCTGCAGTAAAACTATGTAGCAATGGCGAAACACGTAAGAACAAAGTATTGTAGTTTTACAAAATACAAAAACAATGACAATACACAGCAATATTTCAACCAAAAGGCCTTTATCAAGCAAACAATACAACAGGAGTGACATAGGCATAATGACTGCCCAAATTGGTTGCAAAAGTTCCCCAGTAATGTGAAACAGTGGGCACTTAGTGACTTTTATTGTATCATTTCAGGACAAGATCTTTGAAATTGCTAATCATTGACCATTGCTTTTGTCCTGAATATTTGGAACAGGAGTGTACGCAAAAGAAGAAATTAATACTAGAATACACAGCATTCACAGCTGTTTTTGAATATATATAGTTACCTTCAAAATATGCAATTTCAGAGCTCATTTGGTGTGAAATGTGGTAGAACAGTGGGATTTAGCACTGGAGATCGTCATGTAGCAATCACCCCAAGAACAATTGGTGAACGGAGATGTGCCATGATGATAAGGTATAATATTCATTTCTAATCATAGTTTTAGTCTTTAGCTTTCTGTATATCTAATGTTCATTGTTCATTAGTACGCTTAGACAGTGTTTTGTAATTTATTGTAAGGTTAATAGTTCAGGAGTACACTGGATAGTTTTCTGTGTTTTTTTGTAAGGTTGATTGTTCAGGAGTACACCTAGATAGTTTTCTGTGTTTTTTTGTAAGGATGATTGTTCAGGAGTACACTAGACAGTTTTCTGTGTTTTATTGTAAGGTTGATAGTTCAGGAATACACCTAGATAGTTTTCTATGTTTTATTGTAAGGGGTTCACCTAGGCAGTTTTCTTTGTTTTATTATAAGGTTAATAGTTCATGAGTACACCTAGACAGTTCTCTGTGTTTTATTTATAAAGTTGATAGTTCAGGAGTACACCTAGATAGTTTTCTGTGTTTTTTTGTAAGGATATGTTCAGGAGTACACTAGACAGTTTTCTGTGTTTTATTGTAAGGTTGATAGTTCAGGAATACACCTAGATAGTTTTCTATGTTTTATTGTAAGGGGTTCACCTAGGCAGTTTTCTTTGTTTTATTAATTTATAGTTCAGTAGTACACAGATAGTTTTCTGTGTTTATTTAAAGTTGATAGTTCAGAGTACACCTAGATAGTTTTCTGTGTTTTATTGTAAAGTTGATAGTTCAGGAGTACACTAGATAGTTTTCTGTGTTTTATTGTAAGGTTGATAGTTCAGTAGTACACCTAGATAGTTTTCTGTGTTTTATTGTAAAGTTGATAGTTCAGGAGTGCACTAGATAGTTTTCTGTGTTTTATTGTAAGGTTGATAGTTCAGGAATACACCTAGATAGTTTTCTGTGTTTTATTGTAAGGTTGATAGTTCAGTAGTACACCTAGACAGTTTTCTGTATTTTATTGTAAGCCTCATAGCTCATGATTACACATTGCAAGTTTTCTGTTTTTCTATTGCAAGATTCACCACTGATGAAAAAGATGCTGGGAATGATTACAGAGACACTATAGCATTGCTACATAGAGTTGATGAACTGCGACATGCTAAAGCATCAAAGAGTGGCATTGACATTATGAAAAAGTTTGAAGATGAAGGTCAGCATCTGTTTTCTATCATATTTTTAACACTTTTAAGATGGAGAAAAATTGAGATTTCCCTCTAAAGAAGACGAAGCCATTTCTTAAGAAAACAGAAAGATACTGTGATAATTTTGAAATTCTGAAAGAAATATTAGAACCCTAAATGATTATAGAAAAGTATATATATATATATATTCTGAGAGAGAATATACTAAGTATTATTCTATGAATATTTCAAGTTAATTTTTCCATGGTTTGTGGCAAATATATGAGTTAATTTTCATATTATTCATACAAAATGTGCATCCTAATACACACTGAACAATAAAAAGTACATTGTACTCAAAGAATATGATTTTTTGCCATCCTTGAATCACAAAAGAATTGCTATTTCAGAACATTCTTTTTCACTTTAACTTGATTGATTGATAGGACCATCATCATTGCACTTTGGTGAGCAATCATGTGTGCTCCGATCTCTTTCTTACACAGGAAGATCTCAGCTGTAGTGCTTGAACTCCGTAGCACTGGCGAGGGTCCCGATGTAATTTTGAAGATGGTGAAGATATTTTTAGGAACTTTTAAAAATCTTTTGTAATGAATGTTGCCTGGGCAGTGGTTTCCAGCCTGCGGGCTTCTCGATTTTGAACTGCTAAGGGTTCTTTTACATGCTCAAATTGAGCACAGGACCTATGTTTTATCATTCTTCTCTGATAGGACTAGGAACTCGATCTCACCTACACTGAGATCGGGGATCTATAGAAAAATATCCAGATGGCTCCATGAGGGAACAAACCTGGTACCTTTGGCACAAGAGATAAGCACCTAGCCTCTACACCACAGAGACACCCGACTTTAACTTAAGTGATTATCTAGCTCTTAACTATCAATTTCACTTAAATCAGAGAGCTCCAGCCTCCATCCTTATCCTGGAAGTGGTTGTCAAGTATGCTACTTTCCACCCTGCAACAACCCTACCATTTGTGTTATCTAGATAGTCTCATATAGATTAACACTACAATGCATACACCGATGTATACACAGCCGCCCGAGTGGTTACCGGCCCAAATTTGGGGTGTAAAGAATAGAACCACTGTTACCTGCCACGCATGTCGTAAGAGGCGACTAAGGAGGTTTGGCTGAAATCGGATGCATGTGTCCGCCAAGGAATGCTAACCCGAAACAAATGCTTGCAGAAAACGGATGCACCAGGCCGTAAGGCACATAACATGGTGCAACGACTCCTCACAATGAGGAATGGGATAACGATTCTACGGTCGCCAATCTGCCTCGGAGATTTAGCCATGCAGTAAGAATGTCAGACCATCACAAGGGTGGCCAAAACTTACTGTTGGAAGAGGTCAGCTCAAACGGGGAAGCGGAAATCATAGGAATTATATCCTACATAACTGTCCCCAGTATGCAGACTTGAGAAGAAAGAGGTGGCCCACTTACACCAGCGTCCAAGACAAACTGTATGGCGTGGCTGATAATCTGAGGCAGATGGCTGCCTTTATTAAAGAATCTGAAATCCCAATCTAGTGAGAACGCAGAAGAAGAAGAAGAAGTATACACACCAACATCATCATCATCATGAGCTATCTACTATCCACTTGCAAGGTTTGCTATTGCCAAAATCTCTACTCTCTCTTAATATTCACAAAATAGATGAGACTGCAGTAAAACTATTTGATTGGCAAAACACGTAATCACAAAGTACTGTAGTTTTACAAATTACAAAAATAATATACAGCAACGTTTCGACCAACAAGGCCTAAAAACCTTAGAAACGTTTGTATTTAGTGGTCCATTTGTTTTTTAAATTTGTCACTCCTGTTGTTCGTTTGCTTGATAAAGGCCTTGTTGGTCAAAACATTGCTGTATTTTGTCATTGTTTTTATAATTTGTAAAACTACAATACTTTGTGATTACATGTTTTACTCTCTCTTACAATAGTTAACATTGTGGAAGTTTGCAAAGCTTCCATCTATTTGAATTCATCCTTTGCCTTTTGATTTCCTTTCTATAATTGAGACATTATTAACTTTTTCCGTATGCAGTTAGTTATTTCCTCAGTTGTACACAGTTAATTCAAGGGAGGCAAAAAAGCAATTAAAAAAATTCATAACTGCTCGTCAATAAATAAACGTATATATATATCTTATTATATACTAATTTGAAGAAAACTGGACAACCTATTAGAATAACAAGGTTAAAAAGTAGTAGAAGTAAAATAATAGAAGTAAAACTAGAAAGACTTGTATAAGGGAAACAATTCAATGGCGGAGAGTACAGCAATGTCATTCAATGGGATATGCTGTGGCGCAGTGTGCGGCACATGGCATGGAAAGAGTTAAGTGAAACATACTTTAATGTTTCTTATCACTGATATAACTATTTCCTTTTCAGGTGTGAAGATTGTGAAGAATGGTAGTGAACTGATGGGGAAGGAAAGGTTTGTAGCTGATGGCTTGTCTTCTGAAGAACAGTGCATCACTCTGAAAAATATGGTCAAGGTAAATAACAATATATATATATATATTACTTCTGTGTATAAAAAATGTTTTCTTCTATTTGGGAGCTACCTAAAAAATTATTTGGTAGCTACATAAATAATTATTTTTGAGCTATCTAAACAATTATTTGGAAGCTACCTTAACAATTATTTTGGAGCTACCGTAAAAGTTTAGGTTCTAGACAATGAAAATAATGTTCTTATGAATCATCATCATCATGTGCACATAATTGATTTAGACATTCATAAGTCTTCACAAACGCCTGTTCTTAGTTTTGACTATTAGTTCAGATGCTGACATTTTTCCATGTCATGAAGTTATGCTGTCCAGAATTTTATCACCATCATCCTCTGTCTTGCTTCCCGTCCTATTGACTTTGCTAGTTGTTGTGTTCTGAACCTTGTCTTCTCATAAAGATATGTCATAAAGTCTATAACAGATATTGTCGAACACAGAGCCTGCGGGCGCAATGAGTGCCCATTTAATAAATTCATGGCGCCTTTTTACTCTGCCGGCTTAAGCGCTAATCAGATTTCAGGAACAAAAAAAAAACAACTTTACGTTTTTATAGAATCCCATGAACAAATCTTCCCACTTTTGTAATTATGTTGATATATTTTATCACCATTCTACTGCCCCCTAACACCACCCTTTATATTTTTCACTGAGAAAACTCTTTATTAATACTACTATTAATATTACTATTGTTATTATTAGTAGTAGTATTGCAGTTGTCACATGGCGCCCACACCTCCACAATCATCAGTGAGATGCGCCCAATAAATAAAAATGTTGGACAAAAAATCAAATAGGCTTTACATTTCACATTAGTTTTTTTCAAAGTATTTTTACTACTATGCCATCACAATTTTTGTCTTATTTAAATTTTGTATCCTTAGCTTGATAAAGGTCTTTTGGTAGAAACATCGTTAATATGTTGTTGTACTTTGAAAATTACAGTACATCTAAATTTCATATTTGATCTTTCTTTTCATTAACTAATCCACGCATTTGCAGCATTAATTTATCAATTTTCTATTAGTTTTATATTTACTTTTTTTTTTTCCGTTTTCTGTATTATATTCTTTCCACTTGACTAACCATATCTATGAATAGTATTATTTATGTACATTTTAAAACTCATTTTGTTATGGATAATTTGCGTGCATGCACAGTTTTTCCAGGAATTTGGAAAGCTGTTGATGGCTATTCTCTGGTAAAAAATTATGACAGATACAGCTGTGGTTAGGGAAGGATAGGCAATGGATAGTGCATACATTGTCAATACCATGAGAGAAGCAGATTGAATAAAGGATTTTGAATATATGTGTGAATCCATATTATTTGTCAGAGGGAAAGAGATGGGAGTGAAACTGGGAACTGCTAGGCGAGAACACTTTGTTAAGGACACAAGACATTTTTTTTTCCAATCCAGAAGCGCTTGAGCTTTCAGCTCGGTTCTATGGACATCGTAACCCTTTGGTTCGGTGCCACAAACATCATAAATCTGGAGAACCTGTGGCTTTTCTGCCAGCCTGCAGAATTGAACTGCATTTACAGGGGGCTTGTCACCCGTCGTCCAATGCGCTACGAACACGCTGGGCAGCAGGCAGACATTTGATTTAAAACGTATAGACATGCCTAGTTAAAAATTTATTTAAAATACAAAACTACATTTTTTTGGTAACTAAAGACAGCTTTTTGTTCAAAATTGGATGTATTACATAAAGCATAAATAAACTTAAATTATAATTTTTTTAAGGAAAATGGTTAAAGGTATAAGTTCAATGTCCCCTTGATCAACATAGAACAATACATTGTGAAAAAGAGATAGAAGTACCAATGTACCTTTCTGCAGTGCTGTGATAATCTTTGCTAACCACTAATCAGTCTGTGGACATCTATGTAATTACTTTTTAAAATTTGTTCCGTTACTATCATCTGCATGCATAACATTTTCCAGGAACTAGGAACAGCGGGTGATGGCTATTCTGGAAAAAAATCACCCCACACAATTAATGAAATTTTTGCAGGTTTGCCTCTAGATCAAATAGACCAGGTAGAACTGTGTATTTTTATATATCTCTATGGCTACAGTAGTACTTGGTGGCAGGACCCGCTCTCTAGTTTGTAAAAGTTATGAAAGTTATATCATTGCTTTGTACAGGGTGACCCCAAAAACAACACACTCAAACAATCTTTAAAAAATACATAACTATTAATTTTTATTATCAAAACAGAAAGTAACTTTGGTATATTCTGGAGAAGATATTAGTGATAAATTATTCAGCTTGAATGTATTCATATGGTTCATATTAGATTGTAAGTAATAGTATCTCTCTCGCGATCACCGCCAGACCGATGTACCAGATCTCCCCATAAATTATATTCATGTGAAAATCTGATTCATACAGTCTTAGCATTGGTGTGTTTTACGTCACATCTTCAGCACCATTTGGAACTTTGGTGCTTATCCTTCGGCGATGTGTCCGGTTTAAGCCATCGTTTACTTGATTCACTCTCCGTTCTGTAGCCATCTAGTCTTCTTCTTTGCGATCGTTCTTTGTGACCAATTTTAAGCCATCTAGTGCTTTTACGGTGTGGATAGCTAGTCCCACCCAACCTCCTTAGTCGCCTAACATGCGTGGCAGGTAACAGTGGTTCTATTCTTTACACCCCAATTTGGACCCGGTAACCACTCGGCGAGGTAATAGTATAAAAGCAACACAGTATGGTAAGATATATATATATATTCAGAGGGTTATATTAGGTTGTAAGTATTAAAATAATGATCAACACAGTGTGGTAAGATATATATATATATATATATTCAGAGGGTTATATTAGGTTGTAAGTATTATAATAATGATCAACACAGTATGGTAAGATATATATATATATATATATTCAGAGGGTTATATTACATGACTGTACTTTAATAGAATGAGGATATGCCAACATCAACACAGTATGTTAAGATATTTTGGGTTCACCCTGATTATTTGTATATTTTTTGTGTACACTAACAGCTTTAAACATTAGCATTATTTAGTTATGTGCAACCTGTTATTGTTCCAGGGCCAAACACAAAATTTAATTTATCAATGACCAGGTTGAGAAGGAAACACCTGATTCTTGTTACGTTTGTAGTATCCCATTGTGGATTTTATAAAATTATATGGTGGACTATATTTGACTAGCAGGTCGGGTGTAGAGGGTGTGTGGGGTTGCACATATTTAAATTAGAAGTGTTTGCTTATTGGATTAAGGTGCATTTCAAAAACATCACTCATGTCGTTGAATTTGATGAAAGAGGTTGCATTTGTTGATGTGTTGTATTTATGGCTAAAAATCAAATAATTATTTTTGATTATTCAGACGCATAAAAAAATATTGACCCAAAAATACAATTTGGAAAAAATCGTTTACTGTAAATTATATTGGCTTCATAAAATTTACAATAATTTTATTTTTGCTGTCCATCATCTAGCATATATTTTACAGAACATTGCTGTCATCACAGCTTGCCTGAAAAACCCTGATCTCTAGCAAGTTCTCCTGCCTCTTCCATTATCATGTTTAATGTTTCTTTAATGTCCTTTTGTCACAGTCAGCTTGGTCATTCCCTCACTCTTCTATCATGAACCATGCCCTCCATTTTAATCTTTCTAAAACTGTGATATTTAATGGGACCAAAATATTTACATTTAAAGATATGATGTTGTTCATGAACCAATGTTTCTTGATGTTCAGATTTTATAGGATGTCTTTATTTTTCCTTTTCTCTGTCCATGGTGTTCTAAGAATGTTTCGGTAGCACCTTGTTTCAAACAATTTGATTTTGTGCTATGATCCATGATTCACATCCACATGTTATCATAGGAGAAATGCATGTCATCAGAAGTTTTACTTCATTATACTGTTGTAATCTCTGAAATCACAGAATAATTATAAATATAAAGAATGGGTCACTGTGCTGTTAGAATGCTGGTTTCCAAATTCTGAGGACATGGGTTTCAAAACTTGGGAAGTCAAAGGATTTTACTGTGTTGAGGTGGAAATAAAAAAACCAAACCTACATACTGGTGATGATAGTAAGTGTAAGTGGCGATTTTTCCTAAGCTTGTGAATCCCTCTAGCGACCACACCCTTCCTCCAAACAGAAAATATGATATTGGAAAAGTTATAGAGAGTCGTAGAGATTCTTGATAGTTAATGCCAGCAGGCATGCAGTGCCTGATCATAATGATGATGTCATTTGCATTCTGCCACCATCTCTTCAGTTTATGTTCAGGATACATATAACATAAGCCATTTTGTTTTGTTCTGTTCTGATTAATGTAATCTATAAACATATGTTGCTTTTAATCGTGATGTTTAGCTATTGTATTAAATTTTTAAGTAGCAAGGTAATCCATAGTATATAATACTACAAGGATGTGTTGTGTTGAAGACTTTGTAGTATTTAGTCTTAGCATGCAGGTTCTTGCAGCAATAAGAGAGCAGACAAGCTTGCATCAACAGCATTGATCATCGGGGAGTTGAGAATGGATACGGTGAATGTTCTTCGGTCTCTTGGCAGCTGTCTGTTTGGACCTCTTTAGCCTGTTACGCCCTTGGCGTTTAGGGCAGCAACAAACGCACACCATTCGTCTCTATTTATGGCCTTCCTCTGTATTATGTTCCAGATATGATTCATTTCCTTGATTTCTTGCTCTATTGTTCTCCTCCAGGTTGTCTTGGGTCTTCCACGTTTTCATTTACCCTCCGGAGTCCATCTCAGTGCAGTTTTTGTGTCAGAGCCAGTCTCCATGCGCATCACATGCCTGATCCATCTCCAGCGTCGTCTTCGGATGATGGTGCTCATACTCTATTGTTGACATTGTGCGAGCAGTTCTTGGTTAGAATTTTTTCCCCATGAGGGTGGGGTGGCTTGTGTGCTTCAATGATACAGTGGGCTAGGATGGTGGGAACATGTTCCTGGCAGGGTCAACCAAGCCAGTCAGGCCACTGAGGAGGGGACAGACAAAGTATGGTCTCCTGATCTTCCGGGTTGGGGTTGGACTTGGGACTAACAATCCCATCCTTTAAAAAATCTTGACGTTACAGAAACAGCAACACATACTCAACATATTCACAGGCATGAAGGGCTACCAGTCATTGACTCATATGACTGGAAGTAGTGAAAGCCGAAAGGAAGCTACTTTCATGAGGATGGAAGTCCTGAATGTCAAAACCAAGACCAGAATTGGATCTGGAATGTAAGAACAATGTACGAAACTGGAAAACTATCACAGATAACAACATCTGTTTGGATGAGGACACTAAAATTGATGTTGACTCTATCCATCGATTTAAGGAGTTTGGAATTACATGTATTACAAGTAGAACTGGATGCCTGAGGGGTAGACTGAAGAATGTTTAACTAGCGAGCCACAGGAACCATGAGTATTCATATCCTTTGACATCTTTTGGTGGGAGACAGAGCACCTATGGGTCTGCCCAGAGTGTTATGACATCAGTTCAGTAACCAATAACATTAGTATCTGGATATGAGGTGGACAGTTATATGTCTCATTATATTCTTCTTACCTCATTAAGTCAGCTACCAATTTACAAATGGATAGACTAAAACTTGTCCACACTTGGTATGTTTCACATAGTATTCGATTGAGAAGCCAACAGTCTTGCATTGTAGCTATATCAACAGTCTAGATTATGTGCATGATCCAAGAAAACTACCCTAAACAGTCATGGATCCATCCTACACCGATAGATCTGCAACAGATGCAATTAAGAATGGAGGGGCTGGTATCTATATTGCATATTCCAACAACCTCACCGAAACAAAGTACATGCCAACTGGTAAATTTTGTTCAAACTACACCGCAGAGGCTCAAGCACTACTGCAGGCCGCAATCATGATCAATAATTCTAACTCTCGACTGCCAACAGGTGGTATTTTTTACAGATACACTATCTGTTTTGCAAGCCCTATAGAGTAACCATCCATCCCTGAGAAAAGAGCTAACAAAAGAGTTACACTCCAGTGGGTACCATCACATTGTGGAGTGCCAGGTAACGAGAAGGCAGACAAACTTGCTAAAAAGGGAGCAGAATGTGAACAAATAGATAATGAAATCACACACTTTTAAAAAAAAAAGCTATCATGGACATTAGAAAAGAACCGAAACTATCCAACGATGACTACCACACACTTGACAGACAAGGACAGACTATCATCTTCCGACTTAGGATAGGTCATAACAGACTGAACAAACACCTACACAGGCTATGATTGTCCCCATCCCCTCTGTGGCACCGCTGATCAAACCACAGAACATGTCCTGCAATACTGTCCCTGTATGTCCTCTCTAGAAAGGAATGCTGGCCCTACAACACAACACTACATTCAAAACTACATGGCACAGAGATGAACTCCAGACAACAGTCGACTTCATCATAAGAACGCATCTAGCGGTATAATCATCAAAATAGCGATTGTAAAGAACAGTCTAGATTGGACCAAAAATGTCTTTTGGCTTTTCATATGTTAATTCTCATTTTATCATGTCTTTGTCTACTGTATTCATATTTAAAATGGAATACAGAAACATGAAGTAAGCTAGTTTTACAAAGTGCAAAAACAAGACGCAGTACATTTCTAACAAAATGCCTTAATTTCCATATTTCACATTTGGTACACAGTTTTTCTGCAGTCAGTTATCCAGTTTTACTCGCCAATTTATATAGTTTCTAGTCTCTATTTAGTTTACTGCAGTTTATATTTAAGTCATCCACCTATATTTAAGTTTTACTGCAGTTTACAGTTTTCAATTTGCTGCAGTTTACTTTGTTTATATTTATTTAAAGAATTGACAGAATCTATAAACTTGCTGACCTTAGTGGTTGACTTTAGATTTCTATGCTTGTTATTCTACATTATTTCTGTTGTTGGTTGATGTTTAGACTTTCTCTTCATCCCATATTATAAAATAGTATATTTACTTGTATAATGCCCATACCTGATTTCATGTAGCTTGCTTTTTTATTACTTGCCTGCTTATAGATTATAGCAGTAGTTGCAGCTAAGTACGGTCACGAATCAGTAGAACATACCTTCTTATCTCCTCATACGGAACATGAAATGTACCAGGGAATCACCATTTATAGAGCTTCGAAGGTTGGTATTGTGTATAAATAGTCAGCAGAATAACTGCCTGGCCTAGTTAGGACCACACCACCCCACAACCTTTTTTATATTCTGTGTTTGTTTTGATAAAAACATGCTTTAATTAACATGAAACTACTATACAATAATAATAACATAGATATGGGCGAGTCTCAGACACTGGAACGAGTCAGAATTAGGAGTAAAGTTTTGGTCATCCCAGACAGTGTCATCTTCGTGGTCGAGAGAGAAGATATACTTCTTCTTCTTCGAATGTTCCTTATCGACCACTTGTTAACCACTCTGTGTGGTTTGTTATGTGATCTGAGCCTAAGAGCAGTTGTATGTTGTGTCAGTTATGCGCCAACAAGTAGGCCAGCACATCCAATTTCTGCAACGTTTTTATTTATGTAGCTTCCGTAGTCCCTTACCTCAGTCGCCTCTTACGACATGCCTTGTAGGTTGCAGTGGTACTATTCTTTGCTTCCTTATGGGTCCCGGCACCACACAGGCGAGAAGATATACTAATCAACTTCTCATGGGTACAGTGAACAAGTGACTTTGTGATGCTGCTGCAGCATAGAATGGATCTTGCATAGGAATGCCCAATGTGCCACAATGTCAATGATAACATATTATAACATAACATGTCTTGTTTTTTAAAAATATTTAACAACTGTAATGTATACTTTTAGTAACCAGCAACTAGTTCAGCATCTTGCCACCACTGAAATTGGTTTTCTTTTTTGTAAGCCTAGAATAGGGAGCAAATTACTAACAATTCTCATTTATTCATATTTGCTAGTGGACTAAGCATTCATATGGGGTTGTATGCACCATTTAATCACAGTCGTTTTTGTTTTTTAAAATCAAATCTGCCAGCTTTTTAACATACAAATATGTATCTTAAAAAAGGGTCTATAGGTGAAGGATTAACTTCATTGCACCGGGTTTCCCAATTTGGCTCCGTCCCTGTTGTCAGAAATGCTGAAAGTGTTGTACAAAGCACAAACTCCATAGCTCCAGCATTAATCCTAGAGATCTCTTTAGAGAAAAAAGCATGTGTGACTCGGTCTGTATTTGAACCCACAACTTCAGAATGACAGGCAAACATCTTAACCACTTCAAGGTAGAGACCACCTGCTAATATGTATATATTATCATGAAACTGTTGACCACCATTTCTTGAAGTGTCAAGTGTTGGATGGCATTAGAAAGTTTCTTCATCCGAGATCACATAATAAATGGAACAAAGTAATGACATATAAATACCAAGCCATATGGGGGTAAAACCTGGTGCAATGAAGTCGATCCTTTGGCTATAGACCCTTTAGACTGAACCTGCTCTTTCCTTCCTAAATTCAGCTTCAGGACTCACAGTAGCACACCACTCGAGTGGTTACCAGGGCCTATATTTGGGGTGTAAAGAATAGAACCACTTTACCTGCCATGCATGTCGTAAGAGGTGACTAAGGAGGTTTGGCTGAAATCGGATGCACATGTCCTAAATGTGTAGAAGTCTATGCTTTAGGGGCCTACCAAACCAATGTGCAACGTATACACGTTCTTGGCAAAGATCAAACATATCACAAAGAGTGATTAAAATTGGTCGAAGAACGAATGCAAAGAAGAGGAAGATAGTAGCACACATTAACATATGATTATATGAGAAAAATGCAAAGAATATCTCATAAAGAAAAGCAAATGAGACAGTCCTTCAAGAAACAAATGAAAACTACAAATTGATTTGAAAAATTAGATGTGGTCAAGATTTTTTTTGACATGTTATGAGGAGAAATAAAATTGAACAGTTGGTGACAACTGACAAACTTAATGGGAAAATATCAAGGGGAGTTCAAAGAGATAAATAGCTGGATGTCTTGGTCACGTGACATGGAGGCGACAGGAACATAGACCTGAGTAGGGAATCTGGTGATCTTGCGAGATGGCAAACCGTGACAGCCTATGCACATTGACATGATGTATGATGGGGATGATGAACATTATATGAACACTTTTGTTAGTATGCTTTGAAATCTACTCTGTTTATATAGTATTCTATATCTATATATCCTCTTCGTGTTTCGTTTGACACATAAGGCTTGCACAAAAGTTTTTGATTGTTGCCATTCTGCCGCATTTCTATTCATTGTTTCCCACTTCAGGCCACAATATTTAAACTCTATTTTTACTGTTCTTCTCCATGTTTCTTTTTGACCGTCTCTTTCCATCTTCTGTCCATCGAAGAGTTGTTCTAGCTAATGTCTCTACTGGCATACGGCAGACATTACCAATCCATCTTCATGGTTTATTGATGGTCTCCAATAATGCACAGTTTATTCATTATAAAAACTCTTCATGTGCTATCGTATTTGGCCAGAAAAATTGTAGGATTCTTCTTTAATATTTGAGAGCCGCAGTAGCACAGTTGTTTGTGAACTAGCTTCATAGGCTAGTGGTCCAGCACAGAATATGTTTCAGACCATAACAGATTCCAGGTCGACCCAGTCTCATTTGGGTACTAGGAAAAGCACTGAGAAGTAAAGATGACCGGCGTGATGTTGACCACATCACCCATACTGTGCTGATGGTCAGTAAAATATACAAGCCTATCACTGTATTACCCAATATACCTCGAGGTATGAAAAAGGCTCCCCTTCTTAAACATTTATTTAGGAATATCTCCAACTTGTGTATGATATTCTGAGTCTTAGGTATGCTTACTGCATTGTAATTGAACCGCACAGAAAATACATACAAATGAAAATGTTATGTGATAACAAAGTGTCCACATTGCTGGTTGTTGACTTGCCATGAGAAGTGATAGCTATAGATAAATATGACAATGCCATTCTATACATTTTGATTTCATAAAAGGGTATGTAGTAGCAATATATGTAGTATAGCAATAGTTGTAATTAATGTATAATTATTACTATACTAATTTATAATTATACTTTGTGCTTGCTTTTTATGGCTTGCATAGTTAGCATGCTATATTGTATTGCTCAATCTCTGTGCTTAGCTTTCAAATTAGATCTGTTAGTTTACTTTTCCATGGGTTACATTTTCTTCATATTCTATTTATTAAATTTCATTTTGAAATGGAGAAATAATTAGTTAATTTCAAGATAAGCAGATATTCTAGTATTTTATTTATATTGCTTTAATACAAGATTTGCAACAACAGACTGAGTTACTGTCTATTCAACAAACTAAAGAGGGGAGCCTCTGATGAGTATGAATGTTGCACTGCCAAAATGACTTACAAACACATTATAAAAAGATATCGAGCATATAGGTAGCATAGACGACTGATGTAGTCATAACCAGTGCCATCGCCGCATGACAAGCACTTTGCAGATCT
The DNA here is from genome assembly GCA_020796225.1 of Arion vulgaris. NCBI lineage: Eukaryota > Metazoa > Mollusca > Gastropoda > Stylommatophora > Arionidae > Arion > Arion vulgaris. The sequence goes on along the minus strand of CM036761.1, from coordinate 28,852,091 downwards.
TGATAACCTGTTAGGCACCACTACTTTCTTTGAACATAATCTAGTTTACCTCTGAGAGTGAGTGGAGAAGTAGAAGATCTATCCATCTATTTTCTTACAAATATTTTTCTGATTATTCAAATTAATTATGGATAAAAAGTAAATTATTCAAATATTATGGATTTTTATTATCATTATTACAAGGTCGGGAACGTAATATTTGCATAGTTTGAAAACATTTCAGCAATAATCTATGAAACTGAGTTTCAAACAGTTATTGAAACTGAGAACTTGCATGTATTAAGACTATATACATAATTTGATGGGGGTTTCAATGGCAAAGTGGTTAAGTCGTTTGCCTGTCATACTGAAGATTGTGGGTTTGAATGGGGTCAAGACATGTGTGCAATTTTTTCATGAGATCCCTAGGATTGTTGCTGAAGCTACGATGTTCATGCTTTGTGCGATGCTCTAGTCAGATAGCATGCCATCTCTGCCGATAGGGATGGAGCCATATGGTTAAACCCGGTGAAATGAAGTCAATCCTTAACCTTTGGACTGTTGGACATAGTTTGATGTCGTTGTATTCCTGATTGGACTTCCAACAAGTGCATGACTGTTGGACATAGTTTGATGCCGTTGTATTCCTGATTGGACTTCCAACAAGTGCATGACTGTTGGACATAGTTTGATGCCGTTGTATTCCTGATTGGACTTCCAACAAGTGCATGACTGTTGGACATAGTTTGATGCCGTTGTATTCCTGATTGGACTTCCAACAAGTGCATGACTGTTGGACATAGTTTGATGCCTTTGTATTCCTGATTGGACTTCCAACAAGTGCATGACTGTTGGACATAGTTTGATGCCTTTGTATTCCTGATTGGACTTCCAACAAGTGCATGACTGTTGGACATAGTTTGATGCCTTTGTATTCTGATGGGACTTCAACAAGTGCATGACTGTTGGACATAGTTTGATGCCTTGTATTCCTGATTGGACTTCCAACAAGTGCATGAAAACCTGATGATATTTGGGTAGCTTTACAAAGAATAGATATAGATTAGAACAAAGTTGTCACTGAAAACTCAACTCAATCTCATTAAAATACATCTTTATATAAGGAATCCTAGTTCTAGTATTTAAATAGCTAAATAAATGACTACAAATAAACACAATTTAGAATGCCAGTCTTTCTTGCTGATATTTTAACAATATGTTCAAACATAGAACCTCAAACAGGGAGCTGTGGGACAGAGCGGGACAATGGCAGGTGGAGTAAGAAATAAGGGCAGAAGGGGGAGTGGATAGGATATACACTGAGTTGACCCCTGACAGCATCATGAGGCAGGCCCTCTGATGGAACCCCAGGATAATAGAGGCAAGGGAAGACCCAGGAACACCTGGAATGGAAGTTGGAGACGGAATGCAAGACAATGGGGAGAGAGTGGAGATATCTGGAAAAGATGGCCTTGGATAGGAGGGCTTAGAAAACCTTGGTTGCGGACCTATGCTTCCCTAGGTGTGAAGGATAAAGAAGAAGAAGAAGAATGTCCAAACATGACTAGTGTATTGCTGATATATAATTAATACATCTGAAAAAAGAGTTATAGGAAAAAATCGAATTATCATAGTTTATGTTTGTTTATCAGTCTGTTAAACAATGTGCATTACACTATTTGTTATTTAAAACATTAAAACATTTAATGAGAATGAAATACAACCAACCACCAATAACAGCATACAATAAAAATAGATCAGGTACTAGAGCTAGGGAAGACCAAGAAAAAGATGGATAGACAATATCAAGACCACACTATATAAACACGGATATAACACAACAAGGGCGACTCATCTGGCCCTAGAACGCAAATTAAAGCTCCCATCCCTATGCTTAACGGCAAGAGTGGACAACCAACTTCATCTTTCACCTGGGAATAGACAATAGTTATTAAAAAAATTAGCTTTGGTTATATTGTACCTCTGTTTCATTTATTTCATACTAATGCATTGTTCACAACAACATACAACCGTTATTACAGTTAACACATCAGGGAATGATCTCAACATTTGGCCTTCGAACATTTTTGGAACTCAGTGAGAATTCACGCCTTCTAGTGGAGAAATATTTCAACCTGACGAAACCTCTTTATTTTGATTATACTCATTTGGTTTGCAGAACTGCGATAGATGGTAAGTCTTTACTACTGTAACTGTGCATATAAAGGTAATAGCAACAGCAAGTTTCATTGTATCTTCTTCTGTGTATACTGTTCACACATCAACGTGAATATTTGTAAAGAAAGCAGTGGGCAGCATTCTATTCTGCAATATCTTCATTATAAAACTGATTATCTGTGTGTGTTTGTTTGATTGATTGATGGGACCATCATCATTGCACTTTGGTGAGTAACCATGTGTGCTCCAATTTTCTTTCTTACACAGGAAGATCTCAGTGGCAATGCACAAACTCTGTAGTACTGGCGAGGGTTCCCGGTGTAATTTTTAAGATGGTGAAAATATTTTGTTGGAATTGTATTTTTAATATTTCTAATGAATTTTGCCTGGGCAGCCAATTTCCAGTCTGCTTTTCTTGATTTTGAACTACTAAGGGTTCTTTTACCTTCTTAACTGGAATCTGGGACCTATATGTTTCCATCCATCTCCAATAATATTAGAAACTTGATCTCACCTACACTGAGATCCGGGATCTGGAAAAATATCTTGATTTTTCCACGAGGGAGCGAACTAATTATCTTTGGAACAAGAGGCGAGCACCTAACCTCCATGCCACAGTGACCCTATTCTATTTGTGTGTCACAAGAAAAACATGACAATGCCAAACTCTGAAAACCAGAAAGTAAGACTGTTTATTCCAGCAGAAATGTGTAGATCAACGTAATCATTTTCAATTCTTTGCATGCCCCTTTTCTGTGCTATGAGTTGAGTTATTAAAAAATGTTACATTTGATAGCATGTTCGGTCAGTCATTATACTAGGTCATTGAACTTGTGCAGGGGAAATGGGGAAAACGCGCATTTGTAAATGGGGAATTTCAGTTCTTTGCTTATCAAAAAACACAAGACAAATTTGTTTTGTATCTTATCGTGTTTTGAAAACCATATGAAAGGTGCTAATCCAAAGTCAAAAGAATTAAAAAGATGCATACGCAAGTTATGGTAATACAGAAAATCATGCAAGTAAGGGATTCTACCATCCACTACAAGTAATTAATTTGTCATTACTGAACTTTGTTGCCGTTTATTTCTTTCATGAAAAATTCAACTTTTGTTAGATTTGTTGCTGTAAAATCTAAAGGAATTTACAATTCAATAGAGTGGCAACTACATAGCATGGCATTTGAACCTCTAAGGGTTAATAAGAGACATGATGGTTTGGTAAAGATACAGTAACTGAAGGACGCATTCTGGGAAAGTGAAGAAGAAGAAGATCAAGGTGAAGATAGATGCAAGATGTGATAGATGACTTAAGCATGATTGTAACAAAGGCAGGATATTCAGCACCTTATAGAGAGAAATTCTGAATGACAGCTACTTACTTATTCTTTTACGCTCGTCGTGGAGCATAGGGCCTCAACAGTTAGCCACTTTTCTCTGTCTCTGGCTGTTTTCTTTATGGTCTCCCAGGATAGTCGAGCACTCTTCAGTTCTTCAAGAAGACTTCCTCTCCAGGTCTGTTTAATGTATCCTATTTTTCATTTTCCTTGCGGGTTCCACTCAAGTGCTTGTCTAGGTGACACTCGTCTGTGACACTTCACAGGGTATGCCCGACCCATCGCCATTTTCTCCTCTTAACTTGGGTCACCATGGGTTCCTGCCCGGTTCTTATCCACAGATCTGTGTTTGTAACTCTGTCATACCATCTCAGTCTGAGAATCCACTGAAGACATCCGTTGACAAAGGTCTGAATCTTATTTGTATTTTACTTGGTAACTTGCCACCAATGACAGTTATGGTGGAAACATTCATCACAAAGTAAGCTACTGGGTCATGATGAGCTCTCTTAATTTCAATGAATATGTATCTTTCTCAGATTCTAGAATCAACAGGCAGGATCTAAGTCATCCTGTGCATTCAGACAATTGTATTCTTCAACCTGATGGCTCATGTTCTAAAGATTTTCCTGCATATATTCATAGAGATTACAGGTGATTACTGGCCGTGTGTTCGAGAGTTATTACTTTGTTTGTTCTAGAGACATTACTATGTTCCATAGATATCACTTTGTTTTAGAGATATTACTTTGTTTTTGAGTTATTACTTTGTTCTAGAGATATTACTTTGTTCCCAAGTTATTACTTTGTTCTAGAGATATTACTTTGTTCTAGAGATATTACTTTGTTCTGGAGATATCACTTGTTTGAGAATTATTTGTCTAGAGACATTACTTTGTTCTTGAGTTATTACTTTGTTTTTGAGATATTACTTTGTTCTCAAGTTATTACTTTGTTCACGAGATATTACTTTGTTCTCGAGATATTACTTTGTTCTTGAGTTATTACTTTGTTCTTGAGATATTACTTTGTTCTTGAGATGTTACTTTGTTCTAGAGATATTACTTTGTTCTAGAGATATTACTTTGTTCTTGAGATATTACTTTGTTCTAGAGTTATTACTTTGTTTTAAATATATTACTTTGTTCTAAAGTTCCTACATTGTTCCATAGATATTACTTTGTTCCAGAGATGTTACTTTAGTTCAGAAATATTAATTGCATGTGAGTAAATTGTAAGACTTTGTTCCATATATATTAATTGTATGAGTCAGATGTAAGACTTTGCTCCAAATATAATACTTTTGTTCCTGTGTATTAAATTGTTACAGAGATGTTACTTTAGTAGTCTATAAATATTACTTGTGTGAGAGTCATTTATTAAACTTGATTCCAGATATATTACTTTGGTCCAGAGATCTACTTTATTCTAGAGGTTTTACTTGAATGAAGTCTATAGCTCTAATGATTGTGAATTTTTAAAACTGACCTATAAGAAGGATACAAAACCTGCATATCAAGGAGCATTGACTATATCATGTCTATATATCATGTCTATATGAATAATATCATGTCCCAGAAGATGAAATATTTTGGCAGCTTTAAACATCACAGTGGTTTGGAGAGAACGGTAAAGGAAGGCATAGTTCCTAGTTATCGAGCAAGGGATGACCAAAACGAAGGTGGCAGCATGACATCATAGAAACTTTGAACATGACGCTGGAGGAGGTGGAAGAACTTTCTAGAGACTGAGAGTTTTCAGGCGGGTTGTAATGAAAGAGACATTCCTGCAAGGGACATGATGCTACTTGATATAAGAATTACTGCTGATATAATGAACTTCTTACTTGTATGGGGAGTAAAGAGACAAACGTCAAGTAAAGAAGGGAACACTTATGACTTGTGGTTTCTTCTACTAGTACTGTTTGTGATATAAGTATCAGTTATATGAGGACTATCATTATAGCACCCTGGACATGTCCATATGTGGCTCCGATTTCTGCCTCAACAAATCCAGCATTGTCCAGCGGCCCAACACACGTTCAATGTTGATTAATCAATCTTTTTGCATATTTGGTATGTTGTACCAAATGTTGTACCTTCTCGAGCTGTACCAATATCGACACCGATCTAGTAATATAAGAATTGAACTGTGTTACATGTAGTAACCACTAGTAAAATATGTTTGGTTTATCATATGAGAAGCAACATTTCAAATAAAATATTTATGGTGTGTTCCTATTTTTCAGTGCAGTACTTTATCTCAATGAGGACTTTGAAGGGGGAGAGTTCTTCTTTGCTCATTCCAACAAAACTGAACAGGTAAAGAAAATAAAAATCTAATAGTTGATAAATTCTGGAAGAAATTTGTTTGATGACCTGTGCTCCGTTGGGAGTTCAAAGGTGAAGAAGAAGAAGTTGATAAATGCCTTTGATTGCAAATGCTACAGAAGAAGAGTACTTAGAATAGCATGGACAGAGAAAAGAACAAATGCTTCTGTTCTGCAACAGCTTGATATTAAAGAGAGTTGGCTATTAAAGAGTATAACATCAAGGAAAATTAATATTTTCGGACACATCAAATCATATGAGTGCCCAGAGAAGATAATTTTGGAGGGAATGGTGTCTGGAAAAAGAATGAAAGGAAGACCTAGAAGATGATTGGTACAAGATGTCATTGACGATCTGAGAATGACTGCTGCTGATGACTTCAATTTGCACAGAACAGATAGTTTTTCAGGACTTCTGTCGTGAGAGCCAAGTTCCGGAAGGGATAAGCTACTTGATGATGATGAATAGTTGATATTGCTGTAATATTTTCTAGCCTTAACCCTTTCGCTGCTACATACTTTCGGAAGGCTGAGCTAAAATTAGCTACTCTTTGTTTCTAGGTCACAAACGTGAATGTACGCCTATAGCAGTGACAGTAGCAATGTATAACGTGTTAACATGTCTTTAGCCCACAGAGGAGAGATAATAACAGACATGTTAATGCGTCTTTAGAAGTGAATGGGAAAACGTATATATACGTCCTTAGCAGCTAAAGGGTTAAGTAGGTTACTAGCAAATAATATGATGACAGATATGGTTTCAAGCTTCTATTACATCAATTTATTCCTCGTATTCTCCGGGAAGGCAAAGGCTATGGGAGTAAACCCAAACAGAAAATCTGGAGGGTAGCCGCAGACGGGCATCATGTGATGCTCTACCGGCAGGTCCTGCAATCAAACTGATATCAGATGTTGTACTTGCTCTCCTCTAGATTCTATCCGCAGGTCGAGAGGGATAGACTCTTGGGCAACTCAGCTACTTCATAAAATTACCCAGGCATGTGTCACAAAGAGGTCACTTCATGGATGACTTTGTTGTTGTTATTGACAGTTATTGACATTGGCATTTAATGACCTATTTGATGAGGATGGTTATTAACTGTATTTAATGGTACAGTTTTTTCCACAACCTTACATTCTGCTGTCATTATTATTATTATTTTATAGCTATTATTTTAATAAAATGACATTACTACTTTTATCAGCACAATTATTGCTGTAATTGTCACAAATATCAATACTATTACTGACAGGTGTCTCTCAGACCAAAGTGTGGCCGCTTGGTTGGTTTCAATGCTGGAGAATTTCACGGTGTGAGGGCAGTGAAAAGTGGACAACGATGTGCTCTTGCTCTCTGGTTTACTTTAGATCCCAGCTACAAGGAGATAGCACATATCCAGGTGTGCTACTTGCTTATTTATTATCCTGATTTCTATTCCAAAAAAATGTAAAATGGATAGAATCTTTGTCTACTCAGAACACCTGCATGGGTACTTAACTGATTCACTACAGTTTTTTTTATTAGTCTCTAGGCAGAATTTGTTATTTTAGTTCCCCAAAAAATTGCACTTGTAGTTTAGCAAAACTAAAATATTGTTTCTAACTATGATTTGCAATATGACTTATTATATATTAAATTGACAACAAATGGATCTGTAATTTCACAAATTATTGACTGTATTAGCAAATATAATGCAGTGTTAACTATGCACGAAACATATTAGCATTCATTAAAATTATGGTAACCAGCTGAACTTGCACACCAATAGAGAGTGTTCAATTCCACATACTGTATATTCCCCAGTCGCACATTCTGAAACTGAATTCCAGAACTTTCTAAATTGGAAGACAATTCTGAAGCTTGATGAAAATGACTTGACCGATTGCATTCGAGACGTCATTTGACTGCACAAAATGGCTTATCGCGTGGACGAAACATCACTTTAATGACATCTACTATTTAACTGCTTTTCTATTACTTTCTGTTCCTATTCAACCGGAAACTACTTAAAAGTGAAGTGTAAAGGATAACCAACACATATCATCATGGCTTTTACTAGAAATAAAAGTGAAACCAAGCTTAACATTCATTCTAAGTTACCTTGTGATAAAAAAAACTTGAAATATTTCATGAATAGTCACGATAATAGTTTGTAAACAGTTAATAAACAATGCATCCATCAAAAGAACATCATGACATAAAGCAAGAGGAAGACCATGAAAAAGATGGATAGATGGTATAGCGGAATCCTCTCAAAAAAGCAAACATAACTATCACCCAAGCCACTAGAGCAGTGCAGGATGAAAACAGAAAACCACAACACTGGGCAACAACCTGGGGTCACAGTGTGATGACGAAAGAAGAACAAAACATTTGAAATTGACACTTAATCAGATATTTCTGATACATCATATTAGTTTGAATACTGATTCCATAATTATTTATACTGCATTTTGTTTTCAATTTGGTAACAGGCTCGCAAAACTTTGAAACGGCTGGAGGAGGAGCAAAGAGTTGAAGAGAAGGCAGCACATGAAGAACTTTGATGGTGATTGACTGGGACGAGTTGATTTAGTCAAGATGTCTGGATAGAATTGTGCCATGTTTTTGATGTTGCTCTCTAGTCTTATTTCAATGTATGAATTTTGATTTAGAGGTGTGAGATGATCTAGTCAAGGATGTCTGAATAGAATCATGATGTGTTGTTGATGTTACACTTTTGTGTTATGTCAGAGCATGAAGAATTTTGATTTACTGGTGTGAGAATATCTAGTCACGATGATTGGATAACTTTTGTAAACTGAGAGGTAGTGTTGTGTAAAGTGATTGATAATGTTTGTAAACTGAGAGTTAGTACTGTGTAAATTGCAAGATAACCTTTCTAAACTGAGAGGTAGTGTTGTGTAAATTGCATGATAACCTTTGTAAACTGAGAGGTAGTGTTGTGTAAAGTGCATGATAACCTTTCTAAACTGAGAGGTAGTGCTGTGTAAAGTGCATGATAACCTTTCTAAACTGAGAGGTAGTGCTGTGTAAAGTGCATGATAATCTTTGTAAACTGAGAGGTAGTGCTGTGTAAAGTGCATGATAACCTTTGTAAACTGAGAGGTAGTGTTGTGTAAAACACATGATAACTTTTGTAAACTGAGAGGTAGTATTGGGTAAAGTGCACTATAACTTTGTAAACTGTGAGGTAGATTGGGTAAAGTGCATGATAACTTTTGTAAACTGAGAGGTAGTGTTGTGTAAAGTGCATGATAACTTTTGTAAACTGAGAGGTAGTATTGTGTAAAGTGCATGATAACTTTTGTAAACTGAGAGGTAGTATTGTGTAAAGTGCATGATAACTTTTGTAAGCTGAGAGATAGGGCTGTGTAAAGTGCATGATAACTTTTGTAAGCTGAGAGGTAGTGTTGTGTAAAGTGCATGATAACTTTTGTAAGCTGAGAGGTAGGGCTGTGTAAGGTGCATGATAACTTTTGTAAACTGAGAGATAGGGCTGTGTAAAGTGCATGATAACTTTTATAAACTGAGAGGTAGTGCTGTGTAAAGTTCATGATAACTTTTATAAACTGAGAGGTAGGGCTGTGTAAAGTGCATGATAACTTTTGTAAGCTGAGAGGTAGTGTTGGGTAAAGTGCGCGATAACTTTTGTAAGCTGAGAGGTAGTGTTGGGTAAAGTGCATGATAATTCTGAAAATGGGGATGCAGTACACTAACTTAGGTATTTGTTATAAATTTAGCTCTCTAGTAGAGGATAAGAATCACATAATTACTGAATGCAGAATGTCTTCTAATACAAACAACACACTTCTCAACTCAGAATGCAAATAATTTTGTATAAGTTAGAAAGGGAGTAGAGCTTATAGGTTATATTAAATAGGTATTATTTTTACCTTGTTTAGGTGATTTATGATGAGTTCTTACTGATACATGTTTCTGCATTTGTATCTGTTTTGCTGTGTTTTTAATTTCATCATAATGTATATATAGTTTACATTTAATACAAATCTCCACAACTACAGTATGTCTGTACACTTTATGTTTAACAACACAAATTTCCACAATAAAACTCATTCTGTCTGTGTACTAGTCATGTGACATCTGTATCTAAAGTATGTTATGTGCTTCTAATAGTTATAAGATGACACACATATTGCATCTAGTAGCTAACACATTAGTATTGTATTGATGTAACTAAGTATTCCATCTTTAATATGCTGTTTAGTATAATTTTGTGGGGGAACAAAATGAGAATTACAAGAATTCTGGAAAGACTCAGACGATAGTAAAAATAATGATCTTTTTCATCTTCTTTTTTGCGTTCGCTCATTACTTACTGCCTTCTTCTTCTTCTGTGTTCGCCCGATATGAATTCAAGTGTAGTCAGGGCACCTGCAATGCTGCTTCTGTTTTTTGTATGAAATCCTGCTTCCTTATTATCAGCGTTCCCTACCATACAGGTGTGCCTTCTTCAACTTCATAGGTACTTATAGTTTAGATCCTCAAGTATTGATCTGCTTCATTACTAGCAATTTTTGACTGCAGTTTGTGATTTGTATGTTATTTGAGTACAAGATCGTAATAATGAATTATGCTGCTAGTTTTACAGCTCTCTCATTGCTGAGATATTTGATGAATCTAGGTCCAACACTTCAGATTTTGGTGAGCGTGATGTTAACGTTCACCTCCATAAATATAATTGTAAACATTGAAACAAATGCTAGACAAGTATATGAAAGGAGTCTAAAGCTGAAGAATTGACTTGATTGCACTGGGTTTTACTCCATATCCCTCAGTCCCTCTCTGCAGAAATGACAGTCACCTGCTAGAGTATTGCACAAAGTATGAACTCTCCAGCTCCAGCAACAATCCTTAGTGTCTGGGGAAAAAATGCACCTGTGAACAGAACGTGCAGTCCAGATTTGAACCCATGACCTTCGGAACTCAAGACAAGAACTTAACCACTTAGCTACAAAAACCCCCAAGTATATGAATCTCTTGAGAAATAAATAGGCAACCCGAAGCTGCACTATGCTGGAGAATGGCAGAATAAGATACGTCCAAACTTTCCGCCTTCCATACAACCTGTCTGCGAAATATCTTTAACTTGTTCTGGCTACGAATTATCTATAACAAAGATCTGCTTACACAGTGTCAGCTAGAGAAAATAAATATCATAATTCAAAAGAGACGCTGGAGGTGGATCGGACATGTGTTATGCATGAAGACTCATGGAAACTGCACTGAGGTTGACACCAGAAGGTAAACGAAAATGAGGAAGAAACAAAACCATTTGCAGTGGAGGAGAGAAGCAGTTAAGAAACTACTGGCCTACTTAAACAAGGGTAACACTCGCACTAGAAATATTTGATAGTTAAATGGTAAAAAATATTTTATAACCAATATGTCACAAAAATATATATTTATATATACGAGAGGCATATGGAAAGTAATGCACCATATTTTAATTTCTCATCGATTAATAACGTTAGAAGCATTAAATTTAGTACACTTCAAATGTCTATATTATTTGTACGAAATTGCACTACATTTGAAATAATTTGAACAGCTATAGTATTCCGTTAAAATAGCTTGTGTGAACAACTTTCGCCCAAGCAAGAAATTGCAATAGAATTTCTGATTGTGGAAAAAGAAACAGTGGTGAACATTCACCAACGTTTGTTTGCTGTGAATGGAGAGGCGGTGCAGTCGATAAGAGCACATATATATATATATATATATATATATATCTAATGTAGAGAAAATATAGATAGATCTATAAGAAGATAGATAGAGAAACTCTGGTCTCTGCTAAGGGAAACTCTAGTATCTACCAATTGTGGACCGATTTTCATAGTGATAAACTTTCTGTATTTTATACTTTTGTTACTATTGTTTTGTTACTGCTTAAATTGGTGCTCTATATGAACAAAGACATTTATATTCTGTGTAATGTATCAAGTAGATTATTTGTAAATCGTATACCTGAAAAATTATTTTTGGCAGTATTACTTACCATTTTTAAAGGAGATTACATTATGACAGAAATGTGATAAATAAATATTTGCCCTGTTAAAGATAAATTGTTATTTACATTTGCTTTCAAATTTTGCCATCATGGAGAGTCAAAGTTTGTGGCTCTGCATCAAGTGTGCTTCTTTTGTTGTTTTGAGCCTGTGGTGTTGAATTTCTGTAATATTGTTGATCCATCTGCCTTTTCAGACTTTTCACCTTGATATTGTTGCTGCTATCAAGTAGAATTTTTTTTACTGTATTCTTGTGAGATCTTCAGACCACTTTTTTGTTCTCTATATATTTTATGTGGGTTTCTGTGGCTTAGCGGTAGTGAGCTTGATTACAACCCAAGAGTACCTGGTTCAAACTCAGCGGTGGTATATATAAAAGTAAAAAGTAAAGGAACCCTTTCATACCTCGTAGTATATAGGTCAATACAGTGTTAGGCCTGTATTTTTCATTGACCGTCGGCACACGATGGGTGATGTGGTCAGCATCACGCCGGCCGCCTTTACTTTCCCAGAGCATGTCTGGTACCCAGTTGAGGCTGGGTCAACCTGAGAGCCGTCGGTCTGGAAAAATTCCACGCACATTGCGAGAGCTGAACCCAGACTACCAACCTTGCGAAGTGAGTTAACTAACAACTACGCTACAGTGGCTCTCAAGTGGTATATATGCTTCATTTGAATAATTCCAAAAAGCTCTGAGTTATGTCCTGAAAATTAGGTAAGCTAAGAGTGTACACACTTTAATTTGGATAATTCTTAAACATATGGAATATATACTCAATGTCAAGTCAGATGAAAAAGCATGCAAACTTAACTTTGATAATCCCTAAACATCTAGAATGTCAAGTAGTAGCATGTCCCTTGCAGAACGTCGCTTTCATCACAGCTCGCTTGAAAAACTCTCTCGCCTCATCCAGTGTCATGTTCAAGATTTCTTTGATGTCCTGCTGCCACCTTCGTTTTGGTCATCCCTGCCTTGTACTCCAGAAACCATGTCTGCCATTACCGTTCTCTCCAAACCACTGTGATGTTTAACATAGCCAAAATATTTCATCTTCCGGGATATGACGTTATTTATGAGCCAATACTCCTCGATATGCAGATCTTAACATAGCCAAAATATTTCATCTTCCAGGATATGATGTTATTTATGAGCCAATGCTCCTCGATATGCAGGTCTTATAGGATGTCTTTGTTTTCTCTCTTCTCTGTCCAGGATGTTCTAAGAATTTTTCTGAAACACCTTGTTTCAAAAGCTTCAATTTTGTTCTTTAATGTTTGTGTTATGGTCCACGATTCACATCCATATGTTACCACAAGGAATATGCGTTTTCAGAAATCGTATTTTAGCTTCTTTGCTTGTGTTTTGCTATAGTTTCTTCATGCTGACCACCCTCTAGAAAGCCATAGCTAGTGTTCTTCTAACTTCTGTTGTGCAATCTCCAATGTTCTTAATTATAGAGCCAAGATATTCAAAGTATGTGACGTTCTCAATCGTTCTCAAAGTCTTTATTATTTATGGCAATTTTGAGTTGAGATTTTGCTTTGAAGATGGACATCATTTTAGTTTTATTTATATTCAGAAAAAGGTTCTGATCTTCGATGTGTTTTTTTTTACGGACTGAATTAACGGTTTCCACCACTTGACATTATTTGAGAGGAAAACTGTTATATGCATACCTTAATTCTGGAATCACATTTCCACCAGTTGTAAATGTGTCAAAAATAGGTCAAAAGGAGATGTGTGCGGTTAGAAATGAATCTACGTCAGGTTCAGGAAACAAATAGAAGATCTAACTGGCCACATAAAGATACCAAAGACGAAATTAGGAGATGTAAACTATGTTTGTTGTCTGCATATCCTGTGCCAATCTTTTGCAATCTTGCTGTTGATGTGGATTGGTTTAAATCAAAATCCTCTCTGTGGTCACACTCTCTTATAAAAATATTATAATAGTTCCTCTCGTACTGTTATCTTCTTCTTCTTCTTCAATGATCCAGCTGCACTTGGGCTTTTGCCCTTCGGCCAATGCTATGTAGTGGTATCTGCATGTGTTTGTAAGTTGTTCTTTTGTTCCGTATATGTTCCATTTATCTGGCCTTGGAGGAAGGAGGGTCTTTCTGATGTCATCTAGTGCTTGACACTTGAAGAGGTGGTTGTGAACGGTTTCATGATGATGTGCACACAGTTGGCACTCTGGAGTGTGTTGTGGATGAATTCTGTTCAAGTGATTATTAAGTTTTATGTGTTGGGTTCGGAGTCTAAAAATGGTGCTCTGATATCTTCTTGTAAGGTGGTTGATGTTGTCATTAAGGTTAGGGCTGGCCATATGGGTGTACACATCTCTTCCTGTGTTTCCCATGGCCCATCTGTTCAGCCAAATTTCCTTATTTGTTGTATTAAGATTTGCTTTGCTGTATGGAGAGTTGTTGCTGTGATTGGTTGTTCCTGTGTTGACCCTTTCTTGGCTAGCCTATCCACCCTCGTACTGTTATACGTTACATATGGCCTGCAAGAAATTTCTCCATATCGCTCGTTCCTGGGCAACTCGCTCAATCTCCTTCATGGAACTGAGACCGATATTTCTTGCTTCTCTCAGCAAAGTTCGGTTCAGGGTCTCTTATGGGCGTCCTCTCTTTCTTGAACCCTTTGCATCCCACTTCAATGCCTGCTTTGATATTAGGGCATTGAGAATGTCAGATCTTTCTATTTGCTGTCCCCCAGATATACAACATATCTATTATTAATCTCAATGCACCATTCTATTTATATGCATAAAAACACAAAGATATTGAAAAGATAATTAAGAAACATTTATTCTTTTGAATTAATATAAAAACCAATTCATATCAGTGAAGTAGTAAAGAAACATCCTGTGTTTCTACAAAAAAATGTCACAAATACCAGCAATTTTGTAAGAATGGAAGAAATGTAATGATCAAATACATATCAAATGAAATGTGTTATGAACACAATATAAAAAGCAGACATATTTTGCAATTAATCAAGAGAATAAAGATATACGGGAACATTGATCTCATAAATAAAATACAATCAATCAATAATCTTGCTTCAAACATGCTATTTGTTTCAAAGTCAGAGTCAGTTCAGTGCCAGACTAAACCATAGAACAGTGTGTTTCAAACTTGTTAAAAGTCGTGGCACACTTAAAGTCTTACAAAAAAGCAAACTCTGACAGTACGATGCACCCACATGACAAACCATAGGGCTAGTTCCCCTTTTATTAAACGCAACCTGACAGAACATAACAAACCTTCACAAATTATCACAAACTATCATAAACTATATTTTTCTAACTAATTGTTAATAAATAAATGATTAAAGTTTCCTCTGCTGCTGAACATAAGAATGTTATAACAAATTTGGTAAGGATACCTTTGATTTAAAATTTGGTCCTCAAAAAAAAACAGTGCAGAAAAAGGTGGTTTTGGTATGTGTATTATAAGAGCTGTTAATATATTAGATCAGAATCCATGGAACTATTTGTCTCTTTTATTTTCTTTATTCTCAATTATTGTCATTTGGTCAACAGTCCTCAAAGTTTATCTGGCAGAACCTCAGAACTTTAAGAATAACAGAAAGATAGTTAAGCATTTTACATGCACAATGTGAAGATTTCTTCATGAGGGCTTGCATCACGCTAGAAATGAAAAACATTTGTTAAAATTAAAAGTACACACAGCGTTCAAATAGAACAGTGATTCCCAAACTTTGCATTTTCGCAGACCCCCTTTAAATACATTTTGCTTGCTAGGACCCCCCAAAAGTTTCTATATATGAAAATGGATAGGAATTAATTATCTTTCTGTTACAATAGTAAACAATATTTTCAGACTGTGGGAAACTTCAAATGATCTTTCATTTTGTCCTGTCAGACATTTAGACTCTGGTCTGATCCGGTTCCTTTGTTTTCGTAGCGAAACTAGTTTAACACTGATTTTAACTATTTAATTTGATTTTCTGTTTGAGCTAAGATCATATATCTCAGCGTTTGACCCTTGAGTATGACTCCTGGTGTCCGGACCCCAGTTTGGGAAATGCTGGTATAGAAAATTATTATTTCATGTATTTTGATATAAATTGATTCTTCCTACAATAAAAAAAAATTGTTAGTTTTAAACTAGAATGAAGCATATCGTGCAAATAAATTATTTGGTTATCATTTATGAAAACACATAAGATGATATATACAAGAATGTTTGGTTAAATATTCACAATTTTGGTCAGTTCGTAGATCAGTGTCAGCAAGAGAATTTGGAAAGACGCTGGAGATGGATTGGACCTGGAGATGGATTCAGGCCTGGCGGCAAGGATGTCTGTTCTCTAGGCAAGGATGTCTGTTCTGTAATACTTGACTACTTTAGTACATAACCAATCAGATTAGTTAGGAATTAACTTGTCTGATCAGAATTCAGTATATGTATTAGGTCAAGGTAATCAGGTGGTGAAATCGGCGATACTAGGCCAGAAGGTGCACTAGAAACCATAGTATCATGCATCCAACACTTAATATATGTAATAGGGTGGATGCAGTTTTTTGTCCTTTCTTCGTATGGCACAGAATCCAAGGAATTCCAAGTATGGTACAGACGAAGATGGAATTAATGTCAGAATGGCTGTTATGAGTGATAGAGAGCGAGTCCTTGGGGTAACCAAATATTTATAATATGTACTATGATAGCAGATGAAGCACCGAGGCTGTTTTAATAGTTATGATCTTTCTTTATTACGGCATATTCACTTTTACATGTTTTAACGTACACTATTCACGCTATTTATATGATCTAGTCTTCCTTTCCTATGTACATCTGTCTCGGTCATTCATCTTAATTCTATCGTTTGGGAATGTTGTTGTCAACCTCACCTCGCACTGTTACATTGTCATTCTTCGTCGTGTTCTTACTACACTGTAATAGTCTGCAACTTTTGGTGTGCAATTGTCTTCTACATGTAAGTCTTAATGTCCATTATTTGTACTGTTCTTCATCTCAGTATGGAAGGATGCCAGTATGGGGGATACTTATGTCCTTCTTCATATATGATGATTATCAATCAATCAAGTGCCATGCCTGCCGGCGTAGGCATCATGTCTCTCCACAACTCTCTTTGCTTGGTGCATGTAATCAGTTCTGACGCTATATTTTGTCGAACCATGATGTCAGGCCATCCAACATCTTCTCCTCTGTCTTCCACGATCTCTCCTTCCCTGAATTTTACCTGTAGTCACCAAATGTTCTAAACCTTCTCTTCGCATTATATGCCCGAAGAACCTTGATTGTCGGATTCTTATTCTTTTGATAAGGTTTCTTGTGTGCAGGCCTGATTTAAAACCTCCACGTTTGTTTTCTTTGCTGTCCATGGAATTCTCAACATTCTTCTGTAAAACCACATCTCTGTGGCTTCCAATGATCGTATTGATTGTTTGCTCAGTGTCCATGATTCGCTGCCATACATAAGAATTGGTTCAATATAGCATTGGAGTACTCGTTGCAGTGTCATTGGTAGTGAGTTCACGCATAGTGTGTTCTTCATTTTCATAAAAGCTGCTTCGTTTGAGCTATTCTACTCCTAATCTCTGTTGTACATCTTCCATCTGGTGTTAAGAATGTTCCTAGATACTTGAATCGATGGACTTGTTTCAGTGTTGTGTTATTTATTTTGATATTGCATGTTGGTGTTTCTTGGAGACAACCATAACCTCTGTTTTCTTTATATTCATGCTTAATCCTTTCTTTTCACTTTCTCTCACTAGTATGTCTATCAAGTCTTGCAGATCGTGTTCATTTGTAGCCATGAGAATTGTGTCATCAGCGTACCTTAGGTTGTTTATATTTTGTCCACCGACTGCTATTCCTGTCTTTTCTTCTATTGATCTCATGATGTTTTCGCTATATAAGTTGAATAGGTCTGGTGAGAGTACGCACCCTTGTCGTACTCCTAACTGTATCGCCTGATAGATTCCAATCTTACTCCTAGTCTAATGGCTGCGGTTTGTTGCCAGTACAAATTCTTGATCAGTCTAAGATCTTTACCATCAATATTTATACTTTCTAACATGCTGATTATTTCTCCATGTTTTACTTTATCAAAGCTTTAGTAGTCTATGAAACATAGGTATAAGTCCAACTTCATTTCTATTGATCTTTCCATTATTGTTCTTATTGTATATATTGCGTTGTTTGTTCCTCTGAGTTCAACAAAGCCACATTGTTCTTCCTTAACTTCTGGTCTTATTTTGTTTCGATCCTCCTCATAATAATGCTGAAAAGTAGTTTTGTTACGTGACTCATGAGGCTGATTGTGCGGTGTTCTTCGCATTCTATTGTTCCTGCTTTCTTTGGTAGTGCTATAAAAATGGATTGTCGTAAATCTGTGGGTACATATCCAGTGTTGTAGATGTCATTGAATAATTTTGTTAAAACGCCTATGCCCAATTCGCCTGTTGCTTCTATTTCTTCTTGTTATGTTGTCTGGTCCTGGGGTTTTAAGTGATTATACCATCCAATGAAACATATGCTGTTGATCAACCTAACGGGCCTTGTCTAAACTGGTTACATTCAAAACAACACATCACCAGAGATGAGCTCCAGATAACAGATGACTTCATCATAAGAACACCCCTGACAGTATAATCATCCAAATAGCGATCACAAAAAGAAGAAGAATGTCAAGGTAATGGAATAATGAACGTGTATAATTCTAGAGATCTCACAATACTATATAGGTGTTTAGTTTAAATTTCACATCTCTTTGTTAACTTATTTTCAGGCTAATCGGGCACCCATTTTACAGTTGTATGACAGAAGATTTATTTATACTTAGGCATCCATTGACAGTTGTATGACAGAAGATTTACCTCTACTTAGGCATCCATTGACAGTTGTATGACAGAAGATTTATCTCTACTTAGGCATCCATTGACAGTTGTATAACAGAAGATTTATCCTCTTAGGCATTCTATTTACTGTTGTATGACAGAAGATTTACCTCTACTTAGGCATCCATTGACAGTTGTATGACAGAAGATTTATCTCTACTTAGGCATCCATTGACAGTTGTATGACAGAAGATTTATCTCTACTTAGGCATCCATTGACAGTTGTATGACAGAAGATTTATCTCTACTTAGGCATCCATTGACAGTTGTATGACAGAAATTTATCTCTACTTAGGCATCCATTTACAGTTGTATGACAGAAGATTTATCTCTACTTAGGCATCCATTGACAGTTGTATGACAGAAGATTTATCTCTACTTAGGCATCCATTGACAGTTGTATGACAGAAGATTTACTCCTACTAGGCATCCATTACAGTTGTATGAACAGAAGATTTATCTCTACTTAGGCATCCATTGACAGCTGTATGACAGAAGATTTATTTATACTTAGGCATTCATTGACAGTTGTATGACCAGAAACTTATCCTCCTAGGCATTCATTGACAGTTGTATGACAGAAGATTTATTTATACTTAGCATCCATGACAGTTGGAAGAAGATTTATCTCTCTTAGATTCATTGACAGTTGAATGACAGAAGATTTATCTCTACTTAGGCATCCATTGACAGTTGTATGACAGAAGATTTATCCCTACCTTGGCATTCATTTCAGTTGATGACAGAAGACTTACCTTTACCAGACACCACGTACAGTTATGACAGAAGACTTACCTTTACTCAGACACCCACGTCAGTTGTATGACAGAAACTACCTTTACTCAGACACCCAGTACAGTTGTATGACAGAAGACTTACCTTATCAGACACCCAGACAGTTGTATGACAGAAGACTTACCTTACTCAGACATCCACGTACAGTTGTATGACAGAAGACTTACTCTTCTAAGACATCAACTTACAATTATCTGGCATAAAACATATATTGCTATATAAACTGAATTATCTCCGCCAATGCCGGTTCTAGCCCTATTGAAAAAGGAGGAGTTGTGCGTGAGGCCAGCTACCTCACCACAATACATTTAAAGAGCTACAGAAAAATCTTTACTGAGAGAGGCAAGAAATATCGGTCTCAGTTCCATGGAAGAGATTGAGCGAGTTGTCCAGGATAGAGCGATATGAAGAAATTGCTCGCAGGCCCTATGTAACGTTATGACGGTACGAGAGGAATTATTACTATTATAAAATGAATTAGTCGGTATAGTGGCTCTGCGTTAATTAAAGAAACCACAGAGAGCTTGTATACTGGCTCAGATTGTCGAAGGAGCAAGTCAATTGACAACTCAATAAACGATTAGAGATAACAATAGTGAAAAAGTAAAGTAATGATAAAGTGAAAGTTATAAGAGTATTACAACGACATTTGAAGCAGGCGTTGGTTATCTAGTGTGGTCCATTAGACTAAATTTAATAATAGTGCGTTTGTGATTATTATGCTTAAAAAAAAAAAAAAAAAAATTCAAGAAATTGAACATTGGAAAGTATTTCACAAATGGAACGAGCGGACAAATTTCACTTGAAAAAAATAGATACTGTCTGATGTGTTATCATCTTAGACAAAAACCATCACTCAAGGAATCATTTGTCTTGAGGCAAAGGCTCACAAGACATACGTCGGTGACGTTGTTCTATCTTGTACGCAGATGCTTGAGTAGTTTATGATGACGGTCTAGTGCTGTTGTTGGTAGTCTTCTAGTGAGTTCTGTCTCAGAGGATAACAACTGAAAGCTGTCCGATCTCAGATTTGTTATTTCAAGAAGTGACTATCCAGTGCGTTGGTATCTGACGGTGTGTTCAACTCTGCTGTCTGGGGATTGTAGAATATAAAAATATGTGAAGAAATCTGTTGAATGTCTAAATTGTATATAAAAATTGGAGCATATGATGGTTCAAAATGAATGATCAAGTCAGCCAGTAAGCCAAAACAAACCAATTGACAAACCAACCAACCGATCAACCGACGGACCAACTAATCAACCGACGGACCAACCAATCAACCAAAGGATCAACAAACCAACCAATCAATTGATGGACCAACCAAACAACCAATCAACCTCCAAACCAACCTACCAACCAACCAATCAACCGACGGATCAACCAACCAATAAGCAAATCTACCACTCACCCACTCACTCTCTCAATCACTCAATCAATCAACATTCAATCAATCAAGTCTTACCGTAGTCTAACGTATTATGACTAACAAAACAGTAAAATACAAGAAGAAATAAAAATTCACATTCATCCCCCATTATAACTCTTACAATTTGTTTCTGCCTGTTCTCCATTTTACGCCTGTAAATCCTTTCACCAATATCAAAGAGGATAGCAATGCCAATGAAAATAGCAAGGACGATGAAGACTCCGATCATGTTTGTAAGTTCCAGCTCAGCTGTTGTTTTTTCACTGACTGACCGAGTATCGTCTTCACCTGTGCAGTTTTTGCCAACTGCCCACCATCTGTGGAGGTTAGAAGAGAAAAAAACCCCGATGAAATGAAAGGGAGAACACGCGTAATTAGTTATTGTTGTTTGGTAGGTGGTGGATTACGCTTCTTTGTGGTCGAGGCACGCTTTTTCAACCTAAGAGGGATGTCATTTTTGGTTATATCATAGCGTAATGGCCTTTTATCTTGATGAATGATCAAGTCAGCCAGTAAGCCAAAACAAACCAATTGACAAACCAACCGATCAACCGACGGACCAACCAACCAACCAACCAACCAACCGATCAACCGACGCACCTCCAACCAATCAACCAAAGGATCAACAAACCAACCAATCAATTGACGGACCAATCAAACAACCAATCAACCTCCAAACCAACCTACCAACCAACCAATCAACCGACATAGCGTAATTGCCTTTTATCTTGGTGTGGTAACGTGACCTGGGACTAGTCATAGAGCGGACTGTGTGTTCAATATTGTGTTCTGGTAAGTGTGGAATCCTGATAAGGACGTTAGGTCTTGATCTAGATCAGCGGTTCTCAAATTTTGCATGATCGCGGACACCCTTTTAAATACATTTTGCTGCCGGGGACCCGCATAAGCTTCTATATATGAAAATGGACAGGAATGAATTATCTTTGTGTTACAATAGTAAACAATGTTCTCACACTACGTGAAACTTCAAATGATATTTCATTTTGTCCTGCCAGACATTTTAAACCCCGATCTGGTCCGGGTCCTTTTATTTTGCAGCGAAATATCCTATTTGTTGGCACAATTATTATTTTTCCTTGCTTTTGACTTGTTCATAGCTTGCTGGCTTTGTAGATAACATTTTCTACCAGATAGAGCCAGCCCAAACCATACTCTACCTTATGCGCCTCTTACGTCGTACATTATCGGTTGCAGTGTTACTTTTCTTTGTTTTCCTCGTGGGCTCCTGCATCAGACGGATGACAGGACTACATGAAATATGTAGACAATATTAAAAACGAAAGGAAAAATAATGCGTTCACCCGCATACTTACTTCTCTTTTAGTTGGTCCAAAACACCTCCTTCTTTGAGCTGAAGAAGAGCTTTATTGATATCATCAAGGTACGGTGCACCTGTAAGTGACAAGAATGTATTTATTATTTATACACAGACAACGTTTAATAAAATTAGTTGAAAACATTCTTAATAAGCTCGTACAATAACATGCTGTGCTTTGCAAAGTTACATATCTTGATCACGCTTGCAATGTTTTTCTTTGTATTTCTTACAGACTCGCTTTCTCTGTCTTTATTTCACGCTGACTCTCTTCATCTCCTTGTTACTGACTCTTCTTCTCCTTGCTATTGACTGTTCATTTATCTTTCATGGTTAATGACTCTCTGTCGCTGTCTTTCTTTCGTGCAGACTCACTTTCTCTGTCTTTATTTCAAACTGACTCTCTTCTCCTTCTTGTTACTGACTCTCTTCCACTACTTGCTACTGTCTCCCTTCCTCTGTTTTTATTTATCACCGACTCTCTTCCCATGTTTCTAGTCTCTGCTCTGTATTCTCTGGACAAACGTTTTATTTTTAAACGAAACTTATTACAGTGACCCCGTTTTTATTGCTGAGTTCTATAAACTCACCCACAACATGAACAACATTACCTCTTGGAAATCCTAAACTGTAATCTTTGCTTTGAAAATTTTGGTCAATACTCTCAATACCACAGTGCTGGTTGGCATAGTAACCGTTGGTAACACCGTCGGATATGAACGCCAATTTTCCGGATTTGACTTTGTTAATAATCTCTGTTCTGTTTGAAAGTAGAAAATCCTTTTCCTGCAGTTTCATGAAAGCCCACATTCGCTCGTATGGATCCTCTTTCATTCGCTGGAAAATAAAAAAAAGAATAAAGTATTTAAACTGCGGTAACAAAAATATAAGAGAAATACAGATAAGTAGAATTATACAGGGTGTTTAAGATAAAAGCAGCCTCGTGGTTAAGGAATTATCGTCGTCAAGGGAGCTAATCTGGCATTTGTTTATGAAAATGAGAAGGTTCAGTTATGACGTAGTATAGGTCAAGGTTGTGTAGGTGTGTAATTGTAGTGCTGGAAGTGCGATGAACAAATGTGACGTAGGACGAGCTGATCAGAACCGGTTTAAATAGTAAATAGACACAATGCAATACGTTTTTGAGAACTTTTGATTTGTCACTGGGGCTGCTTTTATCTTGAACACCCTGTATAACAAATAACATTTCAAAATCTTACAAATGTTTGATTTATCTAGGAATACACTTTTTAATACTTACAAATAGTGGACTAACAACACATCAACTGACAGTCTTCAAATTTTACAAGCAGTAGAATTACATAACAACTAACATTTTGAAAGCGTACATTGATTGATTGATTGATTGATAGGACCATCATCGTTTCCCTTCGGTGAGTAATCAAGTATGCTCCGATCTCTTTCTTACATATGAAGATCTCAGCGACAGTGTGCCGAACTCCGTAGCACCGACGAGGCTTCCCGATGTAACGTGGAAGATGGTGAAAATATTTTGTAGGAATTTTTATTTCCATTAAAAATCTATCTAACGAATTTTTCTCGGGCAGCTGTTTTTCAGCCTGCTTTATCGTTCGTCTCTAATAGAACTAGGAACTCTATCTCACCTACACTGAGATCAGGGATCTCTGGAAAATATCCGATGGTCCATGATGGTCTTCAACAATCAATCATCATCGATCATGATCGAGATCAATCAATGTCGACAATCAATCAATAAATCAATCCAATCCAATCTAAAAATCAATCAAACAATCAATACTAAGCCATGATGTCGACACTATAGATCAACTATCTTCTGTATACATGTACATACAAACCGAGAGTTCGCTATATAAAAATATGAATACCTGAAAAAACTGCATGATGTCGCTATCATTCTCAACTCCATACTTTTGTTTTGTTTGACCAGCAAGATCGTAGATAGATTTGATACGATCGTCCATCTGCTGTAAGGTCAGGTACGCTGCAAGATTAGCCGTGTAAGCTGCTTCAATGATGAGAACACAGAACCAGAAGAAAGCAATGATCGCTCGCATGGAAGTTGTCTGGGGCGAGTAGTCGGTAGAACCCTGAGGTACACAAATAATAAAAAAAAAACCGGTTGAAGTTGATTGTGTAAATGTATGCTTGTGTATAGCAGTAATAAATGTAGTGTTTGTGTGTAGCAGAATAAATTTGGTAAAATAATAAA
The DNA here is from genome assembly GCA_020796225.1 of Arion vulgaris. Lineage (NCBI taxonomy): Eukaryota > Metazoa > Mollusca > Gastropoda > Stylommatophora > Arionidae > Arion > Arion vulgaris. The sequence continues at coordinate 28,827,571 of CM036761.1, read as the reverse complement.
ATCATTGCGAGATTGGATCATTTCAAATGTAACAAATTTTTATAAAACTTTGACAATCTTCAAAATTGCACTGGGGTTCCATGCTGGTGCTACGGATTCGTGCACTGTAGCTGAGATACTCCTGTGTAAGAAAAAAAAATCGGAGGACACATTATTATTTCCCAAAGTACGCTGGTTGAAATCAAACACACCACCGAAGGATAAGCACCTGAGCTCCAATAGGTACTGAAGGCTGCGCACGCACATCCGTTCTTGATGTTTGGCTGCTTATATTTCACAATAGAATGATAAAAGCGGCCTAAGAACGATCGCGAGAGAGATTCCCCAAAGTGCAATAGGGATGACCTTGCCAATGAATGAACGAATGAATGAATGAATCAATCAATCAATCAATCACTTGACTTCATCTGATTTACAACATCTTGTCAGCACTCTCTCAACATTTCAAGCAGATTGTTTTTCAACAGAAACCCATGGGAGTTCGCAGAAATTTTACAAAGAGGTAGGGAGAAGATGAACAGAAAAACATTTAAAATTGGTAATTTACTACGCGAAAATGGAGAGACTAGATTAAGATCAAATTAAGATTGTGGGTTCCATGTAGAGAAATATTAATTTCCTATAAATGCTTAAAGGAAAGAACACTGATGTCCTGAAAGAACTAAACGTTAAAGAGAATCGACTAATAAACAACATACTATACAGAAAAATTACATACTTTGGTCACATCAAGCGTCACAATGGCTTGGAAAGAACAATATTAGAGGGCAGGGTCCCAGGACGCAGAGGCAGACCAAGAAGAAGATGGCTACAAGATATTAAAGAAACCATGAATATGACTCGACGAAGTGGGTGAACTGGCTAGAGACAGAGATAATTTCAGATGTGTTGCAAAGAGAGCAAAGTCCTATAAAGGATACGCACCTTGATGATGATAAATGCTTAAATCATAGTTAATTTGCATCAGTACATCCCAATGTTTTATTTTTTAAAAGCCATTTTCTAGGTGCAACGCCCATTCATATCCCAAGTCTCTGTAAGTGTCCACAGTATATAATGTGCGTATGTTGAAGTTATATTTTATATATAAGCGTGCATGATCCAAGCAAACTACCCCACACAGTCATAGATTCATGCTTACACCGATGGATCTGCAACAGATGCAATTAAGAATGGAGAGACGGGTATCTTTACCCGTCTACATTACGACTACATACCCCAACAACACCACATAGACAATGTACATTGAAACTGGTAAGTTCAAACTACACAGAAGAGACTAAAGCACTACTGGAGGCTGCAATCGTGATCAACAACACCAACTCTAACCGCCAACAAGTGGTTTTTTTCACAGATGCACTATCCGTTTTGCAAGCCCTCCAGAGTAAACTTCCATCCCTGAGAAAGGAGCTCAGTAAGATTTCTGCCATCAAGAGAGTTACACTTTTGTGGTTATCATCACACTGTGGAGTGGCAGGTGACGAGAAGGCAGACCAACTTGCAAAAAAGAGAGCCGAATGTGAACAGGTTGAAAACGAGATCACATACTTTGGAAAAAAAGAGCTATCGTGGACATTAGAAAAGAACTTAAACCATCCAACGATGACTACAACACACTCGACAGACAAGGACAGACTATCATCTTCCGACTCAGGAAAGGACATAACAGACTGAACAAACACATATACAGGCTACGATTGTCCCCATCACCTCTGTGTCGCTGTAGCACCGTTGATCAAACCACAGAACATGTCCTACAAGACTGTCCCCTGTATGTCCTCTTTAGAAAGGAGTGCTGACCCTACAACTCAACACTACATTAAAAACTACATGACACCAGAGATTAGCTCCAGACAATAGTCGACTTCATCATCAGAACGCGTCTGACTGTAAAATCATCAATTTGCTATCGCAAACAAGAAGATGTTATATTTCAATATCTCATGCGTCATCTCTAGCTTTCTGGAACTTTAATTTGTTTACTTTTGCTTCCATGAGCAAAGCTTCACTCTGCAAATCCTCATTTGTAAAATCCTAATTTGTAAGAATCCCACATAATGTGTGTCTATGTCAGGTTGACCGATTTTGGAAATCCGAAACGGGGACAGGCCATTAGCGATATAAAAATTGACCAACTATAATTAGCCGTACGAAAGTAATATTATTTTTATTTATGTATTTATTTGTTTTACTTAGAAATCATGATTTGAAAGTGTAGAGTATTGGCAGCTGTTAAGATAAATACAAATTACAAACTATGATAATATTTTATTACATTTATTTACATCTTCTTCCTTATTTTTGTTTCTCTCAGTTTGGCACCACAGCGTTAGGATAAGAAGTGACCTCAAGAGCTGACGTATGTGCACTTTATAAATAGTGTTTTCCACCATATAGTGTTATTTCTGAGGTCTCCCTTTTGCGTGGACAGCCGCCTGCTTTGTATGCACTACATCGGAGCAGCATCGTCTGTTGGCAATTGGCTCATGTAGCCGAACCATTTAATTTCTTGTTTCTTTATTAAGTTCAGTACTGATGCTGTACACGCTCTCTTCCTGATGTCCTCATCTCCAAACAGGTCTCCTCTTGATACTCCCAGCATTCTGCGTAGACACTTCATCTCTGTGGTGACTTATAAGACTAATCAACGTTTTGGTGTTTTGTATTTCTAAGAACCATGAATTTCTTACAACAGTTAGGTCTGGACGTATGGGTGTGAAGCATGGACATTTAATAAAGCCGTTGAAAAACATATAGGTGCTTTCGAATATAAGTGTTATAGAAGAGTCCTCCGTATATCATGGACAGAGAAGAGAACAAATAGATCTATCCAGAAAGAACTCAAAATCAAAGAAAACTGGCTGATGCTACAAATAAGAAAGAGAAAATTGAGATATTTTGGACATATAAAAAGACATGAAGGGCTGAAGAAGACCATCACGGAAGGAGGCATACCAGCAAAGAGAAGAAGAGGAAGACCACAGAGAAGATGGACTCAGGATGTAACTGATGGTCTGAAAATGACGGCTGCAGAGGCAGGACATCTGGTCTATGAGAGAGAGAGAAGTTCCGGAGGACTGTTGGGGTGGCAAAGTTCTGCTCGGACAAGCTATTTGATGATGACGATGAGTTAGGTCTGATTTTGAATCCAGATATAGAAGTCTAGGTACAAAATATGTGAGTAAGGTGACAAATAAATATGAAATACATATGATAAAAAGTGCGGAACATTATAAGAGAAAAAATCAAACTGAAAACATATATGTAAACTGGAGTTGATTGCTATTAAGCAAGTAAAATGCCAACAAAGTACTGCCAAAAAAGGAGTCGACTAAAACAATGAAGTATGGATGATGGAAAAAATAATACATACAATTCTTTGTCGTACTTTGTATATTCTTCATGTATTCAAATACAATAAAATAAAAAAAGTCTGTAGTTGAAAGATCACAGAGAGTGGTTAACTTGATTGATAAGAACGAATATAAAGAAACAAACCTAGACTTCTATTGAACGATTAGTTAGAAAGTAATTCAGAAACGTAGGACGGACATCTCCTATCATACAACACACAGAACAATCAACTCTGATTTACCTGTAGAACAATGTTGAGACTGTACCACATACTTTCCTTTAGATCAAAGTGTTTGACATTTCCCTCCCTCGTTGGGTCATATCTGCTCATCACGAAGAGAGACACACCAGCTACCAGTATAAACAACAGAATCGTCAGCCACAACCCTAGTGTTGGAAAATGAGAACGAAAACGCACAATTAAAACACAAGTGCTAGAAAAAAATGTTGTCCCTGACCAACAAAAGGCACCGTAAACAAACACACAACCATACACACACGCACACTCACACACACACACACGCACGCAGCGCACGCACGCACACGCACACACATACTGAGTGAGTTTGATCCCGTGTTCAAGCTGAGCATTAGGGAATGCTAACCCGAAACAAATGCTTGCAGAAAACGGATGCACCAAGCCGTAAGGCGCATAACATGGTGCAACGACCTCTCACAATGAGGAATGGGATAACGGATTCTACAGTTGCCAATCTGCCTCGGAGATTTAGCCACGCAGTAAGAATGTCAGACCAACCATCACGAGGGTGGCCAAAACTTACTGCGGGAAGAGGTCGGCACAAACGGGGAAGCAGAAATCATAGGAATTATATCCTACAGAACTGCCCCAGTATGCAGACTTGAGAAGAAAGAGGTGGCCCACTTACACTAGTGTCCAAGACAAACTGTATTGCGTGACTGATAATCTGAGGCAGACGGCTGCCTTTATTAGAGAACCCAAAATCCCAATCTAGTGAGAAAGCAGAAGAAGAAGAAGAAACTGAGCACGTAAAGTAGTCATTGACAGTTGAACATCCATAGGAGTAGACTGCAAAGCAGCTGTTCGGGTGTAATTAATGTAACAAAGTTTGAAAAAGTGTCTACAAAATGTGTTACCATCTTTAAATGTTCTTGTGCTGCCGTTGAAATCTTTCTGTGTAAGTAGGAGATTGGAGTACACATGGTTATTCAAGTGCAATGCTAATTGTCATAAAAGGCAATAAATAAATAAATAAATAAATCGATTCACCAAGTATCTTTAGTTATATATTTGACAATGTACAACTTATTGCGGAAGCGTATTGTCCTGATAGATACTTCTGAATCTCCCCATGTCCTATGAACAAATATGTATAAAATACAAATTGACAAAATGATTTCCCTTTTTTATTTCTCTAAAAGTCTCTCTCTGACTTGACGAAATGAGTAGTGTGGTATGCTGTGCTCTACTCCAACACACAGGGGGGCAAAGGTTAATACACCGAAACGAATAGTAAAAAAAACCCCACTTTTCTGACTATACACACAACTCTACACACAACTCTATGATATAGGTGTGAAAATTGATCTTACCTTGGGAAAATGGTCCAAGAAATTGAAAGTAATTGATGGTACTGTCTGCTTTCTTGATGAGGATGCTGGCTTGGGAAGACATGATTGTATAAGAGAAAGAGATAACTTTCTCTCGATCTGCTGTTACTTCAAGAGCACCGACCGCCATACTTGCATTCTGGGATAGAACAAACGATAGTACGACACTAATAATAATAATAATAATAATAATAATAATAACCGTCTATCGCAAGCGATGATGACAACAGTTTCAGACGCGTGCTGATGTACCTCTCTGGTCATTTTGACGTGTGTCTATAGTTGTCTGATACTGTAGCTTGCGCTGTATTTGGATTAAAGTGAGAAATAGTTGCGCTATTCGTCAACCTCACTCTCTCGTCCAGGACTATCTGTATCCAGGAGCAAGACAAGTAGAGACGACTGGAGATAGTACCAGATGCAGTGGATGACCAGTGCTTCCTATGTGCCTTGCCGTGCTCTATGCGGTTCCACCGCCTGCTGTGGTCCGCCTTTCTAACCGTTGGGCCAGCTAGTGGCCTCATCCATTGTACAACACTAAAGTTGATACAGTAGGGGTAAATTGCTAGATACCTCACAACATGATATAATAATTGGTGATATTCTTTTTCTCTAACGACATTTAAATCAACATTGGGGCATAGGCCTTCAACCAACTCATGTCCAAGTTTTACTATCTTTAGCAGCTCCTTCCAGCTCATCCGTAAATCATTAAATCAGTAAATCTCTGCCTCCAAATTTATTCTTTCTGTATTTCTAGCACTTCTTCTCTATTACTTTCTACAAGTTCAAGGAAAGGGCCATTCTTGCTAAATTCTCCTCGGGTTTTCTCAAGATGTCCCCTATCCAACGTAGTGTCGTTTCTTCACCTCTTGTTCGTTGGGATATTCTCTTTCTCTCCATAAGCTATCATGTTGTCTCAGATTATTCTGCGCAGACACCAGTTCCTGAATGTTTGATTATTTTAGCAAGAAAGCATTTTTCTGGGAGCCACATCGCCAGTTTTGTTGTTGTTGTGTACTAAATTAATTTGACATATGAAAAATTAATTTGTCAGTGCTCTGTATGTACAAATACTTGGATAATGATTTTTGTTGTATGTAATCTAGATGTGTATTACAATAGTGATCGGAGACTGTGAACGTTACGAACCTATTTAGCAACCCCTTATACTTTGACCACAGTGTCTTAGAGTTTGAGATATGTTAATAAAGTGTGTTATTTATGTATTTCCCATATGAAATATGTGTGATTCGTAATATGTAAGAATTCGCAACGGACAGATTTCAACAGATTCATAATCTGGGCATGGAAAGTTAACTAATCTTCTGTTAAGAGAGATAAAACAATCGTATATAGACGCGTCTATAGCTTAACGGTAGTGAGTTCAATCACAACAAAAGAGTACTTGGTTTAAACTCCACGGCGGACAGTTTGGAAGCAAATTTGTTTCCGTGGATTTTTACGAACGGTAAAAATAGACCTCACCGTTCAGAAAGCGATGGCAAACTACTGAATCTAACTGGTGCCTAGAAAATCAACGACTCGTTTATTGTGGTGATGGTGACTTCCTGTAAAGGATATGCCACGATTTTCATTTGATATAGACACAGAACACTCTCACGCTTCTTTCATAACTTACCCCTGAAGTTAGAGCGTAGATCATTCCATTAATTTTCTCTCCCTTAGAGTCAGTGTGATCTTCGGCTTCGAACAGTACATATTTAAATTTTAATTTCTCTGCTAAATTGTGTAGCAAGTCTTGGCTGAAACCAGTATACGTGTTACCATCCTTGATTATAAATGGATCTGTCTGAGAAGATAAATAATCAAACAATATTATAAACATATCTGGGACGTGGTATAGGGAATCTATGAGTTGTATTATGTGTATTGGAAAATGCATGTCCTTCATAATGTTCCACATTTTCTGGTGTTGTATATTGTCGAAAGCCTTGCTAGTCTATGAAGTTTGTATGCAGGTCTACGTTGTATTCTGTGCATTTCTCGATAATGAGTCTCATGCTGCAAATATGGTCTCTAGTGCCTCTACCTCTTCTGAAACCTGCTTGTGCTTCGTGTATTTCGTCTTCTAATGTTTGTTCCATCCTCTTCATTATGATTCTTAGTAGGATTTTGCTGGCATGACTTATAAGGGTAATAGTTATGTAGGTGCATAGTTTCAGGTTTCCATTCTTTGGAATAGGTATAAATATTGATCTTTTCCATTCTTTTGGCCAGGAGGAGCTATTCCAAATCTTTGTGCATAATTTATGATATACCCGAACACTGGCCTCCCCTCCTGCTTGAATCAATTCCGCTGGTATATCATCGCACCCTGGTGCCTTCCCTCTCTTCAGACTTTGATGGCCATGGCCACTTCATCCAACATGGGCTCTGGTTCTGTCTCTTCGTTTTCTGTTATTATCTTATTTGGATTTTTAGATGTGTCTTCATACATGTTTCTGCAGTACTCACGCCATCTTTCTAGTACATCTTTCTTGTCTGTTAGTGTTCTGCCATTGTTATCGTTTATGACTTGTATTGCTGGGCTGAAGTTACATGCCATTAAATTAATTTCATTGTCTATTATATACAAGGTAAACATTAATAAATATTAATTACCTGTTTTGTAGCTATTCTCAGTATTTCATCTTGCCCAAATACTTTTGTTGTATGCCCCTTTGTTACGCTGGGCTGCTGGTACTGTAAAGTGACGTTTGGAACTCCGAGGTCGAAGGTTATTGTTCCAAGCTTAGAGAAGGAGCAATATACAAATATTAAATGAAACACCAATTAAGATATTGAAACTGTAAACATTTAGAAAATCGTGCCTGCATAATGCAGAAGTTGATCGCAGAAGTTGATCGCAGAAGTTGATCGCAGAATGATCGCAGAACTTGATCCAAAGTTGATCGCATAAGTTGATCGCAGAGTTGTCGCAGGTTGATCGCAAAGTTGATCGCAAGTAAGTTGATGCAGAAGTTGATCGCGAGTTGATCGCAAAGTTGATCGCATGTATTGATCGCGAGTTGATCGCAGAAGTTGATCGCAGAAGTTGATCGCAGAAGAAAAAGAACTTCTTCGAACTCTCCATATTGACCTCTTGTTAAACCATTCATTGTGATTTGTATGTGATCTGAGCCTAAGAGCGATTGTACGTTGTGCCACTTATGCGACTACAAGTGGGTCAGCACATCCGATTTCTGTGAAGCTTTTTATTTACTAGGTCGCCGAGTGGTTACGGGGCCCAAATTTGGGGTGTAAAGAATAGAACCATTGTTACTTGCCACGCATGTCGTAAGAGCGACTAAGGAGGTTTGGCTGAAATCGGATGCATGTGTCCTAAACGTGTAGAAGTCTATGTGTTTAGGGCCTACCAAACCAATGTGCAACGTATACACGTTCTTGACAAAGATCAAACATATCACAAAGAGTGATTACAATTGGTCGTAAAGAACGAACGCAAAGAAGAAGAAGATTTACTAGGTAGCTTACTTAGGTCTCTACCATAGTCGCCTCTTACTTCATGCCTTGTAGGTCACAGTGTTACTATTCTTTACTCCCTTGAGATCCCCTGGTAACATACGGGCGGAAAAAGAACAACAAAAAACTGTAGAAAAGAAAGAAACTAGCCATGGCAATTCAAATGATAAATCGGATGAAGAACATGTATTCTGTACGACGTTCTCAAATACATGCTACATGATGATGATGTTGAACAGGAAAATGAGAACTTGGAGAATGTGTGTGTGTGTGAGTGTGTGAGAGAATATGTATGAGAGTGTGTGTGATAGTGTGTGCGAAAGTGTGAGAGTGTGTGTGAGATTGCATGTGTGAGTGTGTGTGTGTGTGAGTGTGTGTGTGTGAGAGTATGTGTGAGAGTGTGCGTGTAGAGTGTGTGTGAGAGTGTGTATGAGAGTGTGTGCACCAGTGTATGTGAGAATGTGCGTGAGAGTGTGTGTGAAAGCGTGTGTGTGAAAGCGTGTGTGTGAAAGTGTGTGTGTGTGTGAAAGTTTGTGTGTGAAATTGTGTGTGATAATGTGTGAGAGTGTGAAAGTAAGATACCTTCGTATGTGTGAGGAGTGCGCGACAGTGAGTGAAAAGTGTGTGGTCGTGAGAGTGTGGCAGAGTGTATGTAAGTGTGTGTGTGTTAGTGTATATGTGTGTAGTGTGTGTGAGAGAATGTTTGTAATAGTGTGTGTGCGAATGTGTGACAGTGTGTGTGAGATTGCATGTGTGAGTGTGTGTGAGAATCTGTGTGTGTGAGAGTGTGTGCGTGTAGAGTGTGTCTGAGAGTGTGTCCGAGAGTGTGCATACCAGTGTTGTGAGAATTGTGTGAAAGTGTGTGTGGAGAGTGTATGATAGTGTGGTGTAGAGTGTGTGTGAGAGTGTATCTGAGAGTGTGTGTGCCAGTGTGTGTACCAGTGTGTGTTAGAATGTGTGTGAAAGTGTGTGAGAGAGCGTGTGCGAGTGTGTGTGAAAGCGTGTGTGTGAAAGCGTGTGTGATAATATGTGTGAGAGTGTGAAATTAAGATACCTTCATATGTGTGAGGGAGCGCGTGATAGTGTGTGAGAAAGTGTGTGATCGTGAGAGTGTGTTAGAGTGTATGTGAATGTGTTTGTGATATTGTTTGTGAGAGTGTGTGAGAATCTGTGTGTGAGTTTGTGTGAGAGTGTGTGTGATTGTGTGTGTGACTGTGTGTGACTGTGTGGGAGATAGTTTGTGTGAGGAGGTGAGAGTATGAGAATGTGTGTGAGTGTGCGTGTGTAAGTGTGTGTGTGAGAGTGTGTCTGAGAGTGTGGAAGTCTGATACCCTCGTATTGTGTGAGAGTGTGTGTGGCAGTGTGTGTGACAGTGTGGTGGAGTGTGTGTGAGTGTGTGTGGATGTGTGTGAGAATGTGGAAGTATGATACCTTTGTAATGTGTGAGATGTGTGTGTGAGTGTGTGTGTGAGGAGTGTGTGTGTGTGTTAGAGTGTGTGTGTGGAAGATGGTACCTGTTGTGTGAGAATGTGTGTTAAGTGTGTGTGAGAGTATGGAAGTACCATACCTTGGTAGTGTTTAAGGTTTGAGTGGGTGAGGGTTTGGGAGTGGGTGTGTGAGAGTGTTTGAGTGGGTGGTGAGAGTGTTTGAGTGGGTGTGTAAAGGAGTGTTTGAGTGGGTGTGTAGAGTGTTTGAGTGGGTGTGGAGAGTGTTTGGAGTGGAGTGGTGATGAGAGTGTTTGAGTGGGTGTGGAGAGTGTTTGAATGGGTGTGTGAGAGTGTTTGAGTGGGTGTAAGGTGAGAGTGTTTGAATGGGTGGGTGAGAGTGTTTGAGTGGGTGTGTGAGAGTGTTTGAGTGGTGTGCGAGAGTGTTTGAATGGGTGTGTGGGAGTGTGGAAGTAATATACCTTCGTAACATTCCCACTGTACTTCAAGACGTCAATGGTAAAGTTAGTTCTAAAGTTGCTGTGTTTATCCCAAGTATACTGACCAAGAGCGCCTTGATATGTGGTTGACTGAAAAACAAGAACTTAATCAGTCTATTTCAATCATGCCATCCGTCTATTTCAATCATGCCATCCGTCTATTTCAATCATGCCATCAGTCTATTTCAATTATGCCATCAGTCTATTTCAATCATGCTATCACTCTATTTCAATCATGTCATCAGTCTAAGCTACACATTAAGAATAATAAATAGTTCTTGAACAATTCTATAAGCAAGTATTTAGGATTTTGGATGATACTGCTTTGGATGATACCAGCTGTCAGGTTGTGTGTGACGAGCTGTCATGTTGTGTATGACCAGCTGTCAGGTTGTGTGTGATGAGCTGTCAGGTTGTGTGATGAGAGCTGTCAGGTTGTGTGACGAGCTTCGGTGTTAAGAGCTGTCAGGTTGTGTGTACGAGCTATCGATTATTGACGATGATTGTGTGACGAGCTGTCAGGATGTGTGTGACGAGCTGTCACAGGTTGTGTGTGACGAGCTGTCCTGTTGAGGGTTGCGAGTTATAATGGTGTGTGTGACTGACCATGTGTTGTGTGTCGCTAGCTATTAATATAGGGGCCTAAGGAAGCTACCATTTAAGTTGTGGGTTGAAAGCTATCAAGTTGTGAGTCACACACATAATAAATGCTTTCGACATGTGGATTTACACACGATTCCTGTGTATATAATTGAAGGAAATAAACAACTATTTAAAAAGTACTACAGCTAGGAGTAAAAAAAAGTATAACTCACAGAAATGAAAGCTAACCAAATACGTATTTTTGTGTTACTAAAAGAACTGACAAATTGAAGTCTATATTGAAGAGGAAAAGTTGAGGGCACGGAGCAAGATATATATATATATAATTAAAAGATCAAATTTAAGACGTGGACGGGTAGAAGTATACCCTAGTGTACTATGAGAATACGGAACAGAAACATACACAGACAATGAACTGAATATCTACAAGTCAAGGGTAAAAATTCGCAGAATTTCATTCATTTTCGTTCTAGGGCACATGGGTGTCAATGACAATGATAAAGCAAACAGGCTGGCTAGCTCTGCCACCAAACCCTGGGTGGGGGAGCCAATAGACAACCTGATATTTTGAACGCCCTCATAGAATATAACAGCATAGCGGATTTTTATCCAAACCAGTCCACATCAACAGTTAGATTGTGAGAAGGTGGTATGAAGATTGGATAGACAATAGCAGAACAACAGGCGTTTGAGTAGGCTCATCAATAAAAGTCGAACTGGTACGGTTAGTCACTGTTGAAGATATTGCAAAAGAGATCGGAGCAGTTAAGGACATTCCTGGAGTGCAATTAAGATATTCCAACAACTGAAAGAACATAACTTTCAAGAAATCTGTTACAGTGAACCTTCCATGTGAAGATGACCCAATCTGATGATTATGAAAATGGAAAAACTTAAATAAACTTAGAAGAAATCTTGATATCTGTGGCTTAAGAGACAATCAATCAAGTGCCATGCCTGCCGGCGTAGGCGATCATGTCTCTCCACAACTCTCTTTGCTTGGTGCATGTAATCAGTTCTGACGTCGATATTTTGTCGAACCATGATGTCAGGCCATCCAACATCTTCTCCCTCTGTCTTCCACGATCTCTCCTTCCCTGAATTTTACCTGTAGTCACCAAATGTTCTAAACCTTCTCTTCGCATTATATGCCCGAAGAACCTTGATTATCGGATTCTTATTCTTTTGATAAGGTTTCTTTGTGTGCAGGCCTGATTTAAAACCTCCACGTTTGTTTTCTTTGCTGTCCATGGAATTCTCAACATTCTTCTGTAAAACCACATCTCTGTGGCTTCCAATGATCGTATTGATTGTTTGTTCAGTGTCCATGATTCGCTGCCATACATAAGAATTGGTTCATTATAGCATTGGAGTACTCGTTTTCGCAGTGTCATTGATAGTGAGTTCACGCATAGTGTGTTCTTCATTTTCATAAAAGCTGCTTTCGTTTGAGCTATTCTACTCCTAATCTCTGTTGTACATCTTCCATCTGGTGTTAAGAATGTTCCTAGATACTTGAATCGATGGACTTGCAATCATATTAACTACGTTCGTACTTAAGAGACAAGCAATCATATTAACTACGTTCTTACTTAAGGATGCATCAATCAGATAGAAATATCATAATTTATCGTCAGGCAAATATCTTTTTCTCCTCGTCATATATTGCAATATTCTCTAACAATTTATCATTAGTATAAGAATCTAACTAAAGGTTCTAAATGATTGACTTCAGTGCAAGGGGTTTCCCTATATTGCTCTGTTCCTGCCAAGAATGTTGCACAAAGAACTAACTCCGTCTACAGCAACAATCCTAGGGATCTCGTGAAAAAATTGCACATGTGACTCGGTCCGGATTCGAACTCACAATCCCTTTAGAACGACATGCAAACGTCTTAATTACTTCACCATAGACTCCCTATATTACTTCACCATAGACCCCTATATTACTTCACCATAGACCCCTATATTACTTCACCATAGACCCCTATATTAGTACAAGCATGATTTTTGTAATGTAATATTAGTTTAGTTAGTAAATATTTAGTATTTCTCTACTCTACACATGCATTCATTCCCTCTTACACCTCGCACCCTGTTCTTTAGCTGCCAACTGAACGCTTCAGATGTAATGACGTAATCGTTCACCAATCGATCTCGGCTACAGTCACCTGTCTCCGACCACAAAATATCACGTAGTAACCCAACCACATCAACAGCTAGACCCAGGTCAAGTCGAGATATATTTCCAAAGTACAGATCTGAAAGTAAAGAAACGAAATAAAAACGAAATAAAAACATGCATTTTTCCATTTCTTAACTTCTGTTCATAATTTGCTCAAAGGTATTGCTGGTCAGGGCAGTGCTGTGCTATCATAATAGCCGTCCATCGCAAGCGATGTGCTATGATACAAAGAGGCAGCCGCTTCAGGCGGTACCGTAAGGAGGGCGGCATAAGCAGCAAAATCACAATTACAATGGAAGGTTATTTTAAGGAAAACCATTTAAGGGCGGCATTTCGAAGACTTGCATCATACTGAGAAAATATACCGCACGGCCCTGTTGCTGGTAACTATATTATGAAAGTGAAAAACACAATCTTTATCTCAATGAAGCCCAAAAAAAATTGCAACGAGAAAACAAGCACGAGAAAGGATATTTTTTATCAACAAGAAGAGAAAATTAAAAGTGTTAAGTTTTGAATATCTCTGTTCACTGCTAACAAGACATGAAAATGTGATGAAGGAAATTACAAGAAGAACAAACATGGCCGTACAAAAAAAATAAACAACTAAAAACAGTATGGAATGGAACTGATAGAAAAACAAGGATCAGAATACTTAGAGCATGTATACTCCTAATCAAGAAGGCAAGACAAACTTTTGCTATGCTCAACAAAATTTGGAAAACTAAAGGATTAAATCTTGGGACATAACTTAAAATATATAGAATTAATGTACTGGGAGTGCTATTATACAGTAGTTAATGCTGGAAAATGACCCAACACATAATACACAAGTTGGAGACATTTCAGATTAAATGTTTAAGAAGAATCCTGCACATTTTTTGGCCAAATACCATAACAAATGAGGAGCTTTTGAAACAACAGACTGTACATCCTTGGAGACCATCATTAAGAGACGAAGATGGAGGTGGTTTAGACATGTTTGTCGTATGCCAGTGGGGGCATTGGCTAGGACAGCTCTCAGATGGACAGCCTGATGGACAGCGGATGGGAAGAGAAGGCCTGGACGTTCAAGGAAACATGGAAAAGAACGGGGAGTGAGAGTTGAAGGAGTGTGGTCTGACGTGGGAGACGGTTGGTAGAAAGGCAGCAGAACGGCAACAGTGGAAGTCTCTTGTGGAAGCCTTATGTGTCAATCAGGACACAAAGAGAATATAGATGTATACTCCCAGTGGTAACGTATGGATGTGAAGCATTGACATTTAACAAGACAGTTGAAAAAAGTATATGTACTTTTGAAAATAAGTGTTACAGAAGAGTCCTCCGTATATCATGGACAGAGAAGAGAACAAAGAGATATATTCAGAAAGAGCTAAAATTATCAAAGAAATCTGGCTGATGCTACCAAAAATTACTATTAGGGTTATTTAGAAATCTCGGTTGAAGGTAGTCTGCGGTGTTTTCTTTCTTGTCTGTTTCTTTACTGGTCCATGAGCGTAGCCATTGTTTCTATTACAGATATCTTCTGTTACCGTCTCGAGTTATTGTACTTGCTTAAAAATTAATATATTTCTTTGTTTAACCCTTTCGTCTTCTTTTCGATTTATTTATTTATCAAGAAACAACACATTAAATGTTCGGTCACATAAGCAATTACCAATAGACAGTGCATCTCAAAGAGCAATGTTACTCCAATATAGTGGTGACAAAGCAAAAGGCCAGCCACGCAAAAGGTGGACCTCAGAGATAACAGAGGCGACAGAGACACTGTTTATGAAGCGCACACAAAATCCCGTTCTAGAAATCTCTTCTTACGCTGAAGCAAGTCGTTTAAGTGGGATTTTACGAAAAGGTAACAATGACAAACTACCGTTCAGAAAGCAATGACAAACTACTGAACGTATAAGTGGTTCCTAGAAAATCAACAACTCGTTTACTTTGTTGATGGCTTCTTCATCTTCTCTTCCACCATTTACTTCTTTATAGAAGTGTTGGGGGAGAGGGGAGGGAGGGGCGGGGACGTAGTGATCTTGTATGTGCTTGTTTTAAGGCACTTTGTAAGCTGATATTTATTTTCGTAAGGCTGTTCTTGATGACGTGCTCCATTTTTCGTGGTCTTCTCTTACCTTGTACTCATTATACTTTTTCTCTGTGGCTCTCTGTGGTATGCAATACCAGGGCATTCTTGCCAGGTGTCAAAACCATTTAATCTGTTGTTCTTTTATAAATTGTATGACTGGTTTCACATCCAGACTTCTTTTGATTTCTTGATTTATAATTTTGTCTCTTATTGTCACACCTACAGTTCTTCTAATGCACCTCATCTCTGTCGTTAGATTTTCTCTCATTAGTGCTGTTATTGGCCTTGTTTGACCTGGTAACATAGTGTTGACCAGATTATTGTCACACCTGCAGCTCTTCTAGACACCTCATCTCTGTTTATGATTTTCCTCTCATTAGCTGCTGTTATTGACCTTGTTTGACACTGGTAACATAGTGTTGACCAGACTTATTGTCACACCTGCAGCTCTAAGACACCTCATCTCTGTCGTTATGATTTCCTCTCATTAGCTGCTGTTATTGACCTTGTTTGACCTGGTAACATAGTGTTGACCAGACTTATTGTCACCCTGCAGCTCTTCTAAGACACCATCTCTGTCGTTATGATTTTTCTCATTAGCTGCTGTTTTGACCTTGTTGACACTGGTAACATAGTTTAAAGGGTTTAAAGCCGGAACAAGGCAAACGGCTTAACCACTTAGCCACAGAGACCTCCCCAGTCTCTTCTCTCTCTCTTAGCCTATACGCCCTTGGCGTTTAGGTCAGCAACAAACGCACACCATTCTTCCCTGTTCATGGCCTTCCTCTGTATTGTGTTCCAGCTATGATTCATTTCCTTCAGTTCTTGCTCTATCGTTCTCCTCCAGGTCGTCTTGGGTCTTCCACGCTTTCGCCTACCCTCTGGAGTCCATCTCAGTGCAGTTTTCGTGTCGGAGCCAGTCTCCATGCGCATCACATGTCCAATCCATCTCCAGCTTCGTCTTCGGATGATAGTGCCCATATTCTCTTGTTGGCATCGTGCAAGCAATTCTTGGTTCGAGATAGTAGTCGGCCAGTACACGCGTAAGATTTTTCGCAGACAAGTTGTATGAAAGGTGGAGAGTCTGGACATATCCTGTTCTGTCATTCTCCAGCATTCCGATCCGTACAGCAATGTTGACAGCACACAGCTGTTGTAGATACTAGTCTTGGTTCTGATGATGTATTGGGCAGATACACCCCCAGTGTTGGCCAGAAAATCGTTCTATCGATATTTGCTTTAGTATTTACTGGTAACTCTTTATGTGACAACAGTGGTGTTAACTGTCACAGTACCTGGTTAGCTTTTGTGCAACGATTGTTGATTTCGCTATCGATACTTCCATCTGCTGTGAAAATTACCCCTAAGTATTTGGCCTCAATTGTTTGTTTTTATTTCTACATTCTGGAGTTTTATTGTAAGGTTTTCTGGTTTTCTACTTATTGCAATTGTCTCTGTCTTTATTATATTTATTTTCATGTTGTACTACTCACTCTTGATGTTAACTGTTTTCATATAGGTATACGGTGTTAGCCCGATTTTCATGAGCGTCGGCAGATGATGTGGTCAACATCACTCCGGCCGCCTTTACTTCCCAGTGTTTTTCCTGGTACCCAATTGAGGAGGGATTGATCTGAGAGCTGTTACGGGCAGAAAAAATGCCATTCCTACTGTGGAATTGAACCAGGACCATTAGCATAAAAAGCGAGTTCACTAACAACTACGCTACTCCGGCTCTCTAAAGTGAAAGTGTTAACCCTTTCACCCTTCTGAACGGACACTACTCTATTAATATGACGTAACGTCAGTTTACTGGCTAGTTAGTTGACATTTCATAATAAGATCGTGCGGAAGTAACAAAAGAATTACGGAGTGAAAGAGTTAAATGGTGAAAGAGTTAAATAGTAAAAGAGTTAAAGAGTGAAAGAGTGAAAGAGTTAAAGAGTGAAAGAGTTAAGGAGTTGAAGCCTAAGAATAAAGTCAGAAACAAAAGTAAAATATTGTTGAATGAATATCTTTCTTTATTAATTACTATTATATTCTGAAGCCGACAGACTCACGTGATATATTGGTGGGTATCTTATCTTGTCTTAGCAACTGCAAGCCATATAGGGATCCAGCCCATGCTTTGCCGTCTCCCCCAACGAAATCTTCAAAGTCCTGAAACAGTAATAACATACACTAAAAACAAAACTAAACTGATCTGATCTGAAAATGTTGGATCTTGTAATGTTTGATTTACTTATTGACATACATACATCGCCTGTGGTTGCCCGGCTCAATGTTTGATTTACTTATTGACATACATACATCGCCTGTGTGTTGCCCGGCTCGCAATGGGAGCAAAGAATAGTAACACTGCGATCTACAAGACATGTCGTAGAGGTGACTGAGGTAGGAGCTTAGGGGAGAGAAAATCCCTAGTGAAAATCGGATGTGCTTGATAACTGACACAATGTACAATCGGTCTTAGGCTCAGATCACATACAAATCACAAAGAGTGGTCTAAAAAGTGATCGATATGTAGCGTTCGAAGAAGAAGACAGACATACATATGTTGTGGAACGAATTTGCCTAATGTATAAACGTTTGTCTATCGACTCGAACACAAGAAGGTTGTGAGTTCAATCCTACACTCGACGTTCCCCACATGAGAAAAGAAATTGGCCCTTCTCCCTCCTGCACACTAAATATTAGAAATTGAAATGACAAGCACTTCATAAACTAAGGTCTGCAGAAGCCACGGTACATTTAGAACAAAATATTTGATTACGCTACAGGTTATAACGCGGTTTTGTGTGAAGCAATATAGAGATGAAAAAGCAATGGCAAACTACTGATGGTTCACTGAAAATGGACCATTCGTTTACTGTTGTTGATGGCAAAATCCTGTAAAGGATATCCCTCAAGTTTAATTTCATTGTAGAAATAACTAACTTCAATATCTGCACATATTTCTGATAACATTCTATTATCACTTTCTTGAAGGTTCTAAGTTATGTTGTATTTCATAAGTATCTTGTGAATTTTAATTCAATTGGATATCGCTTACTGAACTTGGCCAACAAGACAGCTCTTCTAAATACACCTCTCGCCCGAGTGGCTACCGGGGCCCAAATTTGGGGTGTAAAGAATAGAACCACTGTTGCCTGCCATGCATGTCGTAAGAGGCGACTAAGGAGGTTTGATGAAATCGGATGCATGTGTCCTAAACGTGTAGAAATCTATGCGTTTAGGGGCCTACAAACCAATGTGCAACGTATACACGTTCTTGGCAGAGATCAAACATATCACAAAGAGTGATTGAAATTGGTCGTAAAGAACGAACGCAAAGAAGAAGAAGAATACACCTCTGAAGTGTTTAAAGACGACGGATTGACTTAATTGCACTGGGTATTCCCCATATAGCTTGTTTCATTTCCACAGAAACAGCAAACCACCTATCGAGAACGTTGCAAGGAGACGAACTCCGTAGGTTTGGAAACAATCTAGAGAATCCTGTCACACGTGAACGGAACGGTGCGGTCCGGATTAGAATCCACGACCTGTGGAACGCCAAGCAACGGCGTAGCCACTGAGTACCAGAGATCCCCAAATATATCCCAATCATATGTAATGATCCTCAAATTTAATGTATCTAATTGCAATTTGGTTATCGCATCTTTCAGACATCTTCTCATTGACGTTCCCATCTTTCTCGTTTCTAGTGTATATGTACCCTTCAACGAATCTTTTCCAAACTTTCATTACATAATCCAACTTTTTAAAAAGCGATTACACTTTATTTACTGCTCAAATACACAATATAATATAGTATTTGTCTATAGGAGACAAACAATAACTGAAAACAGTGAATTTGTATTTCTGTTTTGTCCATTTATTTATGTAGCATAGAACATGATCATCTGACCATTTCTCTTGTTGCAACCTCTCATCTCGATTTATTTACACTTCTTAATGGGTAGCTGTTTCTGTGTTTGCACTCTATGCACTCCGTATCCAGCACAATCTTTTTGGTAATCTTTCTCTTCTTTCTATAGACATATCTGCCCGTCTGCCCAGCGTGTTCGTAGCGCATTGGGCTACGGGTGACTATCCCTCTGTGTGTGCGGGTTCAATTCCGCGGGATGGCAGAAAAAACCACAGATTCCCCAGATTTACGGTGTTCGTGGCACCGAACCGAAGGGTTACGATGTCCATGGCACCGAGCCGAAGAGCTGAAAAGCTCAAGTGCTTCTGGATCGGGAAAAAAAAATATTTGGACTGACCACAATACCCACTCTGTTTTCTGTCTTAATTTCTTCTACTTCTTCTTCAATGATCCAGCAGCACTTGAGCTTTTGCCCTTCGGCCCAATGCTATGTAGTGGTATCTGCATGTGTTTGTAAGTTGTTCTTTTTTCCACGTATAATGTGTTTCATTTATCTGGCCTTGGATGAAGGAGGGTCTTTCTGATGTCATCTAGTGCTTGACACTTGAAAAGGTGGTGGTGAACGGTTTCATGATGATGTGCGCACAGTTGGCACTCTGGAGTGTGTTGTGAATGAATTCTGTTCAAGTGATTATTAAGTGTTATGTGTTGGGTTCGAGTCTAAAAATGGTGCTCTGATCTCTTCTTGTAAGGTGGTTGATGTTGTCATTAAGGCCATATGGCTGTACACCTCTCTTCCTGTGTTTCCCATGGCCCATCTATTCAGCCCAATTTCTTTATTTGTTGCCATTAGGATTTGCTTTGCTGTATGGAGAGTTGTTGCTGTGATTGGTTGTTCCTGTGTTGACCCTTTCTTGGCTAGCCTATCTGCTTTGTCATTTCCAGGTGTGTTTGAATATCCAGGGATCCACTGCATGGTTATTTTGATGTCATGTGATGTAATAAGTCTGTCAATATCTAGGGCTATATGGGATATTTCAGATTTACAATGTCCACCATCTTCTAGAGCTTGAAGAGCAGACATTGAATCTGTGAAAATAATTATGTTTTGTGCCTTTGATGGAAAGGCATCGAAAACAGTCTTCAGGAGGTACAAAGCTGCTTCTATCGCATGAATTTCAGCCTCATAATTGGAGCATATCTCCCACGCATGCACCAAACAGCTCTTCGGATGATCTGTCTGGGTATTGCATATATGCTCCGTAACCTGCTTTGATGGTGGCTTTAAATGCAGATCCATCAGTATAGACATGTACCAATTCTTGGGGATAGGCATCAATAGTTCTTTGAGATTCTATCATAAGGCTGACTGGGTCGGAGCGTTTAGTTGCTTCATCTATCAATTTTGTTCTAATTTCAGGTGTATTCAAGAGTGTATGTTTTTTCTGTCGTAACCTACTTTACATTGTGTATATAATGAACCACTGGTCAACCATTAGTAACAACTGTTATAAGAAGGAGAAGATGGAGAGATGTTGGACACAGCTTGAGAAGAAATTATCAAAGATTATCAAAGCAGGCATTGACGAGGATGCAGAGGGTTCAAGAAAGAGTTGATGACCTAAAGAGACTTTGAAACGAATTTTGCTGGGAGAGGCAAGAAATATCGGTCTTAGTTCCATGGAGGAGACTGAGCTAGTTGCCCAGGATAGAGCGGTATGGAGAAATTGCTTGCATGGTCTATGTAACGTATAACGGCACAAGAGGAATTATTATTTATATAGTGAACCTTTTCATGATAACCTTTGTACCGCATGACTTTGTGGACTTCTTGCATTTTAAAAATGTGTGCCTTTTTTGGAACCTTTACCATTGTGAAATTTACAGAGGAAAAGTAGTTTCAATACTTCACTTTTGATTGTACTCTCATTTTTACAAAATCCAATCAACTGAAATATTTCGTCATGTTATAGACAGTAATATACGAGTATCATTATTGATAGTTTGAAGAAAGCCGTAATGGAAGGAATGGTTCTTGGAAGACTGGCAGGGGACAGCGAAGACCACGGTGGTAACATGATATCAAAGAAGCCTTAAACATGGTGTTGGATAAGACGTGAAAAGTTGCTTTAGCTCGAGCGTCTCTCATTCTGGTATGATGACAGCGACGTTTTGCAAAGGATAGGTTACATGCTAATACACAACTAATGACTTAGCATGAATATTAATAAATATAATACAGATTTTATAAATGAAAAATGGAGATCGCCAATAGCGAAGTTGATAACACGCTTCGCTTGTGACCAGGTGCTGAGAAATTCCGGGGTTCAAGACAAACTTGGACTAAAATTCTCAATATGCACACGATCAGTGGTTGGACTAATGGAAACTGATCCTGTAAAACCTTATTCTATTAATTCTTGTATTATTTGTTGTCCTTTCGGTGTTCAAGCGAAATATATAGCGTGTTCAAGAAATACATATCCGTGATCAATGTTTCAAACACAAAGCTTTCTTTTCCATGTTTCCCTTGAAGCGCTTCACATTTAAGTGGTTTATGTGCACACACATTTACGATCACAATATATGAGTCGGTAAGAGCCTTGTGAACAAACTGATATAATCAATCAAGTTGAAAAGGTTATAGTGGAGAGAGGTCAGACCATGTGAACATCCGTTTCACCTTATTTTGAGGTTGAGTTAAAGCTAACAATCCATACCTACAAAAATATTACTACAGAAAATACAACCTGTCCTATATGTCACATTAAAACATAAATATTTAGTAGTAGTTCCATTTTCAGTACACACATTTCAATACATGTTATCAATATTTACACAACTGGTCTGTGCTCACACGTGGATTATATACAAACTTACCGGATAGGAGATGAACCAGTCTATTGAATGGTGTAACAAATGCAGATGGTTTGCCTGAAGAGAAAAAAACTCACATTACAATATAACTAACTATACAATTTAATATAACATAAACTGCCATAAGTAATAACACTGTTGAAGGTAGAACAAAAAAAACCAAACTAATACTGATGCTGAGATCTACTTCATCTTCGAGCGCTCCATAGCGACCCCTTGTTAATCACTCTGTGTGATTTGTATGTGATCTGAGCGTAAGAGCGATTGTACGTTGTGCCAGTTATGCGCCTACAAGTAGGCCAGCACATCCGATTTCTGCGATGCTTTTTTATTTACTAGGTAGCTTCCCTAGGTTCTACATCAGTCGCCTCTTATGACATGCCTTGTAGGTTGCAGTGGTACTATTCTTTGCTTCCATTGCGGGCCTTGACACCACACGGGCGAATACTTAAGATGAAACTAGTCAACTTATAAGTGTATATTTTTATCAGATTATGTATATCCCCTATCGAAGGTTGGTTGTAATGGATCTTCCCCATTATCTATCATTTGCTATTTTATTACATGTTTCGATTCACAGGTGATTGATTGATTGATAGGACCTTCATCATAGCACTTCAGTGAGTAACCATGTGTGCTCCAATCTCTTTCTTACACAGGATGATCTCATCATCAGTGTCCAAGCTCCGTAGCTCTGGCGAGTGTCCCCATGTACTTTGATTTTTATGGGAATTTTATGTTAATCTTTAAAATAATAAAATAAAAATGAAGCTTAGAGGAATCTTCAACCAGTCCCACAACTCACTTTTTAGATGTACCTTAGGTAATTGTGATATCCGACTCTTAAAGATCGTGTACCATCTAGTAGCCCCCTATGGTAATTCTGGCATCCTCCTTAAAAACCTCATGTGTCCAACAGTACTCCATTTTGTAATCCTGACATCTATCCTCTCTCCCATAAACCTCTTGTGTACAACAATACACCCTTTGATAATCCTGACATCGCCCTTAAAAACCAACTGTGTACAACAGTACACCCTTTGGTAATCCTAACATCACATCTATAAACCTCTTGTGTCCAACAGTACCCCCATGGTAGTCCTGACCTATCCCTGTTAAACCTCCTGTGTCCAACAGTACCCCCATGGTAGTCCAGACCTATCCCTGTTAAACTTCCTGTGTTCAACAGTACCCCCATGGTAGTCCTTATCTATCCCTGTTAAACCTCCTGTGTCCAACAGTACCCCATGGTAGTCCTGATCTATCCCTGTTAAACCTCCTGTGTTCAACAGTACCCCCATGGTAGTCCTGATCTATCTCTGTTAAACCTCATGTGTCCAACAGTACCCCCATGGTAGTCCTGATCTATCCCTGTTAAACCTCCTGTGTTCAACAGTACCCCCATGGTAGTCCTGATCTATCTCTGTTAAACCTCCTTTCCAACAATGTTACCCAAGGTAGTCCTGATCATCCCAAACTCCTGTTCAACAGTACCATAAGTAGTCCTGATCTATTTCTGTTCAAACCTCTTGTGTCCAACAGTACCCCCATGGTAGTCCTGATCTATCCTTTAAACCCCTGTGTCCAACAGTACCCCATGGTAGTCCTCATCTATCCCTATAAACCTCCTGTGTCAACAGTACCCCATGGTAGTCCTATCATCCCTTTAAACCTCCTGTGTCCAACAGTACCCCATGGTAGTCCTGATCTATCCCTGTTAAACCTCCTGTGTCCAACAGTACCCCCATGGTAGTCCTGATCTATCCCTGTTAAACCTCCTGTGTTCAACAGTACCTCCTTGATAATCCTGATATTTCTTTATAAACCTCCTATGTTCACACTACCCCTTTGGTAATCATGACACCCCTATAAATTGCATGTGTCCAACAGTACTCCTTTGGCAGCCCTACCATCACCTTCATTCCTGTGTCCAATAGTACCCCCCCTTTGATAATTCTGGCATTCCTTTTATAAACCTCCTGTGTCCAACAGTACTTATAACTACAATAGTACCATAAATACAATATATTGTTCTACGTACACATCTCTTGTAAATGCTACAGAAAGATCCTACGAATACCATGGACAGAAAACAGAAAGAACACTGATGTCCTGAAAGAACTAAATGTTAAAGAGAATTGGCTGATAAACAACATACTATACAGAAAATTACATACTTTGGTCACATCAAGCGTCACGATGGCCTGGAAAGAACAATACTAGAAGGCAGGGTCCCAGGACGCAGAGGCAGACTAAGAAGAAGATGGCTACAAGATACTCGTATTAAAGAAACCATGAACATGACCATCGACGAAGTGGGTGAACTGGCAAGAGACAGAGTGAACTTCAGATGTGCTGCAAAGAGAGCAACGTCCTATAAAGGATACGCACCTTGATGATGATGATGACACGTCTCTTGTGATTGTAAATAAAAAAAGATATAAAAATGGATTGAAATAATTCAAGTTATTGATATACCGCTTTCAGGACATTCATGACTACGTTTCTGTTGTTGGAATGTAGAATACATTTCTCTCTCTCAGATTCACGAAGCTCTATCAAAATCCTCTGAAGCTCAGAATCAGACGAGGTGCTGATCATGTTGGGTAATCTGAGCGGCCACACTTGTAATTTCTCATGCCTCAAACTCAACACGGGGGAAAAGTCGTCTGTAAGAAAATTGAAGAAAGCGAGAATATTTACAAACATTTTAATCGCTGGTTAGTATCACCACAAACATCATCATCATCGACATCATTATATTTACTAGTTGGACTATTATCATCAAAGTTATAAGAAGTATATTAACATCGGATGGTGGTACCAGAGAAGTTAACAGCTGGATAATGTTCAGTGCTAGAACACATTTTGCTAAACTAAACAGCGCTTAAAAATCGTCACTGGGGTCACTGGGAGGTCACTGTGGATAAGTGGTTAACCGTTGCCCTGCATTCCGAAGATCGTGGGTTCGAATCGTTTCTGTTCACGTGAATTTTTCCACAGAACCCTAGGATCGTTGCCGGGGTTACGGAGTTCATGCTTTGTGCAATACAGGTGGTGTGTCATTACTGTGGAGAGAGACTGAGCCATATGTGGTAAAATAGCCCGTCTGCCCAGCGTGTTCGTAGCGCATTGGACTACGGATGACTATCCCTCTGTGTGTGCGGGTTCAATTCCACGGGATGGCAGAAAAGCCACAGATTCCCCAGATTTACGGTGTTCGTGGCACCGAACCGAAGGGTTACGATGTCCAGGACGAGCCGTAAGAGCTGCAATAAGGTAAGTGCTTCTGATGGAAAAACAATGTGGTAAAATACGATGCAATTAAAACAATCCTTAAGCGTAGACCCCTTTTCAAAAAACAAACAAATCATCTATGCACAGGAAAAACAACACAATCAATAAACAAATAAAGCCTAGACCTTTAAAAAACCCAAATAATCACACATATGAAGGTGTTTTATGACTCCATCTCAAAAACAATTCACCAGGGAGTAGTAAATGATGGTAATAACAAAGGAATTTAAAAAAAAGGAATGGACAGATAACAGCAAGCTCTTGTCAGAAAGAACCTTTTCACGCTTGTCCGCGTTGCAGAGTCAACATATCTTTGCAGGGACTTAATTGTTGACGCAACACCACTACGATACGAACGAGTATTGAACTTTATTATATTATGTGTTAAATAGGGCGCGCATGGTTGAAAGTATCAACATATAAACTTCAAAACTATCATCTTATTTCTTTTTTCTAATACTGTTTTGCAACACAGTTTCAGGGAGATCAGTCAATAACCTGCGCTTAGAGCATAGATTTACAAACTATTTTGGCCCATCACCCACTTTGCACGATATAAACTTTGTAACGCCCTCCCCATTATAACAGTTTGTCAACGCCCCTCCCCTATATATATATATATATATATATATATATATATATCATCATCATCATTGGCCTCTTTGTCTCAGGAGACAATAGGTGTTGCGTCACGTAGTATGTTCTGTGCTGAATCACAACGTTTCTTGTGGCTGTAATGGTCTATTCTGGAGTGGCAATCCTTGCCACAGGTGCTGTAGGTAAAACTGGAGACTAGAGCCGATGCATGGGATGTTCTCTCTGCACTCTGTGCTCTCTTTTGCCTCCACATGTGATGTTGTTTTTCTTTTTTTCTTTTGAGCCGCCCTCACTGCCGCACGCCATGCTTGCCTGTCTTTGGCCAGCCGCTCCCACTGTTTTTTGTATATGCCGCATGAAGTTAGATCACGCTTGCAGGTGTAAAATGAAGCGTAATAATGGGCGCCCATGCTGTCTAGCACCAGATGCGAGTTGATCATATAGAATGTTCTTTGGGTTTCTATCATCGCTCATACGGCACACGTGTCCCAGCCATCTGAGACGTCGCTGACTCAGTAAAGTGTGCATATATATATATATATATACAAGCTCTATTTTCACTTTTACATAGAAAGTGGATATATATTTCTGTCATTCATGGTCACATTTCTAATGATTACATAGATGAAATAAAAAATTGATGGAAAATGGATCGTGTAAGAAGGGTATAGATTAGCGTAAGAAAGTACGCTAATAAAACATTTTGAGACGATATTTGTTCGCAAGTATATCACTTGTAACAATGTTACCTACCTTGTGCCAAGAATGCTACATCAGTCCAGCCAAGTGTCTTCACTGTGGCTGAAATTGCTTGGGATAAAGACCTGAAATAGAAGAAATATTTCACAGTTTCAATACATTTTTTGACTATTATCATTCTTTTATTATTTCTCCGTTTCTCTTCTCTTTCCGTTAACAGTTTTTCCTCTTTCAAACATAAGGAAGGCAATAGTAACAGGCTGTGTTGGAACCCGCAGGGAAAGAGGAGTAGGGAAGGCCTAGACAGACCTGGAGAAGAGAGCTAGAGGCTGATATAAAAAGGATAGGTAAAACATGGAGAGAGTTAGAAGAGATGGCAAGAGAGAGGAAGAGCTGGAAGAAGTTTGTTGAAGACCTATGCTCCGTTGGGAGATAAAAGGTGAAGAAGAAGAAGAAGAATAGTAACAGGAGCATAAATCGGTTTAAAAAAAGCAGCAACAAACAGAAACATAAATAAATGTGCAAACTAGTAATCTTGTAAAGAAAAAAATTGATGTCTTTCATTCTCTTTCTCTCTCTTTCTCTCTCCCTCTCTCTCTTTCTCTGTTGTGTCTTTCCATTCCTGTTTGTGAATAGGTTCTCAACCAACTCCTGCCAAGTTTTCATATCTTTAGCGCTCTTGAAGCTCCTTCCATATCTTCCTTATCCGGTTAATCGTTGCATATGAATCTCTCTACTTCATTTGTTTCTTTAGACCTACTTCTCTTTCACTTGCATTTACGGTTCCATAAAATGTATATTCGTGCTATTTTCCTCTAGGATTTCTTCAAGATGTGTCCTATTCAGCGCATTTCCTTACCCTCGTGGTTTACGCGATCTGTCTCGCTCTCTTCATAAGCTCATTTGTGACCCTATCATACCATTTCGGTCCCTCCATTCAGAGTTGACACTAGTTGATGAATGTTTGCAGTGTATTGCTTACTGTTTTAGTAACCTGCATTTGTATTGTTCATGTTTCTTTGGATTTTGTAACTATCGTTTTGTATTGTATGGGGTAGCCAGCCATAAGCCGAACGCTATCTTATTCGCCTCTTTAGAGATGTATGTTGGTCACTATGTATCACCTCTTTAGACATGTATGTTGGTCACTATGTATCACCTCTTTAGACATGTATGTTGGTCACTATGTATCACCTCTTTAGACATGTATGTTGGTCACTATGTATCACCTCTTTAGAGATGTATGTTGGTCACTATGTATCGCCTCTTTAGACATGTATGTTGGTCACTATGTATCACCTCTTTAGACATGTATGTTGGTCACTATGTATCGCCTCTTTGTATGTTGCTGGTCTAGACACCTAGAGATGATGTTGTCACTAATCGCCTCTAGACATGAGACTAGACGCTTTACTATTCTCTGTTTCCTATGATCACCTACTAACATGGAGTGGTCCTTTATCGCCTCTTAGAGCATGTAAGTGTACTATGTCACCTCTTTGACATGAGTGCCTGATCACCTTAACATGATGTTGGTCACTAAATCGCCTTAGACATGTATGTTGCAGATCGGTGTTACTATGTATCACTCTTTCTGAGTGCCTAGACCCACATGTATGTTGGTCCTTTCTAAATGCGTCACACATCCCTCTAGACAGTATGTTGACTATTTTCACTGCTTTCCTTGTGTGCCAGACACCATGGAGTGGTCCTTCTAAATCGCCGTCTACGACATGCATGGCAGACAGTGTTACTATTCACTGCTTTCCTTGAGTGCCCTGACAACACATGGACGTGGTCCTTCTAAATCGCCGTCTACGACATGCATGGCAGACAGTGTTACTATTTGCTCTTTCCTTGTCCCTGACATCGTCATGACGTTGGTCCTTCCTATTCGCCTCTAGACATGCATGGCAGACGGTGTTACTATTCACTGCTTTCCTTGAGCGCCTGACAACACATGGACGTGGTCCTTCTAAATCGCCGTCTACGACATGCATGGCAGACGGTGTTACTATTCTCTGCTTTCCTGAGTGCCCTGACAACACATGGACGTGGTCCTTCTAAATCGCCGTCTACGACATGCATGGCAGACGGTGTTACTATTCACTGCTTTCCTTGAGTGCCCTGACAACACATGGACGTGGTCCTTCTAAATCGCCGTCTACGACATGCATGGCAGACGGTGTTACTATTCACTGCTTTCCTTGAGTGCCCTGACAACACATGGACGTGGTCCTTCTAAATCGCCGTCTACGACATGCATGGCAGACGGTGTTACTATTCACTGCTTTCCTTGAGTGCCCTGACAACACATGGACGTGGTCCTTCTAAATCGCCGTCTACGACATGCATGGCAGACAGTGTTACTATTCACTGCTTTCCTTGAGTGCCCTGACAACACATGGACGTGGTACTTCTAAATCGCCGTCTACGACATACATGGTAGACGGTGTTACTATATTTTGCTTTCCTTTCCCTTCTTCTTCTTCTTTGTTCTATTCCGTTTCATCGTCGTTTTCTTTTCCTCTTCTTCCTCATTTCCTGTTCCTTCTACTTCTCTATTTCATTTTCTTCCTTTTCTTATACTTTTTATGTTTCTTTTTCTACTGTTGTTCTTTCTTCTTTCTTCTTCTTTTCAGTTTTCTATATTTTCGTCTTCTTTGTTTTCTTCTTTAGCTTCTTACTCGTTTCTTTTCCTTTTCTTCTTCATCATAGGTGCCGTGCCGGCTGGCGTAGGCAATCATGGATCTTCACAAATCTCTGTCTTTGGTGTTTGCTATCAACTCAGATTTTGACCCTTTACCGTGCCATGATGTCAGGCTATCCAACATTTTCTCTCTCTGTCTTCCTCTGTCTCGTCTACCCTCGATTTCACCGGTTGTCACAATGTGTCCTAAATCTCAACTCCTCATTATCATTACTATAAAGAATGAGCAAGTTATGATGTGTCACACTTTAAAACCAGGTTGCGATATCTGTGCATGTTGGTCAGATACATTCGTTTTCATCCCTATTTTTGTGTGACAGGGTTTACTTTTCGTCTCCGATCCCTACTCTCGTTACCAGACAACGGTAATACATCCTGTTATCAGGAACAACTCTTAAAGACGAACAAGAATATCTGACAGTTCCTGATTGCTGATTTCTTTCATCATATTCACTGCATTGTAGATAGACTTTCATAGCCCCTTCTTGTTCTTCTTCTTTTGTCGTCATGCTGTTGCTGGTTTGTAGCTAAGTGACATGATTTTCTTTTATGTCTGGCGTTGGGTGACTGACTTTCGTAATGGTTATTTTTGCTATTTGATAGGATTCTGCGGTGCCATCCATTATTTCCGTGATTTCCATATCGCCTTCTTTCCTTATGTTCTTTTGTAGAAGACTCTGTAAACAGTGGAGTTTGGTTGTATTCTTATTACGTGGTTGAACCACTTCATTCTTTCTTTCTCAATGTAATCCAAGCATGGTTCTGTCCCAACTTTCTCTTTTATGCTGATTTTGGTGACTGTCATTTCTGGTGTGGTTGTTAACTTTTCGTAGGCATCGCTTTTCACGTGTTGGTATTTTTGGCGACTGTGCTTTGCTCAATGCTCATGGTCGGCTCTAGAAACACAGAGTAGGCATGAACATTCTGTTGATAATCTGTTGTTTTGCGATCAGTGAGATGTTTTACCAATGCTTTAACAATGGGGCTAGCTGGTAGGTTATAGCTCTAGTAAATAGTTTATTCTCAAACTTCAGAAGCTTCTCAAACTTGATTATTTAAGAACTCAATGAAAGTGATTGCAAAAATTCTGAAAATACAAAGATGAACTTATTATCCAAATGATAAAATTTAGGATTTTTTTCAATTACCTGGGCTCAGGTAGAATAGAGACAACCTTGATCGGGTCCATGATACCAGAATTTTGACCAGCAGCTGAGGTAAGAATGTGTATTTGATTCGTTATCACGTAGTCCGTAGAACTAAACACTTCAAGGAATGGTCCAATGGCAACAGCAACATTTTTGCTCTCGAAGTTCTGTCTGGCTAGAAATGAAGAAATCAATGGATAACAATGATAACATAAGGTAGATAAGAACATCAAGTAAAAGAAATGATAACATCAGGTAGATAAGCAATGATAAACAGGAGTGAAGTAACATCAAGGTGATAAAATGTAACATCAAGGATAGAAATAACATCAGGTAGATGAAAAACATCAAGGTAGATGAAACATCAAGGTAGATAAGATAACATCAAGGTGAAAGAAATAAATCAGGTGAAAGAATGATAACATCAAGGAGATGAAAAACACAGGAGATAAAAACACAGGTAGATAGAAATGATAATCAAGTAGATAAAAATAACATCAAGGTAGATAAGAAATAAATCAAGGTAGATGAAATGATAACAGGTAGAAATAACATCAAGGTAGATGAATAACATCAAGGTAGAAAGAAATGATAACATCAAGAGATGAAAACATAGGTAGATAAGAATAACATCAAGGTAGATGAAATGATAACATCAGAGATAAGAAATAACATCAAGGTAGATAAGAAATAACATAAGGTAGATAAGAAATGATAACATCAAGGTAGATGAAGTAACATCAAGTGATAAATAAATCAAGGTAGATGAAATAACATCAAGGTAGATGAAATGTAACATCAAGTAGATAAATAATCAAGGTGATAGAAATGATAACATCAAGGGATAAGAAGTACATCAAGGTAGATAAATAAATCAGGTGATAAGAAAAACATCAAGGTAGATAAGAAGATACATCAGGTGATGAATGATAACATCAAGGTAGATACAAATGTAACATCAAGGTAGATAAGAAATAACATCAAGGGATAAGAATGATAACATCAAGGTAGATAAGAATAACATCAAGGTAGATAAGAATGATAACATCAAGGTAGATAAGAAAATAACATCAAGGTAGATAAGAATAACATCAAGGTAGATAAGAAATAACATCAAGGTAGATAAGAAATAACATCAAGGTAGATAAGAAATAACATCAAGGTAGATAAAAAATAACATCAAGGTAGATAAGAAATGATAACATCAAGGTAGATAAAAAATAACATCAAGGTAGATAAGAAGTAACATCAAGGTAGATAAGAAATAACATCAAGGTAGATAAGAAATGATAACATCAAGGTAGATAAGAAATAACATCAAGGTAGTTAAAAAAGAAGTACATCAAAGAAGAGATTGTTTGAAGTGCTTTCAACAAACAAACGCAGATTCTCTCTCATGATTTCATTCTCTATAGATGTTAGCAATGAATGTAATCAGCAAGTATAATAAATAGAAACATGAATA
Organism: Arion vulgaris; assembly: GCA_020796225.1. Classification (NCBI taxonomy): domain Eukaryota; kingdom Metazoa; phylum Mollusca; class Gastropoda; order Stylommatophora; family Arionidae; genus Arion; species Arion vulgaris. The sequence continues at coordinate 28,795,685 of CM036761.1, read as the reverse complement.
AAATAGAGTAATGACACTCAATATTTGTCGCACAACTTTCAAGAGCTAGTACATTCCTCTCATTGATGTTTTCATGATTGGGTATAGCATGACGCCGTGATACAGAACATCGTTACTTTCAGCATTAACTTCAGCACGCAAGTTGCGTTCTCTTCAGATTTTTCGACTCGTTGACTCTGGTATTAAGTACGAAATGTTGAGACTAGTTTTCGGATGTTTGACGAACTCGTTTAAATTATCCATCTCTTTAGATTATCAAGCTGTTAGTGTAGATTGTCAAGCTGCTAGTGTAGATTGTTGCTGCTAGGTAGATTATCGCTGTTAGATAATTGTTGCTTGTTAGTGTATTATCAAGCTGCAGTGTAGTTGTCTGCTAGTGTAGATTATCAAGCTGCTAGTGATATTACAGTGGTAGTGTAGATTGTCAAGACTAGTGTAATTATCAAGCTGCTAGTGTAATTATCAACTCTAGTGTAGATTATCAAGCTGTTAGTGTAGATTTCAAGCTGCTAGTGTAGATTGTCAAGCTGCTAGTGTAGATTATCAAGCTGCTAGTGTAGATTATCAAGCTGCTAGTGTAGATTGTCAAGCTGCTAGTGTAGATTATCAAGCTGCTAGTGTAATTACAAGCTGTAGTGTATGATTATCAAGCTGTTAGTGTAGATTATCAAGCTGTTAGTGTAATTATCAAGCTGCTAGTGTAATTATCAAGTTTGCTAGTGTAGATTATCAAACTTCTAGTGTAGATTGTAAACTTCTAGTGTAGATTATCAAACTCTAGTGTAATTGTCAAACTGCTAGTGTAGATCGTCAAACTGCTAGTGCAGATCGTCAAGTTGCTAGTGTAGATCGTCAAGCTGCTGGTGTAGATCGTCAAACTGCCAGTGTAGATTGTCATGCTACTGTATAATGTCAAGTTGTTATTTTAGATTGTGAAGCTGTTAGTTTTGATTGTCAAGTTAATTTTGATTGTCAAGTTAATATAGATTGCCGCGAAGGTTGCACTTGAACAATAGCTTCACTACGTCTTAATACGAGTCTATAATTGAGTGTCTCTAGTCCTTCATCATCATCAATAAGCTTGTCCCTTCCGGAAATTGGCTCCCATGACAGCAGATCTGAAAAACTCTCTGTTCTATGCAAGTTGACCGGCGTCAGCAGCAGTCATTCTCAGATCGTCAATGACATCTTGCACCCATCGTCTTCCATGTCTTCCTCTCATTTTTCTTCCAGGCACCATTCCATCCAAAATTATTCTCTCTAGGCACTCATGTCGTTTGACGTGTCCGAAATATTTAATTTTCCTTGTTTTTATGCTCTGTAAAAATCAACTCTCTTTAATATCAAGCTGTTGCAGAACAGAAGTGTTTGTTGTTTTCTATGTACATGATATTCTAAGTACTCTTCGGTAACATTGCATTCAAAGGCATTAATGATCTCTGCCGCTTTGTCAATGTACATTGTCTCACAACCATATGTTCCTTAGGGGCTAAAATTGCATCGTTTTAACCACAATAGCTGCTCACTTAGGGAGAATCTTGAGCTTATTTATTAAATTAATAACATAACAAATATCAGTTTTAAGAGTTGCTTGGTAACAAATTTTACTGTCCGATTAGAATCCTAACATTGCCAGAAAAATAAAGACAAATAGATTGTTCAATACTGTTGAAACACTGACATTTTGCGTCTCACATATGGAGATTAATATACACATTTTAATAACGTAATTTGGTATGCGTAAGCTCTGGCGGCTTCACTATAACCAATCAGATCTGATACCATGCTACAGTATAACTCCAGATCTGGTACTTTGAAGTGGTGTTTTATGTTTGCAAAATCTTTCAGTTACCCCTCTGTACAAATGTGTGTCCTGCTGGATAATATGCAGACATTTTGACTGAAATTCGAATGTGCCTGTCCTACATGCCCTAGGAGTCTAAATGGGCACAACATATTCACGTTCGCGGTGCAAACTACACAGATCACAAAGAGTGGTAGTTAACTTGGGTGATAACGAACGCAAACAAACAACCATTCAAGGGAAAGAACAGTGGCGGCTAGTGGTCATTTTTCTTGGTGGGGCCAGATACAAATTTTCGGAAAAATCATGGTTTTTGAGTATTTACTATTATTTGTTTAATCCGGAAATTACTCCTCTTTCGATTTTTAGTGGGGCCGGCTCCACTGTCCTTAATGACGAGCCGTCCCTGGGAAAGAGAATATAAACTATGGGAACAGACGAATACAATTATATTCCTTCTGACTTTTATTTCCATTATTGTCATTGACTTAGACACCTAAACCTAAAATAGAACTAAATGATAAACGTTGTATATTTTAGAAGTTATTCTCAATCCCTTCTACAGCCCAGAGTAACATATAACTAAACAATTGTTAATAGCGAGATTGCTTTGGATTCGTGTAACCGGCAGAAAAAAGTCACTTGATGTTCTAGGTACTTCATCAAACATAACTAATATGATAAAGAAACGAAACTACGTTGTCACTGTTAACGTGTATATAATTTGATTAGCTGATATTAGTTGTTATATGATACAGTTCCAGTAATTATAACATAAACTACGAACATACAAATTAACGATGCAACTTATGTTTAGAATGTAAGATCGTATTTACGTGAATTCGAATAACAAGTGGGAAGAAATCGATTAGTCCCGAAATATATGAAATAGATATACTAAGAACAAATAATATGTACATCATTAGTCTAGCACCTGCTATTTGATTTGACATGTATTTATTGATTTAGATTATTATATTTTATAAACTAGTTGGTGGTATTTTAACATCTGGACATGGTCAGTCTATAAAATACATGATTCTTGAACCATTTATCATGTCAGTTGTCAGCTCGAGATCATATCAAAATGAAGGTTTCAATCGTACTTTTGGCTGTTGTCTTCTTGGTAGGCGCCAACTGCATTGATTGGGAGACGCAATACGAGAGTGAGTAACTCATAGATTAGAATAAAATAACATTTCACATTATGTCACGCTGTCTTAGACTATACTAAATTGACTATACTATACTATACTATACTATACTATACTATACTATACTATACTATACTATACTATTATACTATACTATACTATACTATACTATACTATACTATACTATACTATACTATACTATATATACTATACTATACTATACTATACTATACTATACTATACTATACTATACTATACTATACTATACTATACTATTATACTATACTATCTATCTATACTATACTATCTATCTATCTATCTATACTATACTATACTATACTATACTATACTATACTATACTATACTATACTATACTATATATACTATACTATACTATACTATACTATACTATACTATACTATACTATACTATACTATACTATACTATACTATACTATACTATACTATACTATACTATACTATACTATACTATACTATACTATACTATACTATACTATACTATACTATACTATACTATACTATACTATACTATACTATACTATACTATACTATACTATACTATACTATACTATACTATAATATACTATACTATACTATACTATACTATACTATACTATACTATACTATACTATACTATACTATACTATACTATACTATACTATACTATACTATACTATACTATACTATACTATACTATACTATACTATACTATACTATACTATACTATACTATACTATACTATACTATACTATACTATACTATACTATACTATACTATACTATACTATACTATACTATACTATACTATACTATACTATACTATACTATACTATACTATACTATACTATACTATACTATACTATACTATACTATACTATACTATACTATACTATACTATACTATACTATACTATACTATACTATACTATACTATACTATACTATACTATACTATACTATACTATACTATACTATACTATACTATACTATACTATACTATACTATACTATACTATACTATACTATACTATACTATACTATACTATACTATACTATACTATACTATACTATACTATACTATACTATACTATACTATACTATACTATACTATACTATACTATACTATACTATACTATACTATACTATACTATACTATACTATACTATACTATACTATACTATACTATACTATACTATACTATACTATACTATACTATACTATACTATACTATACTATACTATACTATACTATACTATACTATACTATACTATACTATACTATACTATACTATACTATACTATACTATACTATACTATACTATACTATACTATACTATACTATACTATACTATACTATACTATACTATACTATACTATACTATACTATACTATACTATACTATACTATACTATACTATACTATACTATACTATACTATACTACACTATACTATACTATACTATACTATACTATACTATACTATACTATACTATACTATACTTATACTATACTATACTATACTATACTATACTATACTATACTATACTATACTATACTATACTATACTATACTATACTATACTATACTATACTATATATACTATACTATACTATACTATACTATACTATACTATACTATACTATACTATACTATACTATACTATACTATACTATACTATACTATACTATACTATACTATACTATACTATACTATACTATACTATACTATACTATACTATACTATACTATACTATACTATACTATACTATACTATACTATACTATACTATACTATACTATACTATACTATACTATACTATACTATACTATACTATACTATACTATACTATACTATACTATACTATACTATACTATACTATACTATACTATACTATACTATACTATACTATACTATACTATACTATACTATACTATACTATACTATACTATACTATACTATACTATACTATACTATACTATACTATACTATACTATACTATACTATACTATACTATACTATACTATACTATACTATACTATACTATACTATACTATACTATACTATACTATACTATACTATACTATACTATACTATACTATACTATACTATACTATACTATACTATACTATACTATACTATACTATACTATACTATACTATACTATACTATACTATACTATACTATACTATACTATACTATACTATACTATACTATACTATACTATACTATACTATACTATACTATACTATACTATACTATATATACTATACTATACTATACTATACTATACTATACTATACTATACTATACTATACTATACTATACTATACTATACTATACTATACTATACTATATATACTATACTATACTATACTATACTATACTATACTATACTATACTATACTATACTATACTATACTATACTATACTATACTATACTATACTATACTATACTATACTATACTATACTATACTATACTATACTATACTATACTATACTATACTATACTATACTATACTATACTATACTATACTATACTATACTATACTATACTATACTATACTATACTATACTATACTATACTATACTATACTATACTATACTATACTATACTATACTATACTATACTATACTATACTATACTATACTATACTATACTATACTATACTATACTATACTATACTATACTGTACTGCTGTACTATATTGTGTCTCATATACTTTCTCAATATAACATTTGACTGCAACTTTTCACTATAATATTTACATTACATTTTGACTTCAGTGTTCATAACAGAGCACATGTCTAACATTGCACCTATAGTCTGTCCATTAATTCGTGAGTAATTCGAACTTGTCACCCGTGTCCAACGCGCTACGAACACACTGGGCAGACGACCGTGTTTGTGTTTATGGACCAGGACAGGTATATGATCTTCTTCTTCTTTTGTCGTCACACTGCTACCGGGTTGTTGCCCAGTGTCGTGGTTTTCTGTTTTTGTCTTGCGCTGTTCTGGTGGCTTGTGTGATTGTTATCTTTGCTCTTTCACAGGATGCTGCTACGCCATCTAACCATCTTTTCCGTGGTCTTCCTCTTGCCTTCTTTCCCGATGTTCTGTTGTAGAAGACTCTGTATACTGTGGAGTTTGGATGCATTCTTATTAAGTGGCCAAACCACTTCATTCTTTGTTTATTTATATAATTCAAGCACGGTTTTGTGCCAACTTTCTTTCTTATGCTGATGTTGGTGATTCTGTCTTTTCTTGTGTTGTTGGTAACTTTTCTCAGGCAACGCATTTCACATGTAGTTATTTTTGTGACTGCGCTTTGCTCAATGTCCATGTTTGGCTCTGGTAACACAAAGTAGGTATAAAAATGCTGTTGATCATTTGTTTCTTAGCTGCCTGTGAAATTTTTGGGTGCCTTAACAATGGGGCTAGCTGGTAGGTTACAGCATTTGCTTTTGTACTCTAGCCTCTATCTCTCTATCTAGTTTTCCGTCTTCTGTGAATATGCTTCCTAAGTATTTGAATTCTTTCACTTGGTTTATTTTAGTCCATTGACATGGATGTCTAGATTATTATGTTTTCTTCCCATATTCATTATTTCTGTTTTAGTGTTGTTGATTTTCATGTCATGTTTCACACAATTATTGTTCAAAGTGTCAATATGATGTTGTAGATCTTGTTCATTTTGATGTATCAGGCACTGATCATCTGCAAAAAGCAGTTCATTTATTTCATCATTATCTGAATTTGACTCTTGAGTTATTTTATCCATATATGCAATAAAGAGTAGTGGTGAGAGGACACAACCTTGTCTAACACCTGATGTAATGGAGAACCAGTCGGTCATTCCTTCTGTAGTTCTTACTGTACTCTGGCTATCTTGATATAAGGCCATGATGTTACCTAATAGTTGTCCTTGGACGCCATATTCTTCAAGGATCTTCCATAGTTTGCACCTGTTTACTCTATCAAATGCCTTTTCTTGGTCTATAAATATAAGCTGTTTACTTTGATTGTATTCAATTGTTTGTTCGCAGATCTGTCTTAGTGTAAATATTGTGTATATGATCGTTTTACAAAATTAAGGGAAAATAAAAATTATAGTCTGTCCATTAATTCGTGAGCACGTTTGAAATTGATTTTCGAAAACTACCTGTTGGATCTCAGTGATTTTTGCATGCAGCCTTAGAATATCCATGACGCTAAAATAAAGCTAACCAGTAGTCCGTAGATGCTACGGAGTTTGCACATCGGCAAATTCCTTTGATCTTTTATGACAATTGCAAATACGGGGCTCAAATTTTAGATTTTACAGTATCCCAGAATTTGTCCATGTCAATTCTATTCATAGGTGTATCTCCATATTAACTTGATAGGTCAAGTAATTAAGTGTGTTGCCCTTTATGTGCAATCGTGAACTTGGATACAATATGCAACAGTTAGTCCTCCCTTCGGTCACCATTAGACCCCAGGGTGTCTTAACTTCACCACAAATTGTATGATGGTAGACGCATTTGGATATGGAAATGTATACGTTGCTATTTCTCAGTCTGTAATCAAAATATGATTTGTATCATCCCGAATCTGACGATTCCATGAGGTTGATAATTGTTACTGGCTGGACAAATTGTAATCCATCTCGGTGCCAGTACTCGTCTTCCTCTCGGAGCACATGTTCAACACACTTCTTCCAGAACTGCATGTCTATCATTGAGAAGGACTCACGTGTCAGAACTTCAACATCACACATTTTAAACGTCCTGTTCTGTTCGGCAACTTGCCCTTTACTTTAGCCCAGACAAGCTCTATCGGATTAAGGTGAGCATGATATGGAGGTAGTCGCAAAGACGTGTGGCCGTATTCAGCAATGATTTTGTCAATATGAAACACCTTTGTCTTATTTGTCATCCTCACCAGGTGCAACAACTCGGGTTTCAAATATGTATCATCGAAGCTGACATTTTCCTTAGCAAGCCAAGTCCTAATTTGATCTTTTGTATTTGATGCAGTTAGTACTTTGTCTTCCGCTGATACTGCGTTGTGATAGGATGCATTATCCATTACCAAGCATGATGGTCTGTTTAGAATTGGAAGTAGATCTTTCTCCATCCAGTGCCTGAAAATATGTCCATTCATTTCTGTGTGGTAGTCCCTATCGTCGGTACTTTTTGATTGGAAAATAAGTCCAGCGTCATGGACAATACCTTCTTCACTGCTTCCTGCATGTGTTAGTATAATACGCTGGCCTTTGCTGCTTGGTATTTTCTTTTCTGTTCACCGTCTACTGATTGCCATTCTTTAGCATTGGTGTGGTGAGCATTGACTCAGGATTCGTCCAAATATACAATATCATAGCCTTGCCTCCGCTGCTCACGGATCTGCCTCAGGTATTCACTTCGGGCAGCAATTAAATGTGGCTTTTCACAAATAATATTCCAGCCGCCTATAGTTTTTCTGAAGGTGAAGCCGGCGGCTCTTACAATTTTCCATAGAGTACTTTTAGAAATGTCTATGCTGCAATCTGATTGCAGTTTTAATTTCAGTTTCCTGAGAGTAACAAGTTGATTTGTCGCAAACATTTTCAAGAGCTCCGTCTTATGACATCTATGTCAAAGTCGTCAATTGTTCTTTTCCTTCCTTGCTTGACATTAGTGCACTTTGCGTCCTGTTTAATCCATCGGGAAAAGGATTCTCTATTCAGACCAAGCGCCAGTTGCGTTCGTTTCTCAGGGTTAGGAATATCGCAATATAGATGACTCTCTTAGATTCCCTACGGAAGTGTTGGTATAGTAAAACTGTAACCTTCTGCATTGTTATAAATGTGCACTTCAGACTCATTATGAATGTGATATCAATGTCAGTTTTGATAAGCCAACAAATATGATACAATAGCTTCATACAAATAGCGAGATACGCCTATAACTATACAACGGTATCCCAATTATAACGTCATATGCTTTCCGCTTTCAAAGTCGACTGGGTTAGGTGCACGGGAATTCGTGAAATTGTTGTATACTCACGATATTTCTATGTTACCATAGTGTATTTTTAGAACAACGCGTCTGTGTACCGTAGATCTGTTACTATTGTGTACAATTCGGTGAGGTTGATTTTAATATAACCTGAAGAAGAAATATTTCAAACTACATCAAATTTTCTTGGAAAAAATATTTCTCTAGCGTCATGGATATTCTAAGGCTGCTTGCAAAAAATCACTGAGATCCAACAGGTAATTTTCGAGAAAATCAATTTCAAACGTGCTCATGAATTAATGGACAGACTATAGCACAATATTACAATACTTCATTCCAATGTCAAAATGTTCTACTTCAGCCTTTCGTACTTTTTTATGTCTCTAAGTATAGCTCAGTTTTTTATGTCTCTAAGTATAGCTCAGTTTTTTATGTCTCTAAGTATAGCTCAGTTTTTTAAATTTATTATTTGTAAAACCAAACAATTTCTTCAGTATTTAATAGAATAATTAACACGCCTTGACTATACGTATGTATATTGTTGTAATTAACTGTTGGTGGTTGTGATTTTTGATGTTTAAATCTATAATCACAAAATGTTTTCTCTTTCAATCAACCAATTATATCGCCTGTTGTGGACCTTGATTTGGGGATGTCAGGTATTTATTGCCCTGAGAACATAACGAAATGTCTTGTTGAACCCTGCCGTTTCAATAGATGTACTAATATTCCTGAGGCAATTTGCAAGTAAGTGAGATCTTACATCCGACGGATGTTTTGCGTATAAACTTTATGAAAATTATGCGTTTTGTTTATTGATAAACACAATTAAATTTACTATTACATTTTGTGCAGAAGTTGGACATGAATAGTATGTTGTATATATTGTTAGTGTAAACATATCAAGCAACAAAGCACATACATTTTTCAGTGATTATAGAATACAGTCTATATGTTTGCATTCAAAAGAAACGATGAATGGTTATAACAAAATATTGCGATGAAGTAGAAATGTGTTTGTTTTATAGAGAACTAGCAGGTGTACCCGTGATTCGCACGGACATTCAAGTGCATAGATTTCCAAACGTTTTCGGCCCACCACCCACTTTGCACAACATAAACTTTGTAACGCCCTCCTCCACATTATAACAGTGTGCCAACGATTCTCTCTCCCCCATATATACATGCTCTATTTTCTCTTTGAATTAGAAAATTGATATATATTTATGTTATACGTGGTCAATTTTCAAATGATTATATGCATGAAATAGAAAATTGATGAAAAATGGATCGTGTAAGACGGACATAAGATGCAATTTAATGTAGAATTCAAATTTTAAATGATTATTCAATCGCAAAATCACGAAAAAATTTATTTAAAAATATTTATTATTAATTTCTTTTAAAGAAACCACCGACCCTTATAGTCTAAACACCCACCAAATTCTCCTGAACCCACTATCGCTCCCTAGAATTCTTCAGCGTCCACCGCGGGGAGGAGGGGGCGGTACCGCCCACTTTGGGAAACGCTGATCTAGTGTATTTAATGAAGGAATTTAGATGATGATGCGGGGTCAAAGGCGCAGGGAAGCGGCACGCCAACGTTAGGGAGCTGGCTCTAGTCCCCTGCTCTCACCTCCATGTGGTGACCCTGGTAACAGACGGTAGTTCCGATCTGGCTAAGAGGGCAGGTGCCGTGGGAAAGCTACTCTTTGACAAGTAGAGATGCAAAGGTAGTCACGCTTGATGGGATCCGCTCGCAACACAGACGAGCGAACTCCCAGAGTGGCTACTAATGCTCACCTCTCCCGGCCGATTGGAAAAGCTTGAAGGATAAAAGTGGAACCGCGTGAGGCGAAACTCGAAACCCGCGCATGCTCTCTCTTGAGTCCTCTCTCTTGAACCGATGAGTATGCTGGGAGTCGAGTTGAACTGCACGAGGGACCACATAGGTCGATTGAAAAGACGTTGACCCGTGCGGGTCGAAATTCGGAGTCCGTGCATGGTCTCTCATGAGCCTTCTCTCTTGAGCCGATGAGTATACTGAGAATCGAGCGGGAAAGATGAACGTGGAACCGCGTGTGGCGAAATTCGAGCCCGCGTGTCTGCCGCGAGTTGAGCCGCAAGTGGTTCCACCACATAGGTCAAAATTTTGGCCCTCATCACAGAGATGGGGCAACGACTCAAAGCCATCGAAGTGACGCTGACCCGCGTGTAGCGATATTCGGAGCCCGCACATGCTCTCTCTTAAGCCGATGAGTATGCTGAAAGTCGAGTTTAGTTGCACGTGGGTCCTCATGGGGCGAAACTCGATTTTGCCTGGAGTCGGACAGCCCAGGAAAATGCGAGCACGGAGGGAATTTACGGGAATTGACGGAAATGGTGATGAAGGCACCAGGGCAGAGCAAGCACGCACGCACGCTGGCGAAGCGATAGTGGGCCCCACCGAGGGGCAGGCAAGCATGACACGGTATGCAAGATAAGCGCGACAAGCTGCAAAAATGGCAGGCAAGAGGGTGTGCGTCCCACCCAAATGTGCAGAACAACTGGTAAGCCCAGCAGAGGTAAACCCAGAGCGCGGTAGCATGGCACGGCAAGCGAGGCAGGCACGGCAAACGAGGCAGGCACGGCAAACGAGGCAGGCATAGCACGGCATGCAAGGCAACGCGGCAGGCACAGCAAGCGCGACAGGTAAGAGGGTGTGCGTCCCACCCAAATGAGCAGAACAACTGGAATGCCCAGCAGAGGTAAAGCCAGTGTGCGTTCCCGCTCGCAGGGAACTACTGCTGCCTTGTAGTTTATTGGGGACAATCAAAGTCTAGCGGAGCAAACCGTACACAAGTAGGACGGGCGGCAAACCAAGGTGTACATTAAAACGACCGGTTTTTGCGGGCAGATAGCGCTCATAAGTCCGGGAGGGCAGGCGTCTAATGGTCGCTGCACTAAAAGAAAATGGCAACCTGCTGCCTTGTGGGTTTTGGCTGGGACAGCAAAAGGCTAGCGGAGAGCGAACCGCACACAAACGCTGGTCGAAATCGAACAAACCACCGAAGGATAAGCAATTGAGCTCCAATAGATACTGAAGGCTTGTGCACGTACATCACGTTCTGATGTTTAGCTGTTTATATATCACAATAGAATGGTAAAAACGGCTTAAGAACGATCGCGAGAGAGAGAGAGAGAGAGAGAGAGAAATGATGCAGCATGTTTTGTTGCATGACCTGAAGAAACAACGTTGCATGACCATGTTTTGTTATCTTATCATGAGTTAAATGTCTTCCAGCAGACTCTCTTAACTACTGTTTTATCTAATAATTGTAATGTTTGGGAAGTTATCAGAAGTAACGAAACGAGAATTGGAGACAACAGTAATATTGTAAGAAACACATCCTGGATCGAATATATGAAGAATAAAAAAACGACATCCAATTCAGGTTTTCATGAGAACAGTACCCATTCTGTTTTGAAAAATGGAAACAAGAAAGAAAATATTGTTTTGAATTCGGGAATAATTATTAATGTTTACTCAGGAAATATTTTCTGTAAATGATGAACATGCTAATAGTAATGGTTTGAGAAAAAGTGTTATCCTTCACCTGCATATGCTAGAAAACAAATGATAGACACATTTTAATTAAATGTGTTTAAGACATAGTTATATGTTATGTCCCTTTTTCTATTAATATAAACAAATTGATCGGTGTCATATAAACTGTAATTGAGGGCCAAGGGCTTGGTTGTCAGACGCTTTTTGTGAGGTGTACTCTATCTAGTCTAGCAGTAAGTTTAGTGAAAATTAGTTCTAGCAATGTCATATCATATTTTTAATGCCATTCTTTAGCCATTTTATTCTTCAATTTTTCTATTTTCTCATTGCTCACAGAAATGACTACTGCAACTCTTGTACACCAAGATATTATGTAAATGATAATGAAGTCACACAACAGTGCTAGGAAAATATCATGAAATCTAACAGATGTGTCTTCTGGCAACAACTTCCTTCTGAACACCAAGAGAAACATGAAATGTGACGTTAAAATTGAGAAAGATATATCATTTTATTTAGCTCTTGGAAGCTGAAAAATGTATACATGAAACACAGGACAGCGTTTTTCTTTTGGAAATAAATAATTTTGGAAGGAAAAATGACTTGATTGCAGTTGTGTACATGTGTGTTGTGTTTGTATGTATGCACATATGTATGTGTATGTATCTTTGTTAAGTATGTAAGTCTTTGTATTTTGTACGTATGTAACTTCCTATGATATATACGGAAATATAGTGTGCCATTTATGTGGTTGTTTTATATGGCCTTTTTCATCTTTACAGACGGTCAATTGGCAAGTGTTTTACTGTAACAACTTCTGAGTGTAAGCTTTTCTCTCTTGTCGTTCAGCTCATACATAAGTCTCTTTTGTACATAGTCTGAGCAGCTGATATGGAGAATGTGTTTGTTATATGTGCATATTATAGTATGCATGTGTGTACTTTTAGGTGCGATTTCGATGTTCCTTTGAATTTAAACAGACATGAGACGCATTTTCAGTCAAGAAATAGGTCGACATTGCAACCAAAAGCGTAATAAATCGAGACAATAGTAAAATCACTTACGAGTTTAAACATGTCAGCTAAAATAATGAGAACTCTACGTGTCCAGTTATTAGAGATGCTTACCTTAATTTGCAACAATAATTGTCAACATGGTATCTGGTCCACACAGTAGAGCAAAAGGTGGTCCACGCAAAAGGTGGGCTACATAAATAATACAATCATGAAAAGATAAAATGTATGAAGCGCACGCATATCCTCTTCTAGAAATCTCTTCTCATCCTGACGATGGGAGGCAAAATAGGATTAGAAAAACAGAAGAAAACAAGAAGATCAGGGATTAGAGGGGCAACAGAGAACATTTCTAGAGTAGTGCTGACAAGCATCTTTGATCTCTCGGGGCGTATTTGAGTGATAGCAGTGGAGATGTAACCATTACATAATAAGCATATACGGATTTGTTTGAAATAAAACAATACTAATTCTCTATTTCAGAATTGTGATTTTTAATTATCTCTCTCTCTCTCTCTCTCTCTATATATATATATATATATATGACTGTTGCTGGCGACGACGTCTAAAGGATATACATATATCACACACATATATATAAAATATATATATATAAAACACGGTTCATACCCCATCAACTGAAACTCCATCTTAACTTCTTATCAACTGAAACTCCATCTTAACTTCTTATCAACTGAAACTCCATCTTAACTTCTTATCAACTGAAATCACGTGGTGGTGGCTGGTCTCTAAAAGCAGAATAAACTAAGATGTGTTATTAATTAAAAAGGAATGAGTGGGAAATGCTTACGTTTTCTCCAATGAACAAGCAAAAGGAACGATTCGAGAGCTGTACAATAGTTTTTTAAAAAAGCAATACCACAAAAGCTGGAAGACAATTTGCAAGAGTGCTATAAAAAAAACTAAAACATACCGTTATTGAGAAAAGAATAAGAATACGACAATCAAGGTTCTTCGGGCATATAATGCGAAGAGAAGGTTTAGAACATTTGGTGACTACAGGTAAAATTCAGGAAGGAGAGATCGTGGAAGACAGGGGAGAAGATGTTGGATGGCCTGACATCATGGTTCGACAAAATATCGACGTCAGAACTGATTACATGCACCAAGCAAAAGAGTTGTGGAGAGACATGATCGCCTACGCCGGCAGGCATGACACTTGATTGATTGAGAAATATTTTTATTCCTGAAATTCTGACTAGTTTAAAACCGACGGAGTAAAATAGTGCGACGAGATTCCATAACACAGACGTCATGGTGTCCGCGGGAACCGCATTGGAATGCTCTGGTCAACACAAATACAATCGTATTGTTCTTCATACTCAATGACTAAAATATTTTGTATAAGACTTCAAATTGCTAGTACAGTCATGCCAATACCCTTAAGATAAAACTGAACAGGTACAGTAATGTCAATACATTCAAGATACGACAGGAGGACCGCAGAGGGACAGTCATGACAATACCCTGAAGATAAAACTGAACAGGTACAGTAATGTCAATACATTCAAGATACGACAGGAGGACCGCAGAGGGACAGTCATGACAATACCCTTAAGATAAAACTGAACAGGTACAGTAATGTCAATACATTCAAGATACGACAGGAGGACCGCAGAGGGACAGTCATGACAATACCCTGAAGATAAAACTGAACAGGTACAGTAATGTCAATACATTCAAGATACGACAGGAGGACCGCAGAGGGACAGTCATGACAATACCCTTAAGATAAAACTGAACAGGTACAGTAATGTCAATACATTCAAGATACGACAGGAGGACCGCAGAGGGACAGTCATGACAATACCCTGAAGATAAAACTGAACAGGTACAGTAATGTCAATACATTCAAGATACGACAGGAGGACCGCAGAGGGACAGTCATGACAATACCCTTAAAATAAAACTGAACAGGTACAGTAATGTCAATACATTCAAGATACGACAGGAGGACCGCAGAGGGACAGTCATGACAATACCCTTAAGATAAAAATGAACAGGTACAGTAATGTCAATACATTCAAGATACGACAGGAGGACCGCAGAGGGACAGTCATGACAATACCCTTAAAATAAAACTGAACAGGTACAGTAATGTCAATACATTCAAGATACGACAGGAGGACCGCAGAGGGACAGTCATGACAATACCCTTAAGATAAAACTGAACAGGTACAGTAATGTCAATACATTCAAGATACGACAGGAGGACCGCAGAGGGACAGTCATGACAATACCCTTAAGATAAAACTGAACAGGTACAGTAATGTCAATACATTCAAGATACGACAGGAGGACCGCAGAGGGACAGTCATGACAATACCCTGAAGATAAAACTGAACAGGTACAGTAATGTCAATACATTCAAGATACGACAGGAGGACCGCAGAGGGACAGTCATGACAATACCCTGAAGATAAAACTGAACAGGTACAGTAATGTCAATACATTCAAGATACGACAGGAGGACCGCAGAGGGACAGTCATGACAATACCCTTAAGATAAAACTGAACAGGTACAGTAATGTCAATACATTAAAGATACGACAGCAGGACCGCAGAGGGACAGTCATGACAATACCCTTAAGATAAAACTGAACAGGTATAGTAATGTCAATACATTAAAGATACGACAGGAGGACCGCAGAGGGACAGTCATGACAATACCCTTAAGATAAAACTGAACAGGTACAGTAATGTCAATACATTCAAGATACGACAGGAGGACCGCAGAGGGACAGTCATGACAATACCCTGAAGATAAAACTGAACAGGTACAGTAATGTCAATACATTCAAGATACGACAGGAGGACCGCAGAGGGACAGTCATGACAATACCCTTAAAATAAAAATGAACAGGTACAGTAATGTCAATACATTCAAGATACGACAGGAGGACCGCAGAGGGACAGTCATGACAATACCCTTAAAATAAAACTGAACAGGTACAGTAATGTCAATACATTCAAGATACGACAGGAGGACCGCAGAGGGACAGTCATGACAATACCCTTAAGATAAAACTGAACAGGTACAGTAATGTCAATACATTCAAGATACGACAGGAGGACCGCAGAGGGACAGTCATGACAATACCCTTAAGATAAAACTGAACAGGTACAGTAATGTCAATACATTCAAGATACGACAGGAGGACCGCAGAGGGACAGTCATGACAATACCCTGAAGATAAAACTGAACAGGTACAGTAATGTCAATACATTCAAGATACGACAGGAGGACCGCAGAGGGACAGTCATGACAATACCCTGAAGATAAAACTGAACAGGTACAGTAATGTCAATACATTCAAGATACGACAGGAGGACCGCAGAGGGACAGTCATGACAATACCCTTAAGATAAAACTGAACAGGTACAGTAATGTCAATACATTAAAGATACGACAGCAGGACCGAAGAGGGACAGTCATGACAATACCCTTAAGATAAAACTGAACAGGTATAGTAATGTCAATACATTAAAGATACGACAGGAGGACCGCAGAGGGACAGTCATGCCAATACCCTTAAGATAAAACTGAACAGGTACAGTAATGTCAATACATTCAAGATACGACAGGAGGACCGCAGAGGGACATTCATGACAATACCCTGAAGATAAAACTGAACAGGTACAGTAATGTCAATACATTCAAGATACGACAGGAGGACCGCAGAGGGACAGTCATGACAATACCCTTAAGATAAAACTGAACAGGTACAGTAATGTCAATACATTAAAGATACGACAGCAGGACCGCAGAGGGACATTCATGACAATACCCTTAAGATAAAACTGAACTGGTACAGTAATGTCAATACATTCAAGATACGACAGGAGGACCGCAGAGGGACAGTCATGACAATACCCTTAAGATAAAACTGAACTGGTACAGTAATGTCAATACATTCAAGATACGACAGCAGGACAGCAGAGGGACATTCATGACAATACCCTTAAGATAAAACTGAACAGGTACAGTAATGTCAATACATTCAAGATACGACAGCAGGACCGCAGAGGGACAGTCATGACAATAAATTAAAGATAAAACAAGCAGACATCAGAGGTCTATTCATGACAATACATTAAATATAAAATAGGCTGACCGCAGAAGTACAACACACAAATTGATTTCAAGTTAGTCGATAAGTTATTCCTGACCAAATTATAATTTTACCCGTCCTTAATTTCCCCTTTCCAGAATTATCCATCTTGCTTCTGTGATGTCTAAAATATTAATTTTGTATTGTTTCATCTGCTTTAAATCTTGTGCTAAATTTCACATCTAGTATAAGGTTCTAACATTTCAACATTCGATAACAGATGTGGATTTGGGTGTGTGAAAGTTGGTCATCTGGGTGAGCACTTCCTTTCGGGTTTGATCTTACTCCTTCATGAAACCCGTTGCATGATTAACAAAGTGTTCTAAGTAAAAAGTTATAGAAAGAATAGCTGAAATAATGACAGCATATGCTCTTAAGAAACCAGTGTAAAAGTAAAATCATTTCATGCAGCATTAAAAATCAAATTACTGTGAACTTAATTTTTATCATCTTTGCTATGACTATGACTATGAGATTTGGACACTGACACGAATAGTCGAGAAGAAAATTCGAGTAATCTTTTTCTTCTTCTTTGCGTTCGTTCTCTACGACCAATTTTAATCACTCCATGTGATATATTTGATCACTGTCAAGAACGTGTATACGTTGCACATTGGTTTGGTAGGCCCCTAAACGCATAGACTTCTACACGTTTAGGACATGTGCATCCGATTTCAGCCAAACCTCATTAGTCGCCTCTTACGACATGCGAGGCAGGTAACAGTGGTTCTATTCTTTACACCCCAAATTTTGGCCCCGGTAACCACTCGGACGATTCGAGTAATGAAATGTAGGCCATTTCCGGAATATTAGGTATTTTATTCTAATGGCTCAGAAAGGAAACCGATGTCAATAGACTTATTGTAGAGAGACTTGCAACATAAGATCAATTATTGCCGGAGTTGAAAAAAAAAGAAAACTATAATATTGTGGACATGTGACCAGATCTTCCGACCATACTAAAGCTATCTATTAAGAAATATTGATAATGAACAAAAAAAGACATAGTAGATCAAAACGTAAATAGGTTATGGAGTTTGTGTAATGAATTTAATACCTTCATACTCTGTAGGGATGATTACTGGGGTATATGTAACAGGAGATGATTCAAACGGAATGATGTTGTGATGTAACAGTGGAACATCAATAAATACATATCTCTCTTTCAGTCAAAATTAAGTAAACAGATTCCTCTTGTTTGGAGATTGTTGGTCTAAGATATAAAATATAAGCCTCTTGCCTGTCTCAGTGATCGATTCGCCCAACACTTACGCGACATACGCCAATGCTCTGTGACCCCTGTAGCCACCCATTTCAATGATACTGGCCATTTAGGTGCTCACGATGTCCAGGTCACAGCCATCCGATCATGTTACTCGGATGATCGCAGTCGATTTTCTCTGGAGAATCGGTTGATTTCTTTGTATGGTACCTTGCGACCACGCGGCTCAACGTATTACATTCTTATGCTTCTTAGTACTTCTCTTCCCATGCTTTGTAATCTATATGGGTATATGTTGCATGTATTCAAGTTATATATTTACTAGATGTTTCATTGTTCTTTTCCTTTCTATTTCTAGTTTTTATGTGTGTTTTTGTGTTACATTTATTTCGTTATTCGTTTTTATTCCAGATTTTCCTTAGATACGTTTGTATTTGGTCGTCCATTTGTGTTTCATTTTAATTTGTCACTCCTGTTTGTTCGTTTGCTTGATAAAGGCCTTGTTGGTCGAAACGTTGCTGTCTTTTGTCATTGTTTTTGTAATTTGTAAAACTACAGTACTTTGTAATTACGTGTTTTGCCAATCAAATAGTTTTACTGCAGTTCCATATATATATACTGTCTAAGATATACAGTGTTTGACTACTAAAGGACAGAATTAAACGTATCAATTAATTGTGAACATTGGCGTGTCTAGTAAATATGTTGTAAGAAAATGAAATAAACAACAAGACATCTTTGTTAATTTGATGTTTGAAATCTTTGTTTTATTTATGATATTTAATCTGTTTATATATTTACCATCTATTCATTCGTCTGTTCAACCATTTGTAATGTTAGTTACATGTCTATCTGTTCATTGGTTAGTATATTGTTCCATTTATTTTTTATCTATCTAGTTATCTCAGTACATAATTATATTCTAGCGTGTCTACCTAGATATTTGCATACATGTAGGTCTGATCATCTCCTGACAATCTCCCTATATAACTGGATATCTGTTAATTTCTTGCATGCCTGCAGGTATACCAACCTACAAACTTATTAACCTATTAACAAACCTACTTGCTTGTCTGTCTATTTATCTACTTACTTACCTGTCAACCTATATACATACATATCTACCTACAAACATCAATGCCTATATGCCCGTCATTCCGTTTACTACTTTGCACACAGCCAGTTAAAATATAAACCTACACTCACACATGTCTACCTGTCTACTGCCTACACTCACACATGTCTACCTGTCTACTGCCTACACTCATACATGCCTATCTGCCTACATCCACACATGCTTACCTGTATACTAATTACTATATTTAGTTATCAACTTGCATGTCTGTCTACCAATCTATGTACACATTTATCTAACCGCTATTCTACATGCATGCAGTATAAACTTCTGCTTACTTACCTAAATACCTTTCAACCTATTTACATGTCAACTGTCTTGGCTACCTATACCATTCTCAATCTACATACATTCCTATTTGACTATTTGTTTACCGAGTTACCTAGTTACTGAACTGTTTGTTTGTTGATTGTCTATTAGTAAGCTGAACATGTAGCTGCACTTTCCGCTACCCTAACTTTCTACCTGACTAAACTTTACCGACCATCTTATTGAATTCTACATCACCCTCTATTTTATTGTCAAACTGCTGTGATTCACAGTTAGGAACATGATTGATTAATAAAAGTTGGTACCTATTGGGGAATACGATGTTAAACCTGTATTGTTCTTTGATCATCGACGCACAATGGGTGATGTGGTTAACATCCGCCTCTACTTCCAGTATTTATCTGCTTCTCAACTGAGGCAAGGTCGACATGAGAACTGCAACGATCAGAACATAAATTCCAATTCTACTAGGGTATTGAACCACGTACCACGCGTCAGGAAAGCTAGTGCAAAGACACGAAAAGTGATTTAAACAAAAAAAATATATTTTGTCTTGGTCTAAACAACGCTCATCTTCATGGCAATACTTATGTCCACCGAAAGAAATGCGGTTTGTGGTTCGACTTTGTGTTCAGTAATTGTTTTATCTTCAAGCTATATATATATATATATATATATATATATATATATTATATATATATATATATATATATATATATATATATATATACCTGTTTATTGTCTATTTATGAACCATATTCTTAATCTCCTGTGCTTCACCTGGAGTTTTAGAGCCCTATTCACATTCACTAACCAGTACGGTATCACTATTCTAAGTGTAAGTAGGTTACAGACAAATGTGGGATATACTGTAGGGATGCATTTATGAAAGAACTGTATTCAGAGGCGCCCGCAGAAAATTTTCTAGGTGGGGGCAAAATATTTTTAGTAATGTTTTAATGTAGTTTTAATTTACTGTAGCGTATTTGTATGGTGAACGAACGGACAGGACACTGTAGTAATGAAGGGCATACTGTAGCAACCAAATTTTTATTAACACAATATATGTATATAACCAAAAATATTACAACATAAATTTAAAATAAAATTTATTCTTTAAACAAGAACTGGAGTCGTCTGTTATCGCTACCAAACATATCTACAATTTTGTCCATAAAGTCTTTTTGTTGCAGTTCACTTTGTCTCTGTGTACGCTTAACATGCACAATCCAGACAGACGTTCATCTGACATTGTAGATCTAAGCCATGTTTTTACACGACGTAATGTGCTGAACGATCGCTCCACCGTACATGTTGTTGCTGGTAATGTTAGCAAAACTAGTAAGGCATACCTGACACTCGGATAAAACTTTGTAAAAGGTAACAAGTCGATGCAATCTTGGCTATTGTATTCTCGCGTTTTCCAAAAATCAAACCAA
Source organism: Arion vulgaris (assembly GCA_020796225.1). NCBI lineage: Eukaryota > Metazoa > Mollusca > Gastropoda > Stylommatophora > Arionidae > Arion > Arion vulgaris. The sequence continues at coordinate 28,773,975 of CM036761.1, read as the reverse complement.
CTCAAGGCTTCAGTTTCAAAATTATCAATGTGGTATACCTGATTAATAGTAGACATTATATCCTTAAACTGTTGACGATTCAGTTTGCACAATTTCGAAGGATGTAGCAACGCTAAGTTAAATTGTGCACTGTTGGCTTCACAAAATCGACTCTCCATTGAGTTAATTAGAGAATCTAAGTATGGAATGTAAACTGTTTGTCTGAAGTACTCTTCAACACTTATGGTTCCCGGATTACTTCGATGCTTTTGTCTTCCACAATGTCTTGGGATAATCAGTTCAATATCCACTTTCTGTGCAAGTTGTACTGTTTTCTCAAAAATATCCCTGAAATAGTTGTCGGAATCACCTCGGTGAAGTTTTACTACACTGAGCAGGTTTTGAACTTGCAGTTGGACTTCTGGAAGATCAACGTGAACAGCTTGAAGAGCCTGAGTAACTGGTTCCAGTATGGCAGAGTACTGCGAAATAATATTGAGACAAAATAAAATACTCTCTTGACAAGAAAGTAACACTTTGTTTGAATTTCTGGATGGTCCAAATACCCCAACTAGTCATGACTTGCGTGTGAAGATCAACGCACTATTAGACATATGAGCCATGTGACAAAGGCACTGCTAGGATACGGATAAGGAGAATGAAGAGCAGAATAAGACCGGCACTTTGTGAATAACAGCGATGACATCTTATAGGCAAACGTTCTGTCTTTCCACACTTTCTTTATGCTAACACAAAGTGATTTAAAATAAAAGTAACATTATTTGACTATTTTCAATCAATCCAGGGGCAAGTGCCCTTGCCCCTGCGGGCGCCCATGACTGTATTGACAGTTTTAGAATCATGTGACCTGCATACTAATAAAATGTGAACACAAGTTGGTACAGATAGGTGACAATAAATGCACAATATGAAAACGCAATAAATCCTACCAAAATACGTCACCATTAAACGTGTAAATAATTTGAACAGGAGATACACGTTGTTATGCGATACAGTTACAGTAATTATAACATAAACTACGAACACAAAAATTAACTTTACTCATTATCGAATGTAAGATCATTCATACTTGGATTCGATTAACAAGTGAGAAGATATCGATTAGTCTCGAAATATATGAAATAGATATACTAAGAACAAATAATATGTACATCATTAGTCTAGCACCTGCTATTTGATTTGACATGTATTTATTGATTTAGATTATTATATTTCATAAACTAGTTGGTGGTATTTTAACAGCTGGACATGGTCAGTCTATAAAATACATTATTCTTGAACCAGTTATCATGTCAGTTGTCAGCTCGAGATCATATCAAAATGAAGGTTTCAATCGTACTTTTGGCTGTTGTCTTCTTGGTAGGCGCCAACTGCATTGATTGGGAGACGCAATACGAGAGTGAGTACCTCATAGATTAGAATAAAATAATGTTATACTATGTTTCAGGTTGTATACTATTGTATGAAATTGTACTCTATACTTTACTATACTATACGATGCTGTGCTATACTAAAACTATACTATACCTGATTACATCATATTATCTCTTTTCTATTCTTCCTTTACCTTTACAATAGAACACTGGACTGCAACTTGCCACTATAATATTTATATCTGTTTTTGACTTCAACATTTCTAATAAACTATAGTGTTAAAATTGTATCTAGTATAATGTCAGTTCTACATTGCAGTTTGTGTAAGAAGTCTATTTTATTTAGATTTCGTCTCTAACATTATCATCGAAATCATTATCCACTTTCTAGTTCTGAGTTGAGCTTTGACATCCTCCACTCTTCCAACAGTCTTTCCGAACTTATCTCTCTCATATAGTAAATGTTCTACCATAAACCATATATACTATCCAGATTCCATCTTCTCGGCGAACTTTCTCCACTTTCTTTTGCCGAATTGCCAATCCTAATAATTTTATTCTCCATCGCTTCTTGTCTTTCTATGTGTCCAAAATACTTCGTTTTTCTCATTCCTATTTCTAACATCATACAATTTTTGTAAATAGTGAGTTGCAAATTTAATATTTAACAAATTGTTCATACATTAACCATAATTATGTATATTATTGTAATGAATTGTTGCTCGTTTTAGTTGTTTGATGTTTTTATGTATATTATTGTAATGAATTGTTGCTCGTTTTAGTTGTTTGATGTTTTTATGTATATTATTGTAATGAATTGTTGCTCGTTTTAGTTGTTTGATGTTTTTATGTATAGTAACAAAATGTTTTCTCTTTCAATCAACCAATTATATCGTCTGTTTGTGGACCTTGCTTTGGGAATGTCAGGTATTTATTGCTTTGGTGAAAATATGATGGACTGTCTTCTTGAACCCTGCCGTTTCAGTACATGTTCTAATATTCCTGAGGCAATTTGCAAGTAAGTGAGATCTTACATCAGACGGATGTTTTGTGTACAAACTTTATGAAAAGTATACGTTTCATTTGTTCATAAATATATATATATTTACTTTTACATTTTGTGTAGAAGTTGAACATGAACAGTATGGGGTATATATTGTTAGTGTGAACATATCCAACATCAAAGCTTATACGTATTGTGCTGAAAATAGAGTATCCTAATGTTTGTATTAAACAAGAGACGATGAACTAGATAGTACAAAACATCATGACGAAGTAGAAATATTGTTTGTTTTATAGACGACTAGCAAGTGTAACCGCTATTTGCAAAGACATTCATAGTTTAGTTTTGTGACCTGAGCAAAGGGCAGTCACACAAAATAACTACATGTGAAATGCGCTGCCTGCAAAAGTTACCAACAACACCAGAAAAGACAGAGTCATCAACATCAGCCCAAGACAGAAAGTTGGCACAGAACATTGCTTGAATTACATTGAGAAACAAATAATGAATTGGCATGGCCACTTAATAAGAATGCACTTAATAAAACAGAATACCAGGAAAAAAGGCGAGAGATTCATTACTCGAATCGCTAGAGTGGTTACCGGGGCCAAAATTTGGGGTGTAAAGAATAGAACCACTGTTACCTGCCACGCATGTCGTAAGAGGCGTCTAAGGAGGTTTGGCTGAAATCGGATGCACATGTCCTAAACGTATAGAAGTCTATACCAAACCAATGTGCAACGTAAACACGTTCTTGACAAAGATCAAACATATCACAAAGTGATTAAAATTGGTCGTAAAGAACGGACGCCAAGAAGAAGAAGAAGATTACATGAATTTTCTTCTTGACTATTGGTGTTAGTTTCCAAATCGCATAGTCATAAGCAAAGATGATAAAAATTAAGTTCACAGTAAACAAGAGTTGAACAAGAAAAAGATTTTTAGATGGCATAGCAGAGTCCTATCAAAGAGTAAAAATAACAATTACCCAAGCCACCAGAAGAGCGCAAGACAAAAACAGAAAACTACGACACTGGACAACAAACCGGTAACAGTGGGACAATAAAAGAAGAAGAAGAACAAACAACATTGAAGAGATCATGTTTGTTATCTTATCATGAGTTTAATGTCTCCCGGCAGATCCTCTTAGCTACTGTCGTAGTTAATAATTGTAATGTATGGGAAGTTATCAGAAGGGATGAAATGAAAAACGGTGATAGCCAGAATATAGTAGGAAACACATTTAGTATCAGATATATACAGACATATAACACATTAATTGGTTTCGTTATCTCATGAGAACAGATCCTATTCGGTTTTGAACAATGGAAACAAGAAAAGAAATATTATTTTTGACTTCGAGGATTATCATTAATGTTTACTCACGAATTATTTTCTGTAAATGGTGAACACGATGACAACAATGGTTTGAAAAATGGTTGTCCTTCACCTTCATATGCCAGAAAACAGATGATAGACAATGTTTGTCAGGAATAAATGTGTTTAAGACACAGTTATATGTTTTGTCCCTTTTTTGTGTGGCTGTTGTCATGAACAACTAGATCAGGGTCATACGAACTATTCCTGAAGGTCAAGACATGGACTTGGTTGTCAGACGTTTTTTATGAGACATGCCGTAGGAATAAGTTTAGTGAAGATTAGTTCTAACAATGTCATCTTATTTTTAATGACATTCTGTATGCCACTTTATTCTACAATTTTTATATTTTCTCATTGCTCACAGAAATGACTACTGCAACTCTTGTACAGCAAGATATTATGTAAATGATAATGAAATCACACAACAGTGTTAGGAAAATATCATGAAATCTAACAGATGTGTCTTCTGGCAACCCCTTCCTTCTGAACACCAAGAGAAACATGAAATGTGACGTTAAAATTGAGACAGATATATCATTTTATTTAGATCTATGAAGTAGAAAAAAGTATACATGAAACACAGGACAGCGTTTGTTCTGTGGAAATAAATAATTTTGGGAGGAAAAATGACTTGATTGCAGTTGTGTACATATGCGTTGTGTTTGTATGTATGCACATATGTATGTGTATGTATCTTTGTTAAGTTTGTAAGTCGTTGTTTAATGTATGTATGCACTTTCATATGAAATGTTCTTCAATACGAATTTAAGTATGTATATGTTTACGTGTACAGATGCAATTCCAAAGCTTTCCCAAAGGTAGACATTCTAGATGCACATTTTAAGATATGAAGTACTTTGACTTAGCTACCAGACACGAAGAAGTTGATGCTATAATAAAAACCACTAAAGAATGAAAATATGCTAGTAGTCAACAGCATCCCTGATGAACTATTAAGTAATGAAGATAATCTGTTTTGATATATCTTTAACGTAATTTGTCAGCAATATTTGTCAAACTGGTATCTTGTCTACACTGTGAATGTTATATCTAATAATAGCTTTTCAAAATAATAACATAAAACTGTATTCTCTATGTTGAAAAATCTAAAATTCTGTATAAAATATAGAGATTGAACTATTCTCTATGATTTAATGTTACACAATTATTGAATCAAAGTGACGACACACTAATTGGTGAGCTGTACTGTAAATACAAATGGTAAACTACTGAACGTAAAAATGCCTAGAAAATCACAAACAGCGTAAAAAAACTGGGGTTGATTCGCAAAGTCCTGTAAAGGATATGCAATTAACTAACTACTACTGTAAATACTAATGTTTGGTTCACATTTTTGTTTTACAAAAAAAAAAAAAAAAAAAACACCAACAGAATTCGCACCTGTGAGCAATTCATACTTTGAGGGAAATTATAGATGAGAAATGTTAACATCATTCAAAAATGACATGTAATATATAAATAAGTTGAAGAGAAAATTGACTGAAGCTGGGGATCATTAATTTACGAATGTACGACAGTGATATGTTTTAGAACCATGTGACTTGTATAAACGTAAGTTGTGAACACGAGTTGGCATAGATATGTCACTGCACATACGCAATAAAAAAACTAGTAAAACTTCCATATTAGGTCACTGAGAAGCTAGACTATCTGGACATCGCTGAAGATTAAGCTCTTCTGTCCCATGCATGTGACCAGATAAAATAAACGCACTTGATCGAATGTCAGCAAATAGGACTACACATACATATGGAAAAATAATGAGAAATAACTAAGCAAACACCAATCATTTTCATGGTGAAACCCACATTCAAGAGGTAGAATCATACACGTACTTGGGCAGCAATGTAGACGAAGAGCGAGGAACAGATAGAGATATCAGAATTATAATACGGAAGAGAAGACTTTCATCACACTGAGAAATATTTGGACGTCTAAAGAAATCAAATCTTGAAGCAATATTAGAATATTTAACTCCAATGTTAAAGTAGTTCTGCTGTATGGACAGAAACACGGAGAACGACTAAAATATTAACATATAAACGTTCAAACATTTATCAACTGTTCTCTTCGCATAATAGAAGGACTGAGATGGTATGATACGGTAACAAATGAGGAATTTAGGGAGAGAACAAGACATATTCCAGTGAACAAGGAGGTGAAAAAAAGACGCTGGCGCTGGATAGGACAGGTCTTGAAAAAATCCGAAGGAAATATAAAAAGAAGGGCCTTTCATGGAACCCACAAAGGAAGAGAAAGATATTGAAGACTAGAAAGGAGATTTGGGGGCAGGGATTAACTACGCACAGAAGAGCTGGAGTGAGCCGCAGGAGGTAGATAAAGATAGTAAGACCTGGCTTGTGTTAGATGAGGGGCCAATGCCCCAATCGCCGTTAACAAAGACATGAGAGAGAAGATAGAGAAGAGAGAGAGAAAGAGAGAGATGCGTGCATATAATTTTAACAGCTGATACTAATTGTTATAAGATACAGTTGCAGTAATTATAAAATATACTACAAACACACAAATTAACGACACAACTTATGCTAATTAACGAATGAACGATCGTACAAATATGGATTTGAATTTCAAGTATGAAGATATTGATTAGCATCGAAATATGTAGATAAATATACCTAGAACAAATAATATGTACAGTATTCGTCTAGCAACTGCTATTTGTTCGTTATGGATTTGTTGATTTAGATTATATTTCATAAACTAGTTGGTGGTATTTTAACAGCTGGACATGGTCAGTCTATAAAATACATGATTCTTGAACCAGTTATCATGTCAGTTGTCAGCTCGAGATCATATCAAAATGAAGGTTTCAATCGTACTTTTGGCTGTTGTCTTCTTGGTAGGCGCCAACTGCGTTGATTGGAAGGCGCTACGAGGTGAGTAAACCATAGATTAAAATAAAATAATGATATACTATGCTTTAGGTTATATAATAATGTATGAATTTGTAAGCTATACTAAAACTATACTATAATTGATTACATTACGCTTTCTCTAGTGTCCTTCTCATTTACGTTTACGAGGAAACATAGAAACTGCAACTTGTTACTAATACGTATATTTGTTTTTGAATTATGCGTCATAATGTAAATATAAGAAAAGCAATCACAAACTACTGAACGTATAAGTGGTGCCAAGGCAAAAAACCATTGTTTACTGCGATTGATGGCGATGTTCTGTAAAGGATATGCAGCGACTATCATTTTCATTTCAACGTAAACAAAGTGCAGACATTTTGTTTGTTTACTATATGTCATACTATACGTCAATGAGACAAGACTACACATCTGTCAGCTTATACTGTACAGAAAGCTTCCTACAACAGAACGTCAGGGCGAAAGGTGATACATTGTTCAACAGAAAAAAGAACGCCATAACGAATCCATGAAACGAACTTTACTGAGAGGTAAAATATGAGACTACATTTTATACAAGAGATTGAAAGAGTTGTCCAGAATAAAAGGTTCAGTGGCGGCTCGTGATCATTTTTTTGTTGGCGGGGCCAGACACAAATTTTCGGGAAAAATTATGGTTTTGTGTTAGATTGTATTTTAATTTAAAAAATAATAAAAACACGTGACACATTATTTTTGGTGGGACCCGGCCACATAAGCCCTTAATTACGAGCCACCACTGAGAAAGGATATGGAGAAATTGCTTGCATGACATATGTAGCAGTATAATCAACAAAGCATACATGCCTTAACTATAATTATGTATATTATTGTAATGAATTGTTGCTCGTTTTAGTTTTTGATGTTTTGATGTTTGAATGTATAGTAACAAAATGTTTTCTATTTACATCATTCAATCATATCGTCTGTGATGTACCTTGATTTGGGATGTCAGATATTGTATGCACTGGTGGGAACATCATGTACTGTCTTGTTGAACCTTGTCGTTTCAGTAATTGTTCTAATTTTCCTCTGGCAACTTGCAAGTAAGTGAGATAATATATTATAGTTTGTTCCAAAATTCGTGAAAACATTAAGGTTTAATTTGAATGAAATCTATCTGACGCATAACAATAATTTTTGTGGCAGTTTTATATAACTCTCGACCTTACGAATTCATTTTTAACTAAATGGCAGGTAACTTGGTTGATGCACATAGCGATTTTTGTTATATAATTTTGCTTAAGCACAACAAAATGATGATATTATCAAAATTTAGAATTTATAGTAATACACAAAAAGGCGGCAAATGTTTGCAAAGGCGTATCATATATATAAATTACATATTATAACAAGCAATGTGACATAGTGAACAAATGATACTTTCCATTTATATCACTGAAAATAAATAGTGTGTGCTTACGCCTATGTCAATCGCTCGGATACAGTGTAAAATGTGTAATTCCACGGGTTTCCCGATGGTGCTGAATTGTATATTTTGCAAGCAAATGCATAATTACAGAAATACTTGACTACCGTGCCGTTAAAGTTCTACATGTCTACCAAATCAACATTGCTGTTATTTTACTAATAGCAAATAAATACAATATTTTCGACCAAAAGGACTTTATCGAGTAATGGATACAGAACAATTGGAATAGAGACGAGGATCTTATACACCAATACATTGCCTCTATTCCGTTTGTTGTGTGTCCTTTGTATGATATGATAACGCTTTTTTGGTCAAAATGTCGCTGTATCTTATTTTTGTACTCTGTAAAATTCAAGAATCTTCGGGTAAATAATGCGAAGAGAAAGTTTAGAATAGTTGGGGACAACGTGTACAATTCAGCGAAGGCGATATCGTGGAAGACAGAAGGACAAGATTTTGGATAATCTGACATCGTGGTTCGACAAAAGATCGACATCAGAACTAATTAACTGCATCAAGGAGAGAGAGCTGTGGAGAGACATGATCGTCTACTCCTGAAGGCATGGCACTTGATTGATAGCAAACTACAATTTTTACGTTGTTACGTGCTTCGCCATATTGGTAGATAGTTTTACAGCAGTCTTCCATCGTATTGATAATATTACGATATCTTCCGTAACGTGACTTTTCGTTTCTCTATCTGCTAGTAAAACAGCTAAATAGAATTCAAATGAACAGCACGTGAAGGCTAGGAAAGGAGTTTCGTTGTCTGAAACTACTTGAGAGTATGAATAAGTCTAATCCAAAAACACCCACGATATCAAACACAAGTTGGAGACATGATAAATGACATGCTTAAAAACAGTGGCGGCACGTTGTCATTTTTCTCGGTGGGGCCAGACACAAATTTTCGGAAAAAGCATGGTTTTTGGAGTATTTTCTACTATTTTCTATTACAGGAAGTTATTCCCCCTTTCGATTTTTGGGGCCGTGCCACTGGCCCTTAATGACGAGCCGCCCCCGCCTAAAAAGAATCCTGCAAATTTCTTGTCAAATGCGATAACAAATGAAGAGATTTTAAAACGAACAAACTGTACATCATTGGAGACCATCCTTACAAGACGAATATGGAAGTGTATTAACAAACTGTACATCATTGGAGACCATCATTACAAGACGAATATAGAAGTGTATTAACAAACTGTACATCATTGGAGACCATCCTTACAAGACGAATATGGAAGTGTATTAACAAACTGTCCATCATTGGAGACCATCAATACAAGACGAATATGGAAGTGGATTAACAAACTGTACATCATTGGAGACCATCATTACAAGACGAATATGGAAGTGTATTAACAAACTGTACATCATTGGAGACCATCATTACAAGACGAATATGGAAGTGTATTAACAAACTGTCCATCATTGGAGACCATCATTACAAGACGAATATGGAAGTGTATTAACAAACTGTCCATCATTGAGAACCATCATTACAAGACGAATATAGAAGTGGATTAACAAACTGTACATCATTGGAGACCATCCTTACAAGACGAATATAGAAGTGTATTAACAAACTGTACATCATTGGAGACCATCCTTACAAGACGAATATAGAAGTGTATTAACAAACTGTACATCATTGGAGACCATCATTACAAGACGAACATGGAAGTGGATTAACAAACTGTACATCATTGGAGACCATCATTACAAGACGAATATAGAAGTGTATTAACAAACTGTCCATCATTGGAGACCATCATTACAAGACGAATATGGAAGTGGATTAACAAACTGTCCATCATTGGAGACCATCATTACAAGACGAATATGGAAGTGTATTAACAAACTGTCCATCATTGGAGACCATCAATACAAGACGAATATAGAAGTGTATTAACAAACTGTCCATCATTGGAGACCATCATTACAAGACGAATATGGAAATGTATTGGACATACATATCGTCTGTCAGTTGTGTCAATTGCTATGGCAGTTCTGCGACCGTACAGCGGATGGCAAAAGAAAATCAAGACTGCAAAAGAAAACATGGATAAGGATTGATTGATTGATTGATGGTAGGACCATCAATCATTGCACTTCGATGAGTAGCCATGTGTACTCCAATCTAATTCTTACACAGGAAGATCTCAGCTGTAGGATAAGAAATGTGGAAAGAAAGCTTAAAGAGTGTGGTCTGAAATGGGAACAAATTAGTAGAAATGTGGTAGAATGGCAACAATGGATATCTCTTGTGGAAGGTTTATAAATCAAACGGATAAAAACATGATACAGACGGACAAAAAGTGTAGTTCTGAGTAATTGTAACAATATCAGAACTTATTTATAATGGCAACTGTTTCTGACATTGCTCTACAATTATTTATTGTATTTTAAACCTTCACAGAAATGACTACTGTGGAGCTTGTAGACCAAGATATTTTCAAGGTGGATATGAAGTTACACTGTATTGTTAGTAAAATATCATGAAACGCCACATGATATCATGAAACGTCTCCAGATGATTCCTTCCTTCTGTACATAAAGAAATACACGCAATGTGATGCTCTCCATTGAAAATGTATAATTGTAGTTACATCTTTCGTTATGAGTTGAAAATGTGAAAAATGAAATATACTTTTGCTTTTTGAAAATAAATAAATTTGGAAGAAATAATGACCTGTCTGTAGTTGTGCATATATATGCTATGTGTGTATGTATGCGTATATGTATATTTTATTACATGTATGTCAGTTTTTGTATCATTAGTTAGTGGGTATTTTTAATAAACTGACGTAATTGTACTCGAGCAGACCCATAGGTGCTCCGTCTCCCAACAGACATCGAAGAGTATTCTTACTGGTGGTTCCGTGGCTCGATGGTTAAACAAACTCCTCACTCTGCCCTTAGGCATTCAGTTCTACTTGTACAACGGGTAACTTCAAACTGCTGAAATCGCTGGATCGATTTAACATCTATTTTAGTGTCTTCTTTAGTGTCTGTTTTTAGGCAATCGTGAAGAGACCGAAGAACATCCTTCTTATCCATATTCAACTCCCCAACCACCCGTGTGTTGCCGGGGCCCGGATAAGAAGCAAAGAATAGTATCACTGCGACCTACAGGCATGTCGTAAGAAGCGACTGATGTCGGCCCTAGGGATGCTACCCTAGTAAATAAAAAGCAGCGTAGAAATCGGATGTGCTGGCCTACTTGTAGGCGAATAACTGGCACAACGTACAATCGCTCTTAGACTCAGATCACATAAAATCACACAGAGTGGTTGACAAGTGGTCGATATGGAGCGTTCGAAGAAGAAAGAAACTCCTCAACAATCGATAGTTTTTGTGTACATTAATTATGTAATTAGACATGTAAGTATATGCATATTAGTTTATGGTATCAGTTAGACAGGATGTTCAACTTAAAAGCAGCCACAGTGATAAATAGAAATTTGCCAGGTACGCATTGCATCTCGTCTATTTACTATTTAAACCGGTTCTGACTAGCTTGTCCTACGTCACATTTGTTCATCGTCCCTTCCCGCACTACAATTACACACCATAACACAACCTTGACCTATACTACGTCATTACTGAACCTCCATTTCCATACATATATGCCAGATTAGCTTCATTCACAGGCTGCTTTTGAGTTGAACACCCTGTATAAAGACTATCATCATAGTAATATGTCCATAGGTGCTATGATCTTCGCTTCAACAATTTCAGGAGCGTTTAGTGTAGCAACACGCCAGTTCAATGTTGATTAATCAATCTTGATAACAATGTGCACCTAGAATTGTGTAAAATTGCAATAAGGCTCACAGTGTTCTATCAAACACATATAAAAATCAGCCCACATTAACAGGAATCTCCGTTAATGTTCTGGTAGCCTTATTGTTCTGGTGGCCGCGGTTTCCACTCGCACGGCTCTGGAGAAATGTGAGCGTGTGATGTCAACAAACCAGGCCCTCGGAATCTCATCAAATAGCTTGTCCTAAGCATAACTAATGTAAAAACATATATATGTGCTTTTGAATATAAGTGTTATAGAAAAGTCCTTCGTATATCATCGGCAGAGAAGATAAAAAAATAGATCTATCCAGAAATAACTCAAAATCAAAGAAAACTGGCTAAGGCTACAAATAAAAAGAGAAAATTGAGTATTTTGGACACCAAAAAAAAAACACGAAAGGCTGGAGAAGACCCTCATGGAAGGAGGCATACCGGCAAACAGAAGAAGAGTAAGACCACGGAGAAGGATTCAGGGTGTAACTGATGGTTTGAACATGACGTCTGCAGAGGAGGAACATCTTTCCTCCAAGAGAGAATTAAACTTCGAAGGACTGTTGGGGTGGCACAGTTCTGCTCAGGACAAGCTATTTGATGATGATGAGCATAACTTTTGCTACACTAACAGTCTTTTGAAATTTCTCTCTCTCATATTCCAGATGTCCCGCCACTGCAGCCGTTATGCTGAAATCATCAGTTACATCCTGAATCCTTCTTCTCCGTGGTCTTCCTCTTCTCCTCTTTCCAGGATGCATCCGTCCATTATAGTCTTCTTCAACCCATCCTGTCTTATTATGTTTGTCCACTTTATTCCCATACTTCTCATAGGCAGAAATCCATTGATCAATAAAGATACCTATCATTTTCAAATCATTTCTGTATTTCTTTGCTTTTAGAATTTATTAAGTTGTTGTGTATATAAAAAAAAAATCTCTAAGGGCAACAGAAATGTGGTTTTATAGAAGAATGATGAGAATACCATGGACTGCTAAAATGACTAATGTTGAGGTGCTGAATGAGATCAAGACACAGAGAAAGCTTATCATCAATATAAGAAAGAGGCAGTCATCATTTTCGGGCATGTGATGAGGAGGGAGGTTTAGAACACATTGTAACAACCGGTAAAATCGAGGGTAGACGAGACAGGGGAAGACAGAGAGAAAATGTTGGATAGTCTGACTTCATAGCACGGTAGAGCGTCAACATCTGAGTTGATAGCAAACACCAACGACAGAGATTTGTGGAGATCCATGATCGCCTACGCCAGCCTGCACGGCACCTGATGATGATGATGATGTATATTGCGCCGACGATTATTTGTAGGACTTCAAGTGTGCCACTACGTCAAAAAAGTTTGTGAACCACTCAATTAGAATGATAAAGAGGGCTGTTATTGTAGGCTGTAAGATAATGTCATATACATTTTGAATGCTATTTACCAAGATAATTATGTACTGTAATCTAGACATGGAAAAAAAAACCCAACACTAATGTGTTCCTACATCAAGTCTGCTATTCGTAAGTACAGTTATTAATTAGAAAACAACTGCAAATACAATTTTCCGAATCATAGAGATTTGCAACGTATCATGCAATAAAAGGGTCTTTACACCGTTAAGTGAAATCATTGTGCATCTACCTTCTTTAGTGTGTATAAATATAATTGAAAGTAGAAAACTGGTCACGACAGAGATGAATTGTCTACGCAGAATTCTGGGTGTAACAAGAAGAGATCGGTTGAGAAATGAAGATATCAGGAAAAAAGTTGGTACAACATCAGTACTAGACTTCATCAAGAAGCAACAAATTAAATGGTTCGGCCACATGAGCAGATTACCAACAGACAGTGCACCTCAAAGAGCAATGCTGCTCCGATACAACGGGTACAAAGCAAAGGGCCGGCTACGCAAAAGATGGACCTCAGAGATAACAGAGGCGTCGAAAGACACTATCTACGAGACGCACACAAGGGCCCGTATCAGAAATCTCTTCTTGAGCTGACGATGTGTGGCAAAAGTATTGGAGAAAGAAAGAAATATAATTGATATTTATTTCAGGACGCTATCTTTTTTTAAACGCTTCTGTTCTGCAACAGCTTGATATTAAAGAGAGTTGGCTATTACAAAGCATAAAAACAAGGAAAATTTAATATTTCGAACACATCAAACGACATGATTGCCTAGAGAAAATAATTTTGGAAGGAATGGTGACTGGAAGAAGAACAAGAGGAAGACATAGAAGACTATGGGTACACGATGTCATTGACGATTTTAGAATGACTGTTACTGACGCCAGCTAATTTGCACAGAACAGAAGTTTTCAGGACTGCTTTCATGGAGCCAAGTTCCGGAAGGGACAACTACTTGATGATGATGATGGTGATCTTTCTTTAGCATTCAACTGATTCAGGCATTAGGTGCTAGCTGCTATTAGATATATGGTGATTTATGAAAATTACAGCTCATGTCATGTATAATAATAGCCGTACATCGCATGCGATGAGGACAACATCCTCAGACTTGTTCTGTTGCACGTCTCTTGTGTGTACAGATTGAACAGTAATGTTAAAAATCGGTACACAATCCTCTACAACAGGTAGTAACACAGACATCGTCAGGGTTGAACATTGGGTCTTTTCGTTTAGCTCGTTTTCTCTGCGCCTCAGCGCAACGATTATTCCCAGCTACACGATTTCCTCTTGTGTTGTTACAGCGCCCCACATCTAGCGATCTCAACGTATACAGTTCTTGGCAATCAAACATTATCACTAAGAGTGATTAATTGGTCGTAAGAACAACGCAAAGAAGAAAAGAAATCTAGCGATCTTGAGAAAGGTATTTTTGATCAGTGGAATCTATATAGAAGCAATTGAGACACTTTAAGCGTGTTTTGAAGTGTTTTTAATGACAACAAACCGATAGTTTACCCTCCTATTAATTAACTCTTAAACGTTCATGGGTTTTAAGGTTTTTTGTTATTTTTGAATGCCTGCTCTTTTACTAGAAGCCATATGTACTACATGAATTGAAAATAGGCATATTATATATGGTTGGAAAGCTAATTGAATGTACTATCAAGATATGTGATTTTAATATTAGTGTCATGTAATGTGTGATATCAGTGACCTAGTTTTGGTGATGCTAAAAAATAAATTTTCCTTCAAATTTAAAATAATTATACAGTCACAAAGAGGGAAAAAAATAAGTATGACATATATCATAAAAACTATTAACATAGTCTCTTAGTACCTTCATATTTACATAATATATCCAAACATGAAGTTGTTTGGACAATATATAAGAGAGTAATCACGAAATTTGTAACTTCTAAATATTTCCATATTTTGGAGACACCAGTTAATAAATAATAAATAAATAAGAGAAAATGATGCAAAACCGGTCTAGTAAACAGCACATAAAGAACGAACACTTATAGTCTTCATCATGACAGAAATCTGAGTCATTAGATGTTATTTTATAAGCAAATGTTTGGTTTTTGACAAGAACAAGTGAAAAAAAAGTCTGCAGAGATTATCCAAAATGGCGGCCGATCGGAAATGTCAGGTGTAATAAAGGCATTCTCTTACCATTGAAGTCGGAGAAGGTTCGTCTGAATGGCTAGGGGCACCATAGAAACGGTAAGTAGGCTTTCACGCAAAAATCTGTCAGATGCGCCATACCAGACTCCATGACTACGCATGAATCATACGAGCGAACACAGAAGAAGAAGAACAAAAAAGCAGCTTTAATCAACGAGATTAGACATCTTAAAATAAATAATATATTTATTTGTTAATTTATTATGGTAATATCATATGTTTTACATTATGAAACATAAATTATATGCATTTAAATGCATAAATAACACACAAATACGGCTAGTTCCGGAGACATGTAGCCATCTCATTTATAAATGAGATTTTCTTATTACCAAACGTTACAGGAAAGTCGCCATACATCAACTATTTTGGGATGCGTTTATCATATACTAATATGAGCAGAACAAAATGTTACAAAATTGCAAAGTTCAGCATCACTATTACCACGACTGCTGATTGGTCTGAACTTCTATATAACACACCCAATAGTTAGGTAATTGGCGTAGGTGCTGCGACAGCTGGATATGCACAGCCTATAAAAGATATCAATTGTTATTTTGAGCCTGTAATATTTGCCTGAAAATGAAGGTCTTGATAGTATTTTTGACTGTTATATTTCTGATCGATGCAAATCCACCAGTGAGATTTGAGCGTGAGTACACGTATTCATTAAATTTCCATGACGTATAGCGTTGTGTTTTCAATTCAGTTTAAGTTTCAGTGTTCTTCGATCGACACTCCTTTAAAATTACCCAGCCCGTATTGGCTTCTTCTTTCAAGTTAGCAGCAATTCAGTTTTCCACATTTAATGTGTTCACAAGGTTTTAGTTAGCGAATGCTGTATATCTACCATGTAGAAAACGCCAGCGTAACTTTCTTTCTCTAACCTATTTTATCTCACAGCACCACGGTAAAATAGATCTATAAAACTGACTTTTATGGGCGCTTCATAAGCGGTGTGCCCGCCTGCCCAGCATGTTTGTTAGACCCCTTGAGTGCGGTTCAATTCCGCGGGCATGTTCGCATTTCAAAATTGGTGCCATTTGTCCTATGATATGATTTGCTTTATGTTTATCTATGTTGAATTTCGTTAGTTATTCTTCCATTCGCTGAAAAAATGCTCCCTATGTATGTAAAGTCCTTGACTTGTCTTACCTGATGTTTGTCGATGTTATTGATAGCGTTTTCCTCTCTAAATAATATCCATTATTAATTTCAAAATTCAATTTGCTCTATGTGTATAGTAATACTGCACACTTTAAGAAAAGCTAAGGGAATATTTAAAAGGGGTCCGTTTTTATAACTCTCTGGGAAAACAGATGGCCTAAAAAAGACAGAGAATAGATTTGGAGACATATATTAATGATACACAGAGGAGGAGGAACAAGCTGCAAACGATAGATAAGGATAGAAAGATTTGATATAAAGTTGGTTGTTGATCTATGCCCCAATCTGGGCTCAAAAGTCATAACATAGAGAAAGTGAGAGAGAGAGAGAGAGAGATACAGGGATGGAGGAAAGTGGAGTGGGGAAGAGAAGAGTAACAACGTAAACAGCGTTGTTAATGTATGAATATTTCACTTCTGATAATGCTAACAAATGTTTTTCATTTTTTCCTGATGAAATGTTGAATATTTCTTAAAGATTTTCAAATGTCATTTATTTAACGAAATCAAATTGTCTGATGTGTATTTCATACTGGGAAATTAGATATCCAATGCACAGGAGATGGGCCTGCTGTCTTGTGTTTCAGAGAGCCTTGTCCTGGGGCCACGTGTCCTAATGTACCTGAAGCAGTTTGCAAGTAAGTTATATGCTAAAGAATGAAGCATGTTAAACAAAAAGGTTGTTATTAGTTGTAAGCTCTACTAATGATGTCATTGTTAAACTATACTGATTCTTTCATTGGTAAACTCTACCGATTATTTCATTGTTAAACTATACCGATTCTTTCAAAGATAAACTTTACCGATTCTTTCACCGGTAAACTATACCGATTCTTTCATTGGTAAACTCTACTGATTCTTTCATTGTTAAACTATACTGACTCTTTCACTGGTTAACTCTACCGATTCTTTCATGGTAAACTATTTAATTCTTTCATTGGTAACTGTACTGATTCTTTGATTGTTAAACTGATCCTGAGTTCTTTTTCATTATGGTAAACTATACTAATTCTTTCATTGTTAAACTATACTAACTCTTTCACTTGTTAAACTTACTGATTCTTTCATGGTAAACTATTAATATTCTTTCATTGTAAACTATATGATTCAAATTGATTGTTAATTTGATTCTTTCATTGTAAACTATACTAATTTTTCATTGTTAAACTATACTGATTACTTTCATTGTTAAACATACTGATTCTTCATTGTAAACTATACATTCTTTCATTAGTAAACTATATGATTTTTCATTATTAAACTAATTGATTTTTCAATTGTTAAACTATACTGATTCTTTCATTAGTAAATTATACATATTATTGTAACTATACATAATTCTTTCATTGCTAAACTAACTGATTCTTTGGCATTGTAAAGCATAACATATACTTTCATTGTAAACTACAAGATCATTTCTTGTTAAACATACTATTCTTTCATTGTTAAACTATACAGATTCTTTAATTGGTAATCTATACATATTCTTTCATTAGTAAACTATTATGATTCCAAATCTGTTAACTATATTTATACTTTCACTGCTAAACTATAATAATTGTTTTCATTGTTAAACTATACTGATACTTTCATTGTTAAACAAAACTAATTCTATCATTGTCAAACTATACAGCGTTTTATTTGGTAAACTATATTGATTATTTTCATTATTAAACTAGATTGATTTTTGAATTGCTAAACTAGATTGATTTTTTAATTGCTAAACTATATTGATTTTTTCATTAGTAAATTATACCTAGATTGACACAGACATACACAGTTGTTGAATCTGCTTACTCGTGTTGTGTTGGGGCTCGTAATGGAAGCAAGAGATAATAACATGGCGACCTACAAGACATTTCGTAGAGACGACTGATGTAGGATCTAGGAAGCTGTCCTATTAAATAAAAAGCATCGCAGATATCGGATGTGCTGGCCTACTTCTAGGCGAATAACTGGCACAACGTACAATCGCTCCCAGCCTCAGATCACATACAAATCACAAAGAGTGGTTAATAAGTGGTCGATATGGAGCGTTCGAAGAAGACGAAGAAGGAGAAGAAACTGAATCTGTTTAGCTTGATCACTGCTTGTATAATCGACATGAGAAGAAACTGAATCTGTTTAGCTTGATCACTGCTTGTATAATCGACATGAGAAGAGACTGAATCTGTTTAAACTGATCACTGCTGTATAATCGACATGAGAGAAACTGAATCTGTTTAGCGATCACTGCTTGTATAATCGACATGAGAAGAGACTGAATCTGTTTAGCTTGATCACTGCTGATAATCGACAGAGAAGAGACTGAATCTGTTTAGCTTGATCACTGCTTGTATAATCGACATGAGAAGAAACTGAATCTGTTTAGCTTAATCACTGCTTGTATAATCGACATGAGAAGAAACTGAATCTGTTTAGCTTGATCACTGCTTGTATAATCGACATGAGAAGAGACGTACACTGTTGTTTTACCTATCTAGCATTGCCTCTCATGTTCTCTCTTCTCTCTCTTCTCTTCACCTTTCAACTCCCAACGGAGCACAGGTCTTCAACAAACTCAATGTGTGTAATGTCCATCGCCAGCGTCTCTTCCTTAGCTCTCTCTCCACTGGTATTTGCTTAGTTCTTTTTCTGAGTTCCTCATTTGTAATCTTATCATAATAAAATCTTTTGTTAGGAACTTGCTGTTTGACTCTACATTTTGTGTGTTATGCGAGAGGTGAAATTCTTCACCTCTCTTGTATCATTTGCTTGATAAAGACCTTTTGGTCGAAACGTTGCTGTGTATTGTTATTGTTTGTGTATTTTGTAAAACTACTGTACTTTGTTTTTACGTGTTTCGCCATTGCTTCATAATTTTACTGCAGTCTTTCACTATATCGAAAATCTTATCATACTATCTCAGTCCCTCTATTCAACGTAATCATCTTTTTATGAAGGTCTGTAGTTTTCTGGTGGTTTCTTTTGCTGTCCTCCATGTTTCCGAGCCATATCTTATGTTCTACTGTTTTAAATAATTTATTTTCATACTTCCTCACAGAAATGACTCATGCCGAACTTGTCTACCACTATGGTTTATTGATGATATTGACATTACTGAGTATTGTTTCGACGCTGATGAAGATCGGTAGTAGTGTCTGATTGCAAACATCAGATCAGACATGCAAGAACAATATTTTCATTTTCGTTCTTATTGAAAATATAGCATTTCTCGAGAACTGTGAATTTGCATTTGGTGTCATCCCTTGAAAACTTTGCAAATTAAACATGATAAAATAAATTCTTCTACAATCGTTTATTTTTGTTGGAGAAAATGACTTTCGCAGTGACACATATATGTGTGTGCAATGGCGGCTCGTCATTAAGTGCCAGTGGGGCCGGGCCCCACCAAAAATAAAATGTAACGTGTATTTATTATTTTAGACATTAAAATATATCCTAACTGGAACCAAGATTTTTCCGAAAATATCTGTCTGGCTCCACCAACAAAAATGATCACGAGCCGCCACTGTGTGTGTGCATGTATGGACTAAAGAATCTACTTTTGTGTTTGTATCTAATTATATGTGTATGCATGTACATATGTACCAGTCACAAATACACATACTAGTACATATTCTTTATCTTCTGGCTTGTGTATTTTCAACCCGATTGGGACATAGGCCCTCAACCAACTCATGCCAATATGTTAAATAAATGAGTATGCGAAACAATATAGCAACGGTTAATGAGTAATTAGTAAAACAATAAAGCAAGGGTTATAGTGAAAATTGCAATGATTTGGTACTTGTAAAACAATATAGCAATGATTTAAGAGGTACTTCAATAAAACAATATAGCAATGATTTAAGAGGACTACTTCAGTAAAACAATATAGCAATGATTTAAGAGGACTACATTAGTAAAACAATATAGCAATGATTTAAGAGGACTACATTAGTAAAACAATATAGCAATGATTTAAGAGGACTACTTCAGTAAAACAATATAGCAATGATTTAAGAGGACTACTTCAATAAAACAATATAGCAATGATTTAAGAGGACTACTTCAGTAAAACAATATAGCAATGATTTAAGAGGACTACTTCAGTAAAACAATATAGCAATGATTTAAGAGGACTACTTCAATAAAACAATATAGCAATGATTTAAGAGGACTACTTCAGTAAAACAATATAGCAATGATTTAAGAGGACTACTTCAGTAAAACAATTTAGCAATGATTTAAGAGGACTACTTCAGTAAAACAATATAGCAATGATTTAAGAAGACTACTTCAGTAAAACAATTATAGCAACGATTTAATGTGTTTTACAGTATACTATTGTCAATTGTCAACTTCCATGAGTTTCTTTTCTTGTTCGAATTGAATACAGTACCTATGTTTTATTGTTAATCACCGCTAAGACTAGGAATTCAATCTCACTTATATGGAGAGCAGGAACCACTGGAAAAATATCCAAACATCTGTTCACAGGTAGAGGAATGTTTTGCCATACCGTGTGGTTTGTTGGAAAACATGGTCTTATGTCCATATTTTTTATTGACCATCAACTGACGATTGATGATGTGGTCAATATCACGCCGGGTACTTCCCAGTGCTTTTATAGTACCCAATTGAGATTGGATCACCTGATAATAAAATCAAACTCCCACTGGGGAACTGACCACATGCATAACATACAAGTATACCTTCCACTACGCTATCTCGGCTATGTTATCTATATATCTCGTTTTTTTAAAAATAAATGCTTCTTTTCCTTATACAGTTCATATAAATTATACATGGTCTCATGTAACAATATAAACACCAACATACTTTTCAATTCAATGACAGCTGGACTCTTATTAATTATTATTATTATTGCATTTATTTATTGATCTAAGATAGTATTTAAAATATGAAATCGTGCAGTAATTGACAGAGTTCTTGCAGTAATTGACAGAGCTCTTGCAGTAATTGACAGAGTTGTTGGAACGTTTAAACACAGTGCTCTTACACCTGTTAGGCTGTTCTTTTCTGCCCATATTTATCTTCAACCCGAGCTCTTGCAATCTAGCAGTTGACGTTGATTTGTTTAGACGAAAATCCTCTTTGCGGTTACACTCTATAAGAGCGATCAAACTGTCAACTCTACCCATTGGCTGACCCTCCAATGTGGTGGCAGAGCCAGCCAGTCTGTGTACTCTCTCATTGGCATCGATGCCCATGTGACCCTGAATGAAGATGAATGTGATTCTATCTTGCATGACCATAGCTTGTGCTACCAACATGAGAGGAGACATATGTTGTTAGTAGTCTATATATCATGTCTACTGTCTATGCTATCAACATGCGAGGAGACACATGCTGTTAGTTAATCTATCATGTCTACTGTCTGTGTTACCAACATGTTAGTTAGTTTGTTCCTTTCGGGCCAAAGGTGGCACATAGGGCAGAGGTTTTAGATTTTCCATGGGATGCGGTTCTTTGCTAGCAGTTTAAGATCTTGTATGGTTTTACATCCCAATAGTTTACTTTCTTGATGGACGGTTCTTCGAAGAGTGATCTTTGGTCTTCCACGTTTTCTTTTCCCAACTGGTGACCACATAAGGACTTTCGATTTAGTCTCTTTTCGTCTGATCTAAGAACATGATCTAAATATTTCCACTTTCGTTTTCTTATAATATTTGATACGGGTTGTTGGTGTGTTCTATCTCTCACTGTGTTGTTAGAAACGAAATCACTCCATTTTACTTTTAATAATTTTCAGACATTTATTCTCAAAGCTGTCCAGTTTCTTATCAATTTTCTTTGTTGATTTCCCACTTTCACAACCGTAGGTCAGTACAGGAATCACACATGACCTAAATAATTTAACTTTTGTGCATATACTAAGGTCTTGAGATTGCCAGATATTCGTTAATTTAGTGAAGGCACTAGCTGCTATAGCAATACGGGGTTTATATCTTTCATCGTGTCTCCGTTGTTTGACACTTTACTACCCAAATATGTAAAATGTTCAACTTTCTCCAGTGTTTGGCCATTTATTACGATGTTGTTTGTCGAGTTTGTGAGGTCCATAATTTTGGTCTTGGCAGAATTAATCTGGAGACCAACCTGTTCTGCAAGTATGCAAAGATTGCTCGTTAGTTTGTGGGTTGCTTGTGTGGTTGAATTCAATATGGCCACGTCATCGGCAAAGTCAAGATCAAATAGTCTGCTGTTATACCAACATGAGAGGAGACAGATGTTGTTAGTTAATCTATCTATCATAGCTACTGTCTGTGCTACCAACATGAGAGGAGACAGATGTTGTTAGTTAATCTATCTATCATAGCTACTGTCTGTCTACCAACTTGATGGATGGTCTTGAAGATGATCTTTGCTTCCAGTTATCTTTTCCAACACTGCGTGACACTACAGATTTAGTAATCTCTATCAGATGTCTTGCTGAAGACAATGTTATCATTTCTAGCTCTCTTTTCGTGTTGTAGTTAATCATCTTCATAGTATTCTGTGTTCCAAGAACAATGTTAATCTATACAGTATGTTCCACTTATCGTTTTCTTTTTTTAACTACTTTGATAGCGTATTCAGAAAAAGATAATTTAACGAGTTTAAAATACAAAATTCACATTTATGTTTCCTAATAGCAGAAATTATAGTATTTTCTTCAATTGTAGTTTTATTTTAGTGCTTAACATTATAAGTGTTTTACATTTACATACAAACTCAACAAGAGATTTTTAGATCTGACAAGAAAATGACTTTGTTGAAATCTTTCCGTCCTTACAGTCTTCTTTTCTTTTTTCTTCCACCATTTACTTCTTTATGGAGGTTTTGGGGAAGGAAGGAGGGTAGTGATCTTTTGTGTGCTTGTTTTAATGCACTTTGTAAGCTGATATTCGTTTTTGTTAGGCTGTTCTTGATGCCGTCACTCCATCTTTTGCGTGGTCTTCCTCTTGTTTTGAACTCGTTATACTTCTTCTTTGTGGCTCTCTGTGGTAAACGATAACAGGGAATTCTTGTCAGGTGTCCAAACCATTTTAAAAGTTTTTTATAATTGCATGACTAGTTTCACTTCCAGTCTTCTTCTGATTTCTTCATTTCTAATTGTGTCTCTTATTGTCACACCTGCAGCTCTTCTAAGCACATCATCTCCGTTGCTATGATTTTCCGCTTCTTAGTTGCTGTTATTGGCCATGTTTGATACAGGTAACATAGTCAATAGTCAGAAAATCGTTCTTATAAATCGTCCTTACAGTCGATAGCGTGTAAGTTGTATACGAGATAAGTAAAAGCTGTAGTTCCTGAGAGCGACATACATGACTTAACAGTAACAGATAGATAGATTGATAGGACTATCATCAATCACTTGGTGAGTAACCATGTGTGATCCGATCTCTTTCTAACACAGGAAGATCTGCAGTGACGAACACCGTAGCACTGGTGAAGTTCCTCCATGTAACTTTAAAAATGGTGACGATATTTTTGTAGGAATTTATTTTTAATCTTCCATAAAGAATTTTACCTGGGCAGCGGCGTTCCAGCCTGCTCTTCTCGATTTTCAACGACCAAGTGTTATTTTACGTACTCAACTTGAAGACGGAACCTACGTTTTATTTTCTTTCTCTGAATTAGGAATTCAATCTCTTCTACAGCTCAAACATTTCTGGAAAAATATTTTAATTAGTCCACGCGGGGAACGAATCAAGCACCTTTGAAGCGATAGGTGGTCAGCTTAAATTCAATGTTGAAACCAAGACTTTTTCACATTTTAAATTGCGTTACCGCCCGTGTGTTGCCGGTTACCGCAAGGGAAGCAAAGAATAGTAACACTACGTTTTACAAGGATGTCGTAAGAGGCGACTGAGTAGGGGTCTGGAGAAGCTACCTAGTAAATAAAATGCGTTGCAGAAATCGAATGAACTGGCCTACTTGCAGGCGCATAACTGGGACAGAGTATAATCGCTCTTAGACTCAGATCACATACAAATCGCAAAGAGTGGTTTAACAAGTGGTCAATATAGAGCGTTCTGAAGAAGAAGAAGAAGAAGAAGAATTACTTTACAATTTGATCAACTTTGTCTAGAACATAGTTTCCTAAAGTGGGGATTACCCCCTCATCCCCCAGTGGGCGATGTAGCCTTCTGGTGGGGTGGGGGTGTGTGGGGCGGTAGTTGGTTCAGAAGCATTTGGGGGCGTTCCGGCGATCTATTGGTCAGTGGCTCCTTATATAATAAATTAATAATATATATTTAAAAATTAATTATTTTCGTGATCTTGCAATTGAATAACTGTATTCAAGATGAAGCATATATAGACCATTACTTTTTCAATACTTTAAGAGCATAAGGAGTAATGTATCATTAATTGCTATTTACGTCGTAAATATTAAATTGCTTGAACGAAAAACTGTTATAATTGGGAAAGGGGGAGTTACAAAATGTATGTCTTGCAAATTACGCTGTGGCCTGAAAAGTTTGGGAACATATGGTTTAGATCTAAAAGAATTGCAGAAAAACACCCAAAATAACACAAATGAAGTGGAACTAAAGAAAACAAAAAGTAAATAGCGAAACAAAACTGCTTTTTACGAAACACTACAAATATACAGTCGAGACACCTGGTAGAAAGTTGCACTGACATTAAATACAGTTAAAATTAGGAAATAAACATAACAAAATTGACGTGCGAGCTGTAACAAAATAAGATCGACCATCTTCCTCTTACGTCACCAGGTAAAAAAATATTTAAAGTGGTTAGAGAATAATTACATATGGTAGTAATTGAAGAGATTGTGAGGGCTATTAACCAGACATTCACTAGACAGAAACATAAAAGAGAATATGGTAATTGAGAGGTTCCAAGACCACACAGAGAGAATGTGTGAGAACTCATTCAAATACAATTCTTTGAAGAATGAAGTGATTGGACGACTAATTAAGAGATTCTATTACACATAAGTAGGAACATAATAGAAAAACGACAAACAAAATCTATATCTCATACATATAAAAAATATGTGTTTTTGAATATAAGTCGCCTGTGTTGTTGGGGCTCTCAAGGGGAGTAAAGAATAGTAACACTGCTACCATCAAGGCATGTCGTAAGAGGCGACTGAGGTAGAGTCCTAGGGAAGTTACTCTAGTAAATAAAAAAACTTGCATAAATCGTATGTGCTGGCTACTTGTAGGCGCATAACTAGTAAATATTAGTGCACTAGACAGAAATAGAGCATATAATGAGAGGTTCCAAGACCGCACAGAGAGAATGTGGAAATGATTGTTAGAGATAACTCACTCAGATACAATTCTTGAAGACTGAAGTGGTTCTATGGACCGCACATGAAGACATTAATGAGCAGATACTATTAATAATAAGTAAGAAAAGACAAAAACAGAAAACAAAATCATTCACAATATGGTAAATAAAAATAATGACAACTGATAAAACAAGCATGACAAAAGGTATATTTATCAAAATAAAGAATATGAAAGTTTTGAATATCTCTGTTCAGCAAGCAAGAGATGTAAATGGGATGAAGGCAATTAAAATAAGAACAAACATGGACTTACAATATTAAACAAATGACAAACAGTATGGAATGTAACTGATACAAAGATCTAAACACTAAGAGCATGCATATTCCTATTTGCAACAAATGAGTGTGAAGCATGGATTTAACAAAGAGTGAAAAACATGTATGTGCTTTTGAATATAAGTCTCCTGTTTGCCTGGGCTTTCAAGGAAGCAAAGAAAGTAACCCTGCGATACATACAATCAGACAGATAAATACAAGTTCACACATACATACATACATAAACGAAGAAACACACATCTACATATAAATATCACAAAAAACACACACTTGACATACATATAAGAAAAGAGTCCACACATTGAACATACATATAAGAGAAACGGAGTCCATGAACATACTAAGAGACAGTAACATAAATAATTAGAAAAATGGTCAACACACTTGTGCCATTAGCAAAATAGGATCACAATTGCATATAGAAAAACGGTCATGACATAGAAAAAGATCCAGACTATAGAAAAAGTCCACATACATATATAAGAGAAAAGAGTCCACACATGAACATACATATAGAAAAACGAGTACAACTTGAACATTATAAGAAAGGCATGAACATATATAGAAAGTCACACTTGAACATATATAGAAACAAGTCATGCGAACATACATATGAAAAGTCCACCTTGAAATACATATAAGAAAAGAGTCATATATATAAACATCCATCATTGAACTATGAAACGGTCCAACTTGAACATATATAAGAAAAACAAGTCCATGCCTTGAAATAAGCATATAAGAGAAAACGAGTCCACACTTGAAATACATATAAGAAACCCGAGTCACACACACAATAAATAAAGAAAATCACACACTAACAAACACTATAAGAGAAAACAGATCCACACAAAGAACATAACAATATAAGAAAAGGAGTCCACACATTGAACACATATAAGAGAAAACGGAGTCCATGCACATATAAGGAGACGGTGAAAGATTAATTGAGAAATATGGTCACATTCGCTTTGTGCCTTGTTATAAATAGTAGATTTATTATTACTTCAACCTTTCCGTAATAATTTTTATTTATTTATTTTCTTTATGAATGTTCCTTTCACACTATAATTTGAAAATTTACCAACCCTTGTCGTGAACAGAGAGATGGACATCTTCATACAGAGAAAATCTGCAGTAGACTGGGAGATAAACACTGGATATAATTATGGAAAAGACTTTCTCAAAGACCTAAGCAGAACAGACCAGATCATTATATTTCGATTACGTACTGGACACTGCAGCCTCAACAAACATTGGATAGACTAGGGATAATTCAAACAGCTATCTGCCAGTGTCAGCAGGAGGAACAGAAACCAGAGCATATCCTGCAAGACAGCCCTCTTCTGGATGAGCTGAGAAGCAACATAGGGTCACACCCAGTCGACCTAAAAACTAAGCTTTGGGAAACCTGATAGACCTGAAGCTGACTGCCCAGTTTGTGGTCCACAGTAAACCTAGCGCATGACCAGATATCGCTGAAGAAGATGACGAATAATAGTCGAAATATAAACCGAAGATAACTTTATCTTCACTCTTTTTTAATATACACGAATGTTTTTTTAATTGTAATTTAATGTCATGTTTATTGCTCTTTCAACGTTTATTGTATGTACACTTACAATTATATTTGTTCTATTAGCTTTAACATTTCAATGAGAAGAAAGGGCTATACAGTAATTCATTGAAAACATATTTATGCCAGCTATGTTAGAGGATCGTTTGAAAGCTTTAAGATAATAGATCAGTAGAATTTATCATCATCATTATCATCTTCATGCTCATCATCAACATTATCATTATCGTCATCATAATCATCAACACCATCATCATCACCAGCATCATAACTACCAGCATCATAACTACCAGCATCATCATCACATAAACCAGATTTAAAACATTCAGCAATTCAATTTAACCACTATGGCAGGATGATGAAAATCAGTATGAATTTGTTTCTAGCCTTTTATGTGGCTATTTGCATTTCTAACGATGTGGTGTCGCCAGTTCTATACATACCCCTCTTAGTTGCCTTTTATGACATACAGAAGGAGAAGAGTAAAGTACGTGACATAATTTTATCAACCAGTTATTTAAGTTAAATGTTATTGGTGATGTCTAAGTAACATTTCCCGTAGATTTTTAGACCTCAGGGTATTATCTATATAAGGGAAGACTGCAGTAAAACTGTGTAGCAATGGCGAAACACGTAAAAACAAAGTACTGTAGTTTTACAAGATACAAAAACAATAACAATACACGCGACACTTCGTCCAAAGGCCTTTATCAAGCAAAGGATACGCCCTTCCTTTCTGAGGTATCATTTGCTTGATAATGACCTTTTGGTCAAAACGTCTTTTGTATAGTTATTATTTTTGTACTTAGACCTTTGGGTGTGAAGTCACTTTATTTTATAAATGCGTCAAATAAGTCACTTTACTTCACACTTCTAGGACATAGTGTGCAGGAGGTAAAAGAGTCAATTACGGGCCTCACGTCTGGAACGTCGAGTGTGAAGTTGAATCCACAACCCTTCTGTGTCCGACTAGTTAAGCTTACGCTTATGCATTAAGCTAATCCGCCCCACAACGTTTTTGGTGATGACGTATTATTGTTATTATATTTCTTACCTAACGTTATACATTTACTAGGGCCTGCAATTTCTCCATAACACTTTATCCTGGGCAGCTCAATTTCTCCTAAGAAATTGAGACCGATATTGCTCTTCTCACTCAGTAAATTTCGTTTCAGGGTTTCTCTACGGCAGCGCTGTTCAATGTGTTACTATATTGGGGCGCATCTGACTAATGACTTTGGAGTTCGGGAGCCGTGTGCCAATTGCAATCTTAATACTTATAATAATAGCAATAAAGTAATATTAACCCTTTCACACCGTATTTTATTTTTACCTCCGTACGCATTTATATAGCAATATTTACTAAATTGGCCAGTTATACTGGCCTCTGTCATCTTAAAAAGTATCAGGAGCCAATATATCAGATTGGAAGGTCGAAGGGGTTAACTGTAGCATGAATGAAAATAAAAACAGATAAAAACGTAATCGTGACTGAATGTTTAATTGAAAAAATTCGAGTGCTTTAAAAAAAACAACAACATTTAGTAATACTTTTAAAAAAAGTTTTCATTAGAACATTGAACCGGGAGGAGTAAAATATAGTGATATGGATGTTTTACACGGGACGACTACTGTCGCCTTCTCTATGATTTTCAGGCGTCACATTGAATATATGTGTGACCCTATTGACTAACTCTGAGAACAATGGCAACAAAGTAGTTAATATATTTGTTTCCCTTGTTTTAAACACCTCTGTTTTTTCCAGTGAACACAAGGATTGTTGCTGGCGCTACGGAGTTCATGCTTTATGCAAAACTCTCGTCAGGTGGCGTGGTATTTAAGCAGAGAAGGACAAAATCATATAGGGACAATCGGGGAAATCTTTTTCTAGAAAAATAAGAGAAGAAATAATGAGAAGAGATAAATGAGGAAGGACAGCTGTTCTCGGTTCGATTCTCCTGCTGAAATGAAATTTTCCTGATCACAATCGATTTTCAGGTGGACCCAGCCTCAATTAGGTACCAGAGAAACATTCTGAAGTAAAGTTTGTCGACGTGATATTGATCACATCCTCCATCGTGTGCCGTTGGTCAAAGAAATACACGGGTAGATCAGGGTAATCATTGATTGATTGATTAATTTATAGGACCATCATCATTGCCCTTCAGTGAATAACAATATGTGCTCTGATCTCTTTCTTACATAGGAAGATCTCAGAGACAGTGCACAAGCTCCGTAGCATCGGTGAGGGTCCCATTGTAATTTTGAAGATGATGAAGATATTTTGTAAGATTTTTAAAAACATAAATCTTTTTCTAATAAATTTCGCCCAGGCAGTGGTTTTCCAGCCTGCTCTTCTCGATTTTTGAACTGCCAAGGTTTCTTATACGTGCTCATAATGAACATATGGACTTCGTTTTATCGTCCGCCTCCAATAAGACTTAGAACTCGATCTCACCTACATTGAGATCAGGGATTTCTAGAAATATATATTACTCAACGAGGGAGCAAACCAGTAAACGTTGGCACGAGAGGCGAGCATCTAGCCTCTACGCTACAGAGACCCCTAGGGTAATCATTAACATACTAAAAGATATGAAAGAGCTTCATTTTCTTCACTTTTCTTTATTAACACTATAGATGTAGTACTGTCAGACAGTTTATTTTATGTGTTTGTTCGTCTCTGTCTTGTTAAAAACCTTTTGAACGAAACGCAGACTTGGTGTATATGTTTACATTTGCAAAACTGAATCTCCTCAAATAACTTGCTTACGTTATGCCACAGCCTCTTTATACTACTTAACCCTTGAGTTGCTATGGCTAGTATTCAAAGCAATGACAAACTACTGAACTTATAAATAGTAGATAGAAAATCGACGACTCGTTTACTGTTGTTAATGACTAAGTTCTCTAAAGGATAGACCACGATTTTCATTTCGGTATTCAATCTAATTTGTATTCAATTAATTAAAATGTTTTAAAGCCGAGTGCTTGACTTAATGCACAGGGTTTTACCCCATATGGCTCAGTCTCTCTCCTCAGAAATGGCACGGCACCTACCTAGAGTATTGCACAAAGCACGAACTCTGTAGCAATTAATTCTATGTGTGCATGGCATCGCTGTCCAACACGGCGCGTGCGGTCGCCATGGCGACTGTGGTATATATTTCTGACAGCATATTTGATACTGCCAGCTTTAACATTCATCATAATTTCAATAGCAAAGTATTTATGAGCAACAATACATTTCACTTTTCCTAGTAGCACCCCCATGAACATGGTCTTCATGTTCTTGCAATCTTGTTTTATTTGCAACCATTCTACCGTCACTTTGAGTTACCGACTAGCATGTGATTTTAACCTGTGGAGTGGAACAGGCAGTTTCAGTTCAGATTAGGAATAGTTTATTTTTAATTAATTTTCGACCTTATTTATTTTTCTTTTAAATTGATATTATTACTTAATCTGTACGAAAGATGTACGCCAATTTTTATCATTTGCCATTTTAACAAGGTCTAAATGGCAACGAAGATACGTTTTTATTACTGACTTGGACGATCAGTATTGTTTTATGGAGTACTGCCCGTGTGTTGCCAGGGCTCACAAAGGGATCAAAGAATACTAACACTGCGAGGCATGTCGTAAGAGGCGACTGAGGTAGGAGCTTAGGGAAGCTACCCTTGTAAACAAAAAGCGTTTCAGAAATCGGATGTGTTGGCCTACTTGTAGGTGCATAACAGGCACATGGTACAATCGCTTTTAGGCTCGGATCACATACAAATTGCAAAGATTGGTTAACAAGTAGTCGATATGGAGCGTTCGAAGAAGAAGACGTTTTATGGAGTAGAAAGAGTAAAATTAGTGTGTTTAGTGGTATTAAGTGTAACCTATCTGTTAATACAAAAAAGTAATGCATAGCTACACAGCTTGACTAGTAATGCATAGCTGCACTACTTGACTAGTAATGCATAGCTGCACTACTTGACTAGTAAGCTACACAGCTTGACTAATAATGCATAGCTGCACAACTTGATTAGTAATGCATAACTGCACAACTTGATTAGTAATGCATAACTGCACAACTTGATTAGTAATGCATAACTGCACAACTTGATTAGTAATGCATAACTGCACAACTTGATTAGTAATGCATAACTGCACAACTTGATTAGTAATGAATAACTGCACAACTTATAGTAATGCATAACTGCACAACTGATAGTAATGCATAACTGCACAACTTGATTAGTAATGCATAACTGCACAACTTGATTAGTAATGAATAACTGCACAACTTATAGTAATGAAAAACTGCACAACTTGATTAGTAATGATAACTGCACAACTTGATTAGTAATGATAACTGCACAACTTGACTAGTAATGCATAACTGCACAACTTGACTAGTAATGCATAACTGCACAACTTGATAGTAATGATAACTGCACAACTTGACTAGTAATGCATAACTACACAACTTACTAGTAATGCATAACTGCACAACTTGATTAGTAATGATAACTGCACAACTTGATTAGTAATGAATAACTGCACAACTTGATTAGTAATGCATAACTGCACAACTTGATTAGTAATGATAACTGCATAACTTGATTAGTAATGCAATAACTGCACAACTGATTAGTAATGCATAACTGCACAACTTGATATAATGCATAACTGCACAAACTTGACTAGTAATGCATAACTGCACAACTTGATTAGTAATGCATAATAACTGCATAACATGAACTTGACGTAATGAATAACTGCACAACTTGATTAGTAATGCATAACTGCACAACTTGACTAGTAATGCATAACTGCACAACTTGATTAGTAATGCATAACTGCACAACTTGACTAGTAATGCATAACTGCACAACTTGACTAGTAATACATAACTGCACAACTTGACTAGTAATGCATAGCTACACAACTTGACTAGTAATACATACGCACAACTTGACTAGTAATACATAGATAACTTGACTAGTAATGTATAGCTTGACTAGTAATACATAGATAACTTGACTAGTAATACATAGATAACTTGACTAGTAATACATAGATAACTAGACTAGTAACTATATAACTTGACTAGTAATACATAGATAACTTGACTAGTAATGTATAGCTGCACAACTTGATTAGTAATGATAACGTTATTAGTCTTCCTCTTCCTCTTCGAACGCTCAATATTGACCACTTGTTCAACCACTCTGTGTGATGTGTATGTGATCTGAGCCTATAGCGATTGTACGTTGTGCGAGTTATGCGCATACATGTAGACCAGCTCATCCGATTTTTGCGACGCTTTTTATTTGCTAGGTAGCTTCTAACCCTACATTATCGCCTCTTACGACATGCCTTGTAGTTCGCAGTGGTATTCTTCTTTTATTCCCTTGTCGGCTCTGACCCACACGGGCGAACGTTATGGTGAATATCCGTTTATTCGAACTCCACTGAACACTAGCATCTTCTTACCTTGCAGAAAATATATCGTCTCAATTCCTAATTATGTCAGTGGATATTTGCTTTTCCTTAAACAATACCCCCAAAAAAAATTTATTTAAACGTTTAGTGAGGATTAAGTTTTCCTCTTTTTTATTTTTGTTAATAATTGTATTTATATATTATTATTATTATGATATATTATTGTTAAAATTTCACATGGTATTTACACCTTCACAACAATCGTCAGGTGCGCCCAATATAGATTAAAAACGTTATAAAACACTGATACCGTTCTTATACCAAACTTATGCCTTTAAGTCGGATTGTAGCATTTTCTACCCTTATAGACCAAGTTTGGGACTGGTAACAAAGTGTTGGTAGGAAAATATTTTTTATCATCTGTCTTTTAACTTCCATCTTGATCTTTGGGTGTTGTAGTAATGGTACCAGCTGGTAGGTCACTGCATTTGCATTTGATAAATATGTAACCACTCTATATATACATGTGTCCGAAATAGGATTAAAAAATTAAAATTTCCTGTAGTATTTCTTTCTTTGAAATATAACAGGAAAAAAACATTAATACAACATTATGTTTTATTACCTTGCTCGAGACTGTTGTACATGGCTTCTCCGGAGCTGGTGTCAAAGTTCAGAGGAGTGAACAGTAGTTTACAGTAATTTGGTGTCATCATTGGATTTATCTTGTCGGCATTATCTTCCCGTAGAAGGATATCGGCAATGGCAGAGTACATAGCTGCATCATTAGAGTCTGGTGTTCCCAGAACGCCTGTTAAAATGCAGATAACTTTATTAGTTAAATGTCAATTCGTTTCTACGTGGGAAAATAACAAATAAGTATTTTGAAAGATTTATATCTTCATCGGGCCGAATGGATTAGAGCTCTACTCCATGCGGGAGAGCAGTATATCTCATGTTAAACTGCAATCTTTAATCCATCTTATCTCATTCTTGACTATATACAATGTACATATTCTTAAGGAAAAGTAGAGTTAACATAGATAAGTATAACGTTAATGAGAACTCCAACTTAATCATTTTACAAACGCAAATAAGTGCAAAAACAAATACAACAACAAAACATTCGACACCTGCAAACAGTTCACAGGTTAAAAAACTTGCAGGAAAACCAAATAAACCGAAGGGGTTTTCGAAAACGAAAACATAATTCCTCTAAAGCTATGCGATCTGAGCAACATAATCCATTGCAATATATATAAGTATTTATTGACATTTTCAAAATATATTTATTATAATAATTAAAAAACGCTTTAGAAAAACATCTTTAACAAAATATTCATGTGAAAGCTTGAACAAGTTAACATGAGCATTATGGGCAGGAAAAGTAATTTCACACGAGATTCCATACAAATTTACATATATGTTCCATCTGTGACAAAATAATTGAAAACAAATAGTTTGCTGAAAAGTAAACTAAAGGAACTCTTGTTTATGTTATGATGTATGATGGCAATACAGTGTTAAGTTCGTATTTTTTATTGACAATCGACGTACAAAGGGTGTTCATGTTATGATGTATGATTGGGCAATACAGTGTTAAGTTCGTATTTTTTATTGACAATCGACGTACAAAGGGTGTTCATGTTATGATGTATGATTGGGCAATACAGTGTTAAGTTCGTATTTTTTATTGACAATCGACGTACAAAGGGTGTTCATGTTATGATGTATGATTGGGCAATACAGTGTTAAGTTCGTATTTTTTATTGACAATCGGCGTATAAAGGATGATGTGATCAACATCAAGTCGATCGTCTTTACTTCTCAGCGCTCTTCTGGTAGCCAATTGAGCCTGGGTCGACTTGAGAGTCGTTACAATAGGATATAATTTCACGTATAACACAAAATCTTCTTGTCCCCTTGATGAGTATGAACCTGAATACACCAGTTGCAAGAGCGTATAACCTGAAAATAAAATCATCAAGAGAAAGGGGCAGAACAAGAAAAAGA
Organism: Arion vulgaris; assembly: GCA_020796225.1. Lineage (NCBI taxonomy): Eukaryota > Metazoa > Mollusca > Gastropoda > Stylommatophora > Arionidae > Arion > Arion vulgaris. The sequence goes on along the minus strand of CM036761.1, from coordinate 28,738,669 downwards.
TGTGTTGATGAAGTTAAGACATCTTAAAATTCCACAATACCACAGCATATCACTCGACCGAGCGTGCACTATCTCTGAAACCGATCATCAGTTAAACCTGCCAGGCCTAATGGCAAAAAAACAGAGGACACAAAAAAAGAAGGAAAGACAGAATGACCAAGTTTAACAGAAACGTCAGTTAAAACCCACAATTTATATGCGATAATACTGGAACATGGTTTTTGTGGACGGCATTGAAGACAATACACTGCGTGCATATCAGTATGTACTCCTTTTGTTTCAATATACTACTATCTTTAGAGAGCACTTACACTGTAACTCCGCCGCAAGTCAGAACTTTCTTATTATTCATAAAATAGGATACATTTTTTTATCTGGGTAGACTAGACAGCTTATTGTACCGAAATTTTAGCCTAGGCATGTTAATTATTTACATTTTTTCTTTTCTCCGATTCTGTTTTGTCTCACTGTGTCAGGATAAGAAGAGATTTCTAGAACGAGCTAAACATTGTCTTTATCTTATCTGTTATCTCTGAGGTCCACATTTTGCGTGGCCGACCTTTTGCTTTGTATCCATTGTATCGGATCAACATTGCTCTTTGAGGTGCACTGTCTCTTGGTAATCTGTTTATGTTTCCGAACTATATGATATGAATTTATCACACAAACCTCTAAATACTGTCTCTTCTCATCTTGTGGTTAGAAATAAAAGTATTACTGAAGTTCTTGTCGTGAATCAGCTCTGACAGCCTGCCTATGGGCAATCATATATTATGCCATTCTATAGTATAACTTCAGATGTGGTACTTTCAAGTGTGTTGCCGAGGCACTCAAGGGGATCAAAGAATAGCCACACTTCAACCTAAAGGTATATCGTAAGCGGCAACTGAGGTAGACTCCTAGGGAAGCTACCTTAGTGAATACGAGGTAAAAAGCGTTGCATAAATCGGATGTGCTGGTATACCTGTAGGCGCATAACTGACATAACGTACAATCGCTCTTAGGCTCGGATCACATACAAATCACAAAAGTGGTTAACAAGTGGTCGATATGGAGCGTTCGAAGAAGAAGAAGAATCCATCTCTACTAATCACTAAATAGTGTCTCTTCTCATGCTCCAAGGAAGTCGAAATGTTTAAAACAGGATTTATAGATATACTGAACCGCATTTTGAAATTTGAGTGAATTTCAGATACAATTTTAATAGGTAAATAAATCCAACTTTTTAACAAAAATCTGCATATGAACTGAATTTTATCTTGAAATAAATGATCTGTAAGGAAAACGTTCGTTGACCCCCCCCGCCCTCACCCCCGCCCTCCCATGTTTAGTCCTTCGTTCTATCAGCTGCATAACACGTTCGTTGACGGAGGTTTGATGTACTGATAGAGTCGAGTTTTCTCTTAACTACACACCTGGTGATCAGATTTCTGGTTAAGCGCTTTTACAAACTGTTTTTTCCTTTCTAATGTTTTTTTTTCTTCGTTGATTGCATTTCACAGTTCTTACACTTACAAGTGCATTACATTTGATCTGAAACTAACAAAATGTGAAAATTATAGATAATCATAAAAAAAGGAGGTTGATGGAAATAATATGTTCTTCAACAAGATAAATACAGAAATGGATGAACAAATTCTTTTGCTTATTTTATGACAGACATTTCGGTTGAAATTTTGAAAATTGATAGGATAATTTTGTTCATTTTTATATTTACGAAAAAGAATTGATAATACCAAGAATGTTATAACTAACATCTAAATAATCGATATTTATAACATAAGACGACAGAAGATAATTTTCTGCTATTTAGTTGTTTTGGGGCTGCTTTTTGCTCTTGATAAAAATGTTCAATACATTAACCTTTTGTTTTTTCCCCTGATTTACGATTTTTTTAAGGAAATGGAAGAATTTAACCGACAGAATTATTAACAGTGCTGATATCATTAATAAATACGCACTATTTATCTATTCTCTAATCCCGTTTTGCCTTTCGGTGTCAGGTCGAAAAAGGAGACACCTCTAGCGAGCTACCCCATACGCCTTGTCTTTCTATCTTTTCTACAGTCCTGATTTGCCTCACAGTTTCAGGATATGAAGAGATTTCTAGAACAGGCCTTTGTGTGCTCTTCATAAACAGTGTCTTTGGTAAAAAGTACGCACTCAGTTATCTAACAAATGCAAAACTCGGAACCTGGAAAGATTATGAGGATTAAGAGTCAAGTCTGGACATGCCAGAAAGTGACGTCTTTGTGGTAGAGAGAAAATATAATAACGAACCTCTTTTGGGTATGATGAAGAAGTGGACTGGGATGGCGGCTGCAGCGAAAGACGGAATACGCATGGAAATGCCGTGACGTCGATCGCAATAACATACTATAACATAACATTTTAAAATCACATGTGATCCAGTGTGTCATCTGTTTCTAAAGTCATTCTTGTAATATTTTATGCATGTGAACGGTGTCATTCTCATCATCACCCTGTGCTATGCCGGTTAGTGTAAGTAAAAAGCAAAGGAACCCTTTCATACCTTGTGGTATATAGGGCAATACAGTGTTAGGCCTGTATTTTTCATTTACCGTCGGCACACGTTGGATGATGTGGTCACTTTCACAGAGCATGTCTGGTACCCAGTTGAGGCTGGGTCGACCTGAGAGAAGTCGCGGTCGGGAAAAATTCCACGCGCACTACGGGAGTTGAACCCAGACTACCAGCCTTGAGAAGCGAGTTCACTAACAACTACGCTACCGCGGCTCTCAAAGTAAAGAAACCCTTTCATACCTTGGGGTATATAGGGCAATACAGTGTTAGGCCTGTATTTTTATTGACCGTCGGCACACGATGAGTGATTTGGTCAGCATAACACCCGGCCACCTTTACTTTCCCAGAGCATGTCTGGTACCCAGTTGAGGCTGAGACGACCTGAGAGCCGTCGCAGTCTGGAAAAATTCCACGCCCACTGCGGGAGCTGAACCCGGACCACCAGCCTTGAGAAGCGAGTTCACTAACAACTACGCTACCGCGGCTCTCCGGTTAGTGTAGGTCATCATAAATCTGTGGAAACGTTTGTCCTGATTACCCATTATCAGTTACGATGCTGAAATATTTTTATATCATAAGTTGGACATTTCCGAATGTTCCATTTCACGTTCTCTATCTCCTTCTTCTTCTTTATTTTACAGATTTCCATCATGTGTTTATTATTATCTGGTGATATAAATACAAGATTATGAATGCTAGTTCGAATGTAAGATCCACTTCACAATTCTTCACGCACCATGTTATCTCTACAAGTTTGTTTTGATCCCAGAATCTCAAAATGTTTGAGATATTTAGTTAGATTTTCTTTTTTTTTCTCCATAATCATAATCAATATCTCCTTAAGGTCGTGTTGCCACCGCCGTCTTGGTCGTCTTTTGTGTTCTCTTACTGAATTAATATTCTCCACTATTGTTCTAACTAAAACTCTGTGATTGTTTAATGCGACCAAATTATTTCAGTTTTTGTGCACGTGATATTGTTTGTAAGTCAATGTTTACAGAAGTTCATATTGTGTACGATGTTTTGTTTTATTTTACTTCTGTTCTTCCAGAGCACTCTAGAAAGTTCACTGTAGCTATTTTTAGAATGATTTCTCTCTCTCTCTCTATCTCGCATCGTTCTTTTCGGCCATTTTTATCATTTTTATTGTGATATACAAACAACCTTTGCCAAGAACGTTTGTTTTACGTCACATCTTCAGTAACATTTGGAGCTCTGGTGTTTCTCCTTCGGCGACGTGTTCAATTTCAACCAGTGTTCACTGGTTTCGCTCTCCGTCAGTCTTTGACTGTCCCCAACCGACCTGCAAGGCAGCAATTTGCTTTTTTATTTTAGCATAGTTACCTTTAGACAACCTACCCTCCCGGGTTGTTGAGCGTCATCTGCCAACGTTACCGGTCTTTTTATGGACTACTTGGTTTACCTGCCGTCCAGTTTTGTGTACGGTTTACTCCGCAAGTCTTTGATTGTACCCAATCTAGCTACAAGGCAATAGTAGTTCCCTGCGAGAGGAAACGAACACTGGATTCAAGCTTATGCTGGGCTTTCCAGTTTTTTCCTGCACACTTGGGTGGCCCGCTCACCCCTACACTTGCTTGGTGCCTGCCCATTGTGTCTATAAGTTCTCACCGTGCTCACATTCGCCACTCTTCTAGGCTGTCCGGACATGGAGCTCAACTCGGGCTTCCACCTCGTGGCTCTGAGTTTCACCCACGTGGGACCACGTGCAACTCAACTCGGGGTCGAATGATTCAATGTTCCTCGTTGCTGTTTATGTTATTATTCATGATTCCCACCTATTTTGGCTCAACAGAAGTGTGTCTACTCAGAAATTACTTACCTTAACTTGGTTGAGTTATACCATTAGTTCTTCATCATATTTAATCTCTGAATCGCCATGCTGGTCTTCTTGCTTCACAGTACAGTCTCGATTGTTATGCTTTTATGAGCAACTATAATTTCCCCACTATTAATGATAACTTTGTTATCTTGTTTTGTCAGCATACATCTAAGTTATGTATCTAAACTTCAAATGTGAAACTTCAAAGTGAGGGTTGTTCTGTTAGTAAAATCTTACTGCTACCCGTCAGCACATATTTATGTACTGTTATTAAATATGCATAAACTTTGGCAGAAATTCAGATTTGTTTGTTCTACCTACATACCTTAGGGGCCTAACAGGGGCGTAACATACTCATGTTCTCGGCACAAACCATACAGATTACAAAGAGTGGTTAACTTAGTTGATAAAAAAAATATAAACACACAAAATGTACCCACCTAGTTGTTTACCTCTCTTAAAACCTTTACGAGTTCAAACTAATAAATATGAGTAATATAATATTGTTATGCGCATTTTCCTTACTCTTTTGTGTATCTTCTACATTATACAAGCTCACAGTTTTATAACTTTCCAACGTGTTTGAGAGATAGATAGAAAAAGTTGAAGGTTTAAAAAATACATCTTCCAATAATTCTTCACATGAATAAACAAACATTGAGTAAATAATAAGAGAAAGTTGAAATAAAGAAGTAAAAGAAATATTTGTTATGCCAATTCTAACACTTTAACAACCCAGAGATGTAAGAAGGTGATGTTAACCAAAAGAAACAGGAACTTCTTTTAAAGAGTGATTTAGAAGAAACCGATGAAAGATCTTGTTTGGAACAGAAAAAATTAAAAAAACATGAACATTAGAAAATATCTGAACAAGCAAACATTCATGCTTTGAAATTCTGACAAATATATCAGGTTTGGTCAGTTTTAGTTATTAGTTTAAGCATTGAAAGTCTCACAAGAATGAGGGTAGTTTTAGAATCATTTTGTATTTGTTTAGCTTAACATTTCTCTCTCTCTCTTTTCTTCTCTTTTCCTCTCTCTCTCTCTCTCGCAGCAAGCTGGAAAGGTGTAAAACTGTGAGATTGTAAACTGTAGAAGATACACCAAAAGAGTTATGAAGATGCGCATCATCATCAAGTAGCTTGTCCCGTCCGGAACCTGGCTCACATGACAGCTGTGCTGAAAAAAACTGTTCTGTGCAAAGTTGACCGGCGTCAGTAGCAGTCATTCTCAGATAGTCAATGACATCTTGTACACATCGTCTTCTAGGTCTTCCTCTCATTCTTCTTTCAGGCGCCATTCCCTCCAAAATTATCTTCTCTAGGCGCTCATGTGCATAAAAATATTCTATTACCAATATTTGTTAGATCTCGTAAAGGTTTTCAGAGAGATAAGCAACTTGACAGACAAGGACAGACTATCATCTTCCGACTCAGGATAGGTCATAACAAACACCTACACAGGCTGCGATTGTCCCCAACCCCTCTGTGCCCATGTGGCTCCGCTGAACAAACCACAGAACATGTCCTGCAAGACTGGCCCCTGTATGTCCTCCCAAGAAAGGAATGCTGACCCTACAACACAACACTACATTCAAAACTACATGGCACTAGAGATGAGCTCCAGACAACAGTCGATGCCATCATAAGAACGCGTCTAACGGTATAATCATCAAAAAAGCGATAGCAAAGAAGAAGAAGAAGATAAGCAACAAGATAACATGTTTTTGTGTGTTTATGTTCTATTTTATCAACCGAGTTAACCGTTAACCACTCTTTGTGATCTGTGAAAGAGAACGTAAGTACGTTGCTCGCCCGTTACGCCCGGTAGGACAGACACGTCTGAATTTCAGCTACAGTGTAAGCATATTTCACAACAGGGCATACATTTGAGCAGACGGGTAGTTGTGATTAAAACAGAAAACCCCACTGTGAAGTATCACATCTGAAGTTATACTGTAGCATTGTATCAGATTTGAATAGTCACGAGGTGGCCGTCAGAGAGTTTTACTTATGTCAGAGATATGTACACATTGTTTGTATCATTCTAAATTCTTACAAGTATTAGGTTGGGGTTAGTTTTAGTTTATTACGAGCGTTGAAAGTCTTTGAAGCGTTGAAAGTCTTACATGTATTAGGTTAGTTTAGTTTATTATTTCAAGCGTTGAAAGTCTTACATGTATTAGGTTGGGGTTAGTTTAGTTTATTATTTAAGGGGGGATTCTGGTCGGGAAATTTATAGTAATTTGTTACTAAAGTTATTAATATTCAAATCGCTAAGGATCAGCTCTGAGAATAGATAGTATCTACACATTTTTCATGCTGATTCTGTATATATCTTTCTAAATATCTACACGGGCTTTTGTAGAAATAATGTATAATTTATGTGCTAGAGCAGTTTAAAGTTTTTATGAACTAATTTTTGTAAACTAAACTTTTTCTACTCTTTCATGTCATAATCTCTCAAAATTGTTATACAAATTCTACATTAATATGAAAGGAACCGACAAAATTTCCCGACCAGAGTCCCCCCTGAAGCGCTGAAAGTCTTACAAGTATTAGGTTGGGGTTAGTTTTGTTCAATATTTCTACGGCTGAACGATTTACAGGTGTACCAAATTGGGTTAGATTATTTCCTATTTCAAGCTTTGCTACTCCTGCAAGTGTATCCACTTGGGTTGGTTTAAAAAGGCTAGTCGATTACCATTCCTTTTCTGGGGCCTTACTTAGGCTGGGTCTATCTGAGAATTGTTACGATCGGAAGAAGATTCCACTCCTACTGTGGGAATGTACCCAGACCAAACGCATTAACCAATACGCTACGGTGGCTAAAGTTTTGTTGTTGTATTTGTTTGTCTTCTATAACTTTAATCGTAGTCATAAGCCATGCGCCATGACTACGCCTAAATTTAAAGCGGACTAATAAAATAAAAATCAGCGCAAAGGCGGATCTAAATTAGGAATCTTGCATAAAAAAAGGGTTAATAATAATACAATTTTTTGATTGAAACAAAAATAAACCAATTTACGAAGGTGGTCTATAATATGACGGGATAAAGTATAAATAAATATTTAAAAAAGAGAGCAAGGGAATTAAAGACAAATAAACTGTCACATTTTTTCTTTTGAACTTTAGCAGTTCTGTGTATTTAACGTTCATTACGCATTACAGGTGATGTATTGTAAATTGCCTTCCTTGAATTCGGTTACCCTAACATCTGGTTAAGTAAGACGCAATGAGCAAAGAGCAGAGAAATGCACTAAGCTAAACGAAATTAAAACAAAATAATCTATGCTCGATCAACATTGGTAATTCCCAAATTGTAAAACAAATATTTGAAAGAAACCAAAATAGATCAAAATATACGGTTCCAGTTTGTGTTCAGGTAACCGTCCTACCGACCTTATGTTATTTTTTACCTAATTTGGCACATCAGGTAAATACATAAGAAGAACTTATCAAGGCAGTTAGATAGTGTATCAACAACTAAAAAGATGTGATTCATATTCAAACGTAGACCTGAACTGGCATTGGCAGGTGTTGAGATAGCATTCAAGCATGTAGATTTATTTTCTTTACATGTACTAGTATATACCTTATAACGACCAAACCTCATCTGAACTGGACACGCACGGGTTAACCTGGTTAGAGTTTACGTTTTGATACTATAGTGCGTTTCAAAACGTTCGGTTAACGATTGACCTCAAATATCTCCATATTCATTGCATGGATGAACGTGATTTTTGCATGTGGTGTTGTATTTCCGATGTCCCAACGATTGTCTAAAATTCAATGTTGCAGGTAGTGTACTTTTCTTGCAACGGCGAATTCCTTTGATCTTTTCAAACCTAGTAATTATCTGGTGCTGAAGAAAATAATTTACCGTAAATTTAAAAAATCACATATTTTCGGCATAGGCGTATGTACAATTCGAATTTTGGAGGGTGAGATAACCAGTGCCGGATTAGCATAGTAGCAGAAGTAGCAAATGCTACGGGCCCCGCGCTTTGGGGGGCCCCCGCGCCTCTGGAGCTAAGTTGTCACTAGTCATAAACAAGGAACCAAGTTTGGGAGGTGGGTAATAATTTCCCCTTTCATTTTTTTTAATTGAGGTTAGGGCAGAACGAGGTCTTGCATTTCGGGTAGTGATGAAATTATTGGTTCACCTGATAATGGAAATTATTTAGGTTTGTTGGAATTAATAGCCAAATTTGACATTTTTCTGGCTCAGCATATAATTACTTATGCAAATAAAGGAAAGGGACATACATCATACTTATCAAAAACAACATGTGAGGAATTTATCCATCTAATTGCATCAAGCTTACTGGATCATATTATTTGAGAAATTAAGAAATGCAAGTACTATTCCGTATCACTGGACTCTACTCCAGACATTTCGCATGTGGACCAACTCACTCTAATAGTGCGCTATGTGTTACCATCTGGACCAGTGGAAAGGTTTGTGAAGTTCTTGGATATGGAAGGTCATACTGCTGAACAACTCGCCCACAGTTTACTTGATTTTTAAAGGAAAATGGCATTGATATCAAAGACTGTCGCGGTCAAAGCTATGACAATGCCAGCAACATGAGTGGGAAATACAACGGCTTACAAGCACGCATTAAGGAGATAAATAAGTACGCAGAATACATTCCTGCTTTGCACATTCACTGAATTTGGTTGCGAAGTGTGCTGCAGAATGTTGTATAGAAGCATCCATTTTTTCGATTTTGTTGAAAGTCTCTATACATTCTTTTCCGCTTCTACCTAATCGATGGGGCATTCTTACAAAAGCACTGGAAGATACAGGTTCAAAACTCCCGACTTTGAAGAGACTGTCGGACACCAGGTGGTCTTCCCTAGCTGATGCGACAAAAGCACTTTTATGTGGTTTTACCATTATCAAACAAGTTTTGGATGACATCTCAAATAACATGGATCAAAGGTAGAGTGTCGTAATCAAGCGTATGGGCTAGTTTTGGAGATGAGTAAGTTGGAAACGGAATAGTTAGCATTTTATGGAACGGAATTCTAGAACGCTTGCAAGCGTCTAGCGCTTCATTACAGTCACCTGATCAAGACCTTAACACGGGATATGCTCTTTATGAATCGTTACACGGGTACGTTCAAACAATGCGGCCTACATTTTCAGATATTGAGGCCAAAGCCAAAATCCTGACTCACTGTCAAGAATATCAGCAACAAACTTCACGACGACGCAAGCGAAATACTAAGTACGACGATTTTAGTGGCTCTACTACGCTCGATGAAGTTGTAGAAAATCAAACACCAAACAAACATCTGAAAATCAGGTGTTTATTGTCATAGTTGATAATGTACTCTCTGCCTTAACTAAACACATGCAAGCGAACAATAGAGTGACTGGTGTATTTGGAATACTTCAGCAGTTAAAATCTCTTACAGCAGAAGAGATCTTGAAAAGAACTCCAAATATTGTCAGCTCTTACCAAGAGGATTTGGAAGAAAGCCTAGGCGACGAACTTGTGCAGTTCGCTGAACTTCTTAAAACTAATGTAGCTGCTGCTATTAGCAACGAAAAGAATGAGGCCCTTGAACTGCAATTTTATAAACTTATAATGGAAAATTCATTAGAGTCGTGTTTCCCAAATGTAGAAATAGTCTTACGAATTTACTTGTCTTTAATGATTACTAACTGCAGCGGAGAACGTTCTTTTCAACATTAAAGCGTATAAAAAGTGAGTTAAGAAACATGATGGGACAAGATCGTCTAAATAACCTCACCTTAATGAACATTGAATGTAATTTACTTAGAGAAATTGATTTGTCTAGTATTATCTCTAAATTTGCTCACATTAAATCGAGACAAGTTTGTTTGTAAAATTTATGTTTTATTATTTATTATCATACAAAACTTAGGGCCCCGCGCTAAAATTTGCTACGGGCCCCTCGCTGGTCTAATCCGGCTCTGGAGATAACTCATATTATATAAATCATATAAAGTGTTTACTCACTTTGATGAGCCTAACATTTTGTAATACACTTATGCTCTGAAAACACAAACGGTAAATTGTAACTGAACACACCGGAAGGATCATTATACATTTTTTAAAGTGCGATAAAGCGATTAAAATCGGGAAAACCACGTGAAAAACGTGCAAGTCGTGGAACTTGCAACATCTCACAAATATGAAGGGGTAATACTTCTCATTATATGGTTGGCCAAGGAGATGGTCACTTTTATATACTTTACATAAAGAAAATTTTAAACCATACGTTTGTTATTGAGTAAAAATATATCAACCTCAGGACATTACGATCATTAGATCATATGCAAAGTTACATCAATTACGGTCAAGCGGTTGCAGAGATATTAAATTTTCCCGCGGAAAGTCAATTTGAAACGCACTATAGTATGTTCATATATCAGTTATCTGTTTAAACGTTTTCATTGATTAAGTTATATCTGAAAAAATCTGGCCAACAATGGCGGAATGCGGGAGGGCCATTCAGAGTCAGAACGGTTTGATTCTGAACACGACTTTGCTAGCGCATTCCCGCCAGGTTTGGTGGGGTATTTTCCGGTTTCGTTTGCCGAGCTACTGAGTTAGTGCTTGAGCAACGCTGTGAGCTGTGACTGTTATACGGAATGCTTTTTGCTGTGTCAACCGAGCGTTTGTTGTGTGTATTCAGAAAATGGCGGATAGCGGTTATGACGAACAAGCTCAATCTGCCGTATGCAGTTATGTTGCGAGTGCAGAAAGCTGGATTTTGCCGTGATTGATGTCCCCTTCGACAAGAATTGCAATTCAAGTGATGAACAGTTTTGTGTTGCTACATTCACGACGGCCATATGCATTTTATGCGGTGCAGGTTGCTTTTTTTGTGGCGGTACGCGGCTGTTTCATTCTGGAATTAGTTCACACAGGAAACTTTTCACAGTTGTTAGCATTTCGTGTGATTTTCATTGGCACAGGAACGGAGCAATTATGGGTGACCCGTTACAGTGAAGTTGGAACCGTACTTATGAACTATGAACTATGAAATTATATCTGAAAATCAACTATTCTTGTTCATATTAATTCATTTCTGACACAGTTACCTTTTAGAAGAAGTGTGGGTTACCATGGACAATTAAACAAGAACAATGCTGCAAAAAGCCTTCGACGCAAAAGGTGAACCTCAGACACAACAGAGGTTGTGGAAAACACTATTTACGAAGCACACACAAAAGCCCGTTCTATAAATCTCTTCTTATCCTGACGCTGTGATGCAAAACAGAATTGGAGAAAAGAACATTTTTTTTCCGATCCAGAAGCACTTGAGCTTTTCAGCTCTTCGGCTCGGTGCCATGGACATCGTAAATCTGGGAAATCTGTGGTTTTTTCTGCCATCCCGCGGAATTGAACCCGCACACAGAGGGATAGTCACCCGTAGTCCAACGCGCTACGAACACGCTGGGCAGACGGGCTGAGACAAAAGAAATAAGACTATAGTATCAAGGCAGTACAAATCATGGGTTATTCGCATACTGCAAGTCTGGCCAGTTTATCATTTCTTTTTTTGAGGTGATTCGCATACTGCAAGTCTGGCCAGTTTATCATTTCTTTTTTTGAGGTGATTCGCATACTGCAAGTCTGGCCAGTTTATCATTTCTTTTTTTGAGGTGATTCGCATACTGCAAGTCTGGCCAGTTTATCATTTCTTAGGTTATTCGCATACTGCAAGTCTGGCCAGTTTATAATTTCTTAGGTGATTCAAATACTGCAAGTCTGGCCAGTTTATCATTTCTTTTTTTTCCATTTCCTTTTCTTTCATATTTATTTTCTCCTTCCCTGTCTCCATTCACTCTCCATTCAGTTGTAGAATATGATGTGCTATGTATTCAACATATCATTTTTCTATGAGCATAAATTAGATAGGTCGACCTAAGGAGACCCTGAAACGAACTTTGCTGAGAGAGGCAGGAGGTGTCGGTCTCAGTTCCATGGAGGAGATTGAGCGAGTTGCCCAGGATAGAGCGGTATGGAGAAATTACTTGCAGGCCCTATGTAACGTAAAACGGTACGAGAGGAATTATTATTATTATTATTATAAATTAGATTATACCAATTTAAGAGACCGGCTTAGAAATGAAAACATCTGGGGAAAAATATGTCCACAATCAGTACTGGACTTCTTCTAGTAGCAACAAATTGAATGGTTTGTTCATATAAGCAGATTACCAACAGACAGTGTGCCTCAAAAAGCATTACTACTCCCATACAGTTGATACAAAGCAAAATGTCATCCACGCAAAAGATGAATCTAAGAAATAATAGAGGCGGTGAATAAAACTGTTTATAAAGCCCACACAAAACCCGTTCTAGAAATTGCTTCTTACACTGACACTGAGGGGCAAAAACAGGATTAGAGACAATCAGAAAACAAGAAGGTGTATTTAACACAAAAACTTACTTGCATTGATGATTGTGTTGTAGTTGTAAGCTTCGACGTATGCAGCCATCATAATTGACAGTATGACATAGACAGATATATACATAAAACTGAATGTCATCATCTTTGTTGTCTTGGTCCAAACTTTTAGACAGATGGAGCTGAAAATGAAAACAATGAAGGTATTCTATAACAGTAGGTTAAACATTCAAAAACTTCAAAGGAAACACCAAGAATAACAAACAGAATAATTTTTTTTTTTTTCCTTCGATCAGAAGTACTTGAGCTGAAAGCTCTTCGGCTCAGTGTCATGGACATCTAACCTTCGGCTCGTGCCACGAACACCGTGCAAATCTGGAACCTGTAGCTTTTCTGCCAGTCCGCGGAGTTGAACCCGCACTTACAGAGGACTAGTCACCCGTAGTCCAACGCAATACGAACACGCTGGTCACGCGGGCAAACAGAATAATAAATGATCCAACTAACAGTTCATATTATTCTATACAAGTAATTTCTTAATTTTATATTTTTGTCTGACTAACATGAGACTTCAAATCTGTACTAGTCAAGTCTGTATTATACAAAATGCCAAGCTGACCTATTTAATGTATAGAGTTGAAAACACAATTTCGAATTACGTGAACTTATGAAATTAGGAAAGGTCATTAAGGTCAAATTAATAACTTTAAAAATTATTTATAAAATTTAAAAATATTACGTCATATCTAAATATAGATTATGGTTAACAAAAATAAAAAATAACACCCAAAATTTGACTATCGATTGTGTGTGGTATCCTGTTAAAAATGTGGTTTTAAAAAAAAAATTACCGATTTAAAAATAAATTCTGTTGGAAGTTGCAGTGATCAGAAGAATTTATCAAGGCAGTTAGATAATGTATCAACAACTAAAAAGATGTGATTCATATTCAAACGTAGACCTGGACTGGCATTGACATTTTTTGAAATAGCATTCCATTCTTTAGTTAAGCAAATTAAAATTATTTCGTCTTTTATAATATATATTTAATCCGTCTAATACAAAAGGGCTTTAAAGGCGAAGGGCTGAACTAACTGTATCTGGTTTTAACAAAAATTGCTCCGGTTCCTCTCAGGAGATATGGCACGTCACTTGCCAAGAGTATTGTAAAAAAGCACGAACTAGGAATGACTGGAAAAAATGCACCGTAAACAGAATAGAAAAAGTATTCGATCCTACAACCTCGGGAATGCAGGACAACGGCTTAACCACTTAGCCAACTTAACCACTTAGCCAACTTAATCACTTAGCCAGCAATCATTAGCCACAATCACTTAGCCAACAACCATTAGCCAACTTAACCAATTAGCCAACAATCACTTAGCCAACAATCTTAGCCAACAATCATAGCCAACAATCACTTAGCCACTTAATCCTTAGCCAACAATCATAGCCAACTTAATCATAGCCAACAATCACTTAGCCAACTAATCACTTAGCCAACAATCATTAGCCAACTTAACCACTTAGCCAACAACCAATTAGCCAACTAATCATTAGCCAACAATCATAGCCAACAATCATAGCCAACAATCACTTAGCCAACAATCCTTAGCCACAATCCTTAGCCACAATCTGCCACAATCATTAGCCAGCAATCCTTAGCCACAACACTTAGCCAACAACCATTAGCAACTTAACCACTTAGCCAAATTAATCCTTAGCAACTTAATCATAGCCAACATAGCCAACAATCATAGCCACAATCATAGCCAACCAATCACTTAGCCAACCAATCTAGCCAACAATCATTAGCCAACTAACCACTTAGCCAACAATCACTAGCCAACATTACCACAATTAGCCAACAATCATAGCCAAGCAATCCTTAGCCAAATTAAAATTATTTCGTCTTTTATAATATAATTTAATCCGTCAATACAAAGGTTTAAAGGCAGAAGCTGACCTAACTGTATCTGGTTTAACAAAAATTGGCTCAGTTCCTCTCAGAGATATGGCCCTTCACTTGCCAGATATTAGCAAAAACAGCACGAACTAATGACTGGAAAAATGCACCCTGTGAACAGAATAGAAAAATATTCCATCCCACAACTTGGGAAGGCAGGACAACAGCCTAACCACTTAGCCAACAATCACTTAGCCAACAACCATTAGCCAGCTTAACCACTTAGCCAACTTAACCTAGCCACAATCACTAGCCAACTAACCACTTAGGCAGCTTAACCATAGCCAGCTTAACCACTAGCCAACTAACCACTTAGCCAACTAATCACTTAGCCAGCTAACCACTTAGCCAGCTAACCACTTAGCCAACTTAATCACTTAGCCACTTAACCATAGCACTTAATCAGTTAGCCAACTTAACCACTAGCCAACTTAACCATAGCCAGCAATCATTAGCCAACTTAACCACTTAGACTAACCACTTAGCCACAATCATAGCCAACAACCACCGTTATATTAAAAATGTGTTCAAGTCAGATTCAAACTGTTTGTTATATTAGAAATGTGAGAAAGAAAGATTAAATTGTTATATTAGAAATGTGAGAAAGATAGATTAAACTGTTATATTAGAAATGTGAGAAAGAAAGATTAAACTGTTATATTAGAAATGTGAGAAAGAAAGATTAAATTGTTATATTAGAAATGTGAGAAAGAAAGATTAAATTGTTATATTAGAAATTGAAAGAAAGATTAAACTGTTATATTAGAAATGTGAGAAAGAAAGATTAAATTGTTATATTAGAAATGTGAGAAAGAAAGATTAAACTGTTATATTAGAAATGTGAGAAGAAAGATTAAATGTTATATTAGAAATGTAGAAAGAAAGATTAAATTGTTATATTAGAAATGTGAGAAAGAAAGATTAAACTGTTATATTAGAAATGTGAGAAAGAAAGATTAAACTGTTATATTAGAAATGTGAGAAAGAAAGATTAAATTGTTATATTAGAAATGTGAGAAAGAAAGATTAAATTGTTATATTAGAAATGTGAGAAAGAAAGATTAAATTGTTATATTAGAAATGTGAGAAAGAAAGATTAAACTGTTATATTAGAAATGTGAGAAAGAAAGATTAAACTGTTATATAAAAAAAATAGATGCCTTTGAAAAATAATGAACATAACATGGGAAGAATCCAGGAGAAGTGATGGTATCAGAGACATGTCTGGCTAACCACCAATAACAGCTGTTAGAAGTAAAATAATATGCAGATATATTGGATATACTGTCAAAGAAAGTATCAAAAAATCACAAAGCAGGTATTGAAGTGCAGGGAAGCGTTAAAGAACAAAATGGACGCACTAGAGAAACCTTGAAACAAACTTTACTGACAGAGGCGAGATATATCATACAAAATTACTTTGAAGAGATTAAATGAATTGTTCAAGAAAGAAAGTTATGGAGAAATTTAATGCAGCCCAATGTAAAATAATACAATTGTAGAAGAGGAATATAATAATGACTCCAAGCACATCATAAGTAATCAAGAAAATGTTGAAAATGAATACCATTTTTGTGGTTGAAATTTGAATGTTGCCTTGTCTACAATCTGTAGGTGTCTAACCGTGACAGAACGTACTCACACCCTATGGCACAGATCACTCAAAAATTACAAAGTGTGGTTGACAACGGGTTGATAAAGTGAATGTAAACAACAATAACAATATTAGTAGGAAGTTTATGCAGGTGAATGTCCACATTTTTCAACCCTTTTCCCTCCCTTGTTCTGTCACCTATCTATTCTTCTTCTTCAAAGGCTCCATATCGACCACTTGTTAACTACTCTTTGTGATTTCTATGTGATCTGATCCTAAGAGCGATTGTACGTTGCGTCGTTATGCACCTACAAGTAGGTAAGTACATCTGATTTCTGCGGCGCTTTTTATTTACTAGAATAGCTTCCCTAGGCCCATACCTCAGTCACCTCTTACGACAAACCTTGTAGGTATCAGTGTTAATATTCTTTGCTCTCTAGCCATAAATTAAGTACTTTTTTGGTATGAAAAATCTTTATAAGATATTTTAACCTTATTTCAGTTTTCAATTTTCAAATTAATTATTCATCTTTTTCTGCTATATTTTAATTTTAAGTACTTTAAAAAAAAAAATTATGACACATTGTATTTTGTGATATTTTATCGACATGTTTTAAAAATTATGACACATTGTATTTTGTGATATTTTATCGACATGTTTTAAAAATTATGACACATTGTATTTTGTGATATTTTATCGACATGTTTTAAAAATTATGACTTATTGTATTTTGTGATATTTTATCGACATGTTTTAAACAATTATGACACATTGTATTTTGCGATATTTTATCGACATGTTTTAAAATCCTTTATTAATTATTCAATATTTTTCTTTTCATTAATGACTCAGAATTTTGGGACTATTTTCGTATACAATAATGTTTAAATATTTTGTCAATGTTCGGGAGCTAACATTGTAGCTAACTATATTTGATAAACAGTTTAATTTGAAAAATTATTTGTGAATCTAATTATATGTGGGGGTTTGTGGCTTAGATGTAGTTATCTCGATCATAACTCAAGAGTACCTGGTTCAAACACCGCGTGTAGTGTAATTCCCGTGGATTTTTACGAACAGTAAAATTTACCTCACCGTTCAAAAGCAATGACAAACTACTGAACTTGTAAGTGGTTCCTAGAAAATCAACGACTTGTTTATTGTGGTTGATAGCGACGTCTTGTAAAGGATATGCCACGATTTTCATGTTCTATTTAAACATATACTCACACAAGAGGTTTGAGCAATAATACAAGTTCGTTGAGATACATTCTTACACTTTACAAACTCTGACCTTTGGAGTTGTACGTCGATGCATATTATTAAATTATTGAAAATTGATGTTTTTTCTCCACATGAAGGAAGATTGACATCGTCTGGAGCACAATCGATTAGGAAGAAGCAGACAGCTTCGTCTTGCTTACAATATATACAATGTCTGATGCGATGAAGTGTTTTGTTTGCTGTGATTGGATCATCAGGTGCGTTTCATTGCAAAGACCATCTTCAGATGAGAGATTGCAACATCGTCTTTAATCGTATTACATAAATATAAATATGCATCAGTTTACAACACTAACAAAATATTAGTTTGCTTTTGAATGATAAAAAAAGGTTTTAAACGCGAAGGATTGACTTCATTGCACCTTGTTTTCCACTTTGGCTCGGTCCTTCCTCGCAGAAACTGTACGGTACATATCAAGAGTATTGCACAAAGCACGAACTCAGTAGTCCCCTTCTTACATTCTTGGAATTTGTGAAAAAATGCACTCGTGAACCGAACGACGCAGTTCGGATTTCTTCTTCTTCTTCTTCATTCGGTCTTTTCGGCCATTTTGATAATTCTTGTTGTGATATATAAACAATCTTTACTAAGAACGGGTTTTTTTTCGTCACATCATTCAACGCTATTTAGAGCTTTGGTGCTTATCCTATGGTGACGTGTCCTGTTTTATCTAGCGTTTACTGCGTTCGCTCTTCGTCAGCCTTTGGTTGTCCCCAAGTCGACCTGCAAGGCAGCAGGTTAGTTCAGATTTGAACTGTCAACCACAAGAGACTAAGGACAACTCCTTGAATAGCTCACTACAGGGACCCGTAAGAAATGTTATTGTATATTCTGCAAACAAATGTTATTTGTGGACTATACATTTTCTGTTTAATGAGATTAAAGAAATCGATTTCTTAGTACGGTTTTAGTTTTAAATGGCAGTGGTACCACAATCATGGTGACACTAGTAAAAAAATCATGATAAATTATATTTTAAAAGTTTCCCATTTTCACACATGATGAAATGATGGTTTCAACCCATGTCCTTAGGATTTGGAAACCAGGATTCTTCTAACAGAACAGTGAACCCTCCTTTATATTTCTAATTATTCTGTGATTGCAGATATTGAAAATGAAAATCGTGGCATATCCTTTACATAACTTAGCCATCAACAACAGTAAACGAGTCGTCGATTTTCTAGGCATCCCTTATACGTTCAGTAGTTTGCCATTGTTTTCTGAACGGTGAGGTCTATTTTATGGTTTATAAAAATCTAGGTACTAATTTGCTTCAAACTTGACTCCGCAGAGTTTGACAAGATGCTTGGATCGCCTCACCAAGCTAGCATACGACTCAATCCTTTATTAGGGTCTAAATTATAGACATCTAAAATCGGAGAATCTATTTTGAATGAAGTGACCTCGCATCGAAAGCAAGACACCAAAAATTTCAAGGCGCCTCATTGTGTCAGACTACGCTGAATTCTAGGCAGCAAAATCCATAACTATTCTCATTGATATCAACTATGCAGGTAAATATTAACCTAATTTAAAATAAATTAATTTGGTTTTTTTCCCTATAACTACTGTCTGTCATAACATATTACTTATCATCTCGCTGACATGATAATGTGTTAATATTATGTCTAGATAAGCTTTCAGACCATCACCCAATAATATCATAAAAATGTGGGTGTCATATTAGCGGGAAATGTTTTTTCAGTACCGCCTGCACGCAACCGGTAGAGTAATTCTCTACCCGGCCCTTGGAACTGAATCATGATTACGCATCCCTGTTGTACATGTTGTTATTATCTCATGATCCTGCCATGAATATGTTGACGAAATGGGAAATATAGCTAAAGTTTGCTGAACGCATTGAAGGACATATTTGAGTATCAAATATAGGTCACAATTTCCGGGACACACAGATGCACATTTATAGATTATTATATCATGACTAATATGAAAGACCTTTGAGCAGTCTGATAATTTCTATACATCGCACAATCTCTATTCCCAATATCAACTTTTATGGTAACACAATTGTATCAGAAAGTAGATATAACTGTCTACACGTACTATCCTTTCATTAAAAAATCACAAGCGATAAACGGACTGCAAATTGATGCAGTTTTTCGCATTATGTTACTTCAGCAATCTAGTTTTGGATAATTGTGTAACCTGTCTTTGTGTTTATCGTGACAGTTTGTTCTGTTATAATACGTCTCATTGTTAATATGCATATCATACTTTTCCAGTTCTGTGTTGTTTGTCCATCAAGCTTGCAAGCTTTCACTGCGTTTTGGTGTATTCTGTTTGATCAATGTTGAGAGTTCTGAAATCGATTCTCTATTGCGTATAGATAACGTGATCAATATAAAAGTCGCATCCAGGGTGCGGAGAGGAGAGAACAGCGTCATGCAATATCGGCATAAACGGATGTACATTATGGCCTTGTTTACTTAGATTCTCCGAAGTGAATTAATTCGTATTTTTCATGTTTGTTGGCTTACACGCGCTGATATAACCAATAAAAGGCTTGTCCATAGGTTGAAAAGGGCGGGCTTCTGCTTAAAGAGGCTTTACTCCCCAACATAATTTGTTTTTTCTAACTAAAATGAATACTATAGAACATAGGGTCATTTCTGTTCCATTGAATTAATTTAAACTATAGGCTTCGTGTCTATATTAGTTGGTAGAATATGCTTCACTACACTTTGATAAGATGCACAGAAATTCACAGATATATATATATATGTCTAAAAAGTGATCTAGAACAAGTATAAATGCAAAGAACGATTCAATAGTTCATAGTCTGCTGCGCCGCTATGCCGTGAGTAGAGGAGATTCGTTCTCGTGTCATGAGCAGAGCTTTGACTATCAAACAGTCCTTTGGAATACCTCTCTTTCATATAGACAAGACTGAGAGTGCTGCCTTCTGCTCATATAGTCATCCTTAATCAAACTAATTCCTGACTTTATTTTCTCCTCTTTGCCGGGATATCTACTTCCACAATGGTCATTTCCGAGCCGCTGGTCTTTATATGTCAACATATTTATACATTTTCTCATATTTACTTTCGAATTCATTTTAAAATCAACACAAAATGCTAACTCGAAGTTATATTATGCAACAAGTTAAGTTTAACAATAAGGAATATCAATATTATGAATATTTTTCACCAATAACTAACCATAGACTCACAGAATTGAGTGAAATTACAAAAAAGCTTGCAGTGTTCTATCAAACATCTATATTTTCCGGCCCCTTTTCTGATCGAGGTCAGGAACCCCGGTCAGTTGTCTGGCTTAGTTATCTAGCGTTTGCTGTAACTTGCTAGAGATGGAGTTTTTTAGGTGGGCTGTTATGAAAGCACGTTCCGCAAGGGACATGACACTACTTGAGACTTGATAAAAAAGCAAAATACAAAAACAATAACGATACACATCAACGTTTCGACCATAAGGCCTTTATCTAGCAACGGATACCACAGAAGTGAATTTCCTCACTTCATACCAGGCACAGAACATATATAATCATACAAGAAGTAACAGTGTCCGAAGGAAATAAATTCACTTCTGTTGTGTCCTTTGCTCGCTCGATAAAGGGATTTTGGTGGAAACGTTGCTGTGTATTGCTATTGTTTTTTTTTTTTTTTTTTGTGTGTGTAAAACTACAGTACTTTTTTGTGTGTTTCGCAATAGCTTCATAGTTTTACTGCAATCTTCTCTTTATCGATAAAAACAAAACATCATTTGCCATTCTCGTTTTATCAGTTATTTGTTTAGTTTTTTGCCACATTGAAATATTTATAGACTGACATTTCCAAGTGTTAAATCCTTAACAGAGTCATCACATTTGATTAAATATAGATAACAATTATTTCCCTTCCTGCATCAGACAGAATTGCATACATTACTGGTAGAGATGTAATGTCTTACACAGACTAGTTTCATTACTGTGTTGAGATCATAAGTTAAGCGGAATGTCAACAAAAGTAATTTCTGGAAACAATTTATTTTATGTGGCAGCACCTACTTGAGGTTTTCATCGCTTGTGCATATATTTTCTGGTTTAGTAAGAGTGGCTGTTTTTGATCGTAGAATATGTTTGTATGTATGTATTTATATATGTCTATATGTATCTATGTATGTATGTCCTTCTTTGATACCATCAGTCAGTCTGTATCTGCCTCACTGTGTGTATGTATGTGTGTGTGTGTTTATATATGTGTGTGTCTGTGTGTGTGTGTATGTGTTGTATGTAGTGTGCATGTGTATATGTGTGATGTGTGTATGTGTAAAGTGTGCTGTGTGTTTGTGTATGTGTGTATTTTGTATGTTTGTTTGTTTGTATGTATATGTGTATGTGTGTGTATGTATGTATGTTTATAGTTATGTATGTCTGTCTGTTTGTCCGTCCATTTTTGTGTCTGTCAGCCTGTATGTCTCTCTTTATCCCTGTGTGTATGCATGTGTGTATGTGTATGTGTGTGCATACGTGCGTGCGTATGTGTGTGTATGTATGCATATATGTATTTATGTTTCTTGCTCTATCTCTGTTAGCTCATCTGTCTCTTCTGTTCTTCTTCTTCTTTCTGTTTCTCTGTCTCATCTGCCTGCTTCTCTTTCTTTCTCTGCTCTTTCGTTCTGTTTTCTCTGTCTCTTCCCGTGTTTATTTCTCTGCCTTTCCTTCTCTGTCTCTATCTCTGTCTCTTCGTTCTGTTTCTTCTCTCTGTCTCTTCCTGCGTTTATTCTCTCCTGCCTTCTGTCTGTCTCTATCTCTGTCTCTTTCGTTCTGTTTCTTCGTCTCTTCCTGTGTTTATTTCTGCCTGCCTCTTCTCGTCTCTATTCTGTTCTCGTCTGTTCTTTCTGTCTCTTCATGTTTATTTCTGCCTGCTTTCTGTCAGTCTCACTCTGTCTCTTTCTGTTCTTTGTTCTGTCTCTTCCTGTGTTTATTCTCTGCCTGTCTCTTCTGTCAGTCTCATCTCTGTCCTCTCCTGTTTTCTGTCTCTTCGGTTATTCTGCCCTGCTCTCTGTCTGTCTTTGTGTTTATCTTCTCGCTATATATATATATTCTTATTCTTCGGACACTCCATATTGACCACTTGTTAACACCTCTTTGTCATGTGTATGTGATCTGAGCCTAAGATCGATTGTACGCTGTGTTATTTATGCGTCTACAAATAGATCAGCACATCCAACTTTGCTTTTATTTCATTACGATCGTGTCTTTTATTTACTAGGATAGCTTCTCTAGACCTCTACCTTAGTCGCCTCTTACGGCATGCTTTGTAGGTCGCAGTGTTACTACTCTTTGCTCCCCTTGTAGACCCCGACAACACACAGGCATATATATATATATTTGTTAATTTCGTATACAACGTTTTGTTTTCTGTTGAAACTTGAAACGATTATGTAGCCTTACTTTCCAAGTTCTTGCAAGTTCAAACACTGCATCCAACTTCAATGCCTGCTTTGATATTCTTTGATCATTTCTTCTCAAAGTGGAACCAACATATCTCCATTATCTCCTCTTATAACAATTGTTACTAGTTGTATAAATTGTATAGTGCATTGAATATATTAATATGTTACCTAAAGCATACAACAAAAACACAAAATATTTAAATGATAAAATGATGGTAAAAACAGTCTTTGTCCTTACTGTCCAGTAACTGTCCTTGTTACCAATTTTTAGAGCGGTATAGGACAAGAAGGACATGAATCTGATGAATTTATTGATCTCATGGCTAGTTCAGTCACCACGAAACTGTTCACGTCAGGACTATTTCGTTATGCCCGCGACAGAAAATCTCTTATTGGCTTTACTGGGGATAGAACTCGACAATCCCAAATGGAACCCCGCGCTCTATCTAATCCATTTGGTCAGACGTTCCTCATAAATAAAACAATTGTAACACAACAAAATTATTACCAGGGATAAAACTTGACTCTCCCAAAATAGAAGCCCACGATCTAATCCATACGACCAGACCCTCCTCATAAATAAAACAGTTGTAACACAAGAAAAAAATTGTGGTAAAACCCAATAACATTTATTATTGTATAGTAAGAGATAAATCGAATTTATAACACTCAAAACAAACACAGTCGATAATGTAGAGTACTACAAATTGTAGACATTCAATATCATGAGAAATTCTAATTGACAGTAAACATAATGTAGTTAGTATTAAATAAATATAGAAGGAAATATAATGCTATCAATGGCTATAACAACTACAAAATGGTCTACGTTGTATGAGATATTACATGTAAATATAGAGAATACTATGCTAATGGTTAGTAGCACTCATGGCTATGTAGGATAAAGGTACAAGGAATATAGCTCATCTGGTAGAAATAATGGTTTAGTTGTAGAGATATCATGTAATAGAAGGAAATATAATGCTATCAATGGCTATAACAACTACAAAATGGGCTACGTTGTATGAGATATTACATGTAAATATAGGTATCTGTGGCGTAGTGGTTAGGAGCTCGTCTCTAGTGCTAAAGGTACAAGGTTCGCTCTCTCGTAGAAATTTTTTTTTGGTTTGTTTGTAGATCCCTGATATCAGTGTAAGTGTAGAGATGTAGGTGTAGAGTTCCTAGTCTTATCGGAGACGGACGATAAAACGTAGGTCCCGTGTTTAATTTGAGCACGTAAAAGAACCCTTGCAGTTCAAAATCGAGAAGAGCAGTGTGGAAAGCCGTTGCAGGGCAAAAATTATTAGAAAAGATTAAAAATAAAATTACTACAAAAATCTCTTCAACATCTTCAAAATTACATCGGGGACTTGCCTGGTGCTACGGAGTTCGTGCACTAAAGCTGAGATCTTCCTGTGTAAGAAAGAGATCGGATCATACATGGTTACTCACCGAAGGGTAATGATGATGGTCCTATCGATCAGTCAATCAATCAATACATGTAAAGGCTAGGCTTGTATCTAAAATCGAAAGGATGAATCTAATTGGTGAATCGAAATGGGTAAAATGAAGTGAAAATGTGGGAGATAGGTAAATGGAAAAATGTACAGTCCATTTTAAGAGGAACAATATTGTAAATTGGTAATTAGTTGTCACCAATTAGTTACGCAATGGGGAGGGGTCTGTCTCGCGTGGAGCCAAAGTGCTCGCCTCTCACATCAAAGGTACCAGGTTCATTCCTCGCGTGTAGTTATCAGGATATTTTCCCAGAAATCCCTGATTTCAATGTAGGTGAAATCGAGTTACAAGTCATGTTTGAGAAGGACAATAAAACGTAGCCCTCATGTTGAAGTTGAACCTGAAAAAACCCGTAGTGTAGTTAAAAACCAATACAACAAATACCTAGACTGAAAAGCCGCCCTTGGGGAAAAGTTTTAAAATATATATTTTTAAATGTCTAAACTAATTTTCATCATCTTCAAATTTACATCGAGGACCCTTGCCGGTGCTACTAAGCTTGTGTACTATCAATGAAATTTTCCTGTGTAAGAAAAAGATAGGAGTACACATGATGTTTTTGCTAAAGTGCAATGATGATGATCTTATCAGCCATCTAATAAATCAGCGACGCAATGACAATTTATACGTGAGGAAAACAAAAGCCGGCACTAAAGAGGAAAGTTATTGGAGTGAAAGAGAAACTGCAAATAATAAAATGTTATTAATTGTGGATATACTTCAGAACACTGTTTATGTTGCTCTTGCAGTCGCCCGTGTCGTGCTGGGACTCGTAAGGAAAGCAAATAATAGCACCACTTCGACCTACAAATCATGTTGTAAGAGGTGACTGAGGTAGGGTCTAGTCAAGTTACACTAGTAAATAAAAAGCGTCGCAGAAATTCGATATGTTGGCCTACTTGTAGGCGCATAACTGACACAATTTACAATCGCTCTTAGGCTTGGATTATATACAGATCACAAAGATTGGTTAACAAATGATCGATATGGAGAATTCGAAGAAGAAGAAGAAGAAGCTCTTGAAAAAGTAACATTTTGGAAGGAAAGCAGGGACACTATGAACCATTGTATGAAGACGCACAACATGCATGTCTAAATAAAATATGGAACTGCAAATTATATAGTATTAAAACTAAATTACGAATTTTCAATTCAAATGTTGTATCAATCCTAACATGCCAGCGAGAGTTGGAAAATGACTAAAGATATAGAAAGCAAGTTGAATGCATTTGAAAATAGATGTCTGCGAAAAATAATGAATATAAAATTCAGGAGAAGTGGTGAAATCAGAGATATGTTTGGTCAACCACTAGTGACAACTGTTATAAGAGAGAGAAGATGGAGATATGTTGGACACACCTTGAGGAGAAATGATCAACGAATATCAAAGCAGGCATTGAAGTGGGATGCAAAGGGTTCAAGAAAGAGAGGTCGACCTAAGGAGACACTGAAACGAACTTTGCTGAGAGAGGCAAGAGGTTTCGGTCTCAGTTCTATGGATGAGATTGAGCGAGTTGCCCAGGAAGAGACGGAATGGAGAAGTTACTTGCAGGCCTTTTGTAACGTATAACGGTACGAGAGGAATTATTATTATTATACAGCATGCATTATAGAAGACTTTTAATGCACAACAAATCAACAGTTTCAACTAAGGACATTTATGAAGCACGGAACACAATAACACTATTTTGCTAGCATGAGTCAGCGCTGATGGCCTCTCTATGACCAACCAGATCTGATATTTTTCCATACTGTAACTCCAGATGTGGTACGTTTAAGTGGGGTTGGGGGTTGGGGGAGGAGGGGGCAGAATTTTACAGTTACTCTCAGTATAAATGTGTGTCTTGTTGTATAATATGCATACACTTTGACTGAAATTCAGATTTGCCTGCCTTACATGTCGTAGTGATCTTACCGTAGCACATCGTACTCACGTTCTCGACGCAAATCACATAGATCACATAGATTCGTTGAATTGGATGATACGAACATACGTAAATATCCAATATAGGATACTTCTACTGTATTTGTAATTTTATATATTCATTTAATCTGTACTTTTAAATGTATCCTGTCTGTTTTCGTATTTATTACCAGTCTTATACAACACATTTATTTATTTCTTTATAGTGTCAAGTAGTTTATTAGAAAATTATTAACAATATAATGTGTTGAAAGATGAAGGGTTGGCTTCATAGTTGCGGAGTTTCATATATTGCTCAGTTACACTTTGCAGAAATGTTACACCACTTACCGAGATTATCTAGAACAGTACAAACTCTTCAATACTGCAATAATCTTTGGGATCTCTAAAAACAAAATTCTGTCGTGAACAGAGCGAAAATATTTGAATTCGAACCCACGTCCTTCTGAGCGCATGGTAAAACGGTGCAACCGTTTAGTCACAGAGGTTACCACACACACATAGTGTATGTGCGTGCATGTGTGCATTAGTGTGTTTGTGAGTTTGTGTATATGTTATTATCGTATAGGAAGGTTGAAAATGAGAAAAAATGTTTCGATGGAGATGACGAGTTAGTGTAAGATAAAAGATAAATGCAGGTAATAGTTGATAAAATAAATAATAATGTCCTCTCGTACCGTTTTATACATTACATAGAGCCTGCAGGCAATTTCTCCATACCGCTTCATCCTGAGCAAATCGATCAATCTCTTAAATGGAATAGAGACCGATATTTTTGGCCTCTATCAGCAAAGTTAGTTTGATGGTCTAATAAGGTCGTCCTCTTTTCTTGAAACTTCTGCATCCCATTTCCATGCTTGCTTTGATATTCTTTGATCATTTCTTCTCAAGGTGTCTCCTACATTTCTCCATCTACTCCTTCTTATAACAGTTGTTACTAGTGATTGACCAGACATTTCTCTAATTTCATCACCTCCAGAATTCGTTCAATTTCATAGTTGATTCAATACAGACACACTTTTTAATAAACATGCATGAGGAATGCTACTGCTCTTAAGCGACTAACCCTCTCTGTTGAGATTCATCCAACAGAACAGTTACACGTTAATAAATATGATATTAGTATCCCAGGAAAAATATGTCAGACAGACAAGGACACGACCAGGGTGGCGACATGGATTAGGGTTAACTCCATCGGGACTTTATTTAGTCTGCTCGTATGGACCCTCACGTATAAATATGTTATCATCAACTTTACCGAAATTCGGGTAATAACTTCACGTCTATTGTTTAGTGGTACGTAGACATATGTCTATGCATTACATCATACGGATTAATGTTTGGGGGTCTTTCTGGCTTAGGGGTATGGTGCACCGACTTGCACTCTAAAGGTAACCAGTTCATTCCCTGAGTGGAGCGATCGAAGTATTTGTCTAGAAAACTCTAATTTCAGTGTAGATGTGATTTAGATTCTAATCCTATCGGAGACGGACGATAAAACGTAGATTGAGAGTTCAAATTAAGCACGTGAAAGTACCCATGGTAATTGACAATCAGGATGAATAGGCTGAAAAATTCGATATAAAAATATTCAAACAAAATATCTAAAAGAATTTCGTAATCTTCAATACTATATCGGGAACCTACGCCGGTGCTTTAAAGTTCGTACATTTCCGCTAGGAATCGTTCTGTGTCAAGAAGAGTTCGGAGCACACATGGTCATTCACCAAAGTGTAATTATGATGGTTTTATCAATCAATAAATCAATCAATCAGTCAATCGTTTTGTAGTACCGTGTGTTTTGACAAATCGGTTGAAATATGTCGTAATGTAATGTTTCTTACTTAGTACAAAACGTAAAGAATACACATAGCATTATTAAGAACGTCATTTATTTGCAAACTTCAGAATATCATAACACACTTAGGTTACCAACTTTTGAAATATAAATACGTTTCTAACACAACCAGAGCAGACTGCAAGTACGCATACTATTTAAGATAGAAGAAAATAGAGAGACATTTTCAAAGAATACAATAGTTGTTCATGGTCAGGGGATATGGACGTTTCTTACTTTGTACCTACGTTGCAGAACGTGAGAACCATCGTTAACTAGAACAGTAATTATTAACAAAGTTATGAATACAATTCCCCATTTAGGTTACCAAATCTTGAACAGTTTACAAGTTTCTTAGACAGTGAAAACATATTACAAGTAGCAAAAGTATTTAAGATATTTAGAGACAGAGAGAGAGAGAGAGAGAGAGAGAGAGAGATAGAGCATGCAATAAGTATTCAGGGCCAAGGGTTATGTACTCTGAAAATTGCTTCAGTTTGGTATCGTTTGCTGAATTAAGTTGCAGAAATCCGTACCAACAAGTCTGCGGCGTGTGTATAACCAGCGAGTTACAAGAACTACTAGAATACACACCTTTCTACTTAAGAAAGGACTCGGCACATATGTGTCTGTATAGAGTGCAGCTATTGTTTTTGTTTACTAGCTAACTAACTAATCAACCAACCAATCAACCAACCAACCAACCAACCAACCAACCAACCAACCAACCGAACCGACCGACCGACCGACCGACCGACCGACCAACCAACCAACCAACCAACCAACCAACCGAGCCAACCAATAAACCAAGCAACCAAAAAATCAAACAACCAATTAACAAAACAACCAACCAATCAATTAACCAAACAACAAACCATTCAACCAATTAACCAGAAAACCAACCAATAAACTAAAAAACCAACCAATCAAGTAAACAAACAACCAACCAACCAATTAACGAAACAACCAACTATCCAATTAACCAAATAACTAACAAAACAACCAACTAATTAACCAACCAACTAACCAAACAATCAACCAATTAATCAGCTAACCAAACAACCAACTAATTAACCAAGCAACTAACCAACCAATCAACCAATTAATCAGCTAACCAAACAACCAACCAAGAACTAGCCAACCAATTAGCCATACAACTAACCAACCAACAAACTAATTTACCAAACAACTAATCAACCAATCAACTAATTAACCAATTAACCAAGCAGGCAACCAACCAACCAACTAACAGAGTTCTCACGTTCAAAATCCGGAACAGTTAACAAAACATATTATAAATATCACAGCCAAACAAATAAGAAGCCACTGAAACCTTCGATACACTTTTAAAAAAAAAAAAGGTTTGAATATCAAAACTGTGTTATCAAATCGTTAGTTTCTGTCTGACTGTCTAAAAAAATAATTACTGATCAAGCAAACTTCCATATCACTTCAGTAAGAATACACAATTAACAACGCACAAGTACAGTGTAACATTATCACTTACAGTTTTCAAAACAAGGCATATCACATTTTATTGAATATTCATATTAAAAGACATTATGTTGCTCATTAAGCTTGATTAGCACTCTAACTTTGTGATATAATATCGATAGAAACCGTTAGAGTGCTATACTCGTATATATCAATTACTGCCGGTTTATTGGTTATCGATTAGCATCACACTTCTGTATAATGTCTAGTTTTTTTAGATTTTGTCGAGAAAGTGCAGCATAGAATTAGTATCATATTTGCAACTTACTTTCTTAAGAGCCTGCGTTTTTCTCTTTGCAACATATGGTTGTGAGACATGGACCATTGCAAAGCGGCGGAGAAGATCATTAATGCCTTTGAATGCAAATGCTACAGAAGAGTACTTAGAATATCATGGACAGGGTAAAGAACAAGTGCTTCTGTTCTGCAACAGCTTGATATTAAAGAGAGTTGGCTATTATAAAGCATAAAAACAAAGAAAATTAAATATTTTGGATACATCAAACGACATGAGAGCCTAGAGAAAATAATTTAGGAGGGAATGGTGCCTGGCAGAAGAATAAGCGGAAGACCTAGAAGACAATGGCTGCAAAATGTCATTGACGATCTGATAATGACTGCTGCTTCACCGGTGAACGTGCAAAGAACAGTGAGTTTTTCAGGACTGCTGTCATGGGAGCCAAGTTGCGGAAGGGACAAGCTACTTGATGATGATGCCTTTCTTATTGCGAATAGTCGAATAGTCTGCGAAAATTAATTAACATAAAGTGCAACGAATTCAGAAGAGATGAAATCAGACAAATGTCTGGTCAACGACTAGTAACAACTGTTTTAAGAAAGAGAAGAGGGAGGTATGTTAGGCATACTCTGAGAAAAAACGATCAAAGAATATCAAAGCAAGCATTGAAGTGGGATGCAAATGGTTCAAGAAAGAGAGAATGCCCAAGGGAGACCCTGACATGAACTTTTCTGAGAGAGGCAAGAAATACCGGGCTCAGTTCTATGGAGGAAAATGAGCGAGTTGTCCAGAATAAAGCGGTATAGAGAAATTAATTGCAGGCGCTTTGTAACGTATAACCTTAGTAGAAGAATTATTATTATTATCATTAGCATCACACTTCTGCATAACGGCAAGAGTTTTAGATTTTGTCGAGAAATTCCAGCTAAGAATCAGTGTCATATTTGCAACTTACTTGTTTACTGCAAGTAGATGTGTGTTGCAAATGTGATCTGAGCCTAAGAGCTATTGTACGTTGTACCACTTATGCACCTACAAGTAGGCAAGCACATCCGATTTCTGCGACGCTTTTTATTTATTAGGGTAGCTTCCCTAGGCCCCTATATCAATCGCCCCTTACGACATGCCTTGTAGGTCGTTGTATTACTATTATTTGCTCATCTTGTGGACCCCGCACCAAACGGGCAATATCGGATTCAATTCCATAGAATAGATTGAACGAGTTGCCCTGGTTAGAGCGGTATGCTAATCTGGGAATAAAAACGAATAACGAAATGAGTGCAACACAAAACCGGAAGTGGAAAGAAGAGAAACAATAAACAATATAGTGGATAAATAACTATATATGTGGAGCAAATACACATATAGATTACAAGGCATGAGATAAGACAGTACTAAGAAGCATATGAATGTAATGCATTGAGTCCAAGAGGTCGCAAGGTGCCATAGAATGAAATAAAACGGTTCTCCAGGGCGAATCGACAGCGATCATCGGAGGAACATGATCGGATGGCTGTGACCTGGACATCGTCAGCTCCTGAATGGCCAGTATCATTGAAATGAGTGGCCACAGGGATCACAGAGCATTGGCGAATATCGCGTAAGTGTTGGATGAAGTGTTGCACTCATTTCGTTATTCGTTTTTATTCCCAGATTTTCATTAGATAGGTTTGAATGTTTCTACATGTAATCATCCATTTGTAGTGTTCCTCGAAATTCATCATTCTTGTTGTATTGTTTGCTTGATAAAGGCCTTTTGGTCGAAACGTTGCTGTTTATCGTCACTGTTTATGTATTTTGTAAAACTGTAGTACTTTGGTTTTACGTGTTTAGCTAATTTTCCAAGTTTTACTGCAGTCTCCACCCTTAGAGCGGTATGGAGATCGTATGTAACATAAAACAGTATCACAGAGAGAAAAATTGTAAAGCATGTTAAATCTTACGTTTCTAGAACTTGAATGTTATTCATATCTTCTCCTCGCTTTTCCTCACCTTCACAAATCTGTGAATAAGTTATAGTTAAGTATGCTGTTGTTTTCGTCTCAAATATACAGTACAAAAGCTTATCGAATGTGTTTGTGCAAACACTGTTTAATCGACTCTAAGCTGATTATTTTGTGTTCAAACAGATGACGCTTTTTATGAAACATATTAGTAAACATATTAGATATGGTTTCACCCGTGTGGTGCGGGGGCCCACAAGGAAAGCAAAGAATAGTATCACTGCATCATACAATGCATGTCGTAAGAGGCGACTGATGTAGGCCCTAGGAATGCTACCCTAGTAAATAAAAAGCAGCGCTGAAATCGGATATGCTGGCCTACTTGTAGGCGCATAACAGGCACAATGTACAATCGCTCTTAGGCTCAGATCACATACAAATCACACAGAGTGGTTGACAGTGGTCGATATGGAGCATTCGAAGAAAAAGAAGACACGGCTTAGTTGAGCTCTTTTTTTGGAAAGCTAGCTGGTTGCCTTAAAAATGCTCGTCTGTAGGGCTAGGCAATGGGGGCTGTAAGTCGTCATGTAGGGCTAGGCAATGGGGGATGTAAGCTCGTCTGTAGGGCTAGGCAATGGGGGCTGTAAGCTCGTCTGTAGGGCTAGGCAATGGGGGTGTAAGTCGTTGTAGGGCTAGGCAATGGGGGTGTAAGCTCGTCTGTAGGGCTAGGCAATGGGGGATGTAAGCTCGTCTGTAGGGCTAGGCAATGGGGGATGTAAGCTCGTCTGTAGGGCTAGGCAATGGGGGCTGTAAGCTCGTCTGTAGGGCTAGGCAATGGGGGCTGTAAGCTCGTCTGTAGGGCTAGGCAATGGGGGCTGTAAGAAATATGATTTGTGGTTCGTATCTTGTGTTTTGTAATTTGTTTTTAACGGAAGAACATAATACGTGTCTTCACTGTCTTTGAATAAGGTATACTATCAACTTAATCATTTCTACACTCTGGATAGGATCTATTGTCTTTAGAATTAAATGGCACTGCTTTAACAACTAGACTACTCCAGAACTAATTTTAATTTTGTACGAGTTTATAGATACAATGCTGTACCAGCAAATATTGAATGGCTTAAAAAGCCTATTAGACCTGTTATTCCGTATTTTTGTTAGCTCCAGGCGCATTGTACAGGGTGTTCGAGATAAAAGTAGCTCGGTCAAATGTACCAATCTGATATTTATTTATGAAAATGAGATGGTTCAATCATGATTTTAATATAAGTCAAGTGAGCAAGTCTTTTTGTGGTGTGTAATTATGATGCAGGAAGGGTCGATGAACAATGGTGACGAAGGACGAGCTAGTCAGAACCGATTTAAATATTAAATAGACATAACGCAATGCGTTCCTGACCACTTTTAATTTGTCAATGTGGATGCTTTTATCTTGAACACCCTGTATAAAAAATTAGCTAGTATGCTGACTTGACGTCATATTAACAACTATAGCGAGCCGATATATAAACAACTATAAGAGCCGATTTGAACTAAGAGTATTTCTATGTTTTTAATATTTCAGGTTGGAACAACATGACCAGCATTCTTCTCGAGTTACGAAAAAGTGATGCTGTTATTCTTAAAAAGATAATGGAAAACGACCCAGGAGCTGAAACTATGGCAGCAAAACAAGCGAAATGCAATTCACAATGCCTGTTCTACTGTCAACCACTTATCTCCAGTATCCGTTTTGAGAATGCTGAAGTAATATGATATCTGTGCAAAGATATCTTTGACTATTTGTTATAGGTTTAAGTCTAGTACAGTTTCTGAGTGATAAAAGATATCATTGAAACTATGTATGGAAACGATATTTCTTTATAGAGGAAACATAGAAAGGTCACGTTTTTGGAAATGTCTCCAGAGAACGGCGTTCAGGTTAGATCCCATGATGTGTCAATAACAACTTTGATGCTGTGGTGTATACTTGTGAGTCAGATTCGTGGGCGTGCACGCTAAAGAGCTTAGGATGTAGGAATGTTATCAATACACAAGGTGTCATATTGTTGGAAGAGGGAGTAAACTATGCCTATGAACAATAAAAATAACATTTTCTGTGCTATTATTTTTGGGAGGTTGCAATTTATTAATTTTCGTGTTAGTGTTGCAATCTCTTTGTTATTATTGCATGTGTTGTTTCATGCTTATGGTCGACATATTTATCTATATATTCGGAACGCTATTGTTAGACAAGAGCTAAGATCTGGATATGTTTCCAGAGATCCCTGATCTCAGTGTAGGTGAGATCGAGTTCCTAGTCCTATCGAAGACGGACGATATAACGTAGGCCCCGTGTTTAATTTGAGCAGTGAAAGAATCATTGACAGTTCAAAATCGAGAATAGCATAATGGAAAGGCGCTGCCCGGGCACAATTCATTAGAAAAATTAAAAATAAAATTCTTACAAAAATATCTTCACCATCTTCAAAATTACATCGGGAGCCTCGCCGGTGCTACGGAGTTCGTGCACTGCAGCTGGGATCTTCATGTTTAAGTAAGAGATCGAAGCACACAGTTACTCATCGAAGTGCAATGATTATGGTCCTATCAATCAATCAAGCAATCATTAAGAGCTCCAAAAACGTAATAGTACTTGCTATATAAGTGCGAGGTCCCAGGTTATAAATCCACAGTGGAAGTGTTACCTTTTTTTCCTATCCTAACTACGTCCAGGTCTACGCAGATTCAGATGGGTACCATAGAAACACTGCAAATAATTTTTGTATCCTTTCTCCCACTCTGAATTAAGGTTTAGTCACGACACAAATATGTCCAGTCTGATTGATTTTGACGCCAACGTGTTGCTTTCTTTACCACCAGTGTCCCTCGTTATTGAAGCGAGTTTTATTCCAAGTTCAGAGGTACATGCAATTTAGATCTCAAAAAGGGTAAGTGTTTTCCGTAGTTCAACTGCGTAATGTGCGCACATCAACAATTATTGATAGTTTACTTTTGTGGATTACTGAATTTGTGGTCTATTTATAAAATGTTATAGCATCTTCAAGCGCTTCCCCATGCCATAGAAATCGTAAACCTTCGGTTCGGTGCCACGAGCACTGTAAATCTGGAGAACCTGTGGCTTTTCTGTCAGCCCGCGGAAATGAACCGCACTCACAGGGGGCTTGTCATCCGTCGTCCAACGCGCTACGAACATGCTGGACAGGCGGGCTAAGCGCTTCTCTAAAGTGGGACTAAAGATGAAGAATTTACTTTACTGCACAGTATTTCTATTTATCGCTCGGTCCCTCTTCACATAAAGAGCACGCCATCTGCGGAAAGTATTACACAAAGCAGAGCTAAGGAGCTCCGGCAACAATCTTAAAGGATCTTCAGAAAAACGTTCTAGAACTACGCGGTATGGACTCGAACCCACGACCGTAAGAGCAAAAGGCAAGGGTCTAACCCAAAACAATTCTCTAT
The DNA here is from genome assembly GCA_020796225.1 of Arion vulgaris. Taxonomy (NCBI): domain Eukaryota; kingdom Metazoa; phylum Mollusca; class Gastropoda; order Stylommatophora; family Arionidae; genus Arion; species Arion vulgaris. The sequence continues at coordinate 28,703,205 of CM036761.1, read as the reverse complement.
TATTCCTGTATGTCTCAATATTTGATATCGCTCTTCAGTTTATACTTTTGAAAGAAAGTCCACAAAATATTCTTATATAAAAACATTGGTCATTTTCTTGATTGTTCTTTGATAAAACTGAGTGACTATCTGATTTGTGCCTGAACTTCCAACTCGAATTACCGCATTCTACTTTGTGAATAAAGTAAAAAGTAAAGGAACCCTTACATACCTCGTGGTATATAGGGCAATGCAGTTTTAGGTCTGTATCGTTCATTGACCGTCGGTACACGATGTGTGATGTGGTCAGCATCACGCCGGCCGCCTTTACTTTCCCAGAGCATGTCTGGTACCCAGATTGAGGCTGGGTCGAGCTGAGAGTCATCATGCTCGGAAAAAGTTCCACGCCAACAACGGAGTTGAACCCGGACCACCAGCTTTGCTTGAGAAGCGAGTTCACTAACAACTACGCTACCGCGGCTCTCTCACTTTTCATTTACTTTTTGAATATTGGATAAAAATACTAGGGCTAGGCTAGGCACATCATCATATCAACTATTGATATTTATTCCGTTTGAGTGAAATCCTACACTTTTAATGCTTTGATGATTTGAGTTTCCATTATATAAATGTTTCTTTATTTCTAAAGTTGAAAGCTAAAAGCTGCTAACAAAACAAAAGTAATGAATTTCAATTTAAAATTAATTAAATTGTTTCCCTTTCTCTAAACTACATCGGTAGCCCTCTCCAGTGTCACCAACCTTGTGCATTACCGATGTGATTTGCCAATATAAGAAGCAAACTGAAGCACACACTGTTTATCAAAAGTATAGAAATGTTAGTCATATCAATGAATACAAATTATGTGTAGCTGCAACACTAGACAAGACTGATAACTGAAGGTTTACCTTGGTTGTTATCACGCTGTCCAAACTCCACAGTATACAGAGTCTTCTACAACAGAACATCGGGAAAGAAGGCAAGAGGAAGACCACGGAAAAGATGGTTAGATGGCGTAGCAGAATCATGTGAAAGAGCAAAGATAACAATCACAAAAGCCACCAGAACAGCGCGAGACAAAAACAGAAAACCACGACACTGGGCAACAACCCGGTAGCAGTGTGACGACAAAAGAAGAAGAAGAAGTTATCACGCTGTGAACTTTAAGAATCTTAATTAGGCAACGAAAGAGCTACAAACTTGTGCTTACAGGAGTTTGAATTCCCATAGTTTTAAAACATATCACAGAACCATTCGACCATCACTAACTGAGAGATGACTGAATTCTAATAGATACATGGTATTGTAATATATTTCATCCTAATTTTCTTAATAAATTGTAATGTTTCTTGTTGGCATCATCTTATTAGTGAGAGAACAAATAGTTCTATCCAGAAGGAACTCATAATCAAAGAAAAGTGGGTTCATGCTTCCAATAACAATAAGAAAATTGAAGTATTTTGAACATATAAATAGACATGTAATGTTGGAGAAGGACATTATGTGAGTATGAATGCTGACAAAGAGGAGAAGAGAAAGATCACGAAGAAGATAGATTAAGGATGTGACTGATGATTTGAGCAATACGGCTGCTGAGGCGGGATATCTGGCCTATGAGAGAGATACATTCCGAAGTATGAGGCGGGACATCTGGCCTATCTTCTTCTACCACCATTTACTTTTCTTATAGAAGTGTTTGGGGGCGTAGGATCTTCTGTTTGCTTGTTTTAAATCACTTTGTAAACTGATATTCATTTTCGTAAGGCTGTTCTTGATGCCATCGCTCCATCTTTTGTGTGGTCTTCCTCTTACTTTGTAATCATTATACTTTTTCTGTGGGATTCTCTGTGGTAGGGGGATACCAGGGCATAACTTGTCAGGTGTCCAAACCATTTAATTTGTTGTTATTTTATGAATTGCATAACTGGTTTCACATCCAGTCTCCTTCTGATTTCTTCATTTCAAATTTTGTCTCTTATTGTCACTCCTGCAGCTCTTCTAAGACACCTCATCTCTGTCGTTATGATTTTCCGCTCGTTAGCTGTTGTTATTGGCCATGTTTGACACTGGTAACGTAGTGTTTGCCAGAAAATCGTTCTTATGAGATTTGCTTTAGTTTTTAGTGGTACCTCTTTACAAGGCCGTGCCGTGCTATGATACAGAGAGGCGGCCGCATCAGGCGGCACCGTATTGGGGCGGCATAAGCAAGAAAATTCAAAATCACAATTAAAGGTTATTTTAAATGAAAAAAATAAATAAAGGGCATCATTTCGAAGACTTGCATCATACTGAGAAAATAAACCGTCTCTTTATGTCACAACAGTGGTATTAACTGTCCCAGTACCTGGTTAGTTTTTGTGCAACGATTGCTGATTTCGCTATCGACACGTCCATCTGCTGTGAAAATTGCTCCTAAGTATTTGGCCTCAATTATTTGTTTTATTTCTACGTTCTGGAGTTTTATTGTAAGGTTTTCTGGTTGTCTACTTATTTCCATCTGACCTATGAGAGGTATACATTCCGAAGTACTATTAGAGCGGAAAAGGTCTTCTCATTAAAAGCTATTGAATGATGATGATCAACGTCCCGTGCTGTAACAAAAAACAGATAATTTCTTTAGGCTGAAAATATATTCCCTTGGTTTAAAAAGTCTTAAAGCTTATATGAAACATATATACGTATTATTTATCGCTACTAACTTATAAACTCTTTGACTAAAAATAGATTTTAAGATAAGAAATTGTATTAGTCATGTTTATTATCAATATAAGGGGAAGATATCAGTAAAACTATATAGCAAAGACTAGGAGCAGAGAATGATAAGAAGAGGAGGTTAGTTATCTAACCATAGTTTTATTTGTCTCTGGATTATAACATTCCGTTTGACAATTTATATATGTTCATTGTCTTGTAATCTCCATATTAGTTATACTTTATTTTTTGCTTGATATCAGAATAAGGAGCTTTTTTCGATCCAGAGGCATTTGAGCTTTCAGCTCTTCGGCTCGGTGCAATGGACATCGTAAACCTTCGGTTCGGTGCCATGGACATCGTAAACCTTCGGCTCGGTGCCATGGACATCGTAAACCTTCGGTTCGGTGCCATGGACATCGTAAACCTTCGGCTCGGTGCCATGGACATCATAAACCTTCGGCTCGGTGCCATGGACATCGTAAACCTTCGGTTCGGTGCCATGGACATCGTAAACCTTCGGTTCGGTGTCACGAACACGGTAAATCTGGAGAACATGTGACTTTTCTACCAACTGTCGGAATTGAATCGCACTCACAGGAGGCTTGTCACCCGTCGTCCAACGCGCTACAAACACGCTGGGCAAGCGGGCAATAAGGAATTTCAAGAACTCAAGCGCAAGTACAGGAGCCAATGAATATAGTAAATAAATAGATAGTAAACAAATATTAGGGACTTCCGGACAAAAACCAAAACCAAAGTACCAAATACAGGCAGGTTTCTTCTTCTTCTTCTTTGCGTTCGTTCTTTACAACCAATTTTAATCACTCTTTGTGATATGTTTGATCTTTGCCAAGAACGTGTATACGTGCACATTGGTTTGGTAGGCCCCTAAACTCATAGACTTCTACACGTTTAGGACATGTGCATCCGATTTCAACCGAACCTCGTTAGTCGCCTCTTACGACATGCGTGGCAGGTAACAGTGGTTCTATTCTTGACACCCCAAATTTGGGCCCCGGTAACCACTCGGTAACCACTCGGTAGCCACTGGAACCACTCGGTAACCACTCGGTAACCACTCGGTAACCACTCGGACGAGGCAGGATTCAAACCATAAACTTTTTTTTTCGTACGGCACCAAAACCTATCCCTACAAACTAACGTTTACCGAACACAAGCCCGCCTGAACAGCGTGTTCATAGCGCGTTGGACGACTGGTGACAAGCCCCTGTGAGTGCGGTTCAATTCAGCGGGCTGGCAGAATATCCACAGCTTCTCTAGATTTACGGTGTTCGCGGCACCGAACGAATGGGTTACGATGTCCATGACACCGAACCGAAGAGCTGATAGCTCAAGTGCTTCTGGATCTAAAAAAACACAAAAAACACAACCAGCTAGCTCTCCTTTTAATCTAATTTGTGTAATTTGTTTTATTTCGGAAGTCACTCATACTTATTCACTATTTTCTTGATAAAAGTCATCTTGTCGAAGCGTCGTCGTGTATTGTATTTGTCATTAATAAAACCATATTATGTCGTTTTTACATGGTTTGCCTTTAATCATGTTTATAGATTTCGTTTTCTTATATGTTTCTATTTACATTGAACAGTGGACTTAGGCAAACGAAGTAGGTCATCAGGAAACGTAGACACGTGCTTAATGGATCGTTAAGTCCACCTTCAGGTGCTAGTGTGTCATTAAGTGAGAAACTGTAAGCACGCACGCGCTAACATTCGATTATGTAATTATATGTAAAAACACTAACTCATACAGCTGGACAAACTGACAAGTGAGTTATTACTGAATTAGTTGTATATATGGAAACGGGTTCTTTAAACTTACTTTCTATCTCTCTTTCTTTCTTTTCACGAACGCCCACATGCGTACACTCACACGCACTTATACACACAAACACACTCACGCATATATATATATATATATATATATATATATATATATATATGATTTAATATATACCGCAGATGAGTGACGGCTCGTCATTAAGGGCCAGTGGGGCCAGGCCCCACCAAAAATAATGTATAACGTGTATTTATTATTTTATAAATTAAAATATAGCAACCTAAAACCATGATTTATCCGGAAAAAATGTCTGGACCAAACATTTCCTTAATACATGTAAATCACTCACATACATGTAAAGTGAAATTGAATAAACACGTCTAATTTGCTTGAAGGGAAAGAAGATCTGTGCACCTCAAGAGAGAAATGATTACAATAATTGATGTAGTAAAATTCATAGGAAAAAAAATAATAAAATTAAAAATAAAAGAGAGAAAACACTGAACTGGTGTTAAGGAAGGATAGCAGCTGTTCCCCCAACTCACCTTCTATTCTTCGTTTTGCTCGATTGATTTACACGAACAGCATGTGTCAGGTTCAAGAAAGGCATTCAGTGAACATGCATGTACAAATTAGAGTGACTTCACATTTCAGATAATCTTTCTTTGCTCTCAAATAGACTACAACACATGCAAGAAAAAAGAGATGCTCTGGTAAAAACGGCGCAGTGGGTCGTTTTTAAAAATACAGTCAAGACAAGATACACGTACCGCAGAAACAACATACATAATAACCTGGTATTGATAGAAGGAAAGGATAGAAAAGATGTTGGTACCTTTGTCTACTTTGTCAGTTAAATAAGCAAGTTAGAAAGTACAGAAGAGGACAGTAATGCCAGGATTAGGAAAGTCATGTAAGCCTTTGCTCTCCTGCAATCAGTGTAGAATACTGCCATTTCCACTAAAAAAAGCTCATGGTTTTCAGCTCAAATATGAAGTGTGCCTTGCTTTGTGACTTGGAAATGAGGTGAGACAATAAGTCTAATAAAAAGACGTCTGACCTTTATCGACAAAATGACTTTGACATATTTACAGACTGAGATCACATGGCAGAGTTTGTTGATAACGACAAGGCAGAAACCTATAATCATCCAGGTTAGGTGTAAAAGCCGATGTGTCGGGTGGAAGAAACATCCGAGTGTCGCTAGACAGGCACTATATCGAAACACGCAAGGAAAACTGAAAAGAAGACGCATTAAACATATCTGGAGATAGAGTCTCGTTGAGGAGCTGAAGTATACCGGACTATATTGGGAAGCCATAACGAATGAAGTCAGAGACCGATAAAAGCGAATGACAACTGTTGAAACCCTATGCTCCCCTAGGGGCAGAGAAGAATAAGAAGATGAAGTTAGTTCTCTAAACATATCTTTATTTGTCTCTAGACTCTAACTTGCCGCTTGACAATTTGTTTCTGTTATTCTTTTTGCAAACACTATATTTGTTGTGCTTGCATATTCGTCTGCAGATAATGAAAAATTCCATCGACATATTTCCTGTGTTTGTAGTCAAGTCACGAAATGATGATGTTCTAATATTTTTTTATTATGAAAAGAATAAATATCTCGATGTTTGAGTTTATGTTCAGCTTCTATTTCGTGTTCGAAAATGTGTGATTTTTATAAATCTGAAAATGTGTCTGTGTGTATTTATGAATTTTATATCCCTCTTGGCTATAGATAATGTGTGTGTATAAACGTTTGTGTACATGTATATATATATTGTTGGTGTGGACTAATCGTTTGTCGAGAGTAAACAGTCAAGGAATTGCACTCATAGTGCGCTCTTCAAATCTGAAATCTAAGCATGTCACCATGACTACTAAAAACGCAATGTACAACACATTCTTTCTCCCGACATTATTCCATCAATACCAAACCTGGACTTTGACATTAAAATACAGAAGTAAAAATTAGTCACCACGCACAGAGATGAAGTGTCTATGCAGAGCGCTAGGAGTATTCAGAAAAGACAGGTTTAGCGAGTTATTCAGTGCTACAAAAATACGTACTGACATATGGACAATGAACACACAGATCGATAAATCTCTGAGGGCCACAGAAATGTGGTGTTATAGAAGAATGATGAGAATCCCATGGACTGTTAAAATGACTAATGATGAGGTGCTGAATGAGATCAAGACACAGAGAAAGCTTATCATCAATATAAGAAAGAGGCAGTCATCATTTTCGGGCATGTGATGAGGAGGGAGGTTTAGAACACATTGTGACAACCGGTAAAATCGAGGGTAGACGAGACAGGGGGTGACAGAGAGAAAATTTTGGATATCCTGACTTCAGGGCACTGTAGAGCGTCAACATCTGAGTTAATAGTAAACACCAACGACAGAGATTTGTGGAGATCCATGATCGCCTACGCCAGCCGGAACGGCACCTGATGATGATGATGAGGTTTAGTAATGAAGACATACTAAAAATAGTGGGCAGAACATCATTACTGAACTTCATCAAGAAAAAATAGTGGGCAGAACATCATTACTGAACTTCATCAAGAAAAAAGCAAATTAAATGGTTTGGCCATATAAGCAGTTTACGAAAACAAAACAATACACCACCAAGAGCAATTCTACTCAGATACAATACACCACCAAGAGCAATTCTACTCAGATACAATACACCACCAAGGGTAATTCTACTCAGATACAATACACCACCAAGGGTAATTCTACTCAGATACAATACACCACCAAGGGTAATTCTACTCAGATACAATACACCACCAAGGGTAATTCTACTCAGATACAATACACCACCAAGGGTAATTCTTCTCAGTTACAATGGATACAAGGAAAAACGTTGTAAACGCAAAAGTGGAACACAGAAATAACAGAGGCAGTGAAAGACACCGTGTACGAAACACACATAAGAGCCCGTTCTAGAATCACTATTTATCCTGACTCTGTGACTCAAAACATGATTAGAGAAAGACGAAAGAAAAGTGTGCTCGCCACTTGCAGGCTCATTGGCTTACTACTTTATACACTCAGCTAGTTATTTTCTCAGACTTTCATTCCAAGTCTAGAAAATGTAATTTCGGCTTTGTCAATGCTCATGCTCATTCTTCAGTGAGGGATTTGCAAAGACGATTGAGCTCAGATACATAAACCCGCCCGAGTGGTTACCGGGGCCCAAATTTGGGATGTAAAGAATAGAACCACTGTTACCTGCCACGCATGTCGTAAGAGGCGTCTAAGGAGGTTTGGCTTAAATCGGATGCATGTGTACGATAGGGAATGCTAACCCGAAACAAATGCTTGCAGAAAACGGAGGCACCAGGCCGTAAGGCGCATAACATGGTGCAACGACCCTCACAATGAGGAATGGGATAACGGATTCTACGGTCGCCAATCTGCCTCGGAGATTTAGCCCCGCAGTAAGAAGGTCAGATCTACCACTACGAGGGTGGCCAAAAATTACTGCTGAAGAGGTGGCACAAACGGGAAAGCAGAAATCATAGGAATTATGTCCTACAGAACTGCCCCCAGTATGCAGACTTGAGAAGAAAGAGGTCGCCCACTTACACTAGCGTCCAAGACAAACTGTATGAGTGGCTGATAATCTGAGGCAGACGGCTCTCTTTATTAGAGAATCCGAAATCCCAATCTAGTGAGAACGCAGAAGAAGAAGATACATAAATCAATGGACTACTTTCAGTTCATGGCTAGATATTCTGACTAGTTGGAGTGTAGTAATAATTTAATTCGCAAAGCTATGAACCGTGGACAGGAAAGAATCTCAACACTTTTTACATGAGATGTTTTATTCTATTGATATGTCATGACAAAAGATATTTTTATCAACGGAGAAAAGTAGAAAATGTGAACAGTTTTGACTATCTTGGTTCGCTGCTAATAACATTTGGAAATGGGATGAAGGAAATTAAAAGAAGAACAAAAATGACTTTACAAACTATTAAACAACTATAACAGTATGGATCGGAACTGATAGGAAAACAAATTCAGAATACTAAGAGCATACATATTCCGAGTGGCAACGTATGGGTGTGAAGCATGGACAGTTAATAGGGTAGTGGAAATAATACGTCTTTGAAAATAAGTGTTACCGAAGAGTCCTTCGTATATCTTGGACAGAGAAGAGAACAAATAGATTTATCCTGAACGAACTTAAAAGCAAATAAAACAAGTTGATGCTACAAATAACAAAGAGAGAATTGAGATATTTGGACATAGAAAAGACAAGAAGGGCTGAGAAGACCATCATCAAAGAAGGTATATCGGCAAAGAGAAGAAGAGGCAGACCACAGAGAAGATGGATTCAGGATGTAGCTGATGGTTTGAACATGACTGCCTGCAGAGGCGGGGCATCTGTCCTATGAAGACAGAAATTCGAAGGAATGTTGGGTCAAAGTTCTGCACAGGACAAGATATTTGATGATGATGATGATTGGTATATTATAAAGTGATCAAATAATCGAAAAACTAGTATGATGATTGGTATATTATAAAGTGATCAAATAATCGAAAAAATAGTATGATGAATGGTATATTATAAAGTGATCAAATAATCGAAAAACTAGAATGATGATTGGTATATTATAAAGTGATCAAATAATCGAAAAACTAGAATGATGATTGGTATATTATAAAGTGATCAAATAATCGAAAAACTAGTGCTTGAAGAAGATTGGGATGTACTGACATCTGTGTAGAATAACATTGAGATCGTTGGAAAAGACATCTATATATTGGACAGCAGACGGAAGGAAGAGACGTAGTAAACCAAAGAAAACATGAAGAAAGACTGAAAAGGCACAACCTGATTCTATATATGGAGACCTAAATTGCAAGTATCTCTGAAGTCGAAGAAAAGTTTGCCTAAATGTCAATGAACCTTGGTGAAAAGCAAGCCTTAATGCAAAAAATATGCCATATTAGAGGTCATGACTAAACCTTATTTCATACGGGTCAAGCAAAACAAAAACAAAACAAAAACTGCACTTTTTAAGAGGATATATATACATATACATGATTGAATTTGCCATTAGTCTACATTAACTGCAATCACTTTAAACTGTTTCCACATTCACACTCTTATCCTTCTATCGCTGTGCATTTAGTTCTGCTGCTATTGAATTGTTTAATTTAAACATTTTTTTTATACTTACTTTACTACCAAGCGTCTTCCTTAATCCTATCCTGCTCCCAGCTTTGCAAGATTATATGCTAACATTCATGGAAATCCTTCAGTTTACTTATTATCAGCAATATTCATCTGAAAAATGTCTTTGCACTTTACAAACAACTTCACCGTCAGCTTGTTATCTATTATTTATATGTTCATCCGAGAAATCATCTTCCGAATCTACCCTCATCCCATCTTCTTAAAAGTTAATAAATGACACCTGGATAAAATAAATCATTCTGAAGAATTATCTCTGAAATATAATTTACTATGTTCTAGTCTTACATTTTCATCTTATTCTGTTCTCTAATCCAGTTTTGCATCACAGCGTCGGGGATAAGAAGAGATTTCTATAACTGGTTTTTGTATGTGCTTCATTAATAGTATCTTTCCCGGCGTTTGTTATTTATATGGTCGGCCCACCTTGTGCCGACTATTTACTTTGTATTCTCTTAGGAACTTGTTAGGAACTTAGGAGCCGTTAGAAACTTGTTATTTGATTCTACATGTTGTGTGTTGTGCGAGAGGTGAAATTCTTCACATCTCTTGTATTCTTTGCTTGATAAAGGCCTTTTGGTGGAGACGTTGCTGTGTATTGTCATTGTTTTTGTATTTTGTAAAACTACAGTACTTTGTTTTTACGTGTTTCGCCATTGCTGCATAGTTTTACTGTAGTCTTTTCCTATATCGATAATAATTTGCATTCCCTGTATCGGAGAAGCATTGTTTTTTGAGGCACACTGTTTGGTAATCAACTTATGTGTCCGAACCAATTAATTTGTTGTTTCTTGATGAAGTTCACTACTGATGTTGTACCCACTTTTCCCCCAATATCTTCATTTCTATAGCGGTCTCCTCTTGATACTTCAATTCTTAACTTAATTTTTTTAAATCTGAATTTCTATCGATACCAATGCATGAAGTAATCGCTACCTTTGCATGAAGTAATCGCCACCTTTGCATGAAGTAATCGCTACCTTTGCATGAAGTAATCGCTACCTTTGTATCGAAGTAATCGCTACCTTTGCATGAAGTAATCGCTACCTTTGCATGAAGTAATCGCTACCTTTGCATGAAGTAATCGCTACCTTTGCATGAAGTAATCGCTACCTTTGCATGAAGTAATCGCTACCTTTGCATGAAGTAATCGCTACCTTTGCATGAAGTAATCGCTACCTTTGCATGAAGTAATCGCTACCTTTGCATGAAGTAATCGCTACCTTTGCATGAAGTAATCGCTACCTTTCATGAGTAATCGCATTGTGAAGTAATCGCTACCATTTCATGTAGTAATCGCTACCATTTCATGTAGTAATCGCTACTATTTTTCACTATAGTAATCGCACCATTTCATGTAGTAATCGCTACCATTTCATGTAGTAATCGCTACCATTTCATGTAGTAATCGCTACCATTTCATGTAGTAATCGCTACCATTTCATGTAGTAATCGCTACCATTTCATATAGTAATCGCTACCATTTCATGTAGTAATCGCTACCACTGTATGTTTTCAATTATGTTAAAATTCTCTAATATTTGTTCACTATGGGGGTAAACGCCAGTCCCTCCCCCCTCCAATTTACTATTAAGTAAGTTATACCAATTATATATATACTGACCATGCTATGAATGTGGTCATCATGAAAAAACAACTACATATAAATATAATCCTAACATTTAAAACATAATCATATGTCATGATAAATAACTGATTAATCCAAAAATTTACAGCATAGTTCGAAGTAATCAGCTGCTTATTTTCTTAAATATCGTTAGCAATAAATTACAAAAAATATCTTTCAAATTTAAGCCTGACAAAAAAACCACCAAAAACTCACAAAATTGAGCAATAATAATTTATTTTAAAAAACCCAATATTCAACCACCTTGGTTTTTTATAGTTCATTACGTATAATATTACATGTGAACACTATACACACCAATTTCATATTTCTAGCTGTTAAATTAGTTGAGAATTCGTGATTTTAGATGCATAAAAATAGGGAAAACAATTTTGTGAAAATTCAAAATTAAATTTTGAAAGGGACATAAAAAGTAAAAACATTGAATTTATGACTAAATTAAAAATACTAATATGTTTATAAAATACAGTTATTTTATTGTTTAATCTATTCTATGAATGCAGAAATTTATATATTTTTCTTCGAACTCTACATATCGACCACTTGTTGACCATTCTTTGTGATTTGTATGTGATCTGAGCCTAAGAGCGATTGTACGTTGTGCTAGTTATGCGCCTACAAGTAGGCTAAAGCATCCGATTTCTGCGACGCTTTTTGTTTTGCTTAATAGGGTAGCTTCCCTGGGCTCCAACATCAGTCGCCATAATGTTAGTGAACATTTTACTTTTATATCTATTCATTAACATTTGGCTTGCTCTATGTTAATCAACATTTCACATATAATGTAGGGTTCCTCTAACTTTGAAGCCAGTTCATTAAGATCTGACTCTGATCACGTGAATAGATTGATAATCGCAGGGTCGTGCGGTATATCTTCTCAGTATGATGCAAGTCTTCGAAATTCCGCCCCTTAAATGTGTTTTCCTTAAAATAACCTTCAATTGTAATATGTATTTTGCTGCTTATGCCGCCCCCTTTACTGTGCCGCCTGATGCGGCCGACTCTCTGCATCGTAGCACGGCATGGTTCTAGATAATCGACAGTAAAGGTTAATCACAGGAGGTCGATATTCAGTCGATATTGATGGTGTATGATCAATCCATTGCATAATGTTTCATAAGGAGACAAAACTCAACCTTGACTCACGCTCCCGCCGTGTGTTACGCCCTCAAGATGAGCAAAGAATAGTAACCTAAAGGCATGTCGTAATAGGCGATTAGGTAGTCGTCTAGGAGCTACCTAGTAGATAAAAAGCGTCGCAGAAATCGGATGTGTTGGCCTACTTGTAGGCGTATAACTGGCACAGAATACAACCGCTGTTCGTCTCAGATCACATACAAATCACAAAGAGTGTTTAACAAGTTGTCGATATGGAGCGTTTGAAGAAGAAGAAGCCGCACTATCCTAGTTGTTTTGATGAATTCATAAATGTCATTGTTTGTAAGCACCACATTGCTTTTATCTTTGTATAGCGCTTTAATAATATCTACTAAGTTGTTATCAACATTAAATTGTCTAATTATTTTGCCACATATCTTCATACCATACACTATCAAAGTCCTTTTAAAATCCCCAAAATTATGGAATAAATCTCGATGATGTTAAAATGTGTTTTTCAATCAAAACTTTAATGTTGACAATATCCTATGTTGTGCTTCTGTTTTGTCTAATGTTTGAATGTTTTTCGGTCAATATGTCTTCCAATTTTTCTCTCCTTACTGGAATGTGCGGTGGCGTCTGTGGCCTAGAGGTTAGTGACTGAATCTATTAACCTCGACGTTCTGAGTTCGAATCACGCTGCGGACAGTTTGGTTGCAAATTGTTTCGCGTGGATTTTAACAAAGGACGATGGCACCACCCGTTCAGAAAGCAATGGCAAACTACTGAACGTAATAATACCTGGAAAAATCACAAACAGCGTTAAAAAAGCTGGCGTTCATTCGCAAAATCCTATAAAAGATATACACTTTACCTGTATACCTCCTTCCATGATGGTCTTCTCCTGCCCTTCGCGTCTTTTTATATGTCCAAAATACCTACACTTTCACTTTCTTATTTGTAGCATCAGCCAGTTTTCTTTGATTTTGAGTTCTTTCTGGATAGATCTATTTGTTCTCTTCCCTGTCCATGATATACGAAGAACTCTTCTGTAACACTTATATTCAAAAGCACATATATGTTTTTCCACTGCCTTATTACATGTCCATGCTTCACACCCATACATGTATAATAATAAGTCAGCTATTTATAAAAGTACAGCTAATAACTAAAATTACTCTATCGTAATAAATAATAAATCCTACTCTAGATCGCCGTCTTGTCTTCTCACCCCTAATCCAACATGTATGCCCCATATCTGTTACGTTTCACCTAATCCAGTTCATCTCACCTCATCTCCTCTCAAAATATCCCATGAAAATCGTACCATGCACGTGTGTCAATTCATTAACCTTTCCACGTGTACGTCGAAGATTGCATATTCTAAAAACTTTCCACGTGTACGTCGAACATTGCATATTCCAAAAACACAGTTCTCTTTTTACAATAAAAAAGAAATACCAAAATACCTGCTCGCATCCATCGTTAATTAGAAAGAACATGAGATTTTCTTGGCGGTACCATCTCATTTTAAAATTCTTATCCTGAATACTTTTGTTTATTTATTTTTTTCGTTCGCACGTTGTTATGCATTCATGAGTATTCATGATTAATAGTATAGCGTATTTGGGTGGGTTTTGATTTTGGGTGAAGACTTGCTTTCGTTATATAACAAGTGTCTTTTGCCATTCAGGCGAGCTTAACTCTGACTTCAAAAGTTATTGTAACTTAAATCACTAAGAAAAGGGTCAGGGTGTCCTGCAGTCCAAACGAAAATTGTGTTCACACTGAACTTTGTTTGGGTCAAGGTTGTTCGAAACGGAATTTCCATGCCACTAAAACACAATGTTACCAACTACACTATCGGCGACCTCGTTATGTTTATTCATTTATTTTATTGTCAAATATAACAACAATATCTTCGATTTTCTCTAATCTATGTTAAAAAAAAAAAATTAAAGTGATTGCTTATTTATTGAGATGAGTAGAAGAGTTTGTCAGTGTTAGATACATACAATATTCTCACATAAAAGTGAAGTTTTGAAAAAAAGTAAAACATGCATAACATATTGAGTGCATCGAGATAAGATTCTCATCATCATTATCAAATAGCTTGTCCTGAGCAGAACTTTGCCACCCCAACAGTCCTCCGGAATTTCTCTCTCTCTCATAGGCCAGATGTCCTGACTCTGCAGCCGTCATGTTCAAACCATCTGTTACATCCTGAGTCCATCTTCTCCGTGGTCTTCCTCTTCTTTTCTTTGCCGGTATGCCTCCTTCCATGGTGGTCTTCTCCAGAACTACTTGTCTTTTTTTATGTCCAAAATATATAAATTATTCGTAGCATTAGCCAGTTTTCTTTGATTTTGAGTTCTTTCTGGATACATCCATTTGTTCTCTTCTCTGTCCATGATATACGAAGGACTCTTCTGTAACACTTAAATTCAAAAAGCACATATATGTTTTTCCACTGCCTTATTAAATGTCCATGCTTCACACCCATACGTTGCCACTAAGAATATGCATGCTATTAGTATTCTAATCTTTGTTTTCTTATCAGTTCCGATCCATATTGTATTTATGTGTTTAATTTTTTGTAAAGACATTTTTGTTCTTCTTTTAATTTCCTTCATTCCATTTCCATCTGTTGTTACCAGTGAACGAAGATATTCAAAACTGTTCACATTTTCTACTTTCTCTCCGTTGATAAAAATATCTTTTGTCATGTTCGTTTTATCTGTCGTCATTATTTTTGTTGTTGACATTGATAAGGTTCTACATAAGAATATTAAGGATTTCTTAAAATGTGTAAATATTAGCTGTAGATGCATTGAGGGAGGTCAGTTAAAACAGGAATGTTCTAACAAATAAGAAAGCAGTACCTGTTTTTTTTTGGCCTGCAGAGCGAAGGCATGGGTTAGAAAATATAGACAATAGGAAAAATTAGTGTCAAGAGAGATAACGGACGACAGAAAACAGAGAGAGAGAGAGAGAGAGAGAACAAAAAGTTAGAGAAAGAGAGATAAGATGTCGAGCAGTCTAATCTAAAGGGCCTAAAGCCGAAGGATTGACTTCGTTGTGCCGACTTTTACCCCATATGGCTGCTCGATCCCTCTCCACATAAGGCTGCTCGATCCCTCTCCACATATGGCTGCTCGATCCCTCTCCACATAAGGCTGCTCGATCCTCCCATTGGCTCTCGATCTTCATAAGGCTGCTCGATCCTCTTCAAGGCTGCTGTCCTTCATATAATTCGCCACCTGTCGAGACTATTGCACAAAGCACGAACTAGCTCCGGCAAGAATTATATGGCTCTCTGGAGAAATACAATCGTGAACAGAGAGGCGCAGTTTGGATTCGAACCCACGACCTTCGAACGCATGGTAATTCTTAACCACTTAATATCATGACATAGAAGTATATCAATAACTATGTTAATAGACAACAAACGACCATAGAGATTTGTATGTATTCACTTGAATGGTACTTGATAATGAATACAAGTCATGCGTACAAATGATCTGATAACACTATGAAATACAGACATTGGAGAAATTGCCAAAATGACATAAGATACAGTGAGATACTTTAATAGGGACTCTTGACACTGAGATAATGTAGAGAGAGAGAAGATATAATAATCAACGTTTTATCGATACGGTGAGGCTATCAATTTTGGGATGGTTGTTGCAGCGGATAACGGAGCACGTACAGGAATTCCCAATATGCCATAACGTCTAACGCATAACATAACATAACATAACATAACTGTATAGACGGTGAGCTATATAGCTGTATAGAAGATTGTTGTGCAGTTGAAGATGGATAAGGGGATAGGGGTGTTCTTCGGTCTCTTCGCTACTGCCTGTTAGATGAAGCCGCTAAAAGAGATGTTGAATCGATCCACCGATTTAAGTAGATCATATGTACCCGTTTTACAGGTAGAACTGGATGCCTGAAGGGTAGAGTGAGCAGTGTATTTGAAAAAAGGAACCATCAGTATACATTACTCTTTGATATCTGTTGGGGGAGACTGAGCACCAATGGGTCTGCTCGGAGTGCAATGCGGTCAGTTTAGTAACCAATAACCAATAGACAGTGAAAAGCCTATCCTCACTGACACCCCTAGGAATGACTATACCTTTGTAACCATGCATTAAATGCGATATCAACTATCAAAAGACTGTATCTGAACTATTAATGGAAGTCCGATGCTAGTAAACATAATTATCACGTTAGGTATCATACAAATTTCCAAATCACTAAACACATTATGATATTAATATGGGAATGATAATAACACTATCCGGGTGATCAATTGTCTAATATTTTTTTTTATCTTCAGAATAGTGATGAGAAATAAGAACAACAGAAGAAGATAGTCCCGAAAGATGACAGATAAAAAGTAATAGACAGATTTCCAATGAAACACGATAAGAGCACTTTCATGTCCCTGTTTCTGATGAGCATATATAGTTTTCCAGTCTGAATAACAGAGACAATAATGAATAATTCCCCGAGTGCAAAGCTGGAACTCAGCATAACTGGTATTTAAATAGGATGGTTGTGATCCTGTCCAGGGAATGGTTGATCAATTAATGTTTCCGCTGAGAAGCGGTAGGATCGTCAACAAAGCCATAATTGCTATTTTTCTAAAAGTAATGTATCTGCTTGGTAAAATGTAATGATGGTGAATATTTCATTATGAATTGTTGGTTCCATAGACATGGCTTATAAAAGAATGACAGTTTTCTGGCAACATTGTCCATCTATATGCACTGCCCTTTTAAAGTAGAGCAATACCATCCTTTAGTTATTATGTGAACTTCGCCCAGAATGTACGTCGCCATTAGTGAAGTACATTTACATATAATAATAAAACAATATCATGTATCCTTTTCAGACCTTTGAGTCACTTTTCTAGGCCTTTTGCAAGATGTAGGAGGGCCAATTTCGTTTCTCACGTCGGTACGTTGAGTGTAGGATTGAAACCACACCCTTCTTGTGTCTGAGTTGATAGACGCACTCCTATGCATTCCGCTAATCCAGCCCACACATTCACCTTTACCTATGCTATTCTAAAAAAAGCTGAGTGCACCGTTACTTTCATTAAGCAAATATAAATATAGGCAACTTGTCATCTATAGCATCAAAAGTTGGATTGCAGATAAGCTATGAAAAGACGAATCAAAGAATAGCAACGTATACATTGAAGTGGGAGACAAATTTTTTAGCAAAGATAGGGCACGCAAGGGAAACCCTGGAACTAATTTTGCTATGAGAGACAAGAAATATCGGACTCAATTCCTTGGAAGAGCTTGATCGAGTTGCCCAGGAAAGAGCGGTATGGAGAAATTGGTTGCAGGTCATATGTATTACTGTACGAGAGAAATTATTATTAATTTCTTGGAAGAGATTGAGTGAGTTGACCAGGACAGAGTGGTATTGGAAAATTATTCACATGCTCTATGTAACGTATACCGGTACGAAAGGAATAATTTTGTCCGGGCAGCGGCTTTCCAGCCTGCTCTTCTTGAATTTGAACTGCCAAGAATTCTTTTACTTGCTTAAATTGAACACGGGGTTTTTTCTTCTAATAAAATATTTGAAAAAAAATGTCCGGTGTTTTTCAATAAACAGTATGTACGATATAGTTTACCCAAGAGGGTGTTATCAAATCATTTACTGAAAATGTCGCTCGTTCAAAAAAATGGTTGGGAACATATGGTGTAGACTGACAATTTACAACAAATGCAGTGAGTTACAGTTATATTTACAAGTTTGAATGATGTAGAAGGATATTTACAGTGAACTAAACATATCGCATCATGAATGATGTAAGCTGACATTAAGTGCAAAATAAATATTAAAAAATAAGTTTATGTACCGTTGTAAAATTTGTTAGATTTTATGATACTATTTATAACGTATATTAGAAATAAGAATGAGAAAATTGAAGTATGAATGTAAAGTAGAAGCAATGAGAAAATTGAAGTATGAATGTAAAGTAGAAGCAATGAGAAAATTGAAGTATGAATGTAAAGTAGAAGCAATGAGAAAATTGAAGTATTAATGTAAAGTAGAAACAATGAGAAAATTGAAGTATTAATGTAAAGTAGAAGCAATGAGAAAATTGAAGTATTTTGGACATATACAGAGACAGGAAGTATTGAGAAGAGCATTATAAAAGAGACATTGCGGAATGAGGAGAAAAGGAAGACCACGGAGAAGATGGATTAAGGATGTAACTGATGATTTGTGCATGAAGTCTGCAGAGGCATGTGAAATATCAGAGAGAGAAATTTCGAAGGACTATGAGTGTGGCAAAGTTCAGCTCTTGACACGCTACTTGATGATGATTTGTAGCGTAGACGACAACAATATCATCATTAGGAATAAAAAGTTAATTGCATATCCTTTACAGGACTTTGCGAACCCAACCTCAGCTTTTTAACGCTGTTTGTGATTTGTCTAGGCATTATTACGTTCAGTAGTTTGTCATTGCTTTCTGAACGGGTGGTGCCATCGTCCTTCTGTAAAAATTCACGCGAAACGTGATTAGAACTCAGAACGTCGGAGTTAATAGGACGAGTTACTATCCCCTAAGCCACAGTCGTCACCATCATTACGAATATCTTTCGTTAATATTTATTTTATTTGTAGAAATATACAAATTATAGACATTTACAGGTGAGAATTGTGCGATTATTTTAAACAGAAAATATTGGAAATGAGAATACATGGAAGAAAACTAAATGTGCATCATTGTCAACCACTATCAATAGAAGAATTATGAGGTAGCTTGGTCGTGTGAATATAATGTCAACAGCAATTTTAGTAATAATAGTTCTATAGGGGTCATCACTTGGAAGGAGGTAGCGGGACAAGCTAAAGAAAATCTAGGGAAAGATAGTGAAAAGGCAAGTGCTAGAATATGGACTAACATGGAAAATCATGGGTAAAAAAGTATTAGACCGGCAGCAAAAAGGATCACTTGTGGATGTCATATCTGCCAACTATGACACATAGAGGATATTGAAAGACAGATAGTGCAACTATTCCCCACAATTTAAGAAAATATAAATCATTAAAAGAAAAAGGGAAGGAACGAACAACAAAATAATATCTACATTATTCTGGCAGACAACACAATGTGCATAGAGTAAAACCTGGATTAACCATCACTCGTTTAACCGTCAGTCTCTGTTACCCGTCATCGGCTAAAAAAAGAAACAGAAGGAGATGACAGATTATTTTAAAGTAATGTAGGTTTATAGTATTACAATACAGTTCTGTACATTACTACTTTTAAATTGAAGTATCTATTGATCATTTTGTAGAATTAAATACAATATATATGTATTATTTACTTTTAAAGGATTTTATTTTCATTTTCGTCCCAAGCCAGCAGTGAAATCACGTTACTGTACATATATACATAGATTTATGTTATCCGTCTATTCAGTTATCCGTCTCAGCCTGGTCCGGACGGTGACGGTTAATCAAGGTCCCACTAACTGTACATTATTCTGACACACTCTGTATTTATAAATAATCAACAAGACAGCAATAGAACACAGAACCTTCTCAACTGTACAAATGAACTGTATAACCCTTGCATTATAAATAGTATCTTTATTGACATCAAAACATCATGTGATTGAAGTTTAGTCCTACTTTAAACTGACACTATCATCATCTGTCACACCCCAAACTGTTCATCTATCTATTCATTAGCAATGATTGTGTTTACGACGATTTAAAACTACCATTTTCGAGCTACCAAATGGTGTCATTCATTCGAAGGTCGTGGGATTTCTCCGACAATGCGACTCTCAGGTCGACCCAGTATTTACTAGGTACCAGAGAAAAATGTGAGTAAATGTCGTGAACGTAATTTTGATCACATCACACTCAGTGTGTTGTTGGTATAAGAAAAAAGTGTGTTATTCACTATAGATAGAGCTCAATATATGGTTTTTTTCTTTACACACATTCAAAATAGAGATTAGTACATTTGCTCAAATTAATACATTTGTTCACATTAGTACATATGCAAACACGTCACCATGAACACAAAAAGAGCAATGTTCAACACAATCTTTCTCCACACATTATGTTACCAGTGCCAAACCTGGACGCTGACAACAACGATAGAAGAAAACTAGTCACAACAGAGATGAAGTGTCTACGCAGAATGCTGGGTGTAACAAGAAGAGACCGGTTGAGAAATGAAGACATCAGGAAAAAGTGGATACAACATCAGTACTAGACTTCATCAAGAAACAACAAATTAAATGGTTCGGTCACGTAAGCAGATTACCATCAGACAGTGCACCTCAAAGAGCAATGCTGCTCCGATACAATGGGTACAAAGCAAAAGGCCGGCCACGCAAAAGATGGACCTCAGAGATAACAGAGGCGACGAAAGAGACTACTACGAAGCGCATACTAGGCCGTTTTAGAAATCTCTTCCTGACCTGACGCTGTGAGGAGGCATACAGGATTCGAGAAAGAAAGAAAGTACATTTGTTCCAGTACGGAACTGCAAGTTATATAGTATTACAACTAAATTACGAATTTTCGTTTCAAATGTTTATCAATCCTAACATATGCCAGCGAGAGTTGGAAAATGACAAAATACATAGAAAGCACTTTGAATGCATTTGAAAATAGAAGTCTTCAAAAACTAATGAACTTAAAATGGAACGAATTCAGGAGAGGTGATGAAATCAGAGAAATGACTGGTCAACCACTAGTGATAACTGTTATAAGAAAGAGAAGATAGAGATATATTGGACACACTTTGAGAAGAAATGATCAAAGAATATCAAAGCAGGCATTGAAGTGGGATGCAAAGGGATCAAGAAAGAGAGGACGACCTAAGGAGCCCTGAAACGAACTTTACTGAGAGAGGAAAGAAAGATCGGTCTCAGTTCCAAGGAGGAGATTGAGCAGGTTGCCCAGGATAGACCGGCATAGAGAAATTGATTGCAGACCCTATTGTAACGTATAACGGTACAAGAGGAATTATTTTTACTTTGTTCAACGGATGAAAGAAGGTGATGTGAGCATTAACGAATAGGTGGACAAAAATATAAATTAAATTTGTAAGATTGATTTATTATTTAGAAAATTGTCACATGTTTGTGTTTCAAAAACGAATATATGATTAGCTAAAATAAAACAAGGGCAGAAAATTAATACAAATTAAAGTAGTTAGTGAAAAACAATAAAATCAAACATCATATTATGCTATTAAAGCAGGTGTTACGAGCACCACAACATAATGTCAGTTACACGAATGATCTTACCTTACAGATTGTTATCCGTCATTGTCTATTACTCCTAGCATCTCTGAGTTTTCTTGCAATATGTACCTTTAATTTTCACACTTCTACGTATCTCATTCACTCACTTCCTAACGTCTTCTACTAAACACAACATCTAACAACCCGGTGCGACCGATTCACTCTCTAACTCGCTTAACGTTCAAAGAAATGGACGTGCGTGTCTGAATGCGCACATGAATGAGGTTGTCTTAACCTAGTTGAGTTTTTGTGTGGTACGTGAGTTAAACTACTTGCTACAGATACTTTACATTAGCACTGAAATGTCTAAGTAAATACTGTTAAAGTAAATATAACTGTTCATTAAGAACAGCGTTGAAATTATTGTGTTTTTTAAATAGAAAACTTATAACATAGAACGTACAGTTCTAAATATAACAGAGAATATATCTGAAGTATGCAAATAATATAGAAAACAACAATTCGTAATAGGAGAACAATAACAGATATATGTTACTGTAGCTTAAGCGGTAGTTAGCTCGATCACTACCCAAGCTTACCTGGTTTAAACTCCGCGGCAGGCACTTTGGAAGCAAATCGTTTCCGTGGGATTTTTACGAAAGATATAAATAGTATATAAATTTTCTAAGTTGAACATTAAAGTAGCATACACGTTTTCTAAGTGTTGTATATGTTGTCAAAGAAGAGAGTTTAAACATGAAGAAAGATAGTCCCACAAAGTACACACAAAAACAACAAGAATTAGGTTTCGACCGAAGAAATTTTAAACAACATTTGACACAAGAGAAAAATCTACCGCATTTGCTTATGTTTATCATCGACACAACTTCACAAATACATTTTTAGTAGATATATATATATAAAAGGTTGACTAGAAATGAAACGAAAAGTGACACAAATCTAACAAGTAGAGAATAAAAAAAACAAATACATGTTTCGGAACAAAAGAATATAACGTGAAGCGTGTGAAACAAACACATGTAACGTACTTAACGTTCATTGTTACAAGACGTCTTAATTGTGAAGTAAACAAACTGAAGAGAAATTCACTTGAAATAAATAAATTAAAAGAACCAATACTTACCTAATTAGAGAACTTGAAGGGTAGCTCCTGATGGGTCTATGAAAATCATAAAGTTGTGTGATAAAGTTCCCATATCACCCAGATAACGCTAATTGTTTCATCAGTCTATGCTTAGTTAATACTGCCCACAACAATTATGATAAATGTGGCACCAATCAGAGAGCAGTGATGGAGCCACCCTTGGATGACACGTTTAAAAAAAAATATCAGAAGTCCGATATGATATGTGCTGGAGCAGATGATCATAAAGTTGTGCTGCTCAAATAAAGCGGGACGTTTGTGAGCACGTATTCTTCGTTTACTTTGAATATATCTTCCAGTAAGTACGTTATTTATTCACAACAAAGTAATTGACTGAGTAAATTATACTCGCAATAACAATATTTTCTTTCTGGATTAGCAAACTGGTAGATATTTTTTTTATCTAGACAGTAATTGTCAGCTTAACATTGTAACAGTCATCAGAACGTATTTGTCATTTTCTTTGAATATTTGTTCCAGGAAGTACGTTATTTATTCACTGCAAAGTTGGTGACAGAGTAAATTGTATTTGCAATAACAAAATGTGCTTTCCGGATTAGCATTTTCTTTATATGAGCAGTAATTGTCAGTTAAACATTGTAACAGTCATCAGGTTTCCCCGTCAGTATATCAACAGTGCATTGTAAAACTAAAATCATTTTTTACTTATAGTGAGAAGAACGTTTGCTAAACCAATTCATTTTAATTCAAGTTTATTCTCGTTTGTCTTTTGTAGGGGCAAGATCCTATAGCACTTGAAGAAGATCACTTTATCAAAACTGTCTTACTGCTAATAGACATTTAGTTCTGTTGTTGTTTTAATTAGTATTGTTATAAGTAGAAATGGTTATTAGTCAGACACAATTTCCATAAGATTCCGTTTACATGTACTGTGGTATCCTTTCTTTACAAAATACATGTGAAAAATTACGTTTTGATCGAAGAAGATTAAACACACACATGTGTACATATACACACACGCTTACAAACAGCTGAATTATGTTTGTTTAAAATATTACCGCATGGAAAGTCAGATGGTCTTTATCTTTATCGTCTTGACAATGAAAATTGTGGCATATCTTTTACATGACGTAGCCATCAACCACAGTAAACGAGTCGTTGATTTTCTAGGCACCACTTATAAGCTCAATAGTTTGCCATTGCTTTCTGAACGGTGAGGTCTATTTTACCTGTCGTAAAATTTCACGGAAACGATTTGCTTCCAAATTGCCTGCCGCGAAGTTTGAACCAGGTACGCTTGGGTGGTGATCGAGCTCACTACCGCTTAAGCTAGAGACGCTTACTGTATCCTCTTACCTTACTTATACTCTTCTTCGCTTTTTTTTATCTACCTCGTGGTCTTCTTTATTATTGTTCTTCTTCAGTGATTCATGAACGTTTGGTTTATCGACTTTCAACTCAATCCAATATATTTATATCTGCATGTGTATGTTCTTCACATTCGTTCTTTATGTACACTGGAGTAGGAGATGGTGCTTTTCTACAGTTCCCCTTCGTTTCTATAATGCCTTTTGTTGATCATTCTATTTGTTTAAAATTGGCAATTAGTATCTTTCTTTGCAGTTCTTTTTTATTTTCTTAATATCACCTTTTTATAAAGTATTCTAACTGTGTTCTTCTTTTCTTCTTTTGTCGCCACATTGCTACCGGGTTGTTACCCAGTGTCGTGGTTTTCTGTTTCTGTCTTGCACTGTTCTAGTCGCCCGGGTTGTTACTCAGTGTCGTGGTTCTCTGTTTCTGTCTTGAGCCGTTCTAGTCGCCCGGGTTGTTACTCAGTGTCGTGGTTTTCTGTTTCTATCTTGCGCTGTTCTAGTCGCTTGGGTCATAGTTATTTTTGCTATTTGACAGGATTCAGCTATGACATCAAACCACTCTTTCGTGGTCTCCATCTCGCCTCCTTTCTTGATGTTCTATTGTTGGAGACTGTATACTATGTAATTTGGATGCAGAGTGATATTGTCATGAGATATCACAAACCTGCATTTATCATTAAAGTGTTCAATGATATCCTAAGCACACTGCTATATATCAACACATCTTGATTACAATGTTAAAACGTCTTTACCAATAAATGAATCATTAAAGAAAAAGGGTCTAAAGACGAGTGTTTGACTACATTGCACCGGGTTACACCATACGGCTCCGTCCCTCTCCGCAGATTTGGCACGCCATCAGTGTTACACAAAGCAGGAACTCGGTAGTTACAACAA
Source organism: Arion vulgaris (assembly GCA_020796225.1). Lineage (NCBI taxonomy): Eukaryota > Metazoa > Mollusca > Gastropoda > Stylommatophora > Arionidae > Arion > Arion vulgaris. The sequence continues at coordinate 28,678,121 of CM036761.1, read as the reverse complement.
CAATTCTTGGAATTTCATGAAAATATTGCACGTTTGGCTCGGACAGGATTCGAACCTAGAAGCTTCAGAAAGCTAGGCACGCGTCTTAACCTCTTCGCCATAGAGACCCACTAAACTAATCATTATTCTGTAACATTACATCTCAATAGGTTTTGTTGATATTCTTGATCTATTGTCCTTGATTAACATTCATATCAGACTAGCGCAATGCCACTTAGTTGTTAGTGAACTAGTGAACTCACTTCTTAGTCTAGTGGTCCAGGTTCACTTCCACAGTGGGCGTGAAATATTTGACCTAAAGTAAAGGATCTCAGGTCGACCCAGCCTTAATTGGGTACCAGATAAAGCACTGGGAAGTAAAGATAGCCGGCGTGGTGTTGACCCAGCATGTGCTGACCGTCAATGGAAAATACTGACCTAACAAAGTCGGATGTCCCGCCGACTTTGTTAAGATATGCAATATACCTCGAGGTATAACAAGGGTTCCTGAATTTTTTTTTACATTTCCACTCATTAATCTGTTCTTCACTAGCAATTTCCCATTCCACATATTTTTGTTTTATAATCATCGACACACTATTTTACTTCGAATATTGCTGTTGATATGTTTTGGCATTTGAAATGCGTCTACCATCTGATGCCATTAAATTTCTCAAATATTTCAATGTATTGATTAAAAAAAAGGTGTTCAACTTACCTTTCATACTTCGTACTAAAATCTAGAAAATTATGTTTCTTCATGACGTTTCCTTCGGTTTTCTTGCCAGTTTCCTTAAGTTTATTCTCTTAACATGTTTTTCGTTTACTTAGTCATTTTCTGTTGTTTTTCTCTCTCTCTCTCTCTTTCTCTCTCTCTGTCTCTTCTGCCGTATCAATATTGCATATCTTAAGTTGCTTATTTTATGTACACGTCGATACTGATGTCGTATCCTGTATGCTTATAATGCTTTAATTCTGTGGAGAAAACAAATACAGATCAGGCGATAGCTCACATGAGTGTTTTCAGGCTTTTCAGCGGGAAGCTTTTAGTTGTGTTTTTCACAAAGCAAATTTTTATTGCAATAATGTATCCAGGAAACATGATTAGATGATGGCAGATGGTAGAATGAGATTAGGAGGAGAATAGAAATGGTCAAACGTACACTCTCATCCGTGTGGTGCAGGGGGCTGCAAGGGAAGCAAAGAATAGTACCACTGCGACCTACAAGGTATGTTGTAAGAGGCGACTGATGTAGGACCTAGGAAGCTACGCTAGTTAATAAAAAGCAGCGCAAAAATCAGAGGTGCTGGCTTACTTGTAGGTGCATAATTGACACAACGAACAATCGCTCTTAGGCTCACATCGCATAAAATTCACACAGAGTGGTTAACAGGTGGTCGATATGGAGCGTTCGTCGAAGAAGAAAAAAAAGAAGAAAGAACTCAAAATAAAAAAAAGGTGTCGAAGGCTGCAAATAAGAATGAGAGAATTGAAGTATTTTGAACATATAGCAAGATGACGATACTGAGTAACAGCTCGGTAACAGTGTGATGACCAAAGAAAACAAAGAACAAGACACGAAAGGTTGGAGAAAACTATTACAAAGGTATGGATCTAGGTTGTAACTGAGAATTTGAGCATGACGTCTGCAGAGGAGTCATCCAATATACGAGAAAAAAATTGCGAAGGATCATTCGGGTGTCAAAGTTCTTCTTATGGACTGTGTTTTACAATGTTTGTCATAAACATACTTTCCATAACACTATTCTACAGCAAATGACTGGAATTCTATCAAATAAATTAAGGGGAGACACAAGACTAACTTTCACATATCTCTGTCAGATGAGATACTATTTATCAGGTAGTACCAGGGTGGTCTGAGATTAAATATTTTATAACTTTTACTATAATTACTTGTAGGATTGCCATGGAAATAACGGCCATGTTGGATTATAAACACTATATAAAATTAGTAAATACTAAAAACTAGATAACTGACATTAGAACAAAAATCAAATGTTTAAGAGCCTGCTCTTTTTCCTTGGCGACATATGGTTGTGAGACATGGAATACTGACCAAGCAGCAGAGAAGATCATTAATGCATTTGAATACACATTCTACAGAACAGTACTTAGAATATCAGAGACAGAGAAAAGAACAAATGTTTCTGTTCTACAACAGCTTGATATTAAAGAGAGTTGGCTATTAAAGAAAATACAATCATGGAAAATGAAATATTTCGGACACATCAAACGACATGAGTACCTAGAGAAGATAATTTTTAAATATTTCGGACACATCAAACGACATGAGTACCTAGAGAAGATAATTTTAAATATTTCGGACACAATCTGTCAGAAGATATTTAATTTGACATCACAACTGAGCAGAGAGATAATTTTTAAATATTTCGGACACATCAAACGACATGAGTACCTAGAGAAGATAATTTTTAAATATTTCGGACACATCAAACGACATGAGTACCTAGAGAAGATAATTTTAAATATTTCGGACACATCAAACGACATGAGTACATAGAGAAGATAATTTTAAATATTTCGGACACATCAAACGACATGAGTACCTAGAGAAGATAATTTTTAAATATTTCGGACACATCAAACGACATGAGTACCTAGAGAAGATAATTTTTAAATATTTCGGACACATCAAACGACATGAGTACCTAGAGAAGATAATTTTTAAATATTTCGGACACATCAAACGACATGAGTACCTAGAGAAGATAATTTTTAAATATTTCGGACACATCAAACGACATGAGTACCTAGAGAAGATAATTTTTAAATATTTCGGACACATCAAACGACATGAGTACCTAGAGAAGATAATTTTTAAATATTTCGGACACATCAAACGACATGAGTACCTAGAGAAGATAATTTTTAAATATTTCGGACACATCAAACGACATGAGTACCTAGAAAAGATAATTTTTAAATATTTCGGACACATCAAACGACATGAGTACCTAGAAAAGATAATTTTTAAATATTTCGGACACATCAAACGACATGAGTACCTAGAAAGATAATTTTTAAATATTTCGGACACATCAAACGACATGAGTACCTAGAAAGATAATTTTTAAATATTTCGGAACATCAAACGACATGAGTACCTAGAGAAGATAATTTTTAAATATTTCGGACACATCAAACGACATGAGTACCTAGAGAAGATAATTTTTAAATATTTCGGACACATCAAACGACATGAGTACCTAGAGAAGATAATTTTTAAATATTTCGGACACATCAAACGACATGAGTACCTAGAGAAGATAATTTTAAATATTTCGGACACATCAAACGACATGAGTACCTAGAGAAGATAATTTTTAAATATTTCGGACACATCAAACGACATGAGTACCTAGAGAAGATAATTTTAAATATTTCGGACACATCAAACGACATGAGTACCTAGAGAAGATAATTTTTAAATATTTCGGACACATCAAACGACATGAGTACCTAGAGAAGATAATTTTAAATATTTCGGACACATCAAACGACATGAGTACCTAGAGAAGATAATTTTTAAATATTTCGGACACATCAAACGACATGAGTACCTAGAGAAGATAATTTTTAAATATTTCGAACATCAAACGACATGAGTACCTAGAGAAGATAATTTTAAATATTTCGGACACATCAAACGACATGAGTACCTAGAGAAGATAATTTTTAAATATTTCGGACACATCAAACGACATGAGTACCTAGAGAAGATAATTTTTAAATATTTCGGACACATCAAACGACATGAGTACCTAGAGAAGATAATTTTTAAATATTTCGGACACATCAAACGACATGAGTACCTAGAGAAGATAATTTTTAAATATTTCGGACACATCAAACGACATGAGTACCTAGAGAAGATAATTTTTAAATATTTCGGACACATCAAACGACATGAGTACCTAGAGAAGATAATTTTTAAATATTTCGGACACATCAAACGACATGAGTACCTAGAGAAGATAATTTTAAATATTTCGGACACATCAAACGACATGAGTACCTAGAGAAGATAATTTTTAAATATTTCGGACACATCAAACGACATGAGTACCTAGAAAAGATAATTTTTAAATATTTCGGACACATCAAACGACATGAGTACCTAGAGAAGATAATTTTTTAAAAATTTCGGACACATCAAACGACATGAGTACCTAGAGAAGATAATTTTTAAATATTTCGGACACATCAAACGACATGAGTACCTAGAGAAAATAATTTTTAAATATTTCGGACACATCAAACGACATGAGTACCTAGAAAAGATAATTTTTAAATATTTCGGACACATCAAACGACATGAGTACCTAGAGAAGATAATTTTAAATATTTCGACACATCAAACGACATGAGTACCTAGAGAAGATAATTTTTAAATATTTCGGACACATCAAACGACATGAGTACCTAGAGAAGATAATTTTAAATATTTCGGACACATCAAACGACATGAGTACCTAGAGAAGATAATTTTTAAATATTTCGGACACATCAAACGACATGAGTACCTAGAGAAGATAATTTTAAATATTTCGGACACATCAAACGACATGAGTACCTAGAAAGATAATTTTAAATATTTCGGACACATCAAACGACATGAGTACCTAGAAAAGATAATTTTTAAATATTTCGGACACATCAAACGACATGAGTACCTAGAGAAGATAATTTTAAATATTTCGGACACATCAAACGACATGAGTACCTAGAAGATAATTTTAAATATTTCGGACACATCAAACGACATGAGTACCTAGAGAAGATAATTTTTAAATATTTCGGACACATCAAACGACATGAGTACCTAGAGAAGATAATTTTAAATATTTCGGACACATCAAACGACATGAGTACCTAGAAAAGATAATTTTTAAATATTTCGGACACATCAAACGACATGAGTACCTAGAGAAGATAATTTTTAAATATTTCGGACCAATCAAACGACATGAGTACCTAGAGAAGATAATTTTTAAATATTTCGGACACATCAAACGACATGAGTACCTAGAGAAGATAATTTTAAATATTTCGGACACATCAAACGACATGAGTACCTAGAGAAGATAATTTTTAAATATTTCGGACACATCAAACGACATGAGTACCTAGAGAAGATAATTTTTAAATATTTCGGACACATCAAACGACATGAGTACCTAGAGAAGATAATTTTAAATATTTCGGACACATCAAACGACATGAGTACATAGAGAAGATAATTTTAAATATTTCGGACACATCAAACGACATGAGTACCTAGAGAAGATAATTTTTAAATATTTCGGACACATCAAACGACATGAGTACCTAGAGAAGATAATTTTTAAATATTTCGGACACATCAAACGACATGAGTACCTAGAGAAGATAATTTTTAAATATTTCGGACACATCAAACGACATGAGTACCTAGAGAAGATAATTTTTAAATATTTCGGACACATCAAACGACATGAGTACCTAGAGAAGATAATTTTAAATATTTCGGACACATCAAACGACATGAGTACCTAGAAAGATAATTTTTAAATATTTCGGACACATCAAACGACATGAGTACCTAGAGAAGATAATTTTAAATATTTCGGACACATCAAACGACATGAGTACATAGAGAAGATAATTTTAAATATTTCGGACACATCAAACGACATGAGTACCTAGAGAGTAATTTTAAATATTTCGGACACATCAAACGACATGAGTACCTAGAGAAGATAATTTTTAAATATTTCGGACACATCAAACGACATGAGTACCTAGAGAAGATAATTTTTAAATATTTCGGACACATCAAACGACATGAGTACCTAGAAGATAATTTTAAATATTTCGGACACATCAAACGACATGAGTACATAGAGAAGATAATTTTAAATATTTCGGACACATCAAACGACATGAGTACCTAGAGAAGATAATTTTTAAATATTTCGGACACATCAAACGACATGAGTACCTAGAGAAGATAATTTTAAATATTTCGGACACATCAAACGACATGAGTACCTAGAGAGATAATTTTAAATATTTCGGACACATCAAACGACATGAGTACCTAGAAAGATAATTTTTAAATATTTCGGACACATCAAACGACATGAGTACCTAGAAAGATAATTTTTAAATATTTCGACACATCAAACGACATGAGTACCTAGAGAAGATAATTTTTAAATATTTCGGACACATCAAACGACATGAGTACCTAGAGAAGATAATTTTAAATATTTCGGACACATCAAACGACATGAGTACCTAGAGAAGATAATTTTTAAATATTTCGGACACATCAAACGACATGAGTACCTAGAAAGATAATTTTAAATATTTCGGACACATCAAACGACATGAGTACCTAGAGAAGATAATTTTTAAATATTTCGGACACATCAAACGACATGAGTACCTAGAGAAGATAATTTTTAAATATTTCGGACACATCAAACGACATGAGTACCTAGAGAAGATAATTTTTAAATATTTCGGACACATCAAACGACATGAGTACCTAGAGAAGATAATTTTTAAATATTTCGGACACATCAAACGACATGAGTACCTAGAGAAGATAATTTTAAATATTTCGGACACATCAAACGACATGAGTACCTAGAGAAGATAATTTTTAAATATTTCGGACACATCAAACGACATGAGTACCTAGAAAAGATAATTTTTAAATATTTCGGACACATCAAACGACATGAGTACCTAGAGAAGATAATTTTTAAATATTTCGGACACATCAAACGACATGAGTACCTAGAGAAGATAATTTTTAAATATTTCGGACACATCAAACGACATGAGTACCTAGAGAAGATAATTTTTAAATATTTCGGACACATCAAACGACATGAGTACCTAGAGAAGATAATTTTTAAATATTTCGGACACATCAAACGACATGAGTACCTAGAAGATAATTTTAAATATTTCGGACACATCAAACGACATGAGTACCTAGAAGATAATTTTAAATATTTCGGACACATCAAACGACATGAGTACATAGAGAAGATAATTTTAAATATTTCGGACACATCAAACGACATGAGTACCTAGAGAAGATAATTTTTAAATATTTCGGACACATCAAACGACATGAGTACCTAGAGAAGATAATTTTTAAATATTTCGGACACATCAAACGACATGAGTACCTAGAAGATAATTTTAAATATTTCGGACACATCAAACGACATGAGTACCTAGAAGATAATTTTAAATATTTCGGACACATCAAACGACATGAGTACCTAGAGAAGATAATTTTTAAATATTTCGGACACATCAAACGACATGAGTACCTAGAGAAGATAATTTTAAATATTTCGGACACATCAAACGACATGAGTACCTAGAAGATAATTTAAATATTTGACACATCAAACGACATGAGTACCTAGAGAAGATATTTAAATATTTCGGACACATCAAACGACATGAGTACCTAGAGAAGATAATTTTTAAATATTTCGGACACATCAAACGACATGAGTACCTAGAGAAGATAATTTTTAAATATTTCGGACACATCAAACGACATGAGTACCTAGAGAAGATAATTTTTAAATATTTCGGACACATCAAACGACATGAGTACCTAGAGAAGATAATTTTTAAATATTTCGGACACATCAAACGACATGAGTACCTAGAAGATAATTTTAAATATTTCGGACACATCAAACGACATGAGTACCTAGAGAAGATAATTTTTAAATATTTCGGACACATCAAACGACATGAGTACCTAGAGAAGATAATTTTAAATATTTCGGACACATCAAACGACATGAGTACCTAGAGAAGATAATTTTTAAATATTTCGGACACATCAAACGACATGAGTACCTAGAGAAGATAATTTTTAAATATTTCGGACACATCAAACGACATGAGTACCTGAGAGATAATTTTAAATATTTCGCTAGCGATAACTAAAATATTTTGGATGGAATGTTGCATGAAAGAAGAATGAAGAAGATCAAAGACATGAGAAGATATTGACAATCGAGAATTACTGTGCTGACGCGGCACAACTTGCACAAAACATCAAGTTTTTAGGACTGCTGTCATGTGAGTCAAGTTCCGGAAGGAAAAGTTGCTTGATGATCATGATGATTTTACAAAGTTTGTCATAAACATACTTTCCATATCACTATTCTACCATAATGAGAACCCAGTCACACTAAACTAATTTTGGGTCACGGATACAAACATTTTACTTATAAAGATTGTCTGTTTGAGTGTTACGTCAAACTCTGGAATCACGAATTTGAACATCTTATTTTGGCAAATATTGGTAGGCCAACGAACCTTAAAACTCTTTATGTGCTTTCTTTACAACGTTATCTTCTTCTTCCGATCACCCTAGACGATGTCAGATTTCCCATAAATCCATTTTGGATATCTGATTATGCAGCATGGGTGTGATTTTCGTCACATCTTCAGCGCCATTTGGAGCCTGTGCTTATCCTTCGGCGATGTGTCGGTTTCAGCCGCGTTTACTGAGTTCGCTCTCCGTCAGCCTTGGCTATCCACAGCCGACCTGCAAGGCACAGTTGCTATTTTCTTTAGGGTAGCTACCAGATAACCTTCACTCCCGGGATGTTGAGCGTCATCTGCCAGGTTACCAGTCTTTTTTTGGATTACTTGGTTTGTCTGCCGTCCAGTTTTCTGTACGGTTTGCTCAGCATCGGCTTTTGTTTTCCCAATCAAACCACAAGGCAGTAGTAGTTCTTTGCTGAAATTGGATGCACATGTCCTAAACGCATACAAGTCTATACTTTTGGGTGCCTACCAAACCAATGTGCAACGTATACACGTTCTTGGCAAAGATCAAACATATCACAAAGAGTGATTAAAATTGATTGTAAAGAACGAACGCAAAGAAGAAGAAGAGTAGTAATTCTCAGTAGTAGTTACAATGTTATGATTTAGTAGAGTTGATTAAAATGTACATATTTCACTGCGTGTGCAGGTAGTTAGCCGTTAAACTGGACATTAAACATGCGAAGCAATAAAGGGGAAAACGTAGTTTTACTATTTGTGAACGACTAATATATTAATTAAAAATCGGATCAAAATTCCATTGATATTAAAAATACAAGAGAAAAATTTAGGTTTCCTCTTTTTGTTTCTATCGTACAAACATCAATTTCTTCTAGATTCGTTCTGTAAAGTAAAATGCAATATACAGTTTACAAATAAAAAAGTAAAGCAACTCTTTTTCACACCATGCAGTACGTTGATGAAAACGATGTTAATCACTTAATTTTTTTACCTGTAACACCCGGTGTGTGATCTGATAAACATCACGCTGTCCACTTTTCTCACTACCAGCACCCCTACCTCACTACCCTTGTTTTTCTGCTACCCAGTTGAAGCTGGTACGACCAGAGAACCGTTTATCAAATAGAATTTCCCTTGCGTAACGTCACTTTCATCACATCCCTCCTGAAAAACTATGTCTCTAGCACGTTCTCCCGCCTTTTCCAACATAATGTACACGATTTCTTTGATTTCTTGCTGCTACCTTCATCTTGGTCGTCCCTTGCCTCGTACTTCAGGAACCAGGACTTTCATTACCGTTCTTTCCAAACCACTGTGACTTTTAAATTGACCACAATATTTCACAGAGAACCCTTACGGTTCTACTCATCAGTTTCATTTAATGAAGGAGGAACACCATTTTTTCCGGACAATATTACGCCTCCTTCATTAATCACATGCACATATATTGATGGATTCACACAAAAAAGCCTTAACATAAACAGTCCTTCATCTGAATGTAGATTATTACATGATGTTGAAAAAACAACAACTTCAAAGCTGATTTAATGAGCTGGAACTCGGGCTCTATGAAGAAAGGTAGGAGGTGGCGCCTTTTATTTGACATGTTCTCATTAATACCTTTCACGTCAGGGTCAGTGGATGGCAATGATCAAGACCATACTATATCTGACTTGGGGGCATTTGAAACAGACTGCAGCGTTGCAGTCTGTAACAAAAATTGTAGAGATCGGATTTTAAGCTACACATGAGAAGCGGTAGTAAATAAATGCAACTGATTGGATTGCACACCATACGAACAAAATCATAGTGACTGCTGTTCCTATTGTTACCCTTATAAATACATATGGGACCCTTAAAAACGTTATAAATAATATGGACGAAACATGAACAACTTTATAAAAGATATGAACATAACATGATCAACTTTATAAAAGCGATGGATGAAACGAACAGTTTTATAGAAGCTATGGATGAATGCCGTATGCCGGTGGATGCCGTCAGAAATAAAGTTTTGTGTTTGGAATTCTGTGTTTAGTTAATTGCTTTTTATGAAGCCCTTGTTTACTGTCTAATTACTGATCATATTTTATATATAGGTAATGTTCATTGTCAGTTTAACTTTATTGTAGTAAATTGTGTTTGCATACCAGAGGAGGATGTTAAACTCCCTGTAGAGCAGGAAATTTGACGGAATTGTGTTTACATACCAGAGGAGGATGTTAAACTCCCTGTAGAGCAGGAAATTTGACGGAATTGTGTTTACATACCAGAGGAGGATGTTAAACTTCCTGTAGAGCAGGAAATTTGGCGGAATTGTTGCAGAAGTGAAGCTTCTGTACAAGTACTATTGCCCTAACACCTTCAGCTTTATGAATGGGATGAAGTGGGTTGCACATGAGAATTGGGACTATGAGTTGTTGTTGTTGTCTATATTCTGTTATGTTTTTCAGTTACACGTAATGTTTCATTTATGTTACCGTGAAATAATAGCAACTTTTTTTTACTAACGTTTTCTGAGGTTAGATACTGGAAGAGAGGATAGCTACTCCTATATTCATGGTACCCTAGAGTGTTATTTGGTCGGATTACTTACTATAAATATGGATGTTTTGGAGTGCTATCAAATAACCTTTTTCTGACACGGTGCCAGATCACAGTTAATAATGACATCAGCCAGACAGTTCAACAGTTCTCAAGCTATTCAGAATCGAGACATCCTTTTATAATAATTAATAAACTTGCTGCTAATCTCGAACCCTACCTTCGTCCATTCCATATTTGCATAAACGATATATTAAATAAATTATAGAAAAACACACTAAGAACAGATTTTCTTTGTTGTTAAATTCTAAACAATAAAAAAAAGAATTTGTTTTCTTCATTAGTAATTCTATCATTATATTCTAAAAAAAATCGGTTATCAAAGAGGATTGACTTCATGGCCCCGTTCCTGTCGGTAGAAATGGCTAGCCCCATGCAGAGAATGTTGCACAAAGAACGAACTCTGTAGCTCCAGTAGAAATCTTTGGGATCTGTGGACAAAAAATGCACATGAGGACTGAACGACGCAATAGCCTAATACTGAAGTTACTAAATATTTAAATATGTTTGTCATACATGTATCTTCCTAACTAGATTCCAAATTCTCGGCTTAGATTTTGCCCATAATAATAATAATAATAATAATAATAATAATAATAATAATAATAATAATAATAATAATAATAATAATAATAAATAATAATAATAATAATAATAATAATAATAATAATAATAATAATAATAATAATAATAATAATAACAATAATAATAACAACAATAATAATAATAATAATAATAATAATAATAATAATAATACTAATAATAATAACAACAATAATAATAATAATAACAATAATGCATAACTAACAACAATACTAACTAAGACAAATTTAAATATGTTTGTCATCATGTATCTTCTAACAACAAACGCGGTAATTTCAATAATAATAATAATAATAACAATAATAAAATAACAATAATAATAACAATAATAACAATAATAATAACATAATAATAACAAAAATAATAATAATAATAATATAATAATAATAACTAATAATAATAACTAATAATAATAACATAATAATAACAATAATAATAACAATAATAATAATACAGTAAATAACATAATAATAACAATAACTAATAACAATAATAATAACATAATAATAACAATAATAAAATATATAACAATAATAATCAATAATAATAATAATACAATAACAATAATAATAATAACAGTAATAACACTAATAGTAACAATAATAATTTTAATTATAATAGCCGTCCATCGCAAGCGATGACAACAGTCTCAGACGTGTGTTGCTGCAACTCTCTGGTGTGCGCTGAGGGGATTGTAAAGTTCAATCCCTCGAACACAATCCTCTACTACAGGTGGTGAACACGTTTTCCAGGACAGAGCGGTATGGATAATTTTTTGCAGACCACATCAGTTATCAGTTATATGAGGACTGTCATCACAGCACTCCGGACACGTCCTCCGATCTCTGCCACAACAAATGCAGCAGTGTCCTGAGTCCCAACACGTCAGTTCGATGTTGATTAATCAATCTCTTTCCATATTTGGTATGTCGTTCTTTCAGGATCCACCATTATCGACACCCATATCTCTCAATCTGGTCAGCGAGTGGGATTCCCAACCATGAAACTCCACCGCTCGGAAAGACTCTCTCAATGCGTTAAAAATGTCATTTCGACCATTGCAGACCATACATAACGTATATATGTACGATATGAATATATAAAATAGTTCATATACCTCAAGCAGTATCATCTATCACAGATTTACAAGCAAGTAAAGTTGAAGAATTAGACAGAGAACAGGTATACTTCAAGGTTTTCAGCCGTTAGAAGCAAGACTATTACACTTCCTCATCATCATGTTAATGATGTGGTTGCTGTTGTTGTTGCTGTCTTGGAGAAAGACAGACGCCAGGTGTAGGAAAACTAAAAGTGGACAAGGATATCCGTTGACAATTGGTAAGTTCAGTTTTTTTATCATTATTCACAAAACCTATCGAGTTTTTAAAACAATTTTTTCTTTCACTTCAGCCTAAACTTTGATATCAGCAAATCTTAATATTTTTGCTTTATCTATCTGTAAGTTTGATGCAATTACTTTTTTCTTTTCATGTTCTCTCATTCTATTTGTCTTATCATTGTTTTAGAGCCGTTGATTGATTGACTGATTGATTGATTGATTGGAAGATCACTATAGTATTATGTAATAATCAAACGCTCGATCACTTTCTTACACATGAAGATCGAAGAGGCAGCTCATGAACACCTTAGCATTGGCAAGGGACACTAATGCATTTGTCTTAGTATGGTGAAAATGTGTAGAATTACAATTGTGAATGAATTTATAGAGATGGAAACTTAAGATACATGGGATGAGATAAAGAAGTTGACTTAAGGATCAGTGAACCAGAACTGACAATAACTCACTACACTTCTAAGAGATAATCACAGCTGCTCGGTGTATATTTGAAATTATGTAAGTATGCGAACCGTTATCAAGGGAAGAAAGAAAGCAAATATCGTATAACAGTTTAGATTTGGAGACTTTCTGCTCTTGCACAATCTATACCACTCTTGCACAATGTGTACTACCCTTCAACAATATATACTATCCTCGCACAATATACACTACCCTTGTACAATTATACCCTGTACATATATACTTCCTGTACAATCTATACTCCTTGTACAATCTATACTCCTGTACAATAACCTTGTACAATATATACTTCCCTTGTACAATATATACTTCCTTGACAATCTTACTACCTTACAATATATACTACCTTGTACAATTATACTACCTTAACAATCTATACAACCCTTGCACAATCTATACAACCCTTGCATAATCTATACTACCCTTGTACAATCTATACTACCCTTGTACAATCTATACTTCCTTGACAATATATACTTCCTTGTACAATATATACTACCTTGTACAATATAACTACCTTGTACAATCTATACAACCTTGCACAATCTATACTACCTTGTACAATATATACTTCTCTTGTACAATATATACTCCCTGTACAATATATACTTCCCTTGTACAATATATACTCCCTTGTACAATATATACTACCTTGTACAATCTATACAACCTTACAATCTATACTACCTGTACAATCTATACTACCCTTACAATCTATACTACTCTTGCACAATCTATACAACCCTTGCACAATCTATACAACCCTTGTACAATCTATACTACTCTTGCACATATATCTACCTTGTACAATATATACTACCCTTGACAATCTATACTACTCTTGCACAATCTATACTACCTTGACAATCTATACAACCCTTGCACAATCTATACTATTTTGCACAATCTATACTACCCTTGCACAATCTATATATTTTGCACAATCTATACAACCCTTACTTAATGTATAAGTTATGCTTCCAAGATGTAAAAACTACCATTCATGACAACGACGCATGTGACTTAGCAAAACTAATCTGTTCCAGGAAAAGCATAATCCTGTAATAGACAACTGTAAATAGTTCAACTATATAGAAAATAAGATAACCATATTTTGTGCAGGTTTTCGAACATTTTAATCTCTGTGGCTAGAATCTCTCACTAATCTGACACATCCGCTGTTTATCCCAATTGCTATGTTTGGAGATTATGTTTCAATATAAAAATAATTAAATAAATAAAGGGTAGCAAATCCACAGAAAAAAATCACTAAAAATGTTTCCATTTATTTTTCGTTTCAGTGTTCTTAGTAAACCATGCAAAAAAAGTTCACATAGTTTCAGCTAAATGGGTTCAAAATTCACTCATGCGAAAAGGATTAGTTAAAACGTTAATATGCTAATTATCACCAACGTAATTGTATTTAGACAGACAGGATTCTCCTGGTAATTTGCCACGCCTTTTCTGTCCCACAATATCATGAAAAACTCTGGAAAACTTACGTTCTCGCTCTATGACCAAATGAGTTATTGAAGTTGCTGTGATCCCATCTGCTTGCAGTATTTCTTTGATGTTGTCTGTGAATCTTCTGCCCGAATTTCCTTATAATCTCAGTCTAGATCTTCTACTGCTACAGGAATAGATCTTCTACTGCCATCATTTTCTCCACGTTGGAAATTATCTCTGTCGAAGTCTACATGTAGAGTGTTGTGAAGTTCGTCATCCCTGTTATATCGTTTGCTTGATAAAGGCCTTTTGGTCAAAACGTGTATTGTGCAGTGTATTGTTATTGTTTTTGTATTTTGTAAGACTACAGTATTTTGTTATTAGTGTTACTACTATAGGAGAAAAATGGTAGTTGAAAAGAATCCAGTATCATTTGATTCTTTTTGTTCACATATGTACCACATGGTTTCTCTCTATCACCAGTACTGTTACAGATCTACACAGCAGATGTAGATATAATAAACCAAACAGGTGTGGCTTCACATTGACCTTTACAGATGCCATCTTTATATATGTATATATGGATCAGATATACAAGAACAGATCGAAGACATTCAAGGGACATTGTATATCATACACCATCTCGCGTCGGTGTAGGTAGTCTTACTCATGTAGATACTGAAAAGGCGTGTATGTTAAGGCGAATAATTCCATAGTCAAATTGATCTACCTAGAGTCACCTTTGATGAGCAGGCTATCAAGTGTCGTAATAGGATGCACTATGTTGGAATAAAGTTTGATCACAGTCCATATTTCAAATTGATCTACCAAGAGTCACCTTTGATGAGCAGGCTATCAAGTAGTGTCGTAATAGGATGCACTATGTTGGAATAAAGTTTGATCACAGTCCATATTTCTAACTTCAAGTTGAACAAACGAAACAGCGCTGCAAACATGGTCTAGCAGCTCTCAGGGTTATATTAGAATCACACCTTAATCAGCGAATTCGTGTCCTCCTGTTCCATGAATTGGTTATGTTCGTGGTAGATTACGAACTTGGCATCCGCACGACATCAAGATCACAATATGATTGACAATCGTACTCAGAATGAAGGCATGCGTACAGTCTTAGCTACAGTAGAAATACTCCCATTGTGAATAGAAAATATATGCTTGGCATTCTGTCGATATGTTCCCGTCATGCTATGACCCACACGAAAATACATATGCGGGTTACTGCGGATCTGAGACACCCTCTCTTCAAAAATACGGATGATGTTACAGACACGATAATCAAGCTTGTGATATCATAGATGACCAATGCTGAGTGAACAATTGGCAAGGAAAAATACAGGAGCGATCCTAATGAAATGGAAGGAATGAATCCCGATAGGTGGTAGCATGGGTAACTATCAAAATGTTATCATTACTATTGGAAGGAAATGTAAAGAGTGAGGAGGCAATATGAAGGCTGAACTCGCAATTAATCAGCTGATAGCAGATAACGCAAGTGATGATGATAATGGTATATATAGGTGTTTGGCCACGGCCATCGTAAATACTGGCCTTCGCGCAATATTTTTCAAGATGGAGGGTGAGGCGGATTATTCAAACGTGTTTAGTAAACATATGGACATTTTAGTAAACATACGGACTCAAACGGACTTCTTTAGTAAACATAACAACAAAATAACGATGCCTAGTAAGTGCTGTGTACCAAAATGTAGATCAAATTACGATTGTAACTATATATGTATAATAAAAGTTAATTTAACAAGTACCTTGTTCAGTAAACATAACTGTTGTCAGTGTTGTAAACATAACAACAAAAAACGATGCCTAGCTAGTAAGTGATGTGACAAATGTAGATCAAATTCGATTATAATTATATGTATAATTTAAGTTAATTTAACAAGTGTCTTCTTCAGTAAATGTAACTGTTGTCAGTGTTGTAAACATAACAACAAAATAACGATGCCTAGCTAGTAAGTGATGTGTACCAAAATGTTGATCAAATTACGATTATAATTATATGTGTAGCATTTAAGTTAATTTAACAAGTAAATCATGAAAAGATTTAGAAGAGCACCAACTGTTGACTATTACATGACAATGGCACATGATAATCTGGTTGAAGCAATTAGTTTATCATCCACCACAATAAGCACTAGTTTTGTGCCAGAGAAAAAAAACTCCAATTCCTCCCTGAACAGTTGCATCTGGTCAAAATTCCAGATAACAGAAAATGGTATAGCAATAACACTTAGTGTTTTGCATTTATGACATATTAAATTGAACCTGATCTGTCCTTATATCATCTGGAAATGAAAAGATAAGTTCTTAGCCACGACAAACCATAAGGAGATTGTCATACAAATTGTAACTACCAGTTACATGAAATTCTCATTAGACAGTACTGTATATGTCTGCGGAGCTCAAAAAAGAAATATTTTATTGTCTGCGGTACCAACATTTTCCTCAACAATAATATAAAAATCATGAATGTTCAATGCAATGTTCAACAAGCTGCTTCTTCACAAAAAGGAAAGGAGCAAAATTCAGTAGTAGATAAATATATTTGTGTAATACTGTTTAGTTTATGTGCTAATCAAGTTGTAGTGTGGTGAAAATTGATTGGCACATCATTTTGTTTTCCCTTGTTATCCTGTATCACTAGTGATCTCTTCGGACATAATGTATCAAAAGTTGTCATGTAGACTATTGATCTTCTTCGACATAATGTAACAAAAGTTGTCACATAGACTATTGATCTCTTTCGACATAATGTATCAAAAGTTGTCATGTAGACTATTGATCTCCTTCGACATAATGCATCAAAGTTGTCATGTGACTATTTATCTCATTCGACATAATGTAATAACAGTTGGTATGTAGACTATTGATCTCCTTCGATATAATGTACAAAATGTTCTTGGCCACGACAAACCAGAAGCTGTGGTGTTGTACAAACATGTGGCTTACTTATTCATGGATAACTGATGAGAGACTACCATAAGCTGATGTAAGTACACTAGTAATCATATATAAATTACTCCTCACTCTGATGTATTCTGTATAAAATTAAACTAAAATAGTATGTGAGAGCAACAACTATAGCTAGTCATCATAAAACATCTTCTGTAATACACACATGCATCCAACAACAAGTTTCTAACATCTGCAAGATGTATTGTCTAGATCAGCATTTCCCAATAGTAACAGACAATAGTTAGTCTGTGCGAATACACCGCCTCAGCCTCATGACGTCACATGGCAATATTGCCGTCTGCGCTGCGGCCTCTATAGAGAAGGCCGTGGTTTGACTCTCAGTCGATGCTCAGAACGTTCAGACTGTTGGGTTACGGTACGAGTGTAAGTTGCCAATTGAGGTTTCCAATATTCAGAAGCTTTTGTCAGAATATACTGTTCTGGACATTCGGATTTTTACAATATACATTGTGCATCTCTATAACTATTGTAAAGTATGTACACTTATTGTATCTAGTTATATATTGTAATCATTGTGTCGCAGAGTATATTTGTTTTTCACATCAAGTATCCTGTTCACTTTTATTCACTCCACTTGCTTCAGATATGTATAACCATTTCGACGCAGGTGATAACAGTAACTTAACTTGTCCTTCTTAAGAAGTATACAGCATAATTTTAGTTCTCCAGAATTCCAGTGTCAAATTTTATTTACTTTACCTGAACACGGTGAGCACGCTTCATTTAATTGATAAGTGTCAGAAACTGTTTGACGAACTCGCGTGACTTGAGAACATAACAATTTTTCAGACCACGGAGCTAGTTGTGCACACAAAAATGTTTTCACACAAAAGTTACTGTTGCCGAACGTTGTTGTTGTAAGCAAGAAATATATTCATCGTTAATGTCTCCTTTTCTCTTAGTCATAAATGGCGCTATATAAGATCGGTCTACTAACCCTTAAGCGTCCAATCTGAACATTCTTTGTTTTAGATTTTCTATTACTTGTATGTTATAACACAGAGTTATGGGTAAAAACAACATTACGCAAAGGTATATAATCTTTTGAAGATAAACTTAGTGATGAGCTTAAAAGTAAGAGAGACGAGCACAAACTCAGAAGTCGTCAGAGGAAAATACTTGACAAATGATAGTCTGTAAAGACGAAAAAGGCTAAACATTTAATCTTTCTTAGTTTTCGTCTTTTGTCGTCACACTTTTACCTTGATATTGCTCTGTGTGGTGGTTTTCTGTTTTAGTCCTGGTCTGCTCTAGTAGTTTGGGTGATAGTTATTTTTGCTTTTTTTTTTACAGGATTCTGTTATGTCATCTAACCATCTTTTTCGTGGTCTTCCTCTTGCTTTCTTTCCTGATGTTCTGTTGTAGAAGATTAAGTGGAGTTTGGTTGCATTCTTATTAAGTAGCCTGACCACTTCATTCTTTGTTTCTCAATGTAATTCAAACAAGGTTCTGTGCCAACTTTCTTATGCTGACGTGACTATCTTTTTTGTGTTTTTGGTAACTTTTCGTAGGCATCGCATTGAATCTCTCGCTCTAATCCATTCGGCAGACATTCCTGTTGTCAATTGATAAAATATACTGAACACTTGAAGGAACTCGAAATTGACAGGTCAACTGGTGTCTTGCTCTGAAAATCTGTCTAAGAACTAGTAAAGCTAGTCTAACACGAACTTTCTGATCTAAAACGTACCAGAGGAAAGCAGCAAGGAAATCCAACATGGGCGCTACATACATTGTTTCTCGAGAATATCATCAGGATGTCATCAAATTAAATTTATAAGTTAATTTAACTCATTAACATGTTTAATCTCTTATATTTCTTTATATTTCTGTTCATAGACAGTTTTTTTAATCTTAACTTATAAAATCTCATTTTTCATAGACTTTTCTTGTTAATCTCTAACTTCATAAAATCTCTTGCTCATAGACATTTCTATGTTAATCTCTAACTTATAAAATCTCCTTGGCTCATAGACGATTTCTATGTTAATCTCTAACTTCATAAAATCTCCTTGGCTCATAGACGATTTCTATGTTAATCTCTAACTTCATAAAATCTCCTTGGCTCATAGACGATTTCTATGTTAATCTCTAACTTCATAAAATCTCCTTGGCTCATAGACGATTTCTATGTTAATCTCTAACTTCATAAAATCTCCTTGGCTCATAGACGATTTCTATGTTAATCTCTAACTTCATAAAATCTCCTTGGCTCATAGACGATTTCTATGTTAATCTCTAACTTCATAAAATCTCCTTGGCTCATATACGATTTCTATGTTAATCTCTAACTTCATAAAATCTCCTTGGCTCATAGACGATTTCTATGTTAATCTCTAACTTCATAAAATCTCCTTGGCTCATAGACGATTTCTATGTTAATCTCTAACTAAATAAAATCTCCTTGGCTCATAGACAGTTTTATTTAATCTCTAACTAAATAAAATCTCCTTGGCTTATAGACACGTTTTATTTTAATCTTTAACATCATAAGACCTCCATGTTCAGAGACACGTTTTATGATAATCTCTAATTTTATAAAATTTCCTTGTTCATAGACGACAGGTTCTAGCTCAGTTATCCTTGATAACCCTCACCTGAATATTTTTGTTAAATGACAATGTTCAATGTTCAACTGTAAAATTTACTTTTTCAACAGGTTTGCTCACTGCCAGCAACAATGATCTGAAAAAGCAAAAGCCAATCCAGCAGGATATGAAACTTACTGGAGAAGTTGCTGATTGTTTTCAGTCTCCACATTACCTAACTCTGCTGATTAACGATACGCTTTTGATACCTAAACATGGCTGGACACGGATACAACCGGGTATTCATCACGGTGAGTTAACAGTGCTAACGTAGGTGAGATGAGTTTCAAGTCCTATCGGAAACGGACGATAAAACGCAGGTCCCGTGTTTATTTTGAGCACTAAAAGAACCATTGTCAGTTCAAAATCGAGAAGAGCAAGCTGGAAAGCCACTGCCCGGGCAAGACGTATTAAAAAAAAAATTAAAAATACAATTCCTACAACATATCTTCCCGACCTCCAAATTACATCGGAATTCCTCGCCGGTGCTACGGATATCGTGCACTGCAGATGAGATCTTCCTGTGTAAGAAAGAGATCTGAACACACCTGGTTACTCACTGAAGTGCAGTGATGATGGTCATATCAATCAATCAGTCAATCAGTCAAACAAAAAGACAGGAAAACATCTTTACCACTTAGAGATTCTCAAAATAACTAATTAATTACAATAGAAAAAAGTCGGCTTAGAACAATGGTTCTCAATCTTCCTAATGGCGCCACACTTTAATACAGTTCATCATGTTGTGGTGACCACCAACCATAAAATTAATTTCGTTGCTACTTCATAACTGTAATTTTGCTACTGTTATGAGCATAGTCTAAATATCTGATACGCAGGATGTATTTTCGTTGTTACAAATTGAACATAATTTTTTTCTTTCGACCAGAAGCACTTGAGCTTTCAGCTCTTCGGCTTGTGCCATGGACATCATAACCCTTCGGTTCGATGCCACGAACACCATAAATCTGGGGAACCTGTGGCTTTTCTGCCAGCCCGCGGAATTGAACCCGCATTCACAGAGGGCTATTTGAACATAATTAAAGCATATTGATTAGTCACAAACAACAATATGTAATTATATATTGTGAAATATTTATTTCTAATTATGATAGATATGTATTTTCCGATAGTCTTAGGCGACCCCTGTGAAATAGTCGTTGACCCCTAAATTGGTCGTGACACAGTTTGTGAACCACTGGCTTAGAAGAAGGTCACATAGAGAAAAGAACTGTTTGTTTCATATCGTTGACTCTTGGTCGCTAAAAAATAAAATACATAAATTCAATCTGCATTTTAAAACAACTTCTTGATTTCTTCTAGACTGGTAAACGCGTTTAGAAACTGCATTATTATTTAAATCATCATTTCTAAACTTCGAAAGTTGTTGTCATTCGTCTCACTAAATGCTCCATCAGTTTGAGGATTCTTCTGTATTGTATGCGTACAGTTGTCTGGTGTATTCATCATCATCATCAGCATCAAATTGCTTTCTTGAGCAGTCCTTTGGAAGTTATCTTTCCCCTAGGCCTCTGCGGTTTCATGCTGAAATCATCAGTAACATCTTAAGTTCATCTTCTTCATAGTCTTCCATTGTTGTATTCACGGAGAATAAAATTGGCATCTACAGTATTTTGTTAATCCTATACATGGTGATTACCAAATGTAACTTTCTCTCTCTCTCTTTCTCACTCTCTCTCTCTCGCGATCGTTCTTTTACGGTCATTTTTATCATTCTAATTGTGATGTATAAACAGCTTAACACCAAGAACGAATGTACGTTCACAATCTTCAGTAACATTTGAAGCTCTGGTGCTTATCCTTCGGTGATGTGTTCGATTTCAACAAGAGTTTACTGGGTTCGCTCTCCGTCAGTCTTTGAGTGTCCCCAGCAAAACCTGCAAGGTAGCAGGTTGTCATTTCCTTTTAGATTAGCGACCCTTAGACGACCTACCCTCCCGGGAGCGTCATCTGCCCAGAAAACCTGTATTTTTTTGAACTACTTGGCTTTCTTGTCATCCAATTTTGTGTACGCTAGCCTTTGATTGTTCCCAGCCAAACTATAAGGCAGCAGTAGTTCCCTAAGAGCGGGAACACGCAACCTCTGATGGGCTTTCCCGTTTTCTGCACATTCGGGTGGTTCGCTCACCCTCGCGCCTGCCTCTCCCCCTCTTCGCCACACCATCAGCGCCGTGCACGTCTACCCGGCGGTGGGCCCACCAGTGCATATTCCTCCAAATGTAACTTTTATAAACCAAGCCACTAATGAATATTACACAGCGAATATTCAGCGAATTAAAATTAAATACTCTTGTTGTAGTTTGAAGCAGACCATGTTGATCGATAACTGTTGACGATGTATATAATTAAGCTGCATCAATCAATTTCCAGTACAAAAAGCAAATGCTGTAACCTACCAGCTAGCCCCATTGTTAAGGCACCCAAAAATTTCACAGGCAGCTAAGAAACAAATGATCAACAGCATTTTTATACCTACTTTGTGTTACCAGAGCCAAACATGGACATTGAGCAAAGCGCAGTCACAAAAAATAACTACATGTGAAATGCGTTGCCTGAGAAAAGTTACCAACAACACAAGAAAAGACAGAATCACCAACATCAGCATAAGAAAGAAAGTTGGCACAAAACCGTGCTTGAATTACATAGATAAACAAAGAATGAAGTGGTTTGACCACTTAATAAGAATGCATCCAAACTCCAAAGTATACAGAGTCTTCTACAACAGAACATCGGAAAGAAGGCAAGAGGAAGACAACGGAAAAGATGGTTAGATGGCGTAGCAGAATCCTGTGAAAGAGCAAAGATAACAATCACACAAGCCACCAGAACAGCGCAAGACAAAAACAGAAAACCACGACACTGGGCAACAACCCGATAGCAGTGTGACGACAAAAGAAGAAGAAGAAGAATCAATTTGCAAATATCAAAAGTTATACAAAAATAAAAATAAAAAAGTACAAAAACAAATAAGTTTAATAAAAGGACTTTACATTGTGTTTTTCTGTGACTACATACCAAAACGGTTGTACTAGGGTGATAGACACAAATATCGGAGCACTGTTGCAGACTAGAAATACGACCTTCTTACTTTCATTGAAGCTAGTCCCAAAGACGCAAACAATAATTTCTACGGAGTTTTTATAGAGCAAAGACAGAAGGTGAACACAATGAACGGGGGGTGATATTTAGCTCTTGGTATATATTTAGTAAACTTGCCGATGCTACAAATAAGACAGAGAAAAGTGAGATATTTTGGACATATAAAAAGACGCGAAGGGCTGAAGACTATCAAGGAAATAGGCATACCGGCAAAGAGAAGAAGATTTAGACCACGGAGAAGATGGATTCAGAGGCGACGAAAGAGACTATCTACGAAGCGCATACTAGGCCCGTTTTAGAAATCTCTTCCTGACCTGACGCTGTGAGGCCTACAGGATTCGAGAAAGAAGAAGAAGAAGATGGATTCAGGATGTAACTGATGGTTTGAACTGCAGAGGCGAGACATCTGGCTTATGAGAGAGACATTCTGAATGACTGTTGGGTGGCAAAGTGCTGTTCAGGAAAAGCTACAAGAGGATGATGATATTTTTAGTTAAATAGATATCTGCAAAAAATAATTAAAATAAAATAAGATGAATTCGGGAAAATGGATTTGCCTGGTTCGAATGTGTAATAAGCTTGCACGACAACCTTTCAAAGTTTAGTTTCTAGGGGGCAGTTCATGGCCAAAGGATAAGAGAAAGATCAAAACAAATCGACTGATACAATCAAGAGCTTGTCATGGCACTACTTCTCCACACTTGTTCAAAAAGTTGAAGACAGAGAACTTTGTCGATATCTGAGTGCAGATGTCTCCCCTCTGACATCCCTACCCGGTAATGGATCCATAATTACTTCGATCTCCTTCTAAGTACGTAAATCAGTGAGTTTAGACCAGCGTTTCCCAAACTGGACGTACCACCCCCAGTGGGCGCTGAAGAATTCTGGGGGCGATAGTGGGTTCAGAAGAATTGGGGGAGTATTCAGACGATTAGGGTCGGTGGCCCATTAACGGAGAAATTAATAATAAATATTTGAAAATATATTATTTTCGTGATTTTGCTATTGAATAATCATTTTAAATTTTAATTCTTCATATTAATTCATCTTATGCCCATCTTACACTACCCATTTTTTTCATCAATTTTCTATTTGATGTATATAATAATTTGAAAATTGACTATGTATGACAGAAATATATATCAATTTTCTATTGATGTATAAATAATTGAAAATTGACTATAGTGGGAGAAAGTATATGCAATTTTCTATTTGATGAATACATAATTGTAAATTGATATGTATGGCAGAAATATATACAATTCTATTTCATGTATATAATAATTTGAATGACCATGTAAAAGAAATATATCAATTCTATTTCATGTATATAATAATTTGAAAATTGACTATGTATGACAGAAATATATATCAATTTTCTATGTCAAAGAGAAAATAGAGTATGTATATAGGTGGGAGGGGTGTTGGTAAACTGTTATAATGTGGAGGGGGGGGCGGTACAAATTGTATGTTATGCAATGTGGGCGGTGGGCCGAACAAGCTTGGGAAGGAATCTATGGTGTAGACTAACAACTCATATTTCGTGCTGGTTGATGTATCTACTGGGGTTTCAAGGATAGATTTCCCGTCTTTATGTACCAATCAATAAGTCTAGCTTGCGCAGCTGAGATAGAGAACACCCTTCATATTTTGTTCCGTTGAAATCGTCACAGCTTATATTTTGTCTTAATGCAATGATGATGTCGATTTTGTCCATAACATAATAGAACAAACAAGAAATAAGCGGTGGTCGTGGTCGTTTGACAGAAAATTATACATCTTAGTTCCAAGTCCCTAATCGTAATATCCTCTTATTCTTCAAACGCTCTATATCGACCACTTATTCAATCACTCTGTGATTTGTTACAGATCTGAGCCTAAGAGCGATTGTACGTTGTCCCAGTTATGCGCTACAAGTATACCAGTTCAATCGATTTCTGCGATGTTTTTTATTTACTAGAGTAGCTACCCTAGACTCCTACTTCAGTCGCCTCTTGCGACATGCCTTGTAGGTAGCAGTGTTACTATTTATTGTTTCCCGGCAACGAACGGGCGCCTAATCTTAATATGAGCCTAGTCTGACTCATCTAAACCATTTTTGCATGTAAAATTAAATGGATGTGCGGTTGTTATTGAAACATTTATATATTTTATATTCTTGATCTTAAGCTTTGGCGACACAAGGTGCTGATGACGGAGTACTGCCAAATCTCATAATTGGTCCGTTTTACACTAATTTGGCTATGATACTACAGAGAATGAATATTCCTTACTTGATCACGGATTACAAAGGTAAGGTAAATAGCTAATTCACGCTGTAATCTAAACATTACATATTTTTGTTATGCTTTCATTATGAGGTGGCGTCTATGGCTTAGGGGATAGTGACTTGGTCTTTTTCTTCGATCGTTCTAGGCCTGTTTTAATCATTCTCATTGTGATATATAAACAGCCACATCGCGTGATGTACGTGCACCAGCCTTCAGCACCTATTTGAGCTCAGTTGCTTATCCTTCGGTGGGGTGTTCGATTTCAGCCAGCTTTTGATTTACTAGGTGAGCTTTCCTAGGGTTCGATCAGCTTTGCCGTATTTTTGGGCTTTGTGATCTACGCCGGGACAGTGAGTTACGCTGTTTATGCCCGTTCTGACTGAGAAATTTCTCGGGGCTTGTAAGCTTATCCTCGGACGGCGTCTTACTCGTATAAAACACCGTGTAAAGATTCGGCCTTCGCCAATGTTCAGACCCGAACTTCCTGTCTGATCCGTGCATTGTCGGCCTTGCTTTACCGTACAATTTTGAGTTTGATCCGGAGAAGGAACATTCTCGGCCTTTTCTAGACGCGCATTGGTACGTGGCAATTTGCAATTAACCTCGAAAGCACTGGCAAAGGGCCGAGTACAAACAATGTATAGGGTCGTTTCAGTCAGCACTATCAGCGTAACTGAGGATTTTGCGCTCGCCGCCATCACCCGCCCCAGTTATTCCGGGGATGTTAGTTACGACTGCAATCTAACCTTGCCCAGTTGCCCAAAGGCTGGCAGTTCCGTTAGGCATCACCAACCTCAGTTCTTCCGGGGATGTTAATTTTTAATCGCACAGTACCTTGCACGGTTTTCCCAGGGCGGGTAGTTTCGTTATGCTCTAAACGCAACTTGTTCTTTTGCGCTCGGCAAACCTTGCCCAGTACATGTATCTGCACCAGGCTACCGATGCGGGGTCAGCTGCAATCTTCTCTCGCACCGACACGAGGGTAGACTTTTATTCGTTACGGTCCTGTCTTATTTATTCTTGCCGACGGGCTGGCAATGTTTGCCCCCTCCACAGGGCTTCGAGCTTCGCCCTATGTGGGCATACGTTTGGTCACTGGATGCACCTCTCATCCATGTCAGAGACGTTTCGTTGCTGTTTCTTTGCGTTCAGGGACTTGGGCAATATCTTGTTGGACATCGGTCAGGAGATTTGTGCATTTTGTTTGTATCTTTATTGTATTTCCGTAATTGCACTGCTACCACTACCAGTAGTTTTCTCTCCCCGATCCCTGCCCTCTTAGCCAGACCGGAACCAGAGTCTGTTTCCAGGGTCACCGCGTGGAGGTTGGGGGCAGGGTCTTGGATTACGCGCCCCTCGCTAACCCTGGCTCATGTTACCACCATGACCTCATGAGCCTTTTGACCCCGTGACTTGGTCTATTAAACCCGACGTTCTGAGTTCAAATCACGCTGCGGACAGCTTGGTCGCGTGGATTTTTACAAAACTACTGAACGTAAAAATGCCTAGAAAAATCACAAACAGCGTTAAAAGCTGGGGTTGATTTGCAAAGTCCTGTAAAGGATATGCAATTAATTAACTTTTCATTATGAAGAATGTAGTATGAAACGGGTTTCAATGATAAGTATGATCTATATGTAACTTCTTCCAGGTGTGTGAGCTCCTTCCAGGTGAGTCAACTTCTTCAAGGTGTGAAAACTTGTTCTTATAGGGTATACACATTCAATGTGTACAAATTCCTTACAAGTGCACCAACTTATTCCAGGTATGCTAACTATATCCAGGGAAATCAACTCCTTTTAGGTGTGCCTACGCCCTTCAAGTGTGCCAACTCCTAGGTGTGCAAACTCCATGTAAACGTGTATACTTTTTCCAGGTGTGCCAACTAATTCTAGTTCTGTCAACTCTTTACATTTGTGTCATTTCTTTAAATGTGCTTTTACTGCTTCCATGTCTGTCAATTCTTTCCAGGTGTGTCAATTCCTTCAATGTCTGCTAATTTCTCCTACGTCGGCGAACTTCTTTTATGTATTCCAAATTATTTTGTGTTCAACCTCAATCCAGTTGTGTCTGTACCTTTCAGGTGTATTTACTACTTTCAAATGAGTCAACTTCTTGTTTCCGGTGTACCGACTTCTTCCAGGTGTGCCAATTCTTGCAGAAGTTCAAACTCCTTCAGGCATGCCAATTTCTTTCATGTATGCCAACTCCTTTAGGTATGTCGATTTCTGTCATTTGTACTAACTTCTTCCAGGTTGGTCCGCTGTGTACTTTCAACTAAAAATACACTGAGGTCATTCTACACTTTAATATTGCCAGTCCACTTCTAATTATGTTTGTTCCGTTGTATTTATCTTGTTATTATTGGACGAGGACGATATCTCTGCGTCTCAGAAGTACGACAATTCACAGTAGCAACTCGAGTTCATCTTGTGTTGCTATAGCGCCACATTTGCAGATCTTATACAAAGCATATTATATATATTTTTTTTCCGATCCAGAAGCACTTGAGCTTTCAGCTCTTTGGCTCGATGCCATGGACATCGTAACCCTTCAGCTTGGTACCACCGTAAATCTGGAGAACCTGTGGTTTTTCTGCCAGCCCTCGGGATTGAAACCGCACTCACAAAGGGCTTGTCACCCGTCGCCCAACGCCCTACGAACACGATGGGCAGGCGGGCAAAAAGCATATTATGTATACGACACTAATTACAACGCGTAGCTTACGTTTGCAGTTTCATAATAAACATAATTTTCATATGTCCATCAAATATTTGATTTCTTTTGGTATCTGTATTGCAAAATTGATTAGGTAATATTAGAAGTAAATGCGTATCAATGAATTAATCTTTAAATATATATTTATTTTCTTATTCTTCTCTTAACTCTCCTTGAAGTTTGAAGTATCAACAAATTTTCTCCAACCAGATCTGTCTTGAGCACAAGTTTATTCCAGGTCTTTCCCGCCTCTTCTCTTTCTCTGTCTACAGTTTGTCTCCATTTATCTCTAGGTCGTCCCCTACTATTTTGTCTCTCAGATTCCATTTCAGAGCCACATGTGGGTGACTGGTCTTCTGTATTCTTAATGTATGTCCCAACGACTTTTACCTCCTCTTTTTCCCATTTCCTTGTTGATATTGTTGATGCTTGTGTTGGGTGATCTCTGTATTTGGTATTATCTGGTCCCAATAAATTTGGATAGCCCTTCTCTCTCTCTCTCTCTCTCTCTCTCTCTCTCTCGATCACCGCCCAGACCGATGTACCAGATTTCCCCATAAATTCTATTCATGTGGAAATCTGATTCATCAACCTTAGCAATGGTGTGTTTTATGTCACATCTTCAGCACCATTTGGAGCTCTGGTGCTTATCCTTCGGCGATGTGTCCGGTTTCGACCAGCGTTTACTCGGTTCGCTCTCCGTTCTGTAGCCATCCAGTGTTTTTACGGTGTGGGGTAGCTAGCCCCCAACCCCAACCTCTTCAGTCGCCTCTTACGACATGTGTGGCAGGTAACAGTGGTTCTATTCTTTACACCTCAATTTGGGCCCCGGTAACCACTCTGGCAGATAGCTCTTCTGATCACCTTTCCTCAAATCCTCATATGCGACTGTTTGTATTGGTACTTGTCTTCCATGTTTCTGATCCATACACTCAGGATGATCGCACATTTTATTATTTAGTTATTTTATTTTTCTTCTTCTTCAAATTCAGCTCCCAATGACACAGTCTCTTCTTCTTCAACTCACGGAGCACATGTCTTCAACTAACTTCTACCAGCTCTCCATCTTTCTTGCTATCCCTTCCAATTCTTTCCATGTTTTACCTATCCTTTTAATATAAACCTCCAGCTTTCTTCTCCAGGTCTGTCTAGGCATTCCCCAACTCCTCTTTCCGTGAGTGTTTCAAAACAGAGCCTGTCTTGCAATGCTTCCGGTCGGTCTTCTCAATGAGTGTCCTATCCATCGCAATCGTCTCGTCCGTAGCTCTTTCACCACTGGTATCTGCTTAGTTCTTTCTCTGAGTTCCTCGTTCGTAATCATATCATACAATCTCAGTCCCTCTATTCTACGTAAGCATCCATTTATGATGGTATGTAGTTTTCTGGTGGTTTTATTTGTATTTAGTTATCTATCACTTGATAATTCAGATAAGCCTTACAACATTTTAATGTTTTATTCAATAATAAAGGTTTTGACTGGATAGATATGAACCGTGTTCAAGACACTATCAACTGGAGAACTATTGTGGAGATCAGGCCGCCAGCGCAAGCCCAAAACTTAGCAGTAGTAGATTTATTTATCTATAGGAAATGGAAAAGCGCCATGATGGTGATGCCTGAAAGCGCGGCGGATAACCAAGGTAAGCAAAAAATGTTATTCTTCATCTTCTTCTTCGAACGATCAATATTGACCACTGTGTGATTTGTATGTGAGTTGAGCCTAAGAGCAATTGTTCGTTGTGCCAGTTATGCGCCTACAAGTAGGTCAGCAATCCGATTTCTGCGATGCTTTTATTTACTAGTGTAGCTTCCTAGGTCCTACATCAGTCGTCTCTTACGACATGCCTTATAGGTGGCAGTGGTACTATTCTTTGTTTCCCTTGCAGACCCCGGCACCACACGGGTGGACAAAATGTTATTAAATGTGTAATATTATAGACATACTAAGAGTGGGCATATTCTCGGTGAGAACGTATAACTGTGAAACAGGGATATTTAACAAGACAGTGGAAATTATATAAGTGATTTGAGTAATAGATGTTACAGAAGACTTCTCTGTATATCATGGACAGAACATAAATCAAATAGATTTATTCAATAAGAACTCAAAATAAAAGAAAACTATGAGATCCTCCACACAATAAATGAGATAAGTGAAGTATTTTGTACATATAAAAAGACATGACCGTTTGGAAAAGACCATCATGAAATGAGGCATCCAAACATAGAGGAGATTAGGAAAACCCCCATGGATTGAGAATATGAGAATACGATAACATCGCCATGGAATTGCCGGGGCTTTCGAAGAGATCAAAGAATAGTACCACTGCGATATTCATGGCATGTCGTAAGAGGCAACTGATGTAGGGGCTTATTGAAGCTACTCTAGCAGATAAAATGCGTCGTAGAAATTGAATGTGCTGACCGACTTGTAGGTGCATAACTGTCACAACGTGCAATCGCTCAGATCACATACAAATCACAGAGAGTGGTTAACAAGTGGTCGATATTGAGAGTTCGAAGAACAAGAGTTTAGAATGACAACAGCACAGCAGATGTAGGAAGTCTGGTCTATGAGAGAAAGAGAGAGAGAGAAATTTTGAAGTATCGCTATTGTGCCAAATTATGCTCAGGAGAAGCTTTTAGATGATAATGAATACTGTAAGCTATACATGCACAGCTCCTCAACATGATACAGTTGTTTATATGTTTTACTTCAGTGCTTATTAGTATACGTTTTTACTGCTCAAGTATAAAGCATACCTCATGGTATGCAAACGAGATTGATTACTTTTTACGATTTATAAATTTCATTATATTTCACAGAAAAAAATATAAAAGAATCTGATGTTTGTGTGGTAGGAAAAGCTGAAAACTAAAATAATTTCTTGTGTTTTAAGAAGCAAAGGAAATGTTGATCCATTTTTAATTGATAATTTACGTTTACAATAAGTTAGTTAGTTAGTTTGTTCCTTTCGTGCCAAAGGCGGCACATAGGGCAGAGGTTTTAGATGTCCATGTGATATGATTCTTTGCTAGCAGTTGGAGATCTTGTATGGAGATCTTGTTGTTACAATAAGTGCAAACAATTTTTTTTTGACGTTTACGGCTGAGCGTGCTTAATTATAAAGATAGTGACTAACAAAGCACACAATGAAATGTATACATTTTTAAGTCAACTTAGCTAGCTCCTAATTTGGTACAGCAATCAGATAAACCAGTTCAACATGGTCGCGTTAACCTACACGTTTCTACAGGCTGTGGCTAAGTGGTTAAGCCCTTTGCCTTGTGAGTCGAAGGTCGTGGGTTCGAGTCCGGACCGCGCCATTCTGTTCACGAGTGCAGTTTTTCCAGAGACCCTAGGATTATTGCTGGAGCTACGGAGTTCGTGCTTTGTGCAATACTCTCAGCAGGTGACGTGTCATTTCTGCGGAGAGGGACCGAGCCGTAAGGGGTAAAACCCGGTGAAATGAAGTCAAACCTTCAGCTTTTAAACTATTTAATTTCTACAAGAAGAAGTTGTCCAAAATTCAAGATTTTAAAATTTGTTTCTGCAACAAACATACAGATCAGTTTTATGATTAAGAATTATAAATATATTTTTGTCTTTCTAAATATGTATGTCTTATCCACATTGAAGATGCTAGACCAGTGCATTCCAATGTTTTTATCTATTGGTCATATAATAGCACAAATGACTGTGGAGGAGCGGACGCTATGTGTCAGTAGCAATAATAATAATAATAAAAAATAGCACAATAATATGAATAATGACGTTAAACAAATATGATGAAACAATTATATGAATTTTTCATTTCTATAATCCTGTTTTGCCTCCCAGTGTCAGGATAAGAAGATATTTCTAGAACGAGGCCTTGCGTGCGTTTATAAATAGGTCCCTTCGTCGCTCTGCTATCTCTGAAGTTCACCTTTTGTCTGGCCGGCCTTTTTCGTTGTATCCATTGTATATTTTTGGTGCTCTGCCTGTATTAATCTGCTTATGTGGCCGAATCATTTAATTTGTTGTTTCTTGATAACGTTCACTCTCTAAGGATGAAATTATATGAATAAACAGATTAAAAATGTCATATTGACTACAAATGGAATTTAAAAAAAATATTGATGAATATTTCTAAAGAAAACTGAATAATACTGTTTTTCAGAAACACATTTTATCATGAAATTCTAATTAACCTTAAAACCGGAGGAATAAAATAGGGCCCTAGGGATTATTACATGGGCGTCATGACGCCCGATTCCATCGCATTGAACGGTTTTGTGTTAGACAGTTAGAACGTATACCGCAAATATCTAAGCATAAATCAACTATTCGGAAGAAACAACAGCAATAAAGCGGTAATCAAATAGGGTATTTTAATAAAATAAGACACGGTGTTAGCATTGGGGTGCGCTATCATTGAATCTGTGCTCTCTGTACGATTAATATAGTGTACATTTTCTGGAAGATATTTCAGAAATAGCAGTTGATGGGGTGGTGGTGAGAGCGAAGAGAAACACATTATAAATATCTTGAGATACGCCGATGACACTTTCCTGATAGCAAAATGTGGGGAAAGAACTCTTGAAGAAAATATTGTTTGCGAGAATGCTTGTGTGCAGTAAACGAAAACTCAAGTAATAGTCTTATGTTAAAATAGCAAAACAGACAGAATCTGATGGTCACATCGAAGAAACACACAAATAAATGCAACATTATAGTCAATTCAACTACGTAAAGGCGCAGAATCTTTTAAAAAGAGATTTAGGGATGACATGAAAGACAAGAGAGACGAACAAAAACTCAGAAGTTGTCACAGTTAAGCATTTGCCAAGTGACCGTATTTAAAGAAGAAAAAGACCACATATATGACGTATGTCTGTTGTGTAGTAATGTGTTCCTCTTAAAAAACGTATGTGTGTTGTGTAATGATGTTTTCCTCTTAAAAAAACATATGTATGTTGTGTAATGATGTATTGCTCTTAAACCGTGTTGCTCTCATTTATATTTACAGTGATGCAATATTACATTTTACGACTCTCGTATAGAATTCTCAGTAAATGGTATAATGTATCTTTACTACCAGAATGCCAAGACCTTGCTGGGAGTATGTTGAATCGAAGTCTGTCTGTAATTCCATACGCGGTTGACGCTCGGTCAGCAAACATCAATACATCTCTTCATGAACTGTTGAGCAATGCTAAGATGTATAGACAGACTCAAATCATCGTCTGTAGTCCTCGCGATGCCAGAGATAATCTGATAGAGTCTGTCTTGCTCCAGGTAAGACGTACATGTACCTGGTGACTAAGTAACTTGTGTCATTACTAGATTTTTTTCTAATTCTTCAGATTTAGTTTGGAATATCGTACCTAGGACATGTCCATAAGTGTTACGATCTCATTCCCAGTATCTCCAACAGCGTCCAGCAACTAACTGTACCAGTTCGATGTTAAAGTATGATCCTACTCATACGTCTGTTGCGCTGCTCGTTTATGGCCACTCCAATATTCAATCCATGCTCTTGCAGTCTAGCTGTTGAAGTGGATCGGTTTAGTTGAAAGTCTTCTTTGTGGACACAGGGCTTCAGAATGGCAGCTTCTTCCACTTCTCTAACATTTACAATGAAAGAAGCTATAACTGTTGACGTTTCTTTTGTTGCCATGTTCGTTATTTATCACATCATATATCCATCTATGCCTTCGACAATAAATATCCACTCAATTCGATCGTGTGTCTTTATTTCTACCTCACACCTAGCCATATGCTTGTCTTTGATCTCTGCTTTTATAGTTTAACTCCATGTGCCCATATGTCTCATTCCCTCCATGTCTATGTGATGTTCACTGCATTTTATTTCAGCCTTTCTTTTCTAATCCTGAAGACATGCCCAGTCCATCGCCATAGTCTTATCTGTATCTCTTTATTTATGTCATACAGAAAAGTTAGTTCTTGAAGTGTGATATTGTTAATCATATCCTTCCATATGTAGGCGTCTCTGGCCTAGCGGCAGTGAGCTTGATCACAGCTCAATAGTACCTGGTTCGAACACTGTGGCGGGCATTTTGGAAGCAAATTTGTTCCAGGAGATTTTTACGAACGGTAAAAACAGATCTCACCTTTCAGAAAGCAATGGCAAACTACTGAACGTATAAGGGGTGCCTAGAAAATTAACAACTCGTTTACTGTGGTTGAGGGATATGTTCTGTGTAAAGGACATGCTACGATTTAAATTTCTATTTTCACCCTTCTATATATGCCAAAGTGTCAATGTGTGCCTACTCGTAAATATTGTTTTTAGTGATTAATTACAGAATTTTCGTCATTAATGTTTGCCTACTTTGCTAATAGAGACATTTGAAATGCAGTCTTTTTTTGGTTATGTCACAGAGGGACATATTTCTCAGTGTGTTGTACTTTGAGTACAATTCCTTTTATTATCGGTATTACTTTTGTGTTATATATCTCACGTTATATTAGTTTGTCTCTGCAGTTTGACTTTTTTCTATTCAAATCTTTTTGTTTAATACTAGTTCTATTTTTTTTCACAGGCAAAAGTTTTAGCATCCTTCAAGACAATGAATTTACTTTTGTGTTAGTGGATCCAGTAAGTTTACTTTTGTGTTAGTGGATCCAGTAAGTTTACTTTTGTGTTAGTGGATCCAGTAAGTTTACTTTTGTGTTAGTGGATCCAGTAAGTTTACTTTTGTGTTAGTGGATCCAGTAAGTTTACTTTTGTGTTAGTGGATCCAGTAAGTTTACTTTTGTGTTAGTGGATCCAGTAAGTTTACTTTTGTGTTAGTGGATCCAGTAAGTTTACTTTTGTGTTAATGGATCCAGTAAGTTTACTTTTGTGTTAGTGGATCCAGTAAGTTTACTTTTGTGTTAGTGGATCCAGTAAGTTTACTTTCAATATCATAATAAGAGAAGGATATTTTATCTTCACAACTGTGTGTGTGTATATATACATCATAATAATTTGTATTGAAAGTGGTTGAAGTAATAATAGTCGTCCATCGCAAGCGATGATGACAGCAGTCTCAGACGTGTGCTGCTGCACCTCTCTGGTGTGTGCGGAGATGAATGTAGAGTCAAGTCGTAGACACAATCCCCTACCACAGGTGGGGCATACATGATCAAAGTTAGACATGTGGGTGTAGTGTGTTCTGTCTTTTCGTG
The DNA here is from genome assembly GCA_020796225.1 of Arion vulgaris. Classification (NCBI taxonomy): domain Eukaryota; kingdom Metazoa; phylum Mollusca; class Gastropoda; order Stylommatophora; family Arionidae; genus Arion; species Arion vulgaris. The sequence continues at coordinate 28,642,423 of CM036761.1, read as the reverse complement.
CAGCTCGTTTTCTCTGTGCCTCAACGACCCAATGATTCTTAGTTATGCGTATTCCTCTTGTGTTGCTACAGCGCCACATTTTGCGATCTTGCGCAAGGGGTTACCAGCAAGTGGTGTCTATATCGAAGCATTTAAGAGACATTTATAGAGTGTGTATAAAACGTTTTTTCTGTCCACCAGCAGAACGTCTTTCCTCTTCAAGCTCGCCATACATCAAATGTTTTGGAAAACGTTTATCAGATATCCGAGCAACGTGACCGGCCCATCTCACTTGCGCCTTCTGCAACATAGACAGGGCAGTATTATAGACAGATTGAAGTATAGACAGGACAGACATCATAAATGTTCTCTGTTCCAATCTGTAGAAACATAATCTGAGAATCTGAACTGACTGATTGAAATGGAGTGACACTTGGAGTGTGCTTGGATTTCTATCCTAAGAATTGAACTGACCAGAACCAACAATAAAAAGAGAAAAAAAGTTCCGGCTATTCCGAAAACTGCTTCAGCTATATTTATTGTTTCTGATTTAAGAGGTCTAAAGTAGAATGACTGACTTCATGGCGCCGGGTTTTACCCATACGCCACCTGCTGAGAGTATTGCACAACTCACGAACTCCGTAGTTCCGGCAATAGTCCTTGGGATCTCTGGAAAAAATGCATCAATGAAAAGAACGGCTCGGTCCGGATTCGAACCTATGAACGGAACGCTAGGCAAAGGTTTAACCTCTCAGCCACAGAGACACTGTTTCTGATAATGGGACGTATATATACTATAATTTAAAAGTGAAAACAACGATGTGTTTCATTGTACATCGTATAACATCAATTTTACTAAGTCAAATAATATTAATATAACATTGAAATTCAGTCACAAGTAAAGACCAGATGTGATCAAATATGCCGCCATTAAATTTAAATAAAATTGTTTCTTACAACGGATAAGTTGGAGAAACAAAGGAATTAAGTAAGACAGTTGAATACGAGTAACGAATAGGTGACATACAAGAATGAATGCAGGTACTTTCACCAAATTTGTCAAGTACCATACTATTTCTCGTCCTCATCGAGCATACTGGAAAAACTATATAGTCGAAATTTCGATCTGCTTTCTCTACATGTCATAGTTGCTTAACGGGAGCGACACGTACTCGCGTAATCCGCAAACCACGAAGATCGCAAAGAATTGTAAACTTGGTTGATAATTTACAAACGCAAGCAGCAACAAAATCACCATCAAATTACAACGGAGTCTCTCGTCGGTGCTACGGAGTTGGTACACTGAGGTAGAGCCAACTATAAACTTATGGGCCTTCGGACTAAAGTAAGAATTATGGTAAATCAGACCACAACTACACCACGTGACATTGCATTCCAGTATTGGTGTATATAGACGAATTCATTTTAAAATCAACACAAAATGCTAAATCGAAGTTATATTATCCAACAAATTAAGTTTAACAATAAGGAATGTCAGTATTATGAATATTTTTGACCAATAAATAACCAGAGACACAGAATTGAGTAAAATTGCAAAAAGCATGCAGTGTTCTATTAAACATATATCATTTCCAGCCCCCTTCTCTGATCTAGGTCAGTGATTCTCCGATCAGTTGTCTGGACTAGTTATCTATAGTTGGCTATTACTGAGCTGAGTTCATTCTGCGTAAGAAAGGAATTGAAGCTCCCATGGTTATTCACCGAAGCTCATTGACGACGATCAATTAATGAATTAATTGATCAATTAATGAATGTCAATCAGTTAATCGATATAAGAATAATAAAACACTGCATGGTAACCATATTCCTAATTCCCCAGAGTTCAACGTTAGCTCCACTGTCTGGAGCAGAGAATATGTACAGGCTTGGGCTGTTTTCGGCTCGTTGTGAACTTCTGGCATTTCGATACGTCATCCCTAACAGCGACACTATCGCAGGGACCTCAGAAGATACCGATGCCGCTGCCAGTGACGCTGCCATTGTGACATCATACGCTCTTAACAAATACATATCTTCTCAAACGACAATCACTGACGATTTTTCAGCACAGCGATTTCTGGATGCGTTGAGAGCGGTATGGGTTAATTGTTTGTCTAACACATTTTGGCATCCAGTAATGCAACCATTGTTATAAAAATGGAAAAATAACAATGAACATCAATATTATTAACATCATTACAAACATCATAAATGTTATCATCACTATCATCACCACCAACATCATCATATCATTAAAAAATATCGTCAACATCACAATTACTATCTTCATCCTTAACATCATCATTATTACCATCGCCATTGCCATCATTAAATCATCTTCATCATCACCATCACCATCAATATCCTTCTGCTCATAATTTTCATCATCATTCTTATCGGAATCATCATTAATACTAATACCATCATCATCATCAATATTATCTTCATCACCACTACCACCATCATCATTGTTATATATATTTCACATGCTATAGTGCTTCTCTTACCAACCATTTTTCTCTTAAATGAATTGACACTTTATTTTACAGAACTGATCCGTTATTGCTATATCTTTGTACTTTATTTACTCAACTGTTAAGGTAAGCTAGTCATCGTCTTGACAGTAGTATACCATTGTTTTTCGTACTGGCAGTAACCTTACTGGTCCATGACCGTTGTCAATATTTCTATTACAGAAATTATATTCTTAACGTTGAAAGTTTTGAGACCATAACATTCACACTGTCGGCTGATAACCGCACTCATCCACCACTGCAATCATAGTTCATATAGTTCATATGTACGGTTCCAAGTTCGCTGCAACGGGTCACCCTATAATTTCTCCGTTCCTGGGCCAACGAAAATCACACGAAATGCTAACAACTGTTCCTGTGTCGGAATTAATTCAGAATGAAACAGCCATGTTGCCACAAAAACAACCAGCACGGCATACATGCATATGGCCATCGCTAAAGTGTCAACACAAAACTGTTCATCACTTGAATTGCAATTCATGTCGAAGGGAACATCAATCACGACAAATTTCAGTTTACTACACACGCAAAAACACTGCATACGGCAGTCATATAAAAATACTCGAAGAATTGGAAAACAATTATATCAGAAGACATTCGGACAAAGAGGTGAAGAAGAAGATCCCATATAGATGGATTCAGAATGGGACTGATAATTTGAGCCTGACGGCTTCAAAGACGGGACGGGACATTACATATCGTGTACCGACGTTCATTGAAAATACGGTCCTAACAATGTATTCTCCAATATACATTCTAGATAGGAAAAAGTGTTCCTTTACACTAAAAAGTGTACCTACGGTCTAAAGCCGAAGGATTGACTTCATTACACCGATTTTACACCCTATGGCTCGGCCCCTCTCCGCAGAAATAGCACGTCATCTGCCGATAGTATTGCACAAAGCAGGAACCCAACAGCTCCGGATACAGTTTTACGGGTCTCTGAAAAAAAATAAACTCGTGAGCAGAACGTCGCGGTCCGGATGCGAATCCACGACCTTCGGAACGCTAGGCGAGGGTTTAATCACTTAGCCACCGAGTGCAATTTGATCCTGCCACCACGTGCCTTAGAAGTAAGTTCAGTAATCACTGCACTATGGCGGTTCTCACCCCTTTACCATAAGCAACATTAAATATATATGTGTTTGAAACAATTATTACAGATGGTCGTAAAAATTACCATATCTCATTTCAATTTGCAGGTCGTACTGAAGGATGGCCGCACAGGTCACATAGAATTTGACAACATCGGACAAAGAGCTAACTATACCCTCTACTTGTACAACCATGGTGGAGAGAAGATGTACACTCTGGTATTTCACATTATCTCAAATGTTATCTTCTTCTTCTTTGCGTTCGTTCTTTACGACCAATTTTAATCACTCTTTGTGATATGTTTGATCTTTGCCAAGAACGTGTATACGTTGCAAATTGATTTGGTAGCCCCTAAACGCATAGACTTCTACACGTTTAGGACACATGCATCAGATTTTAGTCAAACCTCCTTAGTCCACTCTTACGACATGCATGGTAGGTAACAGTGGTTCTATTCTTAACACCCCAAATTTGGTACCCGGTACCTACTCGGGCGTAAAATGTTATAAATGTCTGTGTATTTTAAGTTGCATTTAAAATGTAAAAAATACTTTGTGTATTAACTCATTTCGTACTAACTACCGCAGAGTGCGCCAAAACTATCTATTACAACCTAACTTCCGCACACTGCCATAAGCAATGTTTCACGTAAATATGTGCTACATTTACATCAGCGCATTCTTTTCCATGCATCTACATTAGCATTCTTTTAGTACTTCATAATATAACATTTCTTTATCTACAAAACAATATATAATTCCTAATAACACGTGAAATCTAAGAAAACTACAGATAAGCCCTATCCTGAATCCACTTTATCCGCAGTCTTCCTCTTCTTCTCTTTGACAGGGTGACTCCTTCCATAATGATCTTCTCTAATCCTTCGTGTTTTTTGTATATGTCCAAGATGTCTCAATTTTCTCATTATTATTTCAAGCATCAGCTAATTTTCTTTGATTGTGAGTTTATTCTGGATATATCTATTTGTTATCATCTCTGTTCTTGAAATTAAAACATGAGTGGTTGACAGTCTCTCTGTATCCCTTGTTTGACAAATATTCTCATGATTCTGCGAAAACATAAATGGTTAAAGGCAGACAGTCTCTCTGTATCCCTTGTTTGACAAATATTCTCATGATTCTGCGAAAACATAAATGGTTAAAGGCAGACAGTCTCTCTGTATCCCTTGTTTGACAAATATTCTCATGATTCTGCGAAAACATAAATGGTTAAAGGCAGACAGCTCTCTGTATCCTTGTTTGACAAATATTCTCATGATTCTGCGAAAACATAAATGGTTAAAGGCAGACAGTCTCTCTGTATCCCTTGTTTGACAAATATTCTCATGATTCTGCGAAAACATAAATGGTTAAAGGCAGACAGTCTCTCTGTATCCCTTGTTTGACAAATATTCTCATGATTCTGCGAAAACATAAATGGTTAAAGGCAGACAGTCTCTCTGTATCCCTTGTTTGACAAATATTCTCATGTTTCTGCGCAAGCATAAATGGTTAAAGGCAGACAGTCTCTCAGTATCCCTGTTCGATAAATATTCTCATGATTCTGCGAAAACATAAATGGTTAAAGGAAAACAGTCTCCCTGAATTCTTTGTTGTCCTTTTCCCATTTTTTTTTTTTTGGATCCAGAAACACTTGAGCTTTCAGCTCTTCGGCTCAGTGCCATGGACATTACGCTTCGGTTCGGTGCCACGAACACCGTAAATCTGGAGAACCTGCGGCTTTTCTGTCAGCTCGCGGAATTGAACCGCATTCACAGGGGGCTTCTCATTTTCTATCATTACGATACATATAGATTGATTGATTGGACCATTATCATTGCACTTGGGTAAGAAACTATGTGTGATCCGATCTTTTTCTTACACAGTAAGATCTCATCTGCAGTACACGAACTCCGTAGCACCGGTGAGGGTCCCTGGTGTAATTTTTGAAGATAACGATATTTTGTAGGAATTTTATTTAAAATTTTTTTCTAATGAATGTTGCTCGGGCATCGGCTTTCCAGCCTGGTCTTCTCGATTTTAAACTACCAAGAGTTCTTTTACGTGATCAAATTGAACACGGAACCTACTATTTATCGTCCCCCTCAATAGAATTAGGAACTTGATACCACCTACGCTGAGATCAGGGATCACTGGAGAACTACAGGGTGTTCATCTTAAAAGCAGCCTATGAATGGAGCTAATCTGGCATATATGTATGGAAATGAAAGGTTCAGTTATGACGTAGTATAGGTCAAGGTTGTGTGATGGTGTGTAATTGTAGTGCGGGAAGGGGCGATAAACAAATGTGACTTAGGACGAGCTAGTCAGAACCGGTTTAAATAGTACATAAACACAACGCGATAGGTTATCTGGCAACTTTCGATTTGTCAATGGGGCTGCTATTATCTTGAACACCCTGTATAATACATAAAGAAAGACTTGTCAAATGATACTGTTATGGGCTTTACGGTTTGTGTTGTTTGATATAGACCAGCGCTGCCCAACGTGATACTCACGGGAGCCCTTGTGATACATCCATTGCGCTCTATTTTATAACCATGAACTCATATCATTGATTAAAATTCCTATAAACTTTAATCATTCTATCAAACATAGGCCTTGTTGGTCGAAACGTTGCTGTATTTTGTCATTGTTTTTGTAATTTGTAAAACTACAGTACTTGTGATTACGTGTTTTGCCAATCAAATAGTTTTACTGCAGTCTCATCTATTTTGTGAATATATCAAACATATACAAAAGTCATCCCATGTCGAATAGGTCCCGAATTTTTTACTGAACTAGCCGGTCTTATTTAACGTTGGCCACAGTCTGTGCTTATTTGTTATGAAACCCTGTCAATATATTTATTTCTTTTTTCTGATCACAGCTAGCCAAATGGAACCCACATACTGAGTTGAGATTGAATGTTACAGATAGTGAACCAGACAGTCAAGCTATGAATCAAATGGGGATATTCCGAGAAACTGTCAGGATTGTTGTAGTTGAGGTGGTTTTTGTTGTTTCTATATGTTTAGTTTAGAAATGTATGTTGGGAAATATCGTCGGTAGCATACGGTTTTGCTACTGTTTCGAAATATTGCAGATATTGCTGTCATGCTTGTAGTACATTTGTTTTCCTGTTTGTCTATTTGTTTAATTGTTTTTCGATCTAGAAGCACTTGTGCTTTCAGCTCTTCGGCTCGGTACCATGGACATCGTAACCCTTCGGTTCGGTGCCACGAACACCGTAAATCTGGGAAATCTGTGGCTTTTTCCCCAGCCCTTGGAATTGAACCCGCACTCACAGAGGGCTTGTCACCCGCAGTCCAACGCGCTACAAACACGCTGGACAGGAGGGCCCTGTTTGTCTATCTGGATGTCTGTCTAGCTGATTGTCTGTCTCACTGTTTGTCTGTCGGTCTGACTGTCTATCTAGCTAGTCTAGCTGGATATCTATCTAGCTGTCTGTCTTCCCCGCTAGCTGTCTCATTGGTTGTCTGTAGTGTGGCCTGTCTGTCTGTTTGTCTGCTATCCGGCTTTATGGTTGTCTATCTTCTGTCTGTCTAGCTGTCTGTCTGGCTAGCTGTCTGAATAGAGGTCAGGCCTGCTGTCTGTTTGGCTTTCTGTCTATCTGATTATTTTTCTAGCTAGCTGTCTAGCTATCTGTCTTGCTGTCTAGCTGTCTGTTTGTCTAGCTGTCTGTCTATTTGTATACCTCTTGTTCTTCCCTCGTTGACAGACCTTATAATGCTGTAAAATCGTTGTAATAAATAACATCTTCATTCTCTAAGCTCGTCTAATCATGTTACAAATTTGTATCCATACATTTAAAGACATATGGGGGTTTAATCACATTTTCACATATCTATGGTTCACAATTAATCTCTGCTGGTAGCATTAACGGCTTTTCTCATACGTTTTAATTACCACATTAAGATTTTCTTTTCCTGCGCCATAAACAGTATTCATGTTTGACATTGACAGCTAAACGTTAGAATAAATCAGCTGCAATTTTTTCACCTGGTGTTAACCTTCCACGCGTATGTTAGGATACTGAAATAATGGTGTCAGTTGTCATAATGGTGTCAGTTGTCATAATGGTGTCAGTTGTCATAATGGTGTCGTGTCATAATGGTGTCAGTTGTCTAATGGTGTCAGTTGTCATAATGGTGTCAGTGTCATAATGGTGTCAGTTGTCATAATGGTGTCGGTGGCGGCATCTTATTCAGTTAATCTGTCATACTTACCATTCTAAGGAAAGCACTCATCAGACAGACGCGCCATGACTACGTCAGAATTCAAAACATTTATTTATCTATTGTGATGTTCTTTTTTAAAAAATGATCCAGCAGCTCTGGGCTATTTCCTTTTGTCACAATGCTATGTAGTAGTATCTGAATGTGTTTGTAAGTTGTTCTTTTGTTCCATTTATCTGATCTTGGAGTAAGAAGGATCTTCCTGACATTATCCAACGCTTGGCAACCGAAGAGGTGGTGGTAAATGATTTCAAGATGATGTGCACGTTGGATTGTGTTGTGGATTAATTGTGTTCATATGTTTATTAGGTGATATGTGTTTTATCCGAAGTCGTAAAATGGTGCACTGATCTTACCTTGTTAGGTAGTTGAGGTTGGCCATGTCTCTGTAGCAGTGGCGGCTCGTGGTGTTTTTTGTTGGTGGGGCCAGACATTTTTTCCAGATAAATCATGGTTTTTGGTTGCTATATTTTAATTTATAAAATAATAAATACACGTTATACATTATTTTTGGTGGGGCCTGGTCTCACTGGCCCTTAATGACGAGCCGTCACTGCTCTGTAGACCTCTTGTTCAGTGTCTCCCATGGCCCATCTTTTCAATGACATTATGATTTACTTTGATGTATTTATAATTTTTACTGTGACTGGTTGTTCTTGTGCCGGTCCCTTCTTAACCAACGTATCTGCTTTCTCATTTCCGAGTGTATCCGAATGTTGTATAAATTTTGCTCTCTCCTTAGCCAGCTTGTCTGCTTGTCCTGATACGCCACAATGAGCTGGTATCAACTAGAGCATAATTTGGTTGCTTTAATAAATGATGACAGCACTTATAAGAATCGTTTCAGAATTTACCTATTGCAATAATGTTTAAACTAATATGAAACTTGATCAATGGTTCGGAAAGGAAAACTTTAGCACTCAATAGCTGCGCATGTACTTACTTCTCGACAACTCCCACGCAGCGAACGATATTAAAATTTTGCATCGTATGTTGTGCGGAAATTCGGATGCGCATGTGCGCCTAGTTGGGGTTTAACGAGGCCAAACGTACTCACGTACTCTACGCAAACTACACAGTTCACAAGGAGTGGCTAACTTCGTTGAAAACAGAAAGTGCAAATAAAGAACACATAGTACTTCCCTGAACGATCGCTTTCGCGAATATTTTATTAATACTGGAACTGTATCAATATTCTCAGACTGGGATGGTATGACAAAGTTGAACACACAGACATCTGAATAAGAACAGGATAGTAACTCATGATGACACAGGTGATGAGAAGAAAATATCGATGCGTCGGGCGTATCCTGCGGAAGACATAGGGGAGGGTCACTAGACAAGGACTTGAGTGAAACATGCAAGGGACAATAAAAACGGGACTTCCTAAACAGACTTGGAGACGGAGTCTTTTTGAGGAACTGAAGGGCACTGAACTATTCTAGAAAGCATAAAGAAAACAACCATAGATCAGAGAAAGAGAAGGACAACTGATGAAGCTATATGGTTCACCAAGAACGGAGTAGAATAAATCACAGAAAATTATGTGTATTTATTATTTATGCAATTGTCATAATTCATGTCATTTTTAATATAGATTTTGAACTCAGATAACAATGGTTTGATAACAACCATGTCTGTTTTGTGATCGTGTAAACTGTTCTTTACTAACTTAAAAAAAAAAATCCAATATCAACATCATCAAATAGGTTTTCATGAGCAGAACTGTGCAACCCTGACAGTCGCTTGAAATTTCTCTCTCATAGGCTAGATGTCACGTTTCTGCAACCGTCTTTCACAAATCATCAGTCACATTCATGAATCCATCTGTTGTGTGGTTTTATTCTTGTCCCCTTTTCCGGGCTGCCTCCTTCCATAATGGTTTTCTCCAACCCTTTGAACTCTTTCTGAATAGATCTATTTGTTTTCTTCTTTGACCATGGTATACAGATGACTCTTTTGTAAAACCTATATTCAAAAGCACATATATTAAAAAGCACATATATGGTGTACCACTGCCTTGATAAATTTGTTATATATAATCATTGAAATTCAGTTCTAATTCAATTCATATTCACAGGAACGACCATTTGTTATGCCTATTTCGAATGAATTCGCCCGATTGAGTCATGCTGATAATGACCGGTATGAAGGTTTTACTATTGATCTCATCAAGAGACTTTCCATGGAACTGAACTTTAAATACACAATTTATCGAAGCCCGCATAATCGATATGGTGCAGACGTTGAAAATGGATGGGACGGAATGGTTGGAGAGATCATTTCAGGGGTCAGTGCAGTTGTAATTTAGGAATTGTAATTAATAATTTCACTGCTTGTTTTTTTTACATTTGGACGCACTAATATTGCAATGTGATTGATTGATGTTACATTGAATAAAGAATGGAGACATATTAACACTGCAGACATCAATCATGAACTTTTCTTCAAATATTGTGAAACAGCAGAATCAAGAGACATTTTAATTGTCTGATTAAATAGTGTTAAACTAGTGTTTCTCAATTTTGTTTTTCCAGCTGGCACTTCTTTAAGATGTGACAAGACCCCCATGCCACCACCAGTTTTTCCAATTTTCCCCACAGAATTAATAGTAATTTCCAAAATAAAAGAGCAAAAACTTATTTAGCACTGTGACCTTTATAACAGTGCTGACCCCTAAACACAATAACAATGACAATGAGAAATGTAAATATAAAAAAAAAACTAATTTTTGACAAGAAATTTGAGAATAATGTCAATACGAGTCAAAATTGATGATGTTCTCTGTTGTTTTATAAAGACAGTTTGAACTGAGATTTTTAATGAAAGAATGTATTTCAATTGGAAAAACAAGTTAGTATAAAACTTTCTAAACAACAAAATCCAATAATTTTTCGTAACATTTCACGTCTACGACATCCCTGGAAAGACACGTCTTTCAGTGTGAGAACCACTAAGTTAAACGAAGAAAAGTACTTCATGGTTTGGATTTTGTCTGTGAAGTAAAAAGAAGGAAAGAAAGAGAGAACCAGAAAGAGAGAGAGAGAGAGAGTTGTTCTAAACAACACTTCCTGAACTCAGTGAGAATGATAAACTATGATTGCATTGAGATTATCGCGCAGAAATCGGATGTGAAGGCCTTAGGCATCCATAGGTGCATAACTGGCACAACGTACAATCACTCTTAGGTTCAGATCACATACAGACCACACAGAGTGGTTTTATAAGTGGTTGTTATGGAGAGTTCGCAGAGAAGAAGAAGTATTGAAGTTATGACTACTCCGTGGACACTGTGCTGACCTGGCAAAATATCAGTGGTGATCCGTTACCTAATGTCCATATTAACTGCTAGCAAAGAAAAACTGGGCATACCAAAATTAAATAAGAAGAGGAACACACGACACTAGTTATATATTCTTCTATTATCAAGGAAATTCAATGAAAATGTCAAAACTAACTAATATCTTGAATTTAACTTCTCCTGAGAGGAAACACAGAAAGAAATCATGATAATGTATAGAAGTGGGCGTCTGTAGCTTAGACGGTCCTGGTTCGCAACCCAAGCGTACCTGGTTCAAACTCCACAGGAGGCAGTTTGAAAGCAAATTCGTTTCCATAGTATTTTTTAAGAAAGGTAAAAATAGACCTCACAGTTCAGAAAGCAATGGCAAACTACTAACGTATAAGTGGTGCTTAGAAAATCAACGACTCGTTGACTGTGGTTGATGGCTACGTCCTGTAAAGGATATGCCACGATTTTCATTTTTTTCACAGAATGAATGGCAATGAAAAATGTATATAGCCCGCGTGCCCAGCGTGTTCGTAGCGCGTTGGACTACGGGTACTAGTCCTCTGTAAGTGCGAGTTCAACTCCGCGGACTGGCAGAAAAGCTACATGTTCCCTAGATTTACGGTGTTCGTGGCACCGAGCCGAAGGGTTACGATGTCCATGACATCGAGCCGAAGAACTTTCAGCTCAAGTGCTTCTGGATCGGAAAAAAAATGTGTCTGAGTTTGAAACGTTTGAAATGAAATTGTTAATGTTATATGTCACATGATTTATTCCAGAATAGATGTATACACATATTATTATATACACAGAGAGAACGATATATATATATATGTACATATATAATAATAATAATAATCCTCTTGTACCGCTTTGAGTTACATAGGGTATGCAAGCAATTTCTCCATATCGCTCTATCCTGGGCAACTCACTCAATCTCCCGCAAGAAACTGAGACCGATATTTCTTGCCTCTCTCAGCAAAGCTCATTTCAGAGTCTCCTTAGGTCGTCCTTTCTTTCTTGAATTCTTTGTATCCCACTTCAATGCCTGCTTTGATATTCTTTGATCACTTCTTCTCAAGGTGGGTCTAATATATCTCCACCTTCTCCTTCTTATAACAACTGTTGATATATATATATATATATATATATATATATATATATTTATAGAGAGAAGGGAGAGAAAGTGTGCGAAAAGAGAGGAGAAAAGAGATAGAAAGAGTGAGCAAGAAATGAAGCAGTGTTTTACAAAGCTGTACTGTCTCTCTCTCTCTCTCTCTAGAATGCGACCCTGGCTTTCGGCGCAATATCCATCACATCAGGACGTGAGTCGGTCATTGACTTTAGTCTTGGTGTACTCAACACAGGAGTCAACTTGCTTATCAAGAAACCAGACGAAAATTTCAACATTTTCCAGGTGAGATGTGCACCTGTTTGTGTTCAACCCTTATTTACTTACGTTACAGTGACCAGTTTCAATATATTGCTATGTCACACAAAGTTTGTTTTTCCACTATAATTGTCATGGGATATGTTTGTAATATTCAGGGCAAGAAGAACAAGTTGCAGATTGGTAAAACGTGGTGGTGTGTCCTAACAGAAACATCCCGTGTTCAACCCTTGGTTAAGGTTGACAGTTATTTCTAATGGGTAGAAAATAAATTCGATGACCCATACACGCGTGGAGACAGTTTCGGGCAGTCGTTCTTATTTATTTTTCTCTATACAATCTTTCATCGTATTCTCAATTCTAAATTGCTTTGCTCTATCTGTACAATCTTCTGCCCGCCTGCCCAGCGTGTTCGTAGCGCGTTGGGCTGCGGGTGACTAGTCCTCTGTGTGTGCGGGTTCAATTCCGCGGACTGGCAGAAAAGCCCCAGGTTTCCCAGATTCACGGTGTTCGTGGCACCGAACGGCTACGATTTCCATGGCACCGAGCCGAAGAGCTGAAAGCTCAAGTGCTTCTGGATCGGAAAAAAATACAATCTTCTATCGTATTCTCACTTCTTAATTGCTTTGCTCTATACAATCTTTCATCGTATTCTCAATTCTTAATTGTTTTGCTTTATACAATCTTCCATTGCTTTCTCAATTCTTAATTGCTTTGCTCTATACAATCTTTCATTGTATTCTCAATTCTTAATTGCTTTTCTCTATTAACAATCTTCTATTGTATTCTCACTTCTTAATTGCTTTCTCTATACAATCTTCCATCATTTTCTCAGAAACATGCACAAAGCGTTGTAAGGACAATTTGTTTGATAATTTCGGAAAGAAACATCTCTGAGGCGAAGTGATCATCCCTGTTCGCCTTGTGCTCCTGAAGATCGTTAGTTCTAATCCAGACTCGTCATTCAGTTCATGATTTTGTGATTTATAATATCCTTAACATTGTTACGGGAAACCTACACAATTCTAGTTTTGAACACTACAACATGGCCTGCAATTTCTATAGATATGGACCGTACCAAATGCAAAACGGCGACCTATCTATTTTCAGTAGCCTTTTTCCCCCCCCACCCACCCACCTTCCCTATTTCCATCAAGTGTTAAGTCACCTGCTTTGAAAACATTGAGCCGGAACATCTAATAGTTTTAAAGAATTTCATTCTTCATTATGGAGTACATCTACATGGGAGTACGCATTATATACTTGCCATACCAGATCACGAATTGTTATTTGAATCCCCTGTAATCCTACATCCTTCGGCAAGGAATCATATGTATCAAGACAGTTGTGGAGAAGATCTAGATAGCTTGTCGTTTGCTCTACAAATAAATTATAATTTAATATTATTTCTTTGCACAGTGAACCATAACTATTTGTGTCCATGTTAGTCTATATTTATCTTCTTTCGTCACTGGTATTTTCTTAATTAATGTCATTTGTCTGTCCACATTTACTTTCATCTTCACATCCACGATCTGCTATAGTAATTGTGATGCCCTGAAACATTAAAATAATTCATTTGAATTGTATATCTTAAGTTAACAATGATTAGTTAATTTCTATCGTTCACTATTTCTCATATGTTGTATCGGATATGTACATGTTCTATTAAAAACTAACTCTTGAAAGACAAAACTGACATCTTTCAATAAACAATACGACATTTATTTCATTGAATAATTTCAATTCTGAATCCAGTTCATGATGCCCTTTTCCTTGGAACTATGGATGGCCATCATGGGAGCATCTGCTACGATCAGTCTCTGTCTTTTTATTTTGGACTACTGCAGTGAGGATAGGCGATTTACAGTCAAGGTCGGTCTGTGATATGCTATATTGAATAGTCTACTCAATTGTTTATAGCAATATATAATACATTCTATGAAAGCAGGTAATAAAAATATAGTGTTATTTATGCCCATAATCCCAGCAGAATAAGTCTCGAGTTATGATATAAGAGGGGATCGTACGCCATGAGAGCAATATCTCAGATTGACTGAGCCTGCACAATTCCCTGAATATCGATAATTAATTGTGTCCAAAAGTGTCCAAAGTCGAAGGATTGAATTTCATTGCATCGGGTATACTATATGGCTCCGTCCATGTCGGCAGAAATAGCATCCCATCTGCTGAGAGTATTGAACAAAATACGAAAATAGCTCCGGCAACAATCCTAGAGATCTCATGAACAAAATTGCACATGTGTCTCTTCCGGATTCGAACATTTTTTTTTCCGATCCAGAAGCACTTGAGCTTTCAGCTCTTCGGATCGGTGCCATGGACATCGTAAACCTTCGGCTCGGTGCCACGAACACCGTGAATCTGGAGAAACTGTGGATTTTCTGCCAGCCTGCGAAATTGAACTCGCACTCACAAAGGGCTAATCATCCGCAGACCAACGCGCTACGAACACGCTGGGCAGTTGGGCGGATTCGAACATAAAACCTTCAGTACGACAGAGACACGACTCAACCACTTGGTTATTGAGAACGCCATTATCTGTGTAATAGTTTCTAACATAGTGGAACCGACAAGAGGTTCAAAAGTTCTGTAGATAAAAGTCCATACAGCTGGTCTTACATTGAATGCTTGATTTTGGCTTTCCATTAAGGGCTAATGTTTACGAAATCCAACCTAGGAGACAGTAAAATGTGACAGATCCTAATTTGTGACGAGACTCAAACAATATTTCATATCAGTCTCATCAAGGAAAATCGATGCCTGAGCAAATTAATAATACACAATAGACAATAAAGAAATCGCCACGGCTTAGGAGACGAAAGGAAGACCACACATTGCTGAAATTCGGATGTTCCTGGTCTTCAGACTGTAGACGCCACAACTTTTTCACACTCTCTAGTACAAATCCCACACATATCACAATGAGTGGTGAACAAGTGTTTTATATCAACCGACAACCCAGATAGAGAGCCCAAAAGAAGACCAAGAGCCCTATGGATAGATAATATCACAACGAGTGTTGAACAAGTGTTTTATATCAACCGACAACCCAGATAGAGAACCTAAAAGAAGACCAAGAGCCCTATGGATAGATAATATCACAGTTATCCTTCTATATTAAAGACTAACAACTACAGATGTAACCACACCTGACACAAGATAGAAAACTAAAACTCTCTACAGCGCTTCATGGCACTTGTGGATAAGACAAGACAATTATATTTTTGTTTTATATGATTCATGTAATATCCATTTACATATCTAAACAAACTTTGCCCGCCTGCCCAGCGTGTTCGTAGCACGTTGGACTACGGGTGACAAGTCCTCTGTGTGTTTCTGGGTTCAATTCCGCGGACTGGCAGAAAAGCAACAGGTTCCCCAGATTTACGGTGTTCGTGGCACCGAACCAAAGGTTACGATGTCCATAACACCGAGCCGAAGAGCTTTCAGCTCAAGTGCTTCTGGATCGAAAAAACAATAAAATAAAAAAACAACTTTAGTTTAGATTCTGAAAATCTATAGTCTCATATTTTTGTTTCCCGAATTTCAAACTTTGATGTGACTTTTAAGTAAAAGTTTACAATAACACTGTTTTTATTTCGTTTTTTCTCGATCCAGAAGCACTTGAGCTTTCAGCTCTTCGGCTAAGTGTCATGGACATCGTAACCCTGCGATTCGGTGCCACGAATACCGTACATCTGAAGAACATGTGTCTTTTTTTTCCAGCCCGCGGAATTGAACCCGCACTCACAGGGAGCTTGTCACCCGTCGTCAACGCTGGGCAGGCGGGCGAAATAACAATGTTTAAAAACTCTTCATGCATTCATATGTAATAATAAGGGATACTACTCATAATGATTTCATGTGAAAGGAGTTTAGTCCCCTAAGTTAATAGCTGTTATATGCTCTCAGTTTCTATCTGATTCCGACGTTGTATTGCATTCATAATGTAGTGAGTTCGAATACGGACATCGTCGTTCTGTTCATCAGTGCATTTTTCCCCGAACATACCAAGGATTGTTGCCGAAGCTATGGCGTCCATGCTTTGTGCAATAAACCTGACAGTGTGCGTGATATTTCTGCTGATAATATAAGATATAAGGAGGTACAGGGTGTTCAACATAAAAGCAGCCTGTGAATGGAGCTAATCTGGCATATATGTATGGAAATGAGAAAGTTCAGTTATGACGTAGTATAGGTCAAGGTTGTGTGATGGTGTGTAATTGTAGTGCGTGAAGGGGCGATGAACAAATGTGACGTAGGACAAGCTAGTCAGAACCGGTTTCAATAGTAAATAGACTAGATGCAATGCGTACCTAGTAAATTTCTATTTATCACTGGGGCTGCTTTTAAGTTGAACACCCTGTATAATAATTACAACAAATGCAGTGGTTTGGACATTTAATGAGAATGAAATACAACCAACCACCAATAACAGCATACAATAAAAGAGATCGGGTACTAGAGCTAAGGAAAGACCAAGAAAAAGATGGATAGATAATATCAAGACCACACTACATAAACACGGATACAACACAACAAGGGCAACTCATCTAGCTCTAGAACGCAAATTAAAGCTCCCATCCCTATGCTTAACGGTAAGAGTGGACAGCCAACTACATCTTCCACCTGGGAATAGACAATAATAAAAACTCGGTGCAATGAAATATATTCTTTATATTAAGACTCTTTAACTAAGCACTGACCTTTTCCGTGTGTAATAAAACAAAACAACTGAGCAAAACTTATTCGTTGTAACATCTTCATTACATTATTAACTGCAAGAATATATTTAAGAATATCTCTTTCTCTCTCTCTCGCTGCCTTTTTAATCAGGATTGGGCACAGGCCCTCAACCGACTCATGCCAAGTCTTCCTATCTCTAGCTATCTCCTGCAGGTCCCTCCAGCTCTTCTTTACATTGTTGATCTCTGCCTCCAAATCTCGTCTCCATGTATTTCTCCCCACCTCCTTCTTTCGATGTTTCTGCGGGTTCCAGGAATGGATCCCTCTTGTTATATTCCCCTCAGGTTTTCGCAAAGTGTGTCCTATCCAGCGCCAGCGTCTTTTTATAACCTCTTGGTTCACTGGAATCTGTCTTGTTCTCTCAATAAGTTTCTCATTTGTGACCCTATCATACCATCTCAGTCCCTCTATTCTGCGCAGACACCAGTTGACGATGTTTGCAATTTATGCGTTATTATTTTAGTTGGTCTCCATGTTTCTGACCCATACAGCAGAACCGCTTTAAGATTTGAGTTAAATATCCTAATGTGTGTTCTAGATTTGATTTCTTTAGACTTCCATATGTTTCCCAGTGCAACGAAAGCTCCTCTTGTCTTCTGTATTCTTACTTTGACTTCTATATTTGATCTAACATCTTTGTCTACATTGCTGCCCAAATATATGTATGATTCTACCTCTTGAAGTGGAATCTCTGTAATCAGTAAATATAACAAATTTTTGCTGGCAGTTGTTGATATGAAAATCTTTGATATGAGTATGTTTTTTAATATGTCACCAAAAAAATATACTTATGTGAGTGTTATTTTCTAATTTGCATGAAAACATATTTGAATGCTATTTGATATGATACAAGATATGTGAGCAACTTTGTAAATCCGCTATAGTGGCGTGATCTAGATGTGGTGTGATTGGTCTAGATTTCTGCGCCACTGAACTAGTCAATGGTATCGATCGAGTTATAGTAGTAAAATTCTACAATATTTGTTTGCATCCATTATGTATCAATATATAGTGTGTGTTTGTGCTAATAACAAACATAACAGAACAAAATTGAAGCTTTTGACACAGGGTGCTATAGAAACATTCCTAGAACATCCTCGACAGGGAAAAGAAAACACAAAGACATCCTACAAGACCTGGATATTGAGGAGCATTGGCTCAGAAATAACACCATGTCCCAGAAGGTGAACTTTTTGGCTACTTAAATGTCACAGTGGTTTGGATAGAACGGTAGTAGAAGGCATGGTTCCAGAATAGCAAGACGTTGAACAACCAAGACGAAGGTGGCAGAAGGTTATCAAAGAAACATTGAACATGACGCTGGAGGAAGCGGGTGAACGTCCAGGAGACATTGGCTTTTTTTAGCGGTCTATGGTGAAAGTGACGTTCAAGCAAGGAACATACTACTACTTTTTGTTCATTACTAATAGCCATTTTTAAAGATACTTACTTACCTGTTACTAGGAAACTATCTGGTTCACAATCGGGACATTGCTAAAGAGAGGTTCAGACTTTGCCCCTGTTGCTGTTTCTCAAAGAATACTCACGGCCGGCTTCCTGTTCTTCGTTCTTATTACGGTGTCTACATACACCGCCAACATGGCTGCCTTTTTAACTACAGAGGTGAGGTGCTACAATACAAAAAGTGTCAAAGTATTTTATTAGGAGACATTATAGTCATATTTAATGTAGTAACTAATTATATTTATGTAAATGAGAATGGAATTCAACCAACCACAAATTACAGCATACACTAAAAATAAATCAGGTAGTAGTGCCAAGGGAAGACCAAGAAAGAGATGGATAGATAATATCAAGACCACACTAAATAAACATTGATATACACAACAAAGGCGACTCATCTGGCCCTGGAACGTAAATTATAGCTCCCACCTCTACACGTGAAAGCAAGAGTGGACAGCAAAATTATAGCTCCCACCCCTACGCTTGAAAGCAAGAGTGGACAGCAAAATTATAGCTCCCACCCCTACGCTTGAAAGCAAGAGTGGACAGCAAAATTATAGCTCCCACCTCTACGCTTGAAAGCAAGAGTGGACAGCAAAATTATAGCTCCCACCCCTACGCTTGAAAGCAAGAGTGGACAGCAAAATTATAGCTCCCACCTCTACACGTGAAAGCAAGAGTGGACAGCAAATTCTATCATCTACCTCGGGAAAGCCATTAGATAATATATATTGTATTTATTTATATTGTGAACAGAATAGTTTTCATAAGAATATAATGTGGTCGCTGATAGCACAACTGGTAACACTGTGCTCTAGTAACTGAATGACGTAGAAATTACATGGTTCGATGCCAGCTAGGTAACCATTCTTTGTGTGCACACGACACACAGTTGTACTACAGGAGAACTGTATCCTCTACCTGGGGACCTAAATTACTTGCATCTCTGTAAGATTCACCTGGATAATTAAAGAAACAAGGAATATAGAGAGTACGTTCCTGATTAGATTAGATCGATAGATAGAAAACTAGATAAGAGAGATCGCCTACTTCTCTATGGTGAAATTGTTAAAACGTTTGCTTGTCGTTCTAAAGTCTGCAGTTTCGAATACGGACGTGTGCTTTTTTTCATGTGATCCCTAGAATTGTTGATGGAGTTACAGAGTACGTGCAAAACTTACGGAATTTATTTCGACATGAACGGAGCCATATGTGTAATCCTGGTACAATGAAGTCAATCCTTCGGTTTTGGACTCTTTTTTTAAAAAATAAATAGATATAAAGGTTGATTCATATATACATATAATATTTATATAAAGAGATGTATAGAAAGATATATAGATTGATAGAAATATAGATAAATAGATTAACATATTGATAGAATGACTGATATATAAATATAAATGTAGAAATATTGATAGATATATGGATATATAGATAGAAAGAGAGAGTGAATGAGAGAGAGAGAGCGAGAGAAATAAAACTTCTACTGTTTCCTTTGGAACAAACATTAACGCCCTCACGTTCCTAACATATTTCTAGCAATTCATATTAGAAGTATCTTGTTTTTCTCTTACTAGTTGTTAATACGCTGAGGCTGTTAATTGAAACTTCCAAACAGCGAAATACGTAATACCAAAGTACTGTAGTTTTACAAAATACAAAAACAATGACAATACACAGCAACATTTTGACCAAAAGGCCTTTATCAAACAACCGTACAGCACACTACATATGGACTACGACAGAGACATTCCAACGGTCATTAAATGACTACCATTATTCATTTCATATCCGTTGGAATGTCTCAGTCGTAGTCCATATGTAGTATGCTATGAAATTCGTCACTTTTCTTGTATCGTTTGCTTGATAAATGCCTTTAGGTTGAAATGTTCTTGTGTATTGTCATTGTTTTTGTATTTTGTAAAGCTACAGTACTTTGTTATTATGTGTTTTGCCACAGCTACATTATTTTACTGCAGTTTTCCCTTATTTCTATATTCAAACTTCCAAACACAAAATAATAACATTTGTCTTTTAATAGTATTCAGAAAAATGAAAATTTATGAACATTTTTGTTTTCTCAAGAATTTTGCAGAAACAATTGACTCTTTTGAAGCTTTGTCCAGTTCCGATTCAATGGGAGTGAGTACAGTCAGGAACTCGGCAACAATGGCATTTCTGAAAGCAAGTGAGAAGATTGTTGTGTTACTAATGATAATGATAGTTATGCCATATATTTCTTCGTTTTCTTCAGCGAACGCTCCATGTTAAACCACTCTTTGTGATTTGTAAGTGATATGAGCCTTAAAGCGATTGTGCGTTGTGCCAGATATGTGCATACAAGTAGTACCTACATTCGATTTCTACGTCGCTTTTTTTTATTTAGGGTAGCTTCCCTAGGCCACTACCTCAGTTATATGAGGATTATCATCATAGCACTCAAGATATGTCCATAAGTGCTCTGATCTCCGCCTCAACAAATCCAGCAGCGTCCAGCAGCCCAACACGTCAGTTAGATGTTGATTAATCAATCTTTTTGCAGGTTTAGTATGTCGTTATTTTCGTGCTGTACCAATATTGAAACCCATCTCTATCAATCTGATCAGCAACTGAGATTCACAACCCTGAAACCCCTACGTTCGGAAAAACTCTCTCTCCCCTACCTCAGTTCTGATCAATGTTATCTCTCCCTACCTCAGTTTTGATCAATGTTATCTCTCCCTACCTCAGTTCTGATCAATGTTATCTCTCCCTACCTCAGTTCTGATCAATGTTATCTCTCCCTACCTCAGTTCTGATCAATGTTATCTCTCCCTATCTCAGTTCTGATCAATGTTATCTCTCCCTACCTCAGTTCTGATCAATGTTATCTCTTCCTACCTCAGTTCTGATCAATGCTTTCTCTCCCCTACCTCAGTTCTGATCAATGTTATCTCTCCCTACCTCAGTTCTGATCAATGTTATCTCTCCCTACCTCAGTTCTGATCAATGTTATCTCTTCCTACCTCAGTTCTGATCAATGCTTTCTCTCCGGTACCTCAGTTATGAGCATTGCTTTCTCTCCCCTATCTCAGTTCTGATACATGTTATCTCCCCCTACCTCAGTTCTGATCAATGCTATGTGATGATAATAATAGCTTCCCATTAGTCTCGAGAGACAATGAATGAAACGCATATGGTGGGTTTTATTTCTGATTTCTCCTAGTACGTTTTTTTTTATCAATCACAGAAAGTCGTCTTAGTCTGGTATTAGTTTTCAGACTCGTCTCCAGACCATGTATCCATGTACTCTATCCAGCTAGTTCTGTCCATGGCGAGCTTGATGTGAAGCACCATTATGCCACACACGTATCCATCTTTATAACGATTAAAGAGTCACATCACCGTGTTTTTGTTGTTGCTGTTATTGCCAGCAGTCAGTTCCCTGTATGAAATAAACGATATGTAAAAATAAACAAAAAAAAGGAATCATTTTTCATACATCGAAGTATATTTTGGGGATACTTTGTTAGGCCCCTAATTTTCATTGATCGTGGGCAGAAGCTGGAGAACGTGGTCAACATCACGTTGCCACCTTTACTATCAAGTGATTTTAATGGTACTCAAATAATGTTGGGTCGACTTGAGAGCCTTTACGGCATGGTAGGGTTGTTGCAGAGCGAAGTAGGGCGTACAGGACAACTACTTCTAGTATGAGGATGGAGGTTGAGGCCGTTACTGCTGCCCTCCATTGGATTTCTGGGACTTCATTTACTGGGGCATTTGTTGTATCTGACTTTCAGTCGATGCTTCACAAGATCCAGAAGGGCAGTGGATGTCGTCTATAGAAGTCTCTAACCTCCAGTGGCTTACGTGGATATACTGTCCTGGTCATGCGGGTGTTTACGGTAATGAAAGAGCGGACAGGCTTGCATCAGCATCGATTGTTGGGGAGTTGAAGATGGATAAGGAGATATTCTTCGGTCTCTTCGCGACTCTCTGTTGGATGAGGACACTAAAATCGATGTTGAATCGATCAAGCGATTTAAGCAGTTTGGAGTTACCCGTTGTTCAAGTCGAACTGGATGTCTAAGAGGCAGAGTGAGAGATGTGTTTAATCAGCGAGCCACAGGAACCATCAGTATGCATACTCTTCGATATCTGTTGGGGAGACTGAGCATCTATGGGTCTGCCCGGAGTGCAATGACGTCAGTTTAGTAACCAATAACCAATAACCAGTACGGTCGAAAAAAATATTCCACGTCCACTGCTGAATTGAACCCAGACCACGCGCCTGTACAGGATAACAATTACATGGCATGGTGCCCAACGACATTAATCCAATCGTTGCAAGAATTCTGAAGAAGAGACATTGTTAGTGTGTTCATTTGTCAAAGTTCACAAACGTATTTCTTCATTGCAATGATTCGTCGTCTTGACAAAACTATATTTATTATTACTATGACTAACAAGTTATCACTTTAGTTCATTTAGTTTATTTTTAAATTGTTTATTATTGCACTTTCACTTAGTACGTTAAAAATAATTCAATTTGTTTTTATTGTTTGCACTTTCACTTAGTACGTTAAAAATAATTCATTTGTTTTGTTATTCACTTAGTACGTTAAAAATAATTCAGTTTGTTTTATTTCGCCAAGTCTCCAATACGCAACGGCGAGAGTTAATGAGTAAACAGGAAGTATTGTGCTCATATAGGCGGAACAGACAGAAAGTTCATTTAATGCATACACTTTGGTTGATGAAATAAAGGTGTCAAGGTAACTTGGAGGTTTGTTTTGAACCAGTCTCGATTTACGATACACGGAAACATAATGACAAATTACTGACATAGGGAGATTGGGTGTTGATGCTAATTAAATTTATGGACTCTACTATATATCTAACGCAAGTACAAATATGTTAGTTGTAATGTTAAAAATTACTAATACGGGTATAGTAAAGGAACCCTTTCATACCTTGTCAACACAGTGTTAGGCCTGTATTTTTCATTGACCGTCGGCACACAATGGGTGATGTGGTCAGCATCACGCCGGCCGCCTTTACTTTCCCAGAGCATGTCTGGTACCCAGTTGAGGCTGGGTCGACCTGAGAGCCGTCGTGGTCGGGAAAATTCCACGCGCATTGCGGGAGCTGAATACGGGTATACATTTTAACAAAACAAAAAAATGAATCACTCAAATTTTGGGGGACTATGCAACATAGTGCTATTGTTTTTGTTTTTTTGTGAGTATTTATGTGTTGGTTCGTTATATTCCATTAATATTTATTTATTTATTGTCTGCCTGTATCTACTAATATTCACTTATATTTTAGCTGCTCGTTGACAATGTAAATTCAATGACGTATTAGCTATTCGTGTTCTACTAATGTTCATTCACATAATGTTTTTTCCATATTCTACAGTAGTAACTACCAACTAATCAACAGACTGACTAACAATTTAACTAACTAATTTGCTATCTAACTAATTTGATAGCTAAGTAACTAAATAACTAACTAAATAACTAACCAACAAACTAAATAACTGAATAACTAACTAGCTAAATAGCCAACCAACAAAATAAGTAACTAACTAAATAGTCAACTAACAAAATAACGAACTAATTAACAAATAAACTAACTAACTAACTAATTAACTAACTAAATAACCAATCAGCAAATCAACCAACCAGCCAGACAGCCAGTCAGAAAACTAACCAACCAACCAACTAAATAACTAACTAACTAACTAATTAACTAATTAACTAATTAGCTGACTGACTGACTGACTAACTGACTGATTGACTGACTGTCTGACTGACTGACTAACTGGCAAACTACTTAACTATCTAACCAACCAACTATCTAACAAACTAACTAACAGACAAACTGACTAACTAACAAACTAACTAACTGTCTAACTAACTATTTAATTAACTAGCTAACTAACTAGCCTGCGTACTATCTATCTGACTAAACTAACTAACTAACAGACAAACTGACTAACTAACAAACTAACTAACTAACCTGGCTAAACTTACTAAAATGAGTAAACTGATCAAACTGTCTAAACTGACTTTGCTGATTAACCACTTAAGTAATCAATTAAGTAACTAAATATTCAACTAACTAACATGTTAAATAATCGACGAAACAATAAACTCACTAATAATCTACGTAGCCATCTAGCTAGCAAATGAACTAACAAGCTAACTAGCTAGCTAGCTACATATCTAGCAATGTCATTAAATAATTAGCTAGCTAAGAGATGATTTCCATGAAGAAAATTAAAAAAAAAAATATTTATTTTAGAATACACTGTTCTGATAAATGACGCTCAACCTTCAAAAACAAGTCACAAGCAAGAAAAGCTAGTAAACCTCTGTCACATAATGGCGTTTTCATGAGTTTCGTTAAATCTGTCAGAGACACATTTTGTGTTGAAACCGAGTTAGCATTTTAGAGGTACATAATTCAGAATTGAAAAAAAACAATTACTTGTGGTTCTTACCGCTCTTTCAAAGTACACTTCAATCTAATCCGAAAGGCAGAGGTTGGTTCGGTGCGCATAATGGACTGATAACTACAAGCCTCAACAATTTACAGAATTACATTCATCTTCGTTACGGAGCACATGGGTGACGTTGGCAATGAGAGAGTAGACAGGTGGCTGGCTCTGCCACCATGTCATGATCACATGGGTGACGTTGGCAATGAGAGAGTAGACAGGTGACTGGCTCTGCCACCATGTCATGATCACATGGGTGACGTTGGCAATGAGAGAGTAGACAGGTGGCTGGCTCTGCCACCATGTCATGAGCACATGGGTGACGTTGGCAATGAGAGTAGACAGGTGGCTGGCTCTGCCACCATATCATGATGTCAGCGAATGGATAGAGCTGACATTCTGAACACTCTCATCGAATGTTGCCGTGAATAGGATTTTCTTTTAAAACCAATCCACGTCAACTGCAAGATTGCAAGAGCTGAGATTAAAGATTGGAGTGGTAAGAAAAGAACAGCGCAACAGGTTTATGAGTAATCTTATCAATCAAAATCGAACTGGTATGGTCAGTCGCTGGAAGCTGTTAGTAATATTGCGAAGGAGATCGGAGCACCTATGGACATGTCCGGGGTGCAATGGCGGTATTCTAAACTGAAACTGAAACTTCAATCTAAATCCCTTTTTTTTAAAACAATATTTGCTTTTCATTGTTCTGCGTATCATAACTTATGTTCTGTGTCATAATTTCTTCATTCTTTTTTCGTCTTATGTTTCCCGTGATACGCGTTCATGATTACCACTGATAGAACAGAGATAGCGCAACAATCTTCTCAATATGTTCAATACTGGCCGGCTCTTGCTTATCAGGGACCAGTTTGACTCTCTCAAGGAAAAGGTAGAGCTTGAACTGAGTTGTGGCTACGTTATTTAAACACGGACTGTATCCTTCTTTCTTAAGCGCTATGACTACGCATGAAGTTTTAGCGAGTGTACGCACAAAAAGAACATTTACATATGGAAATCGCATATATATTGTTTTTTCAGGCAAAATACATATGTATATGAGATTATGGACAAAGGCACAGAAATCTGGGGGATTGGTTGAAAGCGCAAAACATGGCTTGAATATCACATTGAAAGGTCGCCATGCTTTCATTTTTGACTACCTCATTAACGAGGCTGCACAGAACGTTGAATGTAAGGTTATGACAGCGGCGGCACCTATTCTGTTGCAGGTGAGATAAATGTATATTCTTTTCCACTTGCATTTAGACTTGTGTTTATTTTGTGATAGTACTGTGTCTTTTTTTCTTCACACTTCACCCCTAGGTAGGCAACAAAGGTCTTCCAAGCCTGTCTGATCTTTCCAAATCTCGGCAATCTCCCAATGTTCTTGTATTCCGCCTCCAACTTCCGACTCCAGGTGTTCCTGTGTCTTACCTTCCCTCTATTACCCTAGAGATTCCGTTTTCCAAGTACTATGTGACAACTAAGAATTACATGTTAATTATAACCTTCAGTTGTCAACAATATATTCAGAGAACATTGTCTCAAAGTGCAGTAAATATCACCACTACAAAATGACATGAGCCAAGTTTGACAGACTCACTACGAACAATCATATCTGATAATATGTTACAGTATAACTCTAGATGTGGTACTTTATCGTTGATGCTGTTTTCACCTTGTCTTTGTACACTTATGCGTGCCCGGTTGGATAATATGTTACAGTATAACTCTAGATGTGGTACTTTATCGGGGAGCTACCGTCTGTATCAATATTTGCTCAGGGTGCCCTGAAGCTTGTGATAATATGTTACAGTATAACTCTAGATGTGGTACTTTATCGGGGAGCTACCGTCTGTACATGTACGTGCCTGTTGGATAATATGCTCAAACGTTTTCCGAAATTCAGATGTGCTTTTCTATACGCCGAAAGGATCTACCGCAGAATTGCAACTCACTGCATCTGGCCCCCATCTTGACGCACATGACAGTCCACAAAATTGACTGACTTGATTGATAATAACAAATGAAAACAAACAAACGAACACTACCACAAAAAAATATTCCTGAATGTGTAAGACATAAATGGACTTCGGTGAGAGATTCCACCGTATGCAATATTTCCAAACACCAGAATTCAACACTTCACATGAGAACGACTAGTGTGTTACTTATACTCATTGAATCCATCAAACACACACAAATTTAAAAAATCCATCCATCTGTTGAGTGTCATTAAACACATAAATGGTTGCCGAATAGAATTACTTTTCTATGTTTAACTAATTCCCAAACTTGTCACACTATTTATATGCTGGATTTTCTTTTTCGTACCAAAACAACTAACGCTAATCTCAACGTGTTCAGACATTTACACAAATGAAATTTTCATATCTATTCATTGTACTGATATATTTCTGTTGCTCCTTATGTTTAGTACATGTTGCAACAGTACTACGGGGTGTTTGTAAAGTCTCACACCACTTCATATGTAAAACAAATGTGAAAAACGAAGTACATGCAATCAAAAAATGTATTCCGTAGCCAATTGTGGTGAAATATACAATGAATGACTGTTGTCTGCTGGGGTCATTCTTTTCCCTCAAACCATAGTGATGTTTTCAACTGAAGAAAGAATATTTGACAATATGAAGAAACGTGTACAAACAAATCGTGTGGGGATATTCCCACAATGTTCTTCTTCTTCTCTTTCACCATTTACTTCTTTATAGAAGTGTAGAGTAGGGGAGGGATGTAGTGATCTTGTTGGTGCTTGTTTTAAGGCACTTTGTAAGCTGGTATTCATTTTCTAAGGCTGCTCTTGATGCCATCGCTCCATCTTTTGAGTGGTCTCTCTCTTGCTTTTACTCTTTTTACTTTTTCTGTGTTGCTCTCTGTGGTAGGCGACATCTGCTATAATGAATATATCATTTGTACCAAAAACAACAGTAGACCCTAGCAGTAACTATTGTGACTAATTTCCCTACTATGTTTAAGCACATTTTTGATGACGTCATGCACTTCATTTTCAAGCTGACCTACATATCAAGTGCAAACCTGCCTTCTATCATGGGCATGCTCAGCAGTAGACGACTAAGATGGTTGGAGCATGTGAGAAGAATGGAAACTTATCGCATACCAAAACAAATGTTGTTCTGTGAACTTTCGGAGGAAGAGGCACCAGGGCAGACCACTGCTCAGATATAAAGATGTCTGCAAAGCCTCAATGAAAAACTTTCTATAGGTCCCAGCACATGGGAAGGACTAGCTGATGACAGAGTTTTGTGGAAAGTCAAATTACGAAAGGGCGCAGAGTCTTTTGAGAAGAGACTTATGTATGAGCTGAACGACAAGAGAGAAAAGCGAAAACTCAGAAGTTGTCACAGTAAAACACTTGCCAATTGACCGTCTGTAAAGAAAAAAAAGGCCATATATATTTATATATAAAGTGTGTGAGACTTTACAAATACCTTGTATAATGCAACGGTTTGTGTGTATATTTCCGCACCAACACTCAGTAATTCTATCAAACTAAAACCTTTTATTTATATCATAACACAAAGATGCACTCACGTGGATTAACACTAAACAAACCCAACTCACATACACAAAAACATGAATTCACAAACAAACAAGTAAACAATTGCTAACAAGCAAATATTTATTCACAAACAAACATCTAAAGATATATTCTACAATATCATGGTATTAAAATCAATCTCATGCGTCATACACATCATACTCACTGTAACATGGATGTTTCCTCTCAAATATTTATTGACAGGAACACGGTATTGGTATGAAAGCTGGTGCTCCCTATAAGTCTGCTATTAATATAGCACTTCTGAAGTTAAAGGAAGAAGGATTTATGTCACGATTAAAAAAAAAGTGAGTTTACAGTTTGTATTACCACAAATAGTGATAGGTCAGATTAGGTTTTTGACTTTGCATGTATGTTCTAGTTCTCATTGTAATATACACAAAATTGACTAAACTGTACCAATTTTATTTAGGTCATAGTCGGCCCGTCTGCCCAGCGTGTTCGTAGCGCGTTGGACTACGGGTGACTATCCCTTGTGTGTGCGGGTTCAATTCGCGGGATGGCAGAAAAAGCCACAGATTCCCCAGATTTACGGTGTTCGTGGCACCGAACCGAAGGGTTACGATGTCCATGGCACCGAGCCGAAGAGCTGAAGAGCTCAAGTGCTTCTGGATCGGGGAAAAAAAATTTAGGTCATAGTCTAAATTTTAGTCCCCTATCGCAAACAGCTTGTAGTCGATCAAAGGTTTAACTCCAGTCGACAATATAAATACACTAAATAGAGAAGCGTAGATCAAGGTCTTCAGACTTAAAACGGGTCACTACGGTCTCAGACCACACCTCCATAGAATGGATCTCAGGGACTCGGCTGCCTGTACCTGTGGATCACCAAAGCAGTCCGCATAGCAAATCTTGCAAGACTGCCTCAGTCTGAGCAGTATGAGAATGGAAATCTAGCCAACAGAAACAACCCTTCAGAACAAACTATCGGGGACCGGTGAAGATATCAAGCACACTGTCCTGTTTATGATGACACCGGAGAAGTTGATCACAGAAGAAGAAGAAAACACTCCAGTCACAAACTGGTACACCGACTTCTAAGAGTATTGCACGAGCTTTGTAGCCCCCGACAAAAATCTAAGGGATCTTCGGAAAAACTTCACTCGTGAACAGAACGGCGCTGTTCCTAATCGAAGCTACGATCTTCAGAACGTAAGGATACCGCTTAACCACTTAACTTCAAAGACTCACTGTTGTAACGCGAATTATGGAAACTTTATAGTGAATACACTAGAAGAGATACGTCACAGCATATTAGAACTCAATATGATATAACATACTAGAATTGAAAATATCACATCATACCACAAATTAATGTATTACGTAACACTAGAGCTGGAGATGACACATACGCAGAACTAAATATGGCATAGAACAATATAACTTATTGTGACACATAATAACACTACTACTACTACTACTACATACTACCTAATACTACTACTACTAGTACTACTATCTCCCTTTATCTTCCTCCATATAGCACAACTACACTGCTACTATCACTCTGCTAGCTACTACCACTACTACCACTGTTGCTCTGCTGATTACTACTACTACTACTGCACTATGACTACTACTACTACTGTGCTACATGACTACTACTACTACTACTGTTGCTGATGTGACTACTACTACTACTACTACTGTTGCTACTACTACTACTACTACTTTTGCTGCTGTGACTACTACTAAATGCTACTAATTCTGCTACCAACACTTCTATTTTCCCGTATTCTTCTTCTTCTTTTTTTTCTTCTGTAATATTAAACTTGCAGCTACATCATCAACTCAAATGTTACTGGAAGTACAATATACAAAGAAAAGCTTAAACAAACAAATCTTACTTATTCGATGCACTTTACAAATCAATAACTCTCGTCAGTATGCTCCGTTTGTCTGTGCTGTATATGTATATGTGAATGTAAAGCTGTGTGTATAATAGTCAGTTCTGAAAACAGTAGTTCTACTATTTTAGCGCAAGACTGTGTATTGTTGATCCTGGCATTGTCTATTGTTCCTCAACATTCTTCACAGATGGTGGGATGACAAACGACAATGTGATGTTGGTAGTGACAGTCAGCGAACGGAACAAGTCCAATTTGCACTAAAGCATACAGCAGGTAACAATCTCCAATATGCTAGTAATAATGAATAGATTAAAGTTACAAGTAACGAAAAATCATGATAACTTTAGCTCAACACTTTTGTAACTACAATAGTATGGCTGTTATATAATTGTGCTAAAAGCTTCTACTCTAGTTTAATCACAATTAAAATTGAAGCAATTCTCAGAAAGATTACTCTCAAGTCCTGTCCTGATTCATCTTCAGTTTTATCAGCGAATAAATGTTTGTTTATCATTTCTTCAATGAGATTAACATAGAGTTCATCGTAAAGTATTTTTTCTAAATACAACTAATAGAAATGTTTGTAACATTTTGTTCACTTAAACATACAAAGAACGTGTGAACCAATACAAACGTGCATGCATATTTAACTTAGAAAACGGCCCACGTGCCCAGCGTGTCTAGCGGTTGACTACGGGAACTAGTCTCATGTAAGTGCGGTTCAACTCCGCGGACTGGCAGAAAAGCTACAGGTTCCCCAGATTTACGGTGTTCGTGGCACCGAGCCGAAGGGTTACGATGTCCATGACACGAGCCGAAGAGCTTTCAGCTCAAGTGCTTCTGGATCGGGAAAACCAAAAACTTAGAAAACGAATACTTTATAAGAATCTACTCTAAGCCTATAAACAGCCCTATTATATTGCTTTAACACAGAAAGTAGATTATGGAAAAGCTTATTAGTCATGTTATTTTTTTCTCGCCTTCATCACGTTCAGAAAGCAATGGCAAACTACTGAACGTATAAGTTGTACCTAGAAAATCAACGACTCGTTTACTGTGGTTGATTTGGCTGAAATCGGATGCATGTGTCCTAAACGTGTAGATTCCTATGCGTTTAGGGGCTACCAAACCAATGTGCAACGTATACACGTTCTTGGCAAAGATCAAACATATCACAAAGAGCGATTCAAATTGGATGTAAAGAACGAACGCAAAGAAGAAGAAGAAAAAGAAGACTGTGGTTGATGGTGACGTCCTGAAAAGGATGTGCAACGATTTTCATTTTCTTCTTCTTCTACTTCTTCTTCCTCTTCTTTTTATGATTCCCGACAGGCCATTTGTGTGTGAAAGCTTTTGCGTTTCGGTTGATTGTCATGTAGACAATCAGAATTGTCACACGGACTTGAGTCAGACTTGGAATGCTCTAGCACAAGCAGAGAAGGAGACTCTCTGTTTGGCTCAAATGATACAACATCCAATGTAGGACTCACTGTGCTTATTCCCTGACATCAGATTTCCTACTGGTAATATCGAATTATATGATATTCTAGGAATGTTTTCTATTGTTCAAAGTAAGAAGATCATCACGTTCCGAGTCACTGAAACCTTTACAGTGGGTGTGAGTTTTATATTCTGAATCACTGCTGAAGTCTTTACAATGGGTGTGAGTTTTATATCCTGAGTCACTGAAGTCTTTACAATGGGTGTGAGTTTTATATCCTGTGTCACTGAAGTCTTGCAATGGGCGTGAGTTATGAGTTTTGAGCCACTTAAACTTTTACAATGGGTGGCAGTCGTCAGTCCTGTGTCATAGAAATAACGGACTCAATTCCAAAGAGGAGATTGAGCGAATTCCCTAGGATAGAGAGGTATGGAGAAATTACTTGCAGATCCTATGTAACGTATAACTGTACACCGGTAATATATAATATAATAATAATAGAAGTAGTATGTAAAATTGACTTACGATGTTCTAATTTGTCTTTATACTTATACAGGCGTGTTTATTGTGGGACTGTTCGGTGTGGGCGTGGCAGCTTTCTTATTCATCGGCAAAAAAATCTACTTCCTGATTCTTGTCACGTATCAAAAACGAAGAAAGCATACTGATACTAGAAGAAAACTAGAAAAACTTAGTCATGATAACACAGTCAGTGATGAGACGAAGAAAGAAAAACAACGACTATATGAAGGAGACAAAGGAGAATCAGTCTAGATCATACAAGAGGGAAGACTTCCATATCTACTGATTGTTAGAGTTAAGTGTGATTTATTCGGTTCAGTTTGAATGTATGTGTGCATGATGAAGAAAATAGAGAAACAAAGAACTACTCTTGTTTGCTTATTCAGCTTTTTTTAATTCCAAAAATTGATTTGGTTTCATGCACAATAAATTTGACGTACACTGAATCTTAACGACTCAAAATCTGCACTACCTAATTGTCAATCTGATTTATTTCATTTCGGGGTGACACTAATACAATTTGCGTCTTCTACAAACTTTGAAATAAGATAGGTCGTGAAGATTTGAGTTAAATTTTAAGATAACGGGAAACATGAGTACTTCAGTTCATGAGCTACGCACTTTTATATTGATGTGCTAATTCTGACAGAAGAGACATAAGTGATGGATTGATTGATATGACCATCGTCATTGCATTTAGGTGAATAAGCATGTGTGCTTAGATTTTATTCTTAAACCTGAAGATCTCAGCTGCAGTGCACAAACTCCGTAGCACAAGCGAGGGTCAACGATCTAAATTTGAAAACTATAAAACTGGTGTTGTAATACGTGTAATGATTTTTGTCCGGGCATCGGCTTTTGTTATCGATTTTGAACTGTCAAGTATTTTTTTGACTTTCTCAACGTGAACACAGGACCCACCTTTTATCGTCCATCTCCGACAAGATTAACATCTCGATCACACTTTCATTGAGATCAGGGATCTTTGGATAAATATCCCAATTGCTCTATGCGGGAAACGAACCGATTATCACTGGTTTGATAGGTGAACAGCTCACCTCTACACCACTGAGATCCACAAAAGAGAAGTTGACCCGAACTGTGATTGCACAAACCCAAGAGGATTATTTCCTTGAACACATATTCCTAACCAGTTTAGCAAAGATATGTGGTGCAGATATACCTGCCACTTGTTTGATGTTCGACAATAGAAATGATCGAGTGTGAACAGTTCTGATACTTTTATTAACTGATAACATGTAAAGGAGGAAAAGAAAATCAAAGCAAAGAATGCAAGTAGTTTTATTAGATGTCTTGAACGTGACAGTAAGAGAAATAAAGATGTGAAATGAAAATCGTGGCATATCCTAAAGGACGTAGCCATCAACCACTGTAAACAAGTCGTTGATTTTCTAGGCACCACTTATACGTTCAGTAGTTTGCCATTGCTTTCGAACGGGTGGCGCCATCGTCCTTTGTTAAAATCAACGGAAACAATTTGCAAGCAAACTGTCCGCAGCGTGATTCGAACTCAGAACGTCGGGGTTAATAGACCGAGTCACTAACCCCTAGGCCACAGACGCCAAAGATGTGAGCATTAGGGGAAATCTCACCAGAACAGTTTTGTAAAAATATGACGGTTATTGACGTGCCATAACTGGAAGTGTTTAGATTCTCTGTGGTTTTAATTGTTAAATCGTGTATGCCAATTGATCTGAATGTATGGGTTTTTTGTTTTGGACATATTTTTTCAAAACTGGAGTAGCTTTTTGAGCCCATAAAGTGGTGCTCACAACCGATACATTTATTTGTGAGAAGGGTTAAAAAAATGGTATAAAAACCGGCGTCATAATAGACGTAACATGGAAATGACATCGAATTGTTCTTTTGTTCTGAGTTCACATCAAATATTTTGTTAAAGTTACTATCAGAATTTCACTAAAAGCATTCCTTCTTTTTGTAAAACAAATGCAGTTCTGATTATATGAACATACAAAGAGATATGTACGACACATTACCTCCATTAACTTCTGTTGTATCATTGACATCATATCAGCGGTCATGCTTAAGCACTGTTCTTTGTAACTTTTGGTTTGTATGTCAGCACAATTCCATTGCAACCATCGTTTGTCTAGTCACAGCCAACTATAAACTCATAGGGCCTCCGTACTCGCGTAAAAATTATGGAAAATCAGACCTCAACCGGTCACGTGACCTCGCATCTCAGTACTGTTGTATATAAACGAATTCTTTTTAAAATCAAAACAACATGCTAAATCAAAGTTATATTATGCTACAAGTTAAGTTTAACAATAAGGAATATTAATATTATCACAAATATATAACCATAGACTCACAAAATTGAGTAAAATTGCGAATAAGCTTGCAGTGTTCTATCAAACATATATAAATTCCAGTTCCCCCAACTGAAACTAGGTCTGGGGTTTCCCTGTGAGTCCGCAGGCCCATGAGTTTATAGTTGGCTGTGGTCTGATCCAGCGTTTCCCAAACTGGGTATCATGGACCCCTGGGGTTCTGCGAGGTACTCACAGTGGGGTCCACAAGCGCTTGAAGAAATATTATTATCTCTGATGATTAAGCACCGTTCCTTGTAAACATTGGTTTGTATGTGAGCACAATTCCATTGCAACCATCGTTTGTTTAGTCCAGTGTTTCCCATAAAGAGATATCCGTGGACCTCCGGGGTTCTGCGAGGTACTCACAGTGAGGTCCACAAGCGCTTGAAGAAATATTATTATCTCTGATGATTAAGCACTGTTCCTTGTAAACATTGGTTTGTATGTGAGCACAATTCCATTGCAACCATCGTTTGTCTAGTCCAGTGTTTCCCATAAAGAGATCCGCTCAAAGTGGATCCGTGGTAATGCAAAGTTTAAGAACTGTTGGTCTAGCCCATTCAACATTTCAACTCATGCGTACTCCAGCCGATGATTACTTCATGAAATTTATCATTCCGTTTTGTAACCTCTATATAATTTAATTAATACATATTTTGATTATATAATACAAAAAAACACGATTTATTTCGCATGATTTGGCAAGCTGGTTTGTCTTTGCCTATGACCTCTTTCATTTCTCTATGTATTCTCATTATTCGTATTACTAAGCAATGTTACAACAGAACTTTGTGCTTCACTATTTTATATTGGCATCGACTCATTAATCTATATTGACATTGGCGCATTAATCTTTACTGATATCGACTCATTATGCATTATGACATCGAATTATTAATTTATACTTATATAAACTCATTAATCTATACTTACATCAACATTTTAATATTTGTTCACCTATTTAATTAATCTATAGTGATATCGATTCATTCTCATATCGATTCACTAATCTTGAGTGACATCAACTCATTAACCTACATTGATATCAACTCATTGGTATAGATTTTTTAGTCTATACTGACATTGGCTCATTAATCCATACTACCATCAGCTCATTACTCTATATTGACATCGGCTCATTAATCTATATTGACCTTGGCTCATTCTACTTTGACATTAGCTCATTAATCTATATTGACCTTGGCTCATTAATCTATATTGACATCGGCTCATTAATCTATATTGCAATCGACCTCTTGTAATAGTAATGTACGAGTTACATGTTTTATGATACTTTTATCTGAGAGTAGAATCTGCTAGTTAAAAAGAAATGAATTTTATCCAGAATCTGTCCAATACACGTCGCAATATATTTCTGTTCAATTTTCTCTCTTTTCTCTCTCTGTCTCTCTCTCTCTTTCTCTCTCTCTCTCGCTCTTTCATTATGTACATTTCTCTCTCACGCACATATTCACACACACTCTCGTAAAATGTAGAAAACAATGATATTGTGTGCATCATAATTTAAAACAAAAAACGTGTGCGCCAAAAAGTAACAAACTGGTTATATTTTATAAATAACATTTTTTTTTCAGAAGGTATCATTAGTTCTTATCAAGTACAATTTCCAATATTATTTTTGTTTTACTTCTGTATTATTTGTCATAAGTTTACAATAGATATAGCTTCACGTGGATATCCTTTCAATTAATTTCGTTCTATTTATGTCGAAACACAGTGGCGGCTCGTGGTCATTTTTTAGAGGGCGCGGCAAAAATTTCGAAACAGTTTGGTTTTTGGAGAATTTACTATTTCTTGTCTATTCCGAAGTTAATATCCCTATCTCTCTCTCTACCTCTCACCCTCTCTCTCTCTTTAATTCTCTTTCTCTCTCGAGCGCGCGATCACCTCTTAGACTGATGTACCAGATTTCCCATAAATTCTGCTTTCATGTGGAAATCTGATTCATGCAACATAAGCATGAGTGTTATTTCGTCACATCTTTAGCGCCATTTGGAGCTCTGGTGCTTATCCTTCGACGATGTGTCCGGTTTTAGCCAGCGTTTACTGGGTTCGCTCTCCGTCGCCTCGGGCTGTCCCCAGCCAACCTGCAAGGCAGCAGGTTGTATTTTCTTTAGGTAGCTACTCTTAGCAACCTTCCCTCCCGGGTTGTTGAGCGTCATCTGTCCAGTTTACCACTCTTTTTTTGGACTACTTGGTTTGCCTGCCGTCCAGTTTGTGTACGGTTTGCTCCACTAGACTTTGATTGTCCCCAATCAACTACAAGGCAGTAGTAATTATCTGCGAGGGCAAACGCGGTTATGCTCTCTGGATGGAGACCCCATCTTCGAGGCTCGCCACCTTGCGTTTCTTTTTGGTGCCCATTCACCCAGCTCTGCTTGTGCCCTCGTCCACTGACTGGGCCCGTCCCTTTCTTTCCCGTCACTTGTGCTCACATTGTTCTACTGTGCGATACGTTACCCATGTCCATCCCACTGTGCACAGTGCACAGTTTATCATCATTCAGTAGGAACTTTTGCACTGGATTCAAGCATCTGCTGGGCTGTCCACTTTTTCTGCACAATTGGGGCGACCGCTCATCCCTACGTTTGCCACGCCTTTTTGTCGCTCTATCATCAGCACCATGCATGTCTGTCCCCACCGGTGGGCTCCCTGTGTATCGTCCGTATGCATGTTCGCTCTACTTTGGTGCCTGCTCACCGTGTTTATCTGTTTTCTCACCGTGCTCACATTTGCTATGCCTCGAGACTGTCATGACAGGCAACTCAATTCGAGCTCCCACCTCGTGGCTCCGAATTTCGCCCCATATGGCACAGTCTCTTCTCTGATGCACCCTTCATCCCTTTATATTTATTTTTCAGCTTTTCCCATCGGCCGGGAGGGATGTGCATTAATAGTCACTCTGGGATTCTGCTCGTCTGTGTTGCGAGGGGATCTCATTCAATGTAACTGCGTCTGCATTACTACTTATACCAGAGTAGCTCTCCCTCGATCCCTACCTGCTTAGACAGACAGGAACCGTTGTCTGTTTCCAGGGTCACCACGTGGAGGTGGGGTAGGATCTTACTTAGTGCCAGCTCACTAATCCTGGCGCGACGTTGCCCCTATGCGCCTTAGACCCCATTACCCCGTTTAGGAAAAAAACAAACGCTTCTGTTCTGCAACAGCGTGATATTAAAAAGAGTTGGCTATTAAATAATATAAAATCAAGGACAATTAAATATTTCGGACACATCAAACGACAAGAGCGCTTAGAGAATATTAAAAAAAAAAACTTGTCTGCAACGCAAATTGAAAATGCGGCACCTACA
Source organism: Arion vulgaris (assembly GCA_020796225.1). NCBI lineage: Eukaryota > Metazoa > Mollusca > Gastropoda > Stylommatophora > Arionidae > Arion > Arion vulgaris. Next base: position 28,604,051 of record CM036761.1, on the reverse strand, counting down.
TGACAACAAACCTCGAAATCGTGAATGATATTAGGGTATCGTAAAACATATTGCCAGTATGTCTCCGTATGTAGTATTCCATATGTTAGTGGTTTTTTTAATTCGTCACTCCTGTTGTTCATTTGCTGGATAAAGGCCTTGTTGGTCGAAACGTTGCTGTATATTGTCATTGTTTTTGTAATTTGTAAAACTACAGTACTTTGTTAATACGTGTTTCGCCATTAAAAAGGGTCTTTCTCTCGTTCTTCTCTTCCACCATTTACTTCTTTATAGAAGTGTTGGGGTGAAACGTAGTGATCTTGTGTATGCTTGTTTTAAGGCACTTTGTAAGCTGATATTCATGTTCGTAAGGTTGTTCTTGATGCCGTCGCTCCATCTTTTGCATGGTCTTCCTCTTGCTTTGTACTCATTATACTTTTTCTGTGTGGCTCTATGTGTAGGCGATACCAGGGCATTCTGGTCAGGTGTTCAAACCATTTTTTTGGGGGTTCTTTTATGAATTGCATGACTGGTTTCACATCCAGTCTCATTCTGATTTCTTCATTTCTAATTTTGTCTCTTATTGTCACACCTGCAGCTCTTCTAAGACACCTCATCTCTTTCGTTATGATTTTCCGCTCATTAGCTGCTGTTATTGGCCATGTTTGACACTGATAACATAGTGTTGGCCAGAAAATCGTTCTTATGAGATTTGCTTTAGTTGTTACTGTATCTCTTTATGTGACAACAGTAGTGTTAACTGTCCCAGTAATTGGTTAGCTTTTGTGCAACGATTGCTGAATTCGCTATCGATACTTCCATCTGCTGTGAAAATTGCTCCTAAGTATTTGGCTTCAATTGTTTGTTTTATGTCTACGTTCTGGAGTTTTATTGTAAGACTTTCTGGTTGTCTACTTATTGCCATTGTCTCTGTCTTTATTATATTTATTTTCATGTTGTACCCCTCACCCTTGATGTTAACTAAGCTCAAATTAAAAAGGGTAAACTAGCTAAACTAGATCAAGTGACGTTAGTCGACCGGTCAGATTTCAATGATAGCGAACGTACAGGGGAACCAAGCTCAAAGGTCACGAATGTCATTGCATTTATTCTGTAGACAAGATGTATTAATGCAAGGGACAATTTCATAAAACTAATCTTATTATAAGAAGGTTTATTATTTAGTACTATTATTTTCTATAATGTTATACTATTTTTATATACAATTGGGGATTCAATCGATAATGAAACGGACTATTTGAGCTAGAGTCCTCGTTTATCTGGGAAGTATTTTGGCTGCGTAAGATTGAATATATCTTTCGGTTAAATGAAAATTGTTTTGGCAAATTATTATTGTAATAGTGATCAAAGGTCAGAGGTCGCTATGTTACATCTTTTATAGGAACTTGTAAACTAGCTCCAGAAATAGTGCACGACACAATGCTTGAATTATTAGTGGCAAAGGATGCTTTAGTATATATAATATTGTTTAATAAGGAGATATTATATGAATAACAGGATTGTTATATTATTCTGATATAATATTTATGATTTAGTGTTATATATTCAACTTTCAAAGCTATTCAGTGTCAAGTTAAAAGTAATAACTACGAAAAAATAATTTCTAAAATAATAGTACACGTTAATTCTTTTTGGTTTGAACATTCACTGGTCCTAATAACCGGAGTATACTATAGCGGTAAGATTATGAATTTCAAATTTCAGACTGTGTACGATATTTTTGTGTTATATATCAACTTTCAAAGCTAATCAGTATCTCGTTGAAAGTAATAATTATGAACAAATAATGTCTAAAATAATAAGTACAGGTTACTCAATATTTTTGGTGGGGCCGGACCCCACTGACCCTTAATGACGAGCCGCCCCTGGCGAAACATTAGTTTCAAACCTATTATCATCATATTACGCATGCAGCATCTTAAGTGAAATAAGTTTGTATGAAGCCAATTATGCTAATCATTATAATTGCTTTCATTTTCAACCATGTATTTAGATCATCAGAGAATGTTCTATTTAACATTATTTCTTTGACTCAATTATTGATTGATTTTGTTTCAACAATTGATTCAAATTATCCATTAAGATGGCATGCCATTTTTGCCGACAGGGATGGAGCCATATGGAAAAAAACCCCGAAGCAATGAAGTCAATTCTTCGCATTTAGAACGTTTTTATAGCTAAGTGGATATATAGAAGAATAAGCAGAGTTTCATGGAGAGGAAAACAGACAAATAAAGAAGTTTTAGGAAAACTAGGCATGAGAAACAATTATTAAGAGAAATAAAATTCAGACAAGTAAAGTATTTTGGGGACATCAAAAGACATGACACCATGATAAAATATTTACTATAGTCTGTTCAACTTGTCATGCCCAAAGATAAAAATTTGTATCTTTGTAACCATTTGATGAAATAACTTGAAAACGTGCATGTAAACTACACATGTTCCCGACGCTACAAAATATATTTTGCCATTCAAACAATCATACCATCTAGAAGTTTCCTTCTTTGTGCTATATATTTAACGCGTGCATTGACATGGTTGGAGAAAACTAATGATTACAGCTATTTAATACATTGATGACAAAAATTGTAACATTCAGGACGAAATCCGTCGTATTTTAAACAATTATTGCATTTTCCATGCACCAAATAGACTCGGGTTTGAACATGGTAATTAAATGACGTCATAAGTGCAACACAAACTTTTACTTAAAGGCGTATATCGAAATTAGTGTGAGGCTATTGGGTCATATTGTTGACTTCTCAAAACAGACATTGATATAACATTTCTAATGAGTTTGAAGTTACAATGCAAAAGTGTCATTAATACTATACGCAGTTCCACAAAGAGGCACATATCTCTCTCTCTTTATCTCGGTCGTACTGTTTCGGCCATTTTTATCATTCTTATTGTGATATACAAACAGCCTTTGCCAAGAACGCTTGTTTTACGTCACAATCTTCAGTACCATTTGGATCTCTAGTGCTTGTCCTTCGGCGACGTGTCCGATTTCAACCAGCGTTTACTGGGATCGCTCTCCGTCTGCTTTTGACTGTCCCCAGTCAACCTACAAGGCAGCAGATTGCTATTTTCTTTTAGGGTAGCAACCCTTAGACGACCTACCCTCCCGAGCTGTCGAGAGTCATCTGGCCGATCTTTTTGTGGACTACTTGGTTTTCTTTCCGTCCAGTTTTGTGTACGGTTTGCTCCGCTAGCCTTTGATTGTCCCCAATCTAACTACAAGGCAGTAGTAGTTCGCTACGAGTGGAAACGCCCACTGCATTCAAGTTTCTGCTGGGCTTTCCAGTTTTCTGCACCTTTGGTCCGCTCACCCCTACGCCTACCACGATCCCTCACCATCAGTGCTGTGCACGTCTCTGTCCTCGTGCTTGACCCGCAGTATTTCTATCAGTTCTCGCCGTGCTCACATATATCAGCCTCTAGGCTGTCCGGACGATGGGCTCAACTCGGCCCCCACCCCATCGCTCCGAGTTTCGCTCTATGTGGGCCCACATGCAACTCATCTCGGGCCCAAGATTTGCTCCACGTGGGCCCACGTCTCTTCTCTGGATGCACCCTTCATCCCTTTATGGTTATTCGTTCAACTTTTCCCATCGGCCGGAAGAGACGTGCATAAATAGTCACTCTGCGATTCCGCTCGTCTGTGTTGGGGGCGGATCTTATCCAACGTGACTACGTGTGCATCCCTACCCACACCAGAATAGCTCTCCATCGATCCCTATCCATTTAGCCAGACAGAAACTAATGTCTGTTACCAGAGTCACCCCGTGGAGGTGGGGTATGATCTTGATTAGTGCCAGTTCACTAATCGTGGTGCGGCTTTGTCCCTATGCGCATTTGACCCCAGGCACATATCGGTCATTTGTACCACAGTATACTTCTTCCTCTGCGTTCTCACTAGATTGGGATTTCGGATTCTCTGAAAAGGCCGCCGTCTGCCTCAGATTATCAGCTATGTCATACAGTTTGTCTTGGATGCTGGTGTAAGTGGGTCACCTCTTTCTTCTGAGGTCTGCATACTGGGGTCAGTTCTGTAGGATATGTTCTGTTGTCATACTCGCCAAGCCACAGGGGCACAGGTCGTTGGTGCCTATTTTGAATTGAGTGTACAGATTTACCACAGTATACAAGAACCATAGTAAAGAGTATTTTATTGTAGTGATACCCCCACCCCACCACATATGTTAACACACGCACAATGTACCGAAGAAGTAGCGATTTGAAAAGAACGTCTCCAAGCAGCTCCGCCATTGCCAATCCAAAGCATGGACGGGAAAGAGGGATGGCATTATGACATGGCAGCTAACTTTAACTGTAATGTAAATTATTTAAAAAACAATAATACAACTAGGTCTACATTTCTTGTTTATTTCATGACACTATTGCAAGTATCAACATTAACCCCCATGTATGAGCTGGCATGATACTCCTTTGAATGAGACTTGACATCAAATGTCATATTGGTGCGTTTACTGTAAAGACTAAAATTTTGTATCAGACTCGCCAAATATGCCGCCAACATCAAAGGAAACCGTTATATTACAAAATCCAGGTTTCCTATAGCAATTTCTTCCATTAGATATTTGCGTCAGTATAATTCTAAGATTGGGTGCAAAGTTTCGCTACTGTGGAATTGACGGTTTTGCTAAAATTTGCATTGGACTGTGGGCATGAGTTGTTGAACGGACTATAGAGGGAACGTTGAGGGGAAGAGCAAGAGGAAGACCGAGAGATAAGTGGGAAGGAAACTTTAAGAAATGGACAGGTATTCTGGCAGTGTGCAACACTAAAGTGAAATACAGAGGATGCTGGAGATTCATTGCAGCCAACCTTCGTTGTGAAGTTGGCACCTGATGATCATGATGATGATAGCTAAACAGTCTAGAATGTTTTCTCTATGTCGTCCTCTGTTTCATTCCTCCTTGATATTGCCTGCTATCACTATGTAACATCCTACCTTTTATATTACATTCTCGAAACAAATAATAATTGCTTTTTCCTATGCTTGTTAATGGAATTATTTTGTGAAGTTACCTATCTCAGCACATCTTCATTTCTCCTTTTAGCATTTTTGTTTCTAAATTGTCTTTCCTATATTGCGATCTCGTCAATGATTGTTTAGTGTTTTCTATATCAAATATCATATGTCTTTCTTCTACTATTGACTTTATGTATTTCTTTTCAGCTCCGTGCGTATACATTAAATTGAAATCTCTCTGAAGATATAACTGATGATACTATACTGATCAATAATAAAACAGTAAACGTATCTTCATTTCTATCCTAGACATTTGATGAAGACACCACTTACGTGTCATTATAACACTTATAGAAAATACCTCTTTCAACGCTTCATTATCAAAAATGTTGTATCATATATAAATGTGTTTTACGAATTCAGTACCCCAAAATAAGAAACTAATGTTTTTTTTTATTCAAAAACTTTCTTGCATGCTTCCTAATTTGTACTTTCTCCTTACTATTTAGTACAGAATTAAAATAAAGGCTGGCAAAACTTTGAGGTGTACAAAACATATTTGTTCCATAATGTAATGAATGTGGTTTATATGTATATATCTGTATGTGAAGGTGTATAATTGTGTGAAAAATGTGAGATGAGTTTGTTAACATATTCTATTTAGTAAAGTATACATTAATGTTTACAAGATGTCTAGGGATGATCACAACATGTCGTCCAATAATGCCAATAATGTTTACAAAGTGTCAAATACTGATCACGATCTTAATCGGTCTTTCATGTAAAACCGACATGCGTGCGGGATATTTTCTATTATGTTTGAGTTAAGTTAACAAGTACTCACGATTGTCTCATCAATTTTTCGTTTGTTTGTAAATGCGAATGCTCAATCTGATGTACAGTGTTTGCAATCTGAAGACAAAGCTTTATTCTCGGCGAAATATAAAGGCAGAGGATATGACGTCTGCATTTAGATGATTCTCCATAATTTATTTGTAAATTCTACTTTTATCATAGTTTTCTATTCCTATTATGAAATGTCATTTTAAATAGATCGTTATTTTTTATCACATATATCGAAAAAAGCTGTCGCCAGCGCTGTGCCAGGGCCCGCATGGAGAGAGCAAAGAATAGTACCAGTGCGACCTACAAGGCATGTTGTAAGAGGCGATCCATGTCGCAGAAATCGGATGTGCTGGTCTACTTGTTGGCGCATCACTGGCACAACATACAATCGCTCTTAGGCTTAGATCACATACAAAGCACAAAGATTGGCAAGTGGTCGACATGGAGCGTTGAAAGAAGAAGAAGACCAAATCTGTAAAATAACTAACATTAGTGAAGGAATATATTTTAAAACTCTTAAACGAATTGCTTTTTGTCGACGATAAGATAATCATATCAACAACAGAAGAAAGAAGAACAGCTACAAGAAAATATTAACAGAATCCAGTTAGTACGTAATGACTACAACATGAGAACAAACATGAACACAATCGAAGTAATTAAACTAGTTAGAGAGGAAAGCACTATCAATATCTCTTTAGATAAACATACATTAAAGCAGGTTATAGACTTTATATACATAGGAAGCATTTTTTCAGTAAATGGAAGAATAACTAACAAAGTCCAACATAGATGCAATAAAGCAATTCAAATGATAGAACAGACAAACAACACCAGAAAAGACAGAGTAACTAACATCAACATAAAAAAGAAAGTTGGCGCAGAACCTTGCTTGAATTACGAGTACATTGAGAACAAACAAAAAGTGGTTTGGTCACTTAATAAGAATGCATTCAAACTCCACAGCGTACAGTCTCCTACAACAGAACATCCGGAAAGAATGCGAGAGAAACACCACGAAAAAGATAGTTAGAGGGCATAGCAGAATGATAGTTAGAGGGCATAGCAGAATTATAGTTAGAGGGCATAGCAGAATGATAGTCAGAGGGCATAGCAGAATGATAGAGGCATGCAGAATGATAGTTAGAGTGCATAGCAGAATGATAGTTAGAGGGCATAGCAGAATGATAGCTAGAGGGCATAGCAGAATGATAGTCAGAGGGCATAGCAGAATGATAGAGGACATCCTGCCAAAGTGCAAAAATAATAATCACCCAAGCCACCAGAACAGCGCAAAACAAAAACTGAAAACCATGACACTGGACAACAACCCGGTAGCCTTGTGACGATAAAAGACAGAAGGAAAAAAAGAAGAACAATAGAACAAAAAAGCATCACTTTTGAAATGCACGCATGTCCCCATTAACACTAAAAGAGCATTCTTCAACATAAACTTCCTATCAACATTATGCTAGCAGTAACAACTCTGGACGCTGACATCAACCTATAGATGAAAACTAATCACGGCAGAGATGAAGTGTTTAGGAATAATGCTGGGGGTAACAAAAAGAGATCGGTTTAGAAATGAAGACATCAGGTAAAAAAGTGAGTACAACATCAATCCTGAACATCATCAAGAAAAACAAATTAAATGTTTTGAAATTACAATCAGATTACAAACAGACAGTGCGACTCACAGAGCAATGTTACTCCGATATAGTGAATACAATGTTGAAGATCGTCCAGGCAAAATATGCACCACATAAATACGAGTAACAGAGACAGTGAGACAATAATTATGAAGCGCACCCAAAAGTCCGTTCTACAGGGTGTTCAAGATAATTGCAGCCCGTGAATGGAGCTAATCTGGCATATATGTATGGAAATGGGGAGGTTCAGTTATGACGTAGTATAGGTCAAGGTTGTGTGACGGTGTGTAATTGTAGTGCAGGAAGGGGCGATGAACAAATGTGACGTAGGACAAGCTAGTCAGAACCGGTTTAAATAGTAAATAAACACAACTCAATTTGTACCTGGCAACTTTCGAATTGTCAATGGGGCTTCAATTATCGTGAACACCCTGTAGAAATCTTTTCTTATCCTGAACGCTGTAAGGAAAAACATGATGTGTAAAAACGAAAGATTTTAAATATGTCATTTGGATCCACAGCATATTTTATTTCTAACATTTCTACTAAACTTTCAACATTCTTTAATTCAGGTTTTTTTTTAAACATCAGAGATGAAATAATATTTGATGAAGGTCATACTTCACGTATCTGAGAGTCTTAAGTATTTAATTTGTATTTAATTTCTTTTTAATTTAATTTAACTGTTTGAAATACTTAGTGACCGAAACATCTCTCTCCCACAGATGGCATTAAACTATAAATTATTTCTGTTCAGAAACAGGATGTAAACTAATACCAGCTTGACTGTTTCATATCAAAAGCCATTCGCTATCTACACGTGATTTATTATTTCCTATTTAGTCTCATTATTTCAAACATAACACGTAAATGTATTTAATTAACCGTGCGACCCTATAGCAAAACATTTCGGATGTCGTCTTATTGATAATGTCAACTTTATCATTGTCGCTAACACCCACATGTCCAGGACAGTAGATCCACATAAGCCGCTGAAGATTGGAGAACCCAAAAGACAACATTCACTCATACCAAAACCTGCCATTTGGAGCTTCCGAAGGATTTAATGAGAGTTACATACAACAATTGCCCAGTAGAAAACATTCCAATGATCCCCTGGAGGGAAATGATGCCTTATTGATTATAAACATAACTAACGATGTCATATTTATTTGTAAAATAACGGATGAAGTGTAATTGCCATTAAACTGAAAGTATTGTAGATCATTCATAGCTGACATAATAACATGTCAACATGTGAACAAACAATCAATACGATCATTGGAAGCCACATAGATGTGGTTTTACAGAAGAATGGTGAAAATTACATGGACAGCAAAGAAAACAAATGCGGAGGTTTTAAATCAGGCCTGCACACAAAGAAACCTTATCAAAAGAATACGAATCCGACAATTAAGGTTCTTCGGGCATATAATGAGAAGAGAAGGTTTAGAACATTTGGTGACTACAGGTAAAATTCAGGGAAGGAGAGATCGTGGAAGACAGAGGAGAAGATGTTGGATGGCCTGACATCATGGTTCGACAAAAGACTGACGTCAGAACTGATTACATGCACCAAGCATAGAGAGCTGTGGAGAGACATGATCGCCTATGCCGGTAGGCACGGCACTTGATTGATTCAATAACATGTAGTTTACACTAAACACAATCTTTAATGTGTCATTGTCACTTATTATTAGTTACTGTTCAACTTCAAACAAGTAAACACTTTCCTTGTATGTCTATGAGACCTTTTTCTGATTACATGCCCAAACATGAGAGCTGTGGAGAGCATGATCGCCTATGCCGGCAGGCAGACATTGATTGATTCAATGACATGTATTTTACACTAAACACAATCTTTAATGTGTTCTTGTCACTCATTATTAGTTACTGTTCAACTTCAAACAAGTAAACACTTTCCTTGTATGTCTATGAGACCTTCACTCTTGTCAGCCTCTTAGTCATCATTTTGCTAACTTAATGGATGAAACGCAGTTACGCTTGTTGATTTCACTATTCTATTGATTCATATAACAACTCGGCAACATGCTTAATTGCTAACTCTAAATCAAATTAAACAACTAAATACAGTAAGGAATGGAACTGTTATGAAGACAAAGGTCAGAATACTAAGAGCACGCATATTTCTAATGGCAATGTACGGAAATATTTCTAGTGAAGCATGGGAATGTAACAAAGAATGGGAAAACATAAACGTGCTTTTGAATATAATTGTTACTGAAGAGCTATCCTATACTATGGACAGAGAAAAGAGCAGATAGATCTATCCAGAAAAAACACAAAATCATAGAAAACTGGTTGATACTACAGATAAGAATGAGAAAAGCGAAGTATTTTGGACATCTACAAAGAAAGAGAAAGGACATATAGAAGATGAATTCAAGAAGTAACTGATGATTGAAGCATGACGACTGCAGAGCTGGTGGCGTCTGATCTATGTGAGAGACAGATTACAAAAGACTGTTAGGGTGATAACGTTCTGCTAAGAACAAGATATTCAATGATGATGAATTATAAATAAAAAAAACAATCACAAACCAGGGGGTGTCTCTGTAGTAAAGGGGTCAGATCCTTTTGTCCTGCACTCTGAAAGTTGTAGGTTCGAATCCATAACGGGTCGCTTTGTTCACGAGTGTATTTGTTCCGTATGACAAGTAATTTTGTCGAGACGAACTGAGCTATATTGGGAAACCAGATTCTATGAAGATAATTAATGTAAACATTTGTTTTAAACGATTGAAATCAAAGTTTTCTTGTCTGTCTAGCTAGCAGCTGTGTTCCATACTTTTATTTATTATTGGTTAATGAACCAACGTCGCAGCCATCCAGGCACATCCATTGGTGCTCACACTGTCCCCAACATATTTCAATGGGTATGCGTGCTGATGGTTCTTATGACTCACGGTTCAAACACACTCCTGACTCTGCTCTTATGATGTCCAGTACTGGCCCCAAATACATGCTATTCTAACCATTTCGAAAATGTGCCCAGATTCATCATAACTCCTTTTTAACAGTCTGTTGCCTGTGTGGCGTGGATGTAAGGTACCCTCGTCGCCAGTGCTATGGTGTTTGAGTATATCTTCGCGGTACTAACGAGTTTGAGCACTGCTTCTGATATCTTCATGTGTAAGTAGACATAGGGGAAAAAATGAATTTTCATCGAAATGAAATTATGATGGTCCTATCAATCAAGCAATCAATCAATCAACAGTCAATCTCTAAACAACCACAGGACACCCGTCCATTTCCCCCTCCCTTCTCATTCATCTTGATCTCTCCAACAGTCGGTGTTTTTGACCCAGTCGACTCCATTCTCTTTACTTTTTCGCTCTCTACATTATGTCAATAACTGATCATGTTTGTAAACACTCAAAATGGAAACCTCGATAAATATTATTGGTTATTGAACCGAGCTCATGGTACTACTCAGTACAAGCCATCACGTGATCAATCTGCCCTATCATATATCAAAGGACACGCTTACTGATTTCTTCTATATCTCACTAATTATAAACACTCCTTGTTCCTTCTCTGTATGTGTTCATGTTTACTCGTGAAACGTTTGCTTCAAATAGCAATACATCGCAGTACAGATAAGTTATCAGTTGGCGGGTACTCACAACAAACTGTTGCTAAGCAACTAAAGTATGTTTCCTTTATCCATCCCCCTTTATACCGGTTTTATGTGCAGTTTATGCTAGACTGTCTCCTTTCTTATTTTTGAATATGCTTTTGTTGTTTAATGCATTTCCAATTATCGTATGTTGTAAATATACCAGCTAGTCATATTGCTGACAGATCTAATCTCAACTCAAATGTCAAATGTCGATTCCAGTGTACGCGTTTGTTTTTGATGTATTGACATGCATACATGTTGTGGAAGATGTCAATATTTTGACAAAATCTACTCGTTCTGCGTTGTAAGTTGCCTTTTTACATTCTCTATTAATTTAGCTCTGTTACACTACTTAACAGTAGCATCTGACTAATAGATTAGGACGAGACTCCTACATGGGAAACCAGCGTTTAATTTACAGTAAGATCACAGATTTGTTTTCTGTTGTGGGCATACATGAAAAATCCTAACCTGAACAGCATCACGGCGACTGCACTAGACATGCGGCCATTAAATTCCTCAGACTCTCGTCCCACCTGTCCTACACCGTTCTAAAAAGTGGTACTACAGGCTGTAACGAAGACAGTACTTAAACTATACTTCTCTTCATATTCAATATTATTGCTGCTGTTTTTTTTCTTCTAATATATTGTTTGCTTCACATTCTCTATTGTTGTAATTCTTATTATATGTCATTATTGATGATGGTCGTTTGCAGCTTAAGCGATAGTGAGCTCGAACACAAGCAACGCGTACCTGGTACAAACTCCACGGCAGTCATTTTGGAAGCAAATTCGAACAGTGAAAATATACCTCACCGTTCATAAAGCAATGGCAAACTACTGAACGTAAAATTGGTGCCTAGAAAAATAACAACTCGTTTTCTGTGTTTGAGGACGACGTCCTGTGAAGGATATATCACAATATATTTCCTTGATATATTGAAGGACAAATGCACAAGTTAGTATATAGTGGTCAATTAAAAATACCTACACAATTCACAATTATATAATTGTCATCGGCAACTCTCACAAATACAATGATATCTTTGATCTGTCGTTGATATCTGTTTATGCTGAAATCGGTACACAAAATATTGTTTGAAGAAATACAATGATAATAGTTTTAAATAAAAAAAAAAAATTTGAAGTGAATATAAGCCTGAAGTTGAACTGGTATTGACAATATACGTAGCATGCTGTACGATAGTTTCGTCAGTGTTGACTGCTTTAGTGGTGACAGAAATATGGGTAATATAGATTGTACGAATATCTTCTTCTTTGCGTTCGTTCTTTACCACCAATTGTAATCACTCTTTGTGATGTGTTTGATCTTTACCAAGAACATGTGTACATTGCGCATTGGTTTGGTAGGTCCCTAAACTCGTAGGAAAACTCGTAGGTAACTCGTAGGTAAACTGTACATTCGATCAAACATCCTTAGTCGCCTCTTACGACATGCGTGGTAGGTAACATTGGCTCTATTCTTTACACCACTAATTTGGGTCCCGGTAACCACTCGTACGAATATCAAAACTGAAGACATTAATGAGTAAAAACACATTAGAAACACATTACCATCATCTAGCTTGTTTATGTTGGAGCCTGCCTCTCCTGGCAGAAGCTTTAATTGGTCTTTTTCTTGTGTGTGGTGTCGGTCTCTGCCCAGTCATACTCAATCGTATATGACATCCTGCTCTCATCTACTTCTTTATCTTCCTCTCCTTCAGCTGTTCAGGTACATGCCCTCCAAGAGTTAACTTTCCAGACAATCATATCGTTTTATATGTTCAATATATTACTTCTCATTTTTCATTTTTTTCTTTATCAACCATATCTTCTCAATTATACGATGTTGCAAAATATAAATATTTGTTTTTTTATCTGTCCATGTTATTCTTAGTACTCATCTGTAGCACTTGCATTGAAATGCATTTTCAACTGTTTTATAAATAATTCAATCCTCACAGTCATATGCTACTATAGAAAAAATACATGATTTAAAAAAAATAAGATTTCTATTTATGCAGTTCCCTTCATATTACTTTGATGTTCTTTTCTTAATACACACCTGATTTAATAGATACACAGTGACAACAAAGCAGGGACACACTACAAGTTAATAGATACACAAGTGACAACAAAGCAGGGACAAACTACAAGTTAATAGATACACAAGTGACAACAAAGTAGGGACATACTACAAGTTAATAGATACACAAGTGACAACAAAGCAGGGACAAACTACAAGTTAATAGATACACAAGTGACAACAAAGCAGGGACAAACTACAAGTTTAATAGATACACAAGTGACAACAAAGCAGGGACAAACTACAAGTTAATAGATACACAAGTGACAACAAAGCAGGGACATACTACAAGTTAATAGATACACAAGTGACAACAAAGTAGGGACATACTACAAGTTAATAGATACACAAGTGACAACAAAGCAGGGACAAACTACAAGTTAATAGATACACAAGTGACAACAAAGCAGGGACAAACTACAAGTTAATAGATACCAGTGACAACAAAGCAGGGACACACTACAAGTTTAATAGATACAAAAGTGACAACAAAGCAGGGACAAACTACAAGTTAATAGATACACAAGTGACAACAAAGTAGGGACATACTACAAGTTAATAGATACACAAGTGACAACAAAGCAGGGACACACTACAAGTTTAATAGATACACAAGTGACAACAAAGCAGGGACATACTACAAGTTTATAGATACACAAGTGACAACAAAGCAGGGACATACTACAAGTTAATATATACACAAGTGACAACAAAGCGGGGACATACTACAAGTTTAATAGATACACAAGTGACAACAAAGCAGGGACATACTACAAGTTTAATAGATACACAAGTGACAACAAAGCAGGGACATACTACAAGTTAATAGATACACAAGTGACAACAAAGCAGGAACATACTACAAGTTAATAGATACACAAGTGACAACAAAGTAGGGACATACTACAAGTTAATAGATACACAAATGACAACAAAGTAGGGACAAACTACAAGTTAATAGATACACAAGTGACAACAAAGCAGGGACAAACTACAAGTTAATAGATACACAAGTGACAACAAAGCAGGGACATACTACAATTTAATAGATACACAAGAGACAACAAAGCAGGGACATACTACAAGTTAATAGATACACAAGTGACAACAAAGTAGGGACAAACTACAAGTTAATAGATACACAAGTGACAACAAAGCAGGGACACACTACAAGTTAATAGATATACAAGTGACAACAAAGCAGGGACACACTACAAGTTAATAGATACACAAATAACAACAAAGCAGGGACAAACTACAAGTTAATAGATACACAAGTGACAACAAAGTAGGGACAAACTACAAGTTAATAGATACACAAGTAACAAGAAAGCGGACATTCTACAAGTTAATAGATACACAAGTGACAACAAAGCAGGGACAAACTACAAGTTTAATAGATACACAAGTAACAAGAAAGCGGGACATTCTACAAGTTAATAGATACACAAGTGACAACAAAGCAGGAACATTCTACAAGTTAATAGATACACAAGTGACAACAAAGCAGGGACAAACTACAAGTTTAATAGATACACAAGTAACAAGAAAGCGGACATTCTACAAGTTAATAGATACACAAGTGACAACAAAGCGGGAACATTCTACAAGTTAATAGATACACAAGTGACAACAAAGCAGGGACAAACTACAAGTTTAATAGATACACAAGTAACAAGAAAGCGGACATTCTACAAGTTAATAGATACACAAGTGACAACAAAGCGGGAACATTCTACAAGTTAATAGATACACAAGTGACAACAAAGCGGGAACATTCTACAAGTTAATAGATACACAAGTGACAACAAAGCAGGGACAAACTACAAGTTTAATAGATACACAAGTAACAAGAAAGCGGGACATTCTACAAGTTAATAGATACACAAGTGACAACAAAGCGGGAACATTCTACAAGTTAATAGATACACAAATGACAACAAAGCAGGGACAAACTACAAGTTTAATAGATACACAAGTGACAACAAAGCAGGGACATTCTACAAGTTAATAGATACACAAGTGACAACAAAGCAGGGACAAACTACAAGTTTAATAGATACACAAATGACAACAAAACAGGGACATACTACAAGTTAATAGATACACAAGTGACAACAAAGCAGGAACATTCTACAAGTTTAATAGATACACAAGTGACAACAAAGCAGGACATACTACACGTTAATAGATACACAGTGAAACAAAGCAAGGACATACTACGTTAATAGATACACAAGTGACAACAAAGCAAGGACAAACTACAAGTTAATAGATACACAAGTAACAACAAAGCAGGGACAAACTACAAGTTTAATAGATACACAAGTGACAACAAAGCAGGAACATTCTACAAGTTAATAGATACACAAGTGACAACAAAGCAGGGACATACTACACGTTAATAGATACACAAGTGACAACAAAGCAAGGACAAACTACAAGTTAATAGATACACAAGTAACAACAAAGCAGGGACAAACTACAAGTTTAATAGATACACAAGTAACAACAAAGCAGGGACAAACTACAAGTTTAATAGATACACAAGTGACAACAAAGCAGGGACAAACTACAAGTTTAATAGATACACAAGTAACAAGAAAGCGGAACATACTACAAGTTTAATAGATACACAAGTAACAAGAAAGCGGGACATACTACAAGTTTAATAGATACACAAGTAACAAGAAAGCGGGACATACTACAAGTTTAATAGATACACAAGTAACAAGAAAGCGGGACATACTACAAGTTAATATATACACAAGTAACAAGAAAGCGGAACATACTACAAGTTTAATAGATACACAAGTAACAAGAAAGCGGGACACTCTACAGGTCTATAACATATGAGTAACAGCCATGTTATTATGTTAATAAGTTACTAAATGACTTATTGAAATTTTGGAAATTTCCACTGATCGATTTCAGGTTGATTTCTACTACTTCTTTGCTTTGTATCGAACTTTGAATACACGATAAAAGGATCGGTCAACTTTATATTTCTCTCATTGCCATAAAGTTGTCGTGAATAAGTTTAATACTCATTTAATGTTTCGATACATATTGATACAACACAAGGCTAATTGATAAACAGTGTCTACCGTGCAGGGAACGAAAATTTGTATTCTTCAATCTCTGAACACTAACAATACAATACAAGATTGTCAAATCTACTAATATAATAGTGCAGAAGTTCAGGATTAATTTCAAAGAATTAGAAAATGAAAAACATTTTTATTCGGACTCTGTCTTTTATTTCATACAATGCACTAACAAACATTCGCTTCTTAAACTAGTGGTTCGGGTTCAATTCTACAGTGAGCGTGGGATATTTTTCCCAACGTAACGACTAAGGTCGACTTAGCTTCAATTGGGTGAATCTATCCTATGCGGCTCCATCAATATCTTCTATGAAATTGAACCCGATAATTCTCACCTATATCACTAAAGTTCATTTCAAAGTTATCTTATTGCGTCATTTCTTTCTGTGTTATTAAATAGAAATGCTGAACACAACCTGTTCAATTTGATATTTATAATAGTAATGTTTTTTTTTCAAAATGAAGGCAACAATTCTTTGATTTCTAAATAATTTGAAAAAGTAAAATTGTGTCTCTCCTCGATAAAGTTATTTTGCATGTCACCTTTCGATTTTTTCTAGTCTGGGATGTAAACAATCTATTCAAATGTATAAGTTAAATTTTTATA
Source organism: Arion vulgaris (assembly GCA_020796225.1). Lineage (NCBI taxonomy): Eukaryota > Metazoa > Mollusca > Gastropoda > Stylommatophora > Arionidae > Arion > Arion vulgaris. Next base: position 28,587,106 of record CM036761.1, on the reverse strand, counting down.
ATTTTATTCATTAATATAGTCATACAATATGTCACAACTCTGCCAATACCGGTTCCAAACCCGGATGAAAAAGGAGGAGGACTTGTGCGTGAGGCCAGCTAGCTACCTCATCACAAGAAATTGAAGTAGCTACAGAAACTTGTAAGAAAGGGCCAAGGATAGAGCGGTATGGAGAAATTACTTGCTGACCCTATGTAACGTATAACGGTACTAGAGGATATTATTATTATTATTATTATATTATTATTATTATATGTCACAGTTTTCCTTCTTCTTAAAATGACTTGTTTTAGCATACAGTTTATCCAATCAAATAAGTGTCATTAAAAACAATACATCAAACAAAAAATGTTCTGTTTTCTCACTATTTGTTATAATTAAACATATCTGATGGCCATCTCTATGAACACTTGTATCTGGCAACATGCTACAGTATAACTCAGTATATGTGATATTATAAAATTATGGTTTTCTGTTTTTGTTAAATATTAAAAGTAGTTCAGGCTGACCAACATTTTCTCTCTCTGTCGCCTTCTATCTCGTCCCTCCATTAATTTTACTGGCTGTCACAAAATAAACACTTCCAACAGCAGCAAATATAAAGAAACGTATTACTAAACAACAACAAGATAAACACTTCCAACAGCAGCAAATATAAAGAAACGTATTATTAAACAACAACAAAATAAACACTTCCAACAGCAGCAAATATAAAGAAACGTATTACTAAACAACAACAAAATAAACACTTCCAACAGCAGCAAATATAAAGAAACGTATTACTAAACAACAACAAGATAAACACTTCCAACAGCAGCAAATATAAAGAAACGTATTACTAAACAACAATAAAATAAACACTTCCAACAGCAGCAAATATAAAGAAACGTATTACTAAACAACAATAAAATAAACACTTCCAACAGCAGCAAATACAAAGAAACGTATTACTAAATAACAACAAAATAAACACTTCCAACAGCAGCAAATATAAAGAAACGTATTACTAAACAACAACAAAATAAACACTTCCAACAGCAGCAAATATAAAGAAACGTATTTACTAAACAACAACAAAATTGCACTACAAATTAGTTCTTCTTCTTCTTCAGCGATCTGTGGTCATGCGCTTAATTTACTGTTGACCACAAATTGGGCACTAAGCTTCAGGTCTGTCAGGTTTCTCTAATCCCAAAGCTAAGATTTTAGATCGACTGGCTGTGGTCACATGTTGCTTCTCAGCTAACACAGGAGAGTACAGTCTTGCAGGACATGCTCCGGTGTCTGTTGCACCTGCTGACACTGGCAGAGAGATGTTTGACTTATTCCTAGTCTATATAAGTGTTTGTTGAGTCTGCAGTGTCCGTAAATAGACAAAATATAATGACCTGGTCTGTTCTGCTTAGGTCTTTGAGGAAGTCTTTTCCATAATCATATCCAGTTTTGCTTCCAGTCTACTGCAGATTTTTTTGTATGAGGGTTTGATCTCCTGAAAAGACAGTTCAAGAACCAGGAAATCGTTAGGTCGTTATACGTTTCTAGCTTAGTAGGTCTCGTTAAAAATTGTTGCATACCAAACCTTAGCTGTTTGTTTAATGAATGGAATTGATATATAAATATTGACTATCCATCTGAGACATCGCACAAATTGCAGTAAACAACGTACTCAGGTTGCCTCTATCGTAACACTTTGACAAGTTAAGTAAAAAAAAGTGTCAAAATAGCTGAAAAGGATTAGAAAATAGAAAACAGAACTTGAATGAACATTTTTAGTTTAGTTCTGAGCAGTGTGTTTTAAGAAATATAACTCTAGTTTAACATTATTGACACATCAGAGTGTAACCTGTATTTTATATACAAATATAGATGAGATAATTCTTCTATAAGTGGGATAAGAGATAACTAGACCCTTGGCACTTTTGACATTTAGTGAATTTTTGCTGACTAAATCAATTTCGCTTAAAGTCTAAGATGGTGGCGCTGAAGTAACTATTATAATTATTGAATGACTGCAGAGGACATCCAAAGGAGATCTGGTAGGCAGAGTGGAAATTGTTATTAGATAGGATTTTTACAGTGCAATCTATACATTATCTTTTCAACAGTACACGTTTTTCATTTTCATTACCGCAACACTAATACACTCTCAACAGTTCAGTTTTTCTTGTACACATTCTTTAAATCAATTTCTAGGACTGGTCATTGGGACGGTCACTTGCTGGCTGCTTTGTGTTTTCTTTGCTTCTTAGCGATCATTTTTTGCCGTATATTTAGGCTTTATGATCTACGCCAAAGAGTATGTCTGTACTTTGCACCCTTTCTGGCTATGTGAGGTGTGAGGTCGTTCCGGATTAGGAACATTTCTCATTTTTTTGGGGGTACATAATCTTGTCACCGTGAAAAGTGTGGACCTTCGCCAATGTTTGGATTTGGACAGCCTGTCAAATCTTTACAATGTCGGCTTTATTTTTGTGACTGCGTTGCGTTTATTCTAGAGTAGAAACCTTCTCAGCCCTTTTGAGGCGCGTGTCGGCACTGGGCAATTTGCAGTTTCTACTCTCCATTTTCCTTGGCCCAATCTTCTCTCGTACCGACACGAGGGTAGACTTTTATTCGTTACGGTCCTGTTTTATTTATTCTTGCCGACGGGCTGGCAATGTTTGCCCCTCCTCAGGGCTTCGAGCTTCGCCCTACGTGGGCATACGTTTGGTCACTGGATGCACCTCTCATCCATGTCAGAGACGTTTCGTTGCTGTTTCTTTGCGTTCAGGGACTTGAGCAATATCTTGTTGGACATCGGTCAGGAGATTTGTGCATTTTGTTTATATGTATCTGTATTGCATTTCCATACTTGCACTGCTACCACTACCAGTAGTTCTCTCTCCCGATCCCTGCCCCTCTTAGCCAGACCGGAACCAGAGTCTGTTTCCAAGGTCACCGCGTGGAGGTTGGGGGCAGGGTCTTGGTTAGCGCCCCCCCTCGCTAACCCTGGCTCATGTTACCACCATAACCTCATGAACCTTTGACCCCGGAAGGCAGTTTCGTTAGGCGCTAGAATGCAACTGTAGGATTTGCGCCTCGCCAACTTTACCCAATAAGTATATCTGCGCTTGCTCTATTGTACGGAGTTAGCTGTGATCTTCCCCTGTGTCGCCACGTTTCGGAGTATCGTTTCAGACGAGCCTTGCCGAGAGCTGGCGAAGGCGTTGCGACCACTATTTCGGAGGGACGTAAATATGTCTCATGACGACTCGTACCTTGTCAGTTTTTACGATTCGTGTTTTAATTAATTTTTTCTTTTCCCATCTGCCAGGAGAGACGTGCATAAACAGTCACTTTGGGAGTCTTTTATCTATCTTACCAGTAGATCCCGTATAGCGTAACTGCTATTGGATCACTGCTTATACCAGAGTAGCTCTCCTTCGATCCCTACCTGCTTAGCCAGACATGATCCTATGTCTGTTTCCAGGGTCACCACGTGGAGGTGGGGTAGGATCTTGATTAGTGCCATCTCACTAATCCTGGTTCGAGGTTGTCCCTGTGACTGCTCATTTGACCCCAATATTGATATTTAAGAATGTCTTAAAGTTGAATGTGAGATCGATCAAACTGATAACTTCTGATATCTCCGTATTACATATATGTTATATATATAAATACGATTTATAGAAGCTGCTATTTTTGTGGAGGAATCAATTTTAACATAAAACTGTTTGAATAGATTCAGTGTGATTGCAGTCATCATCATCATGTTCCATGTCGAGTTGCTGGAGAGATCTCAGGATCTTTACATAATTGTGTTCTGAGTACGGACCACACTACATATATGAATGGATGTCTCTACGGCGAAGTGGTCAAGACGTTTGTCTGTCATTTTAACAGCTGTGGTTCAAATCTGGACCTAGTCGCATGTGCAATTGTTTCAATAGATCCTAAAATTGTAGCTGACGTTACGTAGTTCGTACAAAACCCGCTGCTGATGGCGGCGTGCCATTTCTGCCAACAGGGACGAAGACATATAGAAAACCCGGTGCAATGATGCCAGTGCACCGCCTTTTAAAAATCGATTTTAGTAGTGACATTCTTCCGTGTCATGATGCTAAGCTGTTCAAGATATATTCTTTCTCCTTCTTATCTCGCCCAGTTCCTGCTTGATTGTGTCTGATGCTACATTGTGTTATACAGGGAGAGATGCACCTCATTTTCTCATTATATGTCCTAATACATACAGTTTACTAAGTGCGTGTTTTCTCTAATCATAAAGCTTACCAACTTTTTTTTTCACGATCCAGACGCAATTGAGCTATCAGCTCTTCGGTTCGGTGCCATGGACATCGTAACCCTTCGGTTCGGTGCCACGAAAACCGTAAATCTGGAGAACATGTGGCTTTTCTACCAGCCCGCGGAATTGAGCCGCACTCACATGGGGCTTGTCACCCGTCGTCCAACGCGCTAAGAACACACTGGGCAGTCGGGTGAAGCTTACCCATTATGTCAGTCAATAGCTTTACTTTTTATTCTTTCCTGCATTGATTTTTTTCTACTATTTTTAAAATGTAAGACATCCAGCGTATGTGTAATTCTCAATGTAGTTGATTAATTTGTGTGCACAAGGATGTCGTTTCCTTTATTTATAGTGTATAATGTTGATTAATTTGTGTGCACAAGGATGTCGTTTCCTTTATTTATAGTGTATAATGTTGATTAATTTGTGTGACAAGGATTCGTTTCCTTTATTTATAGTGTATAATGTTGATTAATTTGTGTGCACAAGGATGTCGTTTCCTTTATTTATAGTGTATAATGTGTGTAGTTATCTACTTATCATATTTAACCAATTCTATTTTGTTGTATTGAGTGTGTCTCTCTTGATTTAGTTTGTCATATTCTTTCGTTTTCCACTTTCTTATTCTTTTCGCAATCATTAATTGTAAAAGTGTATCGGTAATTCATGTCTTCGATGCATTCTATTTTGTTTATAGAATGTTTACAAATAAAGTATGTTGTAGTTTTTTCTTTAGAAAGTGTGATGCATCATTAATACGTTGTATTGTCGCTACTTCATGGTATCTATCCAGCAGCAACTACAGACTTATATATCTCCTAATTTATCCATAGTCCCAGATGTAAGTTTGAAAATGATTGTTTTGTTTTTGTTTTGTTTGCTAAGTAGGGGATTACAGCTCTTTAAGTCGAGGCACGCACCTTTCAACCTAAGGCGAACCTTTTATTGGTTATATCAGAGCGTGTAGACCAACAAACATGAACAATAAGAATTAACTCCTTTAGGAGAATCCAAGATGATAATTTGTCAGAAATATATTTGAATTGTAAATGAAGTTAGCTCGGGGCAGAAATTTGTCAGCATAATCTTATCGATTTTTATATAAATGAGATGCCAGGTATTCTTCTCATTTCCATATCATTTGTCAGTTATGTCATTCAACAACTATTTAGTGTCTATGTTCAGAAAGTGTACAGTATTGTTGATTATCAGTGAGTTTGATTTCTGTTGATTAGCAGTGACATTCAATTGCATGCACAATCAATTGTTCACTAGACACCCCAAATAAAATTAAGTGCAATGAGTTTCTTCTTCTTTATCCAACGCTCCATATCGACCACTTGTTAAACCACTCGTTGTGATTTGTATGTGATCCGAGTCTAAGAACGATTGTATAGTGTGCCAGTTATGTGCCTACAAGTAGGTCAGCACAACCAATTTATGGGACGCTTTTTATTTACTAGGGTAATTTCGCTAAGCGCCTACCTCAGTCGCCTCTTGCAACATGCCTGGTAGTTCGCGGTGTTATTATTCTTTGCTCCCCTTGAGAGTCTGGGCAGCATACGGGTGCATGAGTTTCTAAATTGATGGACATTCAAAACGGTTAAAGAAGCAACAGTTTAAGTGCTTGTCTCTACTAACATTCTCAGCTATTATTGAATGTTATTAATTTAGATAGTTGCATTATCACAGCACTTTGTTGTACTCTGATCATCATCTTACACATACCGTAAGATCTCAGCGGCAACGCACGGACTTCTTAGCACCAGCCAGTGGCAAAATATAGTTATTAGGATGACGAAAACGTGCCTGTGTTTTATTTTAATTGTTATTGAAGACTTTTCACAAACAGTTGCTTTTCAGCTTACTGGTATCACATTTACGTTGTCAATGGGTCTTTAACAGTGTGTATCTTGAGCATGGGACAAAACGTTTTATCTTCAATCTTCGATGTGACTATGAACTCGAATTCACCGCATATTGCTCGGTCCCTCTCTACGTAGAAATGAACCCATCTGCTGAAAGCATAGCACAGAGCTCAAACTCCGTAGCACTGGCAACAATCTTATGAATCTCTGGAAAAAATGAAACCATGAACAGAACGACGCAGTCCGGATTCGAACCCCCGACCTCCGGAACGTGAGGCGAAGGCTAAATCATTCAACCATTCTAATCTCTTGTTACTTCTGTTCAATATTTCTATAATATGATGTTATTGTAATCTCATTATATTTCCCTCGAACCATTATACGTTACATAAGGCTTGCAAGTAATTTCTCAATAACGCTCTATCCTTTACAGCTCGTTTCTTCCCTTCTCATGAATTGAGTCCAATATGTCTTGCTATTTTAATAACATTTCTTTCAAAGATTCGATAGGACGTCAGTTTTGTCTTGAGTTATTTACCTCCCACTTCAATGCCTTCTTTGTGATTCTTTGATCATTTCTTCTCCAAGTAGCTTTTTGAGACAACATTGGAAATTGAATTTCGTAATTTAGTTTTAAAACTATACAACTTGGAGTTTCATATTTTGTTTTGGGCTTTAAAGGTTGATGTTGTTTTGACAGTTCGTATTACAATTTCTTTTGGTACCTTCCCTGCTGTAAAACTTATTTCCCAAAATGTTAAACTGCTCTGTTATTTATTTTGATCTTTCTGGCTTCTAGCGTGAATTTCTTTCATTACGTTTTAGAAGTATTACAAACTCCCAACCTAATCCAGTAGTCTGCATCTGATTTTGTTGACTAATCTTTACTCTTGTTTGTTTAGCTAGTTGTTATAGATTTTTGCTTTCAGTATATGAGCGTCTAATTAATGTTCGTTACTTCTGTTTGCTGACTTGCTTCAACAGGTCATGTCACTTTAAGAATGTTAGTGAGTTTGTATCAACTAAGATATTTGATTTAGTTTTTTCATGACATTTCTTCTACCTTTGACATCTAAAATATCTCTTATATTATGGTATTATCTAAGATAGTCATGTACTTCTTCAGATAATATCAGGTCTATTATGATAATTCTCTATGCAGGAACGACATGTAATACACAGCTTCACCCATACATGACATACCTTGCTACTTTTTATGCTTCTTCTTCTTCTTCTTCTTCGAACGCTCCATATCGATCATTTGTTAACCACTCTGTGTGATTTGTATGTGATCTGAGCCTAAGAGAGATTGTACGTTGTGCCAGTTTTACCAGTTATACCAGTAGGCCAGCACATCCGCTTTCTGCGATGCGTTTTATTTACTAGGTAGCTTCCTTAAGTCTCTACCTCAGTCGTCTCTTTCGACATGCCGTGTAGGTCGCAGTGGTACTATTCTTTGCTTCCCTTACGGGCCCCGGCACCCCAAGGGCGACTTTTTATGCCATATTTATCAGTTTATTTAGGAAGTACGTTGCTGTCTCTGGATTATATATTCGTGTATTACAGTTCCTATTTTCAAAGGAATGACAGAGGTTGACACAGTTTTGTGTCACTCATCACGATTAGAGCTGGCAAGATAATATTGACAACACTATTAGATTGTATTAAGAACTACTACGTTTGAATTCTCAATTTACTTTCATTTATAATAATGATTTCTGACATCAATTTACGTATTGACATCAATTTACGTAGTAAAAAGAAAACAAATTGGAAGTTTCATGACAATCAACTACAAAGAAAATGAACGCGATATGGTCATTATTTATATGTACAAAATAAAAATGTGTCTACAGCAAATGACGAGTATATTATTGATTGTTCTCATGATAATCTACGCAAATAGAATCCAAGACAATTTCACGTCCACTTGCACCGATCTCAAATTGCAAAATGTCTGTGACTTGTCATGTAAACTTCAAAGGATTCAAATGACAGTGATGTGAATACAGGTAATTTACAAATATCAGGTGAGTTTAAAGGTAACATAATAATAGATATTAACATATTGAATCAGAATATAATGTCACAAGAAGCATGTGATGATAGGGTCAAGCTCTAGAAAGAAGCAGAATAGAAAGGACTAGATAACAAGTTTTCATTCTTGTTTGAAAATAGCAATTGTGTGAGAGATGAAGTTTGTATATTTAATGATGGTGATACTACACTAGAAGTCGTATTAAAGAAAGCAGGCATTGTGTGAGAGATGCAGTTTGTACACTTAATTAAGATAATACTACCACTAGAAATCGTATTTATTAAGAAAGATGCCACTGTGTGAGAGATGTAGTTTGTACACTTAGTAATGGGGATACTACACTGGAAGCCGTATTAAAGAAAGCAGGCATTGTGTGAGAGATGCAGTTTGTACACTTAGTAATGGGGATACTACACTGGAAGCCGTATAAAAGAAAGCAGGTAGTGTGTGAGAGATAAAGAGTGTATACTTAAAGATGATGATACTACTGTGGAAACCGTATTAAAAATGAAAATTGAAGCTGGAAAGCTTGCAACATTTGTTTGGGACATATACCATGGACAGAGAAGTGAACAAATATAACCCCTGAAATAGAACACAAAATAAAAGACAACTGGCTGATGCTATAAATAAGAAAGTTAAAGTATTATAAACATATCAAAAGCAGTTATGTTTGGAGAAAAACATTATGGAAGTAGGGAACCAAACAAAGAGGAAAAGAGAAGGCCGTGAGAAGACGGATTCAGGATGTAATTTATGATTTGATGATGACGGCTGCGGAGGCGGACAACTGGAATGGAAGAGAGAGAAGTTCTAAAGGAATCATTGTGTAACAAATTCTGTTCCGGACGAATCATTGTGTAGCAAATTCTGTTCCCGGACAAGAACTATTGGATGATGATGATGTAATAAACCCATATATACTATTGCCTTATCTTATTCTTCGAACATGTCGAGAAGACTTGTTAAAACACTAAGTGATTTGTATGTGATTTGAGCCTAAGAGCGGTTGTACGTTGCGCCAGTTATGCGCCTACAAGTAGGCCAGCACATCATCCGATTTATGCGATGCTATTTCTCGTACTAGGGTATCTTCTCTAGGCCATACATCAGTCGCCTCTTACGACATACTTTGTAGGTCCCAGTGGTACTATTCTTTGCTTCCCTTGCGGGCCCCGGCACCACATGGGCGTATTGCCGTATATAATATTTAATATACACTACTCTTGTATATTTGTACGTTACATGGGGCGCGCGAACAATTTCCACACACCGTTCTATCCTGAGCAACTCGCCCAATCTTTTTTATGAAATTGGATCTAATATTTCTCTGCCTCTCTAAGTAAAGATTATTTCAGAAACGTCTAATACATCCATTTTTAATATACATATAGCTATTTTACCACTAGTAACAACTGTTATAAAAATGAGAAGTTTGAGAAATGTTGGACACACCTTGAGAAGAGATGGTCAAAGAATATCAAAGCAGGCATTGAAGTGGGAGGCAAAGGGTTCAAGAAAAGAGGACTACATAAGGAGAACATGAAACGAGCTTTTCTGAGAGGCAAGAAATATCAGTCTCAGTTCCATGGAGGAGATTGAGCAAGTTTCTCGAGATAGAGCAGTATGGAGAAATTGCTTGCAGGCCCTATGTAACGTATAACGTTACGAGAGGAATTATTATCACTATTATTATTTTTATTCTTAGAAGGATATCTAAAAAAAAGTGTATAAACTGGTAGGATTGACATCATTGCACCATGTTTCCCCATATGTCTCAGTCTCTGTTAGTAGTAATGACATCATTGTACCATGTTTCCCCATATGTCTCAGTCTCTGTCAGTAGTAATGACATCATTGCACCATGCTTCCCCATATGTCTCAGTCTCTGTCAGTAGTAATGACATCATTGCACCATGCTTCCCCATATGTCTCAGTCTCTATCAGTAGTAATGACATCATTGCACCATGCTTCCCCATATGTCTCAGTCTCTGTCAGTAGTAATGACATCATTGCACCATGCTTCCCCATATGTCTCAGTCTCTGTCAGTAGTAATGACATCATTGCACCATGCTTCCCCATGTCTCAGTCTCTGTTAGTAGTAATGACATCCACTGAAAGGGATGCACAAAGCAAGAACTCCGTATATCCATCAACAATCCCATGGATCTCATGAAAATATTGCACATGTGACTCGGTCCGGATTGGAACCCATAACCTTCAGAACGATAGACAAACCTCTCAACCACTTCGTCATAGAGTTGAGTATTTAATAATATCTAATACAACTACATATAGTATACCAATATCTACAATACTCATACTCTTTCTATCCATATTTAACCTGATAAATCCATGTATTATCATCAGGGCCGCGCCGTGCTATGATAAAGAGAGGCGGCCACATCAGGTGGAACCGTAAGGAGGGTGACATAAGCAGCGAAATCACAATCATAATTGAAGGTTATTTTAAAGAAAAAACATTTATGGGGTTGCATTTCGAAGACTTGCATCATACTGAGAAAATATACTGCACGGCACTGATTATCGTGCACATTATTGTTAATGTTAAAGGATCTAGCTTTTCACCAGGACCAAGTCTCCGATTTGCTGCCCTTGCTACTGTTACCGTAATTTGATCACGAGAGATATGTTTGTCTCTAGTGCAAATATTCACATCGATCATGGCCACCATCAACACTGCCATAGTTACACCTCTGCCTTGGGCAACATTAACCCCGCTACAGCATTCTGTCCTGGGAACCATCAACCCTGACATAGTTATAAATACACCTCTGCCCTGGACAGCATTAACCCCAATAAGACTACCTGTCCTGAATGTCATCAATTGCTTCCATAGTTACACATATGTCTTTCATACTCTAAAACCCTGCCTTTGCTACAACTATGTCAGGTCTGATCTATCAGCCCTAACATAGCTATAACTCCACCAAAAACTCTACGAACCCTACATAGTTACACCTCTGCTTTGAATATATTCATCTAACAAATATATGTCATCAGTATTAATCCTGGTCTAACTCTAAAACAATATCAACATCACGAGGCTAAGTACACCCTTATTAGAACATATTCATTATAAACATTCTGAAGGCGTAAGTGCAATAGCTTGCGGATTCTACTCTATTGAATAGAGATAATCGATACTGTTGACATATATTTGAAGTTGTGAATTCTGATTTTTTGGTACGGTTTTTATTGTTAAAAACCTGTTTTTGGTGCGAAGTTTGCTTTCTCGTGTCACTGCGTTAGTAAAATATTTGTTGTACTGCTTCATCTAAGCTAGTTTAGTTTGTGGTTATAAGAATGTTTTATGATAATCCGATTTTTCTTCTTCTCGTATCGTCACACTGTAACGGTGATGTTGAACAGTGTCGTGGTTAACTGTTTTTGCCTTTGCTACACTAGTGTCTTGGGTGATAATTATTTTGGCAATACTTATTTGAAGTAAACGAATCCTGTTTTTTTTTTCCGATCCAGAAGCACTTGAGCATTCAGCTCTTCGTCTCGGTGCCATGGACATCGTAACTCTTCGGTTCGGTGCCCCGAACACCGTAAATCTGGGGAACCTGTGGCTTTCCTGCCAGCCCGCGAAATTGAACCCGCACTCACAGAGGGCTAGTCACCGCAGTCCAACGCGCTACGAACACGCTGAGCAGACGGGCAAACGAATCCTGTTCATTCCACCATTTCGGTGTGCAAATCAAGGCTGCTACCTGTTTTCTGTTCATATAAGCTTAATACATGAGGAGTTTACATAATATAGCAATATAATAATAATGCGATTCTATTGTAATCGGAGGAAGAGAAATGCTTGAACTAAGATATGCTGACGATACAGTGTTTCTATCAACATCGCAAAAATGAGTTGAGGAAGTAATGACAATACACGAGAAAGCGAACATCCCAAATGTAGCTTCCTTTTCTTCGAACCCCAGAAATTATGAGTTTTCAACCTTTTTCTTTTTATACATAAGTGTAAGTGGGGGAGAGTATCCGGTTTTCTTTCAGACCCAGAAACCTCCAACAACTCTAGGCGTGTAGTGATATGCTTAGTACTGCGGAGACTCCTACTCAGGTAGGATCTTCCCAAATGTAGCTAAAAGAAAACTGACAACTGGTAAAGTAAACATAACACAGGATAATTTTATCAGGAGAGAGAAAGTAGAAAAAGAAAACATTTATATAATATGTATAGTTTAGTTTAGTCGTCGGATCATCATCACTGCAGGTTGAACCAATTAGTACATAAGTGTTCCGATCTCTCCTCAGCATGTCTCCCAGCGTGTGGAGACTAACGGCCCCGGTTCGTTGCTGATTTACTATTCTTCTTTGGCTTCCAGCATAGTGTTCTTGTCTAGCTACACCACACTTGACTTGGAAATCTTGCTGTCTGGTTAGTGTTGTAGATTCACCACTATTACTTGAATCATGTACACGTACACTCCTTAGGAATTTATATTATCAGCCTGTTCCATTGCTTGCAGGCTTTGTACAGCAGCCATACCTACACGCATATCGGCGCGTTCATTCCCCCTTACACCTGCACGCCCTGGCACAAAACTAAAACTGATTTTTATGTCAGTTTAGACCTCCTACGACTCCATCCATTGTCTACTAGCCCATCCTGTTTCAATCTTCTGAGCATAGTTATTGAGTCACTGTGATAACTCTCTCTCTCTCTCTCTTTTTTACCGGATTGGGGCATAGGCCCTCAACCAACTCATGCCAAGTCTTCCTATCTCTAGCTATCTCCTGCAGCTCCCTCCAGCACTTCTTTATATTGTTGATCTCTGCCTCAAATCTCGTCTCCATGTATTTCTCGGCCTCCCATTCTTTCGCTGTCCCTGCGGGTTCAAGGCAAGGACCCTTCTTGTTATATTCCCTCCGGTTTTCGCAAAGTGTGTCCTATCCAGCGCCTATATAACATGCATGGATAAAAGTCTGTGATTCCAGCCAGACCATCGCTTTAGTTACCGCCATTTCGCCTGCGTGGTGCCGGGGCCCGCAGGGAAGCAAAGAATAGTACCACTGCAACCTACAATGCATGTGTAAGAGGCGACTGATGTATTCCCTAGGGATGTTACCCTAGTAAATAAACAGCATCGCAGAAATCCGGTGTGCTGGCCTATTTGTGGGCGCATAACTGGCACAGCGTACAATCGATCTTGGGCTCAGATCACATACAAATCGCACAGAGTGGTTGATAAGTGGTCGATATGGAGCGTTCGAAGAAGAAGAAGTTACCGCCATGATTTTCATAGTGACACTGCTCGTAGTCACGTCAAAACCACCCTGTCTTCCTTCACAATATCACCTTCGACACTGAGCAGTGACAGCCCATGAGCTCCGCACATGTCAAATTACTGAACCATCCGTATAAATGATTGACGAAATGTCTCAGTCTTTATTTACAAATCGAAACAACTATCGCTTTATTTTCCTAACTTCTAACGACCTTCAGTAATGCAGAGAAAATTGTATCTATGTTTCTGTACATCGTGAGATTTGTGCTGCTTGATATGGTGTTATATTGAATTTTGTTTTCGTCTCTTCAACTTCTTCCAGTAATCTGTTTCTCATTATTCCTCTTGTAATGCAACTTGATGATGCAATAGAGTAAGCTCTTGCTGCAGACTGGTTGTTATTTATTTTGAGAATCAAAATAAAGTATGATGAGTAAATCGTGCCATTTTAAGTGTCTATTTGTGAAAACCAAACCATGCATGACGTAATGACTTCAACAACAGCATACAATCGAAATAAAATAATGGCAGATATGATCATGATGGTTTATCACTTCTCTATTTTTTTCTTTTCATAATATCTCGAATATTGCTCTGAAGAATGAAATTTTCTTCTAAAATGTTGTGCTATGTTTTTTCTTTTCCTTATATCTGTGGTTCATCTTCTCTCTAAGATATTCTATGATCATCTCATAATTGCTCCATTCTCAAGAGATCCGTCTTCTAATATAGCTCATACTTCTCACAAGACGGTCTATCCCACATCCGTTCTCCCAAGATAATATGTTTCTCATCACTTCTCACAAAATGGTATATTTCTCTTCACTTCCCACAAGAATATCTATGTCTCAGAATTCATTTAAAAACATAACTGTCTCATGATCTATCTAAGATAATCTGCAACTAATAATTTTCCATAACATTATATATAACTCATCATCACACTAGGCTTATCTATAACATCATCTATCCCCGCCTGCCCAGCGTGTTCATAGCGCGTTGAACGACGGGTGACAAACCCTCCCTGTGAGTGCAGTTCAATTCCGAGGCTGGCAGAAAAGCCACATATTCTTCAGATTTACGGTGTTTGTGGCATTGCACCGAAGGGTTACGATGTCCATGGTACCTTGCCGAAGAGCTGAAAGCTCAAGTGCTCTGCATAATAAAAAAAAGGCATAATCTATTAAATACGATCTATGGCTCATGACCATATCTCTAAAGAAGTTGTGTTCTGTTCTTCTCTTCCTTCTGATTCTTCTTTTCTGTTTTATTCCCTATATGTTCCTTTCTGAAAATGATATTCTCCTCGCTTCAATATATACTACTAGTGCTAGACAACGCGCAAATGTGCCTTTCATCATGGACATGCTCAGCAGTAGAAGACTTAGATGTAGAAAGGGCATGTGCAAAAAATGAACAATGGCCGCATTCCAAAACAAATGTTATTTTGCGATTGAATAATCATTTCAAATTTGAATTCTGCATTTTAATTTATTTTATGCCCGTCTTACACGATTAATTTTTTCATCAATTTTCTATTTCAATTATATAATCATTTTAAAATTGACCATGTATGACATAATATATATATATATATAAATTTTCTATGTTGAAAGAAAATAAAGCATGTTTATATGGAGGGAGGGGGCAAACTGTTACAATGTTGGGGGGTTACACAAATTATGTCGTGCAAAGTGGAGGTGGGCGGGGCGTTACAAAGTTTATGTCGTGCAAAGTGGGCGGTGGACTGAAAAAGTGTGGAACCTGTACTCTAGACCAGCGTTTCCCAAAGTGGAGGTACCGCCCCAGTGGGCGCTGAAGTGTTCTAGTGGGGCGATAGCGGGTTCAGAAGAATTTGGGGGTGTTCAGGCGATTAGGGGTCGGTGGCTCCTTAAAGAAGAAATTAATAATAAATATTTTAAAATAAATTATTTTCGTGATTTTGCGATTGAATAGTCATTTCAAATTTGAATTATGCATTTTAATTCATCTTATGTCCGTCTTCCATTTTTCATCAATTTTCTATTTCTTGTATATAATCATTTGAAAATTGACTATGTATGACAGAAATATATATCAATTTTCTATGTCAATGTGAAAATAAAGTATTTATATATGTGGGAGAGGGCGTTGCAAACTGTTATAATGTGGAGGGCGTTACAAAGTTTATGTCGTGCAAAGTGGGCGGTGGGGGGCGTTACAAAGTTTATGTCGTGCAAAGTGGGCGGTGGGCCGAAAATGTTTGGGAATCTATGCTCTAGAGAAAGATAACATATTTATATCACAATTGTTTTAATAATTAATTGGGAGGATGCTGGAGAGAGAAGGAGAAGTGTTGCTCATCACTTCAGGATCAAACATCTACAAGACCCTATCCACTCACATTTATCTAGTCCACTTTGTCTAAACGTTAAGTGTGATTTCCAGCACATATGCAACTCCAGTTCGGCCCCGGCTCGGCCACTTAAGCAGATTACCAACGGACTGTGTACATCAAAGAGCAATGTTGCTCCTATACAACGGATACAAAGTTAAAAGCCGACAGCGCAAAAGGTGGATCTCAGAGATAACAGAGGCGACGAAAGACACCATTTATGAAGCGCACACAAGGGCTCGTATCATACATCTCTTCTTATCCTATTGCTGTGAGGCAAAACAAGATTGGAGAGAGAAAGAAGACTTGTATTAGTTGTGAGAGTGTTGGATATATAGGTGGGAAAGGGGAGGGATGGGTGTGAGTTTGTTTATCCCGTCAGGTTCAATCATTGAATATTCCCTATCCCATATTATTCATTTAGTACACTTTGTCTAAACTTAAAGCCTGATTTCAAGTACAGTGCACAATTTATGTTGGGTGTGTGTATCTGTGTGTGTGTGTTTCGTTTTAATCAGTGTATACTGAGGAGGGATTAAATCACTGTATGTGTGTGTCTATCTCTGTTATTCATTCTGATTCAACAAGCAAAGAAAACTAAATAGATCGCACTTCGATTATCAATTAATCAATAATTCAAATATAATTAATAGTTTATATATATATAGCACGATAGATTTCAACGTTTCGATCATAAGTGTTCTTTCTCTTATGTACATTTGTCTGTTTCAACGTTTCAGTGCACATAGAAGTAGATACTTATCTGTTCCTGCAAAGAAAGTTACTTGTCTGCCTTTTCTTCGAACGCTCCATATCGAACACTTGTTAAACCACTCTTCATCATTTGTATGTGATCTGAGTCTAAGAGCGATTGTGCGTTGTCCAAGTAATGATTCTACAGGTAGGCCAGCTCAACCGAATTCTGCGACGCTTTTTATTTACTAGTGCAGTTTCCTATGCCCTACTTCAGACACCTCGTTGGACATGCCTTGTAGGCCTCAGTGATACTATTATTCGCTCTCCTTGCAACATTCGAGTTATATACAGGGTGTTCAACTTAAAAGCAGCCTGTGAATAGAGCTAATCTGGCATATATGTATGGAAATGAGAAGGTTCAGTTATGACGTAGTATAGATCAAGGTTGTGTGACGGTGTGTAATTGTAGTGAGGGAAGGGGCGATGAACAAATGTGACGTAGGACGAGCTAGTCAGAACCGGTTTAAATAGTAAATAAGCACAACTCAATTTGAACCTGGCAACTTTCGAATTGTCAATGGGGCTGCTTTTAAGTTGAACACCCTGTATAATTGTTTTTCGTTTGCTGTAAATTCACACGTAATCAGGGCGTCTAATACAGCGCTTTTGAGATTTTCGAGTGAAAACTTGTTTGTTTATCAGTAGTATCCCTTGTCCTTCAGGTGAGCTTTTAAACAACTTATTTTATCAGTAGTATCCCTTGTCCTCCAGGTGAGCTTTTAAACAACTTATTTTATCAGTAGTATCCCTTGTCCTTCAGGTGAGATTTTAATGCGATGTACGAAAATCAACAAATCTGAGGTAGTCAGACTGGATCAGATCAGATCTGGAGAAAATCGTTAGGGTGGCTGCGGTAATACTGAGGAAATAGGCGATAGAGCAAAGACTGGTATATACAGTATTACATAAGAAGGAAAATTGATTATAAGATATGAAAAAACAACACTCAACGTTTCGGTGCTTAAGACCTTTATCAAGAACAGAAAAAACAGAAAAACTAAATTAACTAAAACATGACACTAACAAATGATCTGCATCAAAAGCTACTGGCATACGTACCTGCGTGGTCAGCATCTCGTGAATGAAAGAATGGACAGGAAATAGGAAGACTATTAGGTTACCGATTGGCTGGCCAATCGGAAAGGGTCAGTGGCAGGTTACGTAAGATATTGTTTGTACAGGTGGGAACAAAGACCCAACGTGGGAAGAGCAGGAGAGGTAGGTGGAAGAAACGTCAGATAATAGCGTTAATGACCGACATAGCATACTGCTGTGTAAACACGTACCCCATACAACATGAGCCCTATTCGGCCAATATGGATTGCATACACTCCGATAACAAAGGCGGGTATGTACTCCAATGTTCCCGGGGGGGCACTGTAAGTGTCCCACAGATATGTATACCAGACGATAACGTGCAGAAGATAAGTATGCAAGTAAGAAAATGGGATAGAACATGACACTAGAACGGGTCCCAGTGACTAAACTAGGAATGTCTCGACCACCGTTCACCAAGAACGACTCGAGCCCTACTTGGCTAATATGCATCCTGTGTGTCCGGGGAACGAACACAGGTGAGATTTTAAACAACTTATTTTATCAGTAGTATCCCTTGTCCTTCAGGTGAGCTTTTAAACAACTCATGATGTACTTGTAATTTAGATCCTCAAATAAAGGATCAGGGTCACATGTAATCAAATCACCTATCGTTTACAAATATAAAATTGTTTGCTCCAAGCTGACGTCGAACCACGGAATATCCACGGTACGTTGCCACTAACGTAGTGCGCTATCAACTTCGATACCGTTGACACCATTCGAGGTCACATAAAGAATTATATCATCATCATCAAGTAGCTTGTTCATTTCGGAACTTGGCTTCCATGACAGTAATCTTGAAAAATTCTATGTTATGTGCAAATTGACCAGCGTTAGCACCAGTCATTCTGAGATTGTAAATGACATCTTGCACCCATCGTCTTCTAGGTCTTCCTCTCATTCTTCTTCCAGGCACCATTCCTCCAAAATTATCTTCTCTAGGCTCTCATGTCGTTTGATATGTCCGAAATTTGAATTGTCCTGGACGATATTTTCTTTAAAGCCAACTCTTTTTAATAACAAACTGTTGTAGAACAGAAACATTTGTTCTTTTCTCTGTCCATGATATTCTAAGTACCCTTCTGTAGCATTTGCATTCAATGACATTAATGATCTCCACCGCTTTGGTAATGGTCCATGCCTCATAGCCATATGTTGCCAAGGCAAAAACACACTCTTAAATACTTTATTTTTGTTCTTATGTCAGTCCTTCAGAAGATTAGTTAGTTCTTTTAGTTTTTCAAAACAATTCTCAGCCTTGAAGAATTATATACCACTCAATATTTCAAACAACATCTAGTGTTTGACAAATTTATAACAAAATTTGCTAATGAAAATGTAATCAAGCTCAAAACATAAAAATTGGTGAGATTAGAGTAATAAAGAATGTCAGAGTATTGATTCATATCTCTTAATTCTAACATAATTTCAGTTTTATCAATAACTTCTTACAAAAATAATCACAGAATAATAACGTTTGCAAGGCTAGATAAGTACTTTTGTTGTTGTTCTTGACGAGTTATGAAGACCATTCTGTTCAATCAATAGAAATAAACTATTAGTTGGGTAGAGCCAGTCTATGAGACATGAAACATGGCGTCTATACGTCACGGTTACGGAAATGGGAGGGAACCCCACTCCCCTCCTTCCTCCTAGACAATAACTTGTATGTGAATATATGTGAATAACTTATATAAAGTTTTATGTGAATTTTGTAATAACTTTTTTTCATGAATATGTGAATAACTTATATAAAGTTTTATGTAATATATGTAATAACATATAAGTTTTTGAATATAGGGAATAACTTTAACAAAGTTCTATGTAATATTTGAAAAACTTATATAAAGTTTTATTGAATATATGTGAATCTTATTAAAGTTTATGTGAATATATGAATAACATATAAAGTTATGTGAATATATTTAACTTATATATCTTATGTAATATAGTAACTTTATGAAAGTTGAGATGCATCTTTCTCTTTCTCATAGTAAAAATATTCTATTACCTCACCTCACCTTCCTTCAAAATGAGGGGCGCTGTCTGAAAAACTCTTGCACTCAGCACAATATTCAAATGTCTTTGATTCGACTTACATAGGACCTGAATTTTCTCCCATCTCATCCTTAGTAATATCGTCTTCTTGGAATTGCGACATATTTCCTCACAGTAAATCGTCTTTCCTAGCTTTGATTCTTAAACATTTGCCTCCCAGTTTAATGCCTTCTTTGTGATTCCTTACAACATCCCTCAGACAGTTCCTTATATATCTCCATCTTCTCTTTCTTATAACAGTTGTTACTAGTGATTTATTACACATTTCTCTGATTTTATCCCCTCTTCTGAATATCAGTTCTCAGAGAGTGCTATATATATATATAAATCCATCTTCTCTTTCTTATAACAGTTGTTACTAGTATTTATCAGACATTTCTTCTGAATTCATCCAATTTTATGTTCATTACTTTTCGAAGAAACATATTTTAAAATGCATTCAATCTAATTCTAAATCTTTAGTTATTTTGAAACTCTTGACTGCATATGTTAGGAATGATACAACAATGGAATGGAAAAATGTGAATTTACTTTTAAAATTATATAACTTGAGTTGCATTGTTGTATAATGTGACTATAAAAACTAATCGGTTCCTTCTTAGACTTATATGGGACTTCAATCATTTGTTAATTTTTGGCAGAAAACGCTTGTTACAGAGAACGATCCCAGTAAGTCTCGCAACGATTCTCTCTCTCACGATTTCCATCTGGACCGATAAACAACATTTTTTCATGAATTGTACTGTTGTTTTAAGGGACTCGTCCATCCGTACAGCTTCTCTGAAACTCTGTATTATCACCAGGTTTTGTTTCTTAAGCTTGCTAACAACTGGAGTCTTGCAGTATGGCTCTGCCATCAGTCACCTTTTCACAGTGGCACAGACTAGTTGTGCCAATTTAAAATTTGTTGAACATGTGGGTCCGAAGGCTACAACGATTCAGAATGTCTTGTCTTAACATTTTCACCCTACTGAGCCGATTTACTGGTTCACAGTATTGTTTAAGATAACACAAAGCCTATATACTGGCTAATTTTGTATACATTGCACAGTAAATGTGTCTTGAGATAAAATGAATTACGGAGTGAAAGAGTCAACTCATAGCGAAATTACTAAGTTATAGTTGTGTCTACTTTATAGATTATACAACATTGCCACGATCACCACGGTATGTTTGTGTTGAAATACTATATCTTTATTAAGTTATTAAACGCTTTGACATACTACAGTTGAGACAGATCGTAATATTAAAAATGAAGAAATCACACGCAGAAACGGAATAACTATAAATAGCAGAAACACAACAACACAGAACACTACTATATCTAACAATTACAATTATAACATCAAATGAGTAAATGTCAAAGTCAAGACAAGAGAGCAGCCACTGATTTTTAAAAGAAAAAGTCATCAACGTCAATCAACTATGTTTATTGTTTAGAACAAGGTACTTTTACATCTCTCCCGAGTGATTACCAAGGTCAAATTAGGGATGTAAAGAATAGATTCACTGTTACCTGTCACGCATGTTGTAAGAAGCATTAGATAGCTACAGAAACCCAACCATTGACATCATAGCTCGCCACCTGAGGAAAAAAAAATATGACCTTGGATATGAGGGCTTGAAAGACCTTGATTGCCGGACCTATGCCTCCCTAGGGTGAAAGGTAGAGGAAGAAGAAGAAGATGTTGACGTCTAAAACTGAAACGATGGTTGATATAAATTGATTATTCCAATTACGTTATCAATCTCTTCTAAAGAAAACAAATTTAAGCGAAGTTGTTAGAAATAAAATAACTGCTCTGACAGATCAGCAGGAAACACTTCTGGAAGTGATGAAACGTTGTATCCTTTCGTACATTTAAACAGAAGTGAGGCTTTCTCAATAATAAATCTTAAGGGAACACTTGAAGGTTGTGCAAAGAAAAGCTTGGACTGATGTTATCAATTATTGATGAGAAAATGACTTTCACACTAGTACGCCTCGCAGAGGAAAGAGATATGCGAAATTACTTATGGTGTTAACGATTAAATCGTTGCATTTCTAATTCACTGATGGGGTACATGATTGACTATATTATTAAGATAAGACGTTGGCAGATATCAAAATATTTATCAAAATGAAAACAAAATTGATATAAATTTTGACCATTCTTCTTCTTCTTCTTCGAACTTTCCATATCGACCACTCTGTGTGATTTGTATATGATCTGAGCCTAAGAGCGATGTACGTTGTGCCAATTATGTGTCTACAAGTAGGTCAGCACAACAGATTTCTGCGATGATTTTTATTAACTAGAGTATCTTCCCTAGACTCCTACCTCAGTCGCATCTTACGACATGCCTTGTAGGTCGAAATGTTGATTTTCTTTTCTTCCCCTGTAGAGCCTCCGTTGCACACGGGCGATTTTGCCATTCTCAAAAACTACATCGAGAGGTTGAGGCCGTTACTGCTGGTCTCCATTGAAACTACATCGGGAGGTTGAGGCCGTTACTGCTGACCTCCATTGGAACTTTGGACTGCGTTTACTGGGACCGTTATGTATCTAACTCTCAGTGGATGTTTCACAGTTCCAAAACGGCAGGTTTCGGTATTAGTGAATGTCGTCGATAGAAGTTACTAGCCTCCAGAGGCTAACGTGGATCTACTGTTCTGAGCATGCGGGTGTTTGCTGCAATGAGAGAGCGGACAGACTTGCATCAACAGCATTGGTTGTCGGGGAGGTGAAGGAAGATAAATGGGATGTTCTTCGGTCTCTTCGCGGCTGCTTGTTGGATGAAGACACTGAAATAGATGTTGAATCAATCCACCAATTTAAGCAGTTTAGAGTTTTTCTTGTACAAGTAGAACTGGATGCATGAGGGACAGAGCGAGGAGTGTGTTTAACCAGCGAGCCACATGAACCATCATTATGCATATTCTTCAATATCTGCTGGGGAAGACTGAGCACCTATGGGTCTGCTCAGAATGCAATGACGTCAATTTAATAACCAATAACATCAGGATCGTAGCCGGTGCAATGGAGTTTGAGCACTATCGCTAAGATCGTCCTGCGAAAGAAAGAAAATGGAGCAGATATTGTTATCCATCGAAGTGAGATGATGAATATTCTATCAATAAATCCCGTACATTTGTTTCTTCTTCTTCTCTTCCACCATTTATTTCTTTATAGAAGTATACATTTGTTTACTACACACTTATGTTATTCTATTCTGGTCTGTTTATCTTTCTTACATGCACTTTATATCGGATCTACTCGACATTAATATAGATCTTTAAAATTCAATCAAGTTAGGTGCAAATCATTGTACAGGTGAGTTATTAGTAGATTTCTTGTACATTCAGGTTTTTTTCTTTTACTAACGAGGTTAACCCTTTTACTCCGTAATTTTACTTACATCTCGACGCGTTAACTTTGCAAATCAAATTAAATTAGCCAGTATACTGGCCTTGCGTTGTCTTAAAAAATACTGTGAGCAAAGTATATCGGCTCAGAAGGGTGAAAAAGGTTAATATTAACCCTTCTATATATAATATATAATATTGTCTATTGTCTCTATAGTATATATAGAGATAGTATGACTATATTATTAAAAGTTAATTGTATATCCTTTACAGAACTTTGCAAATCAACCCCAGCTTTTTAACGCTGTTTGTGATTTTCTAGGCATTATTACGTTCAGTAGTTTGTCATTGCTTTCTGAACGGGTGGTGCCATCGTCCTTTTGTAAAAATCTACTCTAAACAATTTGCCACCAAACTGTCCGCAGCGGATTCGAACTCAGAACGTCGATGTTAATAGACCGAATCACTAACCCTAAGCCACAGACGCCATCACTATATTATTAGATGATGAAAATGCGATAAGAATTATTATTTATTTTGACATGTTACTAGGAGAGCAGCTTTACATCGTACACTTGTGTTCGTTTTCTTACTGCTGGAGATTATTTTATCGACTTCAACATGGGAAATACGATTATTTGTCCGTCTCTGATAAGATTAGGCACTCGATATCATCTGCACTGAGATCTAAGTGTTATTAGACCAAAACTGTTGGCACGACATGAACCTAATGCTTGCGGAATGTGAAGAGAGAAATTGTTCTCAAAATGGCTCTTGTGGTACGCTCACATGCTTTAACGATTTCAAGAGATGAATACGGAAAAAATGTTTAAAATATGTAGGTTTATTTTTACAAGCACATGAAATAATAGACAGAAGTAACTTACAGACAAGCAGTCTTTTATTTATGGATGGACAAAAACTCCATTATAAATATTATCTAAATCATAAAATTAAAAATATACAGTTTCAGTTTGAAATAACTTCGTTGCACTCCGAACATGTCCATAGGTGCTACCATCTCTTTCGCAGTATCTCTAACAGCGTCCAGCGTCTAACCCGTACCAGTTCGATGTTGATTGATGAGCGTACACATATACCTGTTGTGATGTTCATTTCAGCCCTCCAATCTTCATTTCAAACTCTTGAAACTTAGCACTTTTCGTGGATTGGTTCATCATCATCAGATGCCGTACCAACTGGCGTAGGCGATCATGGATCTCCACAAATTTCTGTCGTTGGTGTTTGCTATCAACTCAGATGTTGACGCTTTACCGTGCCATGAAGTCAGGCTATCAAAAATTTTCTCTCTCTGTCTTCCCCTGTCTCGTCTACCCTCGATTTTACTTTTTGTCACAATGTGTTCTAAACCTCCCCTCCTCACCACATACCCGAGAAATGATGACTGCCTCTTTCTTATATTGATGATACGCTTTCTCTGTTGATCTCATTCAGCACCTCAACATTAGTCATTTTGCAGTCCATGGGATTCTCATCATTCTTCCTATCATTCTTCTATAAAACCACATTTCTGTGGCCTCAGAAGTGGATTGGTTACATAATTATAAAATATACAATGCATGCAATAAAATATATATTTCATACACAATTGATATAATGAATCTGAAATAGATGATTTTCTGAATTCGTTTTGCTCTCTTTTGGTGTGACATCGACGCTTAAATTAAAAAAAAAAAAATTCTCTCACCATTTTAGTTTTATTTAAGATTCAATTCACGTGCAAATGTAAGTTAGTATTGTTAATAACCAGCAAATAGAAACACATTAGACAATTATTCTATGTCTTTTTTTTCATTGTGTTTTTCTGTAGTATAAGTGTTTATTGTGCATCGTTTTCATACCAAGCAACAGAAACAGAGTTTACGTGCACGTAGACTATGTGAAGTTGATATGATTTTCTGACATATGCTTCTACGTCTTAACGATGTATGTACAACGAAAACTCAAGCAACTATTGAGACAAGACGCTATAACACTAATTAACTTTGTGTATTTACAGTTAGAGATTTGATACATTAGTCTTACATTAGCATGTTCAATGTTTGGGAGTGTTTACACGATTGATCAATACGCAAAAATAAATAGAAATAAATTGGATCAAGTAAAAGCTATCCTATTTCTTAGACATGACATAAGTGATGATGAAAAATAGAAAACTGAGATCGGAAAATAATGATAGTGGCCAAAACAGCATTAAGCAATAAATAATACCCAGCCATCGCCCGAGTGGTTACCGAGGCCCAAATTTGGGGTGTAAAGAATAGAACCACTGTTACCTGCCACGCATGTCGTAAGAGGCAGTAAGGAGGTTAGGCTGAAATCAGAATGCACATGTCCTAAACGTGTAGAAGTCTATGTGTTTAGGGGCCTCCAAACCAATGTGTAACAGTACACATGTTCTTGGCAAAGATCAAACATATCACAAGAGTGATTACAATTGGTCATTAAGAATGAAGACAAAGAAGAAGAAGAAGATACCCAGCCATTGCAAGATATGATCACAACCTCAGAATTGTGTTTTTGCATATGTCGTGGGTGCTTTAACTCGTGAGGTAACTTTATAGTCCAACCCTGCAGGACAATCCTCTATCGCAGGGAGGATATACATAATAAAGATTAGAAATGTGGGTGTTGTATATTTTTGATCAGCTAGTTTTCTCTGCGTATCAGCAGTAAAACGATTCTCAGTTATGCGTGTTCCACTTGCGATGTTACAGCCCCACATTTTGCGTTCTTGCACAAGGAACTCCCAGCACGTGATGTCTTTATCAAAGCATTTTAAAGACAAGGAGTGCATTTGAAGCCTTTTCTGTCCACAAATAGGTCTTTTCCTCCTATCTACCCCGCCATACATCAGCCCTTTTGGAGTTCGTATATCAGACATCCCGCAACATGACTGGGCTTCTAACAAGGGCCTCCTGCAACGGAGTCGTGCCTGTCATTAAGATTTCGCTAACTGGAATTGTCTCCTGCCATTTGTTTTTAACAATCTGCAGAGACAACTTGTATTAAGTGATTCTTGCGTGTATGCTAGACAATACCAATGTTCCACTAGCGTACACAAAAGTGGTGATCACTATGGCCCAGCAAACCTTCATTTTTGTGACGACGCTTATCTCCTTCAGTTACCACACAGAAACACAAAGACTATAAAAAAAAGCAATGTTGGTTTTGGATATTTCATTGTTGACCACATAGTCTAAACTACTGCTCTTGATATGATGTTGTAAGATTGGCAAAGTTGTCCGCTGAAAGGTGACACTTGTGTTTAATATTGATGACTATTATTTCTGTTGTGGTACTGCTCTTCTGTGTAGTGGGGAGGTGGTCCTAAAATACGACATCAGTGTTAAAATGAGACATGGTATTCTGCTGAAAAACATGTCTGAATTGACAAGTTTGAATAAGTGGACAAGCTGATGGAAACAATATAATTTGGAGATGTAAGTAAAGTAAAGGAACCCTTTCATACCTCGTGGTATATAGAGCAATACAGTGTTAGGGTTGTATTTTTGATTGACCGTCGGCACACGATGGGTGATGTGGTCAGCATCACACCGGCCGCCTTTACTTTCTCAGATCATGTCTGGC
The DNA here is from genome assembly GCA_020796225.1 of Arion vulgaris. Lineage (NCBI taxonomy): Eukaryota > Metazoa > Mollusca > Gastropoda > Stylommatophora > Arionidae > Arion > Arion vulgaris. Next base: position 28,560,402 of record CM036761.1, on the reverse strand, counting down.
ACCCAGTTGAGGCTGGGTCGACCTGAAGCACAGTTGTGGTTGGGAAAAATTCCACGCGCACTGCGGAGTTGAACCAGGCCACCAGCCTTGAGAGCGAGTTCACTAACAACTACGCTACAGCGGCTGTCAATTTGGAGATGATGAATAGATAAAACACTCGCTGATTCACATTTTATCTTCTATATTTATTTGACGTTATTATAATTGAGTGATAGCCGTCCATCGTAAGCGATGATGACAACAATCTCAGACGTGTACTGTTGCACCTCTCTGGTGTGTGCGGAGGTGACTGTAGGTCCAATCCTAGAACAGAATCCCCGACCACAGGTGGGGCATACATGATCAAGGTTAGACATGTGCGTGTTGTGTGCTCTGTCTTTTCGTGCTGCTCGTTTTCTCTGTGACTCAACAATACGATGATTCTCAGCTATTCGGGTTCCTCTTTTGTTGTTACAGCGCCACATTTGGCGATCTTGCGCAAGGATTCCCAGCACGTATTGTCTATATCGAAGCATTTCAGAGACACTTTAAGAGTGTCTTTAAAGCGTTTTTCTGTCCACCAGCTAATCGTCTGCTCCTTCAAGCTCGCCATACATCAACTGTTTTGGGATGCGTTTATCAGGCATTCGAGCAACGTGACCGACCCATCTCAGTTGGCCTTCTGCAACAGGGTGTTGACGCTTGGGATCTTTGCTCTTGTGAGGACTTCGCTGTCTGGAATTTTGTCCTGCCAGTTTATTTTTAGTATTCTGCGTAGACAGCTTGTGTGGAAATGGTTTAATTTTCTTCCGTGTCTGCTATACACTGTCCATGTCTCGCTTGCGTACAGCAGCGTGGTTAGCACTATGGCCTGGTAAACTTTCAGCTTTGTGACTATGCTTATCCCTTCCGTTCCCACACAGTGACACGTAACATTCCGAACGCAGCACTGGCTTTGGATATCCTATTGTGGACCTCAGAATCTATGTTTGCCGATCTGGATAGGAGGCTGCCAAGATAAGCAAAGTTGTCCGTTGACTGGAGACGCTGGTGTTTAATGTTGATGACTGGATCGTAATACTGTTCTCTAGGGGCGGCTGGAACATGACCTCTGTTTTTGGTGTTAATGGTGAGGCCAACCTATCACAGGCCATTGAGAACTTGTCCATGTAAGTCTGCATTTCTTCCACAGAGTTGGTAGCGAAGGCACAGTCATCAGCAAACAACAGGTTTGAGATAGTTGATTCTTTTACCTTGGTGGAGGATTTTAACCTCCGAAGATTGAATAGGTTACCGTCTGTCCTGTATCTAATCTTTACCCCATGTTCGTCGCCTTCCCAAAAGACATCCGTGAGCATGGCAGCAAACATCATGCTGAAGAGTGTTGGGGCCAGTACACAGCCCTGTTTGACGCCGTTGGTGACATAGAAGGCTTCCGACAGCTCCCCTTCGTCAAGTACACGTGCCATCATGCCCTCGTGAAACTGTTGAACGATCTTGATGAATTTCCTTGGGCATCCAAATTTTTCCATGATCTTCCATAGACCCTCCCTGTTAACCGTGTCGAAAGCCTTTGTCAGATCGACAAAGACCATATAGAGGTTACGGTGCTGCTCTTGGCATTTCTCCTGTAGTTGGCGAGCAGCAAATATCATGTCTGCTGTTCCACGACCTGCTCTGAAGCCACATTGGGTCTCAGGGAGTAAGTCCTGTTCCAGGTGATCGATTAATCGATTAAGGAGGACTCTGGCCAGTATTTTGCCAGCGATTGACAGGAGGAGATCCCCTGTGGTTATCGCAGGCCTGGCGGTTTCCTTTCCGCTTGTACAGGTGGACAATAGTGGCATCCTTTAATTCCTGTGGCACACGTTCGTTGCACAAAATGGATGTAAATAACTCTGTCAATTTAGCATCAACGTGGGCCCTCCTTCTTTGTAGACTTCGGTTGGTATTGAGTCGCACCCGGTGCCTTCCGCTGGACATCTGGCTTGTTGCCTTCTTGACCTCTGCTAAGGTAGGTGGAATATCAAGCTTGGCATTGATTGGGACCTGGGGCATGCGCTCTATGGCTTCATAACATATAGTGGATGGATGGTTGAGGACAGAACGGAAGTGTTCTGCCCAGCGATTTAGTATCTGAGGCTTGTCAATTAGTAGCCTTGCTCCATCTGCATCGAGTATGGGAGTGGGGTGAGATATAATTGAGTAATGTAGAGTCGGCAGCTGAATGGTTACGTTTAAACACGGTGACGGAAACATCCACTGTGTGCCCTGGTTGCACATCTCGTAAGGGTTTCGTATGTTGTTTGATGAACGTAAATGGAAAGTTTCCGACAATAACCGATTCCAGATCGATCAACCTTAATTTTGTGCCGACAAAAGATTGTGAAGTAAATAAAACGTGTCTGGTGTTGGCAACCCACATCGTGTCCGGTTGATAACAAAATGTGAGTCTGATACCATATTTCTCAACACATTACTTGCAAAATAAACTTACTTTGTTCCTCCATTATATATCTAAGAATATTTACACAGTTTCCTACAGACTCCTTTTATTTACCTTTTTCTCAGAACACATCCATCTTGCAATCAATTTTCCCTTTACTCTTGCTCTTGATGCACATCCTTAACTTTATGCATGAGTTCAAGTACAGTTTTGAGAGGTATTTTTTTAAAATATGTGTTTGAAGGTTATAGTTCTTGTATTTATGCATTACTGTTGTCTATCTCAATACCGGGAATGCAGTTTATTATGTTGAACGCATTTAAAATCTTCAAGATTGATTTATAACGTTTTGGTTATGTCACTTCCACTTGAATCTGTCACGCTAGACATCGGTAATTTATAATTCTCTCAGTTCGTTCATTCATCCACAGCAAACACAGGAAACTGTGATGTACCGACGCTCTGAGTTTCTTGAAGGTTTCAGTGGTTATCACAAGCAAATACTTCCTGAAATTAAATTGCAAACAAAAGTGTGTCTTCGAAGACACTGCAACATTTCTTCTAGCGTTGTGTCATTTGAACTAATTTTTATGATTATGAAACTAAATAATTAATGTTCGTATATGTGGAAGGATTGTGTTTAAATAAATTACATGGAGACAGACCCCGTCCTTCTTGACACGTTGTGTAGCTACAGGTCAATTAAACCACTTGGGAGATGCTGGTATATTTTCTTATCATGTTTATGAGGGCTCCCAATCCATATAAAAGGCTGTTGCTGTGGTGATTGACTTGGAGGATGCTTAAAACAAAGTGGACTTTTCAATCTTGATAAGCTCTTTGCTAAGATGTTAAGTTATTCCTTAACTGGTGAACTGGTAGCTGTGCGCTGTTTCTTTGATAATGAGAACCGTTGCATTACGTTTAGGAAAATAGACGCCAGGCCCTGACACGGGGTTTTTCATATAACACCAGTGCTGTTCAAAATCTACACAGCAAATGTAGAAACAATTCAGCAAACCAGGTTGGTGGACACTGTCTATTGCAGATGACATCTTAATATATAAGACTGAACCAGGTATAAGAGAGATGGTTGAATAGATTCATTCAGGAAAGATTACATACTATACTGTGTTGGTGTAGCGAGTCTTAGATCATTCATGAGAAGGCGTGTATATTGTGGTTCTCTGAATAATTCCATAGTCAGTGCTGACCTACTATGACTCACATCTGACGGACAGGCTATCAAGCGTCGTGACAGGCTGCGAAATCTTGGAATAACCATTTATCGAAGTCTTTAACATATAAATCGTACTGTAAATGTTTAGTACGCCTATGGAAGGGTACTGACATAAAGACAAAACTTATACTTTTAGAAGAATGTACTTTTTCAATATCAACGTTATCTGTGATGTTAGGATTACTGAGAAAAGTATTTTTGAAATATATATGGATCTCATAAGAACAAAATTAACATGTAACTCGTTTAAGATTCTAACCACAACATTCAGAACCAGCGATGATAGAACACGCAGACGCTTTAACCACTTAAAACATTGGAGAAAGGTTTTCAAAGCAAGTGCTTCAAACAGTAATCAGAATACCATGGACAAAGATAACAAAGTATCATTTTGCAACAACTTAAAACTGAATAAAAGGAGTTGCTAAAAGATAAAAATAGAAAATAAAACAATTTTAGACATATAAAACGACAGGACTATCTGGAAAAAGATTATTCTGGAGAAGGAGTCAGAGATTGACGAGGAGATCAAGAACAAGATAGGTGCAAGGTGTAATGACAGTTTATATGAATCGAAACATTGGACACCTAACCAGAACAAGTACATTAGAGCTGCTGTCATGTGAGTCAAGTTCTGATACGGACAAGTTACACAAGGATGATGAAATCATAATTTTTGTACACAATATATAGTCACATACATATACATCCTTCAAACGACAGAAACATTTCAACCACTATTTATATATATATATATATATTTTGCCGATCAGAAGCACTTGGCTTTCAGCTCTTTGGCTCAGTGCCGTGGACATCTAGCCCTTCGGTTCGTGCCACGAACACCGTAATTTGGTGAACCTGTGGCTTTTCTGCCAGCCCGTGGAATTGAGACCGCATTCTCAGTGAGCTTGTCACTCGTAGTTAAACCGCTACGAACACGTGGGCAACGTCATATATATATATATATATATATATATATAGTCCGCCAGAATACACCGTATAATATTTGTTTTAAAAAACCTGTTTCCCTGGAACAGGTTAGTTCAACTTATTGGTTAATATGACCTTCTATACACCCACCAAGAACACAAATAAATATAGTAACCGGTAATGGATTAAATTGAACACTATGAAAACAATAACAAGTAATGGAAAATACAACAACAGGGATGGACAATAATACAAAATGTGATCAGACTGAAATCCGGGTACTTTTATTCCTATTTTTCAATACATAAAAGATAACGATAGGACAGGTATGCTATTATTTTTATTGTTCACCAGGTCACTCAAAAAAAAAAGAATATTGGACCAGACGCTTGGATGCACTGGCTTGTTTTCTATGTATTGATTGCCATTCAAGCATGACTGGTTTCTGCTTGCAGCACGGTTGATAAACAGATGACACCACAGTTATATCAGCGCTCATACAGCGACAAGAGAAAGCAGGTGATAGTTAAACGAATGATGTAATTTTATTTGTAACATTTTAGTGTAGCAGAAATGTGTGGTTTAGTATTTGTATGACGCTATGTGGTCAGACACGTATAAAGAAACATTTAATACAGCTTTCATATTAGTGATGTTCATAACGACAAGAGAAATAAGGTAACAGTTAAAGATGAATTTATTATATTTTTCAATAATTTAATATGTAAAATTGAAATGTGTGATTGGTATTTATATACCTTAAATCTAGTAACCACACAATTTCACACAAAACACCACATACGTACACACTTACAGCAGATAATATTGTTGAAGTGTGCAACTACAATAAAAAAAGCATTACACACTAAAGATGAATATTGTTTTACTTGATGTTTTACGGGCATCAAACATGAAATAAAAATAGTAATGTGTTAAAGTATTGAAATGAAATAAAGAGAAGCGAAGCTCCCGGTTTAGAGCAAAAGCGGACAGTGTTTAATTCTTACTAAAGTTCATTCTTCACTCACTCAAATGAAGATTGTTAATCCGACATTCTAAATTGGTGGAAAATTCGAAATCGCTGGCGGTGCTAAATTGAAAATGTTGTTCAACTACTGACAGTTTAAAAGAACAAAAATAGACTAGCGACCTCTGGGACATCCAGAATTCATATACTTGAATTTTACTCAGTTTTTAAAAACCGCAGAATATTTGTTTAAATTTTTTTTAATTAAGATAATTTTTCTTTCTTTCTTCTCTCTTTTGTTGTCATACTGTTACCGGATTATTTCCCACCTCTCGTAGTTGTTTGTTTTTTTGTTGTGCGCTGCTCTAGTGGCTTGGGTGATAGATATTTTTGCTTTTTTGACAGGATTCTGTTATGCCGTCTATCCATCGTTTTCGTGGTCTTCATCTCGCCTTCATTCCTGATGTCTTGTTGTAAAAGACTGTATACTGTTGAGTTTGGATAAATTGTTATTAAGTGGTCGAACCACTTCATTCTCTGTTTCTCAATATTATTCAAGCAAGGTTTTATCCCAGCTTTATTTTTTATGCCGATGTTGGTAACTGTCTTGTCTGGTGTGGTTGGTTACTTTTCGTAAGCATTGAGTTTCACATATAGTTTTTTTGGACTGCTTTGCTCATTGTCCATGTTTGGCTCTGGTAACAGAGAGTAAGTTTGAAAATGATGTTGATCATCTAGGTTTAGAAGTCATTGAGATGTTTTGAAGCTCAGATACTATCCAGATAATATCTACATTAAAAAAATAAAAAATATTAGCATTCTCTCTTCCAAAAAATATGTAACTATATATATATTTTTATACAATTATTAGCATTCGTATCAATTGAAAAGATATATACAACAATGTAATATCAAATATTTACAAACACAGGTATATTAAATTTTGGAAACAAATGTTATTCGAAACAGACAATAACAATGAATTGAACTGATAATCATTTCTAATGTTAAAAACTTCTCAAGATGTCGAGGAACTAATATTGCTACGGCGTCGTCGCAAGACATGACAACAGTAAGAAATGAGTTGTAATATTTATATTGTTAATCTAATGTGTGCCGAGAAAGTTATTGTTATTTAGTTATTTTAAATATAATTTGTTTTTTTTGTTACCAATAATATAGTACTAATAATGTAGACGTGTGGTAGTTACGTTGTTGTCTTGGTAATGTTATGTTATGTTATGTTATGCGATCGACGTCATGGCACATTGGGCATTCCCATTCGTGCTCTGTCCTCCGTTGCAGCAGGCATCCCAAAGTCCATTTGATCACAGTACCCATGAGAGTTGATTACTATATCTTCTCTCTCTACCACGAAGACGACACTGTCTGGCATGTCCACACTTAACGCCTAATTCTCGAACTCGTTCCAGTGTCTGAGACCCGCCCATGTCACACAATTGAGAGCGTACCGCATTGATGATATCGGCTCTGTCCATGCTTCTGCCCACTTGAGTCGGGGCACTGTTTGCAAGAGAGTCAGCACGCTCGTTACTCCGCACTCCAGGCGTGTACAGCCAAGTCATTTTCTTGAGATGTGATCTCCGAATGATGCCCACCCATTCCACACGCTTACTTCCAGATTCAATCAGTTGAAGCATATTCATCGAGTCTGATGTGATGATCGTATGGGTAACCTGTTGCTCAGCCACCCATGACAGGGGCCTGGAGGCAGCGGTGATCTCCATAGTCATGCTCGATGTCGTTGTCTCAAATGCCCCTCATGAAGTGTGCGACCGTTTCGTTGTGCTGAGTAAGCCCACGATGATCTTCTGAGATATGTTCACGTTATAGTTGATCAATTTTAAATATGACTGAATAGTACAAGATAGTTGTAGATTTCTTCTAATAAATGAGAAACACTTGCAATCTAGTGAATCATATAAACCGAAATTAGCATGTACCTGTTCAACACGCTGAAGGAGTCTATAAACAGGGTTGCAACGATTTAACGTTGTCCGTTCAAATCAAACAGATTGCAAAGACTAGTTAACCTGGTTGATGTGAACAAACGCAAAGTAGAATAAGAAGCCAATAGTACCGTTCGAATGTTTCAATTACTGGATCCGGTGTTTCGTGTTTCCATTAAGGTTCTGAAGACTTTCGAGTATGTGAAGAAAAGTATCCAGACCCTAGAGTCTACTGGGGTGAAACTCTAGACTTAAGTGAGGTAACCTTACACTATAAAATACAAGGGTTTTCTTTACGTGATCAACTTAAACACGGGGCCTACAATTTATCATCCTTCTACGATAGAACTGACAATTCAATCTCACTTACACTGCGATCAGGGATCTCAGGAAAAATATCCCAAATGGCTCCACGAGGGAGCGAGCCGAGCACCTATGGGACAAAATACGAACACCTAACTTCTACACCACAGAAACCTACATCAAAAATAAAAGTATTGACAAAAACTAAAAAGTGCTAAAGGAATCAATACTTTCACTGTCAAAACCTTTTTAAAAGAAACTGTAATTACAGATTTGTGTTCCCATTTCTGTAATACGCCGGGGGATTGTACATGAATCAATACATTACACATAATAGGAAATCACTTCAGGAAACAAAACGCAACTCCAGAAAGAAATCATTTGACATGACATTTTATAAATACTTGATGAGTGAAAAGAAAGTTGAAGAACCAATATCAAAGAATGTGATAGACTTAATAAGGAAATAAAAGCCACATGTAAGACAGCAAGCGAAAATTTATTCAATCTGAGTTGTAGTGAACTCTATAAGAAAACAGTAAAATGTACACATAATTTATACCAAAAATAGAAATTAAATGAAATCCCAGAAAGAAGGGAATTAGAGGTACCTCCTCAAATCATCAGTTACATTATGAATCCATCTTATCTGTCGCCTTCCTCTTCTCCTATTTGATGCGATGCCTCCTTTTATAATGATCTCCAACCCCTATGTTTTGTTATATAAGTCCAAAATATCTAATTTGTTTCATTTCTATTTGTAGCATCGGTCAGATTTCTTTGATATTAAGTTCTTCCAAAATAGATATATTTGTTCTCTCCTCTGTACAAAATTGATTAGTTTTATTTTAAAAATACTTCACTTTACTTAACGTTATAGTTTGCAGAAATCAAATTTTCATTCTCACGTCTTATTGTATAGATATGTTTTATAACGTTTCTGTATTCGTTAATTTAAATACTTTTCTATAACATTTATATTAAAAAAAATAGATATGTGTTTTTTCAGTTGATATGATAAATTTCAATCTTAGTTCTGTAGGTTGTCACGCTCTTAGCACTGAATATTTTTCACTCTCTGTTTTACTTCAGAAAGTGTTAAGTTTCTAAAGTTTTGCAATTATATTTTTGATCTTTTTTAACTTGTTCTCATCTTATCACCTTTGGTTGTGTTCAATAATAATTCATCTCGTACCGCTATACGTTACATAGGGCATGTAAACAATTTTCCATACCGCTCTATCCTTCATGGAAATGAGACCAATATTTCTTGCCTCTCTCAGCAAAGTTTGTTCAGGGTCTCCTTGGGTCGTCCTCTCCTTCTTGAACCCTTTACATTCCACTTCAATGCCTGATTTGATATTCTTTGATCATTTCTTCTAAATGTGTGCCCAACATATCTCCATTTTCTCCTTCTCAGAAGAGTTGTTACTTGTGGTTGACTTGATATTTCTCTGATTTCCTCACCTCTCCTAAATTTTTTAAATCAATAATTCGATTTTTTAAATCAAATATATTTAAAACTAGTTGCTGACTTCATATTATATCCCTTGATAAATATATCTGTTGGCAAGTATTTTTAGAGTTAAATCTATCTATTTCTGTCACAATGAGATGTACAAATTTGTTTTTCTATTAACCCTTCAACCTCTATTATTATGTCCTCAATTCCCATTTGTGATATTGATAATAGCTCTGGTATTCACCACAAAAAAATTTCAGGTGTTTGTTTTTCTCCGATTACAAAAGGATAAAATTAGTCTTTGAAATTCGGATCTTCCGCCAGATCAACTGTTTAATTACTCTCGTCAGAAAATTTAGTTCAGGCCATTAAGCGACTCATTCTTCAGTTTACCCATTTTTCCCTATCAAAACTAGTTATTTCATTTGAGTTATTTTTATAACATTTTATTGTTGACCCCTAAATATTATTTTTCCTGTACTCTTAGAGCTGTTAACTTTTTGACCGTAACTAGTTTCTATGTACTTTTAAACTACTAACATTGTTGATGCTTATTAGTTTTCTGCGTATTTTTTAAACTGTTAAACTCATTAAACTAATTTGAACATTTATTTCCAGCTGAACGTTCACGGGCAAGATTAAATAGTATATATCCGACTGTCTCTGACACCTTTGACATCATTATTGTCTAGTAGATAATTATATTAGTACATTAATAGACTATTCTTTTTATTCCCTTCCGTACTACGGAATCGAGACAGAAGGCGTATTCCCCTACATTTATAAACGTATATCTTCTTCTGTGCTAGATATATGCATCATCATGTGCCATGCTGACTGGAGTAGGATATCATGGATCTCCACAGTCATATGTCCTTGGTACCGACTATTAGGGACTATTGATTTGGATGTTGGCACTCTTCCGCACTATGCAGTCTTACTGTCCATAATATTCTATCTTCGTTGTTCTTTGTCTCTCGTTGACTTTACCGACTGTCGCATAAGAGTACTCAGCCAAAACCAACAGTATTTGTGCTAAAATTTATAACGTACACTTTTTTGAACCCAGTTGGATGCCACGCTGTACAGGTTCATCTTTATCGCAGGAATACTGAAGGTTCCTGTAACGATAATGGCTGCTCATCAATCACAAGTGACCACATCGAATTTTCATCAGCTCTCGATGAAAAAAGTTATTTATTACTGTTTTTGTTCATGTGCACTGCACGGAGATGGCTGACGAGCCTGATTTGAACATGTAAACATGTAGGCATGTTGGGTACATAAGTTTGGCTGACGACGAAGATCTAAACTTGTTAGTCATTTTAGTCTTTCTCCTCTTTTCCACTGTTATTTTTCTTTGTGATCTCGCATGATGTTACGCCTTTCCGCAGGAATATGAACCAAGTGGGACAATTCTGCGCCAAAATAATCTTTTATATATAACGTTAACATTAATGATTTTTTTTTTCGATCCAGACGAACTTGAACTTTCAGCTGTTCGGCTCGGTGCTATGAACATCGTAGCCCTTCGGTTCGGTGCCATGAACACTGTCAATCTGGGAAACCTGTGGCTTTTCTGCCAGCCCGCGGAATTGAACCCGCACTCACAGAGGGTAGTCACCCGTAGTCCAACGCGCTACGAACACGTTGGGCAGGCGGGCTAACATTATAGATAGATCATACTTACTATTAAGTCCCCATTTGCAACGAAGCTATATAAAAATTGTGTGATGTCTCCATCGATTGATAAATCATCTTAGTGGCATATATAAGTCAGATGGGGGTCTCTGTGGTTAAGTCGTTAAACAGTTTGCCTTGTGTTCCGAATGTCGTTGGCGTCGTTATGTTTAAGAGTGCATTTTTTTCAGAAATACCTATCATTAATGCTGGAGCTACAGTACATACTTGTGCATTAATCTCGGGAGGTGGAGTACCATTTCTGCGGACAGGGACCTAGTCATATGGCGTAAATCCCGTGAATGATGTCAACCTTCGTCGTCTTTTATAATAACTTTTGGTTTGTTTCGAACTATTATATATGAAACTCTTGCGTTCTCGTAACTACTATATATGAAACTCTTGCGTTCTCGTAACTACTATATATGAAACTCTTGCGTTCTCGTAACTACTATATATGAAACTCTTGCATATGCTTCGTCGTAACTACTATATATGAAACTCTTGTTCCAGTAACTACTATATATGAAACTCTTGTGTTCTCGTAACTACTATATATGAAACTCTTGCGTTCTCGTAACTACTATATATGAAACTCTTGCGTTCCTGTAACTACTATATTGAACCTTGTTCTAATCTATATATGAACTCTTGTTCCGTAACTACTATATATGAAACTCTTGCGTTCCGTAACTACTATATATGAACTCTTCGTTTAACTACTATATTGTTGTTCTCGTAACTACTATATGAACTGAAACTCTTACGTTCCTGTACATGAATAACTACTATATATGAAACTCTTCGTTCCTGTAACTACTTATATAATTGCCAAACTCTTGCGTTCTCGTAACTACTATATATGAAACTGAAAATCGTTGTATATGCTTTACATGACAGCAATAAACCACAGTCAACGATTCGTCAATTTTCTTTCTAGGCACCACATATACGTTCAGTAGTTTGCCATTTCTTTCTGAACGATGAGGTCTATTTTACTGTTCTAAAAAGCCTACATGAACGAATTTTCTTCGAAATTGACCACGCGGGGTTTAACCAGGTACGCATGTGCTGTGATTGAGTTCACTACCGATATATTTCTTAAAATCCGTAACAGCTAAGCTATAAGTTCTCAAACTTGTCTTATTAAAATTTATTTTCTTCTGTTACCATATGAAATGACAAGTCCGTCCTCCATATATAAATGAAATTGCTTGCAATTATGCTCGCATGAATGAAAGAAAATCGGTTAATTCAGACAGAACAGATGGCAAGACGCCATCAGACATCTTTATTATGAATACGTATTGTCAAGCTAAACGTTGTTAAGCACATATACACGCATGACTGTTCTGTGGTTGCAGAAATGTGTTACAGTTCTAGTGCACATGTTTTAGGAGATTTATTGACTATGTTGTTTATGTAAGCAGTTCTCAAACTATATGTACGTTTTCATCGATATACACAAGGAAAATTATTCTTCCTCTTCTTTTGTGGTCACATTGCTACCGGGTTCTTGCCCAGTGTCACGGTTTTCTGTTTTTATCTTGCGCTGTTCTGGTAGCTTGGGTGATTGTTAACTGATTCAGTACCAGGTTTTTTCACCTCTGGACGGAATTATTTTTTTAGCTTCAAAATATTGCACACATACTTTAGTTAAATTAAAATATTGTTTCTAAATATGATTTAAAGTTGAACTTATTATATATCAAATTAAAGATAACTGATTGTACTTTCATAAAATAGTTATTGTATGCGAAAATATAATGTTGTGTTGACTGTGCATGACAAATATTATCATGTAATAAAAAAATTAATTGAAATTGTGAGAACAAAAATCCAACTTACCAAGGGCCTTGAGGAACAATATGGTGAATAAGTCAGTGTAACTGCTCTCTTTATATAAGTAATCCATTTATGAATACACAAAATTAAGAAAATATTGATAGAATATATGGTTTACTAACTGTTCGCAAATTAGCAACACGACCATCTTTGAAGAAATGTCCATTAAAAATTGTCAAATTGAAGATTTCACATACTAAACATTCATGTCTATAGCAATATTTACAGGAATAAAGAACTAAAGTATATGAATAATAGTCCTAACATAGCAACTATATAACTTCTCTCCAAGTAGACTGTGTAGGTTCTGTCTGAATCCTTCTTCTTTCTGTTGCAATCCTACTGGAACCTGACTGGGGCAACGCCCTCTCGCAGCTGGTTGGGAAACACTACTAGTATTATTTAAATTATTAATAATCGACGTATTTAAATCACAAACTTCTGTGTCATCAGAAGCTTCACTATCTTCACTATCAGTATCTACATCTTCATGCAACCAATCTCGCGCTTCTGCAGCTGTAAAACGTGCAGAACGAGCTGATAACAAACCATTTCAAGACTCTGAATTGTTAGACATTATTTTTTAATCACAGGGTAACTTGAAAACGAAAATTAAACTTGGTTTCACTTCTGATTCTAGTCAAAACCACGATGTTGTGATTTGGTTATCGTTAGTACTTCCTTTCTACTTAGTTTCCGGTTGATATAAAACTACAATCGAAGTGAAAATTAATAAAAACTCAACGCAATAGTAGCCGTCTTTTAAAAGACGCTTGGGACACTCAGATAAGAAATATGTGCACTACAGTGTTCCACGGGACTGAATCAGTTAATTTTGCTCTTTGACAGGATTCTGATATACTTGCTATTTGAACATCATTTTCGTTGTCTTCCTCTCGCCTTCTTTCTGATGTTCTGTTGTAGAAGACTCTGTATACTGTGAAGTTTGGTTGCATTCTTATTAAGTAGCCAAACCACTTCATTCTTTGTTTCTCAATGTAATTTAAGCACGATTCTGTGCCAACTTTCTTTATTATGCCGATGTTCGTGACTCTGTCTTTTCTGGTGTTGTCAGTAACTTTTCGCAGGCACCGCATTTCACATGTAGTTATTGTTTTGACTGTGCTTTGCTCATTGCCCATGTTTGGCTCTGGTAACACAAAATAGGTATAAAAATACTGCTGATCATCTGTTGTATAGCTGTCAGTAAATACACAAGGAAATACTACAGTAAAACTATATACTAAAGACGATTTACATAAACACGGAGAGAGACATATTTGCAAAGTACAGATATAAAATAACCACAAAATAGATGAGACTGCAGTAAAACTATTTGATTGGCAAAACACGTAATCACAAAGTATGGTAGTTTTACAATAACCTAGCATAATTGTCTGTAAACACAACGATAGTCTTGTCTTCCTCCCTCTTGTTCTTGTATCCTCGGCTTGATAAAAACGTAAAGATCGAAAAGTTGCTTATTTTATATCTGGCAAAACACGTAATCACAAAGTACTGTAGTTTTACAAATTACAAAAACAATGACAAAATACAGCAACATTTCGACCAACAAAGCCTTTATCAAGCAAACGAACAACATGAGTAACAAATTTTTAAAAATGGACGACCAAAAACAAACGTTTCTAATGAAAATCTGGGAATAAAATGAAAATCTGGGAATAAAAACGAATAAAGAAATAAATGTAACACAAAAAACACATAAAAACTAGAAATAGAACGGAAGAGAAACAATGAAAATCTATAAATATATAACTTGAATATATGCAACATATACCCATATAGATTAAAAGGCATGGAAAGAGAAAGTACTAAGAAGCATAGGAATGTAATACGTTGAGCCCACGTGGTCGCAAGGTACCACACAAAAAAATCAACCGATTCTCCAGAGCAAATCGACTGCGATCGGATGGCTGTGACCTGGACATCGTGAGCTCCTAAATGGCCAGTATCATTGAAATGGGTGGCTACAGGGTCACAGAGCATTGGCGTATGTCGCGCAAGTGTTGGGCGAATCGGTTACTGAGCCTCTTGCCTGTCTCGCCGATATAAGCCTTGTGACACCGCTTACAGATAATGGCATAGATAAGATTACGGGACTCGCATGTGAGACCATCGTCAATAAGAAACGTGGTTAAAGGAAAAGATACAGTACGCGTCTGTATCACATAAGCACACGTGTTGCAACGCCGACGGCCACACTGAACAGTCCCAAAATGAGTCTGGATATTGGACTTAAGGTGACTGTGTACCAACATATCCTTAAGACTTCTGTCCCGTCTGTAAGCCACCAAAGGATAGTTGGGGAAGACAGAACAGGTCTCAGGATCTGACTTAAGGATAGACAGATGACGGAATAAAACATTCTTCACCAGTGAACTATGGGGGTGGAAAGTTAAGATAAGTTTTACTCTGTCAGAGTTAGTGGTCTTATGCTGGCTGGTGAGGGCCTGCTGGAGAGTGATTTTCTGAACTCGATGCATAGCCCAGACAAGCACCCTCTCCGGGTATAGGCGCCTGCGGAAGAAATCAAGCATCTCGCGAGCTCTCTCAAGAAAATCATCGTCCTCGCTACAAAGGCGACGAATGCGCAAGAGCTGCGAGAATGGCAAAGAGTCACGACAAGCCCGGAGATGGGAAGAAGTATAAAGGAGAAAACTAATGGCATCAGTAGACTTGTAATATACTGATGTAGTGATAGTGGATAGGCGTATGGAGATAGTAATGTCAAGAAAGTTGACACAAGTAGTGAAGATGTGAGTAGTAAAACGAATAGAAGGGTTGAAAACATTAATGAAATTAATGATGCGTGATAAATCGGCTTCAGGCATATCAGTAATGCCAATACAGTCATCAATGTATCTGTGATAGACATGACGGAAGGGGCCATCATATGTAATCCATACTAGGTGTTCAAGATAACCCATGAATAGACAAGCATAACTAGGTCCGATTTTAGTACCCATGGCAACCCCACTGATCTGCTCAAAGAATTGGTCATTAAACTGAAAGGAGTTAAGAGTGAGAACTAGTTCCGCAAGACGAAGGAGAGCAGAAGTTGACACAAGTGGATTAGTTCTCCTATTGAGAAAGAACTGGAGAGCTTTAAGGTTTCACATGCGAGTCCCGTAATCTTATCTATGCCATTATCTGTAGCGGTGTCAAAGGCTTATATCGCGAGATAGGCAAGAGGCTCAGTGACAGATTCGCCCAACACTTGCGCGACATACGCCAATGCTCTGTGACCCTTGTAGCCACCCATTTCAATGATACTGGCCATTTAGGAGCTCACGGTGTCCAGGTCACAGCCATCCGATTGTGTTCCTCGGATGATCGCAGTCGATTTGCTCTGGAGAATCGGTTGATTTCTTTGTATGGTACCTTGCGACCACGTGGGCTCAGCGTATTACATTCCTATGCTTCTTAGTACTTTCTCTTTCCATGCCTTGTAATCTATATGGGTATATGTTGCATGTATTCAATTTATATATTTACTAGATTTTTCATTGTTTCTCTTCCGTTCTATTTCTAGTTTTTATGTTTGTTTTTGTGCTACATTTATTTCGTTATTCGTTTTTATTCTCAGATTTTCGTTTTTATTCCCAGATTTTCATTAGAAACGTTTGTTTTGGTCGTCCATTTGTTTTTTAAATTTGTCACTCCTGTTGTTCGTTTGCTTGATAAAGGCCTTGTTGGTCGAAACGTTGCTGTATTTTGTCATTGTTTTTGTAATTTGTAAAACTACAGTACTTTGTGATTACGTGTTTTGCCAATCAAATAGTTTTACTGCAGTCTCATCTATTTTGTGAATATTTCCCATTACAGAAACGGTTTCTGTAGAAACAATTTTGTTTAAGAATGATCGTCCCACTCCCCGATGCATAAATTCAGATAATAAAAATCTACCACATATCTATATGATGCGATGCATAATAATTCAACCTGACAGTATGGTTGACCACGCTACATTTGTCTAATGCACGTATTGTTGTGTCCTCTGTTCTTTAAATATTGCTCAATAAAAACAATGAATTTTTAGCATTTTAGTTCTGTTTGATGTTGCTTGTTTTTTTTTTTAAAGCGATACCTGTTGAGTTGATTATTCTTACGCAACAAATACAAATAGTACTTAATACTGAATTAATCTAGGTGTATTGTATGTTTTTTCTGATATTATTCAACATTCTGATATGGAATATCATACAAATCAGCTCTATTCTATTTCAGGTTTGTTGTGAGGCCTTTATGAAATTGTTCAACATTCGTATCTTTTTCTTTTGTCGTCACAATGCTACCGGGTTGTTGTCCACTGTCCTGGTTTCTGTTTTTGTTTTGCGCTGTTCTGGTTGCTTGGGTGATTGTTATCTCTGCTGTTTGACAGGATTCTGCTATGCCATCTAATCATTTTTTTCGTGGTCTTCCTCTAGCCTTCTTTTCTGATGTTCTGTTGTAGAAGACTCTGTATACTGTGGAGTTTGGATGCATTTTTATTAAGTGACCAAACCACTTCATTCTTTGTTTCTCAATGTAATTCAAGCAAGGTTCTGTGCAAACTTTCTTTCTTATGTTGATGTTGGTGACTCTGTCTTTTCCGGTGTTGTTGATAACTTTTCGCAGGTAGCGCATTTCACATGTAGCTATGTTTTTTGACTGCGCTTTGCTCATTGTCCATATTTGGCTCTGGTAACACAGAGTAGGTATGAAAATGCTGCTGATCATATGTTGCTTAGCAGACAGTGAAATGGTTGGATGCCATAACAATGGGGCTAGCTGGTAGGTTACAGCATTTGCTTTTTGCATTTTAGACTCCATCTCTATCTAGTCTTCAGTCTTCTGTGAATATGCTTCATAAGTATTTGAATTCTTTCACTTGGTTTATTGTAGTGCCATTGACATGAATGTTCACCATTCTTATATGGAGCAGTTATATAAACACATAAATTTTGATTTATTCACAGCAACTTGAGGTTCCTGGTTAAGTATTATCCACAGATTCATACAACACTAACGTCGGTTCTTTAGTATTTGATTTTCTGTTGGAGGACTAGCAGATTTTAGACATGAGAAAAATGAAGACTAAGACAAATGAATGACAATTGTGTTATATCCTTTACATGACTTAGCCATCAACAACAGTAAACCAGTCGTTGATTTTCTAGGCACCACTTATACGTTCAGTAGTTTGCCATTGCTTTCTGAACGGTGAGGTCTATTTTTATCGTTCGTAAAAATCAAGGGCTCTAATTTGCTTTCAAACTTTTCCGCCGGGGAGTTTTAACCAAGAAAGCTTGCGTTGTGATCGAGCTCACTACTACCTAAGCTACAGACGCTTAAGAGAAATACACTTTACAAAAATATGTAATTACATTTTAATATTTTGACTACTTGTACTATATATATATATATATATATATATATATATATATATATATATATATATATATATATATATTTGAACAGTGGAACTGAACGTTAAACGAGAAGAAGAATATTTATCAGTTATCAGTTATATGAGGACTATCATCATAGTACTCAGATATGTCCATAGGTGCTCCGATCTCCGCCTCAGCAAATCCAGCAGCGTCCAATGGTCCAACACGCCAGTTCGATGTTGATTAATCAATCTCCTTGCATATTTAGTATGCCCTTCTTTGCGGGCTTCACCAATATTGACACCCATCTCTCTCAATTGGTCAGGGAGTGGGATTCACAGCCCTGAAACTCCTCTGTTCGGAAAGACTCTCTCAATGCGTGAAGAATGTCATTTCGACCCATGGCAGCTCCGTCTGATATTGTAGCTTATATATTTATGTAGTGTGTTAACACGTTAAGTTCGAGCGGTAGCATGATACCATGTAGAGATAGTGAAATATTTTCCAGGAAAAATCTACTCTGATCATCAAAAAAACACAATCGGATGACTGTGACCTTGATTTCACTAGAACCAAGATGGTCAGTGCTACTAAAGTGGGTGACTAGAACATTCAAAGAGCGATCACTTTTATAGCTAAAATTGTTGACAGACGTGTTCACCAAGAGTCTTGTCCATTTTGTTTATCTTCATGTAAGCCATTTCTTGACTGAGAACGATCAATTGAGTGTTCTGGCCAAATACTATCTCTAGCAGAGACCTAACAGAGCAGAGCTATTCATTAGCAAACAAAATAAAATATTTGTTCAAATACTATCTCTAGCAGAGACCTAACACAGAGAGCTATTCATTAGCAAACAAAATAAAATATTTGTTCAAATACTATCTCTAGCAGAGACCTAACACAGAGCTATTCATTAGCAAACAAAATAAAATATTTGTTCAAATACTATCTCTAGTAGAGACCTAACAGAGAGCTATTCATTAGCAAACAAAATAAAATATTTGTTCAAATACTATCTCTAGTAGAGACCTAACAGAGAGCTATTCATTAGCAAACAAAATAAAATATTTGTTCAAATACTATCTCTAGCAGAGACCTAACACAGAGCTATTCATTAGCAAACAAAATAAAATATTTGTTCAAATACTATCTCTAGTAGAGACCTAACACAGAGCTATTCATTAGCAAACAAAATAAAATATTTGTTCAAATACTATCTCTAGTAGAGACCTAACAGAGAGCTATTCATTAGCAAACAAAATAAAATATTTGTTCAAATACTATCTCTAGCAGAGACCTAACACAGAGCTATTCATTAGCAAACAAATTAAAATATTTGTTCAAATACTATCTCTAGCAGAGACCTAACACAGAGAGCTATTCATTAGCAAACAAAATAAAATATTTGTTCAAATACTATCTCTAGCAGAGACCTAACACAGAGCTATTCATTAGCAAACAAATTAAAATATTTGTTCAAATACTATCTCTAGCAGAGACCTAACACAGAGAGCTATTCATTAGCAAACAAAATAAAATATTTGTTCAAATACTATCTCTAGCAGAGACCTAACACAGAGCTATTCATTAGCAAACAAAATAAAATATTTGTTCTTCTTCTGCGTTCTCACTAGATTGGGATTTCGGACTCTCTAATAAAGGCTGCCGTCTGCCTCAGATTATCAACCACGCCATACAGTTTGTCTTGGACACTAGTGTAAGTGGACCACCTCTTTTTTTCTCAAGTCTGCATACTGGGGACAGTTCTGTAGGATATAATTCCTATGATTTCTGCTTCCCGTTTGTGCCGACCTCTTCCAGCAGTAAGTTGTGGCCACCCTCGTGATGGTAAGTCTGACATTCTTACTGCGTGGCTAAATCTCTGAGGCAGATTGGCGACCATAGAATCCATTATGCCATTCCTGATTGTGAGGGGTCGTTGCACCATGTTATGCGCCTTACAGCCTGGTGCATCCGTTTTCTGCAAGCATTTGTTCGGGTTAGCATTCCCTAACCGACCCGTGCATCTGAATTCAACCAAACCTCCGTAGTCGCCTCTTACGACATACGTGGCAGGTAACAGTAGTTCTATTCTTCACACCCTAAATGTGGGCCCCGGTAACCACTCGGGCGAAAATAAAATATGAGCACCATCATCCAAAAGAAACGCTGCAGATGGATGGGAATTGTGATACACATGGAGACTAACACAGACACGAAAACTGCACTTAAATGAACACCAGAGGTTTAATAAAAAATGTGGAAGTCCAAAACGATCTTGAGGAGAAGAGTAGAAAAATATTTACAAGAAATTAATCATAGCTGGAACACAATACAGATATTGGCCAAGCACAAAGAAGAATGGTGTGCATTTGTTGCTGCCCTGCGTTTCAATGGCGTCACAGGCTAGTGAGATAGAGATGCCCTAAGCCCCAATGGTGTAGAGAGTGAGAGAGATGTAAGTCATAAGGGGCATCTGTGGTTAAGTGGTTAAGCCGTTGCCTTGAATTCCGTAGATCATGGGTTTAAATCCGGACCGCACCTTTCCATTCCCTAGTGACATTTTCGGAGACTTCTAGAGTTATTTCCGATGCTATATAGTTGGTACTTTATGCACTACTAGCAGCAGGTAGCGTGCCATTTCTGCAAAAGATCGATCTAGTTATATGGTGTAAAACCGGTTCAATGAAATCAATCTTTCGATTTCAAACAGCTTAGATGTAAGTCGTATCACACAATATGAAAAGTGTGGCAAGTGTACACTGCGAGGCTCACCGGTAAAGACATCTTCGATAGCGAGCGCAACGTTAGTAAAGAACACTTCGTGACTTTATATATATGGTAGTCTGGTTTCCCGTGTACTCAATGCATAAACACATTTACTGTATCACCGACGATTAATCCAAATTGCGCCAAAGTGACCTAGTAAAACCGCTTTAGACGACTGTGAACATAGGCGTCCACATACATTTTTCCAGGAGGTGGCAATATGAAATAATAATTTTTAGATGGTAATTTACAACGCGGAAATAGAAAAGACCAGATTCGCAGACAACTGAACTGTGTTATCAAAAAGCTATTTTTCAGTTGGCGGCACTTTCCCCCTCTTGCATTAACGTATGTGTGTCCATGACAGTGAACCAAGATTCTGTAAGCAGACAATGAAACAACCACCTCCCTCCTCAGACAGCGTTAAATTTGTGATAACTTTCCACTTTCCTTTTCGTTCCAGTTTTTCTATTTCTCTGTTATCTCATTTCTTTTTATAGTTACATATTTTCCTGATATAGATTTATTACTATGACTGTTAATTCTGTACATGCTTCTTAAATCTAATCGTGTCTAGGCTTAGTGTGTTTTGTATCCTTAGATTAATTTTTTTTCCCGATCCAGAAGCACTTGAGCTTTTCAGCTCTTCGGCTCTGTGCCATGGACATCGTAACCCTTCGGTTCGGTGCCACGAACACCGTAAATCTTGGGAATCTGTGGCTTTTTCTGCCATCCAGCGGAATTGAACCCGCACACACAGCGGGATAGTCACCCGTAGTCCAACGCGCTATGAACACGCTGGGAAGACGGGCATTAGATTAATAAAAACATTTTGTTCTAAACGTCGTTTCGTACTCTTTTCGTCTTTGTATAACTACCGTATTTAGTATTTTGAAATTTCAACACTTTCAGATCGCTTACCGATTGCAGACTAATCCATGAAAGTATGTGTTATTATTTGTTGGCTACGTGGCACTTACCAGTTACTAAATGCTACGATGTAGATAAGGTAGCAAGAAAATCGAATTGTCAGCATTGATCAATATTGTTTCACTTTACGAGATAAATTACTCGATATCTGGAGATGAATAATAAATGTTAACAAAGTAATATAGACATGTGCTACATATATTGGAAATGTGTTTTTTTCTCCTCCGTAAATAGTTACACAATATTTCTTATTTTCACAGATTGTAAACTTCATTACTAAAATCACGATATGAACACACCATACTTGAATCACATTGGTTCAGTTACATTTCGAGTGCTACATAGAGTTATGAACAAAAGTGAGTACTACATAAGTTATGAGCAAAGTGAGAGCTACAGAAAATCTGAACAAAGAGAGAACTACAGAATATTCTGAACAAAAAAAGTGCAACAGGAAATTCTGAACAAAAGAAAGTGATACAGGTAATTCTCAACAAAAGAAAGTGCTACAGGTAATTCTGAACAAAAGTGAGTGCTACGAGAAGTATTGAACGAAATAGAGTGCTACATGCAGTTCTGAATAAACTTAAGTGCTACATAAAGTTCTGAACAAACGCGAGTGCTACAGGAAATTCTGAACAAAAATTTATGCTGCAGAGTTCTGAACAAAAGTGATTGCTACACGAAGTTCTAAAAAAAGCAAGTGCTCCAGGCTGGCGTAGGTGATAATGGATTTTCATATACGTTTTTTGAATGTTCACATTCCCATGCTTTTGAAGTTAGGTTATTTTTAATTTTCTCTCTAAGTCTATGTCTCATTCCCAAGTAATTTGTTTAGTTGCAACTTTACATTCTTATCTTATTTTTGTCATGAAATTCTCGAAAATGATGATTGTTTCATTTTGATTGTTGATAATAAACTTTATTTGTGCGTTGACCACTGTCAGAACATCATTAGTCATTTTAGCAGTTCGCGGAATTTAAACACATTTTCAGTAAAATTAATATATGTGTCTCCTTGTGGAGTTACGGAACGTAATATTGCCAACCACCAAACTGATAGTCATCAAGCACCAAGGACAAACGTTTGTGGAGAACTGTGATCAGATTTGTTAACCGGCACGGCCTATGATTCTGCCTCATCTGAAGACTTTTCTGCTTGTTTATATATTGCCTATGACACGCCTCCTTATGTTAATACTGGCTCTATTTCTGTCTATATCTCCTACGTGTTTCATTCGACACATACGGCATCCACTAGAGATTTCCATTGTTCCCATTCTTCTGTTTTTATACCAATAGTTTTCCATGCCAGGCCACAACCGTTCAAATCTCTTTAAACTGTTCTTCTCCGTGTTTTCAGTGGAGGTCTAAACATTCTCATTTGATATCTATCGGATAGCTGTCCTAGTTAATACACATGCTGTCATTCGAAACATTTTCAATCCACCTCAATCTTCGTCTTTGGATGATCGTTGGTCTCCAATAATGCAGTTTGTTTGTTTTAAAAGCTCTCTATTTGCTAATGTATTTAGCAGGAATATTTTCAGCATTTCTCTTATTTTCGAATATCTCCTCTTTTTCTCATTGTTCTTTTAAGGTTTAAAAGCCGAAGGATTGACTTCATTGCACCGGATTTTACCCCATATGAATCGGTCCCTCTCCACAGATAT
This sequence comes from Arion vulgaris, assembly GCA_020796225.1. Lineage (NCBI taxonomy): Eukaryota > Metazoa > Mollusca > Gastropoda > Stylommatophora > Arionidae > Arion > Arion vulgaris. The sequence goes on along the minus strand of CM036761.1, from coordinate 28,536,812 downwards.
GGCACGCCATCTGCCGAGAGTATTGCACAAAGCACAAACTCCGTAGCTCCAGCAACAATCCTAGGGGTCTCTGAAAAACTGCACTCGTGAACAGAACGGTGCGGTCCGGATTCAAACCACCGACCTTTGACTCACAAGGGAAAGGACTTAACCACTTAGCCACAGAGACTCCTTGTTTGTTCTTCTTCTTCGTACGCTCCATATCGACCACTTGTTAAACCACTCTTTGTGATCTGAGCCTAATAGCGATTGTACTTTGTGTTAGTTATGCGCCTACAAGCAGGCCAGCACATCCGATTTCTGCAACGCTTTTTTATTTACTAGGTAGCTTCCCTAGGCCCCTACCTCAGTCGCCTCTTACGACATGCTTTGTAGGTCGCATTATTACTATTCTTTGTTTCCCATGTGTGTCCCAGCAACACAGAAGCGTGGAATATCTCCAACTTGTGAAGCTGGCTGTAATTGTAGCTGTGAAAAGTTCAAATCATTATATCTTCAGACAAGCATTTGTTCCACATGGCATAATCCTCTTCACTTTCATTAATGGTGTCATTGTCTGGACTATATTCTACTAAATATTTACAAACAAAGTGCACTGTTCGATAATACTAGATTTCCAACATATTTAAAATGCTGAATTTGTTTCAAAAGTACATTGTTATCAGATATATGAGGACTACGTCACATCACTCCAGACATGTGCATAGAAGCTCCGTTCTCCGTCTCAGCGAATCCAGCAGTGTCCAGCGGACTAACATGCTATATCGATGTTGATACTTTCTACCTAGTTGATGCATATGGTGAAACATTTGTTTATAATACGGACATAACTTCTATCTTCTCGCGTTTCAGATCTAGAACTTCTCTGTTACTGCCTGTCTCCACTATCCTAACTAGTGCCTATTATTCTATTTAATTTGTTTGGTTTTCAAGACAGTCCCATTTCCTTCTCCTTCTTCCTCTTTGCGTTCGTTCTTTACAACCAATATTAATCACTTTTTGTGATATGTTTGATCTTTGCCAAGAACGTGTATACATTGCACATTGGTTTGGTAGGCCCCTAAACGTATATAGACTTGTACAGACTTAGAACACGTGAATCCGATGTCAGCCAAACCTCCTTATCCGCCTCTTACGACGTGCCTGGCAGGAAACAATGGTTCTATTCTTTACACCCCAAATTTGGGCCCCGGTAACAACTAGGGCGGAAGTCCCATCAATATCTCCTTATTTATGTTATATTTCCATACTGTTTTTCAGTATATTAGAGGGTATCTATGGCTCAGTTGTTAAGACGTTTGCCAGTTGTTCTGAATGTTGTGGGTTCGAATCTATACCTTGTCACGTGTACACATTTTTCATAAAACCCCTGGATTATTGCTGGTGCTACGGAGTAGGTACTTCGTGCAGGACTCTCAATAGATAGAGTGTCATTTCTACCGACAGAGACGAAGCCATCGGGAAACCCGGTTCAATTATTTGTTTGATGTTTGTTCGGTAGGGATTAACACCCATATTGCCGAGGCACAGCCCTTTGAACCTAAGACAGGTGTCTTTTTTGGTTATATCAGGGCGTGAATACCCGGTTCAATTAAGTCCCACATTCACCTTTATACCCCTCAGATGTTTATTCAATCGAATTACTTTATGAATCACAAAATGGATTCCACTTAAAAGATAGAAAGAATAAAACAGATGAGAGAATAGTACGAAGTTTTATTGAATTCCTGCTTGATCTACTGTAAAGTTTCCATCTACGAGTATTTGTATACTCTTAACTCTGTTTTGTATTGTCAATACACGCTCTTAATGACTCTTGGTCGGTATCGATCTATTTTGTTAAATAACTACCGTAACAACTACTCAAACAAGGATAGGTTATTGGGAATGTGGGATACGTGTTTAACGGATGATTACGGTACAACGGAAATAAACTTTCTGAAAGTGGGACAGGATGATATAATGTGATCGATTTATTAATATTAAAAATAGGAACAGGTTGACACTAATCGGAAGTGATTGCATGTAGGAAGATGGTTATTACTGTCTTATCAGAAAACTCAGAGTGTTGTCTTTTTGTTATGTTTCCCGGTTGTCTGGGGAAAAAACGATAAATGTTTTGTCTGTTTCAGTTGTTTGTTAAGTGTTGTAACAATATTTCATTATTTTCCCCTCTCTCTCTTTCGCGATCCCCATTTCATTATTTGAAACTAGGGCATACTTTATCTGCAACTGATATATACCACAGTAATAGGTGATTCTCTTTCTTTCTGTCTGTTATTTCAGTGCTAATTCTTGTGTTACTAGGGTAGGCATAGGTAAATATAATGATTATGTGTTACTGAACCTACGACAGAGCACCTATATGTACTTTGTCTCCATTATTAGATGTTGGAATGTATGCATGCATTTTGATCGTCTATAAAGTTTGAAACCTAAGAAATGACTTCATTGAACCAAGATTTAACTCATATGGCTCGGTCTCTCTCCTCCGAAATTATTCTCTCCCTGCCGAGAGTATTGTATAAAGCATGAACTCATTAAATCCGGCATCAGAACTAGGTATCTCTAGAAAAATGAACTCTCGCACTTCTTATAAAAGTTAGGTTAATTGCATATTCTTTACAGGACTTTGCGAATCACCACCAGCTTTTTTAACGCTGTTTGTGATTTTTTAGACATTATTACGTTCAGTAGTTTGCCATTGCTTTCTGAACGGGTGGTGCCATCGTCCTTTGTTAAAATCCACGCAAACAATTTGCAACCAAACTGTCCGCAGCGTGATTCGAACTCAGAACGTCGGGGTTAATAGACCGAGTCACTAACCCCTAAGCCACAGATGTCACCACGCACTTCTTATAAGAAATTAGAAAAATGAATGGCAACTTTATTTTTAAAAGCCAAAGATCGCATTCGCAAACGATAATCAACAGAAATATTAAAGGCTGGTGACAAACACTATATACGAGTCATAGTCAAGAGTACTTGCCCCAACTTTTGCATACACAGAGCGCTGAAAGACACTACAAGAATAGTGTTAAGAAGAAAGAAAGAATATTCTCTGGTCTTTTATTTCAGTGTGTCCTTTCACATTCAGCTATGTTGTTGCACAAGAACAATTGTTTTCTCATTTCATATCTAAGAAACATGGACTTTTGGTTATGTTTGTGTTATAATTGACCTGTATGCGTTGACCTCATATAACTCCAACATAAATTTTGATTATATTTCTTTACTACATAAAATAACATTTACCGTAGTTTTTTCAGGCAATAGGGTTTAAAGTCACCTCACTTCACATTCCTATACCTATTGTGCAGGAGGTAGGAGTGTCAATTCCTTTTCTCACTTGTGAAACGTCTAGTGTGGGTTGGAAAAAGCAACCCCCTTGTATCCGAGTGGACAGACAAACAATTATACATTACGCTTATTCGTCACTATCTTTACTTCCTTCTTCTATTCATTTACTTCTTTATAGAAGTGTTGGGGGGGGGGCGTAGTGATCTTGTGTGGGCTTGTGTTAAGGCACTTTGTAAGCTGATATTAATTTTCGCAAGGCTGTTCTTGATAGCGTCGCTCCATCTTTTGCGTGGTCTTCCTCTTGCTTTGTACTCGTTATACTTTTTATGTGTGGCTCTATGTGGGAATCGATATCAGGACATTCTTGTCAGGTGTCCAAACCATTTCACCTGTTGTTCTTTTATAAATCGCGTGACTAGTTTCACATCCAGTCTTCTTCTGATTTCCTCATTTCTAATTTTGTCTCATATTATCACACCTGCAGCTCTTCTAATACACCTCATCTCTGTTGTTATGATTTTACCACTCATTAGCAGCTATCATTGGCCATGTTTGACACTGGTAAAATAGTGTTGGCCTCTTTACTACATTGCTATTATTATCTTTATTAATACAATATGTATTAAAATATTTAAATCCGTGCCATTTTGCTTTCACTTCCTTTTTGACCACTTCTCTTTGTTTACTTTCATTTCCAAGGAAAACGTACATTCCATTTCGTCATCAAACACAGCATTTCTCCAATTATATCTTCCAGCTGTTATTGTTTTCTTTGTTACCACACCAAGGCGGCGTATCACGTAATAATGAAATACGATAGTTTTACAATGTACAAAAACAAGATACACTCATGCTTATTCCTTGAAATGCAATCACGAGGGCCTTATAAATAAATAAATCTATTATATCAATCCTGATTAGCTTCAATGTGGTCACAAAAGATAATATTTTGGACTATTAATAATCCCGAAATAAATATTGAAAATGACAGATTAATAACAATAATAATAATATTATAGCAACAAGCACGTACTATATGTTATACTTGATTGATCAGACACAGACATGATGTGGTCACGCGCTCGAGTAATTAGTTGAATCAAACGAGAGTTGCATTCCTCCATTTCTGCATGTTGTCAGCGCGTGATTGGAAAAATAGTATAAAAATTACGTTGACCCTTTCTGGAGTGTGATATTTCTGGTTTCAACCTAAATATCTGCACTAGAGTTGTTTCTGCTACTTTAAGTAACATTATCCATTCGTTACTATTGCAAGAAATACTCGTTACTTTGTATTATTTACATTGTTACATAGTTATTTTTGCCGTTTATAATAATATTCAATCAAATATATGTAAAATATATTGTGCCTAGTATAGTAAGAACTATCATGATTAAACAATGAATAAAACTATAATATTATGTCAATTTTTGTCCCGCTCGATTGCTATGAGGTCGAGCGTAAATATTGTGCCTAATATGACGTCTTTGACAGATTTTTGAGTGAAGACCAGCTTTCCTTATCATCAGTGTCCATCGCCATTCAGACTAGCCTTAATCCGACTTCAGAGGTACTTGTAGTTTAATATGAAATAACATATGAGTATAATATAAAATGTTTACAATATTCTTCTACTTCGAACGCTCTATTTATTGACTACTTGTTAACCACTCTTTGTGATTTGTATGTTATCCGAGCTCAAGAGCGATTGCAGGTTGCAGCTATGCACCTACAACTAGACCATCCCTCCGATTTCTGCATGTTTTTTTTGCATGTACTAGGGTAACTTCTCTAGACGCACACTTTATTGCATATTACGATATGCTTTCTGGGTCACAGTGTTACAGTTCTTTGCTCCCTTTGCGAGTCACACAACACACGGGCGAGAACAGAATAAAAGCACCTTTAGCCCTTACAGAACTTAGTGTATGAAGTCACTTAACTTCATATTTGTAGGTCCTAGTGTGCAGGAAGTAGGCGGGCCAATTCCTTTTTTAACGTGTTGAACGTCGAGTGTGTATTGAACGTACAACTCTATGTGTCCAAGTTGATAGACGAACGGGTATTTATTACTCTAATTCAACTCACATATTGCGCTATAAAACAATGACATTTGTACACTTTTTTCGACATTTTTCTACACACACCATTCAGGCATATTTCTATTGTTGGTAGCAGTTTGCTGTGAAACAAGAATGTTTGTTTTAAAAAGAAAAAAACAAGTAAAACAAATGTGTTTGTTTATAGCTATATTTGGCCATCATGTGATCGTTTGATGTTATAAACATATCGGATTGATTCATCACAAACCCGGAGTTGTAGAAGTTCAGTTCTGCTGACGTTGCAATCAATGACAAGAACCAGTAAAAAAACTAGATTTTTGTAAACAAGACTTAATCAAACAATATATCTTAATACGTAGTTAGAACGCGCGTGTGTTACCGGGGTTCGCTATCGATCGTATATGTGATACGCATGGAGCTCTGTCCCGAAAACTACACTAATAAGGACACTAGAAGGTAAACTAATACGTAGTAGACATAAAACGATCTGGAGGAGAATAGTAGAACAAGAATTGAAAGAAATGAATCACAACTGGAATACAATACAGATGACGGCCAAGAATAGAAAACAGTGTGCATTTGTTGTTGCTCTGGGCGCCCGTGTGTTGCAAGGGGAGCAAAGAAGAGCAAAGAATAGTAGCACTACGACATTTTTTTTTCCCAATCCAGAAGCACTTGAACTTTCAGCTCTTCGGCTCGGTACCATAGACATCGTTAACCCTTCGGTTCGGTGCCACGAACACCGTAAATCTGGGGAACCTGTGGGTTTTCTGCGAGCCCCCGAAATTGAACCCACACTCACAGAGGGCTAGTCACCCGTAATCCAACGCGCTACGAACACGCTGGACAGGCGGGCACACTGCGACATACAAGGCATGTCGTAAGAGATGACTATGGTAGGAGCCTAGAGAACTACCATAGTAAATAAAAAGTTTCGCAAAATCGGATGTACTGGTCTACTTGTATGCTCATAACTGGCAAAGCGTATAATCGCTATTAGGCTCAGATCACATACAAATCAAAAAGAGTGTTTAAACAAGTAATCGATATGAAGCTTTCATAGAAGAAGAAAAAGAAGAGAAAGTAGTTGGAAAACTATCTTTAATTTGTATACGTATTAGTAATAGGAGATCTCATTACTGAAGTGATTAAAACGTTTACATATCTTTCTGAAGGTTGTTGGCTCGAGTCGTGACCAGGTTAAAAGTTGCATATCCTTTACAGGACTTTGTGAATCATCCCCAGCTTTTTAACGCTGTCTTCTATTTTTCTAGGCATTATTACGTTCAGTAGTTTGCCATTTCTTTCTGAACGGGTAGTGCTATCGTCCTTTTGTAAAAATCCACGCGAAACAATTTGCAACCAAACTATCCGCAACGTGATTCGAACTCAGAACGTCGGGTTAATAGACCGAGTCACTATCCCCTAAGCCACAGACGCCACCCGTGACCAGGTTACATGTGCAATATTTTATGAAATTTATAGGATTGTTACTGGAGCTACGTTGTTCGTGCCTTGTGCAACACTCTCTGCAGGTGACGTGCCATTTCTGCCGACAGAGACATATCTATAAGAGTAAATCCGTTGCAATGAAGTCAGTCTTTTGCCTTTAGTAGATCCGTTAGAATTATTTATCTAACATATTGCAATGTTAAAATGCAAACATATCACTATGAACACAAAAAGAGCAATGTTCAACACAATATTTCTCCCCACATTAAGATACCGGGTCCAAACCTGGACGCTGACATCAAATGATAGAAGAAAACTAGTCACGACAGAAATGAAGTTTTAAAGTTTAAAAAAGGGTTTTAAAGTCGAAGGATTGACTTCATTGCACCGGGTTTTACCCATATGGCTCGGTCCCTCTCCGCAGAAACGGCGCACCACCGGCCGAGAGCATTGCACAAAGCACGAACTCCGTAGCTCCAGCAACAATCCTAGGGGTCTCTGGAAAAAATTGCACTCGTGAACAAAACGGCGCGGTCCGGATTCGAACCCACTTCGACTCACAAGGCAAAGGGCTTAACCACTTAGCCACAGCGACAGAGATGAAGTGTCTACGCAGAATGCTGGGTGTAACAAGAAGAGACCGCCTGAGAAATGAAGACATCAGGAAAAAAGTGGGTACAACATAAGTACTAAACTTCATTAAAAAAAAATTAAGTGGCTCGGCCACGTAAGCAGATTACCAACAGACAGTGCACTTCAAAGAGCTATGTTGCTACGATACAATGTACACAAAGCAAAAGGTCGGCCACGCAAAAGATGGAGTTCAGAAATAATAGAGGCGACGAAAGAGACTATTTATGAATCGCACACAAAAGCTCGTTCTAGAAATCTCTTCTTATCCTGATGCTGTGAGGCAAAACAGAATTGGAGAAAAGAAAGAGAAAGACTTATTATAGTGCGTTTCAAAACGTTCGGTCAACGATTGACCTCAAATATCTCCATATTCATTTTCATGGATGAACTTGATTTTTTCCATGTGGTGTTGTATTTCCGATGTCCCAACGATTTTCTAAAATTTAATGTTGGAGGTAGTGTACTTTTCTTGCAACGGCGAATTCCTTTGATCTTTTCAAACCTAGTAATTATTTGGTACTGGAAGAAAATAATTTACCGTAAATTTAAAAAATCACATATTTTCGGCATAGGCGTATATACAATTCGAATTTTGGAGGGTGAGATATAAATCATATAAAGTGTTTACTCACTCTGAGTAATTTATGTAGATATCTTTTACTTAAGCCCAAAGCATGCATAGTTCTCTGTTCAGGATTTGATATACTCCGATACAGTTTTCCACGATTAGATTCTCTGATAAAATATTTATACATTTTCACAGCCACTGTATGCAGTGTAAGAAACTTGATTTTCATACCCATTGTATAACAAATCTAGAATACTAAACGTTTTGTAATACACCTATGCTCTGAAAACACAAACGGTAAATTGTAACTAAACACACCGGAAGGATCATTATACATTTTTTAAAGTGCGATAAAGCGATTAAAATCGTGAAAACCACGTGAAAAACGTGCAAGTCGAGGAACTTGCAACATCTCACAAATATGAAGGGTAATACTTCTCATTATATGGTTGGCTAAGGAGATGGTCACTTTTATATACTTTACATAAAGAAAATTTTAAACCATACGTTTGTTATTGAGTAAAAAATATCAACCTCGGGACATTACGATCATTAGATCATATGCAAAGTTACAACAATTACGGTCAAGCGGTTGCAGAGATATTAAATTTTCCCCGCGGAAAATCATTTTGAAACGCACTATAGTAATAAATATGGGCGGCTTTGACAACAGACAATCTTCTGAGTAGAGTTGGAATTAAGATTACATTGATTTTTATGATGATTTATATTTTTTTTAAAAACCAAGGAAATGCTAATGAATAGTATATAAGATAATGACAAACTAAATAAATAAATGTGAATTACACGATAATTTGTCAATATAGAAATGGCTTAATCAGATGTAGATGGAGTTTCACAAAGAGTGCATCGATTTAACCGAATATTTGAACAAGGCAAATATCAATCAGAGAAATGTCATCATAAAAGATATGAATACAATAGATAATATAGATACTCGTAGATATAAAGTAAGACTGTAGCATTATATGCCACTTTGTGGGACGGATTAACCTATTAGCTAAACGTATCTTCTTTGCGTTCGTTCTTTACGACCAATTTTAATCACTCTTTGTGATATGTTAGATCTTTGCCAAGAACGTGTATACCTTGCACATTGGTTTGGTAGGCCCTTAAATGCATAGACTTCTACACATTTAGGACATGTGCACCTGATTTCAGCCAAACCTCCTGAGTCGCCTCTTACGACATTTGTGGCAGGTAACAGTAGTTCTGTTCTTTACACCTAAATTTGGGCCCCGGTAACCACTCGGGCGGCTAAACGTATGTTTATCTACTCAGATACAATTATCGATATAGGGGAAAACTTTGTAGTGTTGACGATGCTGCTGGAGGTTTGTTGATGATCGCTGGTAACTACTTGTCTTTAATAATGATGTTTATGTACTGGGGTATTTGGTGGCGGCATGTACGCTCACGACATTGTCTAGTTGACAACCGACAAACGTGCAATACATTGTAAACGTCTATGATGACATTTATGATTGATCACATCGATGAGTTGTATGAGAACATATGACTTGAAGGTTTGTACCACATTGTACTGTCAACCACATGACGATTTATAAAAGACAGACTATTTTTTGAGGCTTCATATTACAGCTTTTATTTCAGAAATCATACAAACCACGTCTGTTTGTGTTCAGTGTTATTGTCTTCTCTTCTCCCCCACCGTTCCTAGGCTGTCACTACTTTACGTCATTTGGTTTGTCCTACGTAGATGTCTTGTTGTCATGTGTTGCCCTTCTGTTTAGAGAGTGCAACACATAGTCTACTAAGTTATTTATGTATTCTATAAACTGAATTACTTGTCATTCGCTGGCTGCCACTGGGGCTACTCCTACAGTAGCAATGGAGAAACACGTAAAAACAAAGTTCTGTGTTATTACAAGTACAAAAACAATGTACATCGACCATTCGTCTAAAAGATCTTTATCAAGAAAAGGATGCAATTGAAGCGAAGGAAATCAAGTTTTCCTATAAGGCAGACAAAACATACACAAAGAGACAATAAGACCATAACGACCCTGAAATCATTATTTTTGTACTTTGTACAACTACAGTACTTTGTTTTTATGTGTTTCGACTCAGATACAAGGTGGTTGTGTGTTCAATCTCACACTCAATGTTACACACATAAGCAATAGAATCGATCCTCCTAAATGCTACACATTTACAAAATTTCCTGACGCCTTTTTTTCAGACCATAGGGTAAGAAGTGACATCACTTCACATTGCTAAGAAATAGTGTACAGGAGGTAGTAAGGGCAATTCCTTTCTTCGTGTATTCTTCTTCTTCTTCAGCGATCTCTGGTCATGCGCTTAATTTACTGTGGACCACAAACTGGGCAGACAGCTTCAGGTCTGTCAGGTTTCCCCAAGCAGTTTTCAGTCGACTGGTGTGCCACATGTTGCTTCTCAGCTCACACAGAGGACAGTCTTGCAGGATATGCTCTGGTGTCTGTTCTGCCTGCTGACACTGGCAGAGAGCTGTTTGACTTATTCCTAGTCTGTATAAGTGTTTGTTGAGTCTGCAGTGTCCGTGCGTAGTCGAAATATAATGACCTGGTCTGTTCTGCTTAGGTCTTTGAGGAGTCTTTTCCATAATCATATCCAATGTTGTCTTCCAGTCTACTTCCAGTCTCTTCGTGATGAGCGTAGATTATGGGATTGAACCCACACCTCATGCCCGAGTGGATAGACAAACACTACGCTTTCAGCTCATCGACCCACTCTGCACACTAAAGAATAGAATTGTGAAGTGATATTTTATATCATATTCTCTGGCCATGTACAGGAATCGACAAATCTGAGGTGGTCAGAGCGGATCAGATCAGATCTGGAAAAACCGAGGGGTGGCTGCGGTAATACTTAATAAATTTTCGTTTTAGTACAAAGTCGCCAATGTATGGTATCACATAAGCAAGCAAAAGGAAATAATAATCTGCAAAAGGCGGGATATTTTATTTGCTTTTTATATGTCACTGTATTCTCAAGCAAATTTAATGATACTATTTTCCAGATATCAACAATTAAAGAAACACAAAAAAAATAGATTATTTAGTTTTGTCTTCTTCGGGAAATGTAGGTGGTTTTATTAAACCAACATTCACAGAAAATACAACATATACTAACAGAACAGAAATAGGGTTCAGCATATCAACTATATTTATTCTAGACATGACTTTTCCATTTCTTCTATGAAAGGTTCTCATGTTTGTTTAACTTGAACACCTGATTTATGTACTATCGTTAGTCTCCTAATCTTTTTCTTCTTCTTCAAACCCTAGGAATTATAAGTTTTCACTCTCTTTCCTATAGTACATTGAGGAGGGAGGGAGGGAGGAATCCAGGCTTTCTTTAAAACCCAGAGGAACCTCTAACAGCTCCAGGAGTGTAGTGTTGTCTGACGTGCGGAGCTTATACTCAATATGGTTCTGTCTCTATGTGACTAGCATTCATAATAAATCATAATCTAGTCATGTACATCAATGTGTAGTTAAAACTAATTGTTAGTAATCAACAGATTCAACCTACTTAGATACCAGAGCAAAATGGCTAGTGCATAAGATTAACTCGTAGTGAAATAGCTGCTCCTGCGAAAAGCTACCAACAACACTCAGAAAGACAAAGTCACCAAAATCCAGCATAAAGAAAGAAGTTGGTCACAGAACCTTGCTTAAATTACATTGAGAAAGGCAGGATGAAGTGGTTTGCCACTTAATAAGAATGCATCCAAACTCCACAGTATATAAAGTCTTCTACAACAGAACATCAGGAAAGAAGGCGAGAGAAGGTCCCCGAAAAGATGGTTACACCGGTAGCATGTGACGCAAGAAAGTAAAGAAAGCAAGTACATCAACAATACTGTAATAACAACGCATAGTTAAAAAGTTGAAACATCAACGTATAGTTAAAACGGTTAGCAGTGTGAGAAAAAGAATAATAAGTATAGTTAAAATGTTTACATCAAGTAGTTAAAAAGTTGTTAATACATCAACGTATAGTTAAAAACGTTTGTTAATACATCAACGTATAGTTAAAAACGTTTGTTAATACATCAACGTATAGTTAAAAACGTTTGTTAATACATCAACGTATAGTTAAAAACGTTTGTTAATACATCAACGTATAGTTAAAAACGTTTGTTAATACATCAACGTATAGTTAAAAACGTTTGTTAATACATCAACGTATAATTAAAAACGTTTGTTAATACATCAACGTATAGTTAAAAACGTTTGTTAATACATCAACGTATAGTTAAAAACGTTTGTTAATACATCAACGTATAGTTAAAAACGTTTGTTAATACATCAACGTATAGTTAAAAACGTTTGTTAATACATCAACGTATAGTTAAAAACGTTTGTTAATACATCAACGTATAGTTAAAAACGTTTGTTAATACATCAACGTATAGTTAAAAACGTTTGTTAATACATCAACGTATAGTTAAAAACGTTTGTTAATACATCAACGTATAATTAAAAACGTTTGTTAATACATCAACGTATGCTAAAACGTCTGTTAATACATCACGTATTTAAAACGTTGTTAATCATCATCATCAGGTGCCGTCTCCACATCGAAGATTGGCTGCAATGCATCTCCAGCATCCTCTATCTTTCGCCTTGGTGTGCACGCCGGACTGTAACTGTCCATTTCTTAAAGTTTCCTCCACTTATCTCTGGTCTTCCTCTTGCTCTTCCCCTCAACTTTCCCCTCTAGTAAATGTTTTATCATGTGTCATGTCTTTTTATGTGCCTCAAAGTTTGTTAATACATCATGTATAGTTAAAAACGTATTGTTATACATCAGGTATAGTTAAAAACGTTTGTTATACATCATGTATAGTTAAAAAGTTTGTTAATACATCATGCTATAGTTAAAAACGTATTGTTAGTACATCAATGTATAGTTAAAAACGTATTGTTAGTACATCAATGTATAGTTTAAAAAAAGTATAGTTCCCATTTATCATCCATGTCCACAAAGTAATCAACAAGAACAGAAGCTATGCCTTTCATAGGAACAATTATATTTGCTCAAAACACGATTTTAAAAATGCCGGCATGCAGTATTTTACATTTACACATCCATTTTATATTACAATTGCTTTCTGTTATTGACTTTTGCTGCAGTTTCGTTATTATTTTGCGTTATTCTTGAAAACAGTATTCTCATCGACATTGTGAAACTTACTAATATGTTGAAATTAGTACTGCACACACGTAATGGTGGTTATAATAATTTCTTCCATGTGTTGACTGAAACTATTATCTATATCTGTCAAATTGTTTCTTGTATAAAGATCTCTGCTTTTTTGTAGTTCACACCAGTGGCGGCTCGTGCTCATTTTAGTTGGTGGGGCCAGACACAAATTTTCGGAAAAATCATAATTTTGGGTAAGGTTATATTTTAATTTATAAAATAATAAATACACGTTACACATTATTTTGTTAGGGCCCGGCCCCACTGGCCCTTAATGACGAGCCGCCACTGGTTCACACTAAGATCCGTGTGTTTTTTCACTGTGTTTTTTTTTCACTGAACCACTGAGTTTACCTCAATATGTAATATTTGAGGCAGTTTTGAAATATGCTCTCTGCAGTAGGGAGTGCCTATCCACGTGTACACATGGCTAAATTGTAGCTCTTTATTTTTGTATACAGATCGCTGAAGGGGTTGATTGTTGTTCTGTTATAAGGAGTCGAATTACAACTTATTCTAATCTGTTCTTAGTTTGGTAGTCGTCGTGTGTTGGTTCTTGTGGCTTTCTGAATGTTTTATTCAACCGTTTCTTCTAACGACACGTAACTGGCACATCAGGTTGCTTATATTAAGCAGCTTTCTTAGCCAGTCGGTATGCTTTCCTGGTATTCCACAATGTTACCGTATCCACTGCGTTTTATCCTCGTGATAGTTGCATCTTTCAGAGAGTAAGGTTTGTAGACATGACCATTTTTTGGACTTAAGCGCTGATCTTACAACTGTTCAAAATGACACAGAATGAATTCATTTTCAATAGTTTCTCTGCTGCCAGAGACTGAAGAAATTGGCGAATAACTGTTGAGGCCATATGCTCCACACGAAGCAGAGAGGATTAAGTAAGTAAGTTTCTCAGCTGCTATCTTGAATGTCTGGATTTCTGTATCATAGTTATAACAAAATGTCCTAGTTGGTGCTCTGATTGTTTCATTAATATTGTTTGGGTATTCTATATTAACTTCTGCTTCTCCATTCTTTAATGCATAATGCGATCACAAATTCATGTATATTCCTATTATGAGATCTTGTAGCCATTTTTCATTCAAGAAGTTGTGAGTGTTCGCCCTGCACGAAGTTCTGCTCATTCTTATCAAACTTTCCTTTCATCTCTTGATATATATTGGTGGTGCATGTTCCTCTCTCCAAGAGGTTTTATGAGGACTATCATCATGGCACTCTGGACATGTCTATAGTTGATCCTATCTCCCCTATCTCCGCTTCAACAAATCATATATGGCATCTAGCACAGATGACTACATTGAAAGAACTGGATTAACTATACATCAAGGAGATAGGGTCATCATTACGAATGCAATGTAAAAAAGGACATTAAGTTGAGAATCGAGACATTCAATCACTGAGGGAACCCAGACACCAACTAAAACAAACAGAAAATGTTATGACTCAATGAAGGACATATTCCAGAATATAGTAACGGGGTAACTGAAAAGTAGCTTTAAAAGAATCAGGACCAGCAACTTCGTAGACAAACTCCATACCTACCTGTCGCTGATGCCCTTCTTTGCTCATGTGTGTCTCTACATGCTTCCACGTCGCTGTAGAGTTGCTGTAGTTCAAGGCAATAAGAAAAATGTCCGTTAGATAATTTTTGCCCTTGTTTTTCTAGACTACAAATGTATATTAATTGGTTATGTCCCTTACATTAGTGACCGTTCATTCACTCTCAAGTTTTAATTTTATTCTCAAACAGGCAAGCCTGTGTCAGATTGTGTTGTTAGAATTTAAACAATAGAAGGTCTGACTATGTATGTTTGATGGCTGAGGGTCTTTATCGTGATGTTACGAATACACAATATATTAAATATTCTTCTTCTTCGCACGCTCCATATCGAGCACGTGTTAAACAACTCCTTATGTGATCTGTAAGTTTCACTTGTTCTTCATTATCTACTTCATTGTCTACATTTGAACATCTGTTAACGTCATTTCGTTTCTGTTGTTTATCAATTCCTCTACTTATTTTTATCTGTAAGATAATGTTAAACTGAACAGCATTTGTTATATTTGTTATTATTTTTTTTTCCTTTTTCGTCATTTATACTTCTTCTTGCGTGTTTTCCAACTTTCATTTATTTCACAATATCTGCTTGTTGACATGTGAATCTTCATCACTTTTCTATATAACTTTATTTTTATATTGTATCTTTTCTTCAACGAATTGTGTGCATTTATAGCTTGTTGATGGGGGAGTTTGTCCGACTGGATTGTGTGCATTTGTAGCTTGTTGATGATAGAGTTTGTCCGAATGGATTGTGTGCATTTGTAGCTTGTTGATGGGAGAGTCTGTCCGAATGGATTGTGTGCATTTGTAGCTTGTTGATGGGAGAGTCTGTCCGAATGGATTGTGTGCATTTGTAGCTTGTTGATGGGAGAGTCTGTCCGAATGGATTGTGTGCATGTGTAGCTTGTTGATGGGAGAGTCTGTCCGAATGAAATGTGTGCATTTGTAGCTTGTTGATGGGAGAGTCTGTCCGACTGGATTGTGTGCATGTGTAGCTTGTTGATGGGAGAGTCTGTCCGAATGGATTGTGTGCATTTGTAGCTTGTTGATGGGAGAGTTTGTCCGACTGGATTGTGTGCATGTGTAGCTTGTTGATGGGAGAGTCTGTCCGAATGGATTAGAGTGCGGCTCCCGTACACAAGACCCGTGTTAAATTCACGGTGATACCAAAGATTTATTTCTGTGGGCAGAAATAAAAAACCCTAACCTGGACAGCTTCGCGACGACTGCATTAGCTATGCGGGCATTACATTCTTTTGACTTCCGTCCCACCTGTCCTACACCGCCCTGAACAGTAGTACCACCGGCAGTAACGACAGTTTTTTCTTCTTCTTTCTTTGTGTAGCTTGTTGTTATCTTCTTATATCAAATGTGATAGTAAGGATTAACGCAATGTGTCGAGTTGTATTGGATATGAAGTGCGTGCTGTCAATTGTCAGCACCCGGTTCAACTTAAGAGGGGAAACAAAATTGGTCAAAATTTATTTTACAAAATTGTAATTGTTAATTTGAGTGAGTGAAAATCGTGGCATATCCTTTACATGACGTCACAATCAACAACAGTAATCGGTTTGACGATTTTCTAGGCACTAATACGTTCAGTAGTTTGCCTTTGCTTTCTGCATGGTTAGATCTGTGTTTTACCT
Source organism: Arion vulgaris (assembly GCA_020796225.1). NCBI lineage: Eukaryota > Metazoa > Mollusca > Gastropoda > Stylommatophora > Arionidae > Arion > Arion vulgaris. The sequence continues at coordinate 28,520,335 of CM036761.1, read as the reverse complement.
TTCATAAAATTTCACGTAAACACATTTGTTTCCAATCTTCCTTCTGCAGGGTTTGAACCAGGTACACTTGGGTTGTGATCGAGCTCACTACTGCTCGTAGTGGACCAGGCAAAAGCCATGTTTTTACAAGACTTTTATTTTTAGAATTAAAAAACGCGCTTTAGTGGGGCTCCTGGTGAAAAGACGTCCAACCCAAAGTCACGTAGTGTGGCGTTTGGTCCACTAGGTGTTACTAAGCTACTGACTAACATAATTGTTAGTTTACTCGGCAGAAATTTAGAAGTCCAGTTTTAGATCAGATTTACATTGCATGCTACATGTATGCTTTTAACTTCTACTTGGAGTTCTGAAATTAATGAATTCTTATTTTTCATGTTTGTTGGCCTACACGCTCTGATATAACCAAAACAAGGTTCGCCCTTAGGTTGAATGCGCGTTTCTCGGCTTCAAGTGGTTCTAATACCCGACATAACAAACAACAACAAAGTTTAAACCGTTGTTAGTTGCAACAGTCATTCACAATGAATCATCATAAAAATCATTTTCAAGGGGATGGAACAATTTAGTCCTCACCCTTGCTCAATGTATAGTCGTCCATTTTAACAGAGTGACCGAGTCATATTGGAAAGCTCGGTTCAATGAAATTAGTCCTTCACCTTGAGACCCTATTTTATGTAAGCATACAGCGTAGTCAGCATCAAAACCTTGACCTTCGGATTTGTGCGGTAAAATTTCCATCAAGGGTCAACAACGAAAATCCTCCACTCTTTTAAACTATCAAAGCATTCAACATATTAAAGTAACTACTGCTTGTCTAGAATGGAGGTGCGTATGACGTCAATTGTGAAACTATAAACACCTGGTGAAACGTTTGACAGTTGATTTTGAAGGATCGTGCGACGATTGATAATCCGTTAATCTTGTCCGCAAGGTTTCACGATATCTTAAACAATAATTGACCAGTTGTAAATGAGGTCGGAGATTCGTCATTTGAAAGTATAAATATGAAAGAAAAACAAGAAGCGGACTAAACTCTAGTGTTAGACATCTCGCTACAAAAACTAGAAACTAAATATAAAGTTATATCTATATTCTTCTTTGTTTTCTATTCATTTTTCCTCTAATCCTGTTTTGCTTCACAATGTCATGATTAGATATTTTTAGAACACGATCTTGTTTACGTCTTTCACTGACTCTTCTATTTATGTGGTCAACCTTTTGAGGTGTTGACCTTTCGTTTGTATCCCCTGTACCTGAATATATGATATATATAAATATGCAGTGGCGGCTCGTCATTAAGGGTCAGTGAGGCCGGGCCCCACCAAAAATAAAGTGTAACGTGTATTTATTATTTTAGACATTAAATTATATCCTAACCGAAACCGTGATTTTTCCGAAAATATCTGTCTGGCCCCACTAACAAAAATGATCACGAGCCGCCACTGTATGTATAATCGCTTTACTAATAACAGACATACTGACGCTATTGAAAGGTAACAGTTAACGGTTCAATTCCTTCAGTCCAAACAAGTTAAGTTCAACCAAATAACGGATGGATAGTCTGTTATTTACATATCTTTAAATTGAAGAACCTGAAATTTTGCTTCAATGGTAATTTGTTGTAACTTACAATACTCAAATGAATTTGTAAGAAAGGTGGATACCGACTAAAATAATAACGTAACATTTGCATTCATCACCTGGTGTTTGCGCAAAATATAGGGATTGAGATGGTATGATAGGGTCACAAGTGAAGAACTTATGGAGAGAACAAGACATATTCCAGTGAACCAAGAGGTTAAAAACCACTTGCGCTGGACAGGAAACACTTTAAGAAAACCATCGGGAATATAACAAGAAGGGTCATTTCTTGGAACTCACAGGAACACGAAAGAAAGGGAAACCTAGAAATACATGGAGACGAGATTTGGAGGCAGAGATCAACAATGTAAAGAAGAGCTGGAGGAAGCTACAGTAGATAGCTAGAGATAGGATGACTTAGCATGAGTTAGTTGAGGGCGTATACCCCAATCCGGGTTAAAAGGCAGAAAGAGAGAGAGAGAGAGAGAGAGGAAGAGAGAAAAGTTAGAGTACCAAAAAGAATCGTCAAAGAATAAATAGAAAGGCAATAAAACTGCTTCCGTTTGAACTACATTAATTGTCCCTAGGTGCTCCGATCTACTTTGCATTATCTACAACAGTGTCCACTGACTAACGGTACCAGTCTGATGTGACTGATTTAGTTTTCTTTGATTTTGAGATCTTTATGGGGAAAATATATATATATATGTTCTCTTTGTTGTCCATGTTATACGAATGTCTCTTAATTAAGCAACACTTGTGCTCAATGGATAGCGACTAGGTAATGTTGGTACTGTTATCTTATTTTATACGAATGTCTCTTAATTAAGCAACACTTGTGCTCAATGGATAGCGACTAGGTAATGTTGGTGCTGTTATCTTATTTATTTTAAAATATTAGCTACTTACAAAATCACAACCACCTGGTCAAATATTCCTCTGTGTATTCCTCAAATATACATCTCATCTCATGAATATAAATATAACTATTGATACAACTAAACATATATTTATTCTTAATTTAATACGTGTGGTGCCGGGGCCGCAGGGGAACAAAGAATAGTACCACTGCGACTTACAAGACATATTGTAAGAGGTGACTGCTGTAGGACCTAGAGAAGCTCCTAGTAAATAAAAAGCACAGCATAAATATGATGTGCTGGTCTACTTGTAGGCGCGTAACTGGCACTACGTACAATCTCGTTTAGGCTCAGATCACATACAAATCAAACAGAGTGGTTAAGAAGTGCTCTATATATACATCTTGTATTGTACATTTCAGATTAATCAACACACATATCTTAAACATACAACATAAACTATTGAAACAAACACAAATTTCAATATATACTCAATATATTAATTCATAAAGTATACACAGGATGATGGTACAATAGTTGTAACAAAGTCAAGAGAACAGAGAACACATAGTTTTTCATTGAATGGTAACGACGATAGTCATGTCAATTGATCAATCACCAAATTCAGGTTCTTCCTCTACATCGCTAGTTGTAAAAAAAAAAAGGTTGCTAACATTTAAAATTAGGCTCCGATTTGTATGCAAATAGGGGGAAGACTGCAGTAAAACTTGGTAAATAGTGAAACACGTACAAACAAGTACTATAGTTTTACAAATACAGAAACAGTGACGATAAACAGCAACGTTTCGACCAACAGGCCTTTATCAAGCAAACGAACAAACAGGAGTGACAAATTAAATGAAACACAAATGGACGACCAAATACCAACGTATCTAAGAAAATCTGAATAAAAACGAATAACGAAATAAATGTAACACAAAAACACACATAAAAACTAGAAATAGAACGGAAAAGAAACAATGAAACATCTAGTAAATATATAACTTGAATACATGCAACATATACCCATATAGATTACAAAGCATGGGAAGAGAAAGTACTAAGAAGCATAAGAATGTAATACGTTGAGCCCGCGTGGTCGCAAGGTACCATACAAAGAAATCAACCGATTCTCCAGAGCCTTAAGTACAGACGGGACAGAAGCCTTAAAGATATGTTGGTTCACAGTCGCCTCAAGCCTCATATCCAGAGTCATTTTGGCACCATCCAGTGTGGCCGTTGGCGCTGCAACACTTGTGCTTATGTAATACAGACCCGCACGGTGTCTTTTCCAAAAGCCACGTTCGTTGTTGAAGACAGTTTCACGTGCGAGTCCGTAATATTATCTATGCCATTATCTGCAAGCGGTGCAACAAGGCCTATATTGGGGAAACCGGCAGGAGACTCAGTGACCGATTCGCCCAACACTTGCGCGATATACGCCAATGCTCTGTGACCCTGTAGCTACCCATTTCAATGATACTGGCCATTCAGGAGCTTGCGATGTCCAGGTCACAGCCATCCGATCATGTTCCTCTGATGATCGTAGTCGATTTGCTCTGGAGAATCGGTTGATTTCTTTGTATGGTACCTTGCGACCACGCGGGCTCAACGTATTACATTCTTATGCTTCTTAGTACTTTCTCTTCCCATGCTTTGTAATCTATATGGGTATATGTTGCATGTATTACATTCTTATGCTTCTTAGTACTTTCTCTTCCCATGCTTTGTAATCTATATGGGTATATGTTGCATGTATTCAAGTTATATATTTACTAGATGTTTCATTGTTTCTTTTCCGTTCTATTTCTAGTTTTTATGTGTGTTTTTGTGTTACATTTATTTCGTTATTCGTTTTTATTCCAGATATTCCTTAGATACGTTGGTATTTGGTCGTCCATTTGTGTTTCATTTTAATTTGTCACTCCTGTTTGTTCGTTTGCTTGATAAAGGCCTTGTTGGTCGAAACGTTGCTGTTTATCGTCACTGTTTCTGTATTTTGTAAAACTATAGTACTTTGTTTGTACGTGTTTCACGATTTGTATGCACCTCTGTTCTAAGTATCAGTTTTTAATTATGGTAATTTAGAAATGGTTTGTTGTCCCTTGTTGAAAATTATTTTTGGGGCTACGCGGCTTTTAACTACTGCGATCACTTAGAGATGGAGTATCGTCGTGGTCATCTCTGTATCGATGAAGCTTTCATCCGTTTTCCTAAGTCCCAAGAACCTCCCACACAATGCTTTTAGTTCTTGTGATAATTTGTAATTGTCTTCTATTTTTTTTAGGTATATCTTTGTGGTAGTAAAATGGCACAAAACAGCGCAGTAAACTCCACACCTGTAGCAATTAATCCGGATGTCAAGACCGAGTTAGAAAAAACATTGGACCAGGTGTTTCTGCTCATTATGGGAATTATTATTATGAGTAAGTACGTGATGTTTCTTCTTCTTCTTTTGTCGTCACACTGTTACCAGGTTGCTGTCCAGTGTCGTGGTTTTCTGTTTTTGTCTTGTGCTGTTCTACTAGCTTGGGTGAATGTTATGTTTATTCTTAGACAAGATTCTGCTACACCATCTTTTTTGTGGTCTTCCGCTCACCTATTTTCCCTGATGTTCTCACCCAGTTTCCTGATGATGGATTCAGGAAGAACAAAAGCTGTACAGACGCAATATTCGCCCTCAGACAGTTAGTAGAAAGGACTATCGAATCCGACAAACAGTTACACGTTGCATTTGTAGATCAGGAAAAAGCGTTCGACAGCGTAGATAGGCACAAGTTGTGGAAAATACTAACAACCTATGGGGTTAATGAACACCTAATCAACCTTTGCAAGAACATTTATACTGACAGCCAATGTACGATTAGAACAAATACAGGATTATCAGAAAAGTTTCACGTAGGGTCAGGAGTAAGACAAGGTTGCATACTATCCCCGCTGCTATTCATCACGTACATTGACCACATTTGTAAAATAGCTAACACCAGCGAAGGAAACAACCTCGGAGAACTCTTAAATGAATTTCTTTTGCAGACGATCAGGCAATCATATCAACAACAGAAGAACAGCTACAACAACACATCAACAGACTCCAGTTAGCATGTAACGAATACAACATGAGAATTAACATCGACAAAACAGAAGTAATGACATTCGCCAGAGAGGAAAACACTACCAACATCTCCATCGATAATCACCTACTAAATCAAGTAAAAGATTTCACATACCTGGGAGCATTTTTTCAGCAAATGGAAGAATAACTAATGAAATTCAACACAGATGCAACAAAGCAAATCAAATGATAGGGCAAATGGCGCCAATTTTAAGATGCAAACACGTCACCATGAACACAAAAGAGCAATGTTCAACACAATCTTTATCCCACACTATGTTACCAGTGCCAAACCTGGACGCTGACAACAAACGATAGAAGAAAACTAGTCACAACAGAGATGAAGTGTCTACGCATAATGCTGGGTGTAACAAGAAGAGACCGGTTGAGAAATGAAGACATCAGGAAAAAGTGGGTACAACATCAGTACTAGACTTCATCAAGAAACAACAAATTAAATGGTTCGGTCACGTAAGCAGATTACCATCAGACAGTGCACCCCAAAGAGCAATGCTGCTCCGATACAATGGGTACAAAGCAAAAGGCCGGCCACGCAAAGATGGACCTCAGAGATAACAGAGGCGACGAAAGAGACTATCTACGAAGCGCATACTAGGCCCGTTTTAGAAATCTCTTCCTGACCTGACGCTGTGAGGCATACAAGATTCGAGAAAGAAAGAAAGATGACGTGTTGTTAATCATATTAAAAATTACAATTTCTTCTTTCTTTACTCTATTCGCCAACTTTATTAAGTTAAAAGAAAATAATGGTCCATAAAGAAAACAATGGGCAATACCAGGTTATCAAGATCGCTAATGAAATTATCATGTATTGCATTGGAAACAGTCATCAGTCTTGTCTATTTCACATCAACATTATCTATTATCAGTTCTAGTCACGCACAAGTGAACATAAGACAGATACCGAAGCAATTCTGTTCAATTCGACGAGAACCCTTACCAGTGCTATGTGGTTCATGAATCAATAATCAAGTTAGCAATACGAGGAATTATTATGTGGTTCCTGAATCAATAATCAAGTTAGCATATGAGAGTCATTAATCAAGAAGGCGTATGCTAGTCAATGAAACAGAAGACTAAGTATATGATGTGAAAAAAAAATAACATCAGTAAATTTTCACCCGTCTTCTTCTTCTTCTTTTCATATTTCTTTGTTTAACATCATTGAAGTGATGAGGGAGATGTACGCATTTTCTGTACGACGTGTTTAATGAACTGTATAAGTCGGAATTCAATTCTATAAATGTATTCTTGATTTCTTCACTAACACTTTTGTATGGTCTTTCTCATGTTCTGTATTCACTAACGGTTTTTTTTCTCAATATTGATCTCCTGATAGACGATATCATCATATTTTCTTTGTTATGTGTCCAAACCAATCAAGCTGTTGTCCTTTAATAAATTGAATACTCCCTTGAACTGATTGGAATAATAAGTATCTTTGATGTATTTCTGCTTTTACATAACTATTGCTTGATTGATTGTTATTTTCCATCAGTGATGCAGTGTGGATTCGCATTTCTGGAAGCTGGCAGTGTCAGAAGTAGAAATACAACGAATCTTCTGATTAAGAATATGCTTGACTCTTGTAAGTTTTGATGGTTTGTTACTTGTGTCGATTGTGCTATTGTTATTTCTTGTATTACATGTAGTTGTTGTCATTAAATAACAATCTTTTGTAATTATATCTATACTCCTGAAGTCGGGGAAGACACGAATGTTTGGCCGGGAACACTGATATAAAAGAAAGCATGACTTCACGCAAAAATCTGTCAGAAGCGCCCTACCAGCGGCCTAGCTACGCCTAAATTTATAGTGGGCGAACACAAGAAGAAGAAGAAGTTATATCTATTATTGTTTGATGACTTTTTCATTGTGTTTCTATTGGTATTTTACTATATGTTGTAGACTAAATATCTATGTGGCTAAGTTTGACTATTGGTATTTTACTATATGTTGTAGACTAAATATCTATGTGGCTAAGTTTGTAAGCCCTCGCCTCGTGTTCCGAAGGTTGTGGATTCCAATCCTCTTTACTAGTGTATTTGTTCAGAGAACTCTAGAATTTTGGCTAGAGCTACGAAGTTCGTGATTTGTACAATACTCTCGTCAGATGTCGTGCCATATCTGTGTCCGAGGGACCGAGACATACAGGGTAAAACCTGGCGGAATGAAGTAAAATCTTTCAAAGAGTGGAAACAGAGAAGATGTTTCAACCTTTCTTATTAGTATTATTATTTCATATTTGGTGTTTTTATTTCGATTGTTTTCTGTCTATTCTATTTTGTTGGTGCTAGAGTTATTGGATTATTTGTTGAACTTGTTATTGTTATTTCACTGGGACCGTAGGGGTCTCTGTGAAGTAGAGGTAAGGTTCGAATCTCGTTTCAAAGATTCTCAGTTCTCTCCCTCGTGGAGACATTGGTATATATTTCCAGAGAAGGTAAGATTGAGTTTCTAGTTCCCATGGTAGACGGACAACAAGACGTAGCTCCCGTCGTATTCAAGTTTAGCACGTAGAAGAACTCTTGACATTTCAAAATGGAGAAGAGGAGGCTGGAAAGCCGCTGCCGAGGTAAAATTCATTAGAAATATTTCTAAAATAAAATTAGTACAACATATTTTAACCACCTCTTAAATTACACTAGGGACCCTCGCCGGTGCTACGGAGCTCGTGCACTGCTGCTGAAGTCTTTCTGTTGGAGAAAGAGATCGGAGCACACATGGCTAGTTACCGAAATGCAATAATGATGGTCCTATCAATCAATACTCATATATATATATATATGTTATGTTATGTTATGCGATCGACGTCACGGCACATTGGGCATTCCCATGCATGCTCTGTCCTCCGCTGCAGCAGCCATCCTAAAGTCCATTTGCTCACCGTACCCATGAGAAGTTGATTACTATATCTTCTCTCTACCACGAAGACGACACTGTCTGGCATGTCCACACTTAACGCCTAATTCTCGAACTCGTTCCAGTGTCTGAGACGTGCCCATGTCACATAATTGAGAATTGAGAGCGTATATATACATTCTTGAGTAATGTGTGTTTTTAAATATATAATAATTGATGTTGTTTTATTGCAGTTGTTGCAGGCATTGCTTACTGGACACTAGGGTTTGCATTTGCTCATGGTGGTGGAAACAGTTTCATTGGTTGGCACTACTGGGCATCATCCAATCTTCCAAACTCCGGTCTGGCATTTTTTTTCTTCCAGTTTGTCTTTGCTGCAACAGCAGCTACTATTGTGTCTGGTGCTCTAGCGGAGAGATGTGAGATGGTGGCTTACTTCGTGTATAGTTTTGGAATCACTGGTAAGAACCTTCTAACTTGGACAAGATCTTGTTAGATAAGTCGTAAGCAATGTAGATAGTACATAAAAGGGTGTTGTGTATTGTTTGTTTGTTTCCTCCCGTGTGTTGCTGGGGCTTGCAGGGGGAGCAAAGAATAGTAACACTAAGGTATACTGCTATGTTCCCGATGGCCTGGAAAGAAGAATATTAGAGGGCAGGGTCCCAGGACGCAGAGGCAGACCAGGAAGAAGATGGCTACACGATATTAAAGAAAACATGAATATGACCATCGACGAAGTTGGTGAGCTGGCTAGAGACAGTGAATTTCAGATGCGCTGCAAAGAGAGCAACGTCCTATAAAGGATATAATTTTCATTCCTTTTTACCGTTGTAATATTTTTGTCAAAGTCTATATGTGGTGTTCCGTGACATTCGTCAATTTTGTTTATCGATTGCTTGAAAAAGGCTTTTATGGTCGAAACGTTGCTGTGTATTGTCATTGTTTTTGTATTTTGTAAAACTACAGTACTTTGTTTTACGTGCTTCGCTATAAAGGATACTGATGATGATGATGGTATACTGTTGATCTCGGTAGGCTATAAAACTATAAATAACAAATGAAGTATTCATTACAGCAGATGTTGGAAATATCCACCACAGGTTTCAAGATTTGTCTGTACACGTTTCTTCATGTTGTCAAATATTCTTTCTTCAGTTGAAAACATCACTATGGTTTGTCGCTTAGTTAGTTAGCACATAGGGCAGGGAATTTATATCTCCATGTGATGCGGTTCTTTGCTAGCAGTTGGAGATCTTGTATGGTTTTACATCCCAATAGTTTACTTTCTCGTAGGATTGTTATTCAAAGAGCAGTCTTAGGTCTTCCACGTTTTCTTTTCCCAACTGATGACCACATAAGGACTTGTCGATGTAATCTCTTTTCGTCTGATCTAAGAACATGACCTAAATATTTCCACCTTCGTTTCCTTATAATATTTGATACGGGTTGTTGTTGTGTTCTATCTCTCACTGTGTTGTTAGAAACGAAATCACTCCATTTTCTTTTAATAATTTTGGGAGACATTTATTCTCAAAGCTGTCCAGTTTTTATCAATTTTCTTTGTTGATTTCCAACTTTCACAACCGTAGGTCAGTACAGGAATCACACATGACCTAAATAATTTAACTTTTGTGCATATACTAAGGTCTTGAGATTGCCAGATATTTGTTAACTAACTATGGTTTGAGTCAGTGGCGGCTCGTCATTAAGGGCCTATGGGGCCGGGCCCCACCAAATGTAATATGTAACGTGCATTTATTATGTTATAAATTAAAATATAACCTAATCCTAAACCATGATTTTTCCGAAAATGTTTGCCTGGTCCCACCAACAAAAAGGATCAGGAGCCGCCACTGGTTTGAGTGAAAAGAATTACCCCAGCAGACAACGGTCATTCCCTGCATATTGCGTGACAATTGACTATGAAACACATTTTTTATGACATCATGTACTTTGTTTTTCACATTTGTTCGACAAATGAAGTGTAAGATTTTACAAACACCCTGTAGAATAGTTGATTTGAATAGACAAATAATTATTTGGACACTAATGTTCGCCTTTTTGTTTCCTTGCTAGCTTTCATTTATCCAGTAGCGTCACATTGGGCGTGGTCTGACGAAGGATGGTTGCGCAAAGGCATGGATTACAATATCAGTGGGGCAAACGTCAACATCAATTATCACGTATGTCCATTTGATACCAGCTTCTAACCTTAGTCTTAATGAATATAGCTGATATGAGGATATGCAAAATCCAGGATAGTATTGTCTTTGTGAAGTGTTTCACTGATTTTGTATGGGGAAAGCGCCCGCGTGGTGCCGGTGCCCGCAAGGAAGCAACGAATAGTACCACTGCGACATGTCTCTAAATTTCTCGCCATTTTCAAAGTTGTATCTGGCAAGGAGTTCCTGCACTTAGATCTTCCTGGTTACAAAAGAAAAGATTGTAGAAGACATGGCTATTCACTGAAGTGAATTGATAATGGCCCTAGTAATCAATCGATCACTTTTGTTCATTGTACGAGTTGCAGAGACAAAATGACTGCAGAATGGTGTGTTGCAAAATATGTCAACAATATTTCGATCACAGAAAACATGTTGCTGTCTGAGGATATGACTGCTTACGTCAGGGTTATCAGCACACTTGGACGCAGCTGTAGAGAATGGGCCCCGGGCGTCGTCAGTGCGGAAATTCTTGCACTCGTGGATCAGCACTCCCACCCAGGTGATATCATTATCTACACCGATGGCTCTGTCAAGCGTGGCACCAGATCATCGTGGGCTTACTCAGCACAACGAAACGGTCGCACACTTCATGAGGACTGCGGGCCTTTTGAGACAACGACATCGAGCATGACTATGGAGATCACCGCTGCCTCCAGGGCTCTGTCATGGGTGGCTGAGCAACAGGTTACCAATACGATCATCATATCAGACTCGATGAGTATGCTTCAACCGATTGCATCTGGAAGTATGCGGGTGGAATGGGTGAACAGCATTCGGAGATCACATCTCAAGAAAATGACTTGGCTGTACACGCCTGGACATGCTGGAGTGCGGGCTAACGAGCGTGCTGACTCTCTTGCAAACAGTGCCCCGACTCAAGTGGGCAGAAGCATGGACAGAGCCGATATCATCAATGCGGTACGCTCTCAATTGTGTGACATGGGCTGGTCTCAGACACTGGAACGAGTTCGAGAATTAGGTGTTACGTTTGGACATGCCAGACAGTGTCGTCTTCGTGGTAGAGAGAGAAGATATAGTAATCAACTTCTCATGGGTACTGTGAGCAAATGGACTTTGGGATGGCTGCTGCAATGGAGGACAGAGCACGAATGGGAATGCCCAATGTGCCATGACGTCGATCGCATAACATAACATAACATAACATGTTGCTGTCTACTAAAACATTGCGTTCTTTGGCGACGCTAGCAGTTCCAGAACGACCACCGATTTCTGTGAATATAATCTACTTTAACATCTGAGGGTATACATCGTACAAATAATACACAGTATTTATCCGATATATGTTTGTGAGGTTTTGTATGGGCATAATGTTTCTGTGCATTCTTTATTCATATTCTTTCTTCTGTCAACAAACTGTTACCGCGCTGTTGCCCAACGTCGTGGTTTTCTGTCTCTTTCTTGCGCTGATCTAGCGGCTTGTTCGATAGTTATTTTTGCTCTTTGACAGAATTCTGCAATGCCATCTAAGCGTCTTTCTCGTGGTCTTCCTCTCGTCTTCATTCTGAATGTTATGTTGTAGAAGACTCTGTATACTGTAGAGTTTAGATGGATTCTTATTAAGTGACCAAACCACTGTGCTCTATGTTTCTCAATGTAAATCTTGCACGTGTCAACTTTCATTCTTATGCTGATGTAACTTTTAGTAGAAATTGCATTTCAAATGTAATTTATTTTTGCGACTGTGTTTTGCTCACTTGTCCATGTATTGCTCTGTGAACACCATTTTTTATTTGCAATATATAAAGAGAGAGTGGACAGGCTTGCATTGAAAGCTTTTATTATCGGAAAGTTTAGGGTTAATAAGAAGAATGTTTTTCGGTCTCCTGGCGACATACCGTTTGATGAGGACACTGAAATTAATGTTGAATCTAACCAGAGTTTAAAGGAGTTTGAAATTACATGTTGTACAAGTATAAGTGGATGTTTAAAGAGTTTGAAATTACACGTTGTACAAGTATAACTGGATGTTTAAAGAGTTTGAAATTACACGTTGTACAAGTATAACTGGATGTTTAAAGAGTTTGAAATTACACATTGTACAAGTATAACTGGATGTTTAAAGGAGTTTGAAATTACACATTGTACAAGTATAACTGGATGTTTAAAGAGTTTGAAATTACATGTTGTACAAGTATAACTGGATGTTTAAAGAGTTTGAAATTACACATTGTACAAGTATAACTGGATGTTTAAAGAGTTTGAAATTACACATTGTACAAGTATAACTGGATGTTTAAAGAGTTTGAAATTACATGTTGTACAAGTATAACTGGATGTTTAAAGGAGTTTGAAATTACACATTGTACAAGTATAACTGGATGTTTAAAGAGTTTGAAATTACATGTTGTACAAGTATAACTGGATGTTTAAAGAGTTTGAAATTACACATTGCACAAGTATAACTGGATGTTTAAAGAGTTTGAAATTACACATTGTACAAGTATAACTGGATGTTTAAAAGAGTTTGAAATTACATGTTGTACAAGTATAACTGGATGTTTAAAGGAGTTTGAAATTACATGTTGTACAAGTATAACTGGATGTTTAAAAGAGTTTGAAATTACATGTTGTACAAGTATAACTGGATGTTTAAAAGAGTTTGAAATTACATGTTGTACAAGTATAACTGGATGTTTAAAGAGTTTGAAATTACACATTGTACAAGTATAACTGGATGTTTAAAGAGTTTGAAATTACACATTGTACAAGTATAACTGGATGTTTAAAGAGTTTGAAATTACACATTGTACAAGTATAACTGGATGTTTAAAGAGTTTGAAATTACACATTGTACAAGTATAACTGGATGTTTAAAGAGTTTGAAATTACACATTGTACAAGTATAACTGGATGTTTAAAGAGTTTGAAATTACACATTGTACAAGTATAACTGGATGTTTAAAGAGTTTGAAATTACACATTGTACAAGTATAACTGGATGTTTAAAAGAGTTTGAAATTACACATTGTACAAGTATAACTGGATGTTTAAAGGAGTAGAGAAATGAGTGTCTTTAACTAGCGGGTCATAGAACCATCAGTATGCATACACTTAGACATCTTTTGAGAGATATTGAGCACACATATGCCTGAAAGGAGCGTTATGTCGTCGGTTCAGTAACTAACAACCAATATAACCAATGAGTGTGGTCGAATGGATAAGAACGCAGCTCCCATGCGGAGACTCGTATTAAATTTACGGTAAAGCCAATGACTTTTTTTATGTTGTGGGCATAAATGAAAAATCCGAACCTGAACAGCTTCGCAGCGACTGCACTAGCCATGAGGCAATTAAATTTCTCAGGCTCTCGTTCAACCTTTCCTACGCGACACCGCTCTAGAAAGCTGAACTACAGGCAGTAACTAACAGTAGAATGGAATATTGTGTTTGAAATGTTTGCTGTCTGTTAGTTTTAATGAAAAGTGTGAGCAAAATGTGAACACATTTCAGATGTGTATGTTAGTGTGTGTTGGTCTTTACTACGTTTCTTGATATTTCCTTATTTCTCATGATCTCTCTCTCTCTCTCTCTCTCTTGTGATCACTGCCCAGACCGCTGTACCAGATCTCTCCATACATTCTATTCATGTGGAAATCTGATTCATGCAGCCTTAGCATTGTGTGATTTACGTCACATTTTCAGCACGATTTGGAGCTCTGGTACTTATCATTCGACGATGTGTCCGGTTTCATCCAGCGTTTACTCGGTTCGCTCTCCGTTCTGTAGCCATCTAGTGTTTTTACGGTGTTAAGTAGCTAGCCCCACGTCCAACCTCCTTAGTGGCATCTTACGACATGGGTGGCAGGTAACAGTGGTTTTATTCTTTACACTCCAATTTGGGCTCCGGTAACCACTCGGGCGTGTCATGATCTTAATTTCCTTCAAAATAGAATGATTAATTTTATTTTAGCCAGAGACATTAACATAAATCTGAATTAATATAAAGTTTGTAATATGATTCTTTTCAGGATTTTGCTGGAAGTGGAGTTATTCACTGTCTTGGAGGAACTGCAGCCTTTTTTGGCGCACTTATCCTCGGCCCCCGTATTGGAAGATTTCATCATGAAAGCAAAACAGTGATTCAAGTTCGGGGACATTCCATACCTGTATGTGAACTATTCATTCTTGAAAACAAAACAAAATATTTCTATTAGCATCGTCTAGATATAATAGCAGACATTGTGATTATGTATGGATAATCTATGTTACCTGTACAAGAGTTTAGTCAGGGAAGAACCAAGGTGGGATGTGCACAAGGGCATACACATAAATATTTCTCACGGAGGAAGGTGGAGAGAGGGCAAATTTTTTTTTTTAAGGTAATTGGTAGTTTACCAAGCGAGAATGGAGAAAACCCGATTCTTGTCAGAATTGCGGACACCATGTACTGAACTATTAGCTTTATACAAATCTTTACGCCACAGCTAGTTTGCAACAGTCAATCACAATGTTTTATTGAAAAGACATTTTCTAGGATGTTCCCTCTGCCACAACGTAAGGACGCCCATGGATGTTTAAATCTCTGAAGACTGGTACACATCGTAAAGTTTTAGTGATCCAGGATGTAATGATGCTCTTGATATGAACATTTAACACAGGCCTAGAGTATAAGCCTAGCCTAGGACAAGCCTAGTCTAGGTGGCAAATGTCGCATAGGGGATAGTGACTCGGTCTACTAACTCCGACATTCTGAGTTCGATTTCCGCTGTGGACAGTTTAGTTGCAAATTGTTTCGCATGGATTTTTACAACAGGACGATGTCACCACCCGTTCAGAAAGCAATGACAAACTAATGAATGTAGTAATGCCTTGAAAAATCACAAACATCGTTAAAAAGCTGTGATTGATTCTCAAAGTCTTGCAAAGGATATGCAATTAACTAACTAGAGCATAATAAATCTTGCCATGACCATAGAGTTTCCTGCCTTAGCTAATGCATCTCACACAACACAGAAATCCATCTAATGCTAGAGATATTCAGCTCTGGTTTCTGTTCGCAGTGTGTAGAGCCGATACACAGGCACACTAGCACTTCAAATCAACGATAAAAATACAGACTTTATAGCATTTCAGCAAACAATCTGGATGTACAGATGAGGACATTAATTTAATGATTAGGAACGCCTGACATGCCTTTGATCTACTGCACATAGTGTGGAAATCTACATCATTGTTCCCTAAAACAAAGCTCAGGATATTCAGCTCAAATCTAACATTTGCGTTGCTGTATGACTCGGAAACATGGCAAATCAAATGCAAACAAGATTCAACGGATGTCTAAGTATGCAAAGAGATTGATTAATCAATATCTAACTGGCGTGTTAGGTTGCTGGACGCTGCTGGATTTGTAGAGGCGGATATCGGAGCACCTATGGACATGTACGGAGTGATATGATGATAGTTCTCATTTAACTGATAACGGATGTCTTCGGTATATTCTCAAAATGAGACTGCATGACAAAGTTGCAACACAGACCTGGTGGGGATAAGAACAGGCCAGGAACCCATGATGACTCAGGTTAAGAGGAGACAATAGTAATGGGTAGGACATACCCTGCGGAAAACACAGTCAAGTCTTACTAGACAAGCACTTGAAAGGAACTTGCAAGGAAAACAGAACAAAATGGGACTTCCTAAAAAGACGTGGAGACGACGTCTTCATGGGGAACTGAAGGATGCTTGACTATCCTGGGAAGCCTTAAAGAACACATCCAGAGACCGACAAAAGTGACGAACTGTTCAAATACTCAACTCTTAGTGGGGAGGAATAAGCCAAGTAAACCATGTCATTTGTTAAAAAGGAACGAGACACTAGCGCTGCTGAATCAATGAAGTAGAAGTATAGTTTGCAACAAAATTTACAAACTTTACAGAAACATTTTCGATGGATTAAGAAACAAAACATCTTTTTTAAAAATAATAAGTGTTTAAAATGAATTATTTTTCTGAAAGCTTTCAAATGTTTGATTAAAAAGAGAATTTGTCTAATTGTGTGACCTATAGAAAGGAAAATACACACAGAATTTAAGGGATAAATTTAGTAAACGCATCAGTCATTCAAAATTAACTATTGTGATGCAGCTGTTAGTTTCTTTTTAAAGTTAGATGTCATTAACATTAGAATTTAGCTCACTCCTTTCGAGGTTCATAAGATTTTGTAAGTGTGATTATAACTAGCAAAGCATTAATCAGCAAAACTAATTTATATTAATATATGCTTTTAGTAACAATTTATGTCAGCTTTAAGAGCTTCAATTTATGTAACGAAAATATGTGAGACAATTTTGTGCTTTTGGTTAGAGCGAAGCCAAAAATATTTGATATTTGGTTTTGGTTAGAGCGAAGCCATACTATATTTATTTTATGAATTGATTCTCTTTGTTCATACGAGACTATTGGCAAGTGTACACCTTGTTTACTATCTGATATGTCACATCGAAATGCCGAAGAAGAAGATAGTCAGCTGCAGCAGAAACATGGAGTCCCTAGTAGTTCTTATACATGTCATAATATATTTTTTAATGAATATTTATAACTCAATATCTTTATTTCTGACAGTTAATCACATATGTCTGGTTTCAGCTCACAGCTTTGGGCGGTTTCATTCTCTTATTTGGATTCTTAGCATTCAATGGTGGGTCGCAATTGACCATTTCGAACCCAGGAGACGGATCGGTCATCAGTCTAACAATTGTTAACACGGTGATCTCTGGTAGTACTGCAGCATTCGTCTCACTGATCATACGCAGGTGAAGTCTGTGTTCTATATTTTTATCTAATCTATATATGTATGTCTGTTTTTCTGTCTGTCTGCTTAGATGCATGCCTGCCTATCATATCTACCTACCTACTTACATGTCTGTATGTCTTCCTTCCTATCTGATGTCTGTTTATCTGGATGCCAGTCTTTCAGTGTGTATATATATCTAGCTATATGTCTGCCTATCTGTCTCTTTGTCTGCCTTTCTGTATATGTCTGCATATACATATATCTAGTTCTAGTTGTGTAAATAAATTATCTAATGATTAAATCATATTACTCCCGTGTGTTGAATGGGCTCGCAAGGGAAGCAAAGAATAGTACCACTTCAACCTACAAGGCATGTTGTAAGAGGCGACTGATGTAGAACCTATAGAAGCGACCCTAGTAAATAAAAAGCATCGCAGAAATCGGATGTGCTGGCTTACTTGTAGCGAATAACTAGCACAACGTATAATGGCTCTTAGGTTCTTGTAGCGAATAACTAGCACAACGTATAATCGCTCTTAGGTTCTTGTAGCGCATAACTAGCACAACGTATAATCGCTCTTAGGTTCTTGTAGCGAATAACTAGCACAACGTACTATCGCTCTTAGGTTCTTGTAGCGAATAACTAGCACAACGTACTATCGCTCTTAGGTTCTTTAGTGCATAACTGGCACAACGTACTATCGCTCTTAGGTTCTTGTAGCGAATAACTAGCACAACGTACTATCGCTCTTAGGTTCTTGTAGCGCATAACTGGCACAACGTACTATCGCTCTTAGGTTCTTTAGTGCATAACTAGCACAACGTATAATGGCTCTTAGGTTCTTGTAGCGCATAACTAGCACAACGTACTATCGCTCTTAGGTTCTTTTAGCGAATAACTAGCACAACGTACTATCGCTCTTAGGTTCTTTTAGCGAATAACTAGCACAACATACTATCGCTCTTTGGTTCTTGTAGCGCATAACTAGCACAACGTACTATCGCTCTTAGGTTCTTGTAGCGCATAACTAGCACAACGTACTATCGCTCTTTGGTTCTTGTAGCGCATAACTAGCACAACGTACTATCGCTCTTAGGTTCTTGTAGCGCATAACTGGCACAACGTACTATCGCTCTTAGGTTCTTGTAGCGCATAACTAGCACAACGTATAATGGCTTTTAGGTTCTTGTAGCGCATAACTAGCACAACGTATAATCGCTCTTAGGTTCTTGTAGCGCATAACTAGCACAACGTATAATGGCTCTTAGGTTCTTGTAGCGCATAACTAGCACAACGTACTATCGCTCTTAGGTTCTTTTAGCGAATAACTAGCACAACGTACTATCGCTCTTAGGTTCTTGTAGCGCATAACTGGCACAACGTACTATCGCTCTTAGGTTCTTGTAGCGCATAACTGGCACAACGTACTATCGCTCTTAGGTTCTTGTAGCGCATAACTAGCACAACGTATAATCGCTCTTAGGTTCTTGTAGCGCATAACTAGCACAACGTATAATCGCTCTTAGGTTCTTGTAGCGCATAACTAGCACAACGTACTATCGCTCTTAGGTTCTTTTAGCGAATAACTAGCACAACGTACTATCGCTCTTAGGTTCTTGTAGCGAATAACTAGCACAACGTACTATCGCTCTTAGGTTCTTGTAGCGCATAACTGGCACAACGTACTATCGCTCTTAGGTTCTTGTAGCGCATAACTAGCACAACGTATAATGGCTCTTAGGTTCTTGTAGCGCATAACTAGCACAACGTACTATCGCTCTTAGGTTCTTGTAGCGAATAACTAGCACAACGTACTATCGCTCTTAGGTTCTTGTAGCGAATAACTAGCACAACGTACTATCGCTCTTAGGTTCTTGTAGCGCATAACTGGCACAACGTACTATCGCTCTTAGGTTCTTGTAGCGCATAACTGGCACAACGTACTATCGCTCTTAGGTTCTTGTAGCGCATAACTAGCACAACGTATAATGGCTCTTAGGTTCTTGTAGCTCATAACTAGCACAACGTATAATCGCTCTTAGGTTCTGAGCGCATAACTACACAACGTACTATCGCTCTTAGGTTCTTGTAGCGAATAACTAGCACAACGTACTATCGCTCTTAGGTTCTTGTAGCGAATAACTAGCACAACGTACTATCGCTCTTAGGTTCTTGTAGCGCATAACTGGCACAACGTACTATCGCTCTTAGGTTCTTGTAGCGCATAACTAGCACAACGTACTATCGCTCTTAGGTTCTTGTAGCGCATAACTAGCACAACGTATAATGGCTCTTAGGTTCTTGTAGCGCATAACTAGCACAACGTATAATCGCTCTTAGGTTCTTTAGTGCATAACTAGCACAACGTATAATCGCTCTTAGGTTCTTGTAGCGCATAACTAGCACAACGTATAATGGCTCTTAGGTTCTTGTAGCGCATAACTAGCACAACGTACTATCGCTCTTAGGTTCTTTTAGCGAATAACTAGCACAACGTACTATCGCTCTTAGGTTCTTTTAGCGAATAACTAGCACAACATACTATCGCTCTTGGTTCTGTAGCGCATAACTAGCACAACGTACTATCGCTCTTGGTTCTGTAGCGCATAACAGCACAACGTACTATCGCTCTTTGGTTCTTGTAGCGCATAACTAGCACAACGTACTATCGCTCTTAGGTTCTTGTAGCGCATAACTGGCACAACGTACTATCGCTCTTAGGTTCTTGTAGCGCATAACTAGCACAACGTATAATGGCTTTTAGGTTCTTGTAGCGCATAACTAGCACAACGTATAATCGCTCTTAGGTTCTTGTAGCGCATAACTAGCACAACGTATAATGGCTCTTAGGTTCTTGTAGCGCATAACTAGCACAACGTACTATCGCTCTTAGGTTCTTTTAGCGAATAACTAGCACAACGTACTATCGCTCTTAGGTTCTTGTAGCGCATAACTGGCACAACGTACTATCGCTCTTAGGTTCTTGTAGCGCATAACTGGCACAACGTACTATCGCTCTTAGGTTCTTGTAGCGCATAACTAGCACAACGTATAATCGCTCTTAGGTTCTTGTAGCGCATAACTAGCACAACGTATAATCGCTCTTAGGTTCTTGTAGCGCATAACTAGCACAACGTACTATCGCTCTTAGGTTCTTTTAGCGAATAACTAGCACAACGTACTATCGCTCTTAGGTTCTTGTAGCGAATAACTAGCACAACGTACTATCGCTCTTAGGTTCTTGTAGCGCATAACTGGCAGAACGTACTATCGCTCTTAGGTTCTTGTAGCGCATAACTAGCACAACGTATAATGGCTCTTAGGTTCTTGTAGCGCATAACTAGCACAACGTACTATCGCTCTTAGGTTCTTGTAGCGAATAACTAGCACAACGTACTATCGCTCTTAGGTTCTTGTAGCGAATAACTAGCACAACGTACTATCGCTCTTAGGTTCTTGTAGCGCATAACTGGCACAACGTACTATCGCTCTTAGGTTCTTGTAGCGCATAACTGGCACAACGTACTATCGCTCTTAGGTTCTTGTAGCGCATAACTAGCACAACGTATAATGGCTCTTAGGTTCTTGTAGCTCATAACTAGCACAACGTATAATCGCTCTTAGGTTCTTGTAGCGCATAACTAGCACAACGTACTATCGCTCTTAGGTTCTTGTAGCGAATAACTAGCACAACGTACTATCGCTCTTAGGTTCTTGTAGCGAATAACTAGCACAACGTACTATCGCTCTTAGGTTCTTGTAGCGCATAACTGGCACAACGTACTATCGCTCTTAGGTTCTTGTAGCGCATAACTAGCACAACGTACTATCGCTCTTAGGTTCTTGTAGCGCATAACTAGCACAACGTATCATGGCTCTTAGGTTCTTGTAGCGCATAACTAGCACAACGTATAATCGCTCTTAGGTTCTTTAGTGCATAACTAGCACAACGTATAATCGCTCTTAGGTTCTTGTAGCGCATAACTAGCACAACGTACTATCGCTCTTAGGTTCTTGTAGCGAATAACTAGCACAACGTACTATCGCTCTTAGGTTCTTGAGTGCATAACTAGCACAACGTACTATCGCTCTTAGGTTCTTGTAGCGCATAACTAGCACAACGTATAATGGCTCTTAGGCTCAGATCACAACAAATCAGACAGAGTGGTTAACAAGTTGTCGAAATGGTGCGTTCGAAGAAAAAGAAAAAGAAGAAATAATATTAAAGTTCCAGTTTTGTAAGTCAGTTATAATACAACTACATCAAACTAAAATTATAATTTTGTGTCGTGTATTTTACCTGCAGTCTCCGTATCTATTCATGAACAGTAAAAATTTCTCATCCATTTTCCTTGTGAGGTCTAGAATTAATCACTATTTCCGTTCCACTATAGCAACTTGTAATTATTTTGGTCATCCTTCTCAGAGTTGGTATTCTTGGACGAACATGGAGTTTGCTGAATACGTTGAATGGAGCACTGGCTGGGATGGTATGTTGGTATTTTATTTTATTTTTTTATATTATCAATAGTGTATTTTTTTTTCGAACCAGAAGCACTTGAGCTTTCAGCTCTTTAGCTCTGTGCCATGGACATCGTAACCCTTCGGTTCGGTGCCACGAACACCGTGAATCTGGGGAACCTGTGGCTTTTCTGCCAGCCCGCGGAATTGAACCCGCACTCACAGAGGGCTAGTCACCCACAGTCCAACGCGCTACGAGCACGCCGGGCATCAATAGTGTATGTATCCCATTCTTCCTTTAAGAATGAAGGCGTGTAATCGTGGAGCGAAATAGCGTTATGTATAGATAAGTAGTGAGCGTCTCTAGCTTTAGCGGTAGTGAGCTCGTTCACAACCCAAGCGTACCTGGTTCAAACTCGGGGGAAGGGGGTCGTTTGAAGCAAATTCCTTTCCGTTGGATTTTACGAAAGGTAAAAATGGACCTCACCGTTCAGAAAGCAATGGCAAACTACTGAATGTATAAGTGGTGACTAGAAAATCAACAACCTATATACTGTGGCTGATGGCTACGTCCTGTAAAGGATATGTCACGATTTTCATTTTCATAGATAAGTGACTTGTCGAATCGAGCAACCACTGGTAATGTGTTAAATTTACGCAAATGGCTTTCCACGAGAGAGGACATGAACGTACTCGCCTACCTCCTGCATTTTGGAGATTAGAAATGTTAAGTGATATCCATTTTACACTTTACGATCGAAAAACTGCATTTTTATTTTAAATGGTTCTTAGTTGTGTGCACGCTTAGGTGCACTGTCTCTGTTATACAAGATGAACAGGGGAAGTAACAGATACATTGACATACATCTAGTTAAAGAGAATGATAATACAACAAAGGATAATTGTGTGGTATTTGTTTTGATAACAGCAGATAAGATATAGCTTTCTATCACTGATTGATTGATTGATTGATTGATTGATTGATTGACAGGACAGTAATCATTCCTTCTTGGTGTGTAATCACGTGTGCTCCGATCTCTGTCTCACAGTGGAAGATTGCATCGATAATGAATAAACATTACAGCATCGGTTTGAGTCCTCCAGTATGTCTTCCAACATTGTATCATTTGATATAACACAAGGGTGTCTGTAGCGTAGAGGATATGTTCTCGTCTCTCGTGCCAAAGGTACCAGGTTCGATACCACGTGGAGCCATCTAGATATTTTTCCAGAGATTCCTGATCTCAGTGTAGGTGAGATCGGGTTCCTAGCCCCATTGGAGACGGGCGATAACACGTAGATCCCGTGTTAAATTTCATCACGTAGAAGAACCCATTGCAGTTCAAAATCGAGAAGAGCATGCGGGAAAGCCGCTGACCAGGCAAAATTATTTATAAAAAAAAATTAAAATAAAATTCCTACAAACATATCTTCAAAATTACATCTGGGACCCTCGCCGGTGCTACGGAGTTCGCGCACGGCAACTGAGATCTTTCTGTGCAAGAAATAGATCGGAGCACACATGGTTACTCACTGAAGTGCAATGAATGGTTCTATTACTCATACAATCAATCAATTTTATGATATAACAAAATAGTACAGGACAGAACAATTTGTATTTTTATTTATAATTCAACAGTTTTATTGATTTATGTTGTGCTTCTTCTTCTTCTTCTTTTTCTTCATCCTCCTTAAAAGTTAATTTTCTTGCATTTTTCGCAGTTAGCAATGCAGTTAAAAATAATGACAACAGATAAAAAGAACATGACAAAAGATAATTTTATCAACGGAGAGAAAGTAGAAAAAGTGAACAGTTTTGAATATCTTGGTTCACTGCTAACAACTGATAGAAATGGGATGAAGGAAATTAAAAGAAGAACAAACATGGCTTACAAAACATTAAACAATTAAAAACAGTATGGAACGGAACTGATAAGAACACAAAGATCAGAATACTAAGAGCATGCATATTCCCAGTGGCAACGTATAGGTGTGAAGCATGGACATTTAATAGAGCAGTGGAAAACATATATGTGCTTTCGAATATAAGTGCTATAGAAAAGTACTCTGTATATCTTGGACATAGAAGAGAACAAATAGATCTATCCAGAAAGAACTCAAAATTAAATAAAACTGACTGATGCTACAAATAAGAAAGAGAAAATTGAGATATTTTGGACATATAAAAAGATATGAAGGGCTGAAAAGACCATCATGGAAGGAGGCATACCGGCAAAGAGAAGAAGAGGAAGACCACGGAGAAGATGGATACAACATGTAACTGATGGTCTGAATATGACGACCGCAGAGGCAGGACATCTGGCCCAAGAGAGAGAGAGAGAAGTTCCAGAGGACTGTTGGGGTGGCAAAAGTTCTGCTGAGGACAAGTTATTTGAAGATGATGAACAATGCAGTGTGACACATGCTTCTTTTATCTCGAAATATCCATTTTCATTAGGACATTTTGAAACCATTTTTGCTGTCTCGATTCTATCTCATCTCTCTTAAGCTCTGTAATGATGCAGCCTGTTACATATTCACCAATTGTCTTAGTAATCTCTGTTTGGATTACTTTGATTAATGTCGTCACATTCTTTGTCCCGTATGCACTGCCGTGTATTGCAAGAAAAATTTTTTTAATGGTTTTTATTTTTACTGACGGCATTTTTGTTTCAGTCACTTCGTTAACTTTCTCTATTTCTGTCCTATCTAGAACAATCAAGCTGGAATCATCTGTATCATTATTTAAAAATAGTACAAAAACATCCGTTCATGACCTGTGATACCGATGAGTATTGGCTAATAAATATCATCATGTTTCGGAAGATGAAATATTTGGCCACCTTAAACGTTACAATAGTTTGAAGAGAACGGCATTAGACGGCATGGTTCCTGCAGTACGAGGCAGGGAACGACGAAGATGATATTAGCAGCAAAGCATCAAAGAAACCTTGAACATGACGCTGAAGGAAGCGGAAGAGGACAGAAAGTTTTTCATTTAGTCTGTGTTGAAAGCGACGTTCCGCAAGGGACATGCTACTACGTGAGTACACAGTATATTCGACGGTCAATAAAAAATAAGAGCCTAACACTGTATATACACCTCAAGATATGAAAAAGGGTTCCTTATACAGTTTGTTCCTATTCAATCTGAAAGTATCTCCCACGTATTATTACTACACAATGTATTGTTGCACTGTTTGTAATCTGTATTTGTAAGGTGGCTGTGTGTTCGGGATGTAATGTGTACAGACCATGGGCGGCATCTATAGTAGGTTCAATTGCTGGAATATCCTTTAATATCACTTCATGGTTGATGTGTAAAGTCAAGATCGACGATCCAGTTGATGCCGTCGCAGGTAATATATACTAATGATAGACTTATGCATTTACTGTCTGGAGAGGGGAAACATTAAATAGCAACTAGCTAATATCGTGATGGCAAAAAGAAAACATATCTTGGAAGTGTTATCAGTCACACATGGGGAGCTGGATCTCATATTAAAGTCCATTTGAGTTCGTCATAGATAGTTATCGTGGCCTACCACATGATGTTCAAAATCTTGCGTAGACAGCGATGGTGAAATATTTTAAGTCTCCTCTCATGTCTTGAGTAAGTTGTCCATGTTTCTGAGCCACATAGTAAAGAACTAATTTAGTTAAACATGAATTCGTAAGGTCGTGAGGTATATAAGACTGCATGCAAAAATCACTTTTTCCATCAGGTAGATTTCGTACAAATTAAACCTAAGCGTGATCACGAATTTTGGAACGAACTATACATACACAGTGCCAGCTAGAGAATATGAACACTCTCCTCCAAAATAGACGATGGAGAATGGCCAGTCATTAGTTACGAACGGAAACTAGTTCTGCCCCTAAAACTGCACATAAATGGGCACGAGAATGTACAATGAAATCCTGAAAGATCCAAAACATTATGAAGAAGAACAGTAAAACAGGAACTGGAAGAAATGAATCACAAGTGGAACACAATACAGAAGAAGGTAAATAACATAGGAGAATGCGTGCACTTGCTGCTGTCCTTAGCGTCAATGGAATTAAGGGACGAGAGAAAAAAGAGAGATGAGAGAGTAAAAACAATGACCTGTCTGAATAGTAATAAAACGAAATGGATGCAACTCTAAACAAACAAATTATATGAAAATGCACAATCAAAGTGAATGGAATGTTGCTAAAACAAATCGATCAATATAAATACTTTACTTCTCTGGTAACATGAGATGATGGATGTAGATCAGAAATAAAGAACAGGAAAGACCAGATAAAACAATATAGAAGCAAATGAACGGTATTATATACAACACTTATCTATTAAAGCTAGAAAATTAGTTATTTAGCCCTTTAGCTGCTAAAGACGTATATATACGTTTTTCCCACTCACTTCTAAAGACGCATTAACACGTCTGTTATTATCTCTCCGCTGGGGGCTAAAGACGTGTTAACACGTTATACATTGTTACTGTCACTGCTATAGGCGTACATTCACGTGTGTGACCTAGAAACAAAGAGTAGCTATTTTAGCTCAGCCTTCAGAAAGTATGTAGCAGCGAAAGGGTTAGTGCATAGATAGATAGATAGATAGAGAGAGAGAGAGAGAGAGAGTGCTGATGCGAGTGATAGACAATAAACAAATAGACAAACCTCTGATGGTTACAGATATTTGTGAATTTATAGAAGAATACTGATTCATATTGACTACTAAAATGACTACTGGCAACGTTCTAAATTAGGTCAAGGCACTAAGAAAACGAACTATCAATATAAAATACAATCTTCATTTTTCAGGTAAATAATGAGAATGGAGCTTTAGAAAACAAAAGGACAACTGACAAAATCAAAGGAATAAGAGACTGAGAACGAAAACTATAGACAGCGAAGCATCATTTTAGGGAAGTATCAACATTCTAACTTCTAATTTGTGAAGATACAAGATCGCCTACATCATCCAACATAGCACATGATGATGATGATATGTGTACCTTTAGTAACGTGTTCTATCTTAACAGTTACAAAGATTAGATGGTATAGCAATGTGACATGAATTAAATAGAGAACAGAAAGAAAGATTAGATGGTATAGCAATGTGACATGAATTAAATAGAGAACAGAAAGAATGTAAGTGAAGTCCAAATATAATCTCTGTTATTTTAAACTTGACTATTCTATAAAGTCGTACTTTGTCGATTTATAAAGTCGATTTATCTTTTCAAACTTCACAGTTCATTTTGGCGGTGGGGTTTGGGGCGTGCTCGCTGTTGCATTTCTGAAATACGAGAAAGGAATACTCATGAGTTGGAATAGGGAATCTGCACTTGTAAGTACAAAAAACATCATTAATAAATCATGTTTAAAACTTTTGTTCATTTAAGGTAACGTGTGCTTATTGATTTGTTGGTTCTTTTCTTTCGGAATCTCTCTCTTGGAATTTCTCGGAAAGCTTTTTGTTTCCAGGTTTACATTGTTGTCTACTTTGTAATATCTTTAATGAGCTCCAGTCGGTGCTACAGAGTACGTGCACTGTTGACTGGTCTTCCAGATAGATAAATCTAGGAAATATGTATTCAGAGAAACAGGTAGAGGAGAGAATAAAAGAGAAAAGGGTGTGAGAGACAGGCTGGACAGAGACAGTTTAAGAAAAAGACAGATCCACTTGCCTTCCAGTATATTTATATATATATATATATATATATATATATATATATATATATATATATATATATATATATATATATATATATATATATATCATTCAATCTATATTTTAGCTCCTCTATATATATACATATATATTTATATATATATATATATATATATATATATATCAATCTATATGTATATATTTTTTAATCAGTATGTATATATACATATATATATATTTATATATATATGAAAGTCTTGGTTTTGTTGAACATGTTAACGCGACTTTAATATTCTAAATATTATGTGGTACAGCTTGTGCGAAACATGGAATTAAGGAACATATTAGTATAAAGCAACTTGCAACAATATACTGTTGATTCCCTTTTTGCCGTCGCTAGCAACGTGTGTTTGTTTATTTGTTGAACGAATAAAGTATCTGTTTTTTAGCCGAGGCACACTTTTTCAAACTAATATCAAAGTCTTGTTTGGTTTTATTCAAACGTATTGAATAGTTTAACTTTATGTGACCATAACATATGTGACAAGCTCTGGGAAAGAGCGGACTGTTTGCACTGTTTAACGCTAGCTAATATAGAGTGAATGAAACAACCTTGGGGGACTCTTACAGGAGTTTTTTTTTGCTGACCACCTGGCAACAGCAACACATTAACTCTTACAATACGACAAGCCAACACATGCAAGCAGTACCGCACCCATTTGTTCCAGGGAGGACAGTTCGTTGAGCACAAGAACGCAATTGTAGGTTTTGCACTCGGCCACCCTTACCCGCTAATTTTATTTTCGCTTTAGTTTTTTAATTTCGGAGTTTACTGCAATCTTCTCTTGCGTTACCACGAGACGTTACATCTTTTTTCGAAGATTCTTGCTGAGAGCTGGAAAATATGGTCCGACCATTGATTCAGGGAGACATGAAAATATGCCTACAGACGACTCGTATCTTGTTAATTCTTACGATTCAATTACATTTATGCAACTTATCCTATCGGCCAAGAGAGGCGTGCAGAAACATTCACTCTGGAATTCTGCTCGCCTGTGTCGCGAGTAGATCTCATCTAACGTAACTGCGCCTGCACCACTACTTACACCAGAGTAGCTCTCCAACGATCCCTACCCATTTGGTCAGACATGATCCTCTCTCTGTTTGCAGACTACCACGTGGGTGTGGGGTAGGATCTTGATCAGTGACGTACAAATCACAAAAAGTGGTTTAATAAGTTGTCGATGTGGATCGTTCGAAGAAAAAAAAAGAAGAAAATGTTATCCAAGGCAGGCCACAATCTTTCAACCTTCTTTCCACAGTCAGGGTTAATTTTATTTTTTATGTATACTCAGTTACTGGGCTGGCAGTTAGCAGGCTTAACGTCAATTGTTGCTTGGACTGGAGGACTTTGTGCACTGATGTTTGGCATTTTGAGACTGACAGGGACATTCAGAATCTCTGAAGAGATGGAGAGAAAAGGTACATTACTTTGTCTAAAATCTTCATCCATATAAGCATATACATGTTGGTTTGGACGTGAGTATAGGGTTTTATGTTTTTACATTATCATGGTTTGCTAGAGACAGAGAGCTTTTCAAGCGGGCTGTGATAAAAGCGACGTCCCGTAAGAGACATGCTATTACAAGATGATCTCTTAAGGAAAACAATGTCAATTTGATCGAAAAAATTGAGGAAAACATTACGGTACTGTACAAAAGCAGAAGAAACCTGGTGTGTATAGCTTAATAATGCCACGATTGGTGATACCCCATTTAAAATAATTATTAAGTTAATTAAAGAACCCGTTTACATAACATGGGGTATATGGATGAATACAGTGGTAGGCCCACATTTTTGTCTGATCTACGGCACACAGTGGATGTTGTGGTCAACATTACGCCGGACACTTTTGTTTCCCAGTTTTACTCTGGTACCAACTTAAAAGCTTAATCGATCTGTGAGTCCTTATGGTGGTAAAAATAATCCACACTAAATCTCATGAGACACTGAGTAGTAAAGTTAGTTTTCGATAAATATTATATCTCATATTTCCTTGAGTTTAATTTTTGTGATTTTGATTTCAATTTTCAATTGAGTTTCTGTTTAACTAATTGGTTTTGTTCTGTTACCAGCTTTTGTTTTTGTCGGAAATACGGGAATATTTACATTGTTTGCCATTATCATTACGTATTTTTTCTGCAGAATTAGATCAAATGTAATTTGTTTTTAGCACGTACACTGCAACGGTTTTCCAACATTGTATATGATTTACATGTACTGTGGTGGTACATTAAGGCAGATTGCTTTCACCTCAAATGTGTCATTTTCTTTTATAAAGATCTCTTTTCTTGTAAGCTTGCGTTCATCAATTCTGTTTAGTGTGACTTTCAGCATAGTGATAAAATTGTTTTATATTTCAAATATTTTAAGTTGGTTTTTTTAAATAATCACGTTCTTAATGTCTTGCTTTGCCCCTGTTACTTACTATCTTGTAGTGCGTCCCGTGCTCTCCTCGTGCTCATAAGATTCATCACCAATTTTATGGTTTTAAGTTGCTTTCATATGTCGGATTGATTGGTTCCCTTTTGAGTCCATCCAAAATGCCAATGTATGGTATCTAAATAGGAAAAAGTGCATATTTTATTTCTAATACTTGGCAAAGAAGTTTTGTAGTCTCCCTTTACATGTTCTTGTACGGGCTAACATCTGAATCTGTTACTTGAATCTGTGTGTATGGTAGTTTAAATCAATCTCCTTTGTAGGCCTTTTGAGGATTATACAATGCATGAGTGTTTAGCTATCGATTTTCTACACATGAGGGGTTTTGGGTTTAATTCCACACTTGACGTTTCTCATGTGTGGAAAGGAATCAATCCTTCTATCTTCTGCACACTAGGGGCAGAACTGTAAAGTTGCAAGCACTTCATACCCTACGGTCTGAAAAGGATATCATCATAATCAGGTGCCGTGTCGACTGACCTAGGCGATCATGGATCTCTACAAATCTCTATCTTTGGTGTTTGCTATCAACTCAGATGTTGACGCTCTACCGTGAAAAGGATATATGATTTAAAGAAAAAAATAAGATTTATTTACCCTTTCTTCTAACGTTAATACAAATATATAAAATGTTTCTGTTTTTCCTTTCATTCTATTAATACAATTACTAATGCAATAAATCGTAATGTTATACAATAACATCATATGTTTGATAAATACTTACTGTACAATTAAGGAATTGATATACCCAAACATGGTGAGCCTGCATACCCACTTGAGTCATATGGTCATGGGTACTTGGAAAAAATAACGACTATCACAGAAAATGGACAGTTGTCGTCCACAAACATGGGTAAGAAAAATGTTAATAATATTTGTAAAAGTTAGGGGGAGAAATATGTCGACATTACATATTGGATGACAAATGTTGGTCGGGAACATTACAAAAACACACATTATATATTTACTATATTTCAAATCATATATATTTACTAGATTTTTCATTGTTTCTCTTCCGTTCTATTTCTAGTTTTTATGTGTGTTTTTGTGTTACATTTATTTCGTTATTCGTTTTTATTCCCAGATTTTCATTAGAAACGTTTGATTTTGGTCGTCCATTTGTTTTTTAAAATTTATCACTCCTGTTGTTCGTTTGCTTGATAAAGGCCTTGTTAATCAAAACGTTGCTGTATTTTGTCATTGTTTTTGTAATTTGTAAAACTACAGTACTTTGAGAGCCGCTGTAGCGTAGTTGTTAGTGAGCTCGCTTCGCAAGGCTGGTGGTCTGGGTTCAGCTCCGCAATGTGCGTGGAATTTTTCCAGACCGCGACGGCTCTCAGGTAGACCCAGCCTCAACTGGGTACCAGATATGCTCTGGGCGGCCGGCGTGATGCTGACCACATCACCCATCGTGTGCCGACGGTCAATGAAAAATACAGGCACTGTATTGACCACGAGGTATGAAAGGGTTCCTTTTTTTTACAGTACTTTGTGATTACGTGTTTTGCCAATCAAATAGTCTCATCTATTTTGTGAATATTATGAGACATGGAGATTACAGTCACTTTTTTTTAAAACGTCAAGTTTATTTTACATGTGTATGTAAAAAACCCAATAAAGTTGTAATTCTTATCCAGGTTACCAAAACGGAACCGTGCCCGATGGAAAGGACATTGGTCCATACGAATGCCCTGAAGTGAAGGCGATGAATTATCGACACACGGGGTACAGACCTGACAACGATATCACCGGTCAATCTGCAAATGGACGTCAACACAAGACAGGCGGTCACGTTAATGCTAGTTTCAATGGAGACATCGAATGGACTTCTTTGTAACTGTATGTGCTTGAATGTTGACATATTGCTGTTACACATCGATAAGTTTGCTTTCCAAATCAGTCCAAATGAAATATCATAACAATATTATGTTGAATACAAGACTATGTATGTGTTCTATTTATGAATTACTACGACATAGAATCAAGTGTTTAAGAGCCTGCGTTTTTTCGTTAGCAACATATGGTTGTGAGACATGGAACATTGACAAAGTGGCAAAAAGACCATTACTGCCTTTGAATGCAAATGCTACAGAAGATTACTTAGGATATCTTGGACAGAGAAAAGAACAAACGCTTCTGTTCTGCAACAGCTTGATATTAAAGAGAGTTGGATATTACAAAGCATAAAACCTAAGAGAAAATTTAAAATTTCGGACACATCAAACGACATGAGCGCATAAAGAACATAATTCTGGAAGGAATAGTGCATGGAAGAAGAACGAGAGGAAGACCTAGAAGACGATGGGTGCAAAATGTCGTTGACGATTTGAGAATTACTGGTGCTGACGCCGGTCAACTTGCACAGAGCAGAGAGTTTTTCAGGACTGCTGTCATGGGAACCAAGTTCCGGAAGGGATAAGCTACTTGATGATGATGAAGACCTAGAAATCCATAATAAGTGCGGATATAAATGAATGCAACTGTAAAGTAAAGCATTATGTAATACATTGTCACGTGTTTCCTGACCAACCCTTGATGTTATCCATCATGCATTTGTTTTGCATTACTCTTCTCCTTACCACCCTCGACTGTTCCTTGAAGAATTGCTTCTGAGAGGGAAACATGTCTGTTCATGTGTTCGAAACATACGAACTTGCGACGTGTCAGCATTGACATAATTGTTTATCAATAGCATAGTTTACAAGACTTATCCAAGAGGGACGTAATCTTCAATGTGCAGTGCATGGAGTTTCTGGCCGAATGGATTAGAGCGTTACTCAAATGCGGGGGACCCATGTTTAATCCACGGTAAGGCCAAGGAGATTTGTTTCTGCCCAGAACGTCAGAAAAACATCCTAATCTGAACAGTTTTGCGGCGACTACACTATCCATACAGCCATTATATTCCTCAGACGTCCCTCCTGTCCTACACTGCCCAAAAAGCGTTATTACAGACAGTAAAGACAGTTTTTTTTAATATCCTATTTATACAAAAAATATCAGTATTTTTCAGACATTGAATAAGTATGTCTATTTCTAGGTTCTAGTGTGTATGAGGTAGGAGGGCCAATTCCTTTCCTCACGTGTGTAACACGAAGTGTGGGTTTGAAACCGGCAACACTCGAGTTCTAGTCGATAGTCGAACACTTACGAATTACTCTAATCCGCATACCCTACTGTTTGCTTCTTTAGAAGCTAGAAGAGTAACATTTTGTATTATTGTTCAGTGTAAATATATATGATAATTATATTACGTCTGACACCTTAGCTTCCCAGAGTATCTCGGTGTAAAAGTGCAATTAGAGAAAACTTAGTCAAACTTAGAAATGAGCTCATTTCAATTCACAGCAAAATGAAAGCAGCTAAATAATTATATTTAGAAATGATAAGTAGATAAATGAAAAAATGCAAAACATCAAGCAGGATATTATTATTGGTTCACTAACACAGAAATAGGAGGGAGATTGACATAATGTAAAGATTATATAAACACACTGTTGAGTGTGCGCACTGCCGCTGAGATCTTCATGAGTAAGATATAGATTTGAGCGCACATTGCTATTATCGAAGTACAATGATGATTATACTATTCATTCACCAATTAATCGATTAAGCATAGCATACTTTTTTTTTAGATTTGTGACAAACTTAAATGGTTTCTGCTTCTTAATGAAAATCGTTGGTTACTAAAAGACAACGTTGACCATTTTTATTTAACTTTGTGAAATCAATAGAGAACTTTATTTGAGCTGTCTTATACGATTACCTTTCTGTTCAGTGCGCAGTGTCATTCAGTGCTTGTGCGTCATTTTATTTGCAAAGTAAAATTTATTGAATTAGCAGTTTTAAGTAGGCGAGGTCACTCTTTTTTATGATCAAGCATGTCTTTACTTTAATTGAAAGGTTGAATCTATATAGGACGCACGTAGCCTGTTTAAACTGGATGTGAAAGGTTTTGATTCAATAACCATATTTGTGAACATTTGAATGTAATGTATACGTATATGTATCAGTGATTTCTATATCATATTCTGAAGGTGATTTCAAAATGATTGATCAATAAAGTTTAAAGATAATTCAATGAGTGCGTTGCAAAAGTTGGAAAAGTAGCGATTACTGGACATTAAGATTATGTGTAACTCTAGAAATCTGCAATGAGACATCAGAATCATTTGACATAAAACAGGAAGTCAGATAGGTTTGCATTCTGTCGTCTTGCTTAGTTAATATATATGCAAACAAATATCACGTGTTACATAAAATAGCTGTAAAGAACAACATAAAATCGTTATAATCGGTGGAAGAGAAATACATAAACTAACAACGCTGAAGATACATTATTACTGTCAACATTGCACAAAGATATTGAAAAAAATATATAATAGAAATGCTGGAAAAACAAACGAAACATATATACCTTAATGTGGCAAATCAAAAATAATGACAACTGATAAAACAAATGCGACAAGGGATATTTTGGTTCAATAGAGAAAAAAAAAGAAAATATGAATAGTTTTGAATATCTTGGTTCACTGCTTATAAGAGATGAACATGTGATGAAGGAAATTAAAAGAAAAACAAACATGGCTTTGCAGAAAATTAAACAACTAATAACAAGAAGAAATGGAACTGATAGAAAAAGAAAAATCAGAATGCTAAGAGCTTTCATATTCCCAGTGACAATTTATGTGTTGGAGGCATGCACATTTATCAGGACAGTGAAAAAAATATAGATCTATTTTTTTAAATATAAGTGTTACAGAAGAGTTTTCTGTTAACCGTGACAGAGAAGAGAATAACGAATCCAGAGACTAAAAACTAATAAGAGAATACAGAAAGAACTCAATATCAAAGAAAACTGGCGAATGATATCAATGAGAAATTTGAAGTAATTGATACATATAAATAGGAATGAGAAATTTGAAGTAATTGATACATATAAATAGGAATGAGAAATTTGAAGTAATTGATACATATAAATAGGAATGAGAAATTTGAAGTAATTGATACATATAAATAGGAATGAGAAATTTGAAGTAATTGATACATATAAATAGGAATGAGAAATTTGAAGTAATTGATACATATAAATAGGAATGAGAAATTTGAAGTAATTGATACATATAAAAAGACACGCAGTGTTGGAGAAGATAGTTACGGAAGAAGGCGTCTTTATAAAGAACAGAAGAGAAAAATTACTGATAAGATGGATTCAGGATGTAACTGATGATTTGAACATGGCGGCTGCAGGGGCATTCTGTCTATGAAACAGATAAATTCCGAATGAATGTTAGACTGACAAAGTTGTGCTCTGGACAAGATATCAAATGTTGATATCTTTAGAAAAATAGCAGTTCTACTTTCGGCTCTAGGCAAACCTGTTGTCATTGCACTATGTTTATCCGTCTGCCAACCAGTCTTCCGTTTGAATTTGTTTAAGGTCACTGGCAACTACTTTTGTTTAATCTTTATGGTTGTTAACATGTCTACTCTCATATTAATCAGAGTACTATCATATTAAAACTGGTTTTCGAACAAATATTTGTTCTAGAGTTTGTGTAGAGAAACGTTGACCAATTCGGCGCCTACGGGTGACATATCGTCCTTGTAATACATCACTGGCGTCTTATTTGACACAGCCGGCTCTAACGCTAATCAAAATTTCAAGCAAAAGTAGTATTTATAAATAACCGTATGTTTCTTTTATTTTCGTAGGCATTGTTTGTTATGTAGGGGACTAAAGCCTCTTCAAATCGAAAAACGTTCACTTCAATCTAATGACGAACCGTGTGTTGGTTATATCAGAGCATGTAGGCAAACACTCATGAAAAAGAAAGAATGAACTCCTTTGGAAGAATCCAAGATTATAATAATTTTAGAAAGCACAAAAACGCTTAGTCAGATTTTAGCTTAGATGTTATTGTTTTTGTTAATGTTTTTATAAATATTACTTTATTATTATGATTATTATTTGTAGTATTATTATTGCAGTTGTCACAAAGCGCCCGTGCCTCCTCAGACATTAGTCATATGTGACACAATATATAAAAACGTTAGATATCACTGGTGTAAAGGGATACAAATTAAACTAATTTTACATAAGTTGGTTCCCTTGACATAGTCATGATTGAAAGTTCGAGTAATTTCACACAAAAATGTAAATTAATTCACCACTGGAAGGTTTCGTTATCTGCTTGAGAGTTTGATGTTCTCCTGCTCAATATACCTACAATCTAGACCTGATGCTCACAAAGTCTGTCACTTGAAAGTTAGTGGTCATTTACGGGGGAGACCTAAAAATAACCAGGGTTGTCTTTTTAACAAATTAACAGAAAAGAACTCACAAACATATTGTTATACACTTTTGCCCACATGTTGGAAAAGACATTGGTTTAATGATAAACAACGTTTAGTGTATGCATTGTAATTATTTATCAAATAAAATAATAACATTTATTGAAAATATGTTTAAAAAAGCTCTCGTGCATTGGGGAGAGGATTTCACTAACATAAGAAGTGCAAAGAATGCTAAACCAGCATATGATGTACATATCTCCTATAATTATAGTGTGAGCCCCCGCCCCCGCCCAATATGTCTAACCAAATTGGTCTAGCCCAATTGGTTTTATAGATATGGTTCTTACAAGATACCCTTCAAAATTAAAAAAAATAAAATAAAATTAGAACAGCAAAATCTCTGCTTATATCATCATCATCAAGGTGCGTATCCTTTATAGGACGTTGCTCTCTTTGTAGCACATCTGAAGTTCACTCTGTCTCTTGCGAGTTCACCCACTTCATTCATGGTTTCTTTAATATCTTGTAACCATCTTCTTCTTGGTCTACGTCTGCGTCCTGGGATCTGCCCTCTAGTATTGTTCTTTCCAGGCTATCGTGACGAAACATGTGACCAAAGTATGTAATTTTTCTGTATAGTATGTTGTTTATCAGCCAATTCTCTTTAACATTTAGTTCTTTCAGGACATCAGTGTTCTTTCTTTTTCTGTGCATGGTATTCGTAGGATCTTTCTGTAGCATTTAGTTTCGAAGGGTTGGATTTTCGTTCTATCTGCTTATATACATATTCGAAAAATGGGGAGGTTCCCGCCATAATTATCTGATTTTTGTAAAACGTTCTTGTGACTGATGAAAATGTCCATAACTTGAAGATGATCTGAGTAATAGTTATAGTTGTGTACTTCTACATGGTCAAGAAATGCTATTTATGATAATTTTGAACTTTATTGAAATTATAACTCTTTTATGTTGTCTTGTCAATACATTGCTGTAACATAATATATGTCACAGGCCCACAGTGGGTATGGGTTATACAAATCAAAAACTGTTAACGTTGTTTAACATAAATCGTATGTGTATACGTTCTTATATTAAGTGCCAGTCACTGTCACTATGTGATGTGACATACAGACTAGCATCCATGGTCATTGAACACCATAGCCAGGTGTCTCATTTTCTTTGAACCAACTTTATTGTTGTCTTGTAACATATGAAGTACTTGTATAGTGGTCAATACGTTCTTCTTTAGTCATCTCAATTCTATCTGTTCTTGTATACTTTACATGTTTGCAATATTTTTGAAGAGACTGGTGAAATATTCCCTGGAAACAAAGTTTACTTTCCTCATTCCAAATATTAAAATAAAGTGAAATCAATCTTAACACGTTATCTACCCAAATGATCAGTCTGCTCAGTAGTGTGTGTCTTCTATTCGGCCAAGCACCGTCTAATACGCAATGATTTGTTTCAGCTGAACAATAGCTAAAACTTTATTTTAGCACAGTCTGATAGCTACAGTGTCTAAAATATATTCTTTCAACTTGTTATAAAGCCCATTCATTTATCTTCAAAATGATATGTCTTTCAACTAATTTTTGTCATCATTAAACAGTTCCTCCTGTGTAGAATTCTAACAGTCCTTGAGAATGTCTCTTTCGCATAGGCCTTTGCAGCCGTCATGCTCAAATCATCAGTTACATCATGAATCTATCTTATCCATGATCTTTCTTTTCTTTCCTTAATTGGAAATGCTATTTCCTTAATGTTCTTCTCTATCCTTTCATGTCTTTTTATGTGTCCAAAATACTTCAATTATTTTATTCTTATCTGTAGCATCAGCCAGTTGTCTTTGGTACGTATATATGATATATTGTCTGTCTATGATAACGAAGGACTTTTCTGTAACACCTTTATTTAAATGTACATGTATGTTATTCCCATGCCTTGTTTAATTGGTCTACTTCACCACCATACGTTGCCCCAGGGAATATGCATGCTCTTAGTATTCTTACATTTATTTACCTATCTGTTCCATTCCAACTGTTTTAGTTGTTTAATGGGTCTACTTCACCACCATACGTTGCCCCAGGGAATATGCATGCTCTTAGTATTCTTACATTTATTTACCTATCTGTTCCATTCCAACTGTTTTAGTTGTTTAATGGGTCTACTTCACCACCATACGTTGCCCCAGGGAATATGCATGCTCTTAGTATTCTTACATTTATTTACCTATCTGTTCCATTCCAACTGTTTTAGTTGTTTAATGGGTCTACTTCACCACCATACGTTGCCCCAGGGAATATGCATGCTCTTAGTATTCTTACATTTATTTACCTATCTGTTCCATTCCAACTGTTTTAGTTGTTTAATGGGTCTACTTCACCACCATACGTTGCCCCAGGGAATATGCATGCTCTTAGTATTCTTACATTTATTTACCTATCTGTTCCATTCCAACTGTTTTAGTTGTTTAATGGGTCTACTTCACCACCATACGTTGCCCCAGGGAATATGCATGCTCTTAGTATTCTTACATTTATTTACCTATCTGTTCCATTCCAACTGTTTGAGTTGTTTAATGGGTCTACTTCACCACCATACGTTGCCCCAGGGAATATGCATGCTCTTAGTATTCTTACATTTATTTACCTATCTGTTCCATTCCAACTGTTTTAGTTGTTTAATGGGTCTACTTCACCACCATACGTTGCCCCAGGGAATATGCATGCTCTTAGTATTCTTACATTTATTTACCTATCTGTTCCATTCCAACTGTTTGAGTTGTTTAATGGGTCTACTTCACCACCATACGTTGCCCCAGGGAATATGCATGCTCTTAGTATTCTTACATTTATTTACCTATCTGTTCCATTCCAACTGTTTGAGTTGTTTAATGGGTCTACTTCACCACCATACTTGCCAGATATGCATGCTCTTGTATTCTTACATTTATTTACCTATCTGTTCCATTCCAACTGTTTTAGTTGTTTAATGGTCTACTTCCACCATACGTTGCCCAGGAATATGCATGCTCTTAGTATTCTTACATTTATTTACCTATCTGTTCCATTCCAACTGTTTTAGTTGTTTAATGGGTCTACTTCACCACCATACGTTGCCCCAGGGAATATGCATGCTCTTAGTATTCTTACATTTATTTACCTATCTGTTCCATTCCAACTGTTTTAGTTGTTTAATGGTCTACTTACCACCATACGTTGCCCAGGAATATGCATGCTCTAGTATTCTTACATTTATTTACCTATCTGTTCCATTCCAACTGTTTTAGTTGTTTAATGGGTCTACTTCACCACCATACGTTGCCCCAGGGAATATGCATGCTCTTAGTATTCTTACATTTATTTACCTATCTGTTCCATTCCAACTGTTTTAGTTGTTTAATTGGTCTACTTCACCACCATACGTTGCCCCAGGAAATATGCATGCTCTTAGTATTCTTACATTTATTTACCTATCTGTTCCATTCCAACTGTTTTAGTTGTTTAATTATTTGACGCCTCTAACTTGTCACAAATCAAAGACATTATAAGATAGATGAGTAGTTTTAACTTTATGCCAATAAACATAGACAAAACCGAAGTAATGACATTCTTTAAAGAAGACAACAATACCACTATATCCATCGACAAACATCAATTAAAGCAAAACATAGATTTTGCATATCTAGGGGGTATGTTTTCATCGCATCAACGAACATCTAACGAAATACAACATAGATGCAATCATGCAAATCAAATCCTATGACAATTGACATCAATTTGGAGCATGAACACTAAAAGAATATTGTTAAATACAATCTTTCTCCCAACATTATGCAATCAATGCCACACCTGGACGCTGACATCAAACGATAGACACAAATATGTCACGACAAAGATTTAGTGTCACGTGTTGTTTCTCAGCTCACACAGGAAAGGACAGCCTTGCATGACATGCTCCTGTGTCTATTCCGCCTGGTGATACTGGCAGAGAGCTGTTTAACTCATTCCTCGTCCTTGTAAGTGTTTGTTGTAACACAAGTGACAAAACTGAAGACACATTTTCCATAGGAATATTATTGTTCCTGAACTTGACAATTTTTTTGTTATTGTGTAATGTTAAATCTTCAATAATGATTCTATGTAATAATAAACTGTACAAATATTTTTTTAAATTTTTTTTGAAAAATGTTAAATCTTTATTGTTGATTGTTTGTTTAACTGTCAAGACTATTTTTGCCTAGTGTAAAATGATCAATACAATTTTATTACGCAATGTTATACCTTCAAATTGTTTTACTATTTTCAAGATTGCTTAATGTGTAATGCTAAATTGTCGATATAAGGGAAGACTGCAGTAAAACTATATAGCAATGGTGAAACATGTAAAAACAAAAAAAACTGTAGTTTTACAAAATATCAAGACAATAACAATACACAGCAACGTTTCGGCCCAAATGTCTTTATCAAGCAACGAATACAACAAAAGTGAAGAAATTCACTTCTTACACAGCACAGAACATATAGAATCAGACAATACATTTCCAACAGCTCTAAAATGAAAATCTGTTACTAAATGTGTTAGGAATTTATTGTCCGATTCTATATGGTATGTGCTGTGTAAAAAGTTTCTTCATTTCTGTTGTATCCTTTGCTTGATAAAGACCTTTGCTGTGTTTATTATTGTTTATAAATTTGGTAAATCTACAGTTTTTTTTGTTTTTACGTATTTCTCCATTGCTAAATTGTGAAAGTTGTAAATGTTAATGTTGAATTGCCAACTAACAAACATACATGAGTTAATAATGTACATTCATGAGATATGTAATGTGTTATTACTATAACAAAACCGGTATAAATGATGCTGCAATTTCTAGCACATATTGTTTAAACATGTTTTGTTTATAAACTTGTTTTGTTACAATGATGGTCTTCAATGTAAATTGGTCCATTGTGTGACAAAGAGGATGCTACAAAGGATAAGAATACGTTCCAATGGGTGTAAAGGTTGACTTCTTTGCATCGGGTTTCTCAATATGGTTCCGTCCCTGTCGGCAGAGATGGCGTGCCATCTGCCAAGGGCATTGAACAAAGTCCGAGCTCCGTACCTCCCGCCAACACTCCTTAGTGATCTCGTAGAAAAATTGCACATGTGTTTCGATCCGGATTTGAACCCACAACCTGCAGTACAACAGACAAACTGCTTAACCACTTCACTCGTCAGACACTCTAAGTTGATATCTGAGAACAAAATAAGAAGAGTGGTCAGAAACTTCCATATTCAACTTTGTCTTCCTATTCTTGCGTGACTACTCTGTCTTATGCTCTTATTCTCTGTGATTTATCTGAAGATTTTCTGTACATGAAGTTATTTTTCACTGGCAATTGTCTATCGATGTATATATAAATGCATGCACAAGCAAGTGATTTTGAAATCCTCGCTCTTTGCTATTAGCTTGTCCGTTTTAAGACAAGTTTTAAGTTGTCTGTTTTTAATTAACATTTATATCTAATAATCAAACACATTTTCTAATGAATATTCAAACACAGGTTTCTAGGGCATGTTTTACAGAATTCCGGAATTTGTTTACGCAGGATTTTTTTTTAAATTAAGCAAACACATAAGCATATCGTTAATGTAGTATTATACAATCAATGAAAATCATAGAAAACTGGCGGATGATACAAATAAGAAAGAGAAAATTGAGGGATTTTGGTCATATAAAAAGACACGTCCTCCTCCTCCATGGAACTGAGACCGATATTTCTTGACTCTCTCCACAAAGTTCGTTTCTGGGTCTATGTCGTCCCTTCTTTCTTGAGCCCTTTGCATCCCACTTCAATGCCTACTTTGTTATACTTTGATCATTTCTCCTCAAGATGTGTCCAACATATCTCCATCTTCTCTTTCTTATAAAAGTTGTTACTAGTGGTTAACCAGACATTTCTCTGATTTTATCACTTCTCATGAATTCGTTCCATTTATGCTCATTATTTTTTGCAGACATCTATTTTCAAATGTATTCAACTTGCTTTCATCTTTAGTGATTTTGTAACTCTCGTTGGCATATGTTAGTACTGCTGCAAAATTTGAATTAAAAATTCGTAATTTAGTTTTAATACTATATAACTCGAAACGAAATGCTATAGAAAGGTCCTACGAATTTCATGGACAGAAAAAAAGGAAGAGCACTGATGTCCTGAAAGAACTGAATGTTAAAGACAATTAGCTGATAAAAAATATACTATACAGAAAAATTAGATAATTTCGCCACATCAAGCGTCGCGATGGCCTTGAGAGAACAATATTGGAGGGCAGTGTCCCAGGACGCAGAGGCAGGCCAAGAAGAAGATGGCTACAAGATATTAAAGAAAACATGAACATGACCATCGATGAAGTGGGGGAACTGGCTAGAGACAGAGCAAATTCCAGATGCGCTGCAAAGAGAGCAACGTCCTATAAAGGACAAGCACCTTGATGATAA
This sequence comes from Arion vulgaris, assembly GCA_020796225.1. Classification (NCBI taxonomy): domain Eukaryota; kingdom Metazoa; phylum Mollusca; class Gastropoda; order Stylommatophora; family Arionidae; genus Arion; species Arion vulgaris. The sequence goes on along the minus strand of CM036761.1, from coordinate 28,477,513 downwards.
CTATATAACTTGCAGTTCCATATTTTATTTAGACTTCTAAAAGCTGATGTTGCTTTGACAATTCGTAGCATGATTTCTTTTTTAACATTTTCTGTGAAGCAATATGTATATCGAATAACCAAACAAACTTTCCAATGAGTGTCCAATCACAGTTTTCTAGTACATGTTTTACAAAATTCATGCATTTGTTTACGCATGATTTTGTTTTATAACAAACACACAAGCATACCGTTAATGTGCTATTATATAATATATTTTAAGAACAAACATTCATCTTTAAAATTGGAAATTTGAAAACACTTTTCTTGTAAAATTTACGTGTGCATAACATATTATGCTGATATATCACTTGAATGTATTTTTACTGTAGGATTTAGATGTAATTCTCATTTATGATTGAAACTATTCTTCATATTTTTAAACATATTGTATATGCAATATATGTTTTGAATATATTTTAAATGTAGGATCCGTTTTAAAAAAGGGTTTAAAAGCCGAAGGATTGATTTCATTGCACCGGGTTTTACCTCATACGGCTTGGTCTCTCTCCGCAGAAATGGCACGCCACCTGACGAGAGTATTGCACAAGCACAAACTCGTATTCCAGCAACAATCCTATGGTCTCTGGAAAAAAACTGCACTCGTGAACAGAATGGCTCTGTCCTGACTCAACCACGACCTTGACTCACAAGGAAAGGGCTTAACACTAGCCACAGAGTAAACATACTCTTTATGTGGGATGGGTTTTTTAGTATACTTTTAACATTCCTTTTATCTATCTATCTATCTATCTATCTATCTATCTATCTATCTGTAATAGGTGGGGGGTATTCTGTTGTAGTTCTGATTTTGCTGATGTTTATTTATTTGATGGTTTCCTTTTCGTGTTTATTAGATGGTATTCACAACAGTTATACGATGATACAACATAGGAAACAACCAAGATTTATTGTTTGATTTCCTTATCTTTATTTGATGTTAACAGACAGACTATTACACGTCCATCAGTGTCCAGTGTTTGTATCGTCTCTCCGTGTTTACTAATTCGTTACTAACACGTCACTATTTTACTACACAAAAGCGTCATGTCTCGTTGTTATGTGTTGCGCCTCTGCTTAGAGAGTGCAACACATAGTCTCAACTATTAAATATCTAATTACACTACTCTAACTATATGGCTAACTGTCCATTCTTCTGCTGCCATCTGGGGAACTATGACATCTATCTATCTATCTATCTATCTATCTATCTATCTATCTATCTATCTATCTATCTATCTATCTATCTATCTATCTATCTATCTATCTATCTATCTATCTATCTATCTATCTATCTATCTATCTATCTATCTATCTATCTATCTATCTATCTATCTATCTATCTATCTATCTATCTATCTATCTATCTATCTATCTATCTATCTATCTATCTATCTATCTATCTATCTATCTATCTATCTATCTATCTATCTATCTATCTATCTATCTATCTATCTATCTATCTATCTATCTATCTATCTATCTATCTATCTATCTATCTATCTATCTATCTATCTATCTATCTATCTATCTATCTATCTATCTATCTATCTATCTATCTATCTATCTATCTATCTATCTATCTATCTATCTATCTATCTATCTATCTATCTATCTATCTATCTATCTATCTATCTATCTATCTATCTATCTATCTATCTATCTATCTATCTATCTATCTATCTATCTATCTATCTATCTATCTATCTATCTATCTATCTATCTATCTATCTATCTATCTATCTATCTATCTATCTATCTATCTATCTATCTATCTATCTATCTATCTATCTATCTATCTATCTATCTATCTATCTATCTATCTATCTATCTATCTATCTATCTATCTATCTATCTATCTATCTATCTATCTATCTATCTATCTATCTATCTATCTATCTATCTATCTATCTATCTATCTATCTATCTATCTATCTATCTATCTATCTATCTATCTATCTATCTATCTATCTATCTATCTATCTATCTATCTATCTATCTATCTATCTATCTATCTATCTATCTATCTATCTATCTATCTATCTATCTATCTATCTATCTATTATCTATCTATCTATCTATCTATCTATCTATCTATCTATCTATCTATCTATCTATCTATCTATCTATCTATCTATATATATCCTCTTCGTGTCCCGATTGATACATAGGCTCCACAAGATACGTCAACTGTTGCATTCTGCTGCCTTTCTCTCTCTCTCTCTCTCTCTCGCGAACGTGTGCTGCTGCCTTTCTACCAACCATCTCCCACGTCAGGCTACACTCCATCAACTCTCTCTCCACAATTCTTCTCCATGTTTCCTTTAGACGTCCAGGTCTTCTCTTCCCATCCGTGTATATCTGAGAGCTTCTTCTTCTGAGTTCGCCCGCTATAAACTCAGGCGTAGCCATGGCGTCTGGTGTGGCGCTTCAGACTGATTTTTGCTTGAAAGCCTGCTTACCGTTTTATTGGTTTCCTCGACTTCTCTGACTTCAGAGGTTATCTGAGAGCTGTCTTAGCCAATGTCTGTGTCCGTCATACAACATACACGTCCAATCCACCTCCATCTTCGTCTTTTAATGATGGTCACTAAAGATATACAGTCCGATCGTTTCAAAAGCTCCTCATTTGTTATGGGATTTGACCAGAACATTTGCAGGATTCTACTTAACCATTTATTCTGAACCTTTTTATATAAAGTGTAAATAAAGTTTGTATTTCGCTTAAAAACACAACATGTATGACTGATTAAAATTGCTTTTTGTCCGATTTGTTTTGTTTGTTATGTAGAGGTATTAAACCTTTAAAGCTGAGGCACGCTCCTTGCAATCTAAGGACCAACAGTGTTTTTGGTTATATCATATCGTGTAAGTAAACAAATATGAAAAATAAAAGTTAACTCCATTTCAGAATCCGAGATAATTAAATCAATTAGCATATCAAGACAGATGTAGACATAGAGATACAATTTTGGACAGCATGACTTCATGACACGGAAGAACATCAACATCTGAGATGATAGCAAACACCGGAGACAGATTTGTGGACATTCATGATCGTTTACGTTAGCCGGTACGGCATCTGATGTTGAGCCTGTCTTCGCGTTTGTCGCGAGAGTAAAACGTAGTGTTTATACAGAATTGTAACATACATTTATATCGAGTGTGTTTGAACTATCAACCCAAATTTATAAAGTGGTTTGTCTCGGAATTCACAATAAATTAATGCTATATTGTTAGAAATAACTTTATCACTAATTTCTATTGGTGGCACTGAATTTTAAAATAATATAAATATTAGCAGTAAATTGCATCAAGTATGTTTCATTTAGAAATACAAGGAATAGAGATAGAAAGACTGATAAAGAAAGAAAGAGCGAGAGAGAGAGAGAGAAGAGAAGGATGAGAGAGAGACATAGAGAACATGAAAGATATAAAAGAGAGAAAGCAAAGAGAGAGACATATAGAGAGAGAAGAGAATGAGAGAGAGAGAGAGAAAGAAAAATAGAGAGAGAGCAATTTAGAATTTAGTCACTATTTATGTAGAATTTAAATTTATAAATTTACACCTCGAGTAACCAACTTTTGCTTTATTGAAATTAAAATACAATTTTTCTACATTGAATTAAAACATACTATTTATATCAGTCTTAATCCACTTTTTTTGTATTTTAGATTGAAAATATCATTTATGTATAATTAAACGTATTTCTTTGTTGACTGTAATTTGAGTGTACATTTGGTGTACATTTGAGTGTACATTTTAGTAGAAGATATGACATAGCTCTGAACTGAGTCAAGAAACACTCTGATCAATACCTTCTTCAACTATTCATTGTAAAATGAAAGAGATATTCGTTTAGACAAAATACTGACAATACATAGCTATCACATTCTAATTGTAAAATGTAACGACATTCGTGTTAGACAAAATACTGACAATACATAGCTTCACATTCTAATTGTAAAATATAGAGATATTCGAATTAAGAGACATACTGTGGAGTCATTCGAGTTAGTAGTGGTAGTGGCTATCATCATAAAATATCTAGTCCTAAGCAGAACTTTGCCACACTAACAATCCTTAGGAATTTCTGTCCCTCATTTTTGTTTCATGTTTCATGCTCAAATTATCAGTTATAACATGTATCTCTCTCTCGCGATCACCGCCTAGACCGATATATCGGTTCGCCCCATACATTCTATTCAGGTGGAAATCTGATTTATGCGGCCTTAGCCTTGGTGTGTTTTACGTCACATCTTCAGCACCATTTAGAGCTCTGGTGCTTATCCTTCGGCGATGTGTTCGGTTTCAGCCAGCGTTTACTCGGTTCGCTCTCCGTTCTGTAGCCATCTAATGTTTTTACGGTGTGGGGTAGCTAGCCCGACGCCCAACCTCCTTAGCCGCATCTTACGACACGTGTGGCATGTAACAGTGGTTCTATTATTTACACCCCAATTTGGACCCGGTAACCACTCGGACGTAACATGCATCTATCTACTCCATGATCTTCATCTTCTCCTAGTTGACGAGATGACTCCTTCCATAATGGTCCTCTCCCACCCATTTGTGTCTCTTCTATGTCCAAAATAATTCCCTTTTTTCATTGTTATTTGTAGCATCAGCACGTTTTTTGTTTTATCTTGAGTTCTGTCTGGATAGATCTATTTGTTCCGTTCTCTGTCCATGATATACACTTCAAAAACACATACATGTTTAATCACTGCCTTGTTAAATGTCCATACGTCACACCCATACATTGGGAATATACATGTGCATACAATGCGATTGTCATCAAGAGAAATTCCTTAAATGTCTTATAACAATCATAATGTCTTCTTCAAGGGTATTTTAAAATTAAATTGTACACCATCTTAATCTGTAAATCACATTCAATTAATTAAAAAGAGCACAGTATCTGAATGTAACATGCGTTTTGCAGTTGAAAATAATTTATTTCTTTTTGTCATCAAGACAATATATCATTCTCAATACTCGTTTGGAAATTACGAAAACTACAGCTTAATTTGTACTCACATCTGCGGAATGTAAATATGAACAAATATTAATTCAGCCACAATTTATTTTAAAATTTTATAATGAGTGTATTAAAAGTTAGATGAAGATAAATTATGTGCACAAAAGAATATTGAAATGAAAATCGTGTTATATCCTTTACAGAACGTAGCCATCAACCACAGTAAACTAGTCGTTGATTTTCTATGCACCACTTATACGTTCAGCAGTTTTCCATTGCTTTATGAACAGTGAGGTCTATTTTTTACCATTAGTAAAATTTCAAGGGAACTAATTTGCTTCCAAACTTGTACGTAGTGGGGTTTGAACCAGGTACTCTTGGTTTGTGATCGAGCTCACTACCGCTTAAGCTACAGGCGCTCACGTAAAAGAATATTAGTTCACACTTTAATCTAAATACATTGACAGTTTTGCATCTGACATTCGAAGGAAGTGCACGGAGAGATTTGTTTCTGGTCGGATCATTCGGTGCATTATCCTAGTAGCAAGTGCTTGTATGTGTGAGTATTATAGGCTGTGGTTTTTAGTATACCAACAAATAAGTGTCTTTCAGTGAAAGCTGTTTTTTAGTATATCAACAAGTAAGTGTTCTTTCAGTGAAAGTTGATTTTTAGTATACCAACAAGTAAGTGTCTTTCAGAGACAATTGATTTTTAGTATACCAACAAGTAAGTGTTCTTTCAGTGAAAGTTGATTTTTAGTATACCAACAAGTAAGTGTCTTTCAGAGACAATTGATTTTTAGTATACCAACAAGTAAGTGTTCTTTCAGTGAAAGTTGATTTTTAGTATACCAACAAGTAAGTGTCTTTCAGAGACAATTGATTTTTAGTATACCAACAAGTAAGTGTTCTTTCAGTGAAAGTTGATTTTTAGTATACCAACAAGTAAGTGTCTTTCAGAGACAATTGATTTTTAGTATACCAACAAGTAAGTGTTCTTTCAGTGAAAGCTGATTTTTAGTATACAACAAGTAAGTGTCTTTCAGAGACAATTGATTTTTAGTATACCAACAAGTAAGTGTTCTTTCAGTGAAAGTTGTTTTTTAGTATACCAACAAGTAAGTGTCTTTCAGAGACAATTGATTTTTAGTATACCAACAAGTAAGTGTTCTTTCAGTGAAAGTTGTTTTTAGTATATCAACAAGTAAGTGTTCTTTCAAGTGAAAGTTTTTTTAGTATACCAACAAGTAAGTGTTCTTTCAATGAAGTTGTTTTTAGTATACCAACAAGTAAGTGTCTTTCAGTGACAGTTGATTTTTAGTATACCAACAAGTAAGTGTCTTTCAGAGACAATTGATTTTTAGTATACCAACAAGTAAATGTTCTTTCAGTAAAGCTGTTTTTAGTATACCAACAAGTAAGTGTTCTTTCAGTGAAAGCTGTTTTTTAGTATACCAACAAATAAGTGTTCTTTCAGTGAAAGCTGTTGTTTTAGTATACCAACAAGTAATTGTCTTTCAGTGAAAGTAGTTTTTTAGTATACCAACAAATAAGTGTCTTTCAGTGAAAGTTGTTTTGGGTTTTTTTTATTCGTCCACTGTAAATGCAGGCGTATTCAGGAAACATAATATGGCACCTCTGACAGGTTTGCAGTGAAGACTTGCTTTCCTTATGATCAGTGTTCGTCACTATTCAGGCGAACCTTACTCGACTGTTGAGGTACTTGTTATTTTGATCCATAAGTCAAGATGGTTCAAGAAAACTGTAGCCCATCTGTGTACCTAGCGTGCAACATAAAACTGTAGCCTATCTGCGTACCTAGCGTGCAACATAAAACTGTAGCCCATCTGTGTACCTAGCGTGCAACATAAAACTAGCCCATCTGTGTACCTAGCGTGCAACATAAAACTGTAGCACATCTGTGTACCTAGCGTGCAACATAAAACTGTAGCACATCTGTGTACCTAGCGTGCAACATAAAACTGTAGCACATCTGTGTACCTAGCGTGCAACATAAAACTGTAGCCCATCTGCGTACCTAGCGTGCAACATAAAACTGTAGCCCATCTGCGTACCTAGCGTGCAACATAAAACTGTAGCCCATCTGCGTATCTAGCGTGCAACATAAAACTGTAGCCCATCTGCGTACCTAGCGTGCAACAAAAATTATGTGAGCCCAATTTGAACTTGAACCTCATAATTAACAAGGCACTTGGTTACAAGTGAGGCATGTTATCAACTTCACTATTGGCGTCCCCTTCTTGCAGTGATAAACTTCATCAATATTTTCGTATATACAAAACTCAAAGTAGGAAAACAAAGTAGAGTGTACACTATGTAATTCAATGTTTTCAAGATCACATTATTCAAGAGTAGATATTACATAACACATCAACAAAATCAAGCATAAAAATTGCAACTTTACCATCATAGTCCAAGAAAATGAAGCTTTTTCAATCAATGGTAGAGGAAAATAAAGAATTAAAATCATCAGAGAAGAGAAAACCTTTACACTTCACACCAACAAGTAAATAAAAATAATATTTCGTACGTATTGCAAACTTTATGGTAAATACTGAACCGATAATATGTCTCAATGTTTTAAGTTTCCAAAATCTGGTAATCATGTTCCTGACACTGACGTCACGTTCAAAGCACGCCATGTTTCTGTTTATCAAAAGTCTATGTTCTTAATAAAAGTGTCAAGAAAATGTGTGACTTTGATTTGAAATAAAAGTTAAATTTAGATACAATATATTTCATATGAATTTTTCAAAATACAGCTCAACAATTTCACCAACAATTCTTCTTCTTCTCATCATTCTTCTGCGTTATCTCGTGAATACAGTTTGTTTGTCGATCTATGTCATGTGTTTGTAGTTTAAGCCACATATTCAAATCACAATAGAAAAATAATTACATTATATTTTTACCTAAATACAAACATATAGTTATAATGTTTAGAAATAACCACACTTAATAGCAATTGTTTTGGTGAGACTGACATTACAGTGGACACCACCAAATACGGTATACTTAGCACTGAGGCAGCAGGCATATTAGCAAAAGAAAGTGGCAGGCTACCACATACAAACACTAGTAATACATATGCGGAAGCAAACATTGATAGACATTGAGGATGCAAATTGATTACAAAAACAAGTGAGCGACAAGAACACTCTGGTTAATAGTTGCTGTCTAATACCAACTAAGTAGAGAAGAACAGATAATCACTTTCCGGCCACCTACTGGGAACAGTATCTGAGGTACCATATATCTACCATTTATCTAGACAGGCCCTACCGATGCATATAAATGTGGCACCAGCAAGCTGATAGAGACACGCCTCTTCTAAGAGAGTCAAAGACGATGAACGGAGGAAATCCACACGCCCGATTCCCATTTCTGTCCAAGACAAGCTGTATAGAGAGATACACACATACTCCAGTTGATTAATAACTACTTTAGATGCAAATAAGTTGATGTCTGAAAACGTTGGAAGACGAAGAAGTAGGAGGACAGTTCCTTCTTTATGCAATTGCAGAATTAATTGAAATATAAAGAATCAACATCTCTCTCTCTCTCGCGATCGCCCTTAGACTGATGTACCAGATTTCCCTATAAATCACATTCATGTTGAAACCTGATTCATGCAGCCTTAGCATGGGTCGGTTTCATCACATCTTCAGCGCCATTTAAAGCTCTGGTGCTTATCCTTCGGTGATGTGTCCGGTTTCAGCAAGCGTTTACTGGGTTTGCTCTCCGTGAGCCTTTGACTGTCCCCAGCCGACCTGCAAGGCAGCAGGTTGAATGGTTTTAAACCAGGTTGAATCAACATCTAATTGGCTACGTATGATTATATTTCATTTTCTATGCATGGATGCACTGTTACTTATAAATTATATCATATACCTGCGTAATTGCTTTATTTTTACTGCCTCCATTGTAACCAGAAAACCGAAAAATTACACAAAATATAGGAATTATATTTTTCGCCAAGAAACAGGAAATACCAGAGTCTATTATTAAAAAGACCAAAATAAAATAGGGCGATGAATCAAGATCATCAATTCAAGTTTCTGTGAACATTGATACATCAGATGGAATATACACAACAAATATAACGAGTAGAATATCTCAGCGAAATCAGCTTTCATGAAAATGAAACACAGACTGTGCGTGAGTTCACTGTCAACGACATTGCAGAAAAAAGTTAATCGATTGATTGATTGATGGGACCATCATCATTGCACTTCGATGAGTAACCATGTGTGCTCCGATCTCTTTCTTACACATGATGATCTCAGCGGCAGTGTACGAACGCCGTAGCGTCTGCGAGAGTCCCTTTGCTTTAAGGGTCAATGGAAAAGAGTACTCCAGTGCTATATTCAACCAAAATACGTATGTATGGCAGTAGACATGTACAAACAATCTATAAGGTCATTGTAAGCCACAGAGATATGATTTTACAGAAGAATTCTGAAAATCTCCTGGACAGTAAATATAAGAAATAAAAGAAATCTGATCAAAATAAGAAGTCAGGCAATGATTGTTCTTTGAGAATATAATGCGATGAAATGGTATGGAACATTTGGCGACAACGGGTAAAATTTTGGGACAGGAAAATCGTACAAGATAGAGAGAGAAGATGTTGAATGGTATCAACGCCAGAACTAATTAACTATAGCAGGGAGAGAAAGTTGGGGAGATACATGATCGTCTACGTCGCAAAGCTTATTGGTAGTGAGAGAGAAAGACGAGTATAAGAATTGAAAAGAAGGAGAGAGTAGGAAGATACAATGTTGAATAGCAAGAGGGAAACGAAAACGGAAGGGTGAATGAAAATGTTGTGTATTTGTGGTTGGGCGAGTAATAGAAGTCAAAGTTTTAATAAAAATCTAGAAAGAAAAATAGCGGTGGAAATGAAAAAAAAACAAAGTTTTTGATTGATAGGACTATCGCCGATGCATGTCGGTGAATAATTCTTATATGCACACATGTCTTTCTTGCATAAGATTTCTGCGACAGTGCTCGAGCTCCGAAGCATTAACATGGATCCATTGTGTCATTTTGAGAATGGTAAAAGTGTGCAGAAACTGTCTTGTAAAAATTATTATAGACTTTTGCTCGAATAGAGGTTTGCCATCCCACCCTTATCGATTTGTGGTTGCTATCCTACCCTTATCGATATGTGGTTGCTATCCTACCCTTATCGATATGTGGTTGCCATCCTACCCTTATCGATTTGTGGTTGCCATCCCACCCTTATCGATATGTGGTTTCCATCCCACCCTTATCGATATGTGGTTTCCATCCCAACCTTATCGATATGTGGTTGCCATCCCACCCTTATCGATATGTGGTTGCCATCCCACCCTTATCGATTTGTGGTTGCCATCCCACCCTTATCGATTTGTGGTTGCTATCCTACCCTTATTGATTTGTGGTTGCCATCCTACCCTTATCGATATGTGGTTGCCATCCCACCCTTATCGATTTGTGGTTGCTATCCTACCCTTATCGATTTGTGGTTGCTATCCCACCCTTATCGATTTGTGGTTGCTATCCTACCCTTATTGATTTGTGATTACCATCCCACCCTTATTGATTTGTTACCGCAAAGGTGTTCTTTTGAGTGCCCAACGGGAAAACGGAAGATCAGGAATCAGTGCAAGAATAGTCAGATGTATCCACGCAAAAAACAAACCGAGTACTTTTGAAGAGAGACGAGATCACCATACCTCAACACTACAGTGATCCCGGGGTAGTGAAAGTACAGAATCACAATCGTGTTGGGCATATATATTTTTTCATTGATCTTTCTGTTTGGTTCATTTTCTAGTGAGTGCTATTGTGTTTTTTTTCGTTCGCTATCTATGAATTCAGGCGTAGAAATGGCTCCTACCAAGGCGCATCTAACTGAATGTTGCGTGAAGACTTGCTTTCTTTGTCACCAGTGCCCCTCGGCACTCAGGAGAACGTTGCTCCGACTACAGATGTATTGCAACTGTTGAGTTCCTTCATCAAATTTGGATACCCGGTTTTTCAAATTTGGTAAATGTGAAAAAGTACTTTGTTGTTTTTACATAGTTTTACTGGCAGTCTTCCCTGTATCGATAATAAATGTTGAAACAAAGAACCCCCTTGCCATACTATTTCTTATAGTTTAGAATGCGTTATTATGTTAATGCATATACACTGTGAGATTGATCAACATCACTTTGGACCTCTTTACGTTTATGTATTTCTCTTCTCCCCACTTGTACGTTCGATTGTTGGGGAGTTGAAGATGGATAAGAGGATATTCTTCGGTCTCTTCGCGACTCTCTGTTGGATGAGGACACTAAAATCGATGTTGAATCGATCAAGCGATTTAAGCAGTTTGAAGTTACCCGTTGTTCAAGTCGAACTGGATGCCTGAGAGGCAGAGTGAGAGGTATGTTTAATTAGCGAGCCACAGGAACCATCAGTATGCATACTCTTCGACATCTGTTGGTGGAGACTGAGCACCTATGGGTCTACCCGGAGTGCAATGACGTCAGTTTAGTAACCAATAGCCAATAACCAATAACCACTTGTGGATGAGTTGATCTAAAATTCGCTGAGGTTGCAAACAAATTATACTCCATCTGGATACTTTGAACATCTTTGAACATGGAATTAAGCGTCTTAACCCTTACACTGCTACATACTTTCTGAAGGCTGATATAAAAATAGCTACTCTTTGTTTCTAGGTCACAAACGTGAATGTACGCCTATAGCAGTAACAGTAGCAATGTATAACGTGTTAACACGTCTTTAGCCCACAGAGGAGAGATAATAACAGAAGTGTTAGTGCGTCTTTAGAAGGGAATGGGGAAAACGTATATATACGTCCTTAGCAGCTAAAGGGTTAAGTGTACCAACAACTGTGTAATCACTGCTCTACTCTAAGTTAACTGCTTTCCTGCTGACATTTTCAATCAGGTCATTGTCACAGATATCTTTATGTGTAACCTGAGCGACTAGGGGTCGATTCTTCTCAGTTTGAAAAGAGAGAGCTAACGGTCAAATAATTATGATTATCTATATATATATATATATATATATATACATATATATATATATATATATATATATATATATATATATATATATGAGCACCGATATTGAAGTCGATAGCACGCATTGCTAGTAACCACTTGCCGTGGGGTTTGAGACGAACTTGGTCGAAAAACATTTTCTGTGTACACACAGTAAACTATTGAACTACAGTTTTCCTGTTCGATTACTTTGGGATTGTCTACTTCTTCGAACATATTGACAACGTGTTAAACGACTCTCTGTGATTTGTATGTGATCTGAGGCTAAGAGCGATTGTACATTGTTTCAGTTATGCGCCTACAAGTAGGACGTCACATCCGATTTCTGCGATGCTTTTTATTTACTAGGGTCGATTCCCTAAGCCACTACCTCACTCGTCTTTTACGCCATGCCTTGTAGTTCGCAGTACTACTATTCTTTGCTCTCCTTACGGACCCCGGCAACACACGGGTAACTTGAGGATATAAATTATGATTGACTCAGAAGTCGGAGTAAGGCCTACCTGAACACGAGGGTCACTGATGATAAGGAAAGCATACCTTCACGCACTAATCAATCAGAGCTGCAGTGTTAGGAGCCCTGAATTACGGACGAACTGAAAAAATATAATTAATGAAAAGACAAGCATTACAAAGTACCATTTAAATTAGAAATCTCCTGGCTTATTTTTTCTATGTCTCATGAAATGTATGTCACATCAAACATAACGAGCATTGATATTAGCACATTGGTGACTATCCACCTGGTAACAACAGTTATATAAGGTCAAATCCATACTAACCCTTGACACGACGTGGAAGGTGCAACATATTCACAAAATAGTCTTGAGTTGCATGTTTAACAACTTTTCAGGAGGATTTTTCTTTCTTCTCGTTAATGCTACTAAATAACATCAATGAAGATAATAAAACGGAAGTTACCCACACTAATTTCCATTTCTTTATATGACATACAAAAATTATAGTTCGTCTGTTTTCTTGTAATAGTTGCTACCATTGGATACTAGTTTGTTATTTACAGCTTCCAAAGTCAGCAAAATCGCTCATGTGTGTTATTTTTTGAGGCGCACTACTAAATTATAAAGAGTTTGATTTTGTATACGGTGGATAGAACTAGAATAGAAGTGCGTCAGAGATCTGAACGTATACAATAGTCACCGCAAATAGTAATGACTATATGCATTGAAAACACGTGGTTCCGGAATTTTGGGTGAAAAGGAGCTTAACTGAACAGCACAAAAGGGGAAATGTGATGAAAATGAGTGAATGAAAATAAATCAGGAAAATTCTTTATAAAAAAATATTGGTGTAGAAAATATCTTTGAAAGAACCACATCCTGAAGTTCAAGAAAGTAGTTCATATTGTCGGATATCAGTACTAATAGGGGATGAGAAGACCAATTTATCAACAAGAGTCAAAAATCATATAATTCTGCCAGCTGTACAACCAAAGTTGACAAGGATTTCAATAATAGCCGTATATTGCAAGAGATGATGACAACAACCTCAGATATTGGTGCTGATGCACCTCTCTGGTGTGTGCGGAGGTGACTGTAGGGTCCAATTATAGAACAAAATCCCCTACCACAGGTGGGGCATACATGATCAAGGTTAGACATGTGGGTGTTGTGTGTTCTATCTTTTCGCGCAGCTCGTTTTCTCTGTGCCTCAACGGAACGACGATTCTACAATAAGGACGGGTGTCTTTACCTTGTCCAAAATACAAATCAGTCTATGTATGCACTATACTGTCGACATATGATATATTTACGTTAGGGGTGTATTTCACTCATAATATGGCGGTTTTTTCCCAAAATCCACTATACACACTAAGCATAGACTAAGATACATTGGTCTTACTTTAATCGAGTCAGTTCGAGATTTTGTCAAATGTTTACATGTACCTTGACAAAAAATAGATTTGGGAACTATCTATAATTTTTTTAATGCGTGCGAGAAATGAAACGATTCGTAATTTTTCATATGTGCAAACCTGAGACACCAGAGTTGTTTCTGCAGTCGACATCTCTGAGATTCAATTGAGAATATAAAGAAACGCGACATCTGGGGAATTATTCAGATTGAGATGACAAGGACGTTCTAAGTAAGAAATTGTAATAACAAGGTGGGGGTTGTGCAGTTATAACTAGCAATGTAGTAAGTCTTAGGACGTGAATGGTTAGTGTTCAACTACGTAAATCGGTTGTTAAAAGTTAAAGTTAATTACATATCCATTACATGACTTTGAGAATCCACCCCAGCTTTTTAACGATGTTTGTGATTTTTCTAGGAATTATTACGTTCAGTAGTTTGCCATTGCTTTATGAACGTGTGGTGCCATCGTCCTTTTGTAAAAATCCACGCGAAGCAATTTGCAACCAAACTGTCCACTGCGTGATTCGAACTCAGAACGTCCGGGTTAATAGACCGAGTCACTATCCCCTAAGGCACAGAATCGGTTATTACTCTAATTATATATGGAAATGGACGGTATTTGTTTGTGGCTTTGTTTTCTGTAACATATAAAATAACAAAAATATATATTTAGAAGAGAGCTACAGTAGTGTACATTTTTTGATAACTCACTTCTTAGGCACGTAGTCCTTATTTTCTGAGTGACCTGCAATACATTTTCCAACCGATACGGCTCTCAAGTAAACCCATCCTTAATTGGGTGCATGGAAAAGCAATTGCAAGTATAGGCGAGTTGACCACATCACCAACGTATGACGATCAACAATGAAACATTCGTTCCTAACACCTATCTATCCCCAGTATTACTTTAGGTAGGACTAAGAGCTCATATACTTTTTTGTTTAGATATATAGAACATGGCGAAACACGTAAAAACAAAGTACTGCATACGACATAACAAATCAGATCAAAAGATATGCGTAATTTTGTTCTGTCCTGCGCTGAATTTTTTGTCTCGTATATTCATATATTCACTTTATCAGGGGCGGCTCGTCATCTTTTTTGTTGATGGGGCCAGACACAAATTTTCGGAAAAATCATGGTTTTGTATTAGATTATATTTTAATTTATTAAATAATAAATGTACGTTACACATTATTTTGATGGGGTCTGGCCCTTAATGATGAGCCACCACTGCACTCTTTCATCTCTTTCCTGCTTTCTGTATGTGTTCTTTTCTCTTCCTATTTTGCTTTAATTGAGGATTTTAGGACAGGTTAAAACCGACAGTTTTAATGACTAGTCTTCTAAATTAATTTTCGAGTCTAGCTAGAGTTGGCCTTGAACTAGATGTATTTCCATTGCGATTTTTGCAAGTCATCCATATTTATATTGTGCACTTCTTGGTCGATTGCTTCTGCTGTCAGAAAATTGACCTGCTAGAGAAAAGTGTGTGATTTGCTCAGGTCAAGTAGGTCCTGATCAGTCATAGTTTCGATCCTGGTTGCTGCACTTAAGTTACGTCTCCTTGTCAAGAAGATGGGCTGCGTGGGTGGAAAACGACTGAGCACAATAATTGCTTTTTCTGCTTAGACATTCAGTATTCAATTTGAATATTTTTTTAGTTTTAAGTGTTCAACGTAAGGTTGTCGATATTTCCACAGAGCTGTTATTTATTTGAAATAATAGATCACACAACGTTTTTCTTTATTACGTACTGAATTTTGCTTCACTGCTAATATTATTATTTTGTTTTCTCTTTCACGACATACTTCTTCCAGAATTATTTATTTTGTAGTTTTCAGATAATATTGTACTATTACTTTCCGTTTCATTTCACATTTCATTCATGCTTTCCATTTCTTTAATGAGTCTTTCTATTTTACAGTCCATCTAATTTTCTTAATAAAAATGTTTGTTAGTAATCAGCTCACGTTTGATTTGATTTTTGCCTATAGATTGTCAATAATGGTTAGGTTTTTTATGTTATACATGCTACATTGTATTGTAGTAATAACGAATTATTATTACAGGAACTACGGTAGTTTTACAAAACACAAACATTAAGATGAAACGAGATTCTTTTTTAATGCTCCATATTCTGTTGTGTTCCTCTCATGTTATATTTTGCTTGCTTATGTGATACCATACATACGTGTCTTCATCCTAAAACACAAATTTATTAAGTATCACCGCAGTCTCCTATTTGTTTTCTCCAGATCAGATCTGATCCAGTATGATCACCTCAGATTTCAAAATTTCCTTACATCGCCCATATTCTCATGTTATCAGTTTATATGAGGAATATCATCATATCACTCTGTACATGAACATATATAATCCGATCTCCTCTTCAACAAATCCACCAGCGTCCATCGCTCCATCATGATAATTCGATGTTGATTAATTTATATTTTTTTATATTTGGCATGTCGTTGTTTTCGGGTTGTACTAATTTGACATAAATCGCTCTCAATCTGTTGCATTAACACTTACCTAGCTAGTTTTTATATTTATTTAACATTATTGAAGCCCGTCTGCTGCCAGGGTTCCAAAGGGAAGCAAAGAATAGTAACACTGCGACCTACAAGGCATGTCGTAAGAGGCGACTGAGGTAGGGGCCTAGAGAATCTACCCTAGTAAATAAAAAGCGTCGCAGTAATCGGACGTGCTGGCCTACTTGTAGGCGCAAAAATGGCACAAAATACAATTGCTCTTAGGCTCAGATCACATACAAAGAGTGGTTTAACGAGTGATCGATATGGAGTGTTCGAAGAAGAACATTACTGAATTATGCAAGAGAATATGCAGCAGAAAATAGAACAAGTTGGCATCTCCAACATGATGGTTAGATGTGATGGATATCTGGCAGTGGCCGGTTCACATGCAAAACAAGTTAATCTGCTCGTGTCTTGATATTTTGAATGAAGCTGATGAATTGAATCGAATCTGTCACCCACATCCTTATGCTTTTACCCCCTCACCAAAATAAGAGATCTGCTCCTTTTTTATTTTTATTTTTCACTTGCAATACAAATGTTGCTATTATTTGGAAATGGCTCCTTAGTTTCTTTGGTATTTGCTTTTCTTGTCAATAAAAATGTCAACAAAAATATGACACTCACTCCTTAAATACTAATAACATGTTTACACTAAAATGAAGCAGAGTACATTTCAAAATAAAACAGCAAAATAAATAAACCAGCTTATACATTTTCAATGAGATGTGTAAAAATATCAATAATTCATCAATAGAACTACATTTAGAGAAAAAAAAATGTACTACAGAAAATAAACAGACTTCATAATTTAACAATTTAGTAATAAAAAAAAAATGTACTACAGAAAATAAACAGACTTCATAATTTAACAATTTAGTAATAAAAAAAAAATGTACTACAGAAAATAAACAGACTTCATAATTTAACAATTTAGAAATAAAAAAAAGAGTCAAATGCAATAGAAACATAATATATTGAGGGAAATAATTGATATTTAAATCAAGTAGATAGGTTATTTCAAGTGCAGAGGAAAAGAAACAACATCAATGTAACTAATAAATGCAAATGCGCAAAGTCCGGAAGAAATCAAAGGGATCTCGTGAAAAAAGAAGTCATAAAGATGGTGGCGTGTTCCTGATTTAAACCCACGACCTTCGAAAATCTCAATACAAACAATTTCACCACTTAGCCCTCTCACATTCACTGTACATAGAAGTAAAACAATTTCACCACTTAGCCCCTCACACATTCACTGTACATAGAAGTAAAACAATTTCACCACTTAGCCCCTCACACATTCACTGTACATAGAAGTAAAACAATTTCACCACTTAGCCCCTCACACATTCACTGTACATAGAAGTAAAACAATTTCACCACTTAGCCCCTCACACATTTCACTGTACATAGAAGTAAAACAATTTCACCACTTAGCCCCTCACACATTCACTGTACATAGAAGTAAAACAATTTCACCACTTAGCCCCTCGCACATTCACTGTACATAGAAGTAAAACAATTTCACCACTTAGCCCCTCACACATTCACTGTACATAGAAGTAAAACAATTTCACCACTTAGCCCCTCACACATTTCACTGTACATAGAAGTAAAACAATTTCACCACTTAGCCCCTCACACATTCACTGTACATAGAAGTAAAACAATTTCACCACTTAGCCCCTCACACATTCACTGTACATAGAAGTAAAACAATTTCACCACTTAGCCCCTCACATATTCACTGTACATAGAAGTAAAACAATTTCACCACTTAACCCCTCACACATTTCACTGTACATAGAAGTAAAACAATTTCACCACTTAGCCCCTCACACATTCACTGTACATAGAAGTAAAACAATTTCACCACTTAGCCCCTCACACATTCACTGTACATAGAAGTAAAACAATTTCACCACTTAGCCCCTCACACATTCACTGTACATAGAAGTAAACATAGAACATTTACTGTACATAGAAGTAAACATAGAACATTCACTGTACATAGAAGTAAACATAGAACATTCACTGTACATAGAAGTAAACATAGAACATTCACTGTACATAGAAGTAAACATAGAACATTCACTGTACATAGAAGTAAACATTGAACATTCACTGTACATAGAAGTAAACATAGAACATTCACTGTACATAGAAGTAAACATTGAACATTCACTGTACATAGAAGTAAACATAGAACATTCACTGTACATAGAAGTAAACATTGAACATTCACTGTACATAGAAGTAATAATTGAACATTCACTGTACATAGAAGTAAACATTGAACATACTCGTTGATGTATATCGATAGTCCGGACATGTGGAAATGAGTCATGTACATTGCATTGAAGTTTAAACGAACTGGATGCAGTTTAGCGGAAAGACATAACAAATACTAGAAGAGGATCAATATACTTGGATAGATTGGTACACAAAGAAAACATAAATATCATCACAACGAAGCAGTCACCGATTTCCGGCAAGACTTTAACAAATATTTATCTTTAGTCATTTGTGACCTGATGCAAAAACCAATAAAGGATGAAAGAAGGGATAATGGAGAAAGAGAGATTAAGAAGAGAATTACATTCCGGACAGCTTACTTTCACAGACAAATGTCAACATTGGACTGCCAGTCAAATAGTATGTCAACAGGACTGCGAAGATAAATTATCGTTTCCGCGGAAGATAAAAATGGCACAAGCAAACAAGGAAGAGAAAGAATAAATCAAAGTCACGTGAGTCAAATTACACCTTAAGGCAAACATCTGGTGTTGTTATTGAAAAACGGAAACTGGATTAGATCTGGAAAACGTAGCACCCGAGCAAGTCAACAAAACCTGGTTCAATTGTGAAGATAAATTCATACCGTTGGAGTGTTTGAAGTGATGGTGATGCAGCCAGACTAGGGGTCTCGGACAACTTTTCGTGACAGTGTGTATCTACGCAGCGATGGAGAGGATATTTCCACTTTCTTCCTACCTAGCATTGCAAACTAGATGTGATAACAAGGCTAGGACTATGTGACCTATGCCAGCTCTTAACTCTGCCGGGGGATAGCTCATTGTCAGTATGCCGCACTCAAAATTGTGCAGATCATGGTAACAAACACAGGTAGAAAATGCAGGTGAAACACCGTCAAGGTCGAGTGAATTTACGCACTACCCGTGAGAATAGTACAAACAACTTCTGTGTACTCCTGTCTATATTGTAGAGAGCGGTTATATATTGCTATCGTCTGAGTTATACGGTGTACAACAAAGAAATAGTTTAGAAAGAGGAAATGATAGTAGTGTTTGTTGTGCCTTGGGTGAGAAATATAAAAGCACTTTAAGAAACAAACTTTAACGAATACATACCTCAAGCAGTAACTAACTATTGGATTCTCCGACAGGAGTTAAATTTTAGTTTTCATGTTTGTTGGCTTTGGCGCCCTGATATAACCAAAACATGGTTCTTTCTTAGGTTGAAAGAGGGTGCCTTGGTTTTTCTGGTTTTTCCCGATCCAGAAGCACTTGAGCTTTACAGCTCTTCGGCTCGGTGCCATGGACATCGTAACCCTTCGGTTCGGTGCCACGAACACCGTAAATCTGGGAATCTGTGACTTTTTCTGCCATCCCGCGGAATTGAACCCGCACACACATAGGGATAGTCACCCGTAGTCAACGCGCTACGAACACGCTGGGCAGACGGGCGGTGCCTTGGCTTAAAGAAGAGTTTAATTCCCTATATATCAAACAACAAGCCCGCCTGCTAAGTGTGTTCGTAGCACGTTGGACGACGGGTGACAAGACAGACCCCTGTGAGTATGACTCAATTCAGAAAGCTGACAGAAAATCCACAGGTTCACCAGATTTACGGTGTTCGTGGCAACGAACCGAAGGTTTACGATGTCCATGGCACCGAGTCGAAGAGCTGGAAGCTCAAGTGCTACTGGATCCGATTTTTTTTTAAAATCATACAAAACAAATAAGATTTAACGATCTTTTTTTATAAATTAGAAGGGATACACTCTATGATACTAGCCGTGACATTTTGGAGGGTTTTTAGCATAAAGAAATGTTGCGACAATACAAGAAAACAAAGAAAAACTTCTGAGGACATATATTTTTCCTTTGACAACAGTGGGATATGAATTATAGAGTATAACACAAAATTTAAAGAACATAATCGAATGTTTTGGGGGAAAATCGAATCTGTGCTACAAAAGATTTAAAAATGAACCGAGTACAGAAAAATCATATAAACATTAAACAATGAACATATCAAATGGTGAATTTTTTCCTCGACGCCTCTGGTATGTTTTATGTTTATAAATTGTCTAAATCTGGCGTTGTCAATTCTCAGATCCGTTTTAACAGAAATACAACCATTTTTTATAGCAACAAACAACAGAAACACCTACAATATCCCATTAGAAAACTCAACAGAAAACAGCACATAACAATCATCTGTGTTAGAACTGGAAGCTGCAGGTTAAGCCAACACATATACAGAATAAATCCTGCTCAGATTGCACGGTGTGCATGTCAGATTGAAACACAGACTCCAGACCACATCCTGCCATCATGACTACACCAAGGAAACGAAACATGTCTTTATGAACGAATCTTACATATCAAGCTAGGGTGAACCTACTAAGAACTTCAACTGACATGCAGCTTTAGAGAGACAACCCATCTCATATCTTAGACTGAGCATATGAACCAGGTCGTTTGCCTGTCTGCCCAGCGTGTTCGTAGCGCGTTGGACTACGGGTGACTATCCCTCTGTGTGTGCGGGTTCAATTCCGCGGGATGGCAGAAAAAGCCACAGATTCCCCAGATTTACGGTGTTCGTGGCACCGAACCGAAGGGTTACGATGTCCATGGCACCGAGCCGAAGAGCTGAAAAGCTCAAGTGCTTCTAAATCGAAAAAAAAAAAAAAGAACCAGGTCGCAATGAAGAAGGGGATCCATGTGCAGATCCTGTCTCCAGCTGGATCTGTCCGAAACATGCTTCTCCCAATGTTAGATAATCATGTTTGTCACGCTTGTATACGTATTTTTATTAAAGAAAGAGACGCACCACAGCCCTTTAACTCGTCAACTTCCAGTATATAATATTCTTGAGGACTCGGCCGTCTTTTGTCCGGGTTAGATTACTACCATCTTATGTAGCGTTGGTGGACAAGGAGTAACTATATCATAAATACCACCTGAGTGGTTACCGGGGCCCAAATTTGTGGTGTAAAGAATATAACTACTTTTACTTGCCACGCATGTCGTAAGAGGCGATTAAAGAGGTTTGGCTGAAATCGGATGCATGTGTCCGCTAGGGAATGCTAACCCGAAACAAATGCTTGCAGAAAACGGATGCACGAGGCCGTAAGGCGCATAACATGGTGCAACGACCCCTGACAATGAGAAATGGGTAACGGATTCTACGGTTGCCAATCTGCCTCGGAGATTCAGCCACGCAGTAAGAATGTCCAACCTACCATCACGAGGGTGGTCAAAACTTACTAAGAGGTGACCCACTTGCACCAGTGTCCAAGACAAACTGTATGGCGTTGCTGATAATCTCAGGCAGACGGCTGCCTTTATTAGAGAATCCGAAATCCCAATCTAGTGAGATCGCAGAAGACAAACTGTATGGCGCTGCTGATAATCTGAGGCAGACGGCTGCCTTTATTAGAGAATCCGAAATCCCAATCTAGTGAGATCGCAGAAGACAAACTGTATGGCGTTGCTGATAATCTCAGGCAGACGGCTGCCTTTATTAGAGAATCCGAAATCCCAATCTAGTGAGAACGCAGAAGAAGAAGGATATCAGAAATACCTACATATTCAAACACCTTTTTGTTTGTTAGTTTATCACTACAAGAGAGCCATAGTTCACACCACAAGCAGTTCATGTTCTTCTTCTTAATTGCGTTCGTTCTTTACCACCAATTTTAATCACTCTTTGCGATATGTTTGATCTTTGACAAGAACGTGTATACGTTGCACACTGGTTTGGTAGGCCCCTAAACACATAGACTTCTACACGTTTAGGACACATGCATCCGATTTCAGCCAAACCTCCTTAATCGCCTCTTACGGCATACGTTGCAGGGAACAGTGGTTCTATTCTTTACACCCCAAATGTGGGCCCCGGTAACCACTCGGGCGGCTGTTCATGTTGAATATATTCATCTTTTTCAACTGCAATGATTATAGTGACCATGATTCGCTAAAAAAAAAAAGAGTAGCATGTGATCATCACGCAGAGTATGTGCACATTAATCTTAGTGCTAAGGGTCAGTATGATTACTTTCTGCGATAGACTGGCTAAGGTTTCTGAAGCAATGTCGATCCGTTTGTACAGTTGTGCACTTGTTGAGAGATCGTCGTGGATGAGAGAACCAAATATTTTCTAGACAGAAATAGTTTTCAAATTGTTAAGGTACCCAAAATCTCACTAACAGCTATACAACAGGTGATCAACTGCATTTTTATGCTTACTGTGTGTTACCAGAGCCAAATATGGAAAATGAGCAAAGTACAGTCGCAAAAATGACTACATGGAAATGCGATGAATACAAAAGATATCAACAACACCAGAAAAGACAAGAGTCACCAACATCAGCATAATAAAGAAAGTTGGGACAGAACATTGCTTGAATTACTTTAAGATACAAAGCATGAAGTGGTTCAGCCAGTTAATAAGAATGCAGCCAAACTCCACTGTATACAGTCTTCTGTAAGATAACATAAGGAAAGTAGCAGGCGAGAGGAAGACCACGAAAAAATGTTTGGATGCACAGCAGAATCCTGGCAAAAAGCAAAATATAACTATTATCCAAACCTCTAGACAAGCACAAGAGAAAAGTAGAAAACCACGACACTGGGCAGCAACACGGTAACAGTGTATCGACAAAAGAAAGAAAGAAAGAATAGTTATCAAAACGGGTTCAGAAAACTTCTATTCAACAACAAAAAATAACAAAATTTATGGAAAATTAGTGATGGATTCTCTGTTGGTTATAAACGCGCTGAATTATTCGAACAACACCGAACTGAGCTATTTGATGAAAACTTATGGAGGATGACTCATACCTTTCAATGAGTAATTTTTATTCAGTGTATAATCAGGGTTAAGAAATGTAATTTCAATGGATACCCAGTGCAGTGCGGCCTCGTTATAAAGAACAACATGGCATGATTGGGATCAATGAATAAAAAAAACACCGTACGAGAACCTGAATATATTAATAGATGACACCTTGTCGAAAATCTAAGACTAAAACATTAAATAGGAAGACAACGTTGCCTTTCATGATTCGTTGGTTTTTTTTCTTTTCATTTCTATTTTGTAATTCGGGTAATGACTATTTAAACAATAATCGTTCCACTTTTCTTGCATTCATTAACTTATTTCAACTTCTTGGTCCCTACTTCCAACAAACTTTTTTACACGGAGAATTTTTGTTATAACTTCCACAGACAGCTTCTATGTTTCTATGATGTTTTGATGTTTCTATGATGTTTTGATGTTTCTATGATGTTTTGATGTTTTCTGACACGCAATGAATACAATATGAGAATAAACATCGACAAAACCGAAGTAATGAAAATGGCTAGAGATAAAAATGCTACAAATATCTCCATCGACAAACATTAACTAAAAGTGTCAAAGACTTTACATACACATGGAGCATTTTTTTCATCAAAATTGGAAGAATAACTAACGAAATCTAATATAGATATATACAATAAAGCAAAGCAAATCAGAGGAGAAATAAAATATTTGAAATGCAATCCTGTCACGATAAACGCTAAAAGAGTATTGTTCAACACATTATTTCTCCTAACATTATTAGTGTCAAACCTGAATGCTGACATCAAATGATAAAAGAAAACTAGTCACGAGAGAGATGAAGTTTCTACGCAGAATGCTGGGGGTAACAAGAAGAGGCCGGTTTAGAAATGAAGACATCAGGAAATAAGTATGTACAAAAAGGTAGATATCAGTACTGAACTTCATCAAGAAACGACAAATTAAATGGTTCGGCTTCAAAAGCAGATTACCAACAGACAGTGCTCCTCAAAGTGCAATGTTATCCGATACAGTAGATACAAAGTAAAAAGGCGTCCACGCAAAACTTCAACCTCAGAGATAACAGAGGCGACAAAAAACACTATACGTTATTTATGAAGTGCACACAAAAGCACATAAATTACAAGAGCGCTGAAAACAGAAGCACTGGAATGGAATACTCCACAAAGTAATGTTATGAAAGTTGTATTTTGCATTCTAACTTTCAAAGAAGAAGTAATTACTCAAACTATCTAATTATCATTGTTACAGATACATTCTTTTCTCTCTACATCACCGCCCAGACCGATGTACCAGACTTCCCCATAAATTCTATTCATGTGAAAATCTGATTCCTGCAGCCTTAGAATTGGTGTGTTTTGCGTCACATCTTCAGCACCATTTGGAGCTCTGGTGCTTATCTTTCGGCGATGTGTCCGGTTTCAGCCAGCGTTTATTCGGTTTGCTCTTCGTTCTGTAGCCATCTAGTGTTTTACGGTGTGGGGTAGCTAGCCCCACGCCCTACCTCCTTATGCGCCTCTTACGACATGCGTGGCAGGTAACAGTGGTGCTATTCTTTACACCCCAATTTGGGCCCCAGTAACCACTCGGGCGACAAATACATTCATGCAGACTACGTCCTCAATTGACTGGTTTGTGTATATTGCTTTATTAGACATGTAGCATGGATAATTCAACAACAAACAATTCTGTCAAACATTTTGACATTTTCATATTTTATTTTCCTTGCTAATGTAAAACTATACTATACCTACCAAGTCAATAGTACCCTTTTACTCAGGATTATCGCAGACTCCCCACGGTTCTCTCCAGATCTGACTTTATCCGATCTGATCTGGACTGACCAACTCAGATCTGTAAATCTCCCTGTCTGGGTAGCCACTGAATGGCCCCGCCCTGTATGCAAGGTAACGTTATTGTTTATTTGTGTCATATCCATCTGTCCGACCTTAAATGCCTTGCTGCTGGTCATATTTCTCTAAAGGTTAATAACGAATACAATATCCACAGCCGATCCAGTGGAAACTAAAACGTCTGAAGTCGTAAGATTTACTTCATTGCTAGACTACCACGCCAACTCTTATTAACTTCTATAATGTTTAAATATTTTTTTTCGATCCAGAAGCACTTTAACTTTTTAGCTCTTCTGCTCAGTGCCATGGACAACGTAACCCTTCGGTTCGGTGCCACGAAGACCGTAAATCTGGAGAACCAGTGGCTTTTCTGCCAGCCCTCGGAATTGAACCGCACTCACAGGAGGCTTGTGACCCGTCGTCCAAAGCGCTACAAACACGCTGGGCAGGCGGGCTAACTTCTATATAAGGAAGGCTACGTCTCTACCTAAATAGAGAGAAATCAACAACTGCAATTTCCGAAAGGAGTTCATTCCTTTTTGTTCATATTTGTTGGCTTACAGTTGGCCTACATTTGGCCTAAAGTTGGCCTACAGTTGGCCTACACGTTCTGATATAATCAAAACGTCTTCTTCCAACACTCCATATCGACCACTTGTTAATCACTCTTTGTAATTTAGACGTTATCTGAGCCTAAGAGCGTATGTACGTTGTGCCAGTTATGTGCCTACAAGTAGGCCAGAACATTCAATTTCTGCGACGCTTTTTATTTACTAGGATAGCTTCCTAGACCTCTACCTCACTCGCCTCTTACGACATGCTTTGTAGGTCGCAGTGCTACTGTTCTTTGCTCCTCTCATGAGCTCAGGCAGCACACGGGCAGTAAAGATTAGAATGAAAAGTTAAAACTTTTTAACGAATAACGAGTAACCCCAGATTTTCCAGATTGTAGCGGTCAGACTAAGTGTAATATTTGACCGCTGCCAGCACAAAAACGTAATAATTTATGTTGTAATAATTTATCAATATGTTCAAGTTGAGAAACTTCACTATCTGGTCAATAATTGGGAGCGTGAATTCACTCTTTTCTTAAAACTATCTAAAAGCGAAGTAAGATAATAGCTTTTGACCAATTCAGCCTGTCCTACTCGAGATAGACCGGTTCATTCCAGGTTTGTCCAGTTTCTTATACGATGCTTATCTTTGCATTTCCAGGTTCGCCTGGTTACGTCAGAAGATGTGAGTAATTATTTATGCAATGTCTGACACACTAAAACAAAACAAAGACGGTAAGAACAAATACTCACACAAAACAAAGAACAACAATGCGGTAAACGCAAAATAAAAAAGAATTAAAAATACCGTGTTCAGAAAGAATGCTAGAAAGACTCATTAATTTAATTAATTATTAAAAGTCCCGTAACCTTTTCTGACTTTATAGTTTAAAATTACTTCACATTACTAGTGTGCAGGAGATATGAGGGCCAATTCCTTTCCTTGCATATGGAACATTGAATGTAAGATTGAACCCACACCCACTTGTGTCTGTGTCGATAGGTGAACGTTTATGCATTACGTTAATCTGTCACAGCAAGAATCATATTTAACAAAACTGTCGTTACTGCTTGTAATACCGCTTTTTAGGGCGTTGTAGGACAGGTGGGACGAGAGCCCGAGGAAGTTAATGGCCGCATGTCTAGTGCAGTCACCACGAAACTGCTCAGGTTAGGATTTTTCATTTATGCTCATAATAGAAAAAAAAAACATTGGCCTGACCGTGAATTGAACTCAGGTCTTCAGCAAGGAGCCAGCTCTAATTCATTCGATCAATTCACAGAAATAATACAACAGAATCAATGTCAGTTACAGGCAATCACTTTCTATAACAAAATAAAACAAATATAGTAATTGGATAAATACATAGTGCCGAATCATAACAATACAACAATACAACAATAACAGTGAAGAAACATTTTATAAGGATAATGAAGTATACGGACAAAGGTTACAAAGCAAAAGGCCGGTCACGCAAAAGATGGACCTCAGAGATAACAGAGATGACGAAAGACACTATTTATGAAGCGCACACAAAAGCCCGTTCCAGAAATCTTTTCTTATCCTGACGCTGTGAGGTAAAACAGGAATGTAGAAAAAAAAGCAAGAAAGAAATGAAGTATAAAAATATCGTTAATAAAGAATTCAATAACATTTTTCAAGAATCTTGTATTTTTCCGTTGTTAGTGAGCTCACTTATTATGCCCGTGGTCCAGGTTTAATTCCACAGCAGGCGTGGAATATTTTTCCGACGGTAAAGGCTCGCAGGTCGACCCAGCTTCACTTGGGTACCAGGAAGACGCACTGGGAAGTTAAGGCAGCCTGCGTGATATTTACAACGTCACCCATTGTTTGCGAAAGGACAATGACAAATACAGGTAACACCTGGACTAGGGACTAATTCAGGGAAGATGAATACATCAGATTTGATTTATTTACTCTGCAGAGTAACGTCATGTTAATCATTTCTTCTTCGAAAGCTCCATATCGATCACTTGTCAATCACTCTGCGTGATCTGTATGTGATTTGAGCCTAAGAGCGATTGTACGATGTGCCAGTAATGCCCTATAAGTAGGCCAGCACATCCGACTTATGCGAAGCTTTTATTGACTAGGTAGCTTCACTAGGTCCCTACCTCAGTCGCCTCGTCAGAAGCCATCAGTGAGATAGTTAAACAAAGCACGAACTCCGTAGCTCCAGCAACAAACATAAGAATCTCTGGAAAAATGTCCACTTGACTTGAACGACGCGTTCCAGTTTCGAACCCACATCTTTCAGAATGCAAAGACAAACGAGATCTCGTGTACACAAATTATCCATAACATCACGTATAAAATGTACCAACCAGGTCGTGTACAAATAAAATTATCCATAACCGTGTACACACAGACAAGTGACAACATTATTCCCATACATATAGATTTATTAATGTTATGTAACTAGAAAATATATTATATATTTTATTTATCTCCGCTCCTGGAGGAGCATAGGTCCTCAACAGTTGTTCAGCATTGTCCCTGGTATCTGGCTGCTTTCTTTAATGTTTCCCAGGGTAGCCAGATGAAGGCCCCTTTAGTTTCCAAGAAGACTCCGTCTCCATGTCTGTTTAGGTATTCCCTTTCCGTTTTCCTACGGGTTCCACACAAGTGCTTGTCTAGTGACATTCGACTGTGCCTTCCGCAGGATATCTCTGACCCATTGACATTTCTCCTAATTGTGAACGGAGTTCGTGCTCAGCCGCTGAGATCTTCCTGTGTAAGAAAATGACCGAAGCGTACATGACTACTCACCGAAGTAGAATGATGATGGTCCTATCAATTAATCAATCAATCAATCAATCATTTTCTCCTTATGACATGGGTTATCGTGGGTACCTGATCTAATCCACAGGTCACTGTTCTTATCCTCATGTAACTAGAAAAGTTTTCTTGATTATTCCACATTATATATGTATGTATATATATATATCGTTGGGGTCTGCGTTTCAATGGTCGTGGGTTCGAATCCTTGCCGCGCCGTTTTGCTCACGAGCGCATTTCCCCAGAGAACCCTAGCCTTGTTGCTGGAGCTACGGAGTTCATGAGTTGTGCAATACTATCGGCAGGTGACGTCAAATTTTTGGTAAAGAGGGACCGAGCTATATGGGATAAAACCCAGTGCAATGAAATAAATCCTTCGACTGTAGACCTCTCTCTCTATATATATATATATATATATATCGTCAAGAAATGAATTATTGTTCCAATATATTAGCATTATTTAATTATAAAGAAAAAAGTTTACCGTATTGTAAAAATGTGTTTGTTACATTAAGTTAACAGACATAATTCTGCTCTATCTAATCATATTAAGTTACTCCTTCGATTATCTTTGAATAGAATAACGTTAGGAGACAAATCAACGTCAATTTATAAAAAAATATTCTTAGCACATACTGTACAATAAAATTGTAATTTATAAAAATAAATTGACAAAAATTGAAACAAAAATCAAACAGAAGGTGAGTTCAGTAAGTCTTTTCTCAAAGACCTTGACATTGAACAAAAACATCCACCAACATGTGCAACACGTACCGGGTGTCTTCTGGTTACCTACCTCCACCTCGTGACTTACCCCGGGGTGAAGGTTACTGTTTGTACCTGGACAATAGACTATGTTCCATATAAAAGGATGGAGAAAAAAAGTGGACACTCAGATGTAAAACCAGAAATTACCGGTCAACTATACCATTTCAATATTTTACCTGCAGTCATTAAAACTCGTATCAAATAGGGCGGAAAGAACGGGACTAAGTACTAGTTTATATTTTTTCGATTGGTTCGCAAATATTAAACAGTACTCCGGCTTAAACCTGATATAGGCTGTTGATAATTATATGCACGACTGCTTTCGAATTTAAAAAGAAAACAAAATCGTTTTGTGTTTATGCCTTGTGTTTGTGTCACTCCCTTCTCCTTTTCTTCAAGAAAAGACAATATAAAGAATGCTACAGCATTCTCTATGAAGAATTAATTATTAATTGTATGCTGTGTATAGTCAGCTCGCCAATGCTATAACAAAAGATATTTAGTTCTTAGTTTAACAATTCACGTTGAGAATTAGAGGATTACGTTCCATCCCCTCCCATTAAACAGAATGAGAATTCCTAACCCCTACCTATGAGAATCACACTTATTTCTATGTTTATGACGTCATCACAGTTTCATCTATTGAGCACTTATGCTTAAATCGCGACTTTTAAAACGGATACCTTTGACTGTCGGAATCATTTCGTTTCTGTACTTAGGACGTTTGACATCGCAGGAACCAGGCACAAGGTATTTTGTCAAATATTGTATTTTAGTTAACCTGCCTTAACTTAGTTATGTATGTACGTACAATATAGAGCTCAGATATACGCGAAACAAAACAATCAATTCTGTCCAAGTAATATCAGCTTGCAGTTAATGTTTGAAACTATTTACTTTGTAAATAAGTTTTACAAAATCACCAAGCTAATACATTGTTACTTTATTCATTCATTGAACAATTCACATTTTTATATGCGAACTTTTTATACATTTATAAATAGATTTATATATAAAATCATGGTTTAGACGAGCATACAAAACCGAACACATAGAAGATAGAATATATATAAATGTGTGTTTTTCCACATTAAAATAATGTTTAGTCTGAACATTTTGAATATAATGATAATGTCATAGAAGATTGCAGTAACATTTATAATGATAATGTCATAGAAGATTGCAATAAAATTTATACTGATAATGTCAGAAGATTGCAGTAAAATTTATACTGATAATGTCATAGAAGATTGCAATAAAATTTATAATGATATTGTCATAGAAGATTTCAGTAAAATTTATAAACAATTTGAGATTTCAGTGAATTGTTCAGACAGATAGAAGTTCTGACGCTTTAGAGAAATTTAAATATAATATTACTACCTGGACTCTCCGTAAAGAGTTACTTAATATTGTGTATGTTTGTTGACCTATGCGCCCTAATAAAACCAACAAAAGACCTGTTCTTGGGCTTCGGCTTAAAGAGTTGTTAAAATTGATAGGCAGTCGAATTGAAAAACGGATTGTGGCGGAATTCAATTTATGTTCTATTTTCCCATTGCATATGTATGTACAAATTCAGCTGTAGTTTCCTGAATTATTAACCGATTTGTATGGGTAATATACCATTTCGTAGGTAAATAAATTTACTTTAAGATATATATAAAACAAACACACAGTGTCGCTTCCATCGGCCTATGGGAGACAAACAGTTAATACAATAAAAGACAAGCAACAAACACCTGATATTTACTGTGATATTAAATATGATATTTAATACTCAACATTGCTAAAGATTAAATTGACATCTACCACCGATGTGTAACGAACAATATAATTTTGAAAAGAAACCGATACAGGACATAACGTAAAGCACATGCAAATTGTGTTTTATTAATCAAATGAGTTAGAGAATGAGACGAACTACAGAATCTATGTGTGGAGACAGCATGTTCATTTCATTTTTCATTACTTTTGCTTTTTCGTTGTTAGAGCTCATACTCTTTCTTCTATCTCTATCATATATATATATACTAGCTAATTAACCCGGCTTCGCTCGGATTCGAAAACGTAGGTAATGGGAATTTAGATTATTTTAAAAATTGTTTTAATGGTACTTTTTTGTTTTAATTCTTAAAAAAATTACATAATTATTGCGTAAGTTATATTTATTTCTAAGTGAGAGCCTGATAGTAAACAACATTCCTTGTTTTCCCGTCGTTTGCAAGCATATATAAATTGTTTCCACTTTCAACTCTAGACATGCCACATGTAACTGACCATGGTTAAAGCAGACATATCTCAAATTAATCCCAGCACATCGTTTACTACAGGCGTGCTTTAAGTTCGTTCATGTTGACCGGCCGGAACTATGTTAGCGGAGATTGCAATTTTACTGTCGTCCGCAAGCAACACTAATCTAAAGTCGTCTTGAAACTGCTGACATAGCTTTTGCGTTAGCTAATAACGTATTTAAGGGAAGTAATTAAGGGAAGTAATCCATGCTTATGTGGTCATTTTAGTGGTTATATCCCTTTAACTGGTATACCAACCTATCACCACGTGGTGAAATACGTGGTTAGGCATCACGAAATCGATTAAATTTAATTGTAAAGCTACTATTGATCCGATTTCGACACGGTTTCTTTAGCTAATCTTAACTTTTGAAGATACAGTTTTGCAGGAAAAATGGTGAATATTGGATATAAACTGAAGCTTTCTATAGGGGGGAGCACACATCCCGACAGTCAGCTTTATAAATATAGATATATACATCTGTGTATGCGGGAGCAGGTTTGTGTGAATTCCATCTAATTTGTCACAGTATGTCTGTTTGTATATAGTAGACTAAATGTTCCTGTGGTTTATTTTTTTTATTTTTGCACATTTATCTACTTAGAAAGTTGTACGTTGTATTGCTGTTGGTCGTGTTTGTCCTTTGTATCCGCATGGAGTTTCCACATCCCGCAAAGTAGCATAGCAGCGTGTTTTGATTTCGGGATTATGTGTTTGTCTACAGGAGTAAGTTTAGCATTACTGCCATTGTACATATCTACTTTTATTCTTTTGTTGAATCGTAAATCTTTTCCTCATTACTAGTGATAACTTTGTTCTGTGAAATAATGTTTTTGTTTAAAATTTCTGGTAGTTTTGAGCTTGCCCCTAGGATATAAGATTTTCTCGGTACGACTATTGTAGTACCATAGAACGTGGGACGGATTAGTTACTAATTAAATGTAATGCATAAGTGTTCGCCTATCGTCTCGGACACAATAAAGGTTGTGGGTTTAAGCCCATCCTCGAGCTTCCACGCACGAGAAAAGAAATTGTCACTTTTATCTCCTGCACGCTAGGATCTCTAGATAAGTGAAGTGACAAGATATTTCCTGCCCTAATATCGGGAACAAAAGCTGATGTGAAAGCTGATCTATTTCTTAGTAGTTTTCTTCTTCTTCTTCTTTGCGTTCGTTCTTTACAACCAATTTTAATCACTCTTTGTAATATGTTTGATCTTTGCCAAGAACGTGTATACGTTGCACATTGGCTTTGTAGGGCCCTAAATGCATAGGCTTCTACACGTTTAGGACACATTTGTTAGTAGTGAAGAACGGGGGCCGCAGGTGCAGTAATGTAGGATATAAAATGGTTCCAGGGTCAGTGAGCTGGCACTGACCAAGACCCTACCCCACCTCCACGGGGTGATCCTGGTAACAGACTATTGTCAGTCTAAGCGGGTAGGAATCGAAGGAGAGCTACTCTGGTATAAGTAGAAGGGTGCAAAGATGTCTGATTCGAGATCTGATTGCAATAAAGACGATGATAATCTCAGAAATTGCGAGTACACGTCTCTCCTGACCGGTATTAAAAAAAAACTATTCAAAGTGACGCCCGTGTGGTTGCGTTGTCCCGAATTCGGGGTAAAAAATTTAACCACTATTACCTACCACATGCTGTTTACAGCGAAAGTGGAGGTTTGGCGTGGGACTAGCTGCCCCACCCTGTAAAAACACTTAGCCTTAAATAACCACAGCCAAGCGCATGAGAGCTTGTAAGGTCTAGGTTGTGGACATATGCCTCATTGGAGGTGAAAAGGGAAAAGAAGAAGAAGAAGAAAGTGAAGAAACATAACTTCTTTTGCTGTTTGATGTTCTAAGATGTGTATGTACAGAAGGTTGGTCGCATTTCATGGAGAACTAAAACATAAATAAAGAAGTTCGTGAAGAAACTAGTAAGGAAGAAATATTTACTAAAGGAAATAGAAACCAAAACAAATAAATTTGACCAAATATTTTGGTCACATAAAGGGACATGAAAAATAAATGAAAATCGTGGCATATCCTTTAAAGGACATATCCATCAACGACAATAAACGAGTCGTTGATTTGCTAGGCACCACTTATACGTTCAATAGTTTGCCGTTGTTTTCTGAACGGCGAGGTATATTTTATCTTTCGTAAAAATCCCAACGAAAAACGAATTTGCTTCCAAACTACTTCCGCGGAGTTTGAACCAGGTCCGCATGGTTGTGATCTAGAACCCTTCCAGATGCGCCCACGTAAAGGGACATAACACATTAATTAAAACCGTATAGGATGGGAAAGTTAAAGGGAGGCAAGCAAGAGTAAGACAGAGGTAAAAGTGGGAAGAAAACATTAAGAGATGTACAAATTACAACCTGGAAGAGGGGAATATAGAGACAGGAGATGTTAGTGAGGTCCCCCGTGTTGCAGCTAATTTTGACCACTGATGGAGGCATCTCATGATGAAGATGATGCAGATTTCTAAAAAGATAGTTATCATTGGGGTATGATAGATGAGTTGTAGAAAACAGATGTAACTTTGTTTGATACTATATTGGGGGTAGCTTTTCTGCTTTGATTAGGAGTTTGCATGTTTTAGATTAACAGCTTGGTTAATCCTGGGTTTGACAAACATGGTGGTCTCTAAGGTGTAGAGGTTACGTGCTCGCCTCGCGTTCCAAAGGTACTCGGTTTACTAACTCGTGGAGCCATATACATTTTTCCAGAGGTCCCTGATGCCATTGTAGGTTATATTGAGTTCCTAGTCCTATCAGAGATGGACGATAACATAGAGACATGTGTTCAAGCTGAGCACATAAAATAACCTGTGGCAAGTCAAAAACGAGAAGAGCAGGCAGGAAAGCCACTGCCCGGGAACATTCCTTAGACAGATTAAATAATACAAATTTCTCCAAACATTTGCACCATTTTCGAAATGACATCGGAGACTCTCGTCGGTGCTAAATAGTTCGTGCATTGCCGCTTAGATCGCCCTGTGTAAGAAAGAGATCGGAGCATACATGGTTACTCACTGAAGTGCAATGATGATAGTCCTATCAATCAATCAATCAATTAATAACGTTTTACGCTCGAGTGGTTACCGGGACCCAAATTCGGGGTGTAAATAATAGAACCACTGTTACATACCACGCATGTCGTAATAGACGACAAGGGAGGGTAGGTTTAAATCGGATGCACGTGTCCTAAATGTGTAGTAGTCTATGCGTTTAGGGGCCTACCAAACCAATCTGCAATGTATACACGTTCTTGGCAAAGATCAAACACATCACAAAGAGTGAGTAAAATTGGTCGTAAAGAAAGAACACAAAGAAGAAGAAGAAGAATAACGTTGTAGATTTAAGCTAGTCGTATTTCTCACTTGAAAATCTATACCTTGACGTCAACAACACGAATCATGTCTATGGAATGTTTGAACAAGTTGCGTTAATCTCCATAAATTGATAAATAATTGTAATCTCCAAATTTACCAGATGTAGTATATCTCATTCTTATGCTTCTTAGTACTTTCTCTTCCCATGCTTTATAATCTATATGGTTATATGTTGCATGTATTCAAGTTATATATTTATTAGATGTTTCATTGTTTCTTTTCTATTTCTAGTTTTTATGTGTGTTTTTGTGTTACATTTATTTCGTTATTCGTTTTTATTCCAGATTTTCCTTAGATACGTTGGTATTTGGTCGTCCATTTGTGTTTCATTTTAATTTGTCACTCCTGTTTGTTCGTTTGTTGATAAAGGCCTTGTTAGGTCGAAACTTGCTGTCTTATCGTCACTGTCTTATGATTTTGTTAAACTATAGTACTTTGTTTGACGTGTTCATATATATCACGTATACCTACTTCCCAGGTTTGAGGTTTACTGATCGCCATCTCCAGCAACATGTCAGCCATGAACGTCACAATGAGCGTGAACATGACCACTGAACGGCCCAAGACTGTGCTTGAAACCAATCTTGATCAGATGTACATGATTCTCATGGGGCTGCTGATTCAACGTAAGTTTCATTTGTATCCATATTTGAAGGAAATAAAAATCACATTTTCATTAAAAACTTTCATATAATATATTTGTTGTTCTTGTTCTGTTCTCCCGCTACGAATTCAAACGTAGTCATTGCGTCTAATATCACACCTCTAATATGACACCTCTAATATCACACTCAAACACCTCTAATATCACACCTCTAATATCCACTCTAATATGACACCTCTAATATCACACTCTAATATACACCTCTAATATCACACCTCTAATATGACACCTCTAATATCACACCTCTAATATGACACTCTAATCCACCTCTAATATCACACCTCTAATATCACACCTCTAATATCACACCTCTAATATCACACCTCTAATATACTCTAATATCACCTAATATCACACTCTAATCCATCTAATATCACACCTCTAGGGGAAAATATGACCAGCAATGGCGGAATGCGGAGGCCATTCAGAGTCAGGACTGTTTGATTATGAACACGACTTTACTTGCGAATTTCCGCCATGTTTGGTCGGGTATTTTCCGGTTTCGTTTGCCGAGCTACTGAGTTAGTGCTTGAGCAGCGCTATGAGCTATGAATCTTACATGGAATGTTTTTTTGCTGTGTCAACCGTGCGTTTGTTGTGTGTATTCAGAAAATGGCGGACAGCGGTTATGACGAACAAGCTTAATCTGCCATATGCAGTTATATTGCGAGTGCAGAAAGCTGGTTTTTGTCGTGATTGATGTTCCTTTCGACAAGAATTGCAGTTCAAGAGATGAACAGTTTTGTGTTGCTACATTAGCGTCGGCCATATGCATTTTATGCGGTGCAGGCTGCTTTTTGTGGCGGTACTCGGCTGTTTCATTCTGGAATTAGTTCACACAGTAGACATTTCACAGTTGTTAGCATTTCGTGTGATTTTATTGGCACAGGAACGGAGCAATTATGGGGTGACCCGTTGCAGTGAAGTTGGAACCGTACTTATGAACTATGAACCTCTAATATGACACATCTAATATGACACAGCTAATATGACACCTCTAATATGACATCTCTAATATGACACCTCTAATATGACAACTCTTTACTGATTTTTTTCATGTTGTCATCAGCGTTACTCGCCATTAAGGCGATCCTTACTCCGACTTATGTGGTACTTGTAAGTTAGATCAAGAAGCATGTAGTCCTACGACTAAGTTGGCCTCGATTCCTGGAATTAGCACCGCACGTCGTTACTAGCTAATAGTGGTATCGACTTCGATATCGGCTCCCTTCAATAATATATTCTCAAACATTTTAGAAAATGACACGTCAGCCATTTCTGACGTCCTCCCTTGACCATTCAGACTTGATACCACTCTGCAGTATAATTTCAGACATGCCTGTCTTGTATGACTTGTAGACTTCCTAACGGTAGCGTAAGGTACCCACCTTCTCGTCCCAAACCTCACAAACAATAAAGAGCGTTTAACTTGGTTGATCGCCCGCCTGCCCAGCATGTTCGTAGCGTGTTGGACGACGGATGACAAGCCCCCTGTGAGTTCGGTTCAATTCCGCGGGCTGGCAAAAGCTACAGGTTCACCAAATTTAGGTATTACGATGCACTAAACCGAAAGGTTACAATGTCCATGGCACTGAGCCGAAGAGCTAAAAGCTCAAGTGCTTCTGGATCGAAAAAAATTATTTGGTTAATAAGAACGAAGACAAACAAACAACATGCATTATTAAAAGTTTCATTTTTGCCATGATCTGTTTTTATAACTATATCATGTTAAACCAACTAGTTTAAGAAGAGACAATGTACTTCATAGCTATGCAACAGAAATGTAGCAACAGCAGGCACAATGCTAGAAAGAGCTTTCTTCGTATAGAATCTAATCCTCTCATTACAACCTTCAGAACAATTGTCCACATCTATTCAATTTTCTGTCTCTTCCATTCAACTGTTTATGGATTCATTGTTCTGTTTCATTATTATCATAGCCACCACTACTGTGTCTGTCAAGAGGCAAGCTAGGAGAGCAAAGAATAGTAACACTGCCACCTACAATGCATGTCGTAAGAGACGACTAAGGTAGTGGAGCCTAGGAAGCTACCTAGTGAATAAATAGCGTCACAGAAATCGGATGTGCTGGCCGTGGTCATGAACATAAGGCCCACTAGCTCAGAATGGAAAATCAAAATTCTTTTTGTTAATGGGGGTT
The DNA here is from genome assembly GCA_020796225.1 of Arion vulgaris. Taxonomy (NCBI): domain Eukaryota; kingdom Metazoa; phylum Mollusca; class Gastropoda; order Stylommatophora; family Arionidae; genus Arion; species Arion vulgaris. Next base: position 28,439,419 of record CM036761.1, on the reverse strand, counting down.
GGTTTTTATAAGTATTTGATAGAACACTGTAAGGTTTTCTGCAATTTTACACAATTCTACTAGTCCAAGGTTATTTATTGATGAAAAATGTTAATAATACTGATATTAATGAGTGTTAAACCTTACTTGTAACATAATATAAATTTGATTTAGCATGTTGCGTTATTTTTCAAACAAATTTCTCTTTATCTTAAAATACTGGAATGCGAGGACACGCAACGATTTTGGTCTGATTTCCAAGAATTTTTAGCTTAGCCCACCGGCAGTACGTTATCGGAAGCCACGTGATTTCCTGCCTGTAGGCACATAACTGACACAACATATATTAGCTTTTAGGCTCAGATCACATACAAATAACAAAGAATGGTTAAACAAGTAGCAAGAAGTCTGTGGTCACAATGACCTGCCCTCTACATCCAATAACCCAACACTTCTTTTCTATTAAAAAATATCTGCTCTAGCGTAAAGGGAATATTTGACAATAGAACTAAACTATTGATACGGGCATGTAATTGTAAATAATAGAAACAATAAAACAATATATGTTGAGTGTGCTATAATAAATGAACCCCATTAGAGCAATGTTTTGTCTTGCTCATAAATGTAGTATTGAAGCTTGAGACACCAAGACGCAAGAGTTAACAGTTATATCATTTGCAAGTCTTCAGTCTCGGTACGCAAGGCTACATTTATTCAAGAAGTTAAACAATAATTTGCAAAATGTGGTAACATGGCAGCTAAGTATATATGCAAATTGACCAGCGAAAGGTTATATGTGAAGATGTATGCACGTTGTCCACCATGATCTAAACTCTAAAGGGACTAAAGCTGAATGTTTGCACCATGTTTTACCCCATATGGCTCGGTCCCTCTCCGCAGAAATGGCACGCCACCTGCCGAGAGTATTGCACACAGCTCGGATTCCGTAGCTCCAGCAACAATTCTTGGGGTCTCTTTTTTTCTCCAATCCAGAAGACTTGAGCTGAAAGCTCTTCGGCTCGGTGCATGGACATCGTAACCCTTCGGCTCGGTGCCACGAACACCGTAAATCTGGGGAATCTGTGGCTTTTTCTGCCATCCCGCGGAATTGAACCCGCACACACAGAGGATAGTCACCCGTAGTCCAACGCGCTACGAACACGCTGGGCAGACGGGCGGGGTCTCTTAAAGAAATACACTCGTGAACAGAACAACGCAGTCCGGATTTGAACCCACGATGAAACTAGGGATTAACCACTTAGCCAGGACTGTGTCCACATGAGACAGGAAAACTTCCAGCTGAATGTGCAGTTGTCCAACATGAGAACAGGAAAACTTCCAGCTGATTATGTATGCAAGTTGTCCAATATGAGAACCAGTGAAAACTTCCAGCTGATTATGTATGCAAGTTGTCCAACATGAGAACCAGGGAAAACTTCCAGCTGATTATGTATGCAAGTTGTCCAACATGAGAACCAGGGAAAACTTTCAGCTGATTATGTATGCAAGTTGTCCAACATGAGAACCAGGGAAAACTTCCAGCTGATTATGTATGCAAGTTGTCCAATATGAGAACCAGGGAAAACTTCCAGCTGATTATGTATGCAAGCTATGTATGTAGGCTACTGCATTTGTTTTCCTCTAGCCTTTATCTCTATCTATTCTTCCGTTTGTAATATTTTCCTAATATTTGAATTCTTTCACTTGGTTGATGGCTACGTCCTGTTAAAGATATGCCATGATTTTCATTATAAACAACGGAGTGAAAGGGCGCGTCTAGTTTTGCTTACATACATACACACAATTACGCAAACACAGATGCACACATACATACATACACACATACATGCGTACATGCGTAAGTAGGTACATATGTTCACACCATATAGTAACACAGATTTCAACTATGAAAGCTACATCTGCGCATGCCTCTCAGATAAATGATTGTAAAATTCCCCATCAACCAAACAACCTGTCACTTGAACATGTATGTATTCCAGAGAATCATGTATTCAGCTACTCCCGAGTTGTTACCGGGGCCCAAATTGGGGTGTAAAGAATAGGACCACTGTTACCTGTCACGCATGTCGTAAGCGGCGACAAAGGAGGTAGGACGTGGGGCTAGCTACCCCACACCGTAAAAACACTAGATAGCTACAGAAACAGCCACTAGGAAAATTCATAGCTCGCTACCCGAGGAAGAAGAAGAACCCCGCAAGGAAGATGGCTTTCGATAGGTGGGCTTGGAAGGCTTGGTTGTGGTCCTATGCCTCCCTAGGGGCGAAGGGTGAAGAAGAATGTATTCAACTGAACCCAATTTGGCTGAAATCGGATGCACATGTCCTAAACATGTACAAGTCTATGTGTTTAGGGGCCTACCAAACCAATGTGCAACGTATACACGTTCTTGGCAAAGATCAAACATTTCACAAAGAGTGATTAAAATTGGTTGTAAAGAACGAACCCAAAGAAGAAGAAGAAGAAGAAGAACTGAACCCAATAATTGTCCATTAGCAATGGGATGCAACAGTTCTAGTTTCAAACCCTGTACTGCAAATGGTTACGCCCCTGCTTTCCGAAGCTCGTAGGTTCAAATCCGAATGGCGTCGTTCTCGTCAAGAGCGAATTTTTTCAGAGACCTCTAAGGTTGTTGCCGGAGCAACGTTTTGTGCAATACGCTCAGAAGATAGTGTGCTATTTCTGCGCAGAAAGTCCGAGAAACATGGGATAAAACCCAGTGCAATGATGTCAATCCTTCGAGTTGTCCTGTTTCATTCATTACACTAGACGACCCACTCATACACTCGTGTCGGCTAGAAAGTAGTGTGACTAAGCCGGGAAGGGAAGCAAAGAATAGCAGCACTGCGACCTAAAAGGCATGTCTCATAGGAGGGGATAAGGTAGGGTTCAGATTGGGGCTGACTTATCCAATCCAGTATAAGATGTTTTGCTGCAAAATCACAATAGCCATGAATAATTCATTTTGGCAGGAGTTCGTTGAGGACCTATGGACCAACCGGGATTAAAAAGTCCCAAGAGAGAGAGAGAGAGGGAGAGTGAGAAAAGGAGAGAAAGAAGATATAGATACTCACATCGAAGCACATTCCAACCTGTATGTCCATACACATAGCATAAACACAGTCAGTGGTAACATCTACTATTACTGTAATTTCGAAAATGTAATAATGGAAGCACTTTTGCGTTGTTCTATACTGATAACGTGCTGTGTGGTTTATGTGGAATATTGAGAACACGTGTCTACGCCATGATATAACCAAAAAGCACGTCTTAGGTTGAAGGGCGTGCCTCGGCGATATAGACACTTACAAACAAAACAAACAATTTTGTTTTTGAAATACAAAAACACGTAATGCTACATAATTTAAAAAAAAAAATAATTTAAATATTATACGAATATGCATATAGTACATGATTTTTCATATATAAATGTTACTTGTTCTCTCCTCCCTTCATGTTGACTGTCACTCCAATAGTGATGCAGTGCGGCTTTGCCTTTCTGGAAGCTGGTGTGGTTGCAAGCAAGAATACAACAAACATTGTGATGAAGAATGCTTTGGACGCATGTAAGTACCTAGAGTGTTAATTGCTATGTCTTAAGTTGAATTTGTCGATGAAAAATCGCAATAAATTCACTGCGTATCACAACCGTTCACACAATTTATAGCGCAAAATTTATTTTTGCAGTTCACATCACTAAGATTTATATCTGAAAAAAACATTGAACACTCTTTATATTTCGGAAAATAAATTTTGAAATTCATCACTATCATGAGTTAATCTGGGACTTGAACGCAAATAAATCCTTTAACGCTATTTAATTTTGAACAGTGTGTAACAAATAATAAATCGGCGTTCAAGATTGTATCAATAAATCTAGAACGTAATCGCGGTCAATAAATCTGTAACTCACCCGTATGGTACCGGGACCGGCAAGGGAAGCAAAGAATAGACCACTGCGACCTACAAGGCATGTCGTAATAGGCGACTAATGTAGGAAGCTACCTTAGTAAATAAAAGCGTCGCAGAAATCGGATGTGCTGGCCTACTTGTAGGCCCATAACTGGTACAACATACAATCGCTCTTAGACTCAGATCACATACAAATCACACAGAGTGGTTAACAAGTGGTCGATATGGAGCGATCGAAGAAGAAGATTGACTGCGACAAGGTTATAGATTGAGTAACCACCACAAAGTTACAGATATCTTCTTCTTCGAACGCTCCATATCGACCACTTGTTAACCACTTCTGTGTGATTTGTATGTGATCTGAGTCTAAGAGCGATTGTATGCTGTACCAGTTATGGGCCTACAAGTAGGCCAGCACATCCGATCTCTGCGACGCTTTTTATTTTCTAAGATAGCTTCCTAGGTCCTACATCAATTGCCTCTTACGACATGCCTTGTAGGTTGCAGTGGTACTATTCTTTGCTTCCATTGCAGGCCCCAGCTCCACACGGGCGGTCGCGGTCACTAAATATATAACTTTCTCGTGGTCAATAAGTCTAGAATTTAATCGCGGTCAATAAATATATAACTTTGTCGGGGTCATTAAGTATATACATTTGTCGCGCTCAATAAATCTAGAACTTAATCGTGGTCAATACATGTAGAGCGAAATCGTAGTCAATAATAGTTCATCAGTCAAGCACAGAGCCGGATTAGCCTAGTAGCAGAAGTAGCAAATGCTACGGGCCCGCGCTTCTAGGGGGCCCGCGCCTATGTGACAGATGAAAATGGAAAAAATAACCAGATGTTATATCAAAAACACGCAAGCTGTCTGAATTTTTAAATGTCGTGTGTGATGGTGCTGAATCCAACGAAATCGAAGCAGAAAATACAGAAGACGTGTCCTACTGTGTAGTAGATGAAAGCAGTGCTATAGAAGAATCATCATTACCAATATTACCATTAAGATCAGCAACTTTTCACGATTTAGCCACATTTTTCACAAGACAAACTGAAATCGAATGTACAAGTCCTCCCAATTTAGCCATATCATCTTCAAGCCAAAGAGAGGCAGAAAGCACAGCACATGCTTCTAATGTAGCAACATCATCTACAAGCCAAAAACACAACGAAAGTAAAATGTACTCCAACGATATTGGTGAATGGCCAAACAACTTCAAACAATCCACGATTTTGTCGAAAGTCGTTTTTCACATACACACATACACCAACAAACAAAACTCACGTGAAAGATTGGTTGTGTTATACAGAAACTAAAGGACAACTGTTCTGTTTTGTTTGAAAAGTTATTGATTTAGGCTGTACCATAGAGTGACTGGTGTATTTGGAATACTCCGGCAGTTAAAATCTATTACAGAGGAAGAGATCTTGAAAAGAACTCCAAATATTGTCAGCTCTTACCAAGAGGATTTGGAAGAAAGCCTAGGCGACGAACTTATGCAGTTCACTGAACTTCTTAAAACTAATGTAGCTGCTGCTATTTGCAACGAAAAGCATGAGGCTCTAGAACTGCAATTTTATAAACTTATAATGGAAAATTTATTAGAGTCGTGTTTCCCAAATGTAGAAATAGTCTTACGAATTTACTAGTTTTTAATGATTACTAACTGCAGCGGAGAACGTCCTTTTTCAACATTAAAGTGTATAAAAAGTGAGTTAAGGAACATGATGGGACAAGATCGTCTAAATAACCTCACCTTAATGAACATTGAAAGTAATTTACTTAGAGAAATTGATTTGTCTAGTATTATCTCTAAATTTGCTCACATTAAATCAAGAAAAGTTTGTTTGTAAAAGTTGTGTTTTATTTTATTATCATACAAAACCTAGGGCCCCGCGCTAAAATTTGCTACGGTCCCCGCGCTAGCCTAATCCGGCACTGGTCAAGCAAGTGATTCATTCTAACGGTAGTCAATACTAACACATAGTTACAAATTTGTTAGGGAGTTGTATTTATCTGAAACTTTAAGAGATATATTTTTTTTCTTTTCAGGTGTAGCTGGAGTGGCGTACTGGCTTGTCGGCTTTGCTTTTGCATTTGGTCCTGGTAACAACTTTATTGGTTGGAATTGGTTCGCCTTGGCTTATCATCCTGACGATGGTCTATCTCATCTCTTCTTAGAACTTGTAATCGCCGCCACTTGTTCTACTGTAGTTTCCGGATCTGTAGCAGGAAGGTGCAGAATGATAGCATACATAATCTATAGTTTCATTATTACTGGTAAGTTATGCTTTCACTTTTCTTGGAACGTTCATTTTGTTATGTATTTTGAATGTACTGAATTCTGTAAATTAAATGCACTTATGACTAAATTATATATATATATATGCATATACCAACATAAACTAACACAGTGGCGGCTCGTAGTCCTTTTTCTTGTTGCGGCCAGACACAAATTTTCCTGAAAAATCATAATTTTTGGAGTATTTACTATTATTTGTCTATTCCGGGAAGTTTACCCCTTTCGATTATTGGTGGGGCCAGGCCCTACTGGCCCTTAATGACGAGCCGCCCCTGAACTAACACATTACACATAGAAAGTATTTTTCCCTATGTTTGTGTTGTGGCAGGGTTCACGTCAGAAATCTATGTATTAAAGTGTTTGAAGGGAATGAATGCAAAACAATTACTTGATAAAGAAGGTACTGCAATAAACAATAAAGAAGTTTTACTAGAAAATTAAAAAAATTAGTGATACCAAAATTTTAATTTACCTACAAATTATTTTTGTTCACAGGTTTCATCTATTCTGTTGTAACTCGCTGGGTATGGAATTCAGATGGCTGGCTCAACAGGGGACATGATTATATGTTCGATGGCACCCTGGAGAAAATAGGCTTTTATGTTAGTATCTTTTCATTAAAAAAAAGAACGTATATTTCACTATTTTTTTCAGTTTAAAAATGCAAACTTATATGATAGAATTTTTTAAAATTAAAATAAGTACTTCTATGATAGTATTTTGTTATTAACAATTTAGAGTCGAAATTAAAACATTGAAGAAATGTTATTAATTTTTTTTTTTCCTGATCCAGAAGCACTTGAGCTTTTCAGCTTTTCGGCTCGGTGCTATGGACATCGTAACCCTTCGGTTCGTGCCACGAACACCGTAAATCTGGGGAATCTGTGGCTTGTCTGCCATCCCGCGGAATTGAACCCGGACACACAGAGGGATAGTCACCCGTAGTCAACGCGCTACGAACACGCTGGGCAGACGGGCGATGTTATTCATTAAACACATACTCTCCATCTCCATTAAGTCTATTCTAAAATTGAAATTTAAAATGTAAACATCTCACCATGAACACACTAATGCAGTGTTCAATGCAATCTATCTCACAACATTATGATATCAGTGCCAAACATGGACGCTAACATCAAATGATAATAGAAAACTAGTAAGGACAGAAAAGTATATCTGCAGAATGCTGGGAGTAGCAAGAAGAGAAATCTCTTGCAAACAATGCCCCAACTCAAGCGGGCAGAAGCATGGACAGAGCCGATGTTATCAATGCGGTACGCTCTCACTTATGTGACATGGAAAAGACTTAGACACTGGAAAAAGTTCGAGAATTAGGTATTAAGTTTGGACATTCCAGACAGTGCTGTCTTCGTGATAGAGAGAGAACGTATACTAATCAACTTCTCATGGATACGGTGAGCACTGGACTTTGGGATGGCTGCTGCAGTGGAGAACTAAGCACGAATTGGAATGCCCAATGTGCCATTACGTCGAACGCATACCTCTTTTCTTTTTTTTTTTTTCTTTCGTCCGCTTTCAACTCAGACGAAGTTTCATCTCTGAAACTGATTTTTGCGTGAAAATCCGTTTTCCAATTTCTTACAATGGCAGCAGCGTGCACATTGTAAATTACTTTACACTGGCAGCCGTGTGCTCAATGTACTCGTAATTAGTATTCCCTCGCCATACAGGCAGATTTTCTCCGACTTCAGAGGTACTCACGTTATCGTCCTGAGTAAGACCAGGGACTCGAACAAATGCCGGATAGTGGGTTCGAACCCGAGCTATGAGGTGTCTCACAGCTAGCAGGCCGAGCTACTATCAACTACTCTAGGCAGTCCCCGAACGCATACCATAAAATAACATAAGAGACCGGTTTAGAAAGGAAGACATCAGGAAAAAAGTGATACAACATCAGTACTGAACTTCATGAAGAAACAAAAACTTAAATGGTATGGCCACATAAAAAGATTATCAATATGCAGTATGACTCAAAGAGAAATGTTACTCCGATAGAGTGGATACAATACAAAAGACCTGCCACGCAAAGGTGAACCTCAGAGATAACATATGTGACAAAAGACAATGTTTATGAAACCATCCTCAAGGGTCCGTTTTAGATATCTTTTCTTATTCTGACGCTATGATGAAAAAAATATGATTGGAGAAAATGAAGAAAGAAAGAGAGGTTGATGTTGGATGTTTTCAAATGATTGGACATTTAAAAAATATACACCTTCTGTTAAATGTTATTATCTTGTTAAATGTTATTTTCTTTTGTTAAATGTTATTTTCTTTTGTTAAATGTTATTTTCTTTTGTTAAATGTTATTTTCTTTTGTTAAATGTTATTTTCTTTTGTTAAATGTTATTTTCTTTTGTTAAATGTTATTTTCTTTTGTTAAATGTTATTTTCTTTTGTTAAATGTTATTTTCTTTTGTTAAATGTTATTTTCTTTTGTTAAATGTTATTTTCTTTTGTTAAATGTTATTTTCTTTTGTTAAATGTTATTTTCTTTTGTTAAATGTTATTTTCTTTTGTTAAATGTTATTTTCTTTTATTAAATGTTATTTTCTTATGTTAAATGTTATTATCTTTTATTAAATGTTATTTTCTTTTGTTAAAAGTTATTTTCTTTTGTTAGATGTTATTTTCTTTTGTTAAACATTATTTTCTTTTGTTAAATTTTATTATCTTTTGAGTATAGCCGATCATTTGTTTACAGGACTTTTCCGGAAGTGGAGCTGTTCATCTTTGTGGAGGTACTGCTGCGTTTGTAGCTGCTGTTATTCTTGGTCCACGCATTGGACGTTTCGATAACGGCATTGAGCTGCCCAGAGAGTTCCAAGGACATTCAGTTGCTGTAAGTACACAAAATTGATTAAATGTAAGGAAATTAATATATATACTTTTGTTTAGGTTTTAGAGATTTGTGAATATTTCTTTCTTCTAGAATTTTCATTTCCCGTCCTGTATTATTTATTGTTTATATTTACATAACAACAGGATTTAAACAGAATAGCAGGTGGTCGAGAGGTTGAGGTCCCGTATTTCAATCTTGAAGCTGCAAAGTAAAGTCATGGTCCCTGGTTTCAATCTTGAAGCTGCAAAGTAAAGTCATGGTCCCTGATTTCAATCTTGAAGCTGCAAAGTAAAGTCATGGTCCCTGATTTCAATCTTGAAGTTTAGATTAGAACATGGTTGTCCTGAGTTCAATCTTGAAGTTTAGAAATTAGAATCATGGTCCCTGGTTCAATCTTGAAATTGTAGATTAGAACATAGTGTCCGAGGTTCAATCTTGAAGTTGTAGATTAGAGACATGGTCGTCCGGCGTTCAATCTTAAAGTTGTAGATTAGAAACATGGTCGTCCGGGGTTCAATCTTGAAGCTGTAATAGAAGTCATGGTCCCTGGGTTTCAATCTTGAAGTTGTAGATTAGAGACATGGTGTCCGGGTTCAATCTTAAAGTTGTAGATTAGAACATGGTCATCCGGGTTCAATCTTGAAATTGTAGATTAGAAACATGGTCATCCGGGGTTCAATCTTGAAGTTGTAGATTAGAAACATGGTCGTCCGGGGTTCAATCTTAAAGTTGTAGATTAGAAACATGGTCGTCCGGGGTTCAATCTTAAAGTTGTAGATTAGAAACATGGTCGTCCGGGGTTCAATCTTAAAGTTGTAGATTAGAAACATGTCTCGGGTTTCAATTTGAAATTGCAGATTAGAAACATGTCGTCCGGGTTCAATCTGAAGTTGTAGATTAGAAACATGGGCCCGGGTTTCAATCTTGACGTTGTAGATTAGAAACATGTTTCTGGTTTCAATTTGAAACTGCAGATTAGAGACAAGACTCTAGTCTCTGTCTCGAGGAAAATAGGATATAGTATCACGTTTCAGTCTTGACACTCAGATAAAGAGACATGTTCCATGGTTTAACTAAAGCTGCCCAAATTGACATGAAGTTGATGCTTCGTTGAAGTGATAATATGGATAAGCTATCACTTCAGGCAAAGCACACAGTCATTGACTAAAGAGACATGCTCGTGACAGTGATTGACTAAAGAGACATGCTCGTGACAGTGATTGACTAAAGAGACATGCTCGTGACAGTGATTGACTAAAGAGACATGCTCGTGACAGTGATTGACTAAAGAGACATGCTCGTGACAGTGATTGACTAAAGAGACATGCTCGTGACAGTGATTGACTAAAGAGACATGCTCGTGACAGTGATTGACTAAAGAGACATGCTCGTGACAGTGATTGACTAAAGAGACATGCTCGTGACAGTGATTGACTAAAGAGACATGCTCGTGACAGTGATTGACTAAAGAGACATGCTCGTGACAGTGATTGACTAAAGAGACATGCTCGTGACAGTGATTGACTAAAGAGACATGCTCGTGACAGTGATTGACTAAAGAGACATGCTCGTGACAGTGATTGACTAAAGAGACATGCTCGTGACAGTGATTGACTAAAGAGACATGCTCGTGACAGTGATTGACTAAAGAGACATGCTCGTGACAGTGATTGACTAAAGAGACATGCTCGTGACAGTGATTGACTAAAGAGACATGCTCGTGACAGTGATTGACTAAAGAGACATGCTCGTGACAGTGATTGACTAAAGAGACATGCTCGTGACAGTGATTGACTAAAGAGACATGCTCGTGACAGTGATTGACTAAAGAGACATGATCGTGACAGTGATTGACTAAAGAGACATGCTCGTGACAGTGATTGACTAAAGAGACATGCTCGTGACAGTGATTGACTAAAGAGACATGCTCGTGACAGTGATTGACTAAAGAGACATGCTCGTGACAGTGATTGACTAAAGAGACATGCTCGTGACAGTGATTGACTAAAGAGACATGCTCGTGACAGTGATTGACTAAAGAGACATGCTCGTGACAGTGATTGACTAAAGATACATGCTCGTGACAGTGATTGACTAAAGAGACATGCTCGTGACAGTGATTGACTAAAGAGACATGCTCGTGACAGTGATTGACTAAAGAGACATGCTCGTGACAGTGATTGACTAAAGAGACATGCTCGTGACAGTGATTGACTAAAGAGACATGCTCGTGACAGTGATTGACTAAAGAGACATGCTCGTGACAGTGATTGACTAAAGAGACATGCTCGTGACAGTGATTGACTAAAGAGACATGCTCGTGACAGTGATTGACTAAAGAGACATGCTCGTGACAGTGATTGACTAAAGAGACATGCTCGTGACAGTGATTGACTAAAGAGACATGCTCGTGACAGTGATTGACTAAAGAGACATGCTCGTGACAGTGATTGACTAAAGAGACATGCTCGTGACAGTGATTGACTAAAGAGACATGCTCGTGACAGTGATTGACTAAAGAGACATGCTCGTGACAGTGATTGACTAAAGAGACATGCTCGTGACAGTGATTGACTAAAGAGACATGCTCGTGACAGTGATTGACTAAAGAGACATGCTCGTGACAGTGATTGACTAAAGAGACATGCTCGTGACAGTGATTGACTAAAGAGACATGCTCGTGACAGTGATTGACTAAAGAGACATGCTCGTGACAGTGATTGACTAAAGAGACATGCTCGTGACAGTGATTGACTAAAGTGACATGCTCGTGACAGTGATTGACTAAAGTGACATGCTCGTGACAGTGATTGACTAAAGAGACATGCTCGTGACAGTGATTGACTAAGAGACATGCTCGTGACAGTGATTGACTAAAGGACATGCTCGTGACAGTGATTGACTAAAGAGCATGCTCGTGACAGTGATTGACTAAAGAGACATGCTCGTGACAGTGATTGACTAAAGAGACATGCTCGTGACAGTGATTGACTAAAGAGACATGCTCGTGACAGTGATTGACTAAAGAGACATGCTCGTGACAGTGATTGACTAAAGAGACATGCTCGTGACAGTGATTGACTAAAGAGACATGCTCGTGACAGTGATTGACTAAAGAGACATGCTCGTGACAGTGATTGACTAAAGAGACATGCTCGTGACAGTGATTGACTAAAGTGACATGCTCGTGACAGTGATTGACTAAAGAGACATGCTCGTGACAGTGATTGACTAAAGAGACATGCTCGTGACAGTGATTGACTAAAGAGACATGCTCGTGACAGTGATTGACTAAAGAGACATGCTCGTGACAGTGATTGACAACAGGTTTTGGATTCTAATTCGGATCACATCGTTCAGCTTACACGAGTCCATGTTTTTTGTGTTTTTTTGTGGAGAAGGGTGCCTGGCCTACTGAGTTCGGGATACTGGACAGTACTCTCTGTAGATGAAGTGTCATTTCTACGGAAAGGGACTGAGAGCTATTGGGGATATCGGGGCAGTGAACTCAATAATCCGTATTTTAACCTTTTTGGTATTTATAGTGTTTTAATGTGGTGATCCCAGGAATACCTGGACATGATTTTTTACTACACGCGTCAATATTTGTTGGATAGGTTGACATCGTGGTTCGACAAAAGATTGACGTCAGAACTGATTCACTACACCAGGGGGAGAGCGAGTTGCGGTGAGACATGATCGCCTACGCCAGAAGACATGTTCGAGAAACGATGGACGTCAGAATTGATTAACTGCACCAGGAAGGGAGCGAGTTGCGGTGAGACATGATCGCTACGCCGGAAGGCATGTTCGAGAAACGATCGACGTCAGAACTGATTAACTGCACCAGGGGGAGAGCGAGTTGCAGTGAGACATGATCGCCTACGCCAGAAGGCATGTTCGAGAAACGATTGACGTCAGAATTGATTAACTGCACCAGAAAGGGAGCGAGTTGCGGTGAGACATGATCGCTACACCGGAAGGCATGTTCGATAAACGATCGACGTCAGAACTGATTAACTGCACCAGGGGGAGAGCGAGTTGCAGTGAGACATGATCGCCTACGCCAGAAAACATGGCCCTTGATTGATTGATGTATTTGTTACATCATTAACACACTCGTTGTTAAGAACTTTTGAAAATGTTTGTTCCAGTATGCAGGCTATGGTGCCCTTATTCTTTTGATTGGCTTCATGGCATTCAATGGTGGATCTGTTATGTCTGTGTCCAGACCTGGTGATGGTCCTCAGATGAGTTTGTCCATTGTCAACACAATGATTTCTGCTGGCTGTGCAGGATACACGTCACTTTTCATTCGCAAGTAAGTTCAACCAACACACATAATTAAGTAAGAGACTATTTACAAGGTAGACTAGTTGACAACAGAACTCTCACACACTGAAGATACTTACTGACTGAGGAGGAGATCGAAGTACTCATCGACTAATTGGTTCGATTTACAGCGCTAAGAATCAGATGAATAAACTAAACATGAGTAGGATAATATGTTCTTCCAATGAGCAGAATTTTGTATTAAAATCAAGATTGTATGATGTCGATCCATACATTTTATTTTAAACACATGTACTTAATTAAATTGTATTAATTACACTATTGGTAGGGTAGAATTTGCAAATATTGGTTATCAAATATAAATGCTAAAAAATGTATAGACATTTTGAAGTATTTGTAACAAAATTCAGAGAATATCTCAAGTTTCTTCTTCTTCTATGCGACTACACCACTACTTCAGTATGTGTCATAAACAGGGCGGTGCGCTTGAGGTTTTCACTGGTCCCCCATAGTTTGTTTTGTTGGGTTGTTTCTGTTGGCCAGATTTCCATTCTAACACTGCTCAGGCTGGGGCAGTCTTGCAGGATGTGCTCTGGGGACTGCTTTGGTGCTCCACATGTGCAGGCAGACGTGTCCCTGAGACTCATTCAATGGAGGTGTGCTCTGAAACTGCAGTGTCCCGTTCTAAGTATGAAGACTGTGGTCTGTGCTTTTCTGTTGAGTGTATTTATGCTGTCCTGCTCTGGGTTGTATCCTCCGTTTGTTTTTCTCCACATCATGTTTCTGGATTGTTTCAGGAGTCTTTGCTTCTGTAAAGCTTTGTGTTGGGTGGTGTTGTGTAAGGCTCCCTCCAGCCCTTGCAAGTTTGTCAGCCTTTTCATTTCCTAGTATGCCCCAGTGTGCTGGTATCCACTGTTTTTACAACAAGCGGATTTTTTGCCGTATATCCTGGATGAGATCTTTTTGTTTGGGTCATGAGATGGCATGGATATCGGATCTTGAGTCGCTAAAGACTGCAATACTTTTAGCAATTGAAAGTCTCGCTACGTACACGAATTTAGGTTTAATAAATATACACATTCTTATATCAAGCGTATACATTATTTTAATAAAGCATGTGTACATGTTTTAATAAGAATCATGCAAATGTTTTAACAAATTATGATAGCAAATAAAGAGCTTTTAAAACAAACAAACCTTACGTTACTTGAGACCATTTTAAAAAGATGACAGTGGTGTGGATTGGTCACGTATGCCAGTAGGAACATCAGATTTCTGATGGACATAAGGTGTGGAAGAAGACCTGGACGTACAAATCAAACATGGTGAAAACCAGTGAAAAAATAGTTAAATAATTGTGGTCTAATATAGGAAACAATTGGTAGACAAGCGGTAGAACGTCAACAATGGATATCTCTTGGGGAAGCCGTATGTGTTAAACTTGACATTAAGAGCATTTAGATCGACACTTTATTTATTATAATTGTCTATCAAAAGTTGATTGGTTCATAGTTAAATTGACTTTATTTACTCTTTAATTAACAGAGCATTTTTCCCACATCATAAATGGAGTGTGTTCAATACTGTTAATGGAGCTGTATGTGGTATGGTACGTATCATTCTTACTATGTATTGACTTTGTCTCTTGTAGTGCGGTATATACACACACAGAGAGATATCAATTATTTTAAACATAACTTGACACTTTTGCCCTTCTCAGCCAATATACTTGATCGCAGTTGTTTTAAATAAATAATAATTCCTCTCGTGCCGTTATACGTTACATAGGGACTGCAAGCAATTTCTCCTTACCGCTCTATCCTGGGCAACACTCTCAATCTCCTCCATGGAACTGAGACCGATATTTTCGAGTCTCTCAGCAAAGTTCGTTTCAGATTCTCCTTATGTCGTCCTTTTTTTCTTGAACCCTTTGCATCCCACTTCAATACCTGCTTTTATATTCGTTGATCATTTCCTCTCAAGGTGGGTTCATCATATCTAGTTTTAAAGATACCGGTTAACTTAGTTTACACTTAAATATAAATGAGTCCTACAAGCAGGATCTAACTTCATGCAGCACAGGCAAAGAAAATTGCCAGCGATTGGAAAAAGGCAGCAAAGCACAGTGAACGGCAGTGAGAAGGGTATAAAAAAAGTAAGAAAAACACCATCACATATAAAGGCGAAATAGAGCAGAGTGACCAGCATATTAATCAGTTCCAGTACCCATCTTTACCAGCAGCAAGGTTTGTACCCCAGAATAGGGCATTGCAGCCGTGAATCCCACTCGCTGACCAGATTGAGAGATGGGTATCAATATTGGTGCAGTCTGAAAAGAACGACATACCAAATATGCAAAGAGATTGATTAATCAACATCGAACTGGCGTGTTCTACTGCTGAATTTGTTACGGCGGAGATCGGAGTATCTATGGACATGTCTGGAGTGCTATGATGATAGTCCTCATATAACTGATTACAGTCCCAACAGACGATGTGAGTCAGCACATAACAAGCTATGTCTGCTTAGACACAGAGGTTAATGAATGAATGAATAAGTTAAGAAGTAAAAATAAAAGTAACGGAGAGATTGGGTTAACAAATAAATTTGGAGAACAATTGAACGATGAGGTTATGTTCTACATATGTTCATGATGTTATATCTCTGTATGTGTGAGTTTGTCTCAGTGTGCAGGTATATATATAAGGCGGGAGCTGGAACAGCCTGGTATCGGCTCAGGCACACCAAAGATCATCATGGCTATGGCTAGAACCAATCGAAAGCAATGGCAAACTACTGATTGTATGTTGCCAAGAACTTGATGCAGAACATGAATATGACCATCGACGAAGTGGGTGAACTAGCTAGAGACAGAGTGAATTTCAGATGTGCTGCAAAGAGAGCAACGTCCTATAAAGGATACGCACCTTGATGATGATGATAATATATATATATATAAAGTAATATGGACATGAGTGAGAAAAGTATATTAGATGATATATCTTTCAGGTTGCGATCTGCGCAAGCTGTAATATCATTAGACCATGGGCGGCACTCATTGTTGGCGTTGTTTCTGGAATCGTATACAACGTTGCTGCATGGCTCGTTACAAAAGCAAGAATTGATGACCCTGCTGATTCCATTGCAAGTACGTAATGTCATCATTTCAATGTTCTGTTGTTACTTTGTAAGCATATTCACACAAGATAGAAGATTAGATAGAAAGATAGAGGCTAGAGAGCAAAAAAGCAAATGATGTAACCTAGCAGCTAGTCCCATTTTTAAGACACCAAAGAGTCGCCCGGGTGGTTACCGGGGCCCAAATTTGGGGTGTAAAGAATAGAACTACTGTTACCTGCCATGCATGTCGTAAGAGGCGACTAAGGAGGTTTGGGTGGAATCGGATGTATGTCTCCTAAGCGTGTATACCAAACCAATGTGCAACGTATCCACGTTCTTGTCAAAGATCAAACAAATCACAAAGATTGATTAAAATTGGTCGTAAAGAACGAATGCAAAGAAGAAGAAGAAGAAGACACCAAAGCATCTCACTGACAGCTAAACAACAGTTGATCAACAGCCTTGTTTTGCCTACTTTATGTTGCCAGGGTCAAACATGGACAATGAGCAAAGCACTGTCGCAAAAAAAAATCATGTGAAATGCCATGCCTACGAAAAGTTACCAACAACAGAAGAAAAGACAGCCACCAAAATCAGCATGAGAAAGAAAGTTGGGAAAGAACCTTGCTTGTATTACATTGAGAAATAAAGAATGAAGTTGTTCGGTCACTAAATAAAAATGCAACCACATTCCATTGTATGTAAAGTATTCTACAAAAGAACATTAAGAAAGAAGATGAGAGTAATACCAGAAAAGAAGATTAAATGACATAACAGAATTCTGTCAAAAATCAGAAATAATGATCACCCAGGCTACTCTAGATACGCAAGACAAAAGCAAACACGTAAAAACAAATACTACAGTTTTACAAAATACATAAACAGTGACGATAAACAGCAACGTTTCGACCAAAAGGCCTTTATCAAGCAAACAATACAACAAGAATGACGAATTTCGAGGAACACTACAAATGGACGATTACATGTGGAAACATAAACCTATCTGATGAAAATCTGGGAATAAAAACGAACAACGAAATGAGTGCAACACAAAAACCGAAAGTGGAAAAGGAGAGGAACAATAAACAATATAGTGGATAAATGACACATATATGGAGCAAACACACATATAGATAACAAGGCAAAAAACAAAGTACTACAGTTTTACAAAATACATAAACAGTGACGATAAACAGCAAAAGCAGAAAAGCACGAAACAGGGGCGAAAACCCGGTAACAGTGTGACGACAAAAGAAGTTTTTGTAGAAATGCGATGTAATGTTTAATATACTGTCTAAACTACAAGTCAGAGTAGTTAACAGCACAACTCTTGATTGCTGGTTAAGATGTTTACCTGTAGCTCTGAAGGTAGTGGGTTCGAATCCGGACCGAGTCACATGTGGAATTTATTAACGTTCATGAGATCACTGGGACTGTTGCTGGGGCTACAGAGTTCGTGCTCTGTGAAACACTTTCATCAAATGGCTTGCCATTTCTGTCAGCATTAACGGAACTATACGGGGACAACCAGTGCAACAAGTCTCCTTTGTCTTTGATCCTAGACAAATCTTGACTTCAACTGTACCTCAGTCAACATCAATAATATTATTCTATTTAACACATATTTACTTTTGTTACATTAAAATAAAATATCACAAATAACGTTCATGAAATTAATGATTATTTTTGTTCACATTATTCCTATCAGTTCATTTTGCTGGAGGCATGTGGGGATTGCTTTCCGTTGCTATCTTTAAATATCAAACTGGTATTCTCATGGCTTGGGATAACAGAGCTGGCATTGTAAGTATCAAATAGTTGTGTTAGTAGTTAAATACTTGAGAAATTTCTCTTCATGTTCTTTCTTTCAAAATTAAAATTGTGTTTGTTTTTTCAGGTTCAGATTACTTTGTAGTCTACTTTAGTTATTTCTAAGGTTCTGTGTAGAATTCATAAGTCTACGTAGCAAATGAACTTAGACTATATTAAAACACGAGACTTAATGCATGTAGATATTACTAAACAACCATAAACTATACATTTCAAATAAACTGTCAGTACCACCAAATACACTGTGATTTTATACCTCTTTTTTAAATGTTTTTTCCTATCCAGAAGCACTTGAGCTTTCAGCTCTTCGGCTCTGTGCCATGGACATCGTAACCCTTCGGTTCGGTGCCACGAACACCGTAAATCTGAGGAATCTGTGGGTTTTTTCTGCCATCCCGCGGAATTGAACCCGCACACACAGAGGGATAGTCCCCGTAGTCCAACGCGCTACGAACACGCTGGGCAGACGGGCATTTTTAAATTTAAAACCTAAATAAAATATCGATCTTCCCAAGTTTTATAGTTTTAAAAATAACTTACTAATTTTCAATTTAATTATTGTATGTCATATCCGCGATAGGTGGAAAATGACTAAAAATATAGAAATTAATTTGAATACATTTAAAACTAGATGACTGCAAAAAATAATGACTATAAAATGTGACGAATTCAATAGAAGCGATGAAATCATAAATATATGTCAACTACTAGTAACCACTGTTATAAGAAAAAGATGATGGAGATATGTTGTCATACTTTGAGAAGAAATAACTAAAGAATCCCAAAGCAGACACTGAAGTGGGAGGAAACGGATTTAACAAAGAAAGGACGTCATAAGGAAACATTGAAACGAAACTTACTGAGATAAGACGTCATAAGGAAACATTGAAACGAAACTTACTGAGCATAAGGAGTCTAAGGAAACATTGAAACGAAACTTACTGAGATAAGACGTCATAAGGAAACATTGAAACGAAACTTACTGGGATAAGACGTCATAAGGAAACATTGAAACGAAACTTACTGAGATAAGACGTCATAAGGAAACATTGAAACGAAACTTACTGAGATGGGATGTCATAATGAAACATTGAAACGAAACTTACTGAGATAAGACGTCATAAGGAAACATTGAAACGAAACTTACTGAGATGAGATGTCTAAGGAAACATTGAAACGAAACTTACTGAGATAAGACGTCATAAGGAAACATTGAAACGAAACTTACTGAGATAAGACGTCATAAGGAAACATTGAAACGAAACTTACTGAGATGGGAAGTCATAAGGAAACATTGAAACGAAACTTACTGAGATGGGAAGTCATAAGGAAACATTGAAACGAAACTTACTGAGATAAGACGTCATAAGGAAACATTGAAACGAAACTTACTGAGATAAGACGTCATAAGGAAACATTGAAACGAAACTTACTGAGATGGAGTCCTAAGGAAACATTGAAACGAAACTTACGGAGATAAGACGTCATAAGGAAACATTGAAACGAAACTTACTGAGATAAGACGTCATAAGGAAACATTGAAACGAAACTTACTGAGATGGGATGTCATAAGGAAACATTGAAACGAAACTTACTGAGATAAGACGTCATAAGGAAAAATTGAAACGAAACTTACTGAGATAAGACGTCATAAGGAAACATTGAAACGAAACTTACTGAGATAGGCAATAAATATCAGACTCGATTTCAAAGAAGAAATGATACGAGTTGCCATGGAAAGAGCTGTATGTAGAAACTGCTTGCAGGCCATATGTAGTGTATAACAATACAAAAGTAATATAACATAAAACAATTAGTTATCTAAACAGCCACGATTTAATATGCTAGTTAGGAATGTGTCTGTCAAATGTTCAGCAATGTATGTATGGGCGCCCATGTAAATATATCCAGGATAGGAAGGAAGGGGAAAGGGAGAGGGGGAGAATGAGCATAATGAATTAAAAATATTTTAGTTGTCAGTTTTCTGACCATAAATGGAGAAGACCAGATTCACATAAAACTGCTTTATCCGTCCATGTGGTGCGGGGCTCGCAAGGGGAGCAAAGGATAGTACCACTGTGACCTACAATGCATGTCGTAAGAGGTGACTAATGTAGGTCCTAGGGAAGCTACCCTAATAAATGAAAAACGTCACAGAAACTGAATGAGCTGGCCTACTTGTAGATGCATAACTGGTACAACGTACAATATCTTTTAAGCTTAGATCACATACAAATCACGCAGAGTGGTTAACACGTGAACGATATAGATAGTTTGAAGAAGAAGAAGATGAAATACGTATTACTCTGAAGAAAAGCAATGAACTAAATGTTGTGAATAATCTATATGTTGATTAGAAATAAACTGAAATTGGTACTCTAATTATGGAATTGAATTGTTCTCTGTTCTGATTTGTTCTAGATATTGGCTTGGCAAGTTGCTGGCATCTGCGCTATTATTCTCTGGACTGGAGGACTCTGCATTATTTTATTCGGTGCCATGAAATATGCAGGAATCTTCCGAGTGTCAGTCGAGGTAGAGAGAATGGGTAAGTGTCCAGGACGATATAGTAATAATAATCATAATAATATTAATAGTAGCCGTACATGGGAAGTGATAACAGCCTCATTACGGCGTGCTGCTTCTCTTTGGTGTGTGCAGGAATGACTGTAGAGTCCACTCATGACACGGAATCTCCTACCACAGGTTAGAGTTGGTAATATTAGATTTCGACATCTCGATCTTGCTGGCTTTCTCTATGAGTCAACAGTACTATTCTCATCTTTGTGGTGTTGCAATGCCACATTTGACGATCTTGCGCGAGAGATTCCCAGCGTGCTGTCTATATTGTAGTTTTTCAGCACTATTGTAGATTTTGGGCCATCAAGTTTGCCAGCATCGGCTGTTTTATGATACATTTAGCACTCACTCGCGCAACATAACCGGTTCAAGTTGACTTAGTATTCTGTAAAATTTATAATAACAATAATAATAATTCCTCTCGTACCCTTATAATAATAGCCGTCCATCGCAAGCGATGATGACAACAATCTCAGACGTGTACTGTTGCACCTCTCTGGTGTGTGCGGAGGTGACTGTAGAGTCCAATCCTAGAACAGAATCCCCGACCACAGGTGGGGCATACATGATCAAGGTTAGACATGTGCGTGTTGTGTGCTCTGTCTTTTGCTCGTTTTCTCTGTGACTCAACAATACGATGATTCTCAGCTATTCGGGTTCCTCTTTGTTGTTACAGCGCCACATTTGGCGATCTTGCGCAAGGGATTCCCAGCACGTATTGTCTATATCGAAGCATTTCAAAGACACTTTAAGAGTGTCTTTAAAGCGTTTTTCTGTCCACCAGCTAAACGTCTGCCCCCTTCAAGCTCGCCATACATCAACTGTTTTGGGATGCGTTTATCAGGCATTCGAGCAACGTGACCGACCCATCTCAGTTGGGCCTTCTGCAACAGGGTGTTGACGCTTGGGATCTTTGCTCTTGTGAGGACTTCGCTGTCTGGAATTTTGTCCTGCCAGTTTATTTTTAGTATTCTGCGTAGACAGCTTGTGTGGAAATGGTTTAATTTTCTTGCGTGTCTGCTATACACTGTCCATGTCTCGCTTGCGTACAGCAGCGTTGTTAGCACTATGGCCTGGTAAACTTTCAGCTTTGTGACTATGCTTATCCCTTCCGTTCCCACACAGTGACACGTAACCTTCCGAACGCAGCACTGGCTTTGGATATCCTATTGTGGACCTCAGAATCTATGTTTGCCGATCTGGATAGGAGGCTGCCAAGATAAGCAAAGTTGTCCGTTGACTGGAGACGCTGGTGTTTAATGTTGATGACTGGATCGTAATACTGTTCTCTAGGGGCGGAAAACCCCCCTTACCCTAACGTACCCTTATACGTTACATAGGGCCTGCAAGTAATTTCTCCATACCGCTCTATCCTGAGGCTATCCTGGTGCTATGGGACACCTTGCCTTATCTTCAATCAAGGCGTCAACATACATGGTTGAGAACCATTGAGTTAATGTGACTGGCACTGACAGAATACCTTTTCTAACATCTTTCAAAAGATGTTCAACGTATTAGGCGCATAAAACTCTGATATGGCCGCCACTAATGTCTTTGCAAAAAAAGATTTTTAAAATTCATGTCAACTTAACACAGATAATTGTTATCTGTATCACTCAAAGACCTAAGGAGAACAGACCAGGTCATCCTATTTCGGCTACGTACCGGATACTGCAGACTCAACAAACAGGTCTCTGCCAGTGTCAGAAAGCGGAACATACACCGAAGCATGTCCTGCAAGTCGTCCTGTGTGAGCTGAGAGAAAACATGTCTAAGCTTTGGAGAAACCTCACAGACCTGAAGCTGACTACCCAGTTTGTGGTCCACAGTAAATTAAGCGCATGACCAGAGATCGCTGAAAAAGAAAAACATATTTCTTATGACTTGTGTAAGAACATGGAAGAATGTAATGACACTGTTTGGCATCTATCACCATATGTCGTTGAGTAATACAGTTCCTTTAACAGATTAATTTTTTTTGCTTTCAGGTTCGGATATTCCAGAGCATGACGAAGCTGCCTATCAATACGACATGGGATCACTGACACCCGATCTAGTTGCGAAACTCAATTATATTATGGAAAATGTACACATACCCTCTAAAACAGTTGCAGGTGAGAAAATTGTATTGTTTATTTGGTAGAAGATGCCATCTTTAAATCTGGTAAATATAATATTTTAACCTATCTTGATGCTAGCGTTATAGAGTCGAGTGTTATTTTCGTGAGATGTGCTCTGAGAGCAACGTCCTATAAAGGATACGAGCACCTTGATGATAATGTGCTCTGATATTCATTTCATTCATTATTCCATTGCGCACCTCTTGTAGTATAGGGCCTCAACAGTTGTTTGACACTTTTCTCGGTCTTTGGCTGTTTTCTTGATGGTCTCCCAGGATAGTCAAACACTCCTCAGTTCCTCAAGAATACTTCGTCTCCAGTTCTGTCTAGGACGTCTTCTTTTTCGTTTTCCTTGCCTGTTCCACTCAGGTACCTGTCTAGTGACACTTGACTGTGTCTTCCGTAGGATATGCTGGACCCATCGCCATTTTCTACTCCTGACCTGGGTCATCATGGGCTCCCATTCGGCTCCTATCCACAGGTCTGTGTTTGCAACTTTATCACACCATCTCAGTCTGAGAATACACCGAAGAAATCCACGGACAAAGGTATGAATCTTATTTGTATTTTGATTGGTGACTAGCCACGTTTCCGCGCCATACAGCAACACAGATTTCACATTTGAGCTGAATATCTTGTTCTGATATACAGCCTGAAAATAATATAATAATAGCCAAATGTAAGTTACTATAGCTAGACGCGCTCCCTGGAAGCATCTTTCAACGTCATCCAAGCATACATTTCAAAAGAACCATCAGGAGAATATATTAGTCTTTATGAGAAAAAGTAAACAGGGCACAAGATATATGAACAAATCAAGAAATCTGATTCTATTTTGTAAAGATTAGGTAGAAAGTACTGAAAAAGAACTTTTTTTAAAACCACGTGGTATATATGATATTACGGTGTTAGGCCCGTATTTTTCATTTGCCTGTCAGAACACGATGTTATCAACATCACATCGACCGCCTTTACTTCTCAGTGATATTCCTGGTACCCAATTGAGGCTGGGACAACCTAGGAGTCGTTACGATCGGAATAAGTTTCACACCCACTGTGGAATTGAACCTGGACCACTAATCTAAGAGGCGAGTTCACTAACAACTACGTTACTGCGGCTCCGGAATCACAAGATTGCCAGATAAAATAAATTACGAAAAATTAAAAAAACATAAAAACTTGTTTTCTGATTGCACGAACAAAATCTACAAAAGTGGATCAATTTAATTAATCATAGTCATGTATTTTCATTTCTTCTTCAGCTTATACTACTGATGGGAAAGAGAAAGGTACATACGAAATCTCAGAAGTAAAAGTCATGAACAACTTACAACCAACATTTGTATCAACCATTTCAAATGGCAACTCCAATCAAGGTCAAGTCAATGGGGGTTTCGTTGATGGGGTCGAGAGAACGCCGTTGTAAATACATTTATTCTTTCCAGACAATGAAAAACTTCAACAAAAACTTTCAAACAGAAATGGAATATAAAAGCTGAAAGATCACCTTTGTTACATGGATGGCTCCAATGGACAAAATAATTGGGACACTACAAAGTTTTAATTAGTTCTGTGATTTGATTCCTTTGGAAAAAGGGAGTGATTTTAAAATGTATTGTATAATTGTCATTTTTAGCCAAAAATTTTTTTTTACAGATCTTGAAAAACGAGAAATAAATTTGAATATCTAATATTTGAATAAATTCCTGTTAAGAATATAATGATTTGATGTCCATCCATCTAAAAAAATGCATTCAAGATGATCTTTTTTTCCCATCTGATTTCACACTTCATTTTGTGCATGTACACAATGCTAAAATTCTTGGAATAGCGAATTGTGGGCAATTGACAGATTTCGTAGGATTGTACACACAAAAGAGCAATGTTTAACACAATCATTCTTCCCAAATTATTCTATCAGTGCCAACCTAGACGCTGACATCAAATGATAGAAGAAAACTTAACTAGTCACGACAGATGAAGTGTCTACACATAATGCTGGGGGTAACAAGCAGAGACCGGTTTAGAAATGAAGACATCAGGAAAAAGTGGGGACAGCATCAGTACTAAACGTCATCAAGAAACAACAATTTAATGGTTCTGGCCAATAAGCAGATTACCAACAGACAGTGCACATCAAAGAGCAATGTTGGTCGTATACAAGGGATACAAAGCAAAAGGCCGTCCACCCAATGGTGGACCTCAGAAATAACAGAGGCTACCAAAGACACTATTTACGAAGGACACAAAGACGTGTTCTATGAATCTCTTCTTATCCTGACGCTGTGAGGCAAAACATGATTGAAGAAAAGACAGACAGAAAGTACATACAAGACATATCCAGACAGACATTATGCAAAGTTGTGAGTTGTAGACATGGACTATTATTTCATGTAGTTTATTTTAAGGCGAAGTCGATACTTATATAATAATTTTGACTGAAATAAGTCGTGATTCTTAAGTTTTGAAATTTCCAAGTCTAATTATTTCCGATTGTATTTGAAAGACGTCCTGTCTTAAATTGTGTACTTTCCAAGAAGTCAACCTGACTTAAAGTTTGAACTTTCCAAGAAGTCAACCTGACTTAAAGTTTGAACTTTCCAAGAAGTCAACCTGACTTAAGGTCTGTACTTTCCAAGAAGTCAACCTGACTTAAGGTCTGAACTTTCCAAGAAGTCAACCTGACTTAAGGTCTGAACTTTCCAAGAAGTCAACCTGACTTAAGGTCTGAACTTTCCAAGAAGTCAACCTGACTTAAGGTCTGAACTTTCCAAGAAGTCAACCTGACTTAAGATTTGAACTTTCCAAGAAGTCAACCTGACTTAAAATTTGAACTTTCCAAGAAGTCAACCTGACTTAAGATTTGAATTTTCCAAGAAGTCAACCTGACTTAAATTTTGAACTTTCCAAGAAGTCAACCTGACTTAAGATTTAAACTTTCCAAGAAGTCAACCTGACTTAAAGTTTGAACTTTCCAAGAAGTCAACCTGACTTAAAGTTTGAACTTTCCAAGAAGTCAACCTGACTTAAATTTTGAACTTTCCAAGAAGTCAACCTGGCTTAAGATTCAAACTTTCCAAGAAGTCAACCTGACTTAAAGTTTGAACTTTCCAAGAAGTCAACCTGACTTAAAGTTTAAACTTTCCAAGAAGTCAACCTGACATTAAATTTGAACTTTCCAAGAAGTCAACCTGACTTAAGATTTAAACTTTCCAAGAAGTCAACCTGACTTAAAGTTTGAACTTTCCAAGAAGTCAACCTGACTTAAATTTTGAACTTTCCAAGAAGTCAACCTGACTTAAATTTTGAACTTTCCAAGAAGTCAACCTGACTTAAAGTTTGAACTTTCCAAGAAGTCAACCTGACTTAAAGTTTAAACTTTCCAAGAAGTCAACCTGACTTAAATTTTGAACTTTCCAAGAAGTCAACCTGACTTAAAGTTTGAACTTTCCAAGACGTCAACCTGACTTAAAGTTTGAACTTTCCAAGAAGTCAACTTAGCTTAAGTTTTGATCTTTCTGAGAAGTCTAATTATTTCTGTCTGTATGGGTAAGACATTCTGGTATAACTAAAAGTCTCTCTATCTTGATAGTTCTATGACGGATTAAACAAGAAAGCTTTGACTAATATGGCCAGCCAGTGATGAGATCTCATATTATTTTATGGTATGTGGTCAGAATCAGTTGCTCTCACAATAGTCCCTAGAACTTGCAGTTTTCGTAAAATCAAACAATTTCGTGAGCGTTGACTAGAGACACAACTGTGGCAGTTATAAAAATGTAAATACTATATTGACTTTGTTCCTACACTAGCATCTTCATAATAAACTGAAATGTCAAAATATCTCTCTCTCTCTCTCGCTTTCTCTCTCTCTAGCATTGGGCGCTCATGGCACATATGGCTGTAATAAAATTACGCCATTCTTTGCATTGTGTCCGGTCAGTGTAATGTGTACCAGCTGTGATTATTTCTTCGACTCTACAGACACCTCCGCACATACCAGAGAGGTGCAACAGCACACGTCTGAGATTGTTGTCATCATCGCTTGCGATGGACGGCTATTATTTCTTTCAACTGCTGTCTACTGTTCTCTTTCCTGTGGTTTATAGTTCTTCCTAGTTTTCGTTTACACATTGGTGTACATCTCAGTGCAGTTTTCATGGGAAAGTTAAGACTGTGCTTACCATGAGTCCATCTCATTCGTCCCGTTTAAATGATGATATTCATATTCGCTTGCTGACACTGTTCAAGCAGTTCTTGATTTGCGATCATTCTTGAACAGAACATCTGTAAAAGATTTTGCAGACAAGCAAAATTGGTAAAATAAAATAAAATTTACCCTATTTCAGAATAAATGATACAATTTGCCAAATTCTAGAATAAATACAAATCTTTGGAAAGTATAAGAGCTGTGTGGTTTTATTATGAACTTAGTTGTTATGTGTATCTACAAGACCTTAATATCAACGATGGTTTTAAGAAATTATATGTATAATATTTTAATTGTATAGTTGTATAGTTTATATAGGCCTACAAACTTTAAGATGAAAGAAACTGGCCTATGCTTCAGTTGACTTGCATTGTTTTAAATCTAGTTAGTACGTAACGTTTTCATTACCACTTTACTGTCGGATATTTTGTTTAACTTTTTTTTTTTTTTTTGCTTTGAAGGAAAGATCATGAAAATGCATTTCAAACTTCATGAAATATTTAGATCATAATTAGTCACTATTGAAAACTAGCAATGACATGACATATATGTATCTTTATTTGTTCCAGCTGTGAAAAATTCGGACTTTTTTTTTAAATCGTAAACTTTCTTAACGAATGATTTTCTGTTGTTTTCTTTCTTTCCATTGCTTCTGTTATGTGATAGAGTATTGGAATAGGATGGACAATGTCCAAGAATGCGTCTCGTGTGCAATGGTTCCTACCGCCTCTTACATTTCTGTTATCCATCGTTTTACATAGCGACCTTTGTGAATACATTCTTCACCCTTCGCCCCTAGGGAAACATAGGTCCGCAACCAAGGCCTTCCAAGCCCGCCTATCCAATGCCATCCTTTCCAGATCTCGCCACTCTCTCCCCGTCCTCTTGCATTCCATCTCTAACTCCCGTCTCCAGGTGTTTCTGGGTCTTCCCTTACTTCTATTGCCCTGGGGTTCCATCGGAGAGCCTGTCTCACGATGCTGTCAGGGGTTTCCTCAGTGTGTGTCCTATCCATCTCCTGAGGAAACCAGGACTGAGTAAAGCTTGTGAATACATTGTATCTGAATAATAGTGCTCGTTGTGAGGTACTGTCGTGTTGCATGACCGAACTATTTGGTTTATTCCTTTTTAGTAGTATCTAGCACATACGTTGTTTTATCGTGCTTCCAAAGTCTGCTGTCGTACCATCTGTCAGGGATCTCTGTAGCCTAGAGGTTAGGTGCTCGTTTTTTGTGCCAAATGTACCAGGTTTACTCCCTCGTGGAGTCATTTGAATATTTTTCTAGATATCCCTGATCGTGAGATCGAGTTTCTAGTCCTATTGGAGACTGACGAAAAACGTAGTTCCGTGTTCAATTTGAGCACGTCAAGGAACCCTTGGCAGTTCAAAATCTAGAAGCGAAGGCTGGAAAGCCGCTGCCCGAGCTAAATTCATTAGAGAAGATTAAAAATAAAATTCCTACAAAAATATCTTCAACATCTTCAAAAATGACATTGGGGACCCTCGCCGGTGCGACGAAGCTCGTGCACTGCAGTTGAGAACTTCCTCTATAAGAAAGAGATCGGATCACACATGGTTACTCACCGAAGTTCAATGATAATGGCCCTATCAATCAATCAATCATGTGTCCTTATTACACCCACATTGTTCAGTACATCCACAATCTTGGGTGTTGTAATGTTTCTGGGTATCATCGAGAATCTTCTCATTGCCTCTTTGAGTGATACTTAATCCACTACTTGCTGACTGGGCCTGTCAATGTTTAAATATCTTAAAATTATTTAATGGATGATATGATGTTGCTCTTTTGCAAATTTGGACGTCACAAATTTATCACAGTACAGTCTGACAAGCTCTACTTGTTTCTGTTTACCATCACCTCTTTCCTGTTCCTGCCTAGTGTTTTCAAAGAACCTGTGAATTATCACAGATAAGTTTTGAAACAATAATTTGTACACTTTTTCACATTTTTTAAAATCATAAAATACAACTTTTATCAAAAGGAAGTTTGTTTTGTTCGTCTCAGTCTGAAATTGTGTAATATTGTGTGTGTTTGCAACATTACAACAACTGTTACTGAATTATTACATGGTCTTTTTCTTTCTCCAACACTCCACATCGACCATTTGTTAACCACTCTGTGTGATTTCTATGTGATCTGAGCCAAAGAGCGATTGTACATTGTGCCAGTTATTCGCCTACAAGTAGACCAGCACATCCAATTTCTGCGATGCTTTTTATTTACTACGGTAGCTTTCCTAGGTCCTACATCAGTCCCCTCTTACGACATGCCCTGTAGGTTGTAGTGGTATTATTCTTTGCTTTCCTTGCTGGCCCCGGCACCACACGAGCATACATATTGCATGGTGAAAACATAACGCTTTCTAACTCTGCACTTTTACAAAACACCTTGACCAAATGTCTTTCCACTCTATCATGTGCACAAGGAAATGTAATGCTTGTTCTAACATTGACAATTACAACCTTATATCGGAATATTGCAGTGAGAAAGATTTGATCGCTGACATATTCAATGTTAAAACTTTACTATTGCACTTGTGTGCTGCAGGATTCTAACGATAAGATCACTAGCTATTAGAATAAAGAGCATCAAAGCGACATGACGCGGAAACAGACAACCTCGGACATTTGAGTGGCCAATTTTTTAAGGATTAAGTAACTGCAATACTATACAGAAAAAGTAGATACTTTGGCCACATCAAGCGTCACGATGGCATGGTAAGAACAATATTAGAGGGCAGAGTCACAGGACACAGAGGCAGACCAAGAAGAAGATGGCTACAAGATATTAAAGACCATTAATATGACAATCGACGAAGTGGGTGAACTAGCTAGAGACAGAGTGAATTTCGATTGCGCTGAAAGAGAGCAACGTCCTATAGAGGATAAGCACCTTGATGATGAATAGATTGGTAGATCTGTGTGATTCCCTTTGTTGCACAGAAAGAAAAACTAGCATTGAACATTAATCTAGATAGATCAACCCTGATTTTTGAGTAACAGTCTATGCACAATCCAGGCTGTCATCAAGCATTGCAAACACATAATCTATCATGAAATCTTAGCAAATTTAAATATCTTCCAACTCAGATATGACATCATGTGGTAGATGAACAAACATGAAATTCGGGGCATTTCATTTACAAGACATAGTCATCAACCACAGTAAACGACTCGTTGATTTTCTAAGCACTACTTATACGTTCAGTAGTTTTTCATTGATTTCTGAACAGTGAAGTCTACGTTTACATTTCGTAAAAATCCCATGGAAATAAATTGGATTCCAAACTGCCTGCCGCGGAGTTTGAAGCAGATACGATTGGGTTGTGATAGAGCTCACTGCCGCTTAAGCTACAGACACCAACAATAGATGCATATCAGAAATAAAGAGAAGAGTAGGTCTCAGTGGGGGCAAACGCCTTAACGTTTGGTCGCCCATGTTAGATAATTATTTTATTAATTAGTTAGTTAGCTATTCAGCTATAAAATTACCTAACATCTGGGCGAGTTAGTTACCAAGTGTGTTACTTAATTAGTCCCACCAACTATAAGACGAGCTCACTACCAAAATTATCCTTTTCTAGCAGCCCAACGTTTTGACACTAAAGCTAAGGCCTTTGCTCCCACTTACACATCCCACTCTGATAACCTTATCCGTAAATCCCTCTCGTGATGTTTAGACTACACACTAATCTACTCTGGAGTAGGTAAACATCCACACGCAAAGCATGGAGTTGGATTCCTCATTAACCCAAACGCCCGACTGCCCAGCATGTTCGTAGCACGTTGGACGACGGATGACAAGCCCCCTGTGAGTGTGGTTCAATTACGTGGGCTGGCAGAAAAGCCCTAGGTTCTCCAGATTTACGTTGCTCGTGGCACCGAACCGAAGGGTTACGATGTCCATGGCACCGAGACGAAGAGCTGATAGCTCAAGTGCTTCTGGATAGGGGGAAAAACAAAATTAAACCAAACACTGAAAAACAAGATACTAGACGTCAGTTACACTTCAGAAAGAATTATATCTATAAAGGTACAAACAGGAACACGCACAAAAATCTATGTGCAGGTATAAGTCACCGAGCAATGGAAATTACAGAGAGGAAGAACAAGACGATTACTTCGATGGGGTATATGACGAAATTGCTAGATTCAATCCAAAAGTTCAACTTTTCATAATGGGAGATTGCAATGGGAAAGTAGGAAATAGCAGTAGAACAGTGTTAAGATATCTAGGTAAATACGGGGATACAAACAGCAAGATTAATACAAATGGGGAAATACTATTAGAGTTATCAGCACAACATGACCTTGTTATTACAAACACCTTCCTCCAACATAGAGACTCCCAGATATAAAGACTTGGTATAAATGGAATGAACCAGAAATTAAGAGTCAGATAGATTACATACTAACAAGGAAGATAGACTTTAGTGACATTTCGGATGCTAAAGTCGTAACAAATATTAGCATTCCCACAGACCACAGGATGGTAGTTATAGACAGGAAAGACAAGATAAATTCTAATATTATAAGGACAAAAACTAAGCATAGAAACAATTAAATGAAAAGAATTAGAAAAGCAGAAAATGGAAAAAAATTCAAAGAAAGAATACAACAAAGTTATGAAATTTTACAATCAAGACAAAAGACGAAAAAGGCCAACCGATTTTAAGGCCAAAGTTCGTTCGTCTGCCCAGCGTGTTCGTAGCGCGTTGTACTACGGGTGACTGTCCCTCTGTGTGTGAGGGTTCAATTCCGCGGGATGGCAGAAAAGCCACAGATTCCCAGATTTACGGTGTTCGTGGCACCGAACCGAAGGGTTACGATGTCCATGGCACCGAGCCGAAGAGCTGAAAAGCTCAAGTGCTTCTGGATCGGGGAAAAAAAAGACCGAAGTTAATCCTAGAAAGATGGATAAACTATTTTGAAGAGCTACTTAATTGTGATTCAACTTTAGAATAAATTGATATAGTATAGAGGAAAAAATATAGGAATTAGAATGAGAAATAATACTAGCAGAAGTAGAAAATGTAATAAACTTGGCACCAAAACACAAAACAACAGGCACCCGCAGAAGCCATCAAAGCAGCTGGACAGGCAGGTTAAAAATGAATGGGTTAGACCACAGATTTCCGAACTTTTCGACCCATCGCCCACTTTGCACAGCATAAGCTTTGTAACGCCCCCTCCACATTATAACAGTTTGCTAACGCCCCCTCCCACATATATACATGCTCTATTTTCTCTTTGACATCGAAAATTGATATATATTTCTGTAATACATGATTAATTTTCAAATGATTATATGCATGAAATAGAACATTGATGAAAAAATGAATCGTGTAAGACGGGCATAAGATGAATTAAAATGCAGAATTCAAATTTTACATGATTATTCAATAACAAAATCACATAAATAATTTATTTTAAAATATTTATTATTAATTTCTTCTTTAAGAGCCACGACCCTAACCTCATGAACTCCCTCCCCAAATTCTTCCGGACCCACTATCGCCCCCACGGCTAGAAAAATTCAGCGCCCAATGGGATGGGCGGAAGTGCCCACTTGGGAAACGCTTTATTAGACGAACATTCCAAATTGCATGGGGGGACAAAGAAACACCAAAGATTGGCAAACAGCAATAATCACAAAAATTTCGAAAAACAAAGGCAGCAAGAAGGAATGTAATAACTCTAGGGGAATCTCACTACTAAGTCACATAGAAAAAACGTATGCTAAGATCGTTGAACGAAGACTTAAGACCCAAAATTGAAGGACAACTCTCGGAATCACGGATGAGTTTCAGATGAAATAGAAGCTGTATAGATGCAATATTCACATTAAGACAACTGATGAAAAGAGCATTCGAACATAACAAGACATAACATAACAAATGTGGCCTTCATAGATAACGAAAATGCCTTCGACATAGAAGATAGAAATAAACTATGGGATTACCTAAGACAAAATGAAATCAAGCAAACATCTCATCAAGGTCTGCAAGAGTTTATATGTTTCAAATAAAAGTTACATAAGAACAAAAGCTGGAGCCTCAAAAACATTCATAGTAAATTGAGGAGTAAGACAGGTAAGACATGTATGCTCTCCCAACTGCTGTTTATAACATACATGGACAACATAAGTAGAGAAGCAGGAATAGAGGAAGAAAATAATATTTCCGAACTTTTATTCACAGACGACCAAGTACTGATTGCAGAAAACGAAGAATCTTTCCTGAAGCATTTGAGCTTAGTTAACATCAAAGGGGAGGAGTACAACATGAATATAAATATAATAAAGACAATGGCAATAAGTAGACAACCAGAAAACCTTACAATAAAACTTAAGAACATAGAAATTAAACAAACTAATAAGTCCAAATAATTAGGGACAATTTTCACTGTGGACGGAAGTATCGATAGGGAAATCAGCAATCGATGCACAAAAGCTAACCAGGTACTGGAGCAGTTAACACCACTGTTGTCACATAACGACTAAACTTCTAAAAACTAAAACAAATCTTATACGAATAATTTTCTGGACAACACTATATTACCAGTGACCAATAACAGCAGCTAATGAGCGAAAAATCATAACAACGGAGATGAGGTGTCTTAGAAAAGCTGCAGGTGTGACAATAAAAGACAAAATTAGAAATGAAGAAATCAGAAGAAGATTGGATGTGAAACCTGTCATGCAATTCATAAAAGAACAGACTAAATGGTTTGGGCACCTGACAAGAATTCCCTGGTATCGTGTACCACAAACAGCCACACCAAACAAATATAATGAGTACAGAGTAAGAGTGAGACCACGCAAAAGATGGAGTGACGGTATCAAGAACATCCTTAAGAAATTGAATAACAGCTTGTACAGTGCATTAGAACATGCACACACAGAATCACTACACCTTCTTCCCCCCAATAAAAATGAAGGTAAATGGTGGAAAAGGAGATACACATCCGACATAGTAATGGCAAACAACGGTACACGCACTTCATAGCAATTACGGGCATACAATCATAACGCAGACTGTCATACAAACAAAACATAACACTGACTGTCATAAAAACAAAACATGACTCTGACTGTCATACAAACATAACACTGACTGTCATACAAACATAACACTGACTGTCATATAAACATAACACTTCTGTCATACAGCATAACATAACGCTGACTGTCATACAAACATAACACTGACTGTCATGCAAACATAACACTGACTGTCATACAAACACAACATAACACTGACTGTCATACAAACACAACGCTGACAGTCACACAAACACAACATAACACTGACTGTCATACAAACACAACATAACACTGACTGTCATACAAACACAACATAACACTGACTGTCATACAAACATAACATAACACTGACTGTCATACAAACACAACGCTGACAGTCATACCCACACTTT
Source organism: Arion vulgaris (assembly GCA_020796225.1). Lineage (NCBI taxonomy): Eukaryota > Metazoa > Mollusca > Gastropoda > Stylommatophora > Arionidae > Arion > Arion vulgaris. The sequence goes on along the minus strand of CM036761.1, from coordinate 28,404,732 downwards.
AAAGTAAATATTCTCTCATCCATTCAATGATCACTGGTTTGTTGATACATTTTCTACTAGGTGTGAATGAGCATGCCTGTCTTTACTTGAAGATGATAGTTAATGAAACTAATTTACATTTTGGGTATATCCTATTTTCTGTGAACCAATATTTTTCTATGGTAACTAATCTTAAATTCAAAAGAATCAAAATAGTGGCATATCTTTACAGAGTGTAGCCATTAACCACGGTTAATGAGTTGTTGATTTTCTTGACATCACTTACACGTTCAGTAGTTTGTCATTGATTTCTGAACGGGGAAGTCTATTTCTACCTTCCGTAAAAATAAAAAATAAAATTTTCAAAACTCCACGGAACGAATTTGCTTCTAAACTGCCTGCCGCGGAGTTTGAACCAGGTACGCTTGGAGTGTGATCGAGCTCACTACCGCTTACGCTCCAGAAGCTATGCTCATATATCTCTGCCTTGAGCATTCTGAAATTCTAGTCCTATCGGAGATGGACGATAAAATGGAAAATCCTTGCTCAAGTTGAACAAATAAAGGAAACGTTGACAGATAAAATCGATAAGAGTATGATGAAAACCAGCTGCTCGGGGAAATTCATGAAACATGTGTATATAAAATTCCTACAAAATTGTCATCATCCCCAAATTTACATCGGGGACGTCGCTGATGCTGCGAGATTGCTGCCGATAGATCTTCATGTGTAAGAAAGAGATCAAAGCGCCTATGGTTACTCACTGAAGTGAAATGATGATGTTCCAATCAATCAATCAAGTTTGTGAGCCAAATTGTTTTATTTTATTTTGGCAATTAAAAAAACGGTTAAATTGTGAACTTATAAAATAATTTGAAACTTCAGAATACAGTTTTTCTTGCAATTTGTTTAATGACACTAACAATATTAAATACTGTATCAAGTTTTTGGTCAAAGAAAATAAAAGGTGATGCGCCCCTGGCACATAATATAAGCAATATCTGTTTTAATAATAATAATTCCTATGTACCGTTATACGTTACATAGGACATGCAAGTAATTTCTCCATACCGCTCTATCCTGGGCAACTCGCTTAATCTCATCTATGGAACTGAGACCGATATTTCTTGCCTCTCTCAGCAAAGTTCGTTTCAGGGTCTTCTTAGGTCGACCTCTCTTTCTTGAAACCTTTGCAATCTTTGAAATATTTGTTTAGTTCATATATAGTAATCCTACTGGTCCGCCTTTTGAGTTTGGTAGTCGACCTTGGCTTATTTGAACTGATGAAATGCATGACCTTCTAGAGTAGAAACCGGTTAATCTCATACGATATCTCGCTACATTCTAGATCACCTGTGTCCCGTGTTGCTAATCTACATAAGCACACGTGACCGGGTTTTGTACCTGTGAAGTCATTATTCAAACATAGTCGTAAGCAAATGAGGTTCAAAAAATGATTGAATGATTGATATGACCATCATCATTGTCTTCGGTAATAACTGTGCGCTCCGATCTCTTTCTTACACAGGAAGGTCTCAGCTGCAGTGCACTAACTCTAGCACCGGCGAGGTCCACCGATGTAATTTTGAAGATGGTGAAGATAGTTTGTAGGAATTTTATTTCTAATCTTTTCTAATGAAATTTGCACGGGCAGACGCTTTCCAGCCTGCGCTTCACGATTTGAACTGCCAAGGTTTCCTTTACGTGCTCAAATTAAACACGCGACCTACGTTTTATCGTCCGTCTCCGATAGGACAAGGAACTCGATCTCACCTACACTGAGATCATGGATCTCTGGAAAAATATCCAGATGGCTCCACGAGGAACGAACTCGTACCTCTTCCACGGGAGACGATCGCCTAGCATCTACGCAACATTAAAACCATCATACAATCAAACTATTGTTTCGATTCACGTATCATTGTTTGGAATAATCTTTGTCAGTTATGTCTATCAGTCAAAGATTATGTCTCCATCAGTCAAGAAAGTCTCATCAGTCAAGATTATGTTCCATCAAGTTATGTCTCAGTAGCAGTTGGAAAACACTGAGAGAAGAGAATAAAGAGTTTTAAGAGCTCCAGAAGAAGCATGGGAGACAATGAATATGATACATAAATAGACAGTAAACATGTATTAAGGGCCTCAGGAAAAAAAACGAATTACCAACTTTATGATTCAAACCACAAGCCTTTCTCTCTTACGGCACCCATTGCCGAGCTCTACAGACAAGATTGGTTTTTTTTTTTTTTTTCGATCCAGAAGCACTTGTGCTTTTCAGCTCTTCGGCTCGGTGCCATGGATATCGTAACCCTTCGGTTCGGTGCCACGAACACCGTAAATCTGGGAAATCTGTGGCTTTTTCTGCCATCCCGCGGAATTGAACCCGCACACACAGAGGGATAGTCACTGGTAGTCCAACGCGCTACAAACACGCTGGGCAGACGGGCGACAAGATTGTTTAAGAACACAACCAGCTAGCTCTCAGTGTACTTAGTCGTGAAGACAATCAATGACGCTCGTTTATTGTACTAAACGTGATTTACGTACGAAGTATGTTTAGTTCGTACACATGTGACGTAATCTCGAATTAAATACTTTCCGACCTGTCCTACCTATAGTATTTCAGTGTTTTATAAAACTGAAATTTCATGGCAAACACCTCTAAATAAAATAGATGAGCACAATGAGTTTTCTTACAAGAACCCCAGAGGAAGCAACGGAAGTAACGAGTATGATCAACAAATAAACAGATACAGGTATTAAGAGCTTCCGAAAAACAAATAGACAAACACGGGACTCGAACCACTTACCCTAGTCCTTACGACACCAATCGCCTAGCCTAGCAATACGAGCGTCCTTACGTACACAACCAATGAGGCCTTTGGTGTCGTAAGGACTAGGGTAAGTGGTTCGAGTCCCATGTTTGTCTATTTGTTTCTTCGGAAGCTCTTAATACCTGTATCTGTTTATTTGTAAATAAAATAGAACAACTTGATAATCGTTTAGTGAAGATTTGTAGTGACTCGGATTATGGGTAGGATTAGTTGAAGTGTGCATTACGATTTATTACAGCTTTCTTGCAGATTTGCACTGTGGCTTTATCAATTGTCATTCAGCCTTTGTTGGCATCTTATGCTAGAGTGCCCTGACAGGTGCCATGATAATAGAAAAATAGATGAAGAATGCTCTTCGGTATAATTGAACCGTATAACTAGAACTGCAGCTCTTTGGGTATTGATTCTCTCAACAGTATAATATGAGTGACCCGCTTATTTAGTAAGAGGACAGTAACGATTCATATTTAAATACGCCCCTGTGTTTTGCCTGGGCTTGCAAGAGAAGCAAAGAATATTAGCACTGCGACATAGACGGCATGTCATAAGAAGCGACTGAGGCAGAGGTCTAGGAAGATACCTAGTAAATAAAAGATGTCACAGAAATTGGATGTGCTGGTCTATTTGTAGGTGCATAACTGGCAGAATGTACAAACGCTTTAGACTCAGATCACATATAGATCACAAAGAGTGGTTTAAGAAGTGGTCGATATGGAGCGTTTGAAGAAAAAGTATTTGAATAAAAAAATTAATGACACAATTTTTAGTTCAAAATTTAAAAAAAAATTATATAAAGACATAAAGTAACATGCAAACATTCGCGTATGCATCTAATGCAGTGTTGGTCAACGTATGTGTATACTGAGGCGTATTTGACTGATGACTGGTTATGCGTGGTGGGAGCGTTAGACACTCCTGATCTAATAAGTGTGACATAAAAAAGGAATTCAAATTAAAGCGAAATCAATATTGTTACTCAATGTATAAAGAAACAGGTGATGACCTGTCACTCAATCTCATCACACCGAAACTCAGATCAAGCACACTTAAAAGATCAAAGACAGATAATTTGAAAGCACAGTTGAGAACTTAATAGAAGAAATCGGTCTTAAATAGAAATGTTGCAATAGTAACACTATAGTACTAATGTATTATTGTTCAGTCATTAGTTGCAATTAAGAGACAATTTTACAGTACTATTTAGTACTTGCCATTAGTAGTTTCTAGCGGTATCTCTGTAGCGTGTAATTAAGGGGCTCGTATCAAGCTCCAATGATACTAGGTGAAGTCCAGTTCCTAGTTCTAGCGGAGATGAACGATGAAATTTAGGGGCGGTGCTCAGTTTGAACACGTAAAATAACGTTTTTAAGTGATCAATGGGAGTAGTCTTTTTCTGCCCACTGTCCTCTTCAACGCAGTAATATCAGTTATCAGTTATATGAGGACTTTTATCATAGCACTCCGAACACGTCCAAATGTGCTCCGATCTTCGCCTTAACAAATCCAGCAGCGCCCAGCGGCCAAACACGGTTGTTAAATGTTGATTAATCAATCTCTTAGCATATTTGGCATATCTTTCTTTTCGGGCTGCAAAAATATCGACACCCGTCTCTCTCAATGTGGTCAGCGAGTGGAATTCGCAACCCTGAAACTTCTCTGTACGGAAAGACAATCTCAGTGCGTTAAGAGTATCATATCGGCTTATGGCAGCTCCTTCTGATATTGTAGCCACGCCAGTCAATCTATCTGCTCGTTCATTACAACTGACTTCTGCGTGTCCAGGCACAAAAATGGAGGTGATTTTTCTGATTACTGTCTGCACCAGTACCTCCACCCTGTTTCGTCTCACCAATCCTGAGTCGACTTTACGAATCATGCTCATGGAGTCACTGAGTATGGAGACACGATAGTAGTTATGAGATGTCAACCATTTCACTGCCTCTGTAACAGCTTTCACCTCCATTGTCAAACTACTTGTGGTTGCCGGAATACGTTAGACACGACTATATACTTAACAACAGCTCATTACGCAATACTTGCAAGATAAACTTGCAGGACAAAATTCCAGATACTGAAGTCCTCATAAGAGCAAAGCTTCCAATAGTCACCATCCTGTTAAGGAAGGCCAAAGTGAGATGAACCTGTTACGTTGCTCGGATGCCTGATAAACGCATTCCGAAACAGTTAATGTATGGCGAGTTTGAAGAGAGCAGACGTTCAGCTGTTGGACAAAAACAAAACGCGTTAAAGACACTCTAAAAGTGTCTCTGAAATGCTTCGATATAGACACCACGTGGTAGGAATACCAAATGCAAGATCTCCAAGTGTAGCGATGTAACAACACAAGAAGAGCTCACATAGCTGAGAATTGTCGTGCCGTTGAGGCAGAGAAAACGAACTGCGCGGAAAACATAACACACTACACTACCATGTATACCTGTGGTAGGGGATTGTGTTCTAGGATTGGACTATACAATCACCTCTGTACACATCAGAGACGTTTAACAGCACACGTCTGAGGATGTTGTTATCATCGCATGCGATGGACAACTATTATTTGCAAAATCAACATTTTACTTTCAAATACACTGTATTGCAATAATGCAAACATTCATTGTCAGATTTAGAATCTGGTCATATGATCAGAGCGGCGCCGTGCTATGATACAGAGAGGCGGCCGCACCAGGCGACACTGTAAAGAGGGCGATATAATCAGCAAAATCACAAAGGAAGGTTATTTTAAGGAAAAACCATTTAAGGGGCGGCACTTCGAAGACTTGCATCATAGTGATAAAATATACCACGCGCCCCTGTATATGATCGCGCTTGGGAGCAATTTGTCCTTACCGTTCAACCTTTGAGAAATTGAATCTCATCTATTGAGCTAAATCCGACATTTCACGCTTCTCAAAGTAAAGATTGTTTCAAGATTTCCCTATGCCGCCCCTTCTTTCTCAAACCATTTGTCTCCCACTTTGGTCTGCTTTGTGATTCTTTGATCATTTCTTCTCAGATTATGTGCAACTTATCTTCTCTTTCTGATAACAATTGTTATTAGCTTTTAACTATTCATTTCTCTGATTTCATCATCACAATTAAATTCGACCCATTTTATGTTCATTAGATGGTCATATCCATCTATTTTGAAATACATACAATTTACTATATCTTTAGTAATTTTCCAACTCTCGCTGATACAACATTGGAATTGAAAAGTGGTAATTTAGTTTTAAAAATATATAACTTGCAGTTCCCTATTTAATAAGAATTTTAAAAGCTGATGTTGCTGTACCAAATCGTAGCATAATTTATTTTACATATAACACACACTTTATGTTTTCTTTCTCTCAAGTCAAATCTGCGAGAAACGGTAACTAAAAATACTTGTAAATCAGTAACCTTGAAATATTAATAGAAATCGTGAATGGACACGTAAACTGACCTATCCGGTTCTATCCAGTTTGTCACGAGACAGTGAGACAACAGTGGCCAAGTTAGAGTTAGAAGAATAGAGGTATTTCGTGGGCCAGCAATTCAATGTTGACAATTTTCAGGTGACTTGAACACACATACTTCAGATACGACCACATGGTTTACGTACGATAGGATTATAAAAATACACGTCAGACACAACAGTAGATTGGTGTCTTGCAATACATCAGTGACCAGGGACCGGTTTATAGTGTTTGACGTTTGACTGTGCGAGGTAAGTAAAAGTGTGCGTTTATAACACACATATATATATACATATATATTATAATAACTTTTAGTATGACAATTCGTACGTGTGTTGCCTAGGCTCGCAAGGGGAGTAAAGAATAGTAACACTGCGACCTACAAAGCATGTCGAAGAGACGACTGAGGAAGGGGTCTAGGGAAGCTACCTAGTAAATGAAAAGCGTAGCAGGAATCGAATGAGAAGGCCTACTTGTAGATGCATAACTGGCACAACGTACAATCGGTCTTAGGCTCGAATCAAATCCAAATCACAAAAAGTGGTTAACAAGTGGAGCGTTCGAAGAATAAGATCAATGATATCCTGCTTCCACCTTTGTCTTGGTCGCTCCCTGCCTTGTACACCAGGAACCATGCCTTCCATTACCGTTCTTTCCAAACCACTGTGACGTTTGAAGTGGCCACAATATTTCGTCTTCCAGAACATGATGTTATTTATGAGCCAGTGCTCCTCGATATGCAGGTCTTGTATATCTTTGGTTTTTTTTCTATTCTCTGTCGAGGATGCTCTAAGAACTTTTTTTGTAACACCTTGTTTCAAAAGCTTCAATTTTGTTCTTTAATGTTTGTGTTAACGACAACTGATAAACTGCATATTTATTCCAACTCTCTGCTATCAGTGCCAAACATGGCCCCTGACTAAGACACAAGAAAGAAATATTACAACATGTGAAATGAGATGTCTACGAAAAGCTGTCAACGTTACAAGGCGAGATAGAGTGAGAAACGAGAATATCAGAAGCATCGTTGGTACTATACCATGCATACAGTACATCGAGAAGCAAAGACTCAAGTGGTTCGGCCATCTAATGAGAATGGAACCACATTTACTACCATCACTGCCTATAATAATAGACATTCAGGGCGCAGAGCACGAGGCAGGCCAAGAACACGATGGATAGATAACATCTCAAGAGTCCCTGCAAAAGCATGGACTGACAACGTCAAGCGCAACACACCTGGCAAGCATAGGAAACTAACTCTCCTACGACGCTTCAAGGCAAATGGTTAAGATAAGATAAGATAATGTTTGTGTTATGGTCTACGATTCACATCCATATGTTGCCACAGGAAATATGCTTATTCTCACAAGTTTTACTGTTGTTTCTTTTCTTCTGTTAAGCCATAGTTTTTTTCATGCACATCACCTTCTGTGCTAGCATCCTATCCACTGGAACTTCATATTGACTTAACTATTTTCATGAAAGTCTTCTTCTTCTAGCGCCATATCGTCTACTTGTAAACCACTCTGTGTGATTTCTATGTGATACGAGTCTAAGAGCGATTTTACGTTGTGCCAGTTATGCGCCTACAAGTAGGACAACACATCCGATTTCTGCGATGCTGTTTATTTACTATGGTAGCTTCTTTAGGTCCTACATCAGTCGCCTCTTACGACATGCCTTGTAGGTCGCAGTAGTACTATTCTTTGCTTCCTTATAACCCTCGGCACCAACAGGCACCATGCAAGTAATGTGACCGAATTTTGACTGGAAATGTGTTTGTGAGACAAGAATGTTTACCGCACAAATTGTATGTGTTTACTTTGTTTTAAGTAATTATTACATTAACATCTCATCCATTTTGGTATATATATATATATTTATATATATATATTATTATATATAGTATCTATAACTGCGATTAAAATGTTGAAGGTTCAGTACAAATCAAAAGAAGATGATCTAATGAAAAAGCACTATGTCGGCTAATAGCGCGATTGACCTATTTTGAAACGGCATTATAAATGTTAGTGGCATGAATTGGGTTAATTAGTATAGATAAGTGTCAACTATTATTGTACCATCACGATCACTTATTTGATGATGTCATATCAATCTTCTGACTGAAGAAGTTTGAAGTTTATTTTTGTACAAGTATGGAATGATGAATGTGAATAAATTTGAAATTTAAAGTCGAACACATAGAAAGTGACGACACGCCGATAACGGGATGAAGTATGTGAGAGAGTTTGAAATTTAAAGTCGTCAGACCCGTGTGGTGCCGGGGCCCACATTGGAAGCAAAGAATAGTACCATTGCGACCCACAAAGCATGTCGTAATAGGCGACTAGGGAAGCTACCCTAGTAAATAAAAAGCGTTGCAAAAATCGGACGTGCTGGCCTACTTGTGGGCGCATAACTAGCACAACGTAAGTCGCTCTTAGGCGCAGATCACATACAGATCACACAGAGTGGTTTACAAGTGTAGATATGGAGCGTTCAAAGCTGAAGATGATAAAAGTTGTCACGTAGAATGTGTCATCACTTTGACATGGGTATGAGAAACAAATAGAAATATACAACACTCTGATATTGGATAGATGAATAAGCAGAACTGACAACAAGCTGACATAGGGATACTGTAACTGAAGGAGTTGGATATTGAATATTGGATACCGTTCAGAAATTAATGGCAAACTACTGAACGTATAAGTGGTGTCTAGAAAATCTATGACTAATTTACTGTTGTTAATGGAGACCTCATGTAAAGGATATGCACGATTTTCATTATTGTATCAACACTAATAATAGATTGTATGCTATGTATTTTATCAACACTAATAGATTGTATGCTATGTATTTTATCAACACTAATAGATTGTATGCTATGTATTTTATCAACACTAATAGATTGTATGCTATGTATTATCTTAATGTCATACACTAATAGATTGTATGCTATGTATTGTCAAATATTATGTTTGTAATATTAGACAATCTGCCGTGTTGTCCTAAGTACAAGTAAAGAACGACTGTTTCCTCTTACATGTCGTAAAGGAAGCTCAGAGAGGTCGGACGTGGGGTCAGCGGCCCCCGCACTGATAAAACACCCCATAGCTACAGAAACAGAGATATAGAAAAATGGTTTCATTAAACACAACAAGGACTGATGATGATGAGTATTGAAAGGTATTGCGGTGACAATTTTGGACTCGGTCACTAAGTCAATGAAATGAAATGTGTTGGGTATATTCTGAGAATAAATAATCAAAGAACCAAAAATCATTATCATCAGTTCCTTTATCTGCTATCAACTGTTTAATTTCGAGTCCAGTTTCAGTTATTAGTTATATAAGGACTATCATCATAGCACTCCGGACACACCCATAGGTGCCCCGATCTCCGCCTCAACAAATCCATCAGCGTCCAGCGGCCAACAGGTCAGTTTGATATAATTAATCAATTTGCATATTTGGTAAGTCGTTCTTTTCGCACTGCACCACTATCGACACCCATCTCTCTCAATCAGGTCAGCGAGTGGGATTCACAACCCTGAAACTTCTCTGTTCGAAAAGACTATCACAATGCGTTAAGAATGTGAGTTCAGCTTTCATGTTGCTACAGCTCTACATTCCCTTCTAAGATTAATGTTCACCTTGCTGAAGTTGGACGTGCTACATTTTATTGTAGCTATTTCCCCACCAGCCCCTTCCCCACCCTCCTTTCAGTAGAACGCAACTGTGTGTCACGTGACTAAATGTTTTCTCAGTTTAGGCCCTCCATGACACGCCACGCTTAATCCTCGTACCTTAACTGCGATTTTATCTTCAGCGATTTTATCTTTCAATCTGTGATTGCATTTTGTATGTGTTACTTTGTCTTTTCCATATACACTTTTGAAGTAATGACAACCATTTATCTTTGATCTTATATTCCACAATTCCCACTAATTTTACTGCGCTGAAATTTACTAATTAAGTTTTACCCTTCTAGTTAAATGTTACTGTTGTTGTTTAAGCTAGATTATTTTCTGTTTGATTTCTGTTTTGTAGGTTTCTTCAGCAAATAGTTATTTAATACTAATTCAGTTTTGATAAATTTTATACAAGTTTCTATCGATTGTACTAAATCGTTTCTTTGAAATGTTGAGACATAAAGAAACTATCATAGAACTGTCCAAACCTGACTCGACATTTAATTTAGTATTCTATCTCTTCCTGTCTGAACCCCATTAACCCGGTAACGAATGGGTCAAATGCCAACAGGAATCAATATATGATTTCCGTATGTATCAGACTTGATACAGAATAAAAATAATAATAGCTTCTCTCGTATCGTTATACGTTAACAAGGGCCTGCAATCAATTTCTCCATACCGATCTATCCTGGGCAACTCGCCCAATCTCAATGGAACTGAGACCGATATTTCTTGCCTCTCTCAGTAAAGCTCATTTCAGGGTCTTCTTAGGTCGTCCTCTCTTTCTTGAACCCTTTGCATCCCCACTTCAATGCCTGCTTTGATATTTTTTGACCATTTCTCCTCAAGGTGTGCCCAACATATCTCCATCATCTCTCTCTTATAACAGTTGTCACTAGTGGTTGACCAGACATGTCTCTGATTTCATCACTTCTCTGAATTCGTTCCATTTTATATTCATTATTTTTGCAGACATCTATTTTCAAATGCATTCAACATGCTTTCTATATCTTTAGTCATTTTCCAACTCTCGCTGGCATATGTTAGGATGGATACAACATTTGAATTGTAAATTCATAATTTAGTTTTAATGCTATGTAACTTGCAGTTCCATATTGTCATTATACTTTTTAAAGCTGGTGTTGCCTTGCCAATTCGTATCATAATTTCTTTTTAACATTTCCTGTGCAATCAAAATTGCTACCTAGATAGGTGAACTGCTCTGTTATTTTTATCATTTTAGATTCCAGTGTGATATCTGCATTACTTGCCATAGGTGTCTTCATTATATTTGTTTTTCATAGCTTATCTGCAGTCCAACTTTTGATGCTATAGATGAAAGTTGTCTGTTTTCTTTACATATCTTGGTTGTTTCTACTAAACAAGGCAATATCATCTGCAAAATCCAAATCTTCTAGTTGATTATTTTCTACCCAATCGATACCAGTTTCGCTCCTGCATCATTTTCGCATCACCCAGTCAATGGCCACTCCAAACAATAGCGGATATAGAATACAGCCTTGCTTTACTCCGGTTTCAACCATAAACCAGTCGCTGTTCTACAATCAGTGGGAACTGCACTCTGTGAACCATCATAGAGGTCTGAAACAGAATGCAGACAAGAAAATCCAGTGGTCGTGGAGGCAGAAGTGTCGGTGTTAATTTCTGAGTACTAGTATGAGAACGATGTAATCGTTTATACAGATGCTCAGTGATTATGCCTCAGTGATTATGCCTCAGTGATTATGCCTCAGTGATTATGCCTCAGTGATTATGCTCTCAGTGATTATGCTCTCAGTGATTATGCTCTCAGTGATTATGCCCTCAGTGATTATGCTCTAGTGATTATGCCTCAGTGATTATGCCTCAGTGATTATGCCCTCAGTGATTATGCTCTCAGTGATTATGCCCTCAGTGATTATGCCCTCAGTGATTATGCCCTCAGTGATTATGCCCTCAGTGATTATGCCCTCAGTGATTATGCCCTCAGTGATTATGCCCTCAGTGATTATGCTCTCAGTGATTATGCTCTCAGTGATTATGCCCTCAGTGATTATGCCCTCAGTGATTATGCCCTCAGTGATTATGCCCTCAGTGATTATGCTCTCAGTGATTATGCTCTCAGTGATTATGCCCTCAGTGATTATGCCCTCAGTGATTATGCCCTCAGTGATTATGCCTCAGTGATTATGTAGCTCTCAGTGATTATGCCTCAGTGATTATGCTCAGTGATTATGCCCTCAGTGATTATGCTCTCAGTGATTATGCCCTCAGTGATTATGCCCTCAGTGATTATGCCCTCAGTGATTATGCTCTCAGTGATTATGCCCTCAGTGATTATGCTCTCAGTGATTATGCTCTCAGTGATTATGCTCTCAGTGGTTAAATGGTTTGACCACCCGCATTCGTTGACGTTGGGTTTGAATCAGGAATGCGTCGTTCTGTTCACGTGTGTATTTTTTCAGAGATCTCTAGTATTGTTACCAGTGCTACTGAGTTTGTGCTTTGTGCAATACTATCATCAGGTGGCGTACCATCTCTGCATAGAGAGAGAGAGAGAGATGAGAGCGAGCCATATTGGAAATCCGGTACAATGAAGTCAATCCTATGTCTTTAGACCCTTCTAACCTGCTGCCTTGCAGGTCGGCTGGGGACAGCCAAAGACTGACGGAGAGCGAACCCAGTAAACGCTGGCTGAAATCGGAAACATCGCCGAAGGATAAGCACAAGAGCTGCACATGGCATTGAAGATGTGATTAATCAAACCCTTTCTTTCAGCCAGCGTTTATCACAATAAGAATGATGAAAATGGCCGAAAAGAACGATCGAGAAGAAGACCCTTCTTATTTCAACTGAAAAAAAAACTGTATGGTACAATGGTGGACCTGGACAGTACAATGGTGGACCTGGACAGTACAATGGTGGACCTGGACAGTACAATGGTGGACCTGGACAGTACAATGGTGGACCTGGACAGTACAATGGTGGACCTGGACAGTACAATGGTGGACCTGGACAGTACAATGGTGGACCTGGACAGCACAATGGTGGACCTGGACAGCACAATGGTGGACCTGGACAGTACAACGGTGGACCTGAACAGTACAATGTTGGACCTGGACAGTACAATGTTGGACCTGGACAGTACCATAAGCTCGATAAAAGTTACTGGTCTAATATAAAATCGTTATCGGGAAACAAGTTAGACGGATTAGTGTAATGCGTAAGCGTTCGTCTATTGACTCGAACTCAAGAATGTTGGTGTTCAATCCCACACTCACGATCGCGAGAGAGAGAGAAGAGAGATCACACTCACGATCGCGAGAGAGAGAGAGAGAGAGAGAGAGAGAGATCCCACACTCACGATCGCGAGAGAGAGAGAGAGAGAGAGATCCACACTCACGATCGCGAGAGAGAGAGAGAATCCACACTCACGATCGCGAGAGAGAGAGAGAGAGAGAGAGAGAATCCACACTCACGATCGCGCGAGAGAGAGAGAATCCCACACTCACGATCGCGAGAGAGAGAGAGATCCCACTCGACTTTCACATGTGAGAAAGGAATTGACCCTCCTGCCTAATTCCACTAGGGACTTGAAATAAGATGACTGACACTTCATATCCTAAGACAGTGGTTCCCAAACTTTGCATTACCACGGACCCACTTTTAAATACATATTGCTGCCGGGGACCACCACAAGTTTCTATATATGAACATGGACGTGAATGAATTATATGTTTGTTACAATAGTAAACAATGTTCTCAGACTGTGGGAAACTTTAAATAATCTTTCTGTGTGTCCTGTCAGACATTTAGACCTCCGGCCTGGTCCGGGCCCTTTGATTTCGCAGAGGAACTAGTTTACCACTGTTTTTATACATTTAAAAAAAATTTATCTATAATATTTCTTCAAGCACTTGATGACACCTGTGATAACCTCGCGAACTTCCGGAGGTCCGCGGACAGCAGTTTGAAAAACGTTACACTAAGATTTTATTTTATATTCCGATCCATAAGCACTTGAGCTTTCATCTCTTCAGTTCGGTGCCATTGACATCGTAACCCTTCGGTTCGGTGCCACGAACACCGTAAACCCGGAACACCGTTCTGGAGAACCTGTGGCTTTTCTGCCAGCCCGCGGAATTGAAACCGCACTAACAGATGGCTTGTCACCCGTCGTCCAACGTGCTACGAACACGCTGGGCAGGCGGGCTACACTAAGATCTGAAAAGTCTAATAGAATTTATTGTGTGTTTCGGAGACAAACGATGATAAATTAAAGCTAAATCTTCAAACATTGTATACAGTAACGTATTTGGTATGAGTTAATTGTGTATAATCTTTACTTTGCAGATATTATTTACTGCAAACAAGATGAAGTCGTGGAATATGACGATGCAGTTAGATGAGCATAAGACTGATCTAGAGAGAAATTTGGACCAAATGTTTATCTTAATCATGGCTATGCTAATTCAATGTAAGTGTCTGTGTTCCGTCTACGTTGTCAGCGATATGGTTGTTGCAAACAATGGAATATTGTGTTCGATTATACTTGTATTGTCGTGATAACCAATTTATTGTTGCCTATGAGGCATATAATTTAGTCAATGACATATTTATATATATTGTATCTGTTGTAATTTCACCCGTGTGGTGCCGGTGCCAGCAAGAGGAGCAAAAAATAGTACCACTGCTAATACAAGGTATGTAATATCAACTGTGTAGGGGCCTAGGAATACCTAGTAAATGAAAGCGTCTAGAAATGGGGTGGGCAGGTCTGTTAGGCTCAACTGGGACAACGTGCAATCGTTCTTAGGCTCAGATCACTAAAAATCACACAGAGTGGTTAACAAGTATTCGCTATGGAGCGTTCGAAGAAGAAGATATTGCAATTTAAGACACACTAGTTGTTGTCTGGTTTTTTGAATGTAGATAGTGATATATTGTATTCTAAGACACACTAGTTGTTGTCTGTGTTATGTGAATGGTAGATATGTGATATATTGTATTCTAAGACACACTAGTTGTTGTCTGTTTTATGTGAATGGTAGATATGTGATATATTGTATTCTAAGACACACTAGTTGTTGTCTGTGTTATGTGAATGGTAGATATGTGATATATTGTATTCAAGAAAACTAGTTGTTGTCTGTGTTATTGAATTGTAGATATGTGATATATTTATTTTAAGCACACTAGTTGTTGTCTGTGTTATGTGAATGGTAGATATGTGATATATTTTATTCTAAGACACACTAGTTGTTGTCTGTGTTATGTGAATTGTAGATATGTGATATATTGTATTCTAAGACACACTAGTTTTGGTTTTGTGTTATGTGAATGGTAGATATGTGATATATTGTATTCTAAGACACACTAGTTGTTGTCTGTGTTATGTGAATTGTAGATATGTGATATATTGTATTCTAAGACACACTAGTTGTTGTCTGTGTTATGTGAATGTAGATATTGATATATGTATTCTAAGACCCCTAGTTTTGTCTGTGTTATGTGAATGGTAATATGTGATATATTGTATTCTAAGACACACTAGTTGTTGTCTGTGTTATGAATGGGAGATATGTGATATATTGTATTCTAAGACACACCTAGTTGTTGTCTGTGTTATGTGAATAGTAGATATGTGATATATTAGTTTTAAGACCAAATATTGTTGTCTGTGTTATGTGAATGGTAGATATTTGGGATATTGTATTCTAAGACACACTAGTTGTTGTCTGTGTTATGTGAATGTAGATATGTGATATATTGTATTCTAAGACACACTAGTTGTTGTCTGTGTTATGTGAATGGTAGATATGTGATATATTGTATTCTAAGACACACTAGTTGTTGTCTGTGTTATGTGAATGTAGATATGTGATATATTGTATTCTAAGCACAGTTTTGTCGGTAGTGAATGGTGATATGTGATATATTGTATTCTAAACACACTAGTTGTTTCTGTTATGTGAATGGGGATATGTGATATATTGTATTCTAAGACACACTAGTTGTTGTCTGTGTTATGTGAATGTAGATATGTGATATATTGTATTCTAAGACACACTAGTTGTTGTCTGTGTTATTGAATGGTAGATATGTGATATATTGTATCTAAGACACACTAGTTGTTGTCTGTGTTATGAATGAGATATTGATATATTGATTCTAGACACACTAGTTGTTGTCATTTATGTGAATGGTAGATATGTGATATATTGTATTCTAAGACACACTAGTTGTTGTCTGTGTTATGTGAATGGTAGATATGTGATATATTGTATTCTAAGACACACTAGTTGTTGTCTGTGTTATGTGAATGGTAGATATGTGATATATTGTATTCAAAACACACTAGTTGTTGTCTGTGTTATTGAATGGTAGATATGTGATATATTGTATTCTAAGACACACTAGTTGTTGTCTGTGTTATGTGAATGGTAGATATGTGATATATTGATTCTAAGAAAACTAGTTATTGTCTGTGTTATGTGAATGGTAGATATGTGATATTTGATTCTAAGAAAACTAGTTGTTGTCTGTGTTATGTGAATGTAGATATTGATATATTGTATTCTAAGACACACTAGTTGTTGTCTGTGTTATGTGAATGGTAGATATGTGATATATTGTATTCTAAAAAACACTAGTTGTTGTCTGTGTTATGTGAATGGTAGATATGTGATATATTGTATTCTAAGACACACTAGTTGTTGTCTGTGTTATGTGAATTGTAGATATGTGATATATTGTATTCTAAGACACACTAGTTGTTGTCGGTTATGTGAATGAGATATGTGATATAATGTATTCAAGACACACCCAGTTGTTGTCTGGTATGTAATTCAGATATGTGATATATTGTATTCTAAGACAACTAGTTATTGTCTGTGTTATGTGATGTAGATATGTGATATATTGTATTCTAAGAAAACTAGTTAGTTGTCTATGTTTTGTGAATTGTTTTATGTGATATATTGTATTCTAAGACACACTAGTTGTTGTCTGTGTTATGTGAATGGTAGATATGTGATATATTTATTCTAAAAACCATAGTTGTTGTCTGTGTTATGTGAATGGTAGATATGTGATATATTGTATTCTAAGACACACTAGTTGTTGTCTGTGTTATGTGAATGGTAGATATGTGATATATTGTATTCTAAGACACACTAGTTGTTGTCTGTGTTATGTGAATGTAGATATGTGATATATTGTATTCTAAGACACACTAGTTGTTTCTGTTTAGTGAATGGTAGATATTGTGTATATTGTATCTAAGACACACTAGTTGTTGTCTGTGTTATGTGAATGGTAGATATGTGATATATTGTATTCTAAGACACACTAGTTGTTGTCTGTGTTATGTGAATGGTAGATATGTGATATATTGTATTCCCAAGACACACTAGTTGTTGTCTGTGTTAGTGAATGGTAGATATGTGATATATTGTATTCTAAGACACACTAGTTGTTGTCTGTTATGGAATGGGGAATGATATATTGATTCTAAGACACACTAGTTATTTTGTTATTTAATGTAGATATTTATATATTGTATTCTAAGACACACCTAGTTGTTGTCTGTGTATGTGAATGGTAGATATGTGATATATTGTATTCTAAGACACACTAGTTGTTGTCTGTGTTATGTGAATGGTAGATATGTGATATATTGTATTCTAAGACACACTAGTTGTTGTCTAGGTAATGGTAGATATGATATATTGATTCTAAGACACACTAGTTTTGTCTGTGTTATGTGAATGGTAGATAGTGATATATTGTATTTTAAGACCACCCAGTTGTTGTCTGTGTTATGTGAATGGTAGATATGTGATATATTGTATTCTAAGACACACTAGTTGTTGTCTGTGTTATGTGAATGGTAGATATGTGATATATTGTATTCTAGACAACTAGTTGTTGTCTGTGTTATGTGAATGGTAGATATGTGTTATATTGTATTCTAAGACACACTAGTTGTTGTCTGTGTTATGTGAATGGTAGATATGTGATATATTGTATTCTAAGACACACTAGTTGTTGTCTGTGTTATGTGAATGGGAGATATGTGATAATTGTTTCTAAGACACACTGATTGTTGTCTGTGTTATGTGAATGGGAGATATGTGATATATTGTATTCTAAGACACACTAGTTGTTGTCTGTGTTATGTGAATTTTAGATATGTGATATATTGTATTCTAAGACACACTAGTTGTTGTTTTGTGTTATTTAATGGTAGATATGTGATATATTGTATTCTAAGACACACTAGTTGTTGTCTGTGTTATGTGAATGGTAGATATGTGATATATTGTATTCTAAGACACACTAGTTGTTGTCTGTGTTATGTGAATGGTAGATATGTGATATATTGTATTCTAAGACACACTAGTTGTTGTCTGTGTTATGTGAATGGTAGATATGTGATATATTGTATTCTAAGACACACTAGTTGTTGTCATTTATGTGAATGTAGATATGTGATATATTGTATTCTAAGACACACTAGTTGTTGTCTGTGTTATGTGAATGGTAGATATGTGATATATTGTATTCTAATACACACTAGTTGTTGTCTGTGTTATGTGAATTGTAGATATTGATATATTGATTCTAAGACACACTAGTTGTTGTCTGTTTATGTGAATGGTAGATATGTGATATTTGTATTCTAAAACACACTAGTTGTTGTCTGTGTTATGTAATTGTAGATATGTGGGTATATTGTATTCTAAGACACACTAGTTGTTGTCTGTGTTATGTGAATGGTAGATATGTGATATATTGTATTCTAAGACACACTAGTTTTGTCATTTTATGGAATTTAGATATGGATATATTGTATTCCCAAGACACACTAGTTTTGTTGTGTATGTGAATGGGAGATATGTGATATATTGTATTCTAAGACACACTAGTGTTGTCTGTGTTATGTGAATGGTAGATATGTGATATATTGTATTCTAAGACACACTAGTTGTTGTCTGTGTTATGTGAATGGTAGATATGTGATATATTGTATTCTAAGACACACTAGTTGTTGTCTGTGTTATGTGAATGGTAGATATGTGATATATTGTATTCTAAGACACACTAGTTGTTGTCTGTGTTATGTGAATGGTAGATATGTGGTATATTGTATTCTAAGACACACTAGTTGTTGTCTGTGTTATGTGAATGGTAGATATGTGATATATTGTATTCCCAAGACACACTAGTTTTGTCTTGTTATTGAATGGTAGATATGTGATATATTGTATTCTAAGACCCCACTAGTTGTTGTCTGTGTTATGTGAATGGTAGATATGTGATATATTGTATTCTAAGACACACTAGTTGTTGTCTGTGTTATGTGAATGGTAGATATGTGATATATTGTATTTTAAGACACCTAGTTGTTGTCTGTTATGTGAATGGTAGATATGTGATATATTGTATTCTAAGACACACTAGTTGTTGTCTGTGTTATGTGAATGGTAGATATGTGATATATTGTATTCTAAGACACACTAGTTGTTGTCTGTTATGTGAATGGTAGATATGTGATATATTGTATTCTAAGACACACTAGTTGTTGTCTGTGTTATGTGAATTGTAGATATGTGATATATTGTATTCAAGACCACTAGTTAATTGTCTGTGTATGTGAATGGTAGATAGTGATATATTGTATTCTAAGACACACTAGTTGTTGTCTGTGTTATGAATGGTAGATATGTGATATATTGTATTCTAAGACAACCAGTTGTTTTTCTGTGTTATGTGAATGGGAGATATGTGAAAATATTGTATTCTAAGACACTAGTTGTTGTCTGTGTTTTGTGAATGGGAGATATGTGTATATTTTATTCTAAGACACACTGTTGTTGTCTGTGTTATGTGAATGGTAGATATGTGATATATTGTATTCTAAGACACATTTGTTGTTGTCTGTGTTATTTAATTGTAGATATGTGATATATTGATTCTAAGAGACACTAGTTGTTGTCTGTGTTATGTAATTGTAGATATGTGATATATTGTATTCCAAGACACACTATTGTTGTGTGTTATGTGAATGGTAGATATGATATATTGTATTCTAAACACATAGTTGTTGTCTGTGTTATGAATGGTAGATATGTGATATATTTATTCTAAAACACATAGTTGTTGTCTGTGTTATGTGAATGGTAGATATGATATATTGTATTCTAAGACACACTAGTTGTTGTCTGTGTTATTTAATTGTAGATATTGATATATTGTATTCTAAGACACACTAGTTGTTGTCTGTGTTATGTGAATTGTAGATATGTGATATATTGTATTCTAAGACACACTAGTTGTTGTCTGTGTATTGATTGTAGATATGTGATATATTGTATTCTAAGACACACTAGTTGTTGTCTGTGTTATGTGGGTGTAGATATGTGATATATTGTATTCTAAGACACACTAGTTGTTGTCTGTGTTATGTGAATGGTAGATATGTGATATATTGTATTCTAAGACACACAGTTGTTGTCTGTTTATTGAATGGTAGTATTCTAAGACACACGTTTTGTCTGTTTGAATGTAGATATTGATATATTGATTTTAAAAACTACTGTAAGGGGAAAGGTAGATATGTGATATATTGTATTCTAAGACACATTTGTTGTTGTCTGTGTTATGTGAATGGTAGATATGTGATATATTGTATTCTAAGACACACTAGTTGTTGTCTGTTTATGTGAATGTAGATATGTGATATATTGTATTCTAAAACAATGTTTTTGTCTGTTATGTGAATAGATATGTGATATTTGTATTTTTAAGACACACTGGTTGTTGTTGTTATGTGAATGGTAGATATGTGATATATTGTATTCTAAGACACACTAGTTGTTGTCTGTGTTATGTGAATGGTAGATATGTGATATATTGTATTCTAAGACACACTAGTTGTTGTTGGTTGTGAATGGTAGATATGTGATATATTGTATTCCCAAGACACACTAGTTAGTTGTCTGTGTTATGTGAATGTTTGATATGTGATATTTTTGATTCAAACACACTAGTTGTTGTCTGTGTTTTGTGAATGGTAGATATGTGATATATTGTATTCTAAGACACACTAGTTGTTGTCTGTGTTATGTGAATGGTAGATATGTGATATATTGTATTCCCAAGACACACTAGTTGTTGTCTGTGTTATGTGAATGGTAGATATGTGATATATTGTATTCTAAGACACACTAGTTGTTGTCTGTGTTATGTGAATGTAGATATGTGATATATTGTATTCTAAGACACACTAGTTGTTGTCTGTGTTATGTGAATGGTAGATATGTGATATATTGTATTCTAAGACACACTAGTTGTTGTCTGTGTTATGTGAATTGTAGATATGTGATATATTGTATTCTAAGACACACTAGTTGTTGTCTGTGTTATGTGAATGGTAGATATGTGATATATTTATTCTAAGACACATAGTTTTTTGTCTGTGTTATGTAATGGTAGATATGTGATATATTGTATTCTAAGACACACTAGTTGTTGTCTGTGTTATGTGAATGGTAGATATTGATATAGTATTCTAAGACACACTAGTTGTTGTCTGTGTTTGTGAATGGTAGATATGTGATATATTGTATTCTAAGACACACTAGTTGTTGTCTTGAGTGAATGTAGATATGTGATATATTGATTCTAAGACACACTAGTTGTTTCTTGTTATGTGAATAGTAGATATGTGATATATTGATTCTAAGACACACTAGTTGTTTGTCTGTGTTATGTGAATTGTAGATATGTGTATTTGTGTTCTAAGAAAACTAGTTGTTGTCTGTGTTATGAATGTAGATATGTGATATATTTATTCTAAGACACAAGTTGTTGTCTGTGTTATGTGAATTGTAGATATTGATATATTGTATTTTAAGACACACTAGTTGTTGTCTGTGTTATGAATGTAGATATGTTGATATTGATTCTAAGACACTAGTTGTTGTCTGTGTTATGTAATTGTAGATATGTGATATATTGTATTCTAAGACACACCTAGTTGTTGTCATTTTATGTGGAATGTAGATGGTGATATATTGTATTCTAAGACACACTAGTTGTTGTCTGTGTTATGTGAATGGTAGATATGTGAAAATTGTATCCCAAAACACACTAGTTGTTGTCTGTGTTATGTGAATGGTAAAATAGTGATATATTGTATTCTAAGACACACAGTTGTTGTTGTGTTATGTGAATGGAGATATGTGATATATTGTATTCTAAGACACACTAGTTTGTCTGTGTTAGGAATGGTGATAAAGTGTATATTGTATTCTAAGAACACTAGTTGTTGTCTGTGTTATGTGAATGGTAGATATGTGATATATTGTATTCTAAGACACACTAGTTGTTGTCTGTGTTATGTGAATGGTAGATATGTGATATATTGTATTCTAAGACACACTAGTTGTTGTCTGTGTTATGTGAATGGTGATATGGATATATTGATTCTAAGACACTAGTTGTTGTTGAGTGAATGGTAGAAAGTGATATATTGTATTCTAAGACACACAGTTGTTGTCTGTTATGTGAATGGTAGATATGTGATATATTTTCCAAGAACACTAGTTTTTGTCTGTGTTATTGAATGGTAGATATGTGATATATTGTATTCTAAGACACACTAGTTGTTGTCTGTGTTATGTGAATGGTAGATATGTGATATATTGTATTCTAAGACACACTAGTTTTCTGGGTTTTGTGAATTGTAGATATGTGATATATTGTATTCTAAGACACACTAGTTGTTGTCTGTGTTATGTGAATTGTAGATATGTGATATATTGTATTCTAAGACACACTAGTTGTTGTCTGTGTTATTGAATGGTTAGATATGGGGATATATTGTATTTTAAAACACACTAGTTGTTGTCTGTTTATGTGAATGGTATATTCTAAGACACAACTAGTTGTTGTCTGTGTATGTGAATGGTAGATATGTGATATATGTATTCCTAAGACACACTAGTTAGTTGTCTGTTTATGTGAATGGGAGATATGTGATATATTGTATTTAAGACACACTAGTTATTTCTGTGTTATGTGAATGGTAGATATGTGTATATTGTATTCTAAGACACACTAGTTGTTGTCTTTTTATGTGAATGGTAGATATTTTGATATATTGTATTCTAAAACACTAGTTGTTGTCTGTGTTATGTGAATGGTAGATATGTGATATATTGTATTCTAAGACACACTAGTTGTTGTCTGTTATGTGAATGGTAGATATGTGATATATTGTATTCTAAGACACACTAGGGTTTTCTGTGCATGTGAATGGTAGATATGTGATATATTGTATTCTAAGACACACTAGTTATGTCTGGTATGTGAATGGGAGATATGTGATATATTGTATTCTAAGCACACTAGTTGTTGTCTGTTTTTATGTAATGTAGATATGTGATATATTGTATTCCCAAGACACACTAGTTGTTGTCTGTTATGTGAATGCAGATATATGTGATATATTGTATTCTAAGACAACTAGTTGTGTCTGTGTTATGGAATGGTAGATAATGTGATATATTGTATTCTAAGACACACTAGTTGTTGTCTGTGTTATGTGAATGGTAGATATGTGATATATTGATTCTAAAACACACTAGTTGTTGTCTGTGTTATGTGAATGGTAGATATGTGATATATTGTATTCTAAACACATAGTTGTTGTCTGTGTTATGTGAATGGGAGATATGTGATATATTGTATTCTAAGACACACTAGTTAGTTGTTGTCTGTGTTATGTGAATGGGTAGATATGTGATATATTGTATTCTAAGACACACTAGTTGTTGTCTGTGTTATGTGAATGGGAGATATGTGTATATTGTATTCTAAGACACACTAGTTGTTGTCTGTTATGTGAATGGTAGATATGTGATATATTGTATTCTAAGACACACTAGTTGTTGTCTTGTTTTTGAATGGTAGATATGTGATATATTGTATTCTAAGACACACTAGTTGTTGTCTGTGTTATGTGAATGGTAGATATGTGATATATTGTATTCTAAGACACACTAGTTGTTGTCTGTGTTATGTGAATGGGAGATATGTATATATTGTATTCTAAGAAAACTAGTTGTTGTCTGTGATGTGAATGGTAGATATGTGATATATTGTATTCTAAGAAACACTAGTTGTTGTCTGTGTTATGTGAATGGTAGATATGTGATATATTGTATTCTAAGACACACTAGTTGTTGTCTGTGTTATGTGAATGGTAGATATGTGATATATTGTATTCTAAGACACATAGTTTTGTCTGTGCTTTTGTGAATGGGAGATATGTGATATATTGTATTCTAAGACACACTAGTTGTTGTCTGTGTTATGTGAATTGTAGATATGTGATATATTGTATTCTAAGACACACTAGTTGTTGTTTAATATGAATTGTAGATATGTGATATATTGTATTTAAGACACACTAGTTGTTGTCTGTGTTATGTGAATTGTAGATATGTGATATATTGTATTCTAAGACACACTAGTTGTTTCGTGTTAGGAATGGGAGATATGTGATATATTGTATTCTAAACACACTAGTTGTTGTCTGTGTTATGAATGGTAGATATGTGATATAAATTTTTTCTAAGACACACTAGTTGTTGTCTGTGTTATGTGAATGGTAGATATGTGATATATTGTATTCTAAGACACACTAGTTGTTGTCTGTGTTATGAAATATTGATATGAGTATATTGTATTCTAAGACACACTAGTTGTTGTCTTAGTAATTGGTAGATATGT
Organism: Arion vulgaris; assembly: GCA_020796225.1. NCBI lineage: Eukaryota > Metazoa > Mollusca > Gastropoda > Stylommatophora > Arionidae > Arion > Arion vulgaris. Next base: position 28,379,962 of record CM036761.1, on the reverse strand, counting down.
GATATATTGGATTCTAACACACTGTTGTTTCGTGTTATGTGAATGGTAGATATGTGTTATATTGTTTCTAAGAACACTAGTTGTTGTCTGTGTTATGTGAATGGTAGATATGTGTTATATTGTATTCTAAGACACATTAGTTGTTGTCTTATTATGTGAATGGTAGAAAAATGTGATATATTGTATTCTAAGACAACTAGTTTTGTCTGTGTTATGTGAAAGGGAGATATGTGATATATTGTATTCTAAGACACACTAGTTGTTGTCTGTGTTATGTGAATGGTAGATATGTGATATATTGTATTTAAGAACACTAGTTGTTGTCTTGTTATGTGAATGTAGATTTTGTGATATAATTGTATTCTAAGACACACTAGTTGTTGTCTGTGTTTGTGAATGGTAGATATGTGATATATTGTATTCTAAGACACACTAGTTGTTGTCTGTTTTTGAATTGTATTCTAAGACAATAGTTTTGTCTGATGTGAATGGTAGATATGTGATAAAATTGTATTCTAAGACACACTAGTTGTTGTCTGTTATGTGAATGGTAGATATGTGATATATTGTATTCTAAGACACACTAGTTGTTGTCTGTGTTATTTAATGGTAGATATTGATATATTGTATTCTAAGAACACTAGTTGTTGTCGTGTTATGTGAATGTAGATATGTGATATATTGTATTCTAAGACACACTAGTTGTTGTCTGTGTTATGTGAATGGTAGATATGTGATATATTGTATTCTAAGACACACTAGTTGTTGTCTTTTTATGTGAATGGTAGATATGTGATATATTGTATTCTAAGACACACTAGTTGTTGTCTGTGATGAATGTAGATATGTGATATATTGTATTCTAAGACACACTAGTTGTTGTCTGTGTTATGTGAATGGTAGATATGTGATATATTGTATTCTAAGACACACTAGTTGTTGTCTGGTTATGTGAATGGTAGATATGTGATATATTGTATTCTAAGACACACTAGTTGTTGTCTGTGTTATGTGAATGGTAGATATGTGATATATTGTATTCTAAGACACACTAGTTGTTGTCTGTGTTATGTGAATGGTAGATATGTGATATATTGTATTCTAAGACACACTAGTTGTTGTCTGTGTTATGTGAATGGTAGATATGTGATATATTGTATTCTAAGACACACTAGTTGTTGTCTGTGTTATGTGAATGGTAGATATGTGATATATTGTATTCTAAGACACACTAGTTGTTGTCTGTGTTATGTGAATGTAGATAAGTGATATATTGTAAATTTTAAGACACACTAGGGTTGTCTGTGTTATGTGAATGGGAGATATGTGATATATTGTATTCTAAGACACATAGTTGTTGTCTGTGTTAGTGAATGTAGATATGTGATATATTGTATTCTAAGACACTAGTTATTGTCTGTGTTATGTGAATTGTAGATATGTGATATATTGTATTCTAAGACACACCCAGTTGTTGTCTGTGTTATGTGAATGTAGATATGTGATATATTGTATTCTAAGACAAAACTAGTTTTGTCTGTGTTATGTGAATGTAGATATGTGATATATTGTATTCTAAGACACACTAGTTGTTGTCGGATGTGAATGGTAGATATGTGATATATTGATCCTAAGACACACTAGTTGTCTGTGTTATGTGAATGGTAGATATGTGATATATTGTATTCTAAGACACACTAGTTGTTGTCTGTGTTATGTGAATGGTAGATATGTGATATATTGTATTCTAAGAAAAACTAGTTGTTGTCTGTGTATGTGAATGGTAGATATGTGATATATTGTATTCTAAGACACACTAGTTGTTGTCTGTGTTATGTGAATTGTAGATATGTGATATATTGTATTCTAAGACACACTAGTTGTTGTCTGTGATGTGAATGGTAGATATGTGATATATTGTATTCCCAAGACACTAGTTGTTGTCTGTGTTATGTGAATTGTAGATATGTGATATATTGTATTCTAAGACACACTAGTTGTTGTCTGTGTTATGTGAATGGTAGATATGTGATATATTGTATTCTAAGACACAACTAGTTGTTGTCTGTGTTATGTGAATTGTAGATATGGATTATATTGTATTCTAAGACACACTAGTTGTTGTCTGTGTTATTTAATGGTAGATATGTGATATATTGTATTTTAAGACACACTAGTTGTTCTGTTTATGTGATGGGAGATATGTGATATATTGTATTCTAAGACACACTAGTTGTTGTCTGTGTTATGTGAATGGTAGATATGTGATATTTGTATTCTGAACACTAGTTAGTTGTCTGTGTTATGTGAATGGTAGATATGTGATATATTGTATTCTAAGACACACTAGTTGTTGTCTGTGTTATGTGAATGGTAGATATGTGTATATTGTTTCAAGAAAACTAGTTGTTGTCTGTGTTATGTGAATGGTAAAATATGTGATATTTGTATTCCTAAGACACATAGTTGTTGTCTTTTGTTATGAATGGTAGATATGTGATATATTGTATTCTAAGACACACTAGTTGTTGTCTGTGTTAGGGAAAGGTAGATATGTGATATATTGTATTCTAAGACACACTAGTTGTTGTCTGTGTTATGTGAATGGTAGATATGTGATATATTGTATTCTAAGACACACTAGTTGTTGTCTTGTTATGTGAATGGTAGATATGTGATATATTGTATTCTAAGACACACTAGTTGTTGTCTTGTTTGTGAATGTAGATATGGGTATATTGTATTCCCAAGACACACTAGTTGTTGTCTGTTATGTGAATGGTAGATATGTGATATATTGTATTCTAAGACACACTAGTTGTTGTCTGTGTTATGTGAATTGTAGATATTGATATTTGTATTCAAGACACACTAGTTGTTGTCTGTGTTATGTGAATGTAGATATGTGTATATTGTATTCTAAGACACACTAGTTGTTGTCTGTGTTATGTGAATGTAGATATGTGATATATTGTATTCTAAGACACACTAGTTGTTGTCTGTGTTATGTGAATGGTAGATATGTGTTATATTGTATTCTAAGACACACTAGTTGTTGTCTGTGTTATGTGAATGGTAGATATGTGATATATTGTATTCTAAGACACACTAGTTGTTGTCTGTTATGTAATGTAGATATGTGATATATTGTATTCAAGACACACAGTTGTTGTCTGTGTTATGTGAATGGTAGATATGTGAAAATTGTATTCAAGACACACTAGTTGTTGTCTGTTATGTGAATGGTAGATATGTGATATTGTTCTAAGACACACTAGTTGTTGTCTGTGTTATGTGAATGGTAGATATGTGATATATTGTATTCTAAGACACACTAGTTGTTGTCTGTGTTATTGAATGGTAGATATGGTATATTGTACTAAGAACACTAGTTGTTGTCTGTGTTATGTGAATTGTAGATATGTGATATATTGTATTCTAAGACACACTAGTTGTTGTCTGTGTTATGTGAATGGTAGATATGTGATATATTTGTTTTCTAAGACACAAGTTGTTGTCTGTGTTATGTGGAATGGTAGATATGTGATATATTGTATTCTAAGACACACTACAGTTGTTAGATCTGTGTTATGTGAATGGTAGATATGTGATATATTGTATTCTAAGACACACCCAGTTGTTGTCTGTGTTATGTGAATGGTAGATATGTGATATATTGTATTCTAAGACACACTAGTTGTTGTCTGTGTTATGTGAATGGTAGATATGTGATATATTTTATCTAAGAACACTGTTGTTGTCTGTGTTATGGGGAATGGGAGATATGTGATATATTGTATTCTAAGACACACTAGTTGTTTTCAGTTATGTGAATTGTAGATATGTGATATATTGTATTCTAAGACACACTAGTTGTTGTCTGTGTTATGTGAATTGGGAGATATGTGATATATTGTATTCTAAGACACACTAGTTGTTGTTTGTGTTATGTGAATGGTAGATATGTGATATATTGCCCCAAGACACCTAGTTGTTGTCTGTGTTATGTGAATTGGGAGATATGTGATATATTGTATTCTAAGAACACTAGTTGTTGCTGTGTTATGTGAATTGTAGATATGTGATATATTGTATTCTAAGACACACTAGTTGTTGTCTGTGTTATGAATTAGATATGTGATATATTGTATTCTAAGAACACTAGTTGTTGTCTTGTTATGAATTGTAGATATGTGATATATTGTATTTTAAGACACACTAGTTGTTGTCTGTGTTATGTGAATGGGAGATATTGATATATTGTATTCCCAAGACACACTAGTTTTGTCTGTGTTATTGTTTAGATATGTGAATATTGATTCTAAGACACACTAGTTGTTGTCTGTGTTATGTGAATGGTAGATATGTGATATATTGTATTCTAAGACACACTAGTTGTTGTCTTTTTGTTTTATGTGAAATTGGGATTCTAAGACAACTAGTTGTTGTCTGTGTTATGTGAATGGGAGATATGTGATATATTGTATTCTAAGACACACTAGTTGTTGTCTGTGTTATGTGAATGGTAGATATGTGATATATTGTATTCTAAGACACACTAGTTGTTGTCTGTTTAGTGAATGAGATATGTGGGAAAATTGTATTCTAAGACACACTAGTTGTTGTCTGTGTTATGTGAATGGTAGATATGTGATATATTGTATTCTAAGACACACAGTTATTGTCTGTGTTATGTGAATGGTAGATATGTGATATATTTATTCTAAGACACACTAAATTGTTGTCTGTGTTATGTGAATGTAGATATGTCATATATTGAAATTTAAGACACATAGTTGTTGTCTGTGTTATGTGAATGGTAGATATGTGATATATGTATTTTAAGACACACTAGTTGTTGTCTGTGTTATGTGAATGTAGATATGTATATATTGTATTCTAAGACACACTAGTTTTTCTGTGTTATGTGAATGGTAGATATGATATATTGATTCTAAGACACACTAGTTGTTGTCTGTGTTATTTAATGGTAGATATGTGATATATTGTATTCTAAGACACACTAGTTGTTGTCTGTGTTAGTGAATGGAGATGTGATATATTGATTCCCAAGACACACAGTTGTTGTTGTTATGTGAATGGTAGATATGTGATATATTGTATTTAAGACACACTAGTTGTTGTCTGTGTTATGTGAATGGTAGATATGTGATATATTGTATTCTAAGACACACTAGTTGTTGTCTGTGTTATGTGAATGGTAGATATGTGATATATTGTATTCTAAGACACACTAGTTGTTGTCTGTGTTATGTGAATGGTAGATATGTGATATATTGTATTCTATGACACATGAAACTTGCGACTTGTAATTTAAGACACACTAGTTGTTGTCTGTGCTATGTGAATGGTAGATATGTGATATATTGTATTATATGACACATGTAACTTGCGACTTGCAATAGAATCAAAGTTTAATATAATTTTAAGACATGGGAGTGAAAGTGAGATACTAGAAGAGATTACTTCTTCGAACGCACTATATCGATTACTTGATAAACCATTCTTTGTAATCTGTATGTGATCTGAGCCTAAGAACGATTATACGTTGTGCCAGTTACGCGCCTACAAGTAGATACAATGAGGCAAACTCACTGGTCAGTAAAAAACACTAAAAAGAATATTACACGGAGATATGTGAGACGGGCGGCATAAGGAGTTGAAAACTGCCATGTTGACATACACATTCCGGCATCTATCAAATCAATTAAATGCCATGCTTGTCGGCGTAGGCAATCATGTCTCTTCACAACTCTCTCTCTCTCTATTTCTCTCTCTCTCTCCCTCTCCTTGGTGCAATTAATCAATTCTGACATCGATCTTTTGTCGAACCACGATGTCAAACCATCTATCTCTCTGTTTTCCACGATCTCTACTTCCCTGAATTTTACCTGTTGTCACCAAATGTTCTAAACCTCCTCTACGCATTGTATGCCCGAAGAACCTAGGTTGTCTGATTTTTATTATTTTGATAATGTTTCTTTGTGTGGAGGACTGGTTTAAAAGCTCATCATTTGTTTTCTTCGCTCACATTCCTGCATAAATAATCTGTCAAAATTGCATGATGCCAGGCTTGGACGATCCTGGTACACACAAACAAACACACCGACAAAGACATTTCTATTAAAAAATCAAACTAAACAATTATTTGTGTGTATTCTGTCAGTGATGCAGTGCGGCTTCGCATTTGTGGAAGCTGGAGTTGTAAGAGTAAAATGTGACTAACATCATGATGAAGAATCTATTGGATACATGTAAGTTTTACTGTTTTATGTTCATGTTTTCTGAATTTAGAGTATTACAATTTTTAAAGAAAACAAAATGAGAGAATGGTAATACAGTTATCCTCGAAAAGAATCAATTGTGAAATGCTATGCAGACTTTTAAAGAATGTATAATTTATATTATAATATATATAATATACTATAATATATTATATTATATATATTATAATATATTATTATAATTTATGTGGCGTCTGTAGTTTAAGCGTTAGGGAGCTCAATCACAACCCAAGTGTACCTGGTTTAAACCCCAAGGCTGGCGGTTTGGAAGCAAATTCGTTTCAGTGGGATCTTTACGTAAACGAAAGATAAAAATAAGACCTGACACAAATTACTTAACCTGTAAGTTGTGCCTAGAAAATCACCGACTCGTTGACTGTGGTTGATGGCTGCGTCTTGTAAAGGAAATGCCCCGATTTTCGATTTTCATAATTTATATATGCATATACATTTAAATAAATAAGTGTTCATACCATGAGGTGTAATATGGAACTCGGCGTTAGCTCCTTACTGTTCTTTGACTAAAGACATACGGAGGGTAATGTGGTCAATATCATGTTGATCTTATTTACTTCTTAGCGTTTTTCTTATACGCCCATGGTGGGTCGATATTACAACAGTACGCTCGAAAATAATTTAGATGTGTTTTGATAGGACATACACTGATACTAATCCCGACAGAGATGAAGTGTCTACGCAGAATGCTGGGTGTAACAAGAAGAGACCGGTTGAAAAATGAAGACATCAGGAAAAAGTGTGTACAACATCAGTACTAGACTTCATCAAGAAACAACAAATTAAATAGTTCGGCCACGTAAACAGATTACGAACAGACAGTGCACCTCAAAGAGCAGTGCTGCTCCGATACAATGGGTACAAAGCAAAAGGCCGGCCACGCAAAGATGGACCTCAGAGATAACAGAGGCGACGAAAGAGACTATCTACGAAGCGCTTACAAGGGCCAGTTTTATAAATCTATTCTTGACCTGACGCTGTGAGGCAAACAGGATTCGAGAAAGAAAGAAAGAAAGATACACTGATAAAACTCATTGGAATTTAACAATACGAGGTCTTTGCTGGAACCTACAGGGAAGCGAAAGATAGGAAAGCCTAAAAATACGTGGGGTAGAGATTAACGATATATGAAAAGCAGAAAGGGTCTGCAAGAGATAGATAAAGATAGGTCTAGTTGGAATTAGTTAGTTGTGTGCATATGCCCAAGTTATTGTTAAAAGGCACAAGAGAAAAAGAAAAACTGTTGAATTTAATCCTCTGATAACGCGTGTACAAAGCAAACGCACTGGTCACAATGATATATCTGCTCGCATGGAACTATCTACAAGACAGATTCCAGTGAACGAAGAGGTTAAAAAAGACGTTGGCTCTGGATAGGACACACTTTGCGAAAACCTGAGAAGAATATAACAAGAAGGTCCTTTCCTGGAACCGTCAGAGGATAGCGAAAGAAGGGAGGCCAAGAAATACATGGAGACAAGATTTGGAGGCAGAGGTCAACAATATAAAGAAGAGTTGGAGGGAACTACAGGAGATAGCTAGAGATAGCAAGACGTGGCATGAGTTGGTTGAGGGCATATATCCCAATCCTGGTTAAAAAGGCAGAGAGAGAGATGGATGGGACTATCCGGACTAACTTTTTTTTAAATTTAGTTTTCCTCAATAGGTGGAGGGAGATGTGCATCTCATATAACACAAGTTTGTTTTCTTTTACAGCCTCTAAAGTATCTTCCATTTCAACATTCAAATTTAACAAGTCAATAAGATAATTACACCAACAGGTAAACGATAATGTCATTATTGACTTCCCAAAAAACACGAAGCGTTCCCGATCTTTTTATAATCATATATTTTGATAAACTTCTGGTACAAAGCTGACTGACTGTACATTATTATTGCCTGTTTGTTTTATAGTGGATTACAGCCTCTATAAAGAAAAGCATACCATTTTAAATGAGTCTTCTTTTCATTACATCTGTGCCCAGGACCGTGCGATATATTTTCTCAGTGTGATGCAAGTCTTCGAAATTGCGTGCTTTAAATATGTTTTCTTTAAAATAACCTTTAATTGTGATTTTGATTTTTCTGCTTATGCAACCTCAGGAGACTACATCTGACACAACAAATGCAATGAAATATATTTCAGAAGGTAAAAAAGAATATGGAACACCCAAAAATAACATGAAGAACGGGTAGTACATGAGTTGAAATAAATTAATCACAACTGGAACACAGTATAGAGGACGATTTTTAAAAAAAAGAAAAAAATAGCAGGCATTTGTTGTTGCCCTAAGCGCCAATCGCGTCGAAGGCCAGATAGAGATAAAACAAATTATTTCTTTAATACAGAACTCAATTCTTTCTCGTGAATTCAGCAACTTATAATTATCGTGCAAACACAACCCGGTTATTGACATTGATCATTAGTCGGTATTTTGTATCAGTCAAATGTTGAAATGTTCCATCATTAACAACAATAAATGTATGATAGCCGATGCATTCATTAATTGTCAATGAATGAAAAATCTAGGATACAGTGAGTAATTAATTAAAATGAATATCGTCATTGCACTTTGGCAAATAATTATCTCTGCGTCAATCTCTTACCTACACATGAAGATATCAGATATCATTTGCAAGATTTGTTTGTTGTAGTTACTATTTACATAAATACATCAATATTTTCAACAGTCAAGGGTTCTAAAGACATTACGTGTTTAATCTGAACAGAGACAGGACCAAAGTTTTCTCAACTTTCTCTTATAGGACCAAACACTCGATTTTACCACTTTCTGGGTAACAAGTGATAACTGGACATTAGTCTGATGATTTTACATGACACTGACAACAAACGAGAAAAGAAGAATCCAAACGACAGAGATGAAGTGTTTACGACGATGTCTAAATGTTACAAGAAGAGTTAAGATCAGATACGACGAAACAGAAGAAGAGTAGGATCCTTGCCGGTGCTACATTATATAAAGAAAGAACAAACAAATGATTCGGGCATGTATCAAGATTACCACTAGACAGTATCTCATAATGAGCACTAGCACTACGATACAACGCCAACAGCCCCAGAGGACGACCACGTAAACGAGGGTTTGACGGAATATCTGAGACACTAATTTCCACATTGTACGAAGCGTATAAGGAGGTTCGCTCCTGGTATCTCTTAGTCGACCTGACCCTGAAAGGTAAAACAGGATTATAGATGGATGGATGGACTTCACATTAGATGATAACCCAGTATTTATGATGCTTAAGAAGAGCACCACAACTGAAACACCCCCAGAAATCCACAAGATTTTGCTGTCATCTAATGAATTTTTAATGCGACAATAAAATGATTTCTTGATACTTTCAATCTAGTTGTTGCTGGCATTGGCTACTGGACCCTTGGATTCGCATTTGCCTACGGAGGAGGTAACAGCTTCATAGGATGGCAGCACTGGGCTTCCTCAGATCTACCTGCTGCCAACTTTGCATTTTTCTTATTCCAGTACGTTATATCTGCCACGGCATCTACTATTGTATCTGGAGCTGTTGCTGAGAGATGCGAGATGGGTGCATATTTTATATACAGCTTTTTCATCACTGGTAATTTATTGTTATTTGTGTGTGTTTTTGAAGTAAGTTCAAACTTTCCAACTTCCGTACAACTTGTCAGTTACAGATTTTAATCATGTTCTGAGCAACAACTTTCTCTAGATAAGAATTGCTTACACATTGTCAGTGACGGCTCGTCATTAAGGGCCAGTGGGGCTGGGCCCCATCACAAATAATGTATAACGTGTATTTTTTATTTTATAAACTAAAATATAGAAACCAAAAACCATGACTTATCTGGGAAAAAATGTCTGGCCCCACCAAAAAAAATGACCACGAGCCGCCACTGCACATTGTCATCAAGATAAGATGAACACCATCATCCAAAAGAGAGGTTGGTTATAGATCGGACATATGATACACATGGAGACTAACTAAGCTACAACATCTGCAATGAGATGGACACCACAGAGTAAACGAAAAAGGGGAAGATCCAAAACTACCTAGCGGAGAGCAGTAGAACAGAAACTAAAAGGAATTAATCAAAGCTGAAACATAATACAGAGGATGACAAAGACAAGAAGAATGGTATGCATCTGTTGATACCTTAAGTATCAATAGCTTCATACTGAAGAGCTCAAGGAGAGAGCGAGAGTGGGTGTTTTTGCATTTGTTTAGTGGTGTGGTGTGTAATGTATAGTGTTAGTTCATTGGGCTCAGTCACACAAATGTAGTGGGTTCCATTTCTTGTACGGCTTACCTCTCAGCAAAGAAAAGGAAAAACTTATAAGATTTTCTGAGTCTGGAATCGCACTGGCAGATACTGTGTAGGTGACCCGCGCCAGTGCTACAGAGTTCGTGCACTGCAGCTGAAATCTTTTTGTGTAAGAAAGAGATCGGAGCACACATAGTTACTCACCAATGTGAGGTGATGATGGTCCTGTTCCTATCAATCAGTCAATCAGTCAGACTGTGTAGGTGTTCTAAAGCCGATACATTCAGAAAGCTGCGTGAAAACATGAGTAAAGTCTCTGTACATTGACATTTATTCCATGCGTTTTTCCTTGAAAATTTGACAAAGAACATCTTAAATGATTAATGAAAACAAAATATATTCTTGATGAAATATCGATCACTTGATTGCTTATCTAATGATAGTGTTATCAAGATTTAGGTCGAGCTGTCTTAATTGTTTTTCATATATCAAATATTTGAAACACATTTAAAAATAGTTCATCGTTGAGTGCTATAGTCAGCAGTATGCAAACATAGATTTAGTTTAGTTTATTGACTTCAAATGCTGACTGTGTCATCAAACAGAAACCAGGACTGTTGCTCGCTGTACATATTCGTCTTAGTAAGCATAATTGTAAGATATTTTCTTGCTGATACAGAGATTTTAAAAAAGCTGTACTTTACTGTAAAAACTATCATTTACTGCCGCTGTGTAATATCGCCTTTTAGGGCGGTGCAAAACAGGTGTCTCAATGTACCTGAGGAATTTGTTGCTGCATGGATAGTGCAGTCCCCGCGAGACTGTTCAGGTTAGGATTTTTCTTTTATGTCCCCTACAGAAAAACTCATTAACTTTACCACTGATCGAACCTAGGTCTCCCGAATGGGAGCCTGTGCTCTAATCCGTTCGACAAGACGGCAGAGTGTTAAAGAAAGCAAATTTAGCGAGAAACTGAATTGACCACTCACTCTCTACTTTCTCTCACTCTCTCCTTTCTCTCACTCTTTCTCTATCTATCTATCTCCCTATCTCTCTCACTCACACATATTTGTTTTTGTTTCAAACGGAACACATGGCTGCATCTTATTATAATATCACGTTTTTAATTTAAAAAACCCAACTTTCTAAAGACATCGCTGAAATAATTCCGAACACTATGTGCCATTTTGTCATCAGCTTTTGTTAGAAAATCATGTTAAAATAAAAGGTAAACCTACCTTCATTTTCATAATTTAGTCTTACGCATAAACTGCAGCATCTTTGATACTCTGCCGCCCATGTTGTGCCGGGGTATGCAAGGAAAGCAACGAATAGTACCCGGCGACCAACAAAGCATGTCGTAAGAGGCGACTGAGGTAGGGGTCTAGGAAAGCTACTCTAGTAAATAAAAACGTCGCATAAAATCGAATGTGCTGTCGTACGTGTAGGCACATAACTGGCATAATGTGCACTCGCTCTTAGGCTCAAATCACATAGGGATCACACAGAGTGGTTAACAAGTGATCGATATTGATCGTTCGAAGAAGAAGATACTCAGCAAATCCTTCGTTTACGTACATATTTAAAGGTGGACTGACCTAGCTAGATATACCGATTCATCACAATATTTCTTGTGTATAGACCTCACCATTCAGAAAGTAATGGCAAACTAATGAACGTGTAAGTGGTGCCTAGAAAATCAACGACTCATTTACTGTGGCTGATGAATATATGCCACGATTTTCATATTATAATTAAATGTTCTTTGTGAATTCACTGTGATATGTATCTTTCTCTTAGGTTTCATCTATCCTGTCGTAAGTCGTTGGGTGTGGTGTGCTGAAGGATGGTTGAATAAGGGTATGGTCTATCAATTTGAAGATGGCAGTGAATTAATCAATTTTTATGTAAGTCGGATCACATCCTGGTTTGTGTGTGTGGTTGCCATGAGTGCACATGCAGTCTGTGTGGTTGCCATGAGTGTACATGCAGTCTGTGTGTGTGTCGATGTAAATAAGATAACAGTATACAATATTGTTGATATTGTTTTTTGCGCCCGCAGTTAGTGTCGTAACACCAACAAGTTGCAAACATTCATCAACAGATGCCTGACTCCATCTGCGATGGTATGACAGGTCTACAAACAGGGAACTATGGGATAGAACAGGACAACGACAGGTGGAATAAGAGATAAAGAGCAGAAGGTGGCGATGGATAGGCCACACACTGAGGAAACCCCATAACAGCATCACAAGACAGGCTCTCCGATGGAACCCTCAGGACAATAGAGGTATGGGAAGACCCAGGAACACCTGGAGACAGGAGTTGGAGACGGAATGCAAAAAAATGGGGAGAGAGTGGAGAGATATGGAAAGGATGGCATTGGAAAGGCGTGCATGGAAGGTCTTGGTTGGGGACCTATGCTTCTCTAGGGGCGAAGGGTGAAGAAGTGAAGAAGTTAGTACCGTATTGTTCCTTATTTTGAGTTTATTAAATATATATATATATTTTAAAGAGCTTTATTTTGTTGTATACGTCGATGACACAAGCACACGTATACATAATTTTTTTTCCGATCCAGAAGCACTTGAGCTTTCAGCTCTTCGACTCAGTGCCACGAACTCCGTAAATCTTGAGAACCTGTGGATTTTCTGTCAGCCCGCGGAACTGAACCGGCACTCACAGAGGGCTAGTCGTCCGTAGTCCAACGCGCTACGAACACGCTGGGCAGGCGGGCATACATAGACATACATACACACATACGTACATGCATGCACAGACATGCAACACACATACACACTCACATACACACTCACATACACACGCACATACACACGCACATACACACGCACATACACACACATACACGCGCATACACAGGAATACAATGGAATTTTTGACAACCCAAAAGATGAAACGATGGCATCGAGAACAGCCTTAATAAAATGAATAACAGCTTACAAAATGCATTAGAACAAGCACACACAAGATCACTACATTCCCCAACAGTTCTATAAAGAAGTCAATGGTGAAAGAGAAAAAAGAAGAATGGAAATTGTTCTAGGAATCAGCAATGTAAGATCATTTTATCCGCTTTCAACTCAGACGACGTTTCATCTCTGAAACTGATTTTTGCGTGAAAATCCGTTTTCCAATTTCTTACAATGGCAGCAGCGTGCACATTGTAAATTATTTTACACTGGCAGCCGTGTGCTCAATGTACTCATAATTAGTATTCCCTCGCCATACAGGCAGATTTTCTCAGACTTCAGAGGTACTCAACGTTATCGTCCTGAGTAAGACCAGGGGACTCGAACAAATGTCGGACAGTAGGTTCGAACCCGAGCTATGAGGCGTCTCACAGCTAGCAGGCCGAGCTACTATCAACTACTCTAGGCAGTCCCCGTAGGTAATATTATTAATTAACATTACCTTTTATCAGCATGTATCAATAAATTACTGATTTACAGGATTTTGCTGGAAGTGCAACAGTCCATCTTGTAGGAGGAACTGCATCATTCTTTGGAGCACTTATCCTCGGCCCGCGTCTAGGACGTTTTCATCATGAAAGTAACACAATCCTACAGATCAGAGGACATTCATCCCTGGTAAGTAGTTTTTATTGTCAGCTAGTTCATAGCTCAAACGAAAGCAGCTTTTATGAAAATGAAGAACACACTATGCGTGAACTCACTACCAATGACACTGCGAAAACGAGTACTCCAATGCTATATTGAACCAATTCTTATGTATGGCAGCGAATCATGGACACTGAACAAACAATCAATACGATCATTGGAAGCCACAGAGATGTGGTTTTACAGAAGAATATTGAGAATTCCATGGACAGCAAAAAAACAAACGTGGAGGTTTTAAATCAGGTCTGCACACAAAGAAACCTTATCAAAAGAATAAGAATCCGACAATCAAGGTTCTTCGGGCATATAATGCGAAGAGAAGGTTTAGAACATTTGGTGACTACAGGTAAAATTCAGGGAAGGAGAGATCGTGGAAGACAGAGGGAGAAGATGTTGGATGGCCTGATATCATGGTTCGACAAAATATCGACGTCAGAACTGATTACATGCACCAAGCAAGAGAGTTGTGGAGAGACATGATCGCCTACGCCGGCAGGCATGGCACTGATTGAGTTCATGGAAAACTTGTGTGTTTGTCTATTTCAAACACTTTCTTCTCCTTCTTCTTCTACGAACGCTCCATATCGACCACTTGTTAACCAATATTTGTGATTTGTATGTGATCTGAGCCTAAGAGCGATTGTAAGTTGTGCCAGTTATGCACATACAAGTAGGCCAGCACATCCATTTTCTGCGATGCTTTTTATTTACTAGGGTAGCTTCCTTAGCTCCTACATCAGTCGCCTCATACAACATGCATTGTAGGTCGCAGTGGTACTATTTTTTGCTTCGTAAACGCGCCCCTGCACCACTCGTGCGTTTGTAACACTTTAATTTTATTTAACAGAATTGACTTGGCTGAACACTGGTGAAAACCAATACACGTTGAATACATTTTTAAGGAAGGGATAATAGCATGCATGCTTATGATTACAGTAGCAACTTGATATAAACACATATATCGTATACGTTCTTATAGAAGCATCTGGATACTCATGTTATATATGTTATTGTTATTCTATTTTGTATCAGGAACATATTTATATCTGTTATATATATATATATATATATATATATATACATATACCTCTTGTACCGCTACTGGAAGTAATTTCACCATACATCTCTGTCCTGGGAAACTTGCTCAATCTCTTACATGGAAATTAATCCGATAGTTCTTGCAAATCTCAGTAAATTTCTTTTCAGGGTTGCCCTAGGACGCCTTCTCTCTCTCTTGAACATTTGCCTCCCACTTAAATGCCTATTTTGGTATTATTTGATCCTTTTTTTTTCTCAAGTTATGCCCAACCAACCTATTTCCATCTTCTAGATCTTATAACAGGTGTTACTAGTGGTTGACCAGATATTTCTCTGATTGCATCACTTCTCCTGAATTTACTAATGATACTTTAAAAAAATATATATTCCTTTTTGTATCAGAAACACATTCTTGTCGATCACCGCGACATATTTCTTGCGAACGTTTCTGTTACATATATCAAAGAAGGATAAAGAGAGGAAGTTGATAACATGTGCGGCGTAGAGAGTGTAAGAAAAGTGTTGCGAATGACATAGATATTTTCTGTTACATGTATCAAAGAAGGATAACGAGAGGAAGCTGATAACATGTGCGGCGTAGAGAGTGTAAGAAAAGTGTTGCGAATGACATAGATATTTTCTGTTACATGTATCAAAGAAGGATAAAGAGAGGAAGTTGATAACATGTGCGGCGTAGAGAGTGTAAGAAAAGTGTCGCGAATGACATAGATATTTTCTGTTACATGTATCAAAGAAGGATAAAGAGAGGAAGTTGATAACATGTGCGGCGTAGAGAGTGTAAGAAAAGTGTTGCGAATGACATAGATATTTTAAAAAAACTTGGAAAATAAGGTGATAGTCTGAACACATCTACTGTAATCATAGAAAGGTAATAACAGATTTCGCTCGTGTGATTCCGTGGCCCGCAAGGAAGCAAAGAATAGTACTACTGCGTTCTGCAAGGCATGTCGTAAGAGGCGACTCATATAGGACCTAGGAAAGCTACCCTAGTAAATTAAAAGCATCGCAGAAATCGAATATGCTAGCCAACTTGTATGCACATAACTGGCACAACGTACAATCGCTTTTAGGCTCATATAACATACAAATATCACAGTGGTTAACAAGTGGTCGATATTGAACGTTCGAAGAAGATTTCGGTTCCTATTACTGCAATCTATCATACATTATTTAAACTCATAATGAAACGCTGAGGACATTTGGGGAAAAAAAAGATAGATAACTTCTCTAATGAGAAATACAAATAAATATTTGCAAGAATTCGCGACATTGAATGAATGGGTTAATGATTGATTGATTGATTTTTTGATTAAATGGCACCTCCACATGGAAGATCGTTTTAATAGAGATCCACTTTCTGTATGCTTTCATTACTATCATCGCTTCTTCCGTTTTCTCGAATAATGTTATACCTCACAGCGACAGGATGAGACGAGATTTCTAGAACTGGCTTATGCGTGTGCTACATAAATAGTGTTCCTCACTGCCTCTGTTATTTTTCTAGGCCATAAGGGAGTACTTGTGTTTACCATATCTCGCAGAAGCCAGCTACTTATGTTTACCATATCTCGCAGAAGCCAGCTACTTATGTTTCAAATGATTGTTACTGATTATACGACCCGGAACACCGTCCACAAGATAACTGCTATAATACACTGTCAACATTATAAACGATTTCAACAAGAAGAAAATAATAACTTCCTTACAGCCAATCTGGAAACTGGGACTATCTAGACAGAACGAACCAGAACACAATTTAAAAAATTTGTCGAAGTAGGAAATACATTAACGACAAGTCAAAATAACATTTTATTTTTTGTTTGCTCGCTAAAAATGCAGAGTTCCTAATATCCCACTTATGACATATTTTTGAGCGAAAACTTGTTTTCCTTATTGTCAGTGTCATCGTCATGTAATTTAGATCTCCAAGTAAACTTTCAGGAAACCAGTAGTCCAACCGTGCACAGTAAAGTTTTTCCCGCTCAAGTTGACCTAAAACCCCAAAATTAGCACTACACATTTTACTATAGTCTGTCCATTAATTCGTGAGCACGTTTGAAATTGATTTTCTCGAAAACTACCTGTTGGATCTCAGTGATTTTTGCATGCAGCCTTAGAATATCCATGACGCTAAAATAAAGCTAACAGTAGTCCATAGATGCTACGGATTTTGCACATCGGCGAATTCCTTTGATCTTTTATGACAATTGCAAATCTGAGGGCTCAAATTTTAGATTTTACAGTAATCCCAGAATTTGTCCATGTCAATTCTATTCATAGGGTGTATCTCCATATTAACTTGATAGGTCAAGTAACTTGGATACAATATGCAACAGTTAGTCCTCCTCTTCGGTCACCATTAGACCCCAGGTGTCTTAACTTCACCACAAATTGTATGATGGTAGACGCATTTGGATATGGAAATGTATACGTTGCTATTTCTCAGTCTGTAATCAAAATATGATTTGTATCATCCCGAATCTGACGATTCCATGAGGTTGATAATTGTTACTGGCTGGACAAATTGTAATCCATCTCGGTGCCAGTACTCGTCTTCCTCTCGGGCACATGTTCAACACACTTCTTCCAGAACTGCATGTCTATCATTGAGAGGACTCACGTGTCAGAACTTCAACATCACACATTTTAAACGTCCTGTTCTGTTCGGCAACTTGCCCTTTTACTTTAGCCCAGACAAGCTCTATCGGATTGAGGTGAGCATGATATGGAGTTAGTCGCAAAGACGTGTGGCCGTATTCCGCAATGATTTTGTCAATATGAAACACCTTGTCTTATTTGTCATCCTCACCAGGTGCAACAACTCGGGTTTCAAATATGTATCATCGAAGCTGACATTTTCCTTAGCAAGCCAAGTCCTAATTTGATCTTTTGTATTTGATGCAGTTGGTACTTTGTCTTCCGCTGATACTGCGTTGTGATAGGATGCATTATCCATTACCAAGCATCATGGTCTGTTTAGAATTGGAAGTAGATCTTTCTCCATCCAGTGCCTGAAAATATGTCCATTCATTTCTGTGTGGTAGTCCCTACCGTCGGTACTTTTGATTGGAAAATAAGTCCAGCGTCATGGACAAGACCTTCTTCACTGCTTCCTGCATGTGTTAGTATAATACCCTGGCCTTTGCTGCTTGGTATTTCTCTTTTCTGTTCACCGTCTACTGATTGCCATTCTTTAGCATTGGTGTGGTGAGCATTGACCAGGATTCGTCCAAATATACAATATCATAGCCTTGCCTCCGCCGCTCACGGATCTGCCTTAGGTATTTACTTCGGGCAGCAATTAAATGTGGCTTTTCACAAATAATATTCCTGCCGCCTATAGTTTTCTGAAGGTGAAGCCGGCGGTTCTTACAATTTTCCATAGAGTACTTTTAGAAATGTCTATGCTGCAATCTGATTGCAGTTTTAATTTCAGTTTCCTGAGAGTAACAAGTTGATTTGTCGCAAACATTTTCAAGAGCTCCCGTCTACACGTTTTACTAGCGTCAAGTGAGCACTACACGTTTTACTATAGTCTGTCCATTAATTCGTGAGCACGTTTGAAATTGATTTTCTCGAAAACTACCTGTTGGATCTCAGTGATTTTTCAAGCAGCCTTAGAATATCCATGACGCTAGAGAAATATTTTTTCCAAGAAAATTTGATGTAGTTTGAAATATTTCTTCTTCAGGTTATATTAAAATCAACCTCACCGGATTGTACACAATATAACAGATCTACGGTACACAGACGCGTTGTTCTAAAATACATTATGGTAACATTAAAATATCGTGAGTAAACAACAATTTCACGAAATCCCGTGCACCTAACCCAGTCGACTTTGAACGCGGAAAGCATATGACGTTATAATTGGAATACCGTTGTATAGTTATAGGTGTATCTCGCTATTTTTATGAAGCTATTGTATCATATTTGTTGGCTTATCAAAACTGACATTGATATCACATTCATAATGAGTCTGAAGTGCACATTTATAACAATGCAGAAGGTTACAGTTTTACTATACCAACACTTCCGTAGGAAATCTAAGAGAGGTCATCTATATTGCGATATTCATAACCTGAGAAACGAACGCAACTGGCGCTTGGTCTGAATAGAGTATCCTTTTCCCGATGGATTAAACAGGACACAAAGTGCACTAATGTCAAGCAAGGAAGGAAAAGAACAATTGACGACTTTGACATAGATGTCATAAGACAGGAGCTCTTGAAAATGTTTGCGACAAATCAACTTGTTACTCTCAGGAAACTGAAATTAAAACTGCAATCAGATTGCAGCATAGACATTCTAAAAGTACTCTATGGAAAATTGTAAGAGCCGCCGCTTCACCTTCAGAAAAACTATAGGCGGCAGGAATATTATTTGTGAAAAGCCACATTTAATTGCTGCCCGAAGTAAATACCTGAGGCAGATCCGTGAGCGGCGGAGGCAAGGCTATGATATTGTATATTTGGACGAATCCTGGGTCAATGCTCACCACACCAATGCTAAAGAATGGCAATCAGTAGACGGTGAACAGAAAGAAAAATACCAAGCAGCAAAGGCCAGCGTATTATACTAACACATGCAGGAAGCAGTGAAGAAGGTCTTGTCCATGACGCTGGACTTATTTTCCAATCAAAAGTACCGACGGTAGGGACTACCACACAGAAATGAATGGACATATTTTCAGGCACTGGATGGAGAAAGATCTACTTCAAATTCTAAACAGACCATGATGCTTGGTAATGGATAATGCATCCTATCACAACGCAGTATCAGCGGAAGACAAAGTACCAACTGCATCAAATAAAAAGATCAAATTAGACTTGCTTGCTAAGGAAAATGTCAGCTTCGATGATACATATTTGAAACCCGAGTTGTTGCACCTGGTGAGGATGACAAATAAGATAAAGGTGTTTCATATTGACAAAATCATTGCGGAATACGGCCACGTCTTTGCGACTACCTCCATATCATGCTCACCTCAATCCGATAGAGCTTGTCTGGGCTAAAGTAAAAGGGCAAGTTGCCGAACAGAACAGGACGTTTAAAATGTGTGATGTTGAAGTTCTGACACGTGAGTCCCTCTCAATGATAGACATGCAGTTCTGGAAGAAGTGTGTTGAACATGTGCTCGAGAGGGAAGACAGTACTGGCACCGAGATGGATTACAATTTGTTCAGCCAGTAACAATTATCAACCTCATGGAATCGTCAGATTCGGAGATACAAATCATATTTTGATTACAGACTGAGAAATAGCAACGTATACATTTCCATATCCAAATTCTACCATCTACAATTTGTGGTGAAGTTAAGACACCCTGAAGTCTAATGGTGACCGAAGAGGAGGACTAACTGTTGCATATTGTATTCAAGTTCACGATTGCACATAAAGGGCAACACACTTAATTACTTGACCTATCAAGTTAATATGGAGATACACCTATGAATAGAATTGACATGGACAAATTCTAGGATTACTGTAAAATCTAAAATTTAGCCATGTTGCAATTGTCATAAAGATCAAAATTCGCCGATGTCAAATCCGTAGCATCTATGGACTACTGGTTAGCTTTATTTTAACATCATGGATAGTCTAGGCTGCTAAAAATCACTGAGATCAACAGGTAGTTTTCAGAAAATCAATTTCAAACGTGCTCACGAATTAATGGACAGACTATAGCAACAAGTGAGCACTACGTTTACTAGCAACAAGTGAGCACTACGTTTACTAGCAACAAGTGAGCACTCACGTTTTACTAGCAACAAGTGAGAACTACACGATTTACTAGCGACAAGTGAGTACTACACGTTTTACTAGCGAATAGTGCTATCACTTCAATATCGGCGCCCTATTAAAGCTGGAAAATAGTGACACAAATATTTTCGATCGTTTACTGCATAGATTCACATACTTTTTGGGCCAACCGCCCACTTTGCACGACATAAACTTTGCAACGCCCTCTCTATTGTAACAGTTTACCCTCACCCCCATATATATATATATATATATATACATGCTCTATTTTCACTTTGACATAGAAAATTGATATTTATTTCTGTCATCCATGGTCAATTTTCAAATGATTATATGCATGAAATAGAAAATTGATGAAAAATGTATCGTGTAAGATGGGCATAGGATGAATTAAAATGCAGAATTCAAATTTTAAATGATTATTCAATCGAAAATCACGAAAAAAATCCTTCTCAAATGATTCAGAACCCACTATCGCCCTCCTGGAAGGCTTTAGCGCCCACTGGGCGGCAGTACCACCACTTTGAAAACCCAGGTTTAGTGGAAGGACATTTCAACAAATGGTTTGTTAGTGGTTATTTTAGAGCAGAAAAAAACGTGACGTGAGACAATTTTCACATAATGAAAAAACTAATCTTGCACAAACGTTCTAATAATGTAAATTTGATTTTTACTTATCCCAGTTGACAGCTCTTGGAACGATCATCCTTCTGATTGGTTTCCTGGCATTTAATGGCGGTTCCCAGTTGTCGATTACTAAACCCGGAGACGGTGAAGCTGTCAGTCTGTCCATAGTCAACACTATGA
This sequence comes from Arion vulgaris, assembly GCA_020796225.1. Lineage (NCBI taxonomy): Eukaryota > Metazoa > Mollusca > Gastropoda > Stylommatophora > Arionidae > Arion > Arion vulgaris. The sequence goes on along the minus strand of CM036761.1, from coordinate 28,358,111 downwards.
TCGCTGCTAGCACAGCCGGTTACGCTTCCTTATTTTTAAACAGGTAACTAACTATTCATGTTTTATTGTTTATGTAAGAATATTCTCTCAGCATATGATGTCAACTGTATATGAAAAAGGAATATAGAAATGTATATATATATATTTTGAACAAAGAGTTCTATCCTGAAAAACTCAAAATTACAGAAAACTGGCTGATGCTATACATAAGAATGAGAAAATTGAAGTACTTTGGACATAAAAAGAGACACGAAGGGTTGATGGAAGGAGGCATCCGGCAAAGAGGAGAAAAGAGTACCACGGAGAAGATGGATTCAAGGTGTAACTGATGATTTGAGCATGACAACTGCAGAGGCAGGGCATCTGACCTCTAAGAATGAAAAATTCTGAAGAACTGTTAGGTGAAAAGTTTCTGCTCAGAACAAGCGTTTCTATGATATACGTATATGCATGCAAATAGAAACAGAACAGTGTCCACAACAGGTAAACATAAAGAGATACGACAAAGAAAAACAATGAAATAAATCACTGAAATAGTTTACTAAACGGAATTGATAAAAGAATACAGAGCCAAATGTTCTGTGGAATAATAAGATGATGTACTCAATTAATATCACACTATGTTTTCCAATGAAAGATTATCTTCAATTAATTACAGCCAATCTACCATGTATTGACTGATTGATTGATAGTACCATCATCATTGCACTTCAGTGAGTTACCATGTGTGCTCCGATCTCTTTCTTACACAGGAAGATCTCAGCTGCAGTGCACGCCCCCGAAGCACCGGTGAGGTCCCCAATTAAATTAGAAAGATGGTGAAAGTATTTTTTCGAAGAATTTATTTGTAATCTTTTTAATTAATTTTGCCCAGGCTGTGATTTCCAGCCTGCTCTTGTCGATTCTGAACTGCCAGGGATTGTTTCACATGCTCAATTTGAACATAGGACCCACGTTTTATCATCCGTCTCCGATAGGAATAATCTATTATATATTTTAAGACATGCAAAGAAAGACAGATCCTAGCTATTTTTAATCGCTGTTGTCGCTCTTTGTGACTTTAACAATTTTGACGATATGACTGCATAACAAGAATAATATTAATGTTACTGTTTATCCTATTATATTACAGTGGGAGTGGAATGTTTCTTTTCACGAACGATACTCACATCGATTAAATCTTAAATTGTAACCAAAGAAACACTAGGAAGTAGAAACGGTCAACGTAATGTTGGCCAATGACACGATATGCAAAGCTGATCCATGAACAATGCAGACATAACATTATAATATTCCTCAATATGTTTATATTACATAACATTATAATATTCCTCAATATGCTTATATTACATAACATTATAATATTCCTCAATATGCTTATATTACATAACATTATAATATTCCTCAATATGCTTATATTACATAACATTATAATATTCCTCAATATGCTTATATTATGAGAACCGATTGTTTACTTTACTTTTCCTATTCTACAAATAATAATTATAATGACAATTCCTCTTGTTCCGTTATACGTTACATATCGCCTGCAAGAAATTTCGTCATACCGCTCTATCCTGTGCGACTCGCTCAATCTGCTCCATGGAATTGAGACCGATATTTTTTGCCTCTCTCAACAATGTTCGTTTCAGGGTCTCCTTATGTCGTTCTCTCTTTCTTGAACCAATTGCATCCACTTCAATGCTATTTTAATCTTCTTCTTCTTTTTGCGTTCGTTCTTTACGACCAATTTTAATCACTCTTTGTGATATGTTTGATCTTTGCCAAAAACGTGTATACATTGCACATTGGTTTCGAAGGCCTCTAAACACATAGACTTCTACACGTTTAGGACATGTGCATCAGATTTCAACCTAACCACCTTAGTCACCTCTTACGACATGCGTGACAGGTAACAGTGGTTCCGCCCCAGTGGTTACCGGGGCCCAAATTTGGGGTGTAAAGAATAGAACCACTGTTACCTGCCACGCATGTCGTAAGAGGCGACTAGGAGGTTTGGCTGAAATCGGATGCATGTGTCCTAAACGTGTAGAATCAATGTGTTGAAGCCTACCAAACCAATGTGCAGCATATACACGTTCTTGGCAAGGATCAAACATATCACAAGAGTGTTTAAACTGGTCGTAAGGCTGAAGCTGAAGAACAGTGGTTCTATTGTTTACTCCCCAAATTTGGGCCCGGTAACCACTCTGTGCCTATTTTAATATTCGTTGATCATTTCACTCTACAAATACAGTCTTGTTCTCTTCCACAGAATTGGAGTACTAGGTAAAACACGTAAAACATGGAGTCTGATAAGCACGGTCAATGGTTCTTTGGCAGGCATGGTAAGTCTTATCTTAACGGGTTGTAAGTTATTTCTTAGTATCAAAACTATATATCAAACCCGCATCATTATCAAAATGCTTGTCTAGAGCAGAACTTGGCCACCCTTATAGTCTTTGGAAATTTCTCACATAGTCTCGATGCTCCTTCTCTGCAGTCTGAATATCAAATAATCGGTTTCATCGTAAATTCACTTTCTCTTTGGTTTTCCTCTTTGCCGCAATAGCTCCTTCCATAATTAGTCTTACAGGGACTGTCCCGATGTCCCAGCCAGTTTGTTATTTTGTACTGGTTAATTTGAAAAAATATAAAGTAGTTTTGGTCTGGAAAGTGTGACACTTAGAAAAACACGTTTCCTACTGAAATGTATATATATGGGTGTCTGTGACTTAGCAGTTGTGAGCTCGATCCCAACTCAAGAACACCAGGTACAAACACCGTGGCGGGCAGTTTGGACGCAAATTTGTTCTCTCACCGTTCAGAAAGCAATGACAAACTGCTGAACGTATAAGTGAGTACCTAGAATATCAACAACCCGTTTTTCTGGTTGATAGCGACGTTCTGTAAAAGATAGACCACGATTTTCATTTCCTATATATTATATATAGGGAAAGAAGGCAAAGGAAGACCACGGAAATATATATATATATATGGAAACTATACAGAGATTTCTATAACAGAACATAGGGAAAGAAGGCAGAGGAAGACACAAATATATATATATATATATATATATATATATAGGAACTATACAGAGTCTTCTACAACAGAACATCGGAAAAGAAGACAGAGAAGACCACGGGAAAAAATATATATATGAAACTATACATAGTTTTCTACAACAGAACATCAGGAAAGAAAGGGAAGGAAAACCAGGAAATATATATGTATAGGAAACTATACATGGTTTTCTACAACAGAACATGGGGAAAGAAGGCAAGAGGAAGACCACGGAAAAGATGGTTAGATGGCGTAGCAGAATCCTGTGAAAGAGCAAAAATAACAATCACACAAGCCACCAGAACAGCGCAAGACAAAACAGAAAACCATGACACTGGGCAACAACCCGGTAGCAGTGTGACGACAAAGAAAAAGAAGATATATATATATATATGCAAATACACACTAATAAAACATACATGTGTACTAAAACTGTATATTGTTATTAGGTCGCTATCTGTGCCGGATGCGATGTGTTGAAACCATGGGGCGCAGCTGTAGTTGGTGTTGTCGCTGCAATAGTTTTCAATGCTTTATCTTGGCTAATGTGTAAATTAAAGATTGACGACCCAGCAGACGCCGTGGCAGGTAAGAGTGACTGAATGACTAACCTGTTCCCTGTGTTATTCTTAAAAGTAAAGGAACAATTTTTTTACCTTGAAGTATATTGGGTAATACGGTGTTGGGTTAGTATTTTTCATTGACCGTCGGCACACGATGTGTTATGTGTTCAATATCACGCCATCCGCCTTTACTTCCCAATGCTTTTCCTGGCACCCAATTAGGGCTGGGTCTACCTGAGAGCCGTTACGGTCGGAAAAATCTCCTCCACCCCCTCCCCCGCAACATAAGGTCGACTAACTCAAACTGGAAAATCAAAATTCCTGTTTAAGGAGGTTGTTTTTGTTATGAGTGTTTGATAGAACACTGTCAGATTTTCTGCAATTTTACACAATTCTACAAGTCTATGGTTTTTATTGATGAATTTATTGATGTTAATAATGCTGATATTCCGTAACTTCAAACTTGACTTGACTTGTAACATAATATAACTTTGATTTAGCATGTTGTGTGTTTGAAAATGAATCTGTCTTTATCTATCAATACTGGAATGCGAGGTCACGCAACGGTTGTGGTCTGATTTCCCAGAAGCTTTACCACCAGTCTCGGTGGTCTTATGTTATCGGAAGCCACAGGAAAAATATTCCACATTCAATGTGAAATTGAACCCAGACCACTAGATTAAGACTCGACCTCACTAACCGCTACACTACTGCGGCTCTTGTTATTCTGAGTTTCTGAGATAATTTGTCTTCCTTTCTATATGGTTTGTGCTGGTAATGTTAGAAAGCACAACGACAAGGATATGCTTCGTTCTCCTTTCACGTTTTCCTTTATATCCTTCATGATCATGTAAGCAGACTTCTTCTTTGTGTTTGTTCTTTACGATCAATTTTAATCACTCTTTGTGATATGTTTGATCTTTGCCAAGAACGTGTATACGTTGCACATTGGTTGGTAGGCCCTAAATGCACAGATTCTACACGCTTAGGACCCGTGCATCCGATTCAACAAACCTCAGACGCCTCTTACGACATGCGTGGCTGGTAACAGTGGTTCTATTCTTTACACCCCAAATTTGGGCCTCGGTAAACACTCAGGCGATTTAAGCAGTGAGGCACAAGTAATACAACTTTCAAAATCAACATCACACAGGTGGAAATTGTATAAAGTTTGTATGCTTATGTATGCCACAATAAGGTCATAGTGTACTTGATATTTTTATCACCTCATTCCGTAGTAAACTTGAGTTTTTAATGTTTTATTTATTGCTTTGCGGAATAGTGAACTAGACTTTTCTGTTTAATTATGTTTCATCATGTCATAGTGAACTTCTTATTTATTTTGCAAGCGTCATAGTGAACTTAACTTTCTCCTGGTGTTCGCTTGAGTGGTTAACGGGGCCCACATTTGGGGTGTAAAGAATATAACCACTGTTACCTGCCACGCATATCGTAAGAGTCGACTAAGGAGGTTTGGCTGAAATCGGATGCACGTGTCCTAAACGTGAAGAAGTCTATGCGTTTAGGGGCCTACCAAACCAAGGTGCAATGTATACACGTTCTTGGCAAAGATCAAACATATCACAAAGAGTAATTCAAATTAGTCGTAAAGAACTGTTGCTTTTGGCCGAAAGAAGAAGAAGATCCTGGTGTTTTTAATGCTGCTTGGCGGAATAGTGAACTTGATTTTTCTTTTTAATTATACAGCACATCACTGTATGAAGCTTGAGCTTTCAGTGTGTACTGTATTATTTCTGAAACTTTGTTTTATCCACGCGTTTTCTGCTTTCCTTTCAGTTCTTGAAAAAAGTTCATCTTTCAATTTCTGTTTATTTTCAATAGTACATACTTATTGGTAGCTTTGGCTAGTGAAAGTGGTTCTAAACACCAACTAGACAGCAAACATTTAGAATGACACTCGTTGATCGCCATTGCAACTGTTTCTGTTCTGAAGAGTGTACCCACACCATGTTTCTTCCAAGCCAGAAACTCACTCCTTCGTATTGCTGCTACAGTGATCTTGAAAAAAGTTTAGTGATGATTATGATGTTAAAAAAGAACATGAGAACGGCACATACTAGTTTAAATATAATCTTCAATTCGAGACTTTAATTTGAATAAACTCAAACAAGAAAACCGTTGTAAGCAGAAGCCCGGTATGTCCATCATTTCAACTACTACTGCCTTGTTAGATTGGGGCAGATGACACTCAACAACCGGGAGGGCAGGTCGTCTAAGAGTCGCTACCCTAAAATAAAATAGCAACCTGCTGCCTTGCAGGTCGACTATGGACAGTCAAAGACTAACGGAGAGCGAACTCAGAAAAAGCTGGTTGAAATCGGACACATCGCCGAAGGACAAGCACCAGAACTCCAAATGGTACTAAAGATTGTGACATAAAACTATGTTCTTGGCAAAGTTGTTTGTATATCGCAATAAGAAGGATAACAATGACCAAAAAGAACGATCGAGAGAGAGAGATAGATATTTCAAAGTGATAACGTAAATTCACAATTTATTTCTTTGATATTCCTAACTTCTATATTCTTTTATACTCTGGTAATCCTGTACATACTACATTACAACTTTCAAATACTGATATTAGTTGCAAACTGCTGATATACGCTTTAAATATTAGCTTATCTGTCCTTCTTCGTTTGTTCTCAAACAGGTCTCCTGTTAGGTTGATTGCATTTTTGCGACAGTGGTTACCGTCCTTCGATCCTTGCGGACGTTATCAGATTTCAGTTATGAATTCTATCATTCGAACCATGATTAAAACATGATTAGAAATATGAGTAGTGTCTTATTCAGCTCTAATTCGCTGATTAAATATTTTGTTTTATCTCAGTGCGGATTAATTCATACGTGTCAGTATGACGGAGCAGTAATGTGTGTCTTCTCTAGCATATTCCATTAACGAACTTGATAATCTCGACTTATTTGAGCTGAGAGATTGTGGTTGAGATCGTACTTGATTATATGTATCGTAAAAAGTATTTATATTGAAATAAACATTTTTATAATGTAAAGAATTTTTTTTAAATTGTCTTTGTTTTATATGTTTATATAGTGGCGTCTGTGGCCTAGGGTTTAGTGACTCGTTCTATTAACCTCGACGTTCTGAGTTCGAATCATGCTGCGGACAGTTTGGTTGCAAATTGTTTCGCGTGGATTTTAACAAAGGACGATGGCACCACCCGTTCAGAAAGCAATGGCAAACTACTGAACGTAAAAATGCCTAGAAAAATCACAAACAGCGTTACAAAGCTGGGGTTGATTAGCAAAGTCCTGTAAAGGATATGCAATTAACTTTAACTTTATATGTTTAGAACATATTTTACGATATGTTAAGATTTACCTGTTTTCTTCTTTGATACATCTAGTACACTTTGGTGGAGGTGTTTGGGGAGTTCTGTCTGTTGCTCTTTTAAAATATGACACTGGTCTACTATTGAACTGGGACAGAAGATCTGGATTGGTAAGCGCATAACTATTTCTTTGTTAAAACAATGCATACTTGTAAACAATCCGATTACTTTGTTGTTATCTGTACTTTGAAGTACTTAGTCTATTATATTGTGTCTGCTATGTAAGCACTAAATCTACTTGACTCATCTACGGGTGTGTTTCCATAATAGTGACTTAAATTTCCTAGTACTTAGTCTACTGTACATTACACACACTTTAAAGTACTTAGTTTACTGTACATTACATACACTTTAAAGTACTTAGTTTACTGTACATTACATACACTTTAAAGTACTTAGTTTACTGTACATTGCATACACTTTAAAGTACTTAGTTTACTGTACATTACATACACTTTAAAGTACTTAGTTTACTGTACATTACATACACTTTAAAGTACTTTGTTTACTGTACATTACATACACTTTAAAGTACTTTGTTTACTGTACATTACATACACTTTAAAGTACTAGTTACTGTACATTATACACTTTAAAGTACTTAGTGTTTCCATTTCTACTAATCTGCTTCATATGTACTTCGGAGTAACTAATTTACTATATTTATGTATAATTGTAAGCACTTAGTTTGATTTTCTTACATGCACTACAGTGCATTAATCACACACACATATATACCGAAAACATTAAAATGTCCATGAGTATTTTTGCAGATCGTAGAGCTTGTGATTTCATATTTCTATACCCACGTATGAAGGATGTATCAGAACAAATGAATTTCCTCACTTGCGTAATGCTGGGTGAGAGAAATGAACATACAATCCATTTTGTCATTTTTGAAAAGGTAACGCTCTGCGCATTGGGATCATCCGTCCCATATAAACATGGGACTATCAGTCACAACTAAACATGGTATCGACGCCACATATAAATATGACATGATCCGTCACATATAAACATGGAAATATATGTCCCGCGTAGATATCAGAGAAAGGTATGTGTGCGGGTTAACCTATAATTATGTTGCTTATCAAGAAATGTAATTACTTCTACTCAGATGCTTGGCTGGCAGCTGACTGGAATATGCGCTATCACCGCCTGGACAGGTTTCTTTAGCGCCCTGATGTTTGGTATCATGAAGCTGTTTGGTATCTTGAGAGTATCGGAAGAGATGGAGAGAAAAGGTAAGAGCAGATTCGATATGCTTGCTTGTCATAACGCTTTTTTGTTTTTATACTTGTGGTTTTGAGGGGGTAACAAGCATTGATTAATACGTTCACAAGTAGAACTGATCTCTTAAAAGATATAATAATTAGTTATTTAACAACATGTGTAACGTATTGTGAATTCAATGTGTGCACTGCCCGTTTGTGAGAAATCAGAGGGCGTGAAACATGAAAATTCAGTGGATTTTGTGTTCTATTTTTTAATACTTTGTTTTCAACTGTAATGTATATTTTCCTTAACACAAAATATTTAAAACATATCCAAGAACATCATTTAAAAACAAATAATTTTGATATTTTTCTCCTTATTTTTGCCAAACATTAGTTTCTGTTAATGGTTACATCTGTCAATGTTATTGCTTTTATGAGACTATGCTATTATAACGATCAGAATGAGAAACGTTTTTTTCAGTTTATCTTTTCGAAAATTAGTTAGTTCAACGGGGACATTTGGGGAGGGGAGGGGATAGAGGATTCTTGTCTAAACTTTAACGGGTGCGTCAGCTGATAAAGGTTGAGAGCCACTGCAGTATAAGATCATAAGAGCTTTTTTGTCATCTAGCTGGGTCGCAACAAACCATCTCTACATTTCTTAGACTTTTCTTCGCCGGTGCTAGGGTTTGTGCAACGTCGCTAAGATATTCATCTGCCCGTCTGCCCAGCGTGTTCGTAGCGCGTTGGACAACGGGTGACTATCCCTCTGTGTGTGCGAATTCAATTCCGGGGGATGGCAGAAAAAGCCACAGATTCCCCAGATTTACGGTGTTGGTGGCACCGAACCGAAGGGTTACGATGTCCATGGCACCGATCCGAAGAGCTGAAAAGCTCAAGTGCTTCTGGATCGGGGGAGGGAAAGGATATTCGTCTGTAAGAAGATTATTATTGGAGCACACATGGTTTATCACTGAAATGCGATAATGATGGTTCAATCAATAGTATTGCGTCACATCACTATCTAATAACAATTTCGTATCTGACTAATAACACATTTATCTTTGATCTGCCTTGCGTTCTATTCTTCCTGACCGTTATGAATTACCATGGGTAATGAAGACATTGAGTGATAACTTTGTAACATCTTCTTTCTTCTTTTGTCTACTAACGTTTTGCCTCACGGCGTCAGGATAAGAAGAGATTTCTAGAACGGTCCTTTTGTCTGTGCTTCATAAATGGTGTTTTCGCTACCAAATGTGTATTATTGGGCTACTCCGATACAGTCTAATATCTTATTATAATATATATATATATATATATATATCATATCTTAGCTCCGTAATTAGCAACAAATGTGATTGTTCAAACGAAACTATATTTAGTAATTCTGAAGATGGTTAGTACGAGACACTACTTCCAAGAGTTAAACTTCCCGATGGATATGCAATTTCATGTGACAACATATGGGTGTGAACTATGGACCAAAATACACAAATTCGAACCAAAAAAACCTAATCTTTTTAAATAGTGAGTTAGAAAAGAAATTTTCAGAATATCTTGGACAGATAAGAGAAAAAATACGGACATCCTGAACATCTAGGAATATTGGCTCATTAATATCATGTTCTAAAATTCTTAAATATTGTTGTCCCATTAAAGTTCACAGTGGTTTGGAGTTCACAGTGGTTTGAAGTTCACAGTGGTTTGGAGTTCACAGTGGTTTGAAGTTCACAGTGGTTTGGATTTCACAGTGGTTTGGAGTTCACAGTGGTTTGGAGTTCACAGTGAATGTAGGGTATGGTCTCTGTAAGACGATGACGGGGAAAAGACGACAGTTGCAGTAGAACATTAAAGAAATCTTGAATATAACGTTCAAGGAAGCTGGAGAACTAGCTAGCAATCAAGATTATTTCAGTTGGGCTGTGATGAGAAAGACGTTCTGAAAAGCTTATACTACATCATGATCTTTCACGACATTTATTATGATAAAAATATCTTATTTGTTGTAGCTCGTATCTCTTCTTTCATTAGACAACCTGTTATCAATGTTTCATTCTTGTATATCAATTTGTTTGTTCTTTTCTTTGTCTGAGAGTCACATATACTCACAATAATAAGGGGTCTCTGTAGCGTAGAGATTAGATGCACGTCTCTGTGGCGTAGAGATTAGGTGCACGTCTCTGTGGTGTAGAGATTAGGTGCTCGTCTCTGTAGTGTAGAGATTAGGTGCACGTCTCTGTGGTGTAGAGATTAGGTGCTCGTCTCTGTAGCGTAGAGATTAGGTGCACGTCTCTGTGGTGTAGAGAGTAGGTGCACGTCTCTGTAGCGTAGAGATTAGGTGCACGTCTCTGTGGTGTAGAGATTAGGTGCTCGTCTCTGTAGCGTAGAGATTAGGTGCACGTCTCTGTAGCGTAGAGATTAGGTGCTCGTCTCTGTAGCGTAGAGATTAGGTGCACGTCTCTGTAGCGTAGAGATTAGGTGCACGTCTCTGTAGTGTAGAGATTAGGTGCACGTCTCTGTGGTGTAGAGATTAGGTGCACGTCTCTGTAGTGTAGAGATTAGATGCACGTCTCTGTAGCGTAGAGATTAGATGCACGTCTCTGTGGCGTAGAGATTAGATGCACGTCTCTGTGGTGTAGAGATTAGGTGCACGTCTCTGTGGTGTAGAGATTAGGTGCACGTCTCTGTAGCGTAGAGATTAGGTGCACGTCTCTGTGGTGTAGAGATTAGGTGCACGTCTCTGTAGTGTAGAGATTAGGTGCACGTCTCTGTGGTGTAGAGATTAGATGCTCGTCTCTGTGGTGTAGAGATTAGGTGCACGTCTCTGTGGTGTAGAGATTAGGTGCACGTCTCTGTGGTGTAGAGATTAGGTGCCCGTATCTCGTGTCAATGGTACAAGGTTCGCTCCCTCATGAAGCCATCTGGATATTTTTCCAGATATTCCTGATCTCAGTGCAGGTGAGATCGAGTTCCTAGTCCTATAGGAGACGGACCATAAAACGTAGCTCCCGTGTTCAAGTTGAGCATGTAAAAGAACCCATGGCAGTTCAAAATTGAGAACAGTATGAAAAGCCGCTGTCCCGGCAAAATTCTCCAGAAAAAAAATTTGAAATAAAAATTCCTACAAAATATATTTCGCAACCTTCCAAAATCACATAGCACACCCTCGCCGGTGCTGCGAAGTTCGTGCACTGCAACTGAGATCATCATGCGTAAGAAAGAGATAGGATTGGTTACTCACCGATCTGCGCTAATGATATATAAATCAATCAGTTCTCCCAATAATCTTTTTCACTCACTCACTTTCTGAATCTTTCACACTCACGCTCTCACGCACACGCACGAGTGTACGGTGTCTAATATGTGCTTTTATTTTATAATTCAGGGCTAGATGTTCCCAAGCATGGCGGACCAGCTTTTCCATTAGAATCTTATGGCCATGGATATGTGGAGACGCTATTAACTATCCTGGAGAATGGACAGTTGTCGTCTGTACAAATAGGTGAGATACACAAGACAAACAATTCAGAAACCTTGACATTGACAGTTAACTTTTAGTGGAACAGGGCAGAAGTCATGTTTTTACAAGCCATTTGTTTTTAGAATGAAAACGCCCTTTAGTTCGGCTCCTGGTAACAAGAAATCTAACCTAAAGCCACGTAGTGTGGCGTTTGACCCACAAAGAGTTAATAAACATAATTCAACAACTATAATTAGTTTGAAAATAGAAGTACGGGTGGTTACAGAGGGCGTTGACGTGGTTATCTCTTTTTGTTACCATTAAAAATCCTTTATCATTCAAAGAATTTGAATAGAAAATGTTCTGTGTAACTATAAGTTATAGCTTTCAATTAGCTAAATGATTAAGCACTTGTCGTTTAAGACTAGAGAAACTCAATTTGTACAACTTGATGTGCACAGCAACAGAGTACAGTTCTCACAAAATGGTGCCACAGTCACCAAGACATAACTCAGTGTTCGAACTTTTCGAATTGGGAAAAGAATAAAAAAAGGTTTCGAATTGGGAATACAATAAAAATGGTTTCGAATTGGGAATACAATAAAAATGGTTTCGAATTGGGAAAACAATAAAAATGGTTTCGAATTGGGAATACAATAAAAATGGTTTCGAATTGGGAATACAATAAAAATGGTTTCGAATTGGGAAAACAATAAAAATGGTTTCGAATTGGGAAAACAATAAAAATGGTTTCGAATTGGGAAAACAATAAAAATGGTTTCGAATTGGGAAAACAATAAAAATTGTGGTAGAGACTATTATGTAAATATTTTGGATGCTGACGCTTTCAGTCTGCTAAAAGAGACAAAGCACCCATGGGTTGTATCTAACACGTTGTCTGTAATTATGTTTACTATTTCTGACGCTTTTTTCAGTGTCGAAATACATGGTCAGTAACATTATACTTTAAGAATAGGAATCCAACTTATACATGTAGCAAGCACAGCGACTACAAAAGTCACATCACCTCATTGGTGGTTAAACCAGAGGCAAGTAGCCGTTGGGTCTCCCACCATTAGTATGTAGGGAGCATTGGCTACCTATGCATGTGAAGACTGGATCCAGATGACTTCGTGAATGAGGCTACTAGCAGGCTTAACAGTTAGAAAGGTGGATCACAGCAGAGCAGTGTACCGCATAGATCACGGATAGGCACGTAGAAAACCCTGACCATCCACTGCATCTAGTACTATCTCCTGTCGTTTCAACTTGCCTTACTACCAAAGAATGAGGGTGAAGAATATCGCAACTTTTCCTCACTTTTTACAAATGCAGCGCAAACTACAGTTTCAAACAACTACAAATCACACCAGAGAGTGCAGCAGCACAAGTCTGAGACTGCTATCATTATCGCGTACTACAGGCGGCCATATATTCTCTTAAACACTCAGATGCTAGTACGTTGCTTAAAAATAGGTAAAACATTAAGGATAAAATAAATACATAAAGAATATATGAAATACATATTTTATAAACAATAATAATAATGATGAAATAAAAAGAAATGGAAGTGGTTGGGACATATATACAGATGACCAGACACCCACATGTAAATCTGAAATGGCATCAAGGATCAAGAGTGGTAGGGAAAGACGTAGAGAGACACGGAGAGTAATTGAAAAGAAAGAAAGGAAGAGATGAGAATATTCTAGCTTTTTCATGATAGATCTTGTTTAAGAAAATAGCCCGTGCGGCGCCGGGGCCCGTAAGGTAAGTAAAGAATAGTACCACTGCGACCTACAAGGCATATCGTAAGAGGCGACTGAGATAGGGCCTAAGGAAGCTACTCTAGTAAATAAAAAGCGTTACAGAAATCGGATGTGCTGGCCTACTTTAGGCGCATAACTGGCAAAATGTACATTCGTTCTTAGGCTCAGATCACATACATATCACACAGTGGTTAACAAGTGGTCGATATGGAGCGTTCGAAGAAGAAAAGGGTTAAGAAAATGTGTTGTTGTTGAGATATTTTGGGCATACTATGAGAAGAGTATATATCAGTTATCATATATTTTACTACAAGTTCATCATCATCATCATCATCAAGTAGCTTGTCCCTTCCGAAACTTGACTCCCATGACAGCAGTCCTGAAAACTCTCAGTTCTGTGCAAGCTGGTCGGCGTCAGCAGCAGTCATTTTCAGATCGTCAATGACATCTTGCACCCATCGTTTTCAAGGTCTTCGTCTTGTTCTTTTTCCAGTCACCATTCCTTCCAACATTATTTTCTCTAGGCACTCATGTCGTTTGATGTGACCGAAATATTTAATTTTCCTTGATGTTATGCTCTTTAAAAACCAACTCTCTTCAATATCAAGCTGTTGCAGTACAGAAACGTTTGTTCTTTTCTCTGTCTATGATATTCTAAGTACTCTTCTGTAACATTTGCATTCAAAGGAATTAATGATCTTCTCTGCCGCTTTGTTAATGGTCCATGTCTCACAACCATTTCTATCAAAGGGAAAACGCAGGCTCTTAAACACGTGATTTTTGTTCTTATGTCAGTCCCTTCCATAGATTAGTTAGTTCTTTTAGTTTTTGCAAAGTTATGTATGCAAGTTATCATGTTATATATTTTCTTACAGGTTATCAAGGCGGTGAATGTAGCGACGCTTCCGATTTTGATCAATGTGAATCTCCGGAAGTAAGCGTCATGAAACATCGGAAGATACACTCGATATCAAACGTACAGCTACATGTTCCACCGTCTAGTGAAGAAAGAGAAAGAATACTGGGCCTAAGAAACGCTGGTTACTTTGGTGACAGTTAATGCTTAGCTAAGAAATTGTATTACACCTAATCTGCGACAGTGAGCTTGTACATATCTTTCTTGATGTATTATATATTAAATTGTATATACATTTAAAAAAATAGTTTATAAAAGGTGGTTAGAGGAGATTCATTGACTTTACAGAACCGGGTTTCCTATTATATCTTGGTCCATCTTGGGAAGAGATAGCACGCCAAAGGTGGTTAAAGTCGCTTCATTGACTTTACAGAACCCTGTTTTCAATTATATCTTGGTCTACCTTGGGAAGAGATAGCACGCCAAAGGTGGTTAACCACGGTGCATTGACTTAACAGACCACGATTTTCTCTTATATCTTGGTCCATCTTGGGAAGAGATAGCACGCCAAAGGTGGTTAACCACGGTGCATTGACTTAACAGACCACGATTTTCTCTTATATCTTGGCCCGTCTCTGGCAAAAAAAGGAACTTTCCATACATGGAGGACTGCAGAAACATGGCATCTGTAATTCGGTTTTCTCTAGCGAAAATAGTCAAGCTGATTACCATGCATTCTGAAGGTCGTAGGCTAGAATCCATACCGCTTCATTTGATTCACGAATGCTTTACTTTCAGAGATCCATAGGACTGTTGCTTGAGCTACGAAGTTCAATGCTCTCGGCAGGTGAAAACCATTTCTGCCAAAGATGGACCTGATGTATATTTGGAAACCCAGTAGTATAGTGTAATTTATTCATCTTTAAAATTTGTGTTGGCATATTATAACTTAATAACAGTTTACCTAGAAACCGTAACAATTCTAATAACTTTATATGCGAACAGAACAATACACCTACTATCATGTGATGGCGTAGAACAGCGTTTCTAAAACTGGGGTCCTCGAGGTACTCACAGGGGGTACACGATGTAATCACATGGAGTCCTCGATGTACTCACATGGGGTACTCAAGCGCTTGAAGAAATATTATGATCTTTGACATTTCAAACAGAAAATAAATTTCAAAAACATGTATAAATAACAGTGTTAAACTAGTTCCGATGCCAAATCAAAGGAACTGGACCGGTCCGGAGTCTAAATGTGTGACATGACAAAATGAAAGATCTTTTGAAGTTTCCAGCAGTCTGAAAATTGGAGCCAGCTTGACTATTGGTCCTGTTTTTGTCATATACATGCAATCTACCATAAAATGTAACAATTTGTCTTCTTTGTGTTCCTTTAATGTAACAATTTGTCTTCTTTGTGTTCCTTTAATGTAACAATTTGTCTTCTTTTGTGTTCCTTTAATGTAACAATTTGTCTTCTTTTGTGTTCCTTTAATGTAACAATGTGTCTTTTGTGTTCCTTTAATGTAACGATTTGTCTTTGTGTTCTTTTTTAATGTAACAATGCTTCTTTTGTGTTCCTTTAATGTAACGATTTGTCTTTGTTTCCTTTAATGTAACAATGTGTCTTTTGTGTTCCTTTAATGTAACAATTTGTCTTTGTGTTCTTTAATGTAACAATGTGTCTTCTTTTGTGTTCCTTTACTGTAACAATGTGTCTTCTTTTGTGTTCCTTTACTGTAACAATGTGTCTTTTGTGTTCCTTTAATGTAACAATGTGTCTTTTGTGTTCCTTTAATGTAACAATTTGTCTTTTGTGTTCCTTTAATGTAACAATTTGTCTTTGTGTCTTTAATGTAACAATTTGTCTTTGTGTTCCTTAATGTAACAATGTGTCTCTTTTATGTTCCTTTAATGTAACAATTTGTCTTTTGTGTTCCTTTAATGTAACAATTTGTCTTTTGTGTTCCTTTAATGTAACAATTTGTCTTTTGTGTTCCTTTAATGTAACAATGTGTCTTCTTTGTGTTCCTTTAATGTAACAATTTGTCTTTGTGATCCTTTAATGTAACAATTTGTCTTTTGTGTTCCTTTAATGTAACAATGGTCTTTTTGTGTTCCTTTAATGTAACAATGTGTCTTCTTTATGTTCCTTTAATGTAAAATTTGTCTTTGTGTTCCTTTAATGTAACAATTTGTCTTCTTTGTGTTCCTTTAATGTAACAATGTGTCTTCTTTGTGTTCCTTTAATGTAACAATTTGTCTTTTGTGTTCCTTTAATGTAACAATTTGTCTTCTTTTGTGTTCCTTTAATGTAACAATGTGTCTTCTTTTGTGTTCCTTTAATGTAACAATTTGTCTTTTGTGTTCCTTTAATGTAACAATTTGTCTTTTGTGTTCCTTTAATGTAACAATTTGTCTTCTTTTGTGTTCCTTTAATGTAACGATTTGTCTTTTGTGTTCCTTTAATGTAACGATTTGTCTTCTTTTGTGTTCCTTTAATGTAACAATGTGTCTTTTTTTGTGTTCCTTTAATGTAACAATGTGTCTTTTGTGTTCCTTTAATGTAACAATGTGTCTTTTGTGTTCCTTTAATGTAACGATTTGTATTTTGTGTTCCTTTAATGTAACAATGTGTCTTCTTTTGTGTTCCTTTAATGTAACAATGTGTCTTTTGTGTTCCTTTAATGTAACGATTTGTATTTTGTGTTCCTTTAATGTAACAATGTGTCTTCTTTTGTGTTCCTTTAATGTAACAATGTGTCTTTTGTGTTCCTTTAATGTAACAATTTGTCTTTCGTGTTCCTTTAATGTAACAATTTGTCTTCTTTTGTGTTCCTTTAATGTAACGATGTGTCTTTTGTGTTCCTTTAATGTAACAATGTGTCTTTTGTGTTCCTTTAATGTAACAATGTGTCTTTTGTGTTCCTTTAATGTAACAATGTGTCTTCTTTTGTGTTCCTTTAATGTAACAATGTGTCTTCTTTTGTGTTCCTTTAATGTAACAATGTGTCTTTTGTGTTCCTTTAATGTAACAATGTGTCTTCTTTGTGTTCCTTTAATGTAACAATGTGTCTTTTGTGTTCCTTTAATGTAACAATGTGTCTTCTTTGTGTTCCTTTAATGTAACAATGTGTCTTCTTTTGTGTTCCTTTAATGTAACAATGTGTCTTTTTTTGTGTTCCTTTAATGTAACAATGTGTCTTTTGTGTTCCTTTAATGTAACAATGTGTCTTCTTTGTGTTCCTTTAATGTAACAATGTGTCTTCTTTTGTGTTCCTTTAATGTAACAATGTGTCTTTTGTGTTCCTTTAATGTACCAATTTGTTTTTTGTGTTCCTTTAATGTAACAATGTGTCTTCTTTTGTGTTCCTTTAATGTAACAATGTGTCTTTTGTGTTCCTTTAATGTAACGATTTGTCTTTTGTGTTCCTTTAATGTAACAATGTGTCTTTTGTGTTCCTTTAATGTAACGATGTGTCTTTTGTGTTCCTTTAATGTAACGATGTGTCTTTTGTGTTCCTTTAATGTAACGATTTGTCTTTTGTGTTCCTTTAATGTAACGATTTGTCTTTTGTGTTCCTTTAATGTAACAATGTGTCTTTTGTGTTCCTTTAATGTAACGATGTGTCTTTTGTGTTCCTTTAATGTAACAATGTGTCTTTTGTGTTCCTTTAATGTAACGATTTGTCTTTTGTGTTCCTTTAATGTAACGATTTGTCTTTTGTGTTCCTTTAATGTAACAATGTGTCTTTTGTGTTCCTTTAATGTAACGATTTGTCTTTTGTGTTCCTTTAATGTAACAATGTGTCTTTTTTTGTGTTCCTTTAATGTAACAATGTGTCTTTTGTGTTCCTTTAATGTAACAATTTGTCTTTTGTGTTTCTTTAATGTAACAATTGTCTTTGTGTTCCTTTAATGTAAATTTGTCTTTGTGTTCCTTTAATGTAACAATGTGTCTTCTTTATGTTCCTTTAATGTAACAATTTGTCTTTCGTGTTCCTTTAATGTATAAATTTGTCTTCTTTTGTGTTCCTTTAATGTAACAATGTGTCTTTTGTGTTCCTTTAATGTAACAATTGTCTTCTTTGTGTTCCTTTAATGTAACGATTTGCTTTTGTGTTCCTTTAATGTAACAATGTGTCTTTGTGTTCCTTTAATGTAACAATTTGTCTTTGTGTTCCTTTAATGTAACAATGTGTCTTCTTTTGTGTTCCTTTAATGAAACAATTTGTCTTTTGTGTTCCTTTAATGTAACAATGTGTCTTCTTTTATGTTCCTTTAATGTAACAATTTGTCTTTTGTGTTACTTTAATGTAACAATTTGTCTTTTGTGTTCCTTTAATGTAACAATATGTCTTCTTTTGTGTTCCTTTAATGTAACAATGTGTCTTCTTTTGTGTTCCTTTAATGTAACAATGTGTCTTTTGTGTTCCTTTAATGTAACAATGTGTCTTCTTTGTGTTCCTTTAATGTAACAATGTGTCTTCTTTGTGTTCCTTTAATGTAACAATGTGTCTTTGTGTTCCTTTAATGTAACAATGTGTCTTGTGTTCCTCTAATGTAACAATGTGTCTTCTTTTGTGTTCCTTTAATGTAACAATGTGTCTTCTTTTGTGTTCCTTTACTGTAACAATGTGTCTTTGTGTTCTTTAATGTAACAATATGTCTTCTTTGTGTTCCTTTAATGTAACGATTTGTCTTTTTGTGTTCCTTTAATGTAACAATGTGTCTTTGTGTTCTTTAATGTAACAATGTGTCTTTGTGTTCCTTTAATGTAACAATGTGTCTTTTGTGTTCCTTTAATGTAACAATGTGTCTTTGTGTTCCTTAATGTAACAATGTGTCTTTTGTGTTCCTTTAATGTAACAATGTGTCTTTTTTTGTGTTCCTTTAATGTAACAATGTGTCTTTGTGTCCTTTAATGTAACAATGTGTCTTTGTGTTCCTTTAATGTAACAATGTGTCTTTGTGTTCCTTTAATGTAACAATTTTCTTTTGTGTTCCTTTAATGTAACAATGTGTCTTCTTTTGTGTTCCTTTAATGTAACGATTTGTATTTTGTGTTCCTTTAATGTAACAATGTGTCTTTTTGTGTCCTTTAAAGTAACAATGTGTCTTTTGTGTTCCTTTAATGTAACAATTTGTCTTTCGTGTTCCTTTAATGTAACAATTTGTCTTCTTTTGTGTTCCTTTAATGTAACGATGTGTCTTTTGTGTTCCTTTAATG
This sequence comes from Arion vulgaris, assembly GCA_020796225.1. Classification (NCBI taxonomy): domain Eukaryota; kingdom Metazoa; phylum Mollusca; class Gastropoda; order Stylommatophora; family Arionidae; genus Arion; species Arion vulgaris. Next base: position 28,338,570 of record CM036761.1, on the reverse strand, counting down.
TAACAATGTGTCTTTTGTGTTCCTTTAATGTAACAATGTGTCTTTTGTGTTCCTTTAATGTAACAATGTGCTTCTTTGTGTTCCTTTAATGTAACAATGTGTCTTCTTTTGTGTTCCTTTAATGTAACAATGTGTCTTTTGTGTTCCTTTAATGTAACAATGTGTCTTCTTTGTGTTCCTTTAATGTAACAATGTGTCTTTTGTGTTCCTTTAATGTAACAATGTGTCTTCTTTGTGTTCCTTTAATGTAACAATGTGTTCTTTGTGTTCCTTTAATGTAACAATGTGTCTTTTTGTGTTCCTTTAATGTAACAATGTGTCTTTTGTGTTCCTTTAATGTAACAATGTGTCTTCTTTTGTGTTCCTTTAATGTAACAATGTGTCTTCTTTTGTGTTCCTTTAATGTAACAATGTGTCTTTTGTGTTCCTTTAATGTACCAATTTGTTTTTTGTGTTCCTTTAATGTAACAATGTGTCTTCTTTTGTGTTCCTTTAATGTAACAATGTGTCTTTTGTGTTCTTTAATGTAACGATTTGTCTTTTGTGTTCCTTTAATGTAACAATGTGTCTTTTGTGTTCCTTTAATGTAACGATGTGTCTTTTGTGTTCCTTTAATGTAACGATGTGTCTTTTGTGTTCCTTTAATGTAACGATTTGTCTTTTGTGTTCCTTTAATGTAACGATTTGTCTTTTGTGTTCCTTTAATGTAACAATGTGTCTTTTGTGTTCCTTTAATGTAACGATGTGTCTTTTGTGTTCCTTTAATGTAACAATGTGTCTTTTGTGTTCCTTTAATGTAACGATTTGTCTTTTGTGTTCCTTTAATGTAACGATTTGTCTTTTGTGTTCCTTTAATGTAACAATGTGTCTTCTTTTGTGTTCCTTTAATGTAACGATTTGTCTGTTGTGTTCCTTTAATGTAACAATGTGTCTTTTGTGTTCCTTTAATGTAACAATGTGTCTTTCGTGTTCCTTTAATGTATAAATTTGTCTTCTTTTGTGTTCCTTTAATGTAACAATGTGTCTTTTGTGTTCCTTTAATGTAACAATGTGTCTTCTTTGTGTTCCTTAATGTAACGATTTGTCTTTTGTGTTCCTTTAATGTAACAATGTGTCTTTTGTGTTCCTTTAATGTAACAATTTGTCTTTTGTGTTCCTTTAATGTAACAATGTGTCTTCTTTTGTGTTCCTTTAATGTAACAATTTGTCTTTTGTGTTCCTTTAATGTAACAAAGTGTCTTCTTATGTGTTTTTTAATGTAACTATTTGTCTTTTGTGTTCCTTTAATGTAACAATGTGTCTTCTTTTATGTTCCTTTAATGTAACAATTTGTCTTTTGTGTTACTTTAATGTAACAATTTGTCTTTTGTGTTCCTTTAATGTAACAATATGTCTTCTTTTGTGTTCCTTTAATGTAACAATGTGTCTTTTCTGTTCCTTTAATGTAACAATGTGTCTTCTTTTGTGTTCCTTTAATGTAACAATGTGTCTTTTTTTGTGTTCCTTTAATGTAACAATGTGTCTTTTGTGTTCCTTTAATGTAACAATGTGTCTTCTTTGTGTTCCTTTAATGTAACAATGTGTCTTTGTGTTCCTTTAATGTAACAATGTGTCTTTGTTCCTTTAATGTAACAATGTGTCTTCTTTTGTGTTCTTTAATGTAACAATGTGCTTCTTTTGTGTTCCTTTAATGTAACATATGTGTCTTTTGTGTTCCTTTAATGTAACAATATGTCTTCTTTTGTGTTCCTTTAATGTAACGATTTGTCTTTTGTGTTCCTTTAATGTAACAATGTGTCTTTTGTGTTCCTTTAATGTAACAATGTGTCTTTTTTTGTGTTCCTTTAATGTAACAATGTGTCTTTTGTGTTCCTTTAATGTAACAATGTGTCTTTTGTGTTCCTTTAATGTAACAATGTGTCTTTTTTTGTGTTCCTTTAATGTAACAATGTGTCTTTTGTGTTCCTTTAATGTAAATATGTCTTTTGTGTTCCTTTAATGTAACAATGTGTCTTTGTGTTCCTTTAATGTAACAATGTGTCTTTTGTGTTCCTTTAATGTAACAATGTGTCTTTTGTGTTCCTTTAATGTAACAATTTGTCTTTTGTGTTCCTTTAATGTAACAATGTGTTTCTTTGTGTTCCTTTAATGTAACAATGTGTCTTTGTGTTCCTTTAATGTAACAATGTCTTTCTTTTGTTTCCTTTAATGTAACAATGTGTCTTTTGTGTTCCTTTAATGTAACAATGTGTCTTGTGTTCCTTTAATGTAACAATGTGTCTTCTTTTGTGTTCCTTTAATGTAACAATGTGTCTTCTTTTGTGTTACTTTAATGTAACAATGTGTCTTTTGTGTTCCTTTAATGTAACAATGTGTCTTCTTTGTGTTCCTTTAATGTAACAATGTGTCTTCTTTTGTGTTCCTTTAATGTAACAATTTGTCTTTTGTGTTCCTTTAATGTAACAATGTGTCTTTTGTGTTCCTTTAATGTAACAATTTGTCTTTTGTGTTCCTTTAATGTAACAATGTGTCTTTTTTTGTGTTCCTTTAATGTAACAATGTGTCTTTTGTGTTCCTTTAATGTAACAATGTGTCTTTTGTGTTCCTTTAATGTAACAATGTGTCTTTTGTGTTCCTTTAATGTAACAATGTGTCTTTTGTGTTCCTTTAATGTAACAATTTGTCTTTTGTGTTCCTTTAATGTAACAATGTGTCTTCTTTTGTGTTCCTTTAATGTAACAATGTGTCTTTTTTTGTGTTCCTTTAATGTAACAATGTTCTTCTTTGTGTTCCTTTAATGTAACAATGTGTCTTTTGTGTTCCTTTAATGTAACAATGTGTCTTGTGTTCCTTTAATGTAACAATGTGTCTTCTTTTGTGTTCCTTTTTAATGTACAATGTTTCTTTTGTGTTACTTTAATGTAACAATGTGTCTTTGTGTTCCTTTAATGTAACAATGTGTCTTCTTTGTGTTCCTTTAATGTAACAATGTGTCTTCTTTTGTGTTCCTTTAATGTAACAATTTGTCTTTTGTGTTCCTTTAATGTAACAATGTGTCTTTTGTGTTCCTTTAATGTAACAATTTGTCTTTTGTGTTCCTTTAATGTAACAATGTGTCTTTTTTTGTGTTCCTTTAATGTAACAATGTGTCTTTTGTGTTCCTTTAATGTAACAATGTGTCTTTTGTGTTCCTTTAATGTAACAATGTGTCTTTTGTGTTCCTTTAATGTAACGATTTGTCTTTTGTGTTCCTTTAATGTAACAATGTGCTTCTTTGTGTTCCTTTAATGTAACAATGTGTCTTTTGTGTTCCTTTAATGTAACAATTTGTCTTTTGTGTTCCTTTAATGTAACAATGTGTCTTTTGTGTTCCTTTAATGTAACGATTTGTCTTTTGTGTTCCTTTAATGTAACAATGTCTCTTTGTGTTCCTTTAATGTAACAATTGTCTTTGTGTTCCTTTAATGTAACAATGTGTCTTGTGTTCCTTTAATGTAACAATGTGTCTTCTTTTGTGTTCCTTTAATGTAACAATGTGTCTTCTTTTGTGTTCCTTTAATGTAACAATGTGTCTTTTGTGTTCCTTTAATGTAACGTGTCTTCTTTTGTGTTCCTTTAATGTAACAATGTGTCTTCTTTTGTGTTCCTTTAATGTAACAATTTGTTTTTTGTGTTCCTTTAATGTAACAATGTGTCTTCTTTTGTGTTCCTTTAATGTAACAATTTGTCTTTTATGTTCCTTTAATGTAACAATTTGTCTTTTGTGTTCCTTTAATGTAACGATTTGTCTTTTGTGTTCCTTTAATGTAACAATGTGTCTTTTTTTGTGTTCCTTTAATGTAACAATGTGTCTTTTGTGTTCCTTTAATGTAACAATGTGTCTTTTGTGTTCCTTTAATGTAACAATGTGTCTTTTTTTGTGTTCCTTTAATGTAACAATGTGTCTTTTGTGTTCCTTTAATGTAACAATGTGTCTTTTGTGTTCCTTTAATGTAACGATTTGTCTTTTGTGTTCCTTTAATGTAACAATGTGTCTTCTTTGTGTTCCTTTAATGTAACAATGTGTCTTTGTGTTCCTTTAATGTAACGATTTGTCTTTGTGTTCCTTTAATGTAACGATTTGTCTTTTGTGTTCCTTTAATGTAACAATGTGTCTTTTGTGTTCCTTTAATGTAACAATGTGTCTTTTGTGTTCCTTTAATTTAACAATGTGTCTTTTGTGTTCCTTTAATGTAACGATTTGTCTTTTGTGTTCCTTTAATGTAACGATTTGTCTTTTGTGTTCCTTTAATGTAACAATTTGTCTTTTGTGTTCCTTTAATGTAACAATTTGTCTTTTGTGTTCCTTTAATGTAACAATGTGTCTTCTTTGTGTTCCTTTAATGTAACAATGTGTCTTTTGTGTTCCTTTAATGTAACGATTTGTTTTTATGTTCCTTTAATGTAGCAATGTGTCTTCTTTTGTGTTCCTTTAATGTAACAATGTGTCTTTTGTGTTCCTTTAATGTAACAATGTGTCTTTTTTGTTCCTTTAATGTAACTGTCTTTTTGTGTTCCTTTAATGTAAAATTTTCTTTGTTGTGTCATATAATGTAACATTTTTCTTCTCTTGTGGTCATATAATGTAACAACTTTCTTTCTCTTGTGATCATATAATGTAACAACTTTCTGGATCATATAATGTAAAACTTTCTTGTTCTTGGTTCATAATTAACAATTTTCCTTCTCTTGTAATCATATTATTTATTGAACCCATTTATGAATAACAGGTTTCCTAACATGTATTATGTTATATTAATTATCAGCAACTAAAGAACATATAGTTAAGTCCTGTATTTATAAAGACATTGTTGAAGTCCGACAGAGACTGGGAAAGAACGTTCATGAGATAAAACAATAGACACTCGTAAATGTATAGACAATGGATAATGAGGAACGGAAAAAGAACTATACGAGATATTTATCTGAATACGGCTAAACACATTGCACGTAGAATTTACACGTCACAGCTTGTGGTTGAAAGGAAAACGAGTACACCAATAGATCTTGTTGACACTTTTCTGGATTGGCAATTATATAAGGATCTAAGAATCGAATGTGCTAATAATCAAAAATATTTATTGAATGTCTGCTTACATGTAAAAAAAAAGATGGATCTCAGAGTTAACAGAGGCTACGAAAGACACTTTATAAAGCGCATACAAAAGCGCGTTCTAGAAATCTGTTCTTATCCTGACGCTATGAGATAAAGCAGGATAAGAAAAAACAATTACTAAAAAAGTATAATTGATAAAATTTCATATTTTAATGTTTGTGTTCAGAACGAAAGTAGAGACATGGCACGTGAATAAAGTACGAATCTGGTTGAGGTTGTATCTTTGTGTCTTTGAAAATACCTAGTTAAAATGGGTTAATGATTAGTTCATAATGAGTTAATAATGAGTTGTACTGAAATAAAGTTTTCAATTTCAACGCGGATTCAATTTTAATATATGCCAGTGATAGCTGGTAGTGACTATATTGATGTAGAAAATAAGTTGAATGTATTTGAAAATAGATGTCTGTAAAAAATATTTAACTAAAATGGAATTAATTCAGGAGAGGGGATGAAATCAGAGATGTCTGGCAGTTCACTAGTCTTAACTGTTATTTAAAATAGAAGATGGAGATCTGTTGAGTATACTTCGAGAGGAAATGATCAAATATTCACATAGAAGGCATTGGAGTGGGACTCAACTGTTTCAAGAAAAAGGATGCCCTTGGAAAACCCTAAAACAAACGTTTCTGGGAGAGTTGAGAAATATCAAACTCAATTCCATAGACGAAATCGAACTACCTGAAATGGATAAAGTGAAGTGGAAAAATTGATTGTAGACCATATGTGGCGTAAAGGTACGAGATAAATATAAAATAATAATAATGAGTTATAGAGTGAGCAGCCATGTTATAAAACAATATCCAAAAGTTACTGTAATTGCGTTGCGGGGCAACACTGTGTGAAAATATTCTTCACTTTTCAACTCCCAAAGGAGCACAGGTCTTCAACAAACGTCTTCCAGCACTTCCTCTCTCATTCTATAACTTTCAATTCTTTCCATGTTTTACCTATCCTTTTAATATCAGTCTCCAGCTCTCTGCGGGTTCCAAAGCAGTGCCTGTCTTGCTATGCTTCCAGTCGGACTTCTCAATGTGTGTCCTATTCATCGCCAGCGCCTCTTCCTTAGCTCTTTCTCCACTGATAACTACTTAGTTGTCTCTGTTCCTCGTTCGTAATCTTATCATACCATCTCAGTCCATCTGTTCTACGCAAACATAAATTTATGATGGTCTGTAGTTTTCTGGTGGTTTCTTTTGTTGTCCTCCATTTTTCCGAACCATAGAACAGCACTGATTTCACATTTGATTGAAAGATTCTCAGCTTTGTTTTTGTTTTGATCTCCTTTAACTTCCATATCTTACTCAATGCAATAACGTTTCCTTGCTTTTAAATCACTCTCTGCAAAAATACATGGACATCCTCTCAAAAGACCTAGCTGGGAAATGATAGTACCATTCAACAACACAGACCTACAGCCCAACTTCACAGTGATAACAACATTTCCAAATGTAGACAAAAGGGTGAAGAAACAGGTCCCATCTTGAGAGCAAAGACACTAGAACACATTGACACCTTATACCCCATCCGAGTGGACCCATATATACACAGATGGATCATCATACACGACAGCGAGAAAATGGGGGTGGGGTGGAACTATCATCATACTCCAAGACGGCACCACACTAACAAATTCAAGTGCCACTGGAGAAATATCAACAAATTTTAGAGCCGAACAACAGGCAATTGTGGATGCCTCAAAAATACTGCAGCAAAGAAACATCCAAAACAACAAACTTGTCTTCCTCTACGACTGCTTGTCAGTCCTGCAGGCCACACAAAGGGAACCACAAGATACCATGGAAAGAGAGCTGACACTAGAGCTAAACAAGATCTCAGAACACAACAAAATTATTCTCCAGTGGATACCAGCTCACTGTGGCGTACCAGGAAATGAGAGAGCAGACAGGCTGGCTAGGGAGGGAACAAAACTTACACAACACAAACACCCAGTGTTACTACCAGAAACCAAGACACATATCAAGCGAAAGTACAAAGAGATATGGAGGCAGCAAACACCCACAAGATCCCATCAGCAGACTAAACAGAAAACTGCACACAACAATCTTTCGCCTAAGAACAGGTCACTGCAGGCTCAACCACCACATGCACAGAATAAAGCCTGCTCAGACTGCACAGTGTGCATGCCAGACAGAAACACAGACTCCAGAGCACATCCTGCAGTCATGTCCATCATACATACACCAACGAAATGAAATATGGCCTCGTGAACAAAGCTTACAGACCAAGCTATGGTAACTCTCGAAGAACACCAACTGACATGCAGCTTCATAGAGGCAACCCATCTCATGATTTAGACGAGCATACAAAACCGAACGCAAAGAAGTATTCTGATCTTGACATCTTTATTTGTTCCCCTTCTGTGTCTATGTTGCTACAAAGGTATGTGTATGATACTACATCTTGTAGGGCTGTTTCCTTTAGCATAATCTCATTTACATTTGCTGCAATATTCTCATGACCTTGGTCTTCCCCCTGTGTATTTTCAGACCTAGCTGCTGAGACTTATTATTTAGAATGTTTATTTTAAATTTAATCTGTGCGTAATTGTGTGACAGAAATGCCATATCGTCTGCAAAATCTAAGTTGTTTGCCGGTTGTTTGCCGAGGGTGTTGTTCGAGCTCCACAATAATCCTATGGATCTCATGAAATAAATGCACATGTGTCACTATCGGGATTCGAACCTACAACTTTCAGAACGATAGACAAACATCTTAACCCCTTCCCCTTAGAGACCATCTAGCATCACGATAACCTCTGTACACTCCCCTCCTACAGTGTTTCTCTGGTACCCAAATCAAACTGGGCCGACATGACAGCCGTTATGGTCGTATACAAGTCTCACTGTCGTGGCGATTTTCGAACATTGAACTACATGTCTCTCTTTCTCGCGATCGTTCTTAAGCCGTTTTTATCATTCTATTGTGATATATAAACAGCCAAACATCTACGGGATGTACGTGCACAGCCTTCAGTACCTATCCAAGTGCTTATCCTTCGGTAGTGTGTTCGGTTTGCTCTCCGCTAGCCTTTTACTGTCCGCAGCCAAAACCCGCAAGGCAGCAGGTTGATATTGTCTTTCAGGGCAGCGATCCGTAGACGACTTGCCCTCCGGGCTGATCAGCGTCATCTGGCCAGCTATAACAGGCTTGTTAATGGACTGCTTGGTTTGCCTACCGTCCAGTTTTGTGTACGGTTTGCTTCGCTAGTCTTTGGTTGTCCCCAAACAAGGCAGCAGTAGTTCTCTGCGAGCGGAAACGCGCACTGGCTTTACCTCTGGTGGACTTTCCAGTTCTGCACATTTGGATGGGACGCACACCATCGTGCTTACCGCGCCTGCTGTGCCTGTCGCGCTTGCCGTGCCTGTCGCGCTTGCCGTGCCTGTCGCGCTTGCCGTGCATCGCACGCATGCGTGCGCGCTTCGCCGTGGTTTCAGCTTCACCATTTCCGTCAATTCCAATTGTGCTCACATTTGCATGCGCTGTTCCCGCTTGGGGCTTAACCCAGTCCCCTCCACTTCATAGGGCGCAGGTTTCAGCCCATGCGGGCCCACCCATGCGTCTTCTGCGTGCTTGCTCGATCTGCCCTGGTGCCTACTTCTCTATTTCCGTCAATTCGAACCTGTGCTGTCCCCGCCTCTGGCTCAAACCGTTCCCTCACCCCTGTGATGGGGTCACGGGTTTCACCCCCTGAGGGACCACTTGTGCATCGCTTGCATGCGTGCACGCTCTGCCCTGGTGCCTACCTCACCATTTTCGTCAATTCCCGTCGTGCTCACATTTGCCAAGGCCGTCTGTGTTGACCCACGTGCAGCTCAGCTCCCAGCATACTCATCAGCTCAAGAGAAAGGGCTCAAGAGAGAGCATGCACGAGCTCCGAATTTCGCCCCGCGTGGGTCAACTTCTCCTCGATGACATAATCATGCCCCCATCCAGGAGATAGGGGCCGAGTTTAGCCCATGTGGTCCCTCGTGCAGTTCAACTCGACTCCCAGCATACTCATAGGCTCAGAAGAGAGGCTCACGAAAGCATGCGCGGCTCCGAGTTTCGCCTCACGCGGTTCCACGTTTATCCTTTAATCTTTTTCCATCGGCCGGGAGAGGCGACCATTAATAGCCACTCTGGGAGTTCGCTCGTCTGTGTTGCGAGCGGATCCCATCTAGCGTGACTACCTTTGCATCTCTACTTACCATAGAGTAACTCTCCACGGCACCTGCCTCCTAGCCAGACCGGAACTACCGTCTGTTACCAGGGTCACCACGTGGAGATGAGGACAGGGGATTAGTGCCAGCTCACTAATCTGGCGCGCCGTTGTTTCCTTGCGCCTTTGATCCTGAACTACAGGTCTAAGAAGGAAATGTACTATCCACAATACTATCGTGGCGCTACAATTATTTTTGTTGTTCTACTTTGATCTAACTGGGAGCACATTTTACTTTTTGTTTGAAAGATAGTGAAGAAAGGGAGATAACTGTGACTTTGATAATGTCATGAAACAAAATGAAACTATTGCTTTTTAATGGAGTAACTATACAAAAATTAGCATTTTATTACAGAATGTAGGCCACGACATGCTGAAGATGATGTGGAAATAATCTATAATAAGAAGAAAAGTGATGTTTAAAAAATTATCCGTTTGTACTTTTAAAAAAATAAAATGTAGTGTCACTGATTGTTTACGACTTTAAAAATATTCATCAATGTTTTGTTCCGTTTGAAATGTGTTTTCCTGTTTCAAGTTGTCTTAACACTTTACCATAGAGACAGCAATCCCACAGTCCCTATGTTATTATATGGTATGCTAAAGGGAAGCTTCATATCATTGTTATGTTGATATAGTTCTACAGAAGGAAAGATAATACTTGATGATGATTCAAATCAAACATTTGTTGAGTTGTTTGATGATTGTTGGGAGATATGGTCTAACTAAGATATCGAAAAAATAGCTTTGTACAACCTGATGAATGAATGCCAAGCCTTCTAATGAAAGTCACTTATTCTCTCTATTTGATGACTTGCTGCTATTTTCAAGCTGTATCAAATGATATGTCTTTGTAAATAGTAGCGTAGCAAGAGGTAGGTTGGCCCTGCTATAGACACTGCTTATCTATATATAAATATATATATACACACACACATACAATTACACATATACACACAATCCGACCATACGTCTTCGATGTTTCCGCAAGATTATGAACATTAGGTGGTACGACAACGTGCAAAATTGTCTTCCTTCGTGGGCATGCTCAGCAGTTGAAGATTAAGATGGCCAAGACATGCGAGAGGAATGAGCAGTTACCGCACATCAAAACAAATGTTTTCTGTGAACTTTCTGAATGGAAGAGGCACAAAGCAGACCACTGTTCAGATATAAGGATGTCTGCAAGGCCTCAATGAAGAACTGTTCTATAGGTCCCAGAAATGGGACAAACTAGCTATGACAGAGTTGTGTGTAAAGCGAGTCATTTCAAAGAGACTCGTGATGAGCTGAAAAACAAGAGAAAAAGCGGAAACTCCGTAGTTGTCCCAGTAAAACACTTGCTAATTGACTGTCTGTAAAGATGAAAACGTGGCCATACATATATATTTAATGTATGAAATGGTTTTCTGCTGTGTTGAGTATTTTCTGTATTTGCATATACGTTAGTGTGTGAAATGGTTTTTCATGTATTTAGCATGCTTCTGTATTCATACATAACTTTGTATGTGATATTGTTCACCATCTTTTAAGTTGACATCAGTATTTACACAATCTTAGTTTGAGAAATATTTCTTTTCCTGACTATAATCATGTTTTTCTTCAAAGCGTCAGGATAAGAAGACATTTCTAAAACGTGCTATTGTGTACGATTTGTATATGAGGTATTCCACTGCTTCTGTTATTTATGTGGTCTACTTTTTGCGTGAGCTTTTTTGCTTTGTATCAACTGTAGCGGAGTACCATTGCTCTTTGTGGGGCACTGTGTTTGATAATCTGCTTATGTGTCCGAACCGTTTAATATGCTGTTTTGTTAATGAAGATCAGTACTGATGTCATAGCCACTACCTACCCACACCCAGCCCGATGTTTTCATTTCTAATCCGGTCTAATCTTGACAATCTCAGCACTTCATCTCAATTGTGAAAAGTTTCTTTTTATGATTTGATGTCAATATTCAGATTTGGCATTGACTGCATCATGACAGGAGAAAGAACGTCTTGTACAATGCTCTTGTAGTGTTCATCTTGATATTACAGTCCTAATTTTGCTATATTTCTTATTATAGATTTCTTCATTGATGACTTATATTTTTTGTAACTTTTTGCACCTTACTTTTTAATGGTGCAAATCTTTACTAATGTATCGTTCTTTATTTAATATTTTTCTGTCTTTACATACATTTTACTTTGTAAAATGTATCTTCGTATCTTATCTTATCTTAACCATATTTGCTGTGAACCGCCGTGGGGAGAGTTAGTTTTCTATTTTGTGCCAGGTGTGTTGCGCTTAACGTTGTAAGTCCATGCTTTCGCAGGGACTCTGAGATGTTATCTATCCATCGTGTTTATGTCCTGCCTCGTACTCTGCGCCCTGATTGTCGATTATTGCAGGCGCGTGATGGTAGTAAATGTGGTTCCATTCTCATTAGATAGCTGAACCTCTTGATTCTTTGCTTCTCGATGTACTGTATGCATTTTTATAGTACCAACGATGCTTCTGATATTCTCGTTTCTCACTCTATCTCTTTGTAACGTTGACAGCTTATTCGTAGACATCTTATTCGTAGACATCTTATTCGTAAAATGTGTCATCCTGCCGTAAGTATTCAATTTTCTTTTACGTGTGTCTGTATGCAAATTGTTTGTTTTTCTATTCTCAGTATTGTTATGTATTTAAGTATGTTCTTTGTGATTTGATTATATGATCTGGTCATATTGATTAACCAGTATTCATAAGTCACTTTATGATGTAAGGTCCAGTCTAAATTAATTTTTTTCTTCTCATTTTGCGTCTTGTTGTTCTAATCTCCGTTCTGATATTTGACAGCATTTCTGTTACTTATGTATTACATATTCCTATGTGTTGTATTATTATCACATATATTATGTTCATGAGTCATTCTTTACTTTGATCTTTCTTTATCTTTTTCATCACTTCACCATTCCGAGCCGATATATTGGCTGGCAGTATTTTCTAAAATGACGGAAAGCTTGTCTACTGGTTTATTCAGTAAACATTGCTATATAAATTGCCTCAGAAAAGAAAAAAATAATTCTAGAGTGAAAAGGTTAATCAAATGGCTAGAAAATAGAATCAAATCACAAAGAACATACTATCAAATATTAAACACATAATAATATTGAAAAATGAAAATAAAATTTCCATACTAAGACACATATAAGGCAATAGAACACATATATTTCTAAAATTGTGTTTGAATAGATAATCAAACTTGTGTTTGATTAAATTTTATTTCTCCTATTTCTGAAATATTTTTTTTCAACAAGCTTTCGATTTTTTTTAACACTGATTTGTTTGCAACTAAACAAGTTTTCTTAACTTTTGTGTTATGACTGGACCTCGTGTCTTTTAAAAAAAATATGTGTAAATGAGCGGTAACTAACATCGTGTCGACATATAATCTTTATATCTGTAATTAAATATTCATAGATGATGTTTCTTCAGATTTTTTTTTTTTTTTTTTTCCGATCCGAAGCACTTGAGCTTTTCAGCTCTTCGGCTCGGTGCCATGGACATCGTAACCCTTCGGTTCGGTGCCACGAACACCGTGAATCTGGGGAATCTGTGGCTTTTTCTGCCTGCCCACGGAATTGAACCCGTACACACAGAGGGCTAGTCACCCACAGTCCAACGCGCTACGAACACGCTGGGCATGCGTTTCTTCAGATAAGTGTATATCTACATAGGGGTGGTCAGTACAGTCACCAAACAGTGTCCTAGTTAGGGTAGCAGGTGTAGGTCTATGACCTTGAGATTCTTAAGTATCAGAGATGTAGTCACTATAGGCATTGAATTTCATGACGAACATCCGGTTTCCTTTTCTTTCATATTTTTTCTTCTTGCACTACGCCATTAAATCTTGTGACTTTTATACTTTTTCTGCTGACGTCAATGCCACGGTTGATCTCTGATAGAACCAAAGAAAATGTGGGTAAAAAATACTGACAGCAAACTTGAAGTAGGTCAAAATAAATTTATGAAACCAATGGCTGCTTCCCCAAAGTATGTCAATTTCCACGCCCATATTTCAAATTTCTTAAAATGACATATTTATTCTTAACAGACTTGCCTTCATGTTTGCAAGAAAGAGATCTACTTTTTTTTCTTCAATATTTTTTCAGATTATTTTTTTAAAGGATCAACTAATAAAGTATTATTTTCTGCTTTGATTTCAAATGTATTTGTTATATATTAAATATGCGATTACATTATCACAAATAACAGTTACCAAGAGATACGCGAGGAAAGTTGACACAAATATGTATAATCAAACTAGAAACATACACAGTATTCAAAGTTTGGTTTCGAGCAATTTGAACAAGGCGATACATATATTATCAATGTGGCGTTAGTGTTCAGACTAAAGAGTCTCTGGAATGCTTCGATATAGACACTACGTGCTGGGAATCCCTTGCACAAGATCGCCAAATGTGGCATTGTAACAACACAACAGGTGCTTGCGTAGCTGAAAATCGTCGTTTGATTGGGGCACAGAGAAAACGAGCTCCGCAAAAACACAGAACACACATAACACACATGTCTAAACTTGATCATGTATGACCCACCTGTGGTAAGGGATTGAGTTCTAGGATTGGACTCTACAGTAACCTCCGCACACACCAAAGAGGTGCAGCAGCCCACGTTTGAGGCGGTTGTCATCATCGCTTGCGATGGACGACTGTTATTATTATTAGTGTTCAGACAAAATCGAAAGTGTACAGAGCAGTAGAGTTTCGTATGTTGCTGTCTGTGTATGAAACAAACCTTATAAAAACGTCAGGAGAAGAAGCGCGACCATTTCAAACAAGAATTACTCTCTCACAAACAAGAATTACTCTCTCACAAACAAAATTACTCTCACAAACAAGAATGACTCTCTCACAAACAAATTACTCTCTCACAAACAAGAATTACTCTTCTCACAAACAAAATTACTCTCTCACAAACAAAATTACTCTCTCACAAACAAGAATTACTCTCTCACAAACAAGATGTAGAAGTAATATGACAACATGCCAGATACTGCTTTTCTTTTTTTCTTTTTCGATCCAGAAGCACTGAGCTTTCAGCTCTTCGGCTCGGTGCCACGAACACCGTAAATTTGGAGAGCCTGTGGCTGTTCTGCCAACCCGCGGAATTAAACAGCGCTCACAGGGAGCTTGTCACCCGTCGTCCACCACGCTACGAACACGCTCTGGTTTTCTTTAAAGATCCGCTGTCACAAATAATCAATATTATTTCTAGAATAATTATTTGGTCTTAGGAGCTTCTATCGGAACTAAAACCAGCTTGTTCTTTTATAGGATGCATCCTGATTCTTTGATTCTATTTGAGAATGATGGTAAGGGTCTATCGTTCTAACTGTACTTGATTCACTCCCCGCATAAATCGAACGGGATATTTCCCAAGGATCAAATTCTTAATGTAGGTGAAATCGAGTTCCTAGTCATATCGGAGTAGCGATATAGCGGAGAATCCGTTTTGAAGTGGATCATGTAAAAGGACCATTGTCAGGTGAAAACCTATAAGAGAGTGCTGCAAAATATATTGTGAAGCATTTCACTTTTCATTGTATTGTTTCCCATTTTAACTTAATCTCTCAAGGGGTTCTCTGTGTCTAAGTGGTTAAGCCCTTTGCCTTATGAGTCGACGGTCGTGGGTTTGAATCCGGACCGCGTCTTTCTGTTCACGAGTGCAATTTTTTCCAGAGACCCTAGGATTGTTGCTGGAGCTACGGAGTTCGTGCTTGTGCAATACTCTCGGCAGGTGGCGTGCCATTTCTGCGAGAGGGACCGAGCCATATGGGGTAAAACCCGGTGCAACGAAGCTTTAAAACCCTTAAACCCTTTAAACTTAATCTCCCCCATTTCTGACTAGTCGATCGACATATATGCTCTTCTGACAGCAGATTTCCTCCGTAATCTTTTAATCTATATTCTTCTTTAAGTTTGATTTGGTCTATTGATGTGCTGTCCAACATTTTTGTGTACTGGTTGGTGCGTCTGGCTGATGACTGTGGAGGCGCGGGAGCGATGCGGCGTTTTGCAATAATAATTCAAATAGTAATAATATTAATAATCGAGTGATATTATTAGTGATATTAAAACAAATTAAATAACATTTGAAAAATGTAATCCTAACTTATAATCCTGACGTTTATTTTACAAAGAAATATTGTACTTAAATTTACCATAGTGTGAAATATGACACTGCATATATGAGCATGTTACAAGTTGAGGAAATATTGGTTCTACGGTGAAAAAGCCGAAAAACAAATGGAGTGGTTCAGGACAGTAGAATGGTTACTCTAAGAAAATGGAATTGTAAACGCGATAGACAGTGTTCTCGGGAATGCTCGGACAAAAAAATGATGTAATAATATGTTATTTGGAAATTATTTGTTTCCTTTAAAATTCTGATTATCGTTAAAGTCGGTGGAGTAACTTGGGACGCTAGAAATGTACAACGTCGGCACAACGGAGCCCGCGGGGACGCGAGTTTGACATCCCTGGTCTATTGTATTGTTTTAATTGAGTTTTTAAAGCCAAGGGATTTATTTCATTGCCCGGATTTTACCCCATATTGCTTGGTCCCTCTCCGCAGAAATGGCACGACAACTTCCGAGAGTATTGCACAAAGCATGAGCTCCGTATTCCAGCAACAATCCTAAGGGCCTCTCGGGGAAAATGCACTAGTGAACAGAATGGATTTGAACCCACGACTTTCGACTCGCAAGGCAAGAGAATAAATATTTGGCCACAGAGACCCCGAATGTATTGTTGGTAGGATGTATTATTGTTGGTATGATGTATTGTTGGTATGATGTATTGTTGTTGGTATGATGTATTATTGTTGGTATGATGTATTATTGTTGGTATGATGTGTTGTTGGTATGATGTGTTGTTGGTATGATCTATTGTTGGTATGATGTATTGTTGTTGGTATGATGTGTTGTTTGTATGATGTATTGTTGGTATGATGTATTGTAAGTTTCCTAAATACATTCAAGAAACCAACTTTTTGGAGTCCATCGCAATCTGGAAAGCTGTCAACCTGGCCAAGTACTCCACTATTGTCATGTCCCTTGATATTGGTATAGTCTGTCCATTAATTCGTGAGCACGTTTGAAATTGATTTTCTCGAAAACTACCTGTTGGATCTCAGTGATTTTTGCAAGCAGCCTTAGAATATCCATGACGCTAGAGAATATTTTTTTTCCAAGAAAATTTGATGTAGTTTGAAATATTTCTTCTTCAGGTTATATTAAAATCAACCTCACCGGATTGTAAACAATAGTAACAGATCTACGGTACACAGACGCGTTGTTCTAAAAAATACATTATGGTAACATTGAAAAATCGTGAGTACGCAACAATTTCACGAATTCCGTGCACCTAACCCAGTCGACTTTGAAAGCGGAAAGCATATGACGTTATAATTGGGATACAGTTGTATAGTCACAGGTGTATCTCGCTATTTGTATGAAGCTATTGTATCATTTTGTTGGCTTATCAAAACTGACATTGATATCACATTCATAATGAGTCTGAAGTGCACATTTATAACAATGCAGAAGGTTACAGTTTTACTATACCAACACTTCCGTAGGGAATCTAGAGAGGTCATCTATATTGCGATATTCATAACTCTGAGAAACGAACGCAACTGGCGCTTGGTCTGAATAGAGAATCTTTTTCCCGATGGATTAAACAGGACACAAAGTGCACTAATGTCAAGCAAGGAAGGAAAAGAACAATTGACGACTTTGACATAGATGTCATAAGACGGGAGCTCTTGAAAATGTTTGCGACAAATCAACTTGTTACTCTCAGGAAACTGAAATTAAAACTGCAATCAGATTGCAGCATAGACATTTCTAAAAGTACTCTATGGAAAATTGTAAGAGCCGCCGGCTTCACCTTCAGAAAAACTATAGGCGGCAGGAATATTATTTGTGAAAAGCCACATTTAATTGCTGCCCGAAGTAAATACCCGAGGCAGATCCGTGAGCGGCGGAGGCAAGGCTATGATATTGTATATTTGGACGAATCCTGGGTCAATGCTCACCACACCAATGCTAAAGAATGGCAATCAGTAGACGGTGAACAGAAAAGAAAATACCAAGCAGCAAAGGCCAGCGTATTATACTAACACATGCAGGAAGCAGTGAAGAAGGTCTTGTCCATGACGCTGGACTTATTTTCCAATCAAAAGTACCGACGGTAGGGACTACCACACATAAATGAATGGACATATTTTGAGGCACTGGATGGAGAAAGATCTACTTCCAATTCTAAACAGACCATCATGCTTGGTAATGGATAATGCATCCTATCACAACGCAGTATCAGCGGAAGACAAAGTACCAACTGCATCAAATACAAAAGATCAAATTAGGACTTGGCTTGCTGAGGAAAATGTCAGCTTCGATGATACATATTTGAAACCCGAGTTGTTGCACCTGGTGAGGATGACAAATAAGACAAAGGTGTTTCATATTGACAAAATCATTGGGAATACGGCCACACGTCTTTGCGACTACCTCCATATCATGCTCACCCAATCCGATAGAGCTTGTCTGGGCTAAAGAAAAAGGGCAAGTTGCCGAACAGAACAGGACGTTTAAAATGTGTGATGTTGAAGTTCTGACACGTGAGTCCTCTCAATGATAGACATGCAGTTCTGGAAGAAGTGTGTTGAACATGTGCTCCGAGAGGAAGACGAGTACTGGCACCGAGATGGATTACAATTTGTCCAGCCAGTAACAATTATCAACCTCATGGAATCGTCAGATTCGGGATGATACAAATCATATTTTGATTACAGACTGAGAAATAGCAACGTATACATTTCCATATCCAAATGCGTCTACCATCATACAATTTGTGGTGAAGTTAAGACACCCTGGGGTCTAATGGTGACCGAAGGGAGGACTAACTGTTGCATATTGTATCCAAGTTCACGATTGCACATAAAGGGCAACACAATTAATTACTTGACCTATCAAGTTAATATGGAGATACACCTATGAATAGAATTGACATGGACAAATTCTAGGGATTACTGTAAAATCTAAAATTTGAGCCCCGTATTTGCAATTGTCATAAAGATCAAAGAATTCGCCGATGTGCAAAATCCGTAGCATCTATGGACTACTGGTTAGCTTTATTTTAGCGTCATGGATATTCTAAGGCTGCATGCAAAAATCACTGAGATCCAACAGGTAGTTTTCGAGAAAATCAATTTCAAACGTGCTCACGAATTAATGGACAGACTATAGTATTTATTTTGTAAGTTAGGAATTTAAGGTTCAAAAGTTCAGGCATCGAGGTCACGAGAGTATAAACACCAATGTTTCAGAAAGACATTTCTCACCCAGATACCATGCATACAAATATGAAATATAAACTAGAAATGATTGATGGCACCTCAACCGCATACCAAATTTAAAAGTGAATTATTTTTGAAATGTACATTGGACGTATCAAACACGTTCTCTCAGTTATGTGTGCTTTTTATCACTGGTCAAAAGTTCAAGCATGTTTGCGTTTTGGTATCTCTATGGTTTATAATGTGTAATGAGCAAGCATCGTTTTCAATTTAGCCGTGGTTAAGAAAACATTGGAAACAATCCAAGTTGTAAGTGGTATTGTATTGCCCAGGCGCACTAGAGCGCCACTCTGCAGTAGAACGTCTCTATGGTGTTTATATTAATGTAACCAAGGCAAGTAATGCCTCACAAAAGGACAATGAATAATCAGTTTTTAAATTTCCTTTATTTAAAATTAAATTTGTAAGTTGTAACTGTGGATATGAGCAAGACATAATGGTGGCTCAGTGACTAAGTGGTTTCTCCGTTGCATTGCGTTCGTGATTTGCGTTGGTTGTAGGTTTGAATTCGGACAGCGTCGACTTAATGTTTCCCGGATATCCCTAGATTTGTTTTTTGGCTGGGGCACAGCCAGGTCTCTAGCACAGGCCAGACAACTGGCCGGGTATTCCTGACCTAGATAAGAAAAGGGATCTGGAAATTACAGATGTTTGATAGAACACTGCACGCATTTTTGCAATTTTACTCAATTCGGCGAGTCTATGGTTATTTATTGGGGAAAATATTTATAATATTGATATTCCTTAATGTTAAACTTAACTTGTTGCATAATATGACTTCGAGTTAGCATTTTGTGTTGATTTTAAAATGAATTCGTCTATATACACCAATACTGGAATGCGAGGTCACGTGGTGTAGTTGGGGTCTGATTTCCCAATAATTCTTACCTGAGCCGAAGGCCCAGTAGTTTATAATTGGCTCTGGCTGGGAGTTCGTGCTTTCAAATAATATTCTCGGTAATTGCTTGCCTTTTGCGCATAGGGACGGAGCCATATGGGGAAGCTCAACGCAGTGAAGTCGATCCTTCATATTTAGACGTCTTTTTTAAACACCATTTTAAAAAAAAATAGTTATTGCTTAATGAATCTACCTCGCCCGCGTGCCCAGCGTGTTCGTAGCGCGTTGGACTACGGGTGACTAGTCCTCTGTAAGTGCGGGTTCAACTCCGCGGACTGGCAGAAAAGCTACAGGTTCCCTTTACGGTGTTCGTGGCACCGAGCCGAAGGGTTACGATGTTCATGGCACCGAGCCGAAGAGCTTTCAGCTCAAGTGCTTCTGGATCGGGGAAAAAAAAATGAATCGACCTCATAGTACATTGGGACCAATAGCTGCTCAACAATCTTCAGCATTTGTTAAACAGTACTTGTGTTACCGGAGCTCGCAAGGGGAGCAAAGAATAGTAACACTGCGACTTACAATGCCTGTCGTAAGAGGAGACTGGGGTAGAGGTCTAGAGAAGCTACTCTAGTAAATAAAAAGCGTCGCAGAAATCGGATGTGCTGGCCTACTTGTAGACGCATAACTGACACAACGTACAATCGCCTTTAGGCTCGGATCACATACAAATCACAAAGAGTGGTTAACAAGTGATTGATATTGAGCGTTCGAAGAAGAAGCAGTCAAATAGTACACATATTCACAAGTCATTTGTTTATTTCTACAATAAACTCATTCAGCATTTAACGAAGACTATGTATACTGACGGTATAACAGGTTTTATTTCCTTTACTTGGGAATCTAAATTGCAAGTATATCTGATGTCGGAGTAAAGCTCGCCTGATTGGCGAGAAACACGCAACAATCAAGTCAAATGCGCCATTTTATACGCCATGATTACGCCTGAATTCATAGTGGACACACACACACACACGAGAAAAAAAAACCATGTTTATTACTAAAAACAGATTAAAAACAAATAACGAAATAAATGCACACAAAAATACTAGAAGTGGAAAAAGAAGAGAAACAATTTTTAAAAATCAGGAAATATATAACTTATATGATTTAACATATAAATATATAGAATATGGAGCATAAGAAGAGAAAGTACTAAGAAGCATAGGAATGTAGAGCGTTGAATCCATGAGGTTGCAAGATACCATATAACGATATACAACGATTCTCCGGAGCAAATCGACTACGATCATCAGAGGAACATAATCGGATGGCTGTAACCTGGACGTCACGAGCTCCCAAATGGTCAGTTCCATTAAAATGAGTGGCTACAGGGGTCATGGAGCATTGGCGTATATCGCGCAAGTGTTGGCCGAAACGGTCACTAAGCATGTAGCAAGTTTCGTGACCGTTTAGTGACCGTTTCGGCCAATGATTTTACGAAATAATCACATATCAAAAACGCTAGTACAATAATAGTTTTATAATGAAAATTCACAACGAAATGAATATTTATCTCACAAACGATAGTAGTTCAAAAGAAAATGTCTAAATAATTTGATTTGTGTCAGATAATGGATAACAATGAATATACACCTGATGAAGAGAGACAATAAATACGCAGTTTGAACCTCTAGAAATATTATGTATGTGATTAAGATGCATATAGACAATACAGTTAAATATTGTACTCTTCAAAACGTGCATTATTTGTGCGCATATGTTCATTTGTAGCACCAGGTCTGTGCTGTGTGTTATAGTAGGTATTTTTCAATCCCTAGGTGCAATGGAGCTCTGCCGTTGAATGGATACTTTGCAGCTCCGTTGATGACGGTACATTTCGATGCAGGAGTGATATTCTCTGTGATAACTCTCACACCATTTGTGACAGCAGGTCTCTGGATATGGTATTGCATTTTGACAACCTCCTGTCCTCTAATTATTTGATCAGACTGCTCAAAATGCAACAACCCACTCAGAAGCTCTTTTCTCCAGGTACATATGTCTTTGGCGACTGTTTGCCCCTGTTCATGTTTATGTTAAGAGCACTCACACCTCTGCATCTATTATACAAACATCTTTCAATTACATTTAAGGTCTTCCGTTGGCCTTTTCTAAAACTCAGTTCAACCTTACTGGGAATTCTACCAACTTTCATGCACGAGATGTGTCCAGCCATGAGAGATCACTCTGATTGAGAGAAAGTGTGCAAGATAAGAATTGTTGCTTTCTAAATCACTCGTTTGTTTCACCCGTGTGGTGCCAGGACCCGTAAGGAAAGCAAAAAATAGTACCAGTGTGAGCTGCAAGGCATGTCGTAATAGGCGACTGATGTAGCACCTCAGAAAGCTACCGTAGTAAATAAAAGCATCGCAGAAATCGGTTGTGCTGGCCTCTTGTAGGTACATAACTGGCAAAACTTGCAATAGCTCTTAGGCTCAGATCACATACAAATCACACAGAGTTTTAAACAAGTGGTCGATGTGGAGCACTCGAAGAAGAAGATTCGCTTGCTTGTTATACGCTTATTCCATAACATGATAACAATATGTTTAACGCACCTCATCTGAACAGTGTTATGTACGCGCGTGTATGATACGCTTAATGTCATTGCTAGAAGTAGACTTTCTTCTTCTCTTCCACCATTTACTTCTTTATAGAAGTGTTGGGAGGTGGGGGACCGTAGTGATCTTGTGTGCTTGTTTTAAGGCACTTTGTAAGCTGATATTCATGTTCGTAAGGCTGTTCTTGATGCCGTTGCTCTATCTTTTGCGTGGTCTTCCTCTTGCTTTGTACTCATAATACTTTCTCTATGTGGCCCTCTGTGGTAGACGATACCAGGGCATTCTTGTCAGGTGTCCAAACCATTTAATCTGTTGTTCTTTTATGAATGGCATGACTGGTTTCACATCCAGTCTTCTTCTGATTTCTTCATTTCTAATTTTGTCTCTTATTGTCACACCTGCAGCTCTTCTAAGACACCTCATCTCTGTCGTTATGATTTTCCGCTCATTAGCTGCTGTTATTGGCCATGTTTGACACTGGTAACGTAGTGTTTGCCAGAAAATCGCTCTTATGATTTTCTTTAGTTGTTAGCGGTATCTCTTTATGTGACAACAGTGGTGTTAACTGTCCCAGTACTTGGTTAGCTTTTGTGCAACGATTGCTGATTTCGCTATCGATACTTCCATCTGCTGTGAAAATTGCTCCTAAGTATTTGGCCTCAATTGTTTGTTTTATGTCTACGTTCTGGAGTTTTATTGTAAGGCTTTCTGGTTGTCTACTTATTGCCATTGTCTCTGTCTTTAGTATATTTAATTTCATGTTGTACTCCTCACCCTTGATGTTAACTAAGCTCAAATGGTTGAAGTAGATAAAGGGATATAATTAAGATTAGTTGTCATTCGCATTATTATTGCTATTCCCTCCCTTACATTGCGCAGCCTCTCACTTTCTCTCATGCTCTCTCACATGTCGGATAGAACGAATGCGTTATGCTCGTTTTCTTTTTCGGCAGCATCATTGTAATACAGGAGTCAATAAGTATGCACAAATGGCTGTAGAAAAATAACTAAACATGATAACAACTTGAAACCAGTTTATTTTTATACATACATTGTTCCTTTATTTTTCAACATAATTTCCACCAACATTGATGCACTTATCCCATCGTTTTATCAATCCTCCCAAACCGGCTGCATAGAACTGCGAACTCTGTTTTCTAAACCACGTTTTCACTTCACATTCAACCTCGGCGTCAATTGAAGAAAGTGTGCTCAATGTGGGTACCCAGACAATTGAAGGAGGAACACAAAATGAACCGATTTGGCCTGTCCTTGCATCATTTCTGTCGATACGAAGATGAAGGAGAAGACATGCTGAACAGTATTGTTACTGAGGATGAATCATGGGTGCATCACTACCAGCCCGAATCAAAGCGTGCTTCAATACAGTGGAAACATCTTTCTTCGCCTTGTGTCAAAACATTCAAGGTTACGCCATCAGCAGGGAAAGTCATGCTGACGGTGTTCTGGGATTGTCAGGGAGTGCTTTTAACCAATTTCAAGAGGAAAGGTGACAATGTGAATTCTGAATCATACTGTGAAGTTCTATCGATGCTTCATGATGCAATTCGAAAAAATGCCCAGGACTGCTGACTACAGGAGTGTTGCTTCTTCATGACAATGCCAGACCACATACGGCTCGATTAACTCAGGAAAAAATTAACCAACTACGGTGGAAAGTTCTGGAACATCAACCTTACAGTCCTGACTTAGCCCCTAACGATTTCCACCTTTTTGGTCTACTGAAAACCCACCTTGGCAGGAGACATTTCGCGAATGACGCCGAAGTTGAATGTGAAGTGAAAACGTGGTTTAGAAAACAGAGCCCGCAGTTCTATGCAGCCGGTTTGGGAGGATTGATAAAACGATGGGATAAGTGTATCAATGTTGGTGAAAATTATGTTGAAAAATAAAGGAACAATGTATGTATAAAAATAAACTGGTTTCATGTTGTTATCATGTTTAGTTATTTTTCTACAGCCATTGTGGCTTACTTATTGACTTCCCCTCGTATATTCATTGATTCAACCACTAGATTTAGTCATTTTGTTATTTTCAAATCATCGTAAGAGTATATTAGTAGCCATTGATAATTATGTTTCTGTTGAATCGATCCAGCGATTTAAGCAATTTGGAGTTGTACAAGTAGAATTGGACGCATGAAGGGGAGAGTGAGGAGAGTGTTTAATCAGCGAGCCAGGTAAACCATCAGTATGCATACTATTCGATATATGTTGGGAAGACTGAGCACCTATGGGTCTGTCTGGGGTGCAATGACGTGGTTTAGTAACCAATAACCAAACAATAATAACCAATTATTTTCTCAAAAAATGGTAAAGTCGCATGCGATTTTACTAAACAATTATGCTTTCATATTATTTACAATTTAAAGGAGATATTCTCTCTCGCGCGACCTAATCACCTTAGACTGACGTACCAGATCTTCTCATAAATTCTGCTGTTGTATTTAGGGACTCGGTCCCTCCGTACAGCTTCTCATTTAATTCAATATTTTCCGGTCAGGTTTCGTTTCTCAGGCCTGCTTGCAGTGGGCAGTCTTGCAGTAGGTGCTCTGCCGTCATGCCTGTCTGCTCGCAGTGTCACAGGCTAGTTGTGTCCATTTACAATTTGTTGTACATGTGGTACCGGAGTCTGTTATGGCCGTTACGGAGGTGGAATATTACAACGTGTTTGCTACGGGACAGACTATAGTACCCATCTTTGGCGCTGTGTTGAGGGTGATCGTGCTACCACGTCTCTCCATATCGCCATCCGATGGCTGTTTTAGCCTCCTCGTAATCAGTCTGCGGCAATCGCCCATCTACCGTTGCTAGCCTGTCTGCCTTTTCGTTTCCGCTTATTTTGCAGTGTGATGGGATC
The DNA here is from genome assembly GCA_020796225.1 of Arion vulgaris. Lineage (NCBI taxonomy): Eukaryota > Metazoa > Mollusca > Gastropoda > Stylommatophora > Arionidae > Arion > Arion vulgaris. The sequence goes on along the minus strand of CM036761.1, from coordinate 28,313,440 downwards.
CACTGTGTGACGGTGCGTTTGAATGAGTGTGCTAATACTCCGAGGATCGTTTTTAGCTCGTTTAGCTCTCTGCCGGTTGAGCTTTTTAGTGCTGTAACGGCCCGACTGGGCGTCCATGAACATCACCACTTTCTTATGTGTGGCGCTGCTTCTCTCTAGGATCATTTCGGTGGCTATTCTTAGTACCTCTGTCTCTGCCCGGTAGTTGTAACGGGATGCAAAGGGTTTAAGAAAGAGGTCAGACCTAAAGAGACCCTGAAACGAACTTTTCTGAGAGAGGCAGGAAATATTGTCTCAGTTCCATGGAGGAGATTGAGCGAGTTGCCCATGATAGAGCGGTATGGAGAAATTACTTGCAGGCCCTGTGTAACGTATAACGGTACGAGAGGAATTATTATATATGTATGTATGATCATGTAACTGAGATTGCTACCGACAAGAGATGTATTCGTGGACTATTAAACAGTACGAGCTGTAGTCTTGGGGTGGTTAAACAGCCTTTTTGCGCATTGAATAAATGAATTAAAAAAAAGACAGTTGCAGTGTGTTTCATGTAGTTTATAACAACTGCTTATACAAGTGATCAGAACCTGCCACATTTAGATCACATTTTTAAAGACTATTTTTTATGTGGATTACAGTGCAGTGCACAACAGAGGCAAAGACACCACTGCTGAATACTTTAGACCAGTGTTTCCCAAACTGGAGTCCACGACCCTTGAGATCCGCGAAGTACTCGCAAGAGCTCCTCAAGCTCTTGAAGAAATATTATGATCTTTGACATTTCAAAGAGAAAAATAAATGTTTAAAACATGTATAAAAACAGTGGTAAACTAGTTTAAAACATGTATAAAAACAGTGGTAAACTAGTTCCGATGCGAAATCAATCCAGACCAAATGTCTGACAGAACAAAATGAAAAATTATTTAAAGTTTCCGCAGTTTGATAAATTGTAGCCAGCTTGACTGAGATGTGGTGTAATAATAACTCCGTCGCTAGAAGATTTCCATATATAGAAACGTTTGTGGGTCTGCAGCAGCAATACTGTATTTAAAAGGAGGGTCTGCAGTAATGCAAAGTTTGGGAAACTCTGCTGTAGATGACAGTAACTGCCGACCTAGCCCTTTCTATGTGAGAATTTATTTCGGTTCAATAAATATAGAACGAGATTGAAACAGCAATAAATCTGGATATGGATATGTGAATTAATAAGTCCTCTTCCTCTTCTTCTTCTACTAATCCATATCGATTACTTGTTATCCACTATTTATGATTTGCATGTGATCTGAGCCTAATAGCGATGTACGTTGTGCAAAGTTATGCTCTTACAAGTAGGTCAACACATCTGATTTCTGCAATGTTTTTATTTACTAGGTAGCTTCCTAGGCCCCTACCTTAGTTGCCTCTTACGACATGCCTTGTATGTGGCAGTGTTATTATTCTTTGCTCCCATGAGAGCCCGGTAACACACGGGCAGAATTAATACTGAAATACTTTTTTAAAAAAGGAATTGAAAGGTTTTTTTATAGTTTAAAAAAATAAAGCTGTATTTTAATGCAGTTTGACAAACTTGTTATGCCATTTCTCATTCATATTTCAACAAATTTAGGCTTTACTGATCATGGGATAGAAAAGGAGAAGAGAACGAAAGAAAGTCAGAGAGAGAAAGGGAGAGGGAAGAAGAAAGAGCGGCGAGAGAGATGGATACAGCCAGATAGGTAGGGAGGGAGTGAGCGCGAGAGAAAGGATGATAGAGAGAGAGAGAAAGAACGAAAAGGAAAGAGCGAGATATGCGGGGAGAGGGGAGAAAAACAGAGGGCAAGAGAGCTAGAAAGAGTAGAGAGAGATAGGAAGAGAGTGAGAGAGAAAAGAAAGCAAAATACGTTAATTCATACAAACTACCAATGCACAAATAACCTGCAGAATAAATCACAACACCGGATGGAAGTCTAACGCCCTTGAGTTAATGTTGACTACTGAAAGTATAGAATTATTTCTTAGCTTTAACATAGATATTCATAATGGCATTTGTATTTAGAAAATGTTTGAAATAAATTATACAAGGTCAGTAAACAAATGTTGTTTATTTGTAAACAAAAATGTTCACCGAGCCAAACAGTGAATAACATACTCAGCACATGCATTTGTGGGTAGGTGGCTCTGTTTTTAAATGAAATTAAAATTCAAAACTAAAGTTAAATTATTCTGTTTACAATTTTTCATAAAGAAAATCTATTTTGAGAATATTGTTAGAAATATAATATGACACTGAATTATGAATTATAAAAATGTGTCAGTTTTGGTTTGGTGGAGAAGTTATATATATATATATATATATATATATATATATATATATATATATATATATATATATATATATATATATATATATATATATATTATATATATATATATATATATATATATATATATATATATATATATAGGAAAATAGAGAAAAACCGAAAGCAAGAGGCAAAAAGCTAACTTCAAAATGAAAAATTTAAGTTTTAAACTGATCATTATATTTGAGCAATAAATTTAATCAGTATGTTTGATAACCAGAATGTTTGTGTTCCAAAAACGATACGATGGCAAAGAGAATGAGAATAAAAAAGAATACGACCGTTAGACAAACAAGTAGACCGATATTCAGACAGACAGATAGACTGATAGACAGACAGACAGGTAGATAGTTATGTAGATAGACTTCTAGCTTCTGTTGAATATAGCCCTCGACCTGACCCATCCAGGTTTTTCCAATTTTTAGCCTGAATCTCTTTCCTTTCATGATTTCCCTTTGCAATGAATGTTAAGTCTACATTGGCTATCAGATTGATAAATCGAACTTGATAAATCGTGTTCTGTCTTCCATGGTTTAAATAGCAAGACTGTAACGCATCGCACTGCGTAGTATTTCCGTCATCATCATCATTATGAAGTAGCTTGTCTCTTGCGGAATTTGACTCCCATGACAGTAGTCCTGGAAAACTCTGTTCTGTGCAAGTTGACCGGCGTCAACAACAGTAATTCTCAGATTGTCAATGACATCTTGAACCCATCGTCTTTTAGGTCTGCCTCTCATTCTTCTTCCAAGCATCATTCCCTCCAAAATGATCTACTCTAGGCATTCATGTCGTTTGATGTGTTCGAAATATTACATTTTCCGTTATTTTATGCTCTGTAATAGCCAACTCTCTTTAATATCAAGCTGTTGCAGAACAGAAGCATGTGTGCTTTTCTCTGTCCATGATATTCTAAGTACTCTTCTGTAGCATTTGCATTAAATGCATTAATGATCTTTTCTGCCGCTTTATCAATGTTCCATGTCTCACAACCATACGTTGCCAAGGCAAAAACGCAGGTTCTTAAACACTTGATTTTTGTTCGTGTGACAGTTCCCTTCTATAGGTTAGTTAGTACTTTCAGTTTTTGCAAAGCAATGCCCAGCCTTCTTTTAATTTCTTTTATAGCATTCCCGTCATTTGTCAGCAATGCCTCAAGGTATTCAAAGTTGTCGACTCTTTCTATTTTGTGGCCGTTGACACATATATTAGCCATCAATTCTGTTTTATCAGTTATAAATATCTGCGTTCTCGTTGTATTGAGATACAGGTTTTGATCTTTGCTGTATTTTTGAAGTGATCAGTATATCTTTAGAGCACTCAAATATGACACGCATAGCCTCATTCAGTATTCTTTTCATTCCTTTCATCTGCGTATAGTTTTGAGTCAGGATCGCCAGTAGTAATGTCTTCAAGCTTAACTATTAACTGAAAAGACATACAATTGTTTATGAACCTATATTAGCAACAAATATCAGCTGTAAAGTAGACAAACTTTTGTGAACGTTTCTGCAGGCTAGAAATGGGCTATAGAGATATACATTTTACCTCTGATTAATTTCTCTCCGCATAGTGAATATATTTGGAATACTTGGATACAAAAAATAGACAAAATATTTGCAATAGCAGTGATCAAACATAGAAAAATAACTTGAGCTTTGGTGCCAATAACGTGTTGATTGTGAGAAATATATTGATCTCCAGAAACTAGTTAATATAACCGTGACATAAAATAATAGAGAACAAATAAAATTTAGTTTAGTTTAGTCATCGGATCATCATCACTGCACATCGAACCAATTAACCCATAAGTGCTATGATCTCCTCCTCAGCAAATAACGACATCGGTTCTTTGTTAGTCTACTATTCTTCTTTGGATACAGCATAGTGCTCTTGTATAGCTACACCACATTTAACTTGGTTTTCTTGAAGTATGATTAAGGTTATAGATTCACTACTATTACTTGAATCATTTACACGTCCTCTCCCTCTAAGGGAATTCAAATTATCAGTCTGGCCCACTGCTAGCACGCCTTTTACAGCAGCCATACCTGCAAGCCTATCGTCGCATTTATGTCCTCTGGTACGTGTATGCCTTGACACAAAAATACAACTGATTTTTGTCAGCCTAGACCTCTTCAGCGACTTCAATACAATTTAACAACAATAAGTCAAAAATGATATCGGAAAATAGTAGCTTACTAAAGAATTCATTATCAAAGTTCCTAGTATCAGTGGATCAATTTTCATTTATAAGAACTCTGATATCATCGACTATTACATGTTATATGTAGCTCGAATGAAAGAGGATATAACAATAACAGAGAGAATTTTAGAACAAGAACGGAATTATATGCAACTAGCGACTTATGGAAGGTAGAAACATAGTTTCTTTACTGCATAGAACGCCTACCTGCCCAGCGTGTTCGTAGCGCGTTGGACTGCGGTGACTAGCCCTCTATGAGTGCGGGCTCAATTCCGCGGGCTGCCAGAAAAGCCACAGGTTCACCAGATCCACGGTGTTCGTGGCACCGAACCGAAGGGTTGCGATGTCCATGACACCGAGCCGAAGAGCTGAAAGCTCAAGTGCTTCTAGATGGGAAAAAAACACTGCATAGAACCAGTGCTGGTATATGGGAAGGGGTAGCAAATTTGTTTTAAAAACTGTTTTTACTGCATTTAGTACCGCTATTTAGAGCAGTGTAGGACAAGTAGGATGAGAGCAGAAAGAATGTAATGGTCGCATGGCTAATTGCAATCGTAGTGAAACTGTTCAGGTTAGGATTTTTAATTTCTGCCCACAACAGAAATAAATACCAGAAATAAACACGGGTCTCCTGTATAGGAACCGCGCTCTAATGCATTCGGTCAGAGTCTCATAAACAAACAATGTTTATGATCGCAACGTCAATCGCAATGTCACTGGAAACCACACTGAGTTAGGATTTTATATAATAATGATAAGAAGCATGTTGACTGCTAAAATATTAATTTTAATGTGCAGATTAGATCAGTGCAGAACAAAATGTTTATTATTAACATTTTTATAAAAATTATCATTATTCTTGCATCTCATAAGAAATGAATGATTAGAACACATGGTGACAACAGTTACAATAAATTGAAGAGAATGAGAAAAGCAGTGTGAAAATTCTACAGAGTCTAGCTTCTTTTGATGTCGTATTTGTTGTTAGCATCCTAACAGATAATAAGATAAACGAGGCGTGTTCAAATGAAAACGGGACTTGTGGATTTATTTTAAAAGTATCATACGCAAATTAAAAGTTTCAACGGAATTAAACAAAGCAGCCACTTGTGAATAAGAATGCACCTGGGTTCATCAGAAAAATCTCCGTATGCATTTAGGCAAGCATCCCACTGTTTAGGTAGACGTCGAATGCCGTTCGAGAAAAAGGTGTGTGGCTGCTCACTGAACCATGAAGTCACCGCTGTCTTCACGTCTGAGTCGGAATGTCTCACTCGGTTCGCTCCTCAGAAAGTGAAAAGAATATTGGTCCAGATTTTCCTGATTGCAATGTAGGTGAGATTGAGTTCTTAGTCATATCGGCGACAGACGATGAAAACGTATATACTTGGTTGATTGACAGGACCCACCCGAGTGGTTACCAGGGACCAAATTTGTGGTGTAAATAATAGAACCACTGTTACCTGCCACGCATGTCGTAAGAGGCGACTAAGGAGGTTTGGCTGAAAACGGATGCACGTGTCCGCTAAGGAATGCTAACCCGAAACAAATGCTTGTAGAAAACGGATGCACCAGGCCGTAAGGCGCATGACATGGTGGAACTACCCATCACAATGAGGAATGGGATAACGCATTCTACGGTCGTCAATCTGCCTCTGAGATTTTGCCGTGCAGTAAGAATGTCAGACCTACCATCACGAGGATGGCCACAACTTATTACGGGAAGAGGTCGGCACAAATGGGGAAGCAGAAATCATAGAAATTATATCCTACAGAACTGCTCCAGTATGCAGACTTGAGAAGAAAGAGGTGGCCCACTTACACCAGCGCCCTAGACAAACTGTATAGCGTGGCTGATAATCAGAGGCTAACGGATGCCTTTATTAGAGAATCCAAAATCCAAATCTAGTGAGAACGCAAAAGAAGAATTTGATAGGACCATCATCATTGCACTTCGGTAAGAAACCATGTGTGCTCCGATCTCTCCAACGTATATGCTGTGTTCAAGTTGAAAACGTAAAGAAAACATTGGACGTGAAAAACCGATAAGATTAGGTTGCAAAGCTGAAAAAACGAGAAGAGCAGGCTGGAAAGCCGCTGCCCTGGCAAAATTCATTAGAAAAAAAATTAAAAATAAAATTTCTACAAAAATATCTGCACCTTCTTCAAGGTTACATCGGGGACCCTCGCCGGTGCTACGGAGCTCGTACACTGCAGCTGAGATCTTCCTATGTAAGAAAGAGATCGAAACAGACATGGTTACTGAGTGAAGTACAATGATGATGGTCCTATTAATCAATCAATCAATCAATCAATCAACTTTCTTTTAGATCAGTCGGCATGGTACATGATGACGAGTAGAAGATGATGACGTCAATGACTGTGACAACGGAAATCGTCAACAATACACTTCCCGCCATTTCTTTGAAGACTTCTGCATTCATTTATGAACCTTCTGTCTGTTTTATTCAACACATTATATTTTTCTAGGTCAGACCCAGTTAACTAGTTTGCAAAACAGCCCAAATATCAGTGTTTTAAACCGAAAATATGTCGTCATTACAGCTCAGACTAAAAAAACTTTTGATGGTATTTTGAATAGTTATTCTATCCAGTAGATTCTATTTTGGGACCTAATTAAAGTTATTTTTGAACTAACAAACTCACATACAGTATTTCTAAAACATTTATTAAACGGAAGAATATCTAGTGAATGGTTAAGGTTAGTAATAACTGTGTTATCTCTAGAAGTATCTAAAATTAAACTTAAATTCTATTTAGAAGCAAAATTATAATATTATGAAAATTAGCTCCTAAAATAGAACTTGTTGACCAGCGCGCGATGACGTCAATTGTGACGACGATTTCTGAGTTCTTTGGACAGAGCGTCCCTATTAATACGGAATCATTTCAATCCTTGAAACTGAATTTCTTCAGCATCATCAGAAATAGGCAGCTAAATCTAACTTGAAATATTGACTACTTTGAACATCATCAGAAATAGACAACTAAGTCTTACTTGGAACACTGACTACTTTTAGCATCATCAGAAATAGGTAATTACTTAAGTTTACCAATAACTTATAACCAAGACAATAAAACATGTTTTTAATATTTTGCCATCTATTTTAACATATATTTTTAACATTTATTTGATTCGAAGAATTTTAACAAAGTTGTCATGTGGTTTATTAAGACATAATTTTATTTTTCATCATGTCTTGGTAGCTGCGTTAGAAAATGTTGATTCAGACAGTAGTTGTAACCTTTCCGCTGTCACAGTTCTAAATTATGATGCATAGAAAATTAAAACCAAACAGACACAGCTTGCAAAGATACTTTAAATATGAAGGATCGACTTCCCTGCCGCCCGAGTGGTTACCGGGGCCCAAATTTAGGGTGTAAAGAATAGAACCACTGTTACCTGCCACGCATGTCGTAAGAGACGACTAAGGAGGTGTGGATGAAATCGGATGCACGTGTTCTAAACACGTACACGTCTATGCGTTTAGGGCCTACCAAACCAATGTGCAACGTATACACGTTCTTGGGAAAGATCAAACAAATCACAAAGAGTGATTAAAATTGGTCGTAAAGAACGAACGCAAAGAGAAGAGAAGAAACTTCCCTGCACCAGCTTTCTCCATATGGATAGGTGTTTCTCAAAAGAAATGTCACACAACCTATAGAAAGCACGGTGCATGACACGAACATCGTACACCCAGCAACAAGCCTAGGTGTTCTTGAAAAATCTGCATTCGCGAACCAAGCGACTCGTTCTGTGTTCGAGCCCACTAGCTTCAGAATATGACCATCGACGAAGTGGGTGAAATGGCAAGAGACAGAGGGAATTTCAGATGTGCTGCAAAGAGAGCAACGTCCTATAAAGGATACGCACCTTGATGATGAGCTTCAGAATGCAAGGCAATGGTTCCCCCTCCCCAATCACATGCGTGCAACAGCAGTTTGATTATCAACGGAAAAAATCATTGGGAATAAAAGTGAAGGTTACTGGCAGGTCGTACTTGAGTATCTAAACTTCAAGTACCTCTGAAATCGTAGAAGGCACGTCTGTATGGCGGGGACACCGATAAAACAGTAGGCGGGCCTTCACGTGAAAATCAGCCAGAAGCGCCCTACCATGCACCTGGCTACGCCTGAATTCCTAGCAGGCGAAATAAGAAAAAGAAGAAGAAGGTTGCTGGAAAAGATATAAAAGAGAAGAATATATTTATTGAAAACACATATATATATAAATATTTTAAGAAAATAAATTATGTACGAATTATCAAAACAGCATCAGCTTTTAAAAGTCTAAATTAAATATGGAACTGCAAGTTTTATAGTATTAATACCAAATTAGTGATTTGGAGGCGGAGATCAACAATATAAAGAACAGCTGGAGGTAGCTGCAGGAGATAGCTAGAGATAGGAAGACTTGGCATGAGTTGGTTGAGGGCCTATGCCCCAACCAGGTTAAAAGGCAAGAGAGAGAGAGAGAGAGATACCAAATTACGAATTTTCAATTCAAATTTATCAATCCTAACATATGCCAGCGAGAGTTGGAAAATGACTAGAGATATAGAAAGCAATTTTAATGCATTTGAAAATAGATGTCTGAAAAAAATATTGAACATAAATGGAACGAATTCGGGAGTAGTGATGAAATCAGAGAAATGTCTGGTCAACCAATAGTAAAAACTGTTACAAGAATGAGAAGATGACGATATGTTGAACATACCTTGAGAAGAAGTTATCAAAAATACCAAGACAGACATTGAAATGGGAGCCAAAGGGTTCAAGAGAGATAGGATGCCCTAGGGAAACCCTGAGACGAACTTTGCTGATAGAGACAAGCAGTATAGACTCAATTCCATGGAAGAGATTGAGCGAGTTGCCCAGGACAAGTGGTATAAAGAAATTACTACAGGCCATATGCCGTACAACGGTCATCATCATCATCAAATAGCTTGTCCTGGACATACTTTGCCACCCCACCAACAGTCCTCCGGAATTTCTCTCTCTCGTAGGACAGATGTCCCGCCTCTGCAGTCGTCATGTTCAAACCATCAGTTACATCCTGAATCCATCTTCTCCGTGGTCTTCCTCTTCTTCTCTTTGCCAGTATGCCTCCTTCCATGATGGCTGGAAGACCATCATGTCTTTTATATGTTCAAAATACCTCAATTTTCTCCTTCTTATTTGTAGCACTTCTTCTCCTTCTTATTTGCAACTTCACATACCTGGGGAGCATTTTTCAGCAAACGGAAGAATAACTAATGAAATTCAACACAGATGCAACAAAACAAATCAAATGATAGGACAAATGGCGCCAATGTTAAGATGCAAACACGTCACCATGAACACACAAAATGAGCAATGTTAAACACAATCTTTCTCCCACATTATGTTACCAGTGCCAAACCTGGACGCTGACAACAAACGATAGAAGAAAAATAGTCACGACAGAGATGAAGTGTCTACGCAGAATGATGGGGGTAACAAGAAGAGACCGTTTGAGAAATTAAGAAGGAAAAAGTGGGTACAACATGAGTACTAGACTTCATCAGAAACAACAAATAAAATGGTTCAGCCACGTAAGCAGATTACCAACAGACAGTGCACCTCAAAGAGCAATGCTGCTCCGATACAATGGGTACAAATCAAAAGATGGACCTCAGAGATAACAGAGGCGACGAAAGAGACTATCTACGAAGCGCATACTAGGGCCCGTTTTAGAAATATCTTCTTGACCTGACGCTGTGAGGAAAACAGGATTCGAGAAAGAAAGAAAGTTTTCTTTGATTTTGAGTTCTTTCTGGATAGATCTATTTGGGTATAACTGTACGAGCGGAATATATATATATATATATATATATATATATATATAATATATATATATATATATATATATATATATATATATATAATATATAATTATAGACTTGTAACTATATTTTATTTGTGTGGTTTTATCAGAAGTTAACGATTAGATTGTATTAACAAATCAACAGATTGAGCTCGTGGAGTTACAACTTCTAAAGATCATGTCAGGAAACACAACAATGAACGTGACGGGGGCGAAGACAGATTTGGAGAAAAACCTTGACCAAATGTTTGTTCTTATAATGTCCATGTTAATTCAATGTAAGTACGATAACTCTGTGTCGAGCTAACTTTGTTCTCATAATGTCCATGTTAATTCAATGTAAGTACGATAACTCTGTGTCGAGCTAACTTTGTTCTCATAATGTCTATGTTAATTCAATGTAAGTACGATAACTCTGTGTCGAGCTAACTTTGTTCTCATAATGTCCATGTTAATTCAATGTAAGTACGATAACTCTGTGTCGAGCTAACTTTGTTCTCATAATGTCCATGTTAATTCAATGTAAGTACGATAACTCTGTGTCGAGCTAACTTTGTTCTCATAATGTCTATGTTAATTCAATGTAAGTACGATAACTCTGTGTCGAGCTAACTTTGTTCTCATAATGTCTATGTTAATTCAATGTAAGTACGATAACTCTGTGTCGAGCTAACTTTGTTCTCATAATGTCCATGTTAATTCAATGTAAGTACGATAACTCTGTGTCGAGCTAACTTTGTTCTCATAATGTCTATGTTAATTCAATGTAAGTACGATAACCCGTGTCTAGCTAACTTTGTTCTCATAATATCTATTATATGTTTCCGAAAGTGGCAATCTTGTTAAGAGCATGTAATAATAAGACAACGGTTATAATGCATTATCGCCCGAGTGGTTACCAGGGCCCAACTTTGGGGTGTAAAAAATAGAACCACTGTTACCTGCCATATGAAAGATACCATGCGTAAGAAGCGACTAAGGAGTTTTAACTGAAATCGGATGCACGTGTCCGCTAAGGAATGCTAACCCAAAACAAATACTTGCAGAAAACGGATGCACCAGGCCGGAAGGCGCATAACATGGGGCAAGACCCCTCACAATGAGGAATGGGATAACGGATTATACGGTCGCCAATCTGTTTCGGAGATTTATTCACGCAGTAAGAATGTCAGACCTACCATCACGAGGGGGGCCAAAACTTACTGCGGGAAGAGGTCGGCACAAACGGGAAACAGAAATCATAGGAATTATATCCTACAGAACTGCCCTCAGTATGCAGACTTGAGAAGAAAGAGGTGGCCCACTTACACAGCGTCCAAGGCAAACTGTATGGCGTGACTGATAATCTGAGGCAGACGGCTGCCTTTATTAGAGAACCCGAAATCCCAATCTAGTGAGAACGCAGAAGAAGAAAAAAGAATGCATTATGACAGCGGAAAAAAATGTTGGGAAGAGAGACAAGAGACAGCAAAGACATACTGAATAGTTTAACATCGTGAACTTATAAATATCGACAGCATCGGGGCTAATTGTCTACACTGGAGACAGAGATTTGTGGAGAATTTTTGCGGGGTAGAGAATTAGACATCTTAAGCCGAGGTACATCGCTTTCATTCTATGGACAAACTTATTTGGTTATATCTGAGCTTAAGAAACTGTGTTACGCTCTAATTCCACTTTTTGGGCGGTGTAGGACGGGAGGGACACGAACCTGTGAAACGTAATGGCCGCATGGCTAGTACAGTCGCCGCGAAGCTGTTCAGGTTAGGATTTTTTATTTATGCTCTCGACAGAAAAAACTCCTTAGCGTTACGTGGATTGAACCCATGTCTCCTGCATGGGAACCGTGCTCTGATGCACTCGACCAGACACTCCACTATTTTGAGCGTAAAGGCCTTCAAACATAAAAAATAAGAATTAACTCCTTACGGATAATCCAAGTATGAGAGTTATGGAGATTATTTATCGCTAACGACAACAAGCACGGCTCCTGATGATGATCATTTGGGCATGAATTGCTTATTTATTATTAATAAAATTCACAGCCACATTCTAGTTTTGTTTTCTTGCGCAGTATTCAACATTTATTGTATTTTCTATTCAAACTATACATTACCAATTTGTGATAAGTTGCATTTTTATAAATTACAACAGTGATGCAGTGTGGCTTCGCTTTTCTTGAAGTGGGTTGTGTAAAAAGCAAAAATACCAGCAACATTTTGATGAAGACTTTGTGACGCTTGTAGTACTGATGATGTTACGTTGTTGCAGTATACATTATACTATCGCTTAAGAATTTAAGCTTATACTGAGATTAGGGGTACAAGCATTCTCCAGCAGACCCTGTTACAAGTGAGTACGTGGATCGTTAAACTTCTGAAAGACATTTCGAGAGGAACGGGTCTGAGCTCATCACCTCCAATAATCTAAATTCGAGTATTCTCTCTCTCTCTCTCTCTCTCTCTCTCTCTCTCTCTCTCTATCTCTTTCTCTTTCTCTCTCTCTTTCTCTTTCTCTCTCTCTCTCTCTCTGCCTTTTAAGTTAGGGCATAAGCCCTCAACCAACTCATGCCAAGTCTTCCTATTTCTAGCTATCTCCTGTAGCTTCCTCCAGCTCTTCTTTATATTGGTGATCTCTGCCTCCAAATCACGCCTCCATGTATTTGTCGGCCTCCTCTTCTTTCTCTGTCACTGCGGGTTCCAGGAAAGGACCATTCTTATTATATTTCCCCGAGATTTTCTCAAAGTGTTAAATTCTAATACTATAAGGTTTCTAATACTTCACAAGGTACACCATTATTTTCTAACGACTACATGCATTTCTAGAATCAGACTTGCAAATTGACATGATTATGAATGTGGTAGAAGATGTACAGAAGGTAGATATATATAATTATGAAAGACTAATCCTCTTATTGTTATTTCTTTCTGAACGTAACGACTCCCATGTAGAACTGGTAAATTCAGACTCAAGAGGGCTGTAGGTTCAATCCCCCACTTGACGTTCCCCACATGAGGAAAGGAATTTGCCCTCCTACCTCCTGCACAGGACGGTCTAGAAATATGAAGCGACAGGCAGTTCATACTCTAAGGTGTGAAAGGGTTACGAGAAATGGTATTTTTTTTATTTACAATGACTCTCAGGTTGACCCAGCCTCTGACAGTCTTTATATGACCAACCTGTTCCGACACACTGGTGCAGTATAACTTAGTAGATGTAGTACTTCAAAGTTGGGTTTTCTGTTTGTAAACTCTTAATAGTGATCCCTTTTGCAATTTATATTCTTGTAATAACCAATGTCCTTATCATTACCGATGCGTTTTCCTTTCCATGTATTCTACATGTGTTCTTTTGGACACTATGCATGCACACTTTGTGGTATATAATTATACTTATTAGACCTGATGATTGAACAGTTTTGAACAGTATGAACAGTTTTTTGACGACTGATACCCACCGTAATGCTGAAGAATACTTAGAATATCATGAATAAAGAAAAGAACAAATGCTTCTGTTCTGCAACAGCTTGATATTAAAGAGTTGATATTAAAGAGTTGATATTAAAGAGTTGATATTAAAGAAATTGGCTATTAAAGAGCATAAAATCAAGAAACATTAAATAACTCGGACACATCAAACGGTATGAGTGCCTAGAGAAGATACTTTTGGAGGGAATGTTGCCTGGAAGAAGAATGAGAGGAAAGACCTAAAAGACTATGGGTGCAAGATGTCATTGATGATCTGAGAATGACTGCTGCTGACGCCGGTCAACTTGCAATAGAATAGAACGTTTTTCAGGATTACTATCATGGGACAGTTCCGTAAGGGACAAGCTACTTGATGATGATATAATGACACCCATCAACAAAGGCAATAGTGCGTCTCAAGATGTGATGACCTTAATTTCGCCTTTCTGACAATATATCGGCAAACACTATTTCTTAAGATGAGGAAAGCTAATATACCAATTAGCTTACACACAGCAAATATATCGACAGTAAATTACGACGAAAAGGTTTAAACTATTGGGAATACATGCAAAGTGCATATTAGAACTTTTGCAGTCAGCAGGAAATTTGGCTATGTAGGGGCACCAACCCAACCTAACTGCTGTATTACTGACAGCAGTGAGTGCTAACTGGTCCCATAGCACTAGAGCAGTATAGTTCGGCGCCTGCTGTTGATAGCAGAAAGAGCAACATAAGTCAGTTCTTCAATGCTATTATTTACAGCATTGATGCTCGTCCATCGGTGATGATCCACACAAATTTCATCCAAGGGAATAGGATGATGAAAGCATAAGGGATTAAACTACAGGTCCATGGATACACCTGTAATACATAAAAGCCTGGGTTGGTGAGCTCAAGAAGGCTGAAGTCATCCAGAGTAGGACGACTCCAGACAAACCCGGGAAGACAGATCCGTCAGCAGGGACCGCAAAACTGTCTAGAGAACAACCTCAAAAAAAGATGTCCTCAGAAACGGAATGTGTCAATATTATTGGCGAGAACGACACATGAACAACCCAAAATGGCCAAGGCAGGCAAATATTTACAACTGTGGTGCCACCACCAGGAAACACAGCCAGGTGGTGGTGGGACCGGACCCCCCGCTGAAGGGCACCTTAGCTACTGTGGCCTGATTTTGCAGCCAGGGAGACAGGTATTACTACTTCGCAGCAAGGACAAACTTTCACCCTCACAATTATGCAATGGAATGCAGAAGGGGTAACCAACAAAAAACGAGAGCTAGAGGAACGTCTGCGAGCAGAAAAGATTGACATTCGCTGGGACCAAGAGACGCACCTTAATCCGGGAAATAGATCTGCATTAGAGGATTTGAAACCTTCCGTCAGGATAGAGAAAATAGACATAAGGGTGGAGTAGTAACACTAGTCTGTAATTCCATACCGGCAGCTAGAACTTTGTTAATCAACGATACAGAGCTACACAGAATTCACGTTCAACCTTATCAACAAATACTCAAGATGACACTATACAATATATACTCACCACCCTCCATTCAAACTGAGCTGGAAGCTATCAAAGTTCAAGATGACAACTTACTTATAGGAGACTTCAAATACCACCACTCAAGCTGGGGATATGACACGCTAGATCCTCGAGGTGAAAGCCTTGAAGAATGGCTGACTGTCAACCACTGACTTCAACCATTCCAGATGATCCTCACATTACGTTACTCACCACGGTACAGACGACAAGCACCCCAGATCTATTTTTGCCACAGACGACATTCACAGGATAACTGAAAGGCAAGCGACCAGATTGGAGGCGCAGGCAGTGACTATAGACCAGTGAAACTCCCTGCGCTTAACAAGGAGGAACTTACAAACCTGCCCTAGTTGAATTACAAAAGGCAGACTGGAAGCTATTCCAAGAATCAGCAGATACTGTAAAAGAACAATCAATCAGAAAAGTGGACAGAGATGCCACGTCTATTCAATAAAGCCATTTTAGATGCTGCAAAAAGGCTATACCCAGAGGGAGGAGAAAACTACAGCTTGTTATTGGACACCAGAGATGGAAGTTTCTCCAGCTTTGCTTTGCAGCTAGAAATACGATGTGGAACTCGCACCAACGGACCAATGCAACACAATAGAGCAAGGGCCCTTATGTTAGAGAAAGAAACCAGCAGTGTAGAAAATCCTGGAAAGCAGCAAGACAGCCTCTTGAACATGGAAAAAAGATACTCAAAAGTTGTGAGACTTACAAAAGCCCTGAATGATGACAACCCATCTAGGTGTGGGAGAACAGTTCTCCAGCAAGGAGAACAACTTCTCACAGGAAAGGAGCAGCCAAATTTGATGGCCCAGTGTTATAAGTAAGAAAGCTCATGCCTAATAAGTCAGGAGCAAGGGAAAGAAGTCAGAAGTGAGATAAGCAGCATTCAAAATGCAACAAGTGAACCCTGTATGGAGGTAGACATCACACTGACTGAGCTGCAGAGAGCACTGAAAAGCTCAATCGTAAAAAGGCCCCGGGACCAGATGGAGTATCAAACGACATACCAAGAAACAAATAGCTCCAATAGCACAGAGTCTTCTACTCCATAGATTTTTAAACAATAGTTGGAGACAGGGGAGAGTCCCAGACATCTGAAAAAATGCCACAATCCACCCACTCAAAAAGTGGAAAAGACAAAAGCGATCCGCAGAGCTACAGACCTAAGTGCTAAGTTGCACTGCAAAACTGCTGAGAGAGCAACCACTAGACTCCAGTGGTTTTTAGAATCCAAATCATAAACTGATCCAACAGACAGGCTACAGGCAGCATAGAAGCACTGATGACCAATTGGCATACCTCGCACAGGACATAGAAAATGGCTTCCAAGAAAAGAAGAAATCTCACAGTTCTTCTTCTTCTCTTCGACATGTTCAAGGCCTTCGACAAAGTCTGGAAAGATGGTTTGCTACTCAAGCTCCTACGGCAGTGGAATGGGCAGAATGTACTATTGGATAAAAAGACTTTCTGCCCATAGACAAGCATCTGTAAAATTGATGGAGGCACAGTCCCAGATCCGAGCAGGGAGTCCCACAGGGCAGCGTACTGTCCCCATTGCTTTTCCTATAATGATCTGCCACAAATCCCCAGACATGTATCACACACCTCCATGCTGATGATCTAGCTGTGTGGCACACTGAGTTTCTGGGTCCTGCCATCCTTAAACCTCAGGCAAGCCTGAACAGCGTCAGTAATGTGGGCAAGTAAATGGGGTCTAGAAATAAACCGGAGCAAACTATAGCAACGCTTTTCTATTGTCAAAGGAAGAATATCAGACTGAAATTTAACGAGGCGATATCGTTCCCCGTTCCCCACCCAACCTTTTTGGGAGTTAAGCTTGACAGTCGTCTGACATGGAAACATCACATAATAGAAACAAACAGAAAGGCTATGAGGAAACAAAGTGTGATGCGGAAGCTGGCTGGAACTACCTGGGGAGTTGATGAGTCAGGTGTACACTGGTGCAGTTAGACCGACCTGGAATACATATGCATCATCGACATGGTGGATATATACAGCCCATTCAAACAAATCGATATTGAAACACAAAACAGGTGTCTGTACTATTTTGGACACAACTACACCAATTGTAGAAATGGAAAAGGCAGCCAACATCCAGCCCTTTGAAGACAGAAGTGATTCTGCAGACTGAAAGGATCGTGCCTGACCATCCACTGCATGAAAAAATGGCGGCGAACAAAGAACAGACTAAAGCGCACAAGTAAACCACAAAGCAAAAGAAATAGGAAAGTCATACTTGAACCAATACTAAATCATAATGATACCTGGGAAGAATTGCTTTTTCGAGAACCAGACTCAGTAGCACTAAACTTCTCAACCTCCATCCCTAAATTATTAAGCAAAGCAGATGTTGGTTTAATTCCAGTGCAGTGCCAATATAATGGAACATCTCCATTACATGTTTCCAGAAGACAGCTGGATAAGAATTTACACAGATGGATCGGCAATGGAGGCAACCATGAATGGTGGAGCAGATAAAGCACAGCACCCAGATGCTACCACTGTCTCTAGCGCTCCTACTGGAAGAATATGTTCCAACTACGCACCCTTAGCCCTTCTGATGGCAGCACAGCAAGAATAAGATGCGTTAACCTGCAGGC
The DNA here is from genome assembly GCA_020796225.1 of Arion vulgaris. Lineage (NCBI taxonomy): Eukaryota > Metazoa > Mollusca > Gastropoda > Stylommatophora > Arionidae > Arion > Arion vulgaris. The sequence continues at coordinate 28,295,378 of CM036761.1, read as the reverse complement.
AAGATGTACTTTCTTACAGACTCACTGGGCTGTCAGCTATACAAGCCCTGGAGGCCAACCCACTGACAGCACAGTACAAAAACTACAAAGAGAACTTGCTCAGTCAGTGCTGCAGCAGAAATTCACTCTGCGGATTCCACTTCACCAGGCATTGCAGGCAATGAGAGTGCTGATGTCTTAGCTAAGGAGGAAACAAAGCAAAGAGCAACTACCTTTTCAACCCTTGTCTTTTCAAGAGGTCAAACCCCCATACAGAGTAGAAAATCTGCAGTGACTGGAAGACAAACACTGATATGATTATGGAAAAGACTCCCCAAAGACCCAAGCAGAACAGACCAGGTCATTATATTTCGACTACGCACCGACACCGCAGACTAACAAAACACTTATACAGACTAGGAATAAGTCAAACAGCTCTCTGCTGCAAGTCAGTGCAGGCAGAACAGACACCATATCCTGCAAGACTGTTTCTCGTGTGATGCCGTAGCGATGTGGCCACAACCCAGTCGACCTGAAAACTGGGCTTGGGGAAACCTGACAGACCTGGTTCGCCCAGTTTGTGGTCCACAGTACCATGCATGACCAGAGATCGCTGAAGAAGAAGAAGAAGGATGGATGAAATGGTGACTTGCGCGATGATTTGGTTTAAAGTGAGAAAGAGTTGCGCAGTTCGTCGATCTCTACCTTCTGCCCAATTCCTTCTGTGTCCTGCAGGACAAAGTCGAGAGACGGCTGGAGAAGACGGTGCAGCGAACAGGGCAAATTTGCCTGGCCGTGCTGCTCACTATGCTCCGCAGTTGCTGGCAGACGCCTTCTTGGCCCGTTGAACCAGAGAATAGTTTTTCCGTACACCTGCCGAGTCCACGTCTTCACATGCAGGGTAATACCCGGATTCACTGATTACTACTGAATCGGTTATCCGCTTGGCTTACGCCGGATCCGTCAGCAGCTGTTGACCGGGGGCTGCTGTCGCATGCTGACACCAGGAGCGCCACAGGCGTGAGCTGGAAGTCAGGCTTGGAATTCAATAATTCTAAAAGGGAAAGCATTAGGCTGGAATGGAAAGAGTATATGCACCATTGAATTCAGACAAAGAAGAAGGTAATATGAAACGCATCTTTCTTGTATGCCATTTACATGTCATGATTCATGTATTAACTTGATATATGTCTCAACTTTGACTCTGTGCTGGGGATGTACGGTGTTCTTCCAGATCTCGCTTCACAATATGATCTTGGTTCGTTCCCTCGCGCCGAGCTAGGGGGTATTTCCCAGGATCACTGATATCAATGAGATGAGATTGATTTCTGGTCCTATCAGAGACGGACGATGAGATTGATTTCTGGTCCTATCAGAGACGGACGATGAGATTGATTTCCTGGTCCTATCAGAGATGGACGATGAGATTGATTTCCTGGTCCTATCAGAGATGGACGATGAGATTCATTTCCTGGTCCTATCAGAGATGGACGATGAAACGTAGATCCCATGTTCAAGATGAGAACGTACGCTTTGATACAGTTTAAAAAACAAGAGTAGGCTGGTGCCGCCATCCAGTCAAAATGTACTAAGACTGTTAGAATGTTTACAAACATGTTCACTAAATTCAAAATTACCCCGCCAGTGCTATGGAGTTTGTGCACTGCCACTGAGTTCTTTCTATGCGCAAGAAATAGAAGTCGACGTACACATTGTTATTCGAAAAGTGAAATAATGATAGTCACATCAATCAATCATTCAATCAACAATCAATCTTGTCTCTTCTAGTTGCTGTTGTGTTGGTTTATTGTGTGTGGGATACGCTGCCCATGGAAAGGGAAACAAGTTCATAGGATGGCATAACTTTCCTGTCTGGTGCACGATTCAGAACCGCCATTTTTTCTTCTTCTAATGCGTTGCCTCCACCGCTTCTACTATAGTATCTGGAGCAGTAGCGGAGCGATGTGAGATGGTTGCATATTTGGCCTACAGCTTCTTTCTGACAGGTAATGTTATTTAGATGAGTGATGTTAATTAGATGTTAATCATAGCTGAGAAACAATGTGCAGTTGAGGCAAAGATAAAACGCACCACAGAACACACAGCACCCACATGTCCTTTGATCATATGACCCAATTCGTGGGTAGGGATTGTGTTCTAGGATTGACCTCATGCACCTGCACACACTCAGAGAGAGAGAGAGAGAGAGGTACAGCAGCACACGTCTGAGACTGTTATCATCACCCTGATGGACGGGCTATTGATTTTTATTAGATGTTGCTAATTAAATTTTAATAATTTTGTCTGCGAATCATAGTTGGTTTAGTTGGTTAGTTATTAGTTTAAAACCTTAAACCCTAAACCCTTTGGTTATTAGTTAGTTAAGGAACTACACTACTAGCTACATGTTAAAGTAGTTAAGGCGGGTTGGTTATTAGACTATGATAAAGTTAAAATTGTAAGTAATCGTTTGTTAGTTTTTGATTAGCTAGCTAGTTAGTTGTTTGCCAATTATTTTGTATATTAGTTATTTAGTTGAACCTTCATTTCTGATGAGAACCACGTGGAACCCAAGGTCTCTTGGTTGATGACCTGCTATGCATGCAATACCTTTCATAACGCATTTATTACAAATACATCTTATTTGTCCTCATAGTAAGTCATGCAGGTTAACTTTCGATTGATTCCAACCAAAGAGTTTCAATATGGAATTTTATAGTCTAGGAAATAGTCCTTTACAGGACGTGGCAGGCTAAAACCAGTAAATGAGTTGTCAAATTTTGTAGGCACCACTTATACGTTCAGTAGGCTATTGCTTTAAGGATGAGGTCTATTTTTACCTTTTGTAAAATCCTCATGGAAAAGAATTTATCAAACCATCGGGCACTGGGCTGAACCAGGCATTTGGATTTGTGATTGAGCTGAGAAACCTGCTGGAACTACAGACGCTCTACTTATAGTCTAGTAGTGACTGGGAAAAAGATCAGAGATCCTTCTATACAACGAGGATGCACAGGCTGATGGAAAACCCCTTACAGTACATAGAGGTAAGGAAATCTAAGAACACCTGGAGGCGGGAGTTGAAAATGGAATGTGGTAAATTAAGAGAGAGAGATCCTGAATGAAATGCATTGATAGGCTTTTCATAACTTTTAATACAGGATCTATGTGCCACTTAGGGGTAAGAAGAAAGCAAAAACAGAAATATAAAAAAATAGAAGTACATGAAGATGAACAGGACATAATTTTAGATATTATACTTCAAGACAACTTTTTTAAACATGTAGATTTGTAAAGGAGTTATTTCATGGAGGCAGAAATAAAATGAAAATTAAGTTGAAGCAAGGACAAATCACAAGAGACGTAAAATTCTGATAAAACTGTACAAGAGGGAAAGTGGTAATGATATGACACTTGATACAAGAATAGAAATTATCTAAAACAAAGGAAACAGCTTAGGGAGTTTACTTTAAAGCCTTAAGCTACAAGGGGGATTATAAAATTATTATATTCATAAATTATTGAATCTCACTATCCACAAATGAGTCTAGTTAAATTAACTGCCCTTATTTTAAACTACCTGTGTGCTTGTTGAGACTGATGGCTCCTTACGTCCATTCTGGTCACACATTATTCTAATTTCTGTATCCATCATCCAGTAGCTTGTCCAGAGTAAACTTTATACTCTAATAGCTCAGAGGGATGGTAATTATTGTCTGTTCAGTGAAAGATGTAGAGCGTCCACTCTTGCCACGTAGTTGTAGGATAAGAGCTAATTTGTGGTTCTAGGCTAGATGTTGTGTTATATCCGCACATTTGGAATTAATTTTTCCCACATAGGCCAGATGTCCTGTCTCTGCTGCCGTTATTCTCGAATCATAGTCATATCCTGAATCTATCTTCTCTTTCTTTGCTGCGCTCCTTCCATAATAATGGCTCCTTTTCCCAACCCTTCTATTGCCACATATGTTCAAAATACTCCATTTTTATAGAGTTTTTTTGTAGCATCAGCAAGTTTTTGTGTATTTTTAATTGACTTCATTCTGATTATCTATATTCGTTACTCTGTCCATATCATACGAATACAATGGAGATCTGTAACTCTTATATGTGTGGTCTTAGTTCGTTGGAATCTGAAGAATAATAGCTTAATATACGATTTTATATGCATTTTTAGGCCTCTTATTCAATTGTCAATGGTGGGTGTGGTCACCTGAAGGATGGCTGTCAGTCAATATTACAACATCACGGAGTTATAGAACATATAACTTTATGTAAGTTCAACCATCTATTTTGTTAATTGTGTATTTTGGTTACTTTAGAATGATGAGTTGTGGGGTTGTGTTGGAAATTGGTTCTCTAATTGATGTAAAATGACTGTTTAAAAAAAGAATAGTGTTTGCATTTTGTTTAGATAAGGCATTTAGAAGTTTTAAAAAAATTGGTTTCACTTTTGTGACGTGTATTTAGCTGCATTGATACATTTTATGACGTGTATTTATTACATTGAGTCACTTAGTGACGTGTATTTTTAAATGATAATTGCATGCATTATTGCGTCGAGTCACTTGAATGATTTTACGCTTTCACATTGAATGCCCAATTGGTGATGTGTCATTGCTATCGAGTCAATTACGACGTGATGACATTGAACACTATATTTTTATTATCATCGAGACACTTTTGACATTATCGATTTTCATGTAGACTTATTCTGATCTGAAATATATTTTGTCGATAACGATTATCACGTCTTTTCTGATTTGGATCGGTCACTACAAGGCGCTTGTTTAATTGTAAGAAGCTTACTGACTTGTTTCAGTTAGTTTAGAGCTACAATGATCAGGCCTTTTGTTCAATGAGTCATTTTACCAATCATTGTTAGATCACTGTGCTCTTCTTCCTTGTTAGATGGTAGTCACAAAGGGACCGTTAAGCTGTAATTCAAATGAATGACAAGATGGCGCATAAGAGGAGCGCCGTGTAAGCAAACCATTACTTGAGATAAAACTGAAGGGAAAGAAAAAGAAAGTAAATAACTATGCAATGTGACAATAAGAGGCACAATTAAAAATGAAGATATCAGAAGACTGATGAAACCAGTCATGCAATCATAAAAGAACAAATAGACGGAATGGTTTGATATCTGACAAGAATGAACTGGTATCGCTTCACCACACAGTTGCTACATACAGAAAAAAGCAGTATAACGACAAAGCAAAAGGAAGACTAATATAAAGAGGCATGGAGCGACGGCATCAAGGAACAGCCCACGGAAATGGAATATCAGCTTACAAAGTAAAGCCTTAACACAGACATCACTACGCTCCCCCACACTCTCTATTAAGAAGCAAAATGGGTGGGAAGAGTAAAGCTGTGGGCCAGTTAAAGAGCATAGACAATAGCAATCAAATATGTCAAAGCTGCAAGAAGTATATATTTATAACACAGGATTTTTCTGAAGTGGTGCGGTCCATTTAACTGCTGAGGACTGCTGCCTTTTTTGCTGCTCTTCTATCCTTGGTCCCCATTACTGACGCTTCCGTGAAAGTAATACAGTTAATACTATCCGAGGACATTCCACATGCCGGTAATGATTTTTCTATTGCAAAAATTAATTTAAATTATAAACATCTCATAGCAAAAGTTACAATATTTATTTCTCCTGATTTGTAGATTTATCAGCAAATATGTTATTTATTGGAGCAAACAGCAACGAAACAACAAATAAGTTTAACGAAGTATAAAAATTTATTTCACGTATTATTGTGTAGTTTTTAGGCGGCAATTTAGTATGGAGTAGCATACTGAACACGCATAAATTTAAGGCTAATTGTGTGACATTGCACTCTTCCACACCTCGATACTCGTGTTATGAGATGAGATTAGACGCTATTTGTGTTAAACAGCAGTCACACGTCTCTGCATTTGTAGCCACTTTTACAGTAGTCAGAATGAGTGTCACTTGAGAACATTCTACTTTAAATGTCCAATTCTAAGATGAGAAATGCAGATAAATTGTAATATATGTCTGCTATCATTCTGTTCTTCACAGCACACCTTAGAAGATTATATTTATGTTCATGAGTTTGCTTGTACACCTGTAAGATTGTGAAGCTTTCAAACAATCTGGTTTGCTATGGCTGGACATTGAGCAAAAGCGCAGTCACAGTAAAAAAAATAACCGTATGTGAAATGCGGTGCCTGCGAAAAGTTACTGAATAAATACGCTGAAAAGAAAAGATGAGAATCACCAACATCAGCATGATAAGAAAGAGTTGGCACAGAACCGTGCTTGAATTACATAGAGAAACAAAGAATGGCTTGGCCATAATAAGAATGCATCCAACCTCCACAGTATACACAGAGTCTTCTACAACAGAACATCGGGAAAGAAGGCAAGAGGAAGACCACACGGAAAAGATGGTTAGATGGCGTAGCAGAACTGCAAGATAATAATCACACAAGCCACCTGTAGAATATGCAAGACAAAAACAGCAAACCACGACACTGGGCAACAAACCCGGTAGCAGGACGTCAGCAAAGAAGAAGAAGGGTTAAACAATTTTAGACTTTGTAGTATTAGTCCGTTTAATATTCAACTATTTTGTAACCTACATAGTATTTAAGGTTCTGTTTTCAGTATGTTGCCCTGGGTGACTTGATTGCTGATTGGCTTTTGGCATTCAATGGATCTCAGATGCTCCATATCTAATGCTGATGGCAACGTATATAGGTTTGCTCATGGTTAACACTATTATATCCGCCAGTACTACCACACTTTTAACTTATAAAACTTAATGGATGCTGCCGATACAGCTATTACTCCTCTTTACAACTGTTGCCTTTACCTCATTTATTTTCTTAAATGAACATTGTTCTCGTTCTATCACTCTCTTTCTCTCTGAGCCATACAGAAAGATATGTCTTAGAAAAAAATACACACAAATTGCACATTTACTATGAAGAGGCAGGCACCATATCCAGCACTGATAGGCTTATGCATCTGAAGCATTTGTGTGTATGTGAGTTCAGCCAGACTTATAAAAGAAGTATCAAAATGAGGGTGCTCCCATACCTAACAATCCAGCAAACATCACTTCTAACTTACTGTTGGTACATGAAACAGTTTGCTACTCCCAGGTTTTCTGCACGGCAATCTCTGGGCCACATTCACCAACTGCAGTTGATTCAGCTGTATTGAATTTGTCTATCTAAAAATATCAGTTCCATGAAAAGTAAGAATAACTTTAAGTAACTTCCAATTCAGATATTTCTCCAGTGATCCCAATGAGATTTAATTTTTACTTCTATCGCAGACAGACAATAAAATGTAAGTTCCATGTCTACGCTATGCATGTAAGTGAACACAATTGGCAGCTGAAAATTCTTAGTCAAATTGATGAGAGACATCATCAAAATTACATCTGAGGTCTTCGCAAATGATACGGAGTATGTACACTGCAGCCACCCATGTAAGAATGAGGTCGGAGCACACATGGTTATTAACTGCAGTGTAATGATGATATCCTATACAAGAATGATGTTCCACTAGAAGTTAAAACTGATACAGCTTACACACAACAGATCGCTTTTATAATACATACTTTTCTGACCACAGATTCATATTCTGAGCGAAAATGGAGGTAATTAAATACAGTTAATGGTTCACTGGCAGGAATGGTAGGTCACTGGGGTGTGTGTTTATATGTGATGTTTCATTAATTATCATGTTCCAAGACTTCTTAGAAGGCTAATTTGTCCATACTTGGAAAGATAAGATTAGCAATACTAGACTTCCAAGCTTACACTGGTTTAGAAGATATAAGTATATCATTTTATTTGCCAATTTTAATCCACTGTAGACTGCCAAACTGGCAGTCATCTTCAGGTTTTTCAAAAGTTTAGCTTGCATGCACTGGTGCGTGGCCGTGTTTCCTCAGTTAATCCAAGAGAAGGAGAGTCCTGCAAGACAGCTTCAGTGTCTGTTACGCCTGCCCACACCTGGCAGAATGCTGTTTGACTTACCATGATATTGTTTACCATTGTTTCGAATCGATTCAACTAATCACTGATATCATTAAGTTTTGAGTTAATTGGTGTTGGGGAGTTTGAGCAAAATAAACATCAGCAAAGAAACCTGCAGTGAAAAATTAATCTTATTAGTTTTTTTATAACTACTGACAATGCGAGTAAAAACATCCAGAAGATTGTGTGTATATGTACATATCACAATTGTAAACTGACAAACTGGGACCATGAGGAAAAAATGAACTTCATAACTTGATTCCAACCCATTCCCGTTGCTATTTGTACAGAATTTCATAGTTGAGTTCTTAGCTTTATGTAATGGTGTCTAAACACTTTGGAATTAAGAGTTTTCCTCTCTCATAATAAACTGCGGTTTTCATTTTCATCACATTTTAATTAACCTGGCATCAACCTGGTCATTTGAATTAACCCATTGGCTTTTTTAATTAACCCAATAGCTTTAATTAACCTGGTCATTTTAATTAACTCCGGTCATTTTAATTAACCTATTATTTTAATTAACCTGGTCATTTTAATCATATGTTGTTAATATAAAGACAAAGCAATGGGCCCTACGATAACTAATTAGATCGGAGCCTGAAATTGAAAGTACCTTTCATTCACCTTACCTACGCTAAGTTTGCTTTTTAGGATGGCGAAGAAAAAAAGTTTGCAATACATTGTTATACTTTTTTACATTGTGAGAGTTACTCATAACATGCCAAATTTTAAGCTCATAGCATGTTGCAAAATATGACAAACACTTGAACACATAAACACAATATCACAATACATATATATATATATACAGAAAGAGATAATGTTTTTGATACATCTCTGATATAGTTAACAAATTTGCTATTTATCTTCACCAGGTCGCCATATGTTCAGGCTGTAATGCATTCAGACCTTGGGGTGGTGCCCTTTGTGGGATAGTTGCTGGGATACCCTTTCAACGTTACGTCATGGCTCATGTGTAGACTGAAAATCGATGACCCTGTAGATGCTGTATCAGGTAAGATGACATCAGTGTTTCTCCCTTACGTAAATTATACCTTATTGACATCAATGGCATACATTTTCTTATTTTACTGACAGTTGTTGCAAATAATGATAAAGATAGCAATAGTTGAAAAAATAAAACCTAACTATGATTAAAACAGCAACAATAACACATACCGGTGTGTTGCCAGGCCCGAATGGGAGGAATAATATGTAGCATTATGTCCTTCCAAACATGTCATAAGAGGCAACTGAGGAAGGTTGTATGGGGCTGGCTACTTAACCCGTAGAAAAAAACAAGCCAAAAACTGCAATAGAAATACCTGGAGAAGGGAGCTGAAGACTGATATTAAAAGGATAGACAAGACATGCAAAGGATGGCAAGTGAGAGAAAGGGCTGGAAGAAGTTTGTTGAAGATTTGTGCTTCGTTGAAAGTTGAAGAAGAAAAAGAATAGCAAATACAGGCAAAATTTTGCAAGTGGAAATATAACTTATTCATTTACTTTACAGTTCACTTCGCTGGAGGTGTCTGGGGTCTTCTCAGTGTGGCTTTTCTCAAATTCGACACTGGTATTCTCATGAATTGGGACAGAAGATCTGGTCTGGTAAGTGAATGTACTGTCTGTCAACTAAGTAGTGTTAAGTGCAAGTATTGGATAATTAAACATTGTAGGGGTTTTGGCAAGTGACTCATTATCATGTGCCATGCTGGCTGATGTACGTGATCAAAGATCTTCAGATATATTTGTTTTTATTACTGGAATAATGAATATAGGAAGAAACATAACAAACTAAACATCCATGTCAATGACACTACAGTCAACCAAGTGCAAAAACTGAAATACTTAGGAAGCATATTCACAGAAGATGGAAGAGTAGACAGAGAGTTAGAAGCTAGAGTGCAAATAGCAAATGCTGTAACTTGCCAGCTAGCCTGATTGTTAATGCACCCAAACATCTCACTGACAATTAAACTAGAGAGGATCAACATCATTTTGATGCCTACTCTGTATTACCATAGCTAAACATGGGCAAAGAGCATAATTCCCCCCAAAAATGTCAGTGAAATATGATGCTTATGAAAAGTTACCAACAACACAAGAAAAGACATAGTCACCAACATCAGCATAAGAGAGAAAGTTGGGAAAGAACCTTGCTTGAATTTAATTGAGAAACAAAGAACATAGAGTGTGGCCGCAAAGAAGATTTTCATTTAAACCAAACCATGTCAACTACTAGATTGCAGGAGCTGGGTTTGAAGATTGGAGTGGCAAGAAAAGAACAGCATAACAGATACGTGAGTAGGCTCATCAATCAAAATCGAACTGGTATGGTCAGTCGCTGGACGCTGTTGGAGATATTGCAAGGAGATCGGAGCACCTATGGACATGTCCGGAATGCAATGAAGATATTCCAAACTGAAACAGAATGTAGTTGTTCTGCCACTTAATAAGAATGCATCAAAACTCCACTGTATACAAAGTCTTTTACAACAGAACATCGGGAAAGAAGGGAGAGAAAACCATGTAAAAAAATGGATAGATGGCATAACAGAATCCTGTCAAAAAGCAAAAATAACTATCGCCCAAGCCACTAAAGCATCATGAGAAGACAAGAATGAAAATACCATGACACTGGGCAACAACCCGGTAACAGTGTGACAACAAAAGAAGAAGAAATAAAATTTCCTCATCTTCAAAATTATACCAGGAACCTTTGCCTGTGCTACAGGGTTCGTGCACTGCTGCTGATGTTTCTGTATGAGAAAAAGATTGTTGCACAGGTATTCATCGATGGGCAATGATGATGGTCTTTTTATTCAATCAATCAACGACTTAGAACAACACAGCATGGCATAAAATAAGTAATTTGTTTTCTTATAACAATATAACACTACACTTATCAACAAAATAAGATATGATCCAAATAAAATATTCTGAAAAATAAGAAAACTGCAACATAATCTATACATAAACCTTCTTCTTGACATTTCAATGCCCAATGGAGCACAGCTCTTCAACAAACTCTTCTAGTCTTTCTCTCTCTTGCCATTCATTTCAATTCTTTCCATGTCTTGCCTTTCCTTTTTAATGTCAGTCTCCACCTATCTTCTCCTGATATTTCTAGGTCTTCCCCTACTCCTCATTCCCTGCGGGTTCCAAAACAGTGCCTGTCTTGCAGTGTTTCTGGTCGGCCTTCTCTATGTATCCTATCCATCACCAGTGTCTCTTCGTTAGTTCTTTTTCTACTGATATCTGATTATTTCTTTCTGAGTTCATCGTTCGTAATCTTATCACACGATCTCAATCCCTCTATTCTACATAAACTTATAGTATGAACATTTTGACAAAAATTATTTCGAAGACAGCGTGTTTTTCTCCCTTCAGTTTAGTTGATTATCAATATACCAGTTAAGTAATTAAAGTTCTTGTACACAGGTATTGGCCTGGCAGTTAACCGGCATGTGTGCTATCATTGTCTGGACAGGAGGGTTATGTACAATCCTCTTCTCAATCATGAAAATAGCAGGCATCTTCAGGGTCTCCGAAGAAATGGAAAAGAAAGGTAAAGAATGAAAATGCTCAATTAATGTATAATTTAAGCAACTACGCATATCATGGACAGAGAAGAGAACAAATAGACCTATCCAGAAAGAACTCAAAATCAAAGAAAACTGGCTGATGCTACAAGTGAGAAAGAGAAAATTGAAGTATTCTGGGCATCTTAAGATACTGGGCAACTATACATACCTATATATACATATAAAGAAACACAAAGCGTTGGAGAAGACCATTGTGGAAGGAGGCATCCCAGCAAAGAGGAGAAAAGGAAGACTACGGAGACGATGGATTCAGGATGTACCTGAAGATTTGAGCATGACTGTTGCAGAGGTGGGACATTTGGCCTATGAGAAAAATTTGGATGAACTGTAAGAGTGACAAAGTTCTACTCAGACAAGCTATTTGATGGTGATCTACTTTGCTGACATATATCATATATATATGTTGTTAACATCATACTAATTTTTGTTTGGTGGGGGAATGCTATGACAGTCCTGTGCACAAACTTTGAGTAGGTCAAAGTTGGTAAATCTTTCCTTTAGATGTGTTTTTTTGGGAAGGAGGGAAGATAAAGCAAATAAAAGTACTCAGAATAAAATGTCATAGCCATCAACCTACTGAAGATGGCGATGATGGATCTTGGCAAATCTTTATTCCAATCATTGATGATCAACTCCATTGTTGATATTTTTCCATTCTAGACTATTTTCTCTCGATATTATACTCAAATCTCTTACCTGCAATTTTCTGCCATTGTCATAGTACCATCTTGTGTTTTTAGACGCCCATTTTTTGTGTTGCATGTTCAGAGACTAATAATTCCTTCCTTTGTCTCTATTGACCGGTAGAAAACGTTTTCATTCAAGTAGGGTAAGACAGTTTAGGAAACAGCTTTCAAATTCATTATCTCAATATTAAGGTACTTAACAGGTTTTCATCATTGAATCCATAGACTTGAATGTTCAATAAAAACAAGAAATATTAAATTATAAAACCTCACATGTAAACAATTTTTCAGGTCTGGATATTCCTAAACATGGTGAACCAGCTTACCCGCTTGAGGCTTATGGACACGGCTACCAGGAGAAAATGTTAACAATTTTGGAGAATGGGCAATTGTCTTCATCATTGCTAGGTAATTAATAATATGATATATTGTGTGTGTGTGTTTATTACAAAGACAGAACTAACAAAAGTGTATTTTCTTGTAATAAAATTGTTGCATGGGCAGCGACTGAAAAAAAAATCCTACAGAAATTAATGTTGACACTACTACTACAATTACTACTACTATTCACTACTACCACCAATATCACTGCTACTAATACTACCTAACTACTAATTCTAATATTACTACTACTACTGCTGCCAAAAGCCAAAGAATAGTACCACTGCAAACCTACAATACATGTCATAAGAGGGGATTGATGTAGACCCTAGGATGCTACCCTAAAAATCAGCGCAGAAATTTGGATCTGCTGGCCTACTTATAGGCGCATAACTGGCACAACGTACAATCGCTCTTAGGCTCACATACAAATCATGCAGAGTGGTTGACAAGTGATTGATTTAGAGCGTTCGAAAAAGAAGAAAGAAGTGCTGCGGTACTCCTAATCAGGTAGGGTCTTCCACATTTGTTATAAAATTCATCAAGTCTTAACATCACATCTTTATTTCAATACTTTTTAACTTACAACTTTACGTTTCATGCTATTTCAGGTTATATGGATGTGAATGATACAGGACTTTATGAAACTCCTGAAGTCAAAGTTATGAACAACATGCAAGCAAAGTTCACTTCCTTGGACACGATGGTTAATGTTTCAACTATCAGTGAAAATGTGTACAGAAGACTACATCAAGTCAATTCAGGATACAATAATGACTTTGAAAAAACTTCATTGTAACAATAAATTGTAAGTTTAAAGACATTATTCTTACAGGGAGATCTTGAAAGATGAGCTCAGAGAAAGAACTGAGCAGATATCAGTGGAAAAAGAGCTAGGAAGAGATGCTGGCAATAGATTGATAAAAAACTGATGAAGGCATTGCAAGACAGGCATTGTTTTGGAACCCACAGGAAAAGAGGAGTAGGAGAAAACCTAGAAATACCAGGAGAAAAGGGCTGGAGTCTGATTTTAAAAGGATAGGAAAGACGGTGAAAGAATTTGAAAAGACGGTAAAAGATGGGAAGGGCTGGAAGAAGTTTGTTGAAGACATGTGCTTCAATGGTAATTGAAAGGTGAAGAGAGAGTCCTCTAACAGTCTCACCAGTGAAGAATAGTTTACTGATTCAAAGCATGAACTACAAGGAGTACTAAACTTTTCTCAATACTTTACTAAATCAATGGTTAGACAATACAAGAGAGGGGGAAAAAACAAGAACACAAAATTATAACAATTCAGTTTGTTTTGGTGATGATATAGAAATATAGCTGCTTATCGTTTGCATTGTTAAGCAATCGGGATATTGTTCCTGTGATCGCAGTGTAGGTGAGATTGAATTCCTAGTCCTTTGTGAAACAAGAGATAAAATTTATTTCCATAATTAAAGTTCAGCAAGAAAAAGAACACTTGGCAATTAAAATTTGATAAGAGTAGGTTGAAAAAATAAATTTTCCTTTTCAAAATTACATCTAGGCCCTGCAGTACTACTAGTTTGTGAACTGCTGCTGAAATCTTCCTGCGTAAGGAAGAGATTGACACACGAGTTTTTATTAACCGAAGTGCAATGATGATGCTCTTACCAATCAATAAATTAATCAAGGACTAATATAACAGACTATTTATACTTTCAATAAAACTATACAGATCCAACAAACAGTCTCTTGGAGAATGTTGAGACATTGTAATTAAAAAACTGTTTACTGCTTGTGAACGATTTAAGGTGGTGTAAGACAGGTGAGACCTGAGGAATTTGGCGATGGCTAGTTCGTCCTACAAAGTTGTTCAGTTAGATTCTTTATGGCCTCAACAGAAAATCCTTGGTCTTACCATGAATTGACACGGTCTCGGGCATAGATCGCAAACATGTCACAAATCCATTCTGCCAGCCGCTCCTTAAAACTAATAATAATAAAGTTTCACCTGTTGTAAGAATCCGTTTTCTTTAAATATGTAAATATGTACAAAGTTGCGGTTTTCACCTGTAAACTTGACTAATGGCAATCATATATTCATTTTGTACTGTAACTAGAATTTGTGTGTTAATGTACATATGTGTTTGTCCCATTATTTTTACCATTGTATTAAAGTAAATCTTTCTCAAAATTACAAATATTTAAGATTTTGTCTTTGAACGCTCCATATCAACCACTTGTTAACCACTCTGTGTGATTTGTATGTGATGTCAGCCTAAGAGCAATTGTATGTTGTGCCGGTTATGCGCATACAAGTAAGCCAGCACATCTGATTTCTGCGATGCGTTTTAGTTACTAGGGTAGCTTCCCTAGGTCCTACATCAGCCGCCTCTTACAACATCTTGTGTAGGTCGCAGTGGTACTATTCTTTCCTTTCCTTGCGGGCCCCGGTACCACACTGGAGAAATATTTAAGATGTGAACAAACACATTACAAATGTCAATAGATCTTTGTAGAGGGTAATTAATGACAAACGCATTATAAATAAATAATAAAATTTCCCATAGCTTTTTCAACCATAGTGAGCCACTTCACATTTCTAGACCCTATTGTCCAGGAGGTAGGAGAGCCAATTCTTTTACTCCTGTTGAGTGTGAGATTGAACCTACAACCCTCTTGTGTCTGAGTTAATAGCCGAATGCTTACGAATTACACAAATCCGTCCCACTTATAAACGGTTATTAAGTATAAATGAGCTATTAGCTGACAGTCCATGTAATAGATACATGTAGTTACTAACTTGAATTCTTCGTTAAGAAGTTAATTCCAACTTTGTATGTTTGTTAGGCAACATATGGAGAAAAAAAATTTGACATTAAGTTTTAAGTGACTTGTCCAGACTTAGGAGGCTTAAACTTCATAAGAAAATAAACATACATGTGTTGTATATGAAACATAGAACTTAATAACAATACCAACAGTGCAAATTATCTGTGCAAATTTCCATTAAGGAAAAAATTTAAGGAGAAAATTTAGCTATATGCACAATTTTAATGCTTGAGTGATTTCTGATTCTACTGAAGTTGACTACATTATTTCATGTATATATATATATATATATATATATATATATATATATATATATATATATATATATATATATATATATAATAATAATTCCTCTTGTACCATTATATATTACATATAGCCTCAAGCAATTTATCCATACCGCTCTTTCCTGGGCAACTCGCTCAATCTTCTTCATGGAACTGAGACCAATATTTCTTGCCTCTCTCAGCAAAGTTATATATATATATATGCATTTATTGTTTGTTGAAATTACTCTTGTTAAATAAAGTTTTCAAATATCCTTTTGATCACCTTATCTTACTGATCGGCTTCCGTTTCTCTTATGTTTTATTATTTTTCCTTCCTTAATTTCTCTTCTGTTTTAAACATTACATTTATCTTCAGAAATGTATCAAGATTGATTCCAATTCAAATCTTTTGTCTAAAGCTCACAAATTTAAACTACAACATTCTCTTATTGCCGTACATATCCGTACACTGAGGTAAATAAGAACAAACGTTCTCCTACCCCAAGGTAGCAGTTAACAGACTAGACAGGTAGTTGATAGATAGATAGGATAGTAGAAATAAGATAGGTAGTATAACGAGACACCACCATAGAGTTTGGACACCAAAGCTGCACACTACGAGCAGAATAGCAGCACTAGAACGAGATTAGTTTGACGTAAATTAGTTAGGACTGCTTAGCGACGATAGTGACAACATAGGGAGACGGATATAAACAGTGGATGCAATCGGACATGTTTGTCAACAAGTAACATCAATAAACATGTAATGCAACTATCAGAATTGAGTTCGTGTCTTTACCATCTTGTCTAGAAGTAGTCAACATCAGCTATCATGGACTAAAAATTCTGTGTCATTGATTCAGCAAACCCCCGACTCATCGGGCCTGCTACAAATATTCACCCAAACAAAGATTCGCCTACAACATATCTCTTTCTTATGCTTTTTTTATGTGCAATGATTTATAAAATCTAGAGATCTCCTATTAGATCAAATGTAGAGCGTAAATAAGTATTAAGGGCCTACAGAAAATTTTTTTTACCAAACACATGATTCGAACCATAACCTTACTTCTTAAGGCACCCATTGCTTATCTCTGCAGATGTGCGTTTTTCAGAGCATAACATACTAGCTTTCCAAGTCATGCTTTGAAATACACTATAATATGAAAGTAGATACATAGAAGTCCATATCTATACCAAAAAATATATGAAGTCTATTTGACATTAAATTTTCTTCTTGATTTAGAATGTATTGAAAGTGCATACTGTTTACATTTTAGTATATACATTCGTGTACTAATTTTAAATGTTCTTAAAATGAAACCGTGTGTTTTTTTCTCAACCCTGTTTTGCCTCACAACGTCAGGATAAGAAGAGATTTCTAAAACAAGCTCTTGTGTGGGCTTTATAAATAGTGTCATTTGTCATCTCTGAGGTCCACCTTTTGCATTGTATCCATTGTATTGGAGCAGCATTGCTCTTTGAGGTGCACTGTCTGTTGGTAATCTGCTTATGTGGCGAACCATTTAACATGTTGATTTTTGATGAAGTTCAGTGCTGATGTTGTACCCACTTTTATCCTGATGTCTTCATCTCTCAACCGATCTCTTCTTGTTACCCCCAGCATTCTGCGTAGACACTTCATCTCTGTCGTTACTATTTTTCTTCTATCATTTGATGTCATCATCCAGGTTTGGCACTGATAGCATAATGTGGGAGAAAGATTGTGTTGAACATTGCTCATTGTGTGTTCATGGTGACATGTTCTTGTGTGCTTTCTTCTGTAAATAATATCAGTTATAATAAACTGTATATGAATGTATGCAAATGAAATAAAGTCATTTATCAGAATTGTTTGATATTGAGTTCAAATTTTAATAGAAAGCTTTGATAAATACCATTGGCAGCGGTAATTGCCAGGTAATCTTTTTCTAATCCTTTTTGCCTCACGCTAGGAATAAGAGTTTTCTAGAATGGACACTTGAAATGCTTCAGACATGCATGGTGTCTTTCACTGAATTTATAATTTCTGTGGTCAACCTTTCATGTGGATGACCTTTCACCTTGTAGACTATCTGTTAGTAATATGCTTATGTGGCTGAACCATCAAATAACAAAAAATTAAGTTCAGCACTGATGTTGTGCCCCTTTTTACTTGATGTCTTCATTCCTTAACCAGTCTCTCTTGAAACTCCAGCACTGGTGCTGCAGGCTCAAATAGGATAAAGGGACAACGCCGCACCAGTGAGCTGGCACTGATCAAGACCCAACCTCACCTCCTTGTGGTGGCCCTGGACAAAGACAGAGGATCCTGTCTGGCTAAGTGGGTGGGAATCGAGGAGAGTTACTGGTATAGCGTGTTCTGAGTAAAACTTTGGCACCCTAACAGTCCTTTGGAATTTGTCTCTCTCATAGGCAGATATCTGGTCTCTGCAGCTGTTATGCTCTATTAAGCAGTTACATCCTGAGTCCATCTTCTCTGTGGTCTTTCTATTCTCCTTATTACCGGGATGCCTCCTTTCTAAGTCCCCATTCCTTCATGTCTCTTAATATGTCCAAAATATATCAATTTTCTTATTTGTAGCACCATGCAGTTTTCTTTAATTTTGAGTTCTTTCTGTACAGATCTATTTCTTCTCTGTCCATGATATCTTCTTTCTTCTTGACGCTCCACATCGACCACTTGTTAACCACTCTGTGATTTGTATGTGATCTGAGCCTAAAAGCAATTGTAAGTTGTGCCAGTTATGCGCCTACAAGTAGACCAGACATCCGATTTCTACTATGCTTTTTATTTACTAGGGTAGCTTCCTAGGTCCTACATCAGTCGCATCTTACGACATGCCTTGTAGGTTGCTGTGGTACTATTCTTTGCTTCCTAGCAGTAGACCCACGGGATGTCCATGATATAAAGAATATTTATAAAATATACGCTCATAGCAAACTATTAAAAATACGTATTGGTAGTGTGATTTGGGCTAGCAGCACACATCTAGACCAAGTGGAATATATACCACGAAGCTGTAGGGGAGTCATAAACATTTGTGCCTGGTATGAGAATTGGTTTCAGACTAGAAGAACAGCATTATGGAACCAAACATAAGAAGCATTAAGTAATATGTCCCTGACAGGTACCAGGTTAGTACATCCAGATTGGCTTATACTGTAAAGTCTTACTAGTGGCCGCTGTGCCCATACTCCGGCAGGAAAAATGAGTGAAAACATATCAAAAGCAATATTTGCTTTAACCTTCTAGCTGCTAAAGACGTATATATATACGTTTTCCCCATTCACTTCTAAAGATGCATTAACATGTCTGTTATTATCTCTCCTCTGTTGGCTAAAGACGCGTTAACACGTTATACATTGCTACTGTCACTGCTATATTCACGTTTGTGACCTAGAAACAAAGAGCAGCTATGTTTAGCTCAGCCTTCAGAAAGTATGTAGCAGCAAAAGGGTTAAATGACTGGTGATAGTGATCCTGTACCTGGACAACATTTCCAGAGTAAAATCTCTCAGTGCCGGAACTGTTGTTGCAATCCTACTACAAGTCTGGATCCCGGCTCTGCAAAAGCTGACCTGTGTCACTAGATGCGAGCAATGTCTGTCCTAAATGATTGGTGGTGATTCACCAATTTTGAACATTTTTCAGAGATAATAGGTCCATAATACTTCAGTAACCACCACAGACCACCATCTGAGAAGCTGTCTTCATACATCATAGAACTACACTCTCTGATGTAAAGTACTCAACACTTTATTTTCTCCAATCCTGTTTTTACCTCGTTAGAAATGTTTGTTTTTGGTCGTCCATTTGTTTTTTTCATTTGTCACTCCTGTTGTTCGTTTGCTTGATAAAGGCCTTGTTGGTCAAAACGTTGCTGTATTTTGTCATTGTTTTTGTAATTTGTAAAACTACAGTACTTTGTGATTACGTGTTTTTACCTCACAGGGTCAAGGTTTCTAGAACAGGTTTTTTTGTACACTTCATAAACAGTGCTTTTCATCACCTCTGTTATCTCTGAGGTCCATCTTTTGCATGGTGTCCACTGTATCAGAGTAGCATTGCACTGTCTATTGGTAACCTGCTTATGTAGCCAAACCATTTAATTTGTTGCTTCTTGAAGAAGTTCAGTACTGATGTTGTACCCACTTCTTCCTGATGTCTTCATTTCTAAATCGGTCTCTTCTTGATACTCCCAGTTTTCTGTGTAGACACTTCATTTCTGACATGACTAGTTTTTATCATTTGATGCTGGCATCCAGGTTTGGCACTGATAGCATAATGTTGGGAAAAAGATTGTGTTGAACAATGCACCTTTAGTGTTCTATAACTGATTTCAACATATGTGGAAAAAAGAAATAAACAGGATATTTTACTTACAATATGTCAGTCAATTTTATTGAAATGTGGAAAACTCAGAATGGATAGATCATTATTGATTCATTGTAATAGTCAAGCCGACAGAAGAATTGCAAAAAAGAAGAATTTGACACTGAAACAAACAACAATGATGACTTTTATAGTAATCTAAACTGCACTGTACATCTGAAGTGTGGGTGACTTAAAAAATTAAGGTTTATTTACACTAAGAACATTGTTACATTTATACATGAATTAAATATTATTTTGGTATCAATAGGCAAACAAATAGTTATGTCAAATAAAAATTGGATAGCAATCATATACAACTTGTATGTTGATGTATGTATCTACAAGTTTTTATATATGTATGAGTCATCATCAAATAGCTTGTCCTGAACAGAAATTTGCCACCTAAACAGTCCTTTTGAATTTCTCTCATATGCCAGATGTCCAAACTCTGCAGTTGTCATGTTCAAACCATCAGTTACATCCTGAATCCATCTTCTCCAGGGTCTTCCTCTTCTTCTCTTTGCTGGTATGCCTCCTTCCATGATGGTCTTCTCCAGCCCTTCATGTCTTTTCTATGTCCAAAATATCTCAATTTTCTCTTTCGTATTTGTAGCATAAGCCAGTTTTCTTTGATTTTGAGTTCTTTCTGGATAGATCTATTTGTTCTCTTCTCTGTCCATGATATACGGATGACTCTTCTGTAACACTTATATTGAAAAGCAGATATGAGTTTGCATTGGTCTCTCTTGCCTTTCAGCTCATCCCTAAGTCTCTTAACAAAAGATTATGCACCTCTGCGTAATGTTGTTTTCCACATAACTTGGGCATCCGCTAGTTTTCCCATTTGTTAGAACAGATAGAAAATTCTTCATTGAGGCCTTGCAGGCATATCTGAGCAGTAGTCACCGAGTTTCTTCCCTTCCGAAAGTTCCCAGAACAACATCTGTTAGGGTATGCTACTATTGTCTATTCTTCATGCCCTAGCCATCTTAGTTTTCTACTGCTGACCATTATGGAAGGTAAGTTTGCACATTGCAGTACTTCAGAGTTGGTTATCTCGTTGTACCACCTGATGTTCATAATCTTGCGGAGACATCGAAGGTGAAAGATGTTAAGTCTCCTCTCATGCCTTGGGTAGGCTGTCCATGTTTCTGAGCCATATAGTAAAGAGCTAATTACACAGGCTCAATACATTTGAAACTTCCTCTACAGATTAGTGTGTAATCCATATATAATAGTGTTCTAAAGTATAAGCCTAAAGCCAAAGGACTGACTTCAATGCATCGGGTTTTACCCCATATGGCTGGGTCCCTTTCCACACAAATGGCATGTCACCGACTGAGAGTATGACATGCCAATTGGATCACAAACTATGCAGCTCCAGCAACAATTGAAAGGGTCTCTAGGAATAAATGCACTCATGAACAGAACTGTGCGGATTTGAACCCACGATCTTCGGAAGCTAAGACAAAGGCTTAACCACAGAGACCCCTCAAAATATACAATATTTATGTTGTTATAAATGTGAATAATGGATGAATGTCTGTGAACAATTTAGCTCTCTCTGACAGCATCTACACTCATTCAAAACAACAGAAAGCAATTGTAAACATGATGTCAACAATTACTCGTGGACAAAATCATCAAAGCATGTTGTAGTATGTTCATTTTATAATATATCAGAAATATACATTAAAAATTAATTACGAATTTTCAATTTAAATGCTGTATCAATCCTAACATATGCCAGCGAGAGTTGGAAAATGACTAAAGATATAGAAAGCAAGTTGAATGCATTTGAAAATAGATGTCTGCAAAAATAATGAACATAAAGTGGAATGAATTCAGAAGTGATGAAATCAGAGAAATATCTGGTCAACCATTAGTAACAACTGTTATATGAAGAAGATGGAGATATGTTGGACATACCTTGAGGAGAAATGATCCAACTATTATCAAAGCAGGCATTAAAGTGGGATGCAAAGGGTTAATGAAAGAGAGGACGATCTAAGGAGGCCCTGAAACGAACTTTGCTGAGAGGCAAGAAATAACGGTCTCAGTTCCATAAGGAGATTGAGCGAGTTGCCCAGGTTAGAGCGGTATAAAGAAATTGCTTGCAGACCCTATGTAACACATAATAGTTTGAGAGGAATTATTATTAATATACATTAAAAAAATCATGACATATTCGCAAATTCTACTCACATCATTTGCTTCATACATCGGCTACCAGTTTATGATATCAAGCAATACAAATGAGAATTTTAAAATCCATTAACATGCACCAATACACATTTACACACACAAAAATTAAGTAAGGAACCTATTGTCATATACTATCATTGATTTTAGGACCGTTGGGATGTTTCTGTCTTAGTCTAAATGTAGTGCACTGTGTAGTCACTATTATTTTTCCAGAATCTACCATATCAGTGCTTGTTAGCGGCCACTTTAAGAAAAATTCACTCTTTCATGGGTCTCTGTGGCATGAAGGTAAAGTGACTACCTCTCCCTTCAAAAGTGTTTGGTTCATTTCTAGCGTGGAACAATCATACCTGATCTCAATGTAGGTGTGATTTAGTTACTATCGAAAATGGAATATTAAACATGTTCAAATTGAGCATGTGAAAGAATCTTTGGAGGCTGACAATCTAAAGAGTAGACTGAAAAGCCACAGCTCTGACAAAATTCTTTTTTTTTTTAATTAAGAAAAAGCATTTAATAATTTTTACTATCCTTAAAAATTAATGACATCAGGGATCCTCGTGACTGTTATGAAACTTGTACGCTAACGCTGAGATCCTCTGTTGTATGAAAGAGATCGGAGCACACATGGTTATTTACAAAAGTGCAATGTTGGTAGTTCTAGTCCTACCAAGCAATCTTTGTGATTTGTGCCAATGAGCATAACTAAGTTGTGCTGTGATAATTTATGTGTCACAAAGATATATTCAGGCTCTCAGAATTCATCTTTTCTTCTCAACTATCCTTGAAGCATAAGTAAAAAAATCAAGTAAAGGAACCATTTTTTATACCCTGTGATATATAAGGTAACAATAATCGACACGCAGGGCGCAGAGCATGCAGCAGGCCAAGAACACGATGGATAGATAACATCCTGCAAAAGCATGGACTGACAACGTCAAGCGAAACACATCTGGCACAAGATAGAAAACTAACTCTCCCCACGCTTCACGGCAAATGTGGTTAATATAAGATAAGATATATAAGGTAGTACACTGATAGACCCGCATTTTTCATTGATCATCGGTACACGATGGGAATGTGTCAACATCTCGCGCCGTATTTACTTCCCATTGCTTTTTCTGGTACCCAATTGACAAATGAATCAACTACAGTGGGAAAAAATTCCACGCCTACTATGGAATTGAACCCAGACCACTAATCTAAGAACTGAGTTCACTAACAACTATGCTACTGCGGCTCTATTGAAACATAAGGCATAAACAAATTTCCTCCAACCAGATCTGTTCCGAGTAAGTCAGATTAGTTCATTCCAAATCTTTCCTACCTCTTCTCTTTTTGTTTACAGTTCATCTCCATGCATCTCTTAGTCGTTCCCTACCTCTCTTGCCTCCTAGATTCCATTTCAAAGTCACATGTGGGTGTCTTGGTCTTCTGCATTCTTAATGTATGAAAGAATCCTTACACTGATCTGTTATGTGATACTACTTTCAAACTTGATATATGCCTCATAAACTAAATAGAAGAATTTGTTCCCACTCAATAATCAAATATTTATAAAACAGCAATCAGATAATCAATCAAAAGTACACTCAATCAATCATACAGTACATTCACTAAAACAAATCAATCAATCTCATATCTGCCTTTCCGACAAACAAAAGCAGCTTTCACATTTGCAAGTGTTCCGCCTGCTGTATGAAAGGCTATTGCAGACATGACAAACAGACATACATAGGCTGGGATAATACTGCCGAAGTAGATAACTGAATTAGTGTCGCTGCTCTCTTGATTCAGCAGAGTCTGAAAAGAAATATATTACACTGTATTTAGTACTGACACAAATAATTTATTTTATATTTTTTAGTGAGCATCTGTAGCTTAAACGGTAGTGAGCTCGATCACAACGCAAGCTTACCTGGTTAGAACTGTGAGGCGGGCAAGTTGGAAGTAAATTTTTTCCCCTTGGATTTTACTACGTGTAAAATTAGACCTACTGTACAGAAAGCAATGAATAACTACTGAACGTATAAGTGGGGCCTAGAAAATCGATGACACGTTTTCTGTGGTTGATGGCTAAGTCCTGTAAAAGATATGTCACGATTTTCATTTTTGTTTCTTTAGTGACACACTGTTTGACAAAAAAGATAATGGATTTGCACAACTTTCTGTGCCTGGTACTATCGAATATAATATGAATAAAGCAGGGAATGAATCAGGGTCATGTATGGGTGCTACTATGGAATTATCAACACCTATGCCCCTCCAGAGATCTCTTTCCTCTGTGAGGCGGACAAGTGTAGCAAAGTTATTTTCAGACCATTCTTGATGTTATCAGCTCATGTTTGTACTTTGCAATTTTCTTATCCGACCACTCTCAACTGTTCCCTGAAGAATTGTTTCTGAGAGGGAGTTGTGTGTGTTGACATGTCCAAACCAAGCAAGCTTACAAAGTTTCATCACTGCAAGAAGACAATTAAGGAAGAAGGTATTTGGGCATAGAGAAGATGGAGTCAGGATGTGGAAGATCCTTTGAGAATGATGGAAGCAAGTCTGATGTGTCTCATATGCTCGATCAGATGTCAGAAATTCTGTAGGACTATTATCGTGGGAAAGTTCTGCTCAGGGCAAGCTATTTGATGACGATAAAGGCGTAACAGGCAAGGAAACGCGCACAAACACAAAAATACTGCAGATTTTTTTCCATTCACCCACTATGATTTCAGGCATAGTCATGATGTCTAATATAGCACATCTCATGGATATTTGCAAGAAGGGTTGCTTTCCATACCAGCAATGTCCTCATCATTCAGTCAAGCCTTAGTGCAACTTCAAAGGTACTTATAATTTAGATCCCAAAGTAAAGGATAAATGTAATTGAAGGAGCAGTTACATCAGTTTTTAACACCCTAGAGGTAGTAAGCAACATAAATAAAGAATGGCAAATCTTCAAAACAAATATCATGGATATAGTGAAAGAAAATTGTGGACTTAAAAGTTAAATAAGCACAGAAAGCACACAGCATGGTGGAATGAATAAGTTAAAAGGTCTATACAAGAAAAGAAAAAGTGTTTTCACAGGTGGCAAAAGTCAAAATTAGATGAAGACTACACCAAATACAGAACATCAAGAATGAATAGTAAAAATAAAGTAAAGTCATCTAAATCAGAATCTTGGGCAAATTATGGAGAACATTTAGGGGAACTATGCGCTAAGGCACCAAGAAAATTTTACAAAGCATCAAGGCAATGAGGCTAAGAGAAGAACAATTCAATCCAGTCACCATTATAAATAACAAGTCTAGGAAACCTCTTACTAACAGCAAAGATATTAAAGACAGATGGAAAGAATATTTTACGGAACTGTTAAACTACGAAACACAAGGTACAGAAACATTTCAAATGAAACATGGAAAATATCAACAATTGAACATCTTAGAATCCGAAGTTGAAATGGCACTAAATCAAAGCAAAGAAGGAAGGCAGCAGGGATAGATGGTATAACAACAGAAATGTTACTTGCGTGTAAGACAACAGCAATAACATGGCTGACCAGAATTTTAACATAGCCTGGGAGGCACAAGAGGCTCCAGATGACTGGCAGAGAGCTATTATAGTCCCAATATGGAAGAACAAAGGAGACAAAGAGAGTGTGAAACATACAGGGGTATCTCTCTTTTGAGCCATATAGGAAAAATGTTTGCAAAAATATTGGAGCGAAGAGCAAGACATATATTAGAGCCCCAGTTAAGCAATAGCCAGTTTGGGTTTAGGAGGAGTAAGAGCTGCACGGACGCAATATTTACACTAAGACAGATCTGCGAACAAACAATTGAATACAATCAAAGTAAACAGCTTATATTTATAGACCAAGAAAAGGCATTTGATAGAGTAAACAGGTGCAAACTATGGAAGATCCTTGAAGAATATGGCGTCCAGGGACAACTATTAGGTAATATCATGGTCTTATATCAAGATAGCCAGAGTACAGTAAGAACAACAGAAGGAATGACCGACTGGTTCTCCATTACATTAGGTGTTAGACAAGGTTGTGTCCTCTCACCACTACTCTTTATTGTATATATGGATAAAATAACTCAAGAGTCAAATTCAGATAATGATGAAATAAATGAACTGCTGTTTGCAGATGATCAGTGCCTGATACATCAAAATGAACAAGATCTACAACATCATATTGACACCTTGAACAAAAATTGTGTAAAACATGATATGAAAATCCACAACGCTAAAACAGAAATAATGAATATGGGAAGAAAACATAATAATCTAGACATCCATGTCAATGGTACTAAAATAAACCAAGTGAAAGAATTCAAATACTTAGGAAGCATATTCACAGAAGACGGAAAACTGGATAGAGAGATAGAGGCTAGAGTACAAAAGCAAATGCTGTAACCTGCCAGCTAGCCCCATTGTTAAAGCACCAAAACATTTCACAGGCAGCTAAGCAACAGATGATCAACAGCATTTTTATACCTACTTTGTGTTACCAGAGCCAAACATGGACATTGAGCAAAGTGCAGTCACAAAAATAACTACATGTGAAATGCGTTGCCTGCAAAAAGTTACAACAAAAAGAAAAGACAGAATCACCAACATCAGCATAAGAAAGAAAGTTGGCACAAAACCGTCCTTGAATTACATAGATAAACAAAGAATGAAGTGGTTTGGCCACTTAATAAGAATGCATCCAAACTCCACAGTATACAGAGTCTTCTACAACAGAACATCGGGAAAGAAGGCAAGAGAAAGACCACGGAAAAGATGGTTAGATGGCGTAGCAGAATCCTGTGAAAGAGCAAAGATAACAATCACACAAGCCACCAGAACAGCGCAAGACAAAAACAGAAAACCACGACACTGGGCAACAACCGGTAGCAGTGTGACGACAAAAGAAGAAGTAAAGGATTAGGGTTTCATGGGTTTCTTCTTTGAACGCTCCATACTGACCACTCGTTAACCACTCTGTGTGATTTGTATGTGATCTAAGTCTAAGAGCGATTGTATGTTGCACCAGTTATGCGTCTACAAGAAGACCAGCACATCCGAGTTCTACAAGCTTTTTATTCACTATCATAGCTTCCTAGGCCCCTACC